>OY740717.1:44559172-45977069 GCA_963513945.1 Hydrotaea diabolus | reverse complement strand
AAAGCAACAACAACACTTAGGAATTTTTTACATATAACTTTTGTTCATTATTTATCTGCCCAGTAAACCAAATTTGCCGACAATGTCTGATATCAGACAATTCTGAACAATATCTGAACTCTATCGATAATTCTTGCCGAGATCGTTACAAATTCTGTTCGATTTGTCTGAGGATTTTTTATTTACTATGTTCCGAAATATCTGAACAAATTCGGCCTGAATTCTGTTAGACTTGTCTGTGGGATTTTTATTAATTTTTTATTCAGACTTCTTTTATCGAACTCGCAACGAACTCTGAACTATTTATCTGAGGTAGTCTATTCGTTTTTTGTTATTTGCTTCATATTTTACAGTTGTTGTTCTTGTGTTCAGACATGGCGAAAGTAATTCTGATCGAATTCTTATCTGTTTGTCTGAGATATTTTTTATATTTCAAATTCTGAACGTTTGGTTAGCTTAGCTGTGTGAGGGATTTTTATTGTGTTCGGAGTAAAATTCTACTGCTGGCAGTTCTCGTTAAATGCAAAACTGGTTGTCCTTAAGTGTATAGCCACTAAATATAGTTACAGCACAATTATTGCTTGCGAAACTGCAGACACCCATGCTTGTAACAAAAAGTTTTTCCGAACGCTTTTTGAAAATGTTTTACAACTTTTTTTTTGTAGAACAATTTTTTTTTTTGATTGTTTACATTCGAATTTACCATGACATAAGCTCAGAATTTGTTCAGAATTCGGTTCGAAATATCGGTAAAAACATCAGAATTTAATAAGACTTAATGCCAGAATTCTGACCGAAGTCGTTCAGAATTAGTTCAGAATTCGATACGAGAAATCGAAATTTCCTTTCGAATTTTCCAAGACTACAGTTCAGAATTCGGTCAGAAATCGGTTTGAAATGTCGGCAAAAACATCAGAAATTCCTCAGAGAAGTAGTCCAGAATTCGTGTCAACCTTCTTATATGTTTTTCGTTACGAACTCGCTAAGAATTCTGATCCGAAATCGGAACATTTTGCCGATTGTCGTACAGAATTCTGATCAATTCTGAAGGTTTGGTTTGCTGGGTAGAATCTTTTTATTTGTTGGTATTTTTTTTTGAATTTATCTTTTTCGATTATTTAGAAGATATTAGTAGAGAAGTAAGAAGTTTATGTGAAGATAGTAGAGTAAGAAGTTTATGTGACATTTTTAATATATCCCTTTTAGCTTTGATAATTCCATCGAACCTCCCGAATCCAGAAATTCGAGTGTGGAACGTCCATCGGCGGTTACAGTAGTCCAAATCATGACGTGAGGAGGTACTTGAGTTCTAGTTAAATCCGGTCATTTTGTTGTTTACGTACTGCTCTATTTGGGTAATATTTGTAAGGTGCTTTGGGATCTTTTAAGGCTTCACACCGAGCTTCCTTTTGAAACATCCCGAACGCTTCGGTCAGATATTGCAAGATCTGCGGGCACATTTAAAGCACTCTGGCTGGGATTTTTTTCAATTCTTGCCTTCACCTTTTGGATAATTTCGTAATAAGTTGCTGTTTTTCGGCCGCCGTCTTATCTTTCTTAACTCTACCAGTCTCCTGGTATCGTTTTATGGTCCCATACACGAACGTTTTATTAATACATAAATTTGTTAGTTCTTGGACTACCGCTGGACATGATGCTAAATAAAGCGATATCACACGGTTCAGCTTGAATTCCATGCCGTATAAAATTAATTTCGCAAAACTTGTTAACAATGTAACAAAGTATTGTCATACAAAAAAAGAGTGATTGAACTGGTAGCTTGGCAGAGACATATGTCAAGCTGAAAATGGTAACACATTAATCCCCGCAACCTGTAGTAACATTGTTTCACAAGCTCCACGAAATGTGCACGTTTTACAATACAAGTGTCGCCCACATCAGTATAACCCCAGAAAGATTAGTTTATTATTGAAATTTGACCCGAAGACGATTGATGACATTTTTAAATAAAAACGCAGAAATTGACAATAAAGAATTGTGCAAAAATAAAGGCATTCGTAAGGCCTGGAAATACAAATTATTTAAATGTTCTTTTTGGTAAAATTATCTTATACTTAGCTTTGCATAACTCTTCATGAGAAATGGTTAAGTCTTGTAATTGGGGTATGCAATTTAAATTTACATTAAAAACATAATTGCTATTGTTGCGCATGCTTGTACTGTCGAACCTGAATAAGTGAAGCAAGGGACCGCCGGTTTAGTCCCAATTAAAGAGGTAATTTAAATTATTTTTTAACCTATTTAAAGAGGTAGCACATGCTTTTTTTTAATGATGTAGTTGTTTTGAAATGAATTCTATTTATTTACCTTTAATTCTATTTATTGGCCCTTAATTCAATCTCCACAGTTGAATTAAAAAGATTACTAGGAGATATTATTAGAAAAATATGCTTTTATTAACAGAAAAAGTAAAACAATTCATATAATTTAATCATGTACATAAAACCAAAAAGAAACTTATACATTGTTAAAATACCCATAGATATAAGAGAATTGTTAGATAAAATCTGTTATTTTGTTTAGTTTTATTTTCATTTCGATAACAGAATCTTCAAAATTAACAAAATATCGAAAATGCAGGCTAAAAGTTGACACTTACGGTTTGTTGGAGTAAGCTACATTTTTAATAAGACATTCTAAAGCTAAATTATGGCGGGAGTTATCATTTCGCGATATTGTTTGCCATATTAAACAAATCAATAAATGTTTCCTTGCCTAAGAATCAAAACTGCCAGCGAGAAAATGTTGCAAATAATCGACATTAGCTGAATTTAATTACGATCATAAATGTTTCTGTAGATTAAAATGCATATGACATCCGCCTTCTACATTCATTACATTAACATACTCGAATCCTTCTGTGCGTTCGCTTCCGCTTTCAAGTCACATTCTCCGGCTCTCGGGTTGTTGTGCCCTTTTTTTATAACTCTTGTCTAGTATTTTAATTAGTTGTCATTACTGCCATAACATCGGGTAGCTCGAGTATAGTCATGAATAACAACTCATTAGTGCAGCAACAACTGAACTAACCAACCATCTACACTTCTTCTAGTTTTGTCGTTGTTGCTCATTCGCATGCGAACAGAGTGTAACAAAAGTAACTGTTTCTTTTTTTCAAAGGAAAAAATAGTCACGATATTTCTCATTTTTTGCCATTCTATCGAACCCATCTTTTGACTTTTAGTACATCCTGTATTTCTGAAATATAGGAACATTTTGCTCTGTATGAATTTAAGCATTAATATGCTCATCATCATACGCCTACTATGCCTTTTGTTTGTTCACTTCTTTTATTTTTGCCATTTTTTCGTTCGAGTTTTTTTTCCTTCTCTGCTTTTCGACTTTGTCCTCTGCTGCTTTCAGTTGGTGTTTCTCTCTATATATTTTTGTCTGTTCTCAGTCACTCCCCACTCCTGTGAACATACAACACGCCTATTGTGCAAATTGTCTTCGAATACTTGTGCAAAGTATCACACCGTCACACACACATACATAGACGCACATATTTGCCAACAAATAAACAAACAAAAACAACAAGAACATAAACGACAAAGATGGCAATAATTAGTTTCATATGTACGTACGTCTTCGTGGCATAAGTTCATATTACACTCATCCGCCACTCACAAGCACACCGGCTCATATTTACAATACAATCAACTGGGGGCAGTGTTGCCAGAACTCCGTGAATCAAGTGCGATTTTTTTGTCAATGGATCCGACTTATATTTATCCTTAGCTAAAGAATGTTAATTTCAAAAGTTTACTGTTGCCTTTTCGGAGAAAATTAAAAAGGACTGAAAGGGGTGGTATTCAAAGGATTTTCTAATTAAGGCGTGGCTGGGATCTAATTATCCATCGTCAACTTTATTCGAAAAACTCCGAATGATGTGTTTACATAATTTGTCATTCCTCGATACAGTTAACTGAGACCTTACTTATATACTTATATATTATTCTCCGTCTTAAAATTCTGATCTAGCTATGACCTAGTCTAGTCACTTAAAAGCACGAAAACTTAACGACGTTTTAACTTGTTTTCACTTATATTGATTGAAGATTACAGAAACTAAACTCCGAATTCAACGGAGTGTGATTTCCGCAAGGGAGTCACTAGAACGAATTTAGACAACTCCAACTTCCAATTCAAAGAGCTACATTCGGTCATGGCCGAATATATTATATGCTGTTTAACTGCTCACACAGAAAAAATCGGCTGGAAATCGGTGCGAACTACAAAAATTCGGTTGGATATACCGAATTTTCGTTGCAATAGCAAAAATTATAATGTAATGATGGTAACACGGTTCGAGATATAATATGATGATTGTGATAACCATATCACGGTACTCACGGCCAAAAACACAATCATACAAACCGAATTCAGTTTAACTATTGTTTGCGACAACTGCCGGTTGTGGCAACCAACCAATTGTGATGTACATGTAACTTTAGTACCAATAATAGGTGGTGGCAGCAGATTTTATCTTTTTGGTGATCGAACCCTGTTTCGTTGGCTGTTGTAACATAATATTGGTTATACCAACATTAAAAAAGAAACCCTATAGTATTTTATTGGTTCTAGTCACAAGAAAACATAAAGCATTTTTGTTTTATAAAAAAAAAAATGGTCAGACAGTTTTAGTTTCTTGGGTTAGATGTTGCTTGCTTGCAAACAACACTGCCGTATAAGTAAACGAACTATTAATAATAATGTTATTATATTATAATATTTTCCAGAATATAGAAACAGGTTTCACAAAAATTTGCGGCTTTATTTAGACTAGATCAGAGATTTCGCCATAAAAAAATCTCCTTATTTATCTAAACAATCTTTTTCTTTGGTATCGACCCATTTTTCCTTAGCCACCCAAAGCTTGATAATAAATATTGTTATATGTGACGCGCAAAATAGAAAGGGACCTAAGGTTAAAAACCAGTTTTGTTCAGGAGAGCCATTTTACAGATTAGGTCCCTTTCTATTTACGCTTAGAATCGTCGACTTCACTTTCATAAAACGCGCATATCTCTGGGAGGGAACACATTTGGGGCATGGGATCGGTCTCATTCGATGCTCAGATGTTGTCCACATCAAAAAAAAAGTGAAAAGTTGATGAAAAGTTTTGTTCAGGAGAGCCATTTTAAAGATTATGTCCCTTTTTATTTGCGCTTAGAATCGTCGACTTCACTTTCATAAAACCCGTATATCTCTGGGAGGGAACACTTTTGGGGCATGTGATCGGTCTCATTCGATGCCCAGATGTTGTCCACATCAAAAAAAGAAAAAAAATGAAAATTGATTTGTTTACCCTCAGGTCCCTTTCTCTATGCGCTGTCACATATACCTTAATTAGTTCGTTTCAGATTGGGGCATCACCGCAGTACTTGACAATACATCTATGCAAAGACGTGTTTATTTTACTGATCAGGCGGTAACTGCAAGCCGATAAAATATTAAGTTTTTTCTAAATGTACTTATAAACAACAATCTATAACAACAGCCAGCACATGTATAAATTCGGTTCCAATAATCATCCACGTTTTTAAGGATTGCCGATACTTGTTTTCTTTGACCGAATGTGCCTGTTCCCTCCACTGTTTTAAAAAGACAGTTGAATTTAGGTCGATTCAAAGACTAAAAAATAAAGCACAAAAAGTCGTCGCGAATCTGCCTATTTAGTTTCCAACTCTTGCTTTATAGAAATATAATTTTCCAAATATCTTACCAAATAATGGCTCTTACAAAATGCTATTACTGATTTTTCTTTATAAATGTCTTCATCATATTGGACACCATACATTGCATTTTTGCAAGACGCGGTGGAAATTAAAGAGTTGCCTTTTGTCAATCTGAAACAACAAAACAACGCCTTGAACACTCAGGTAATAAAGAATTTAATAAATTGCTTAAGAGTAGAAAATATATAGAGAGGTTGTCTTAATTTAAATCGATATTGAGAATAATTATACTTTTCAATGGATTTGTACACATAATTTTAACAATATTTTTTAATTATATCGTACAAGATACGAGTATTTTTTTTATATTCTTGAATTGTATATTTGCCAACTTGCGTGTAAAATGTCTAATGGCGCTGAGGCCTTTTTTATATTTGTTGTTATTATTACTGTATAATAAAGAAAATTTAAAAAAAAAAAATCCTACCCAATCAACATTCGGTTGTAACGATAGAATACATGCATAGTACTTGAAACCACCAACATTCGGCTGGCAAAAAATTCGGTCAGCTGCGCATATATGTGTGTATATGCGCAGCTAAGCCATTTGATTTCGATCCCTTGAACGGGCTAAAAAATTGCACAAATTTTAAAAATATTGAGAAATTAAATTTTTGGAAAAACTTCATTATTTTATAGAACACATAAGTCCATGTTTAAATGGGTCGAATGTTCTTAAAAATTCAGCCAAACTGCTTCAAGAGATAAATGTAGTACTATTTGTATGGCTAATTTAACTACAATGAAAATATATAATCTAAGTAAATGAAAGATCGGTTGTTTGTCCGTACCAAATTTAATTACAGTCAGAATTAAAATTGATGTTCTACAGCAGTTGAATGTAAAATCGGGAGGCCTTTGTACAGGGGATATATTAAAGCGTGGACTTATGTGACCGATTTTTATATCTTTTTATCTCTATCTTTACTGATTGAACGTAATGAACATTGATAAATTTTATCAAGGTTGTACGATTGGATTCTAGAGCTAAAGACATAAAGTAGAATGAACGTATATGTGTGGAAGTTATATCAAAATCTGAAACTACATTCTTTAATTTCAATAACGTCTTATCTTGGCCCAAAAAAATGACGTGTGCAAAATTAGATGTAATAGGTGGCTTCTAGAGCTTAAAACATTAAACGGTTGAATACGAGTATATGTACGAGTATGTTGAATCAACAATGAATAATGAACCGATTTTCTTGAATTTTAATAGCATCGGTCCTTGGTCCAAAAAACTTACTTTTGCAAAATTTCATGGAAATTGGACATAAGCTGCGACATGTACTTTGAATTCAAGGTTTTTAAGCAGACAGACATCGGTAAATGGAATCAGCTAACTATACAGGTGGATCAAAATTTACCATGGGGTAAAAAACTTTAATAAGTTTTTCGTATATTATTTTTTTATTTTTTTGGAAGGTAATATAATACTCGTATAAAAAATGACAATTTTTTTAACACTAAGTATGAAAACTAATGCCACTTAAATCACCTCCGTTTTCAGCTTCGCAAAGATGGACTCGTTTTAGAGCATTTTCCATAATATCTTTCAAATTTTGTGGCTGTAGCGTTCGAATTTATGCAATAATGTTGGCCTTGAGTTGAAGGATAGCCCGGGCTTCTTTACATATACCCGTTTCTTCAAATAACCTCAAAGAAAATAGTCGGGTGCTGACAAATCTGGCGATCGCTTTGGCCAAATAATTTCCTAAGTTCTGCAAATTATTCGCTCTTCAAAAATATGACTTAAAATTGCCATTGTGCCTCGGACAGTGTGGGCATTGGCTCCGTCCTGCTGAAACCACATCTGAAGTATCTTTTTAAGAGCAGGACGTACCAAATTTTCTATTATAAACCGATACCGCTCTCCATTTACGGTTACAGAAAATCTATCTTCATTCTAGAAGAAGTAAGGTTCAATGATATTTGCTGTGGGATCTCAGCATAATGTACACCTAATGGGCTGCAATTGGCGTTGATGAATGGCTCTTGGGTTTTCAGAACCGAAGAACCTACAGTTCTGCTTATTAACAAAACCATTCAAATGAGCTTTATCACTTTGCTTCAAAATAATTGATTGCTGATTAAAATAAACAATTCTATTATTCTGGTTCTTTGTTTAGTTGTGAATCTCTCCATAACACTGTGGAACATTTTTGGGATTATTATCTGGGGGGTGAGAAATTCCAAGTCAGGGTGATGGTACTAGGTCAGTATATTAAAACCCTCAAAGGGTTTTGCGTTCGTATGTGCCAGTTTTTTTTATGACCTTTTACATTTTTTCCTTATCTTGATGTTTTTTCGCTTAGTTGTAAAATGTTGGCAAAAACGTAGTTTGACATAACTCGAGAACGACTAGTTCGATTTTGCTGAAATAAATTGAGAAAAATTAATAATTACATTTTCTTTAATCCATTAATATACTTTTTGCTCTACCAAATTAACATTTTTGCAATTAGAAATAAATTTATGAAGAAAATTTTGCCAAAAAAAAATTTTTTTTTTAAAAACATATAAATCCCAAACGGAAAAACGTGTAGAGTCTTATAACTTTCACGTTAAGTCACATAACCTATAAACAAAATGCGACATAGATCATAGAAATCGATTAACGCGTTCTGCTTTTATTTACAATTAAGTGAAGTTACTTAATTTTGAATAAAAGCAGAACGCGTTGGTAAGTGGAAAGTAAGGGATCGGAGGGGGGCAAGGGAGTAGTGTTAAAAGGACTACGAGTACTAGATTTCATAATTAGTGGAAAATAAATTTGTCGGAAGTAGATTCCACATGCGGACTGTAAGTCGATCTGTAGTGTGTAACGTGGTCAACCAGTAAAACAAAACAAAAATCGCATATAGCTACCTACAATTTTGACGTAAGGATGGTAGGTTGGTAGAGGCGATCAGACCTATACCCCCGTCGGACGATGAAAGTCTGTTGAGCGTGCACCATACAAGTTATGATAAAATAGCGACACACAGCACACATGAATAGAGTAGATTTTAATGCGCGTAAGACACAGTGCTGCTTGTGGTCTCACAAGCGATTCACTGACCCAACAGTGTCGTCATTATCTATCGATGGTATGGATGTCGAACAATCAAATGCTCTTGATGTTCTGGGCAATAAAATACAATGTGACGCTCGTTGGGCGAGATATGTATTCGAAGTGTCGAAAGAAGTACTCAAGTGTATAGGCTTCCTAAAGCGGTACAAGAAATATTTCACTCCTTCTGATCTGTTCGATATCTATACAACCTACATCAGGCCAAAGATGGAATACAACTCCCATATATGGGCAGGTACTCCAAAATCATCATTGGAGCTTCTGGACCGTGTTCAAAGGAGAGCGATGGTGCTGATAGGTGACAATAGGGTATCCAACTCTATTGTTTTCCTGGAGCATCGTCGTTATGTTGGTTGTGTGTCGCTGTTCTATCGCTACTTCCATGGTGTGTGTTCTTCAGACATTGGTGGTCTTATTCCTGACGTGAGAATGTTTGGCAGGGACACACGACTTTCCAGCAATTCACACCCATTTGTTATAGATTGGCCGGTTGACCGCACTATACACTACAGATCGAATTCGTTTTTCGTCCGTACTGTCCGTATGTGGAATCGACTTCCGGCAAATGTATTTCCCACCAATTACGACATCCAGAAATTCAATAAACATTACTGCCTCTTTCCCCCCCCCCCTTCCAACCCTTGCTTTCCAACGACCAACGCAATGCATTGCATGTATAGGGGAAAACCCCTTAGTGTTGGTTAATTAAAAAAAAACAAAAAAACAAAAAAACAATAAATAAATTTTTGTTACAAATGGCTATAAACTCTACCATTTTTACATAAATGAACAAAAAATTATCAAAAATCCCTTGTTTGTACATGGTGCTTTTTGATGACGTGTGGTTTTCAATCTGGCCACACGGAGTTGGTTTTCAAGTGTCACTTGATCTTTGCTCAGTTTGGTTTGCCATTTCATAATAAATACCCTTACTCCGTAACAACTTATGCAAATCGGGGAGAATGGGCCCAAAACGAGATAGCCACCGATCCTGATTTTTACAAGAAAATTTTTTTGCGCGATGTAGCTCACTTTTGGTTGAATGGAAACGTTAATAATCAAAATTTCCGCATTTGGAGTAATAAAAATCCACAACCTATTGTTGAGTGTCCGTTGCATCTTAAAAAAGTCACTGTTTGGTGTGCTTTATGGCCAGAGGGAATCATTGGTCCATATTTCTTCAAAAATGAAGCCGATCATAATGTTAGAGTCAATGGGAAACGCTATGGAGCCATGATTAATTGGAGAATGTTTATGTGGACCACCTTTGGTTCCAACAAGACAGCGCTACATGCCATAATGCCAACGAAACAATCAACTTATCGAAGGAAACTTTTAGTAACCGCACTATCTCGCCTCGAGGGCCTGTGACATGGCCTCCAAGATCGTGGGATTTAAGACCGCTGGACTATTTTTTGTGGGGTTATGTGAAGTCTATGAGATAAGCTCGACAAAATTGAAGCCTTGGAATAGAATTTTCGTTGCGTTATTGCAGACACACGGCCCAAAATGTGGCCGAAAATTGGGTCTCTCGGCAGGAATTTATTCGAGCCAGCCGAGGCGGCTCCTTCCAGCAATTATTTTTAAAACCTAATGGCAGCCCTTATCTTTGTAATAATGGTAAATTTTTGGTCATTACATAAAATTATATGCGATTTGTTTCTTCTTTGAATACACAATTCTTAGAAAACAATATTTACAAAGCTTTATTAATAAATTTGCTTGCTGTTTGATATTGTAGCTACCTTTAATAGGTTCTCCGCTATAAAAAACTGCTAAAAAAAATCAGATACGAGTCTGGAATGGAAGTTGTGCAGACCACTCACCGCACTACGGCGCACAGTGGGAAAATTACGAAAAAAATTGGAAATAATTCGGCCATTTCGTTTGTAATGGTCCGATTTAAATGAAAATTTACATTGACCTTCTTGAAGTGTTACTGAGCTTAAGTTTTGAATTTCATGCATCTGTGTTTAACAGGTGCTGCACAGTGGGCCCTCAAAGTTGGTCACCTCGAGTTAAAATTTTCTTTTTCAAGCCGCCAAAAGCGTATTTGTGGTCCGATCGTAATAATTTTTTCTTTAGTGAAATCTGCTGGACAAACCCAACCAAAAATGTTATTACAAATTTTTTCATATCTCGTACAATAAAAAAGATATCGGGACTTAAAGTTTTTTTTTCGAAAAATTTGCTTTGGATTTTCTGGGATTATTTTATTTTTGGGAATCAGTTTTAGGTGAATCGGGGAAAATTTAATCCTGGTTTAAAGAAAACACTTTGGTTAATGTTTTAAAAAAAGAATTGTAGCAAAATCACCAATAATATGAAAATGCCAGCTGTTCAAAGTCAACTATTGCGGTACCTTTACTCTTATGTCAATAACTTTAATGTTTCTTAAGTAACATACAAAAAATTTGCATTTATTTCAAAGAAAACTTTATGCTTAATACAAATAATAAGCAATTGTGACCCTAGTCGGTACTTTTCTTGCTCCAGGCGTCTCCAAATATGGGCATTTTTTTCAAAAAAAATTGAGTTTGAGCTCAAATAAAAAAAATCGCCACACTGCTGGCCCAATTTGGTGCTATAAGTCAGTTAACTACATATGTTTTCTAAAATCCCAAGCAAAGAAATTTTGCGGGAGGCCATTTCTAGGACAAAAAAAATGAGTTTTTGTTAAAAAATCCCATTTCTGGGATTTTGTTTTCCCCTGTGTCAAATTTTAGAAAAGTGGCAACTCCAATTTTTTTTTTGAATAAGTTTTTTCATTTTGTCACAAAAATATTGATACTACGTAAAAAAATCAGGTTTATATCTCCAACCAGCAAAATTTTACAGTGGTCTGAAATATTGACTTTTTTGCTACCTTCACAAAAAAAATTTTTTTTCTCGTTTTTATCAATTATTATTCAACATATTGAGTTAATTGCATTCTTTTTTATAATCTGTTAAAACTAGAGGTAATTACCTTTCCATTGGTATATAAAAAGTATATCCTTTTACCTACACTTATAACAGCACGTGCGCTGGAATAAGACCCCTTTGAGTAAAGTATGAATTTTATAGGTAAGAATACCAATTTTAAAAATTCTCGTACCTATCCATAAATAGCAAAAATATATATTTTTACCATTATTGTTTACCTATTGTGTAAAAACGGAAAATGGGTAGTATTGTATAGTATGGATCTAGGTACCTAAACATTCATTCTTATATGTTTTGGGGGAATACCTGTCCCCTATGTCCGGAATATTGTGCAACATTTTAGGCGAATGTACCTGGGTACATAAAAATTCATTGTTATAAATGTATTTTTGGGGAATACCTGGTATTTTAGTCAAGTATTAATTGCGGATATTATTGTGATTACCTGTAAGTATTACTCATTGATATAAGAACCGCCGATTTTGTATGGGTTTATCATAACAAATTAATCCGCCATGACGATAACACTCCTTGTTCAAGAACTTGTTGAATTTTTAAAAAACACCAAACTTCGGAAAATGGAGAACAGAGTAGCATATTTAATAGAGTGCATAGAGTCAACATATAGCGAGATAACACAATCTAACGAAAGCAGCAAAGTATTAAATTTTTTGAAAAAATTTGACCGGCTCATGGAGAAGTATCACAGGAATTATTCAAGATTACCAACTGAGTGGCTCGACAGTATAATTGAATTTAAAACTGTCCCTGCTTTAGTGGGTGCTCCTACTAAGGAATACGACGATCTATGTCCAAAGGCAAAGAAACAACGGTTGTCGGCTGAGATGGCAAATCATTCACCTTCAAAGATTTGTGATACATTCAAGGAATTACTGACGGTGGAAAATCGGCCATCTAGCGCAAAAAGAATTGCAGACGTGTTAACGGAAGCATCACCAAGGCGGCTCCAACGCATTGAAAGAAGTATTGCAACACCATGTCCTGGTTTTAGCGAGGAAGAAGCATTAGCTTTAATCATCGAATTGGGATTGAGTAAGAACAAGTACACTCATTTAAGAAGAATGCTGCTTGATAAAGGATGTGACATGTTTCCCGCATACAACCGAATAAAGGAACGAAAAATGGAAATTTTGCCAAACCCAGTGATAATTACAGAAAAGGCCGGCAGCGTTAGTTTGGAACTACTTCTCCAAAATACTGCCAGTAGGATAATAACAACATTGAATGAGGAACAACTAAAAAAAATCAACAACAGCCATCTTCAATTAATATGCAAGTGGGGATGTGATGGTTTGTCAGCACTTTCGGAATACAAACAATGCTCTGATAGCCAATCTACCCAGATCGAATTCAAGAGCGTATTCATGGCATCTTTGGTTCCTCTGAGGTTAAATTTAGACTCTACCTTACCTTCAACTTCGCGCAGAAAATCAAACCCTACTGAAGCAATATGGCGTAATCCAACACCTGGCTCCAAAATTTATTGCAGACCAATCTCCTTCGTATATCATAAAGAAACGAGTGATTTAACTAAAGCCATCACAGACAAATTAAAAGATGATATTTCGAGATTAGAAGATTTTGCATTTAAATTCGACAGGTATTCTATTACAATATCTTTTAAAATGTTCCTGACAATGGTAGATGGAAAAGCCGCAAACGATATTACAGGAAACAAATCTAGCTGGAAGTGTTTCATTTGCAATAAAAGCAAAGTTAATTTTTCAAACGCTTCGAATAATTCAGTAGTCAATGAAGATACCCTTGAGTTTGGAATAGCACCGTTACATGCTCGAATCAGGTTTCTAGAACACTTTCTAAACCTTGCTTATGACATTAAGTATAAATCTATACCAGGAAATGAAAGGAAAAACTTTCGAGCTAACAAAGAAATGCATGAAATGAGAGCAAGTGAAAAAAAAAGAATTCAAGATGCATTTAAACAACAAACTGGCCTAAATATTTCTAAACCACGCTCGAACTTTGGGAATACAAATGATGGAAACACTGCCAGAAGATTCTTCGCAGACTATAATACAGCTGCAGAAATAACTGGAATCAATAAGGAGTTGATTCGAATGGTTAATATATTGCTTTTAGCTCTGAATTCCAAACAAAAGATTAATTCCGATAAATTTGGAGTTTACGCCGAACGAATTTTAAAAATGCTTGCTGATCTCTATCCCTGGAAAGATCTAACGCCAACTATACACAGAGTCCTGTTCCATGGGAAACAAATAATCGAGTCTCACCTTCTCCCTATAGGCGAGTTAACTGAAGAACCACAAGAAGCTAGAAATCGAGACTTCAGATATGTTCAACAATTTTCCACAAGAAAATGCTCAAGAATAGCACAAAACGAAGACTTACTTAATAGTTTATTATTATCTTCAGATCCTTTTTTATCCTCCATGAGAAGTAAGTTGACTTCGTACCACGAAATGACGCATGGAGACGAAGAAGAATTTTCTGATTTATTAGATATGCTGGACGTGGAATAAAATCATTTAAGTTTAATGTTTTTTAATTATAAGATTTATTTAAATGTTAATTTATTTAAAAAAAAGTTTTTCACAAAAAATGAAGTCAATAGCATCTTTTTATTCAAATTTTCTATCTGCAACAATTAAATTACTTTTTTGCGATTGGAAATGTGTAAATTTGATTTTTTTAAATGCAACAACATTGATCTCTCACAAAATGAAATTGCTATTTACCAAAAAAATTAATATTTTACTCAAAGGGGTCTTATTCCAGCGCACGTGCTGTTATAAGTGTAGGTAAAAGGATATACTTTTTATATACCAATGGAAAGGTAATTACCTCTAGTTTTAACAGATTATAAAAAAGAATGCAATTAACTCAATATGTTGAATAATAATTGATAAAAACGAGAAAAAAAATTTTTTTTGTGAAGGTAGCAAAAAAAGTCAATATTTCAGACCACTGTAAAATTTTGCTGGTTGGAGATATAAACCTGATTTTTTTACGTAGTATCAATATTTTTGTGACAAAATGAAAAACTTATTCAAAAAAAAAATTGGAGTTGCCACTTTTCTAAAATTTGACACAGGGGAAAACAAAATCCCAGAAATGGGATTTTTTAACAAAAACTCATTTTTTTTGTCCTAGAAATGGCCTCCCGCAAAATTTCTTTGCTTGGGATTTTAGAAAACATATGTAGTTAACTGACTTATAGCACCAAATTGGGCCAGCAGTGTGGCGATTTTTTTTATTTGAGCTCAAACTCAATTTTTTTTGAAAAAAATGCCCATATTTGGAGACGCCTGGAGCAAGAAAAGTACCGACTAGGGTCACAATTGCTTATTATTTGTATTAAGCATAAAGTTTTCTTTGAAATAAATGCAAATTTTTTGTATGTTACTTAAGGAACATTAAAGTTATTGACATAAGAGTAAAGGTACCTTTTCGCCGTAAAACACTCAAAATCCCACTTTTTTCGCAATAGTTGACTTTGAACAGCTGGCATTTTCATATTATTGGTGATTTTGCTACAATTCTTTTTTTAAAACATTAACCAAAGTGTTTTCTTTACACCAGGATTAAATTTTTCCCGATTCACCTAAAACTGATTCCCAAAAATAAAATAATCCCAGAAAATCCAAAGCAAATTTTTCGAAAAAAAAACTTTAAGTCCCGATATCTTTTTTATTGTACGAGATATGAAAAAATTTGTAATAACATTTTTGGTTGGGTTTGTCCAGCAAATTTCACTAAAGAAAAAATTATTACGATCGGACCACAATGAAATTCAAAACTTAAGCTCAGTAACACTTCAAGAAGGTCAATGTAAATTTTCATTTAAATCGGACCATTACAAACGAAATGGCCGAATTATTTCCAATTTTTTTCGTAATTTTCCCACTGTGCGGCGGTCGCTAAATAGACTATGCCAAATTTGATTGAAATCGGAATAAACTTTCCACTTCTGGAGAGTTAATACTTCAAAACTCGTGTTATATTTATGTGGTAGCTATGACGTGATATTTTCTGATTTCCTATCATTTTAATAGTTGCTCATGACGACTTGAAAAAAGTGAAATCGTTTGTTAAGGCTCATAGACTTAAAGGAGAGTAAAAGTAGATATATATCTTTCCTGGGCTGTTGGCAGCATAGTTAATAATGACTATGTTGGCCTCTTAAGGTGTTTTTCGTTAACTCTTGAGAAATTTCCACCGTTAATTAGCAGGACAATTGTACTCACTTTTAGGCAATAAAATACACACATATAGCTACCTCATATAAGCATGTAATTTACAATTTGTAATTAACGTCAGTAGACACTAAACAAAAAATCTATAGTTTAATGATATGCATTTGGATTCTGTTTTTTATACCCTTTTCAAATACTTTAGTATCAGCGTGGATTTACTAAAACAATCGGGTGTACAAAAAATATTTTTGGTTTTATGCTTAGGTCATAGTCAGATTTGAGGCCATGATTCTTTTGAACATTTTATTTGTGGAGCAACTAAAAAGTTATTTAAAAGGCAGTAGAAAAGACTTTTAATTGTCAGAAGGGGTGACAGCAGTTTCGAGCTACTTCACCATCCTCAGACCTCAAGCAACGACTGTGTTTTCCAATTATAAAAGGCTATACACTTAAGTGCAGACAGATTCTAAATAAACGAGATGTAATATGTGGATTTATGAGCTAAAGACATAAAATCGGATGAACATATATATGGAAGCTATATTCACATCTGAACCGATTTTTTTTTTGTTTCAGCAAAGTCTTTTCAAAAAACTTACTTGTGCTAAGTATCTTTTGAATGCAATATGTGGCTTCTTGAGCTAAAACTGAAAAATCAGAAGAACATATACTTATGTGGATGCTATACCTAAATCTGAATTTGAACCGATTTTCTTCAATTTCAACAATACCATTTCTTGGCCAAAAGACATACTAATTCTAAATGTATCTAGATTAGATATAAGATGTGGCTTCTAGAGCTCAAAAATCGGATGAACATATATGTGGGAGCTAAATATACCTTTTAACCCATTTTCTTCGTTTTTAAGCATCCTTTGTGGGTCTAAAAACTAACGTTTGCAAAATTTCTTGAAGATTTTTACAGCCAAATTTCTCAACCTAAAGAGATAAAATCGCATGAACAGATAGGTGTCGGAGCTATATCTACAACTGAACAAATTTTCTTCAATTTTAATGACGTTTTTCCTTGGTTCAAAAAACTGACGTTTGCCTAATTTGAACAATCATCCAGAAGTTGAAGGTATAATATAGTCGGCCCTCGTCCGGCTGTAGTTATTCCTACCTTTTCAGTATCCTTTGGTTGTTCGTTTAATCGCTATCGTGCTTTCAACAGACACACTCGCGGAGGGACGAACTAGATCATTTTAGAATTTTACGACAATCAATCTTAATACATAAATATCTAAAGCTCGGTGTGCGAGCGCCTAAAAATCAAAAACCTCTTGACCGAAAAACAGCAAGCATGGACCATATGTTGCCTAGGTCTGTCGAAAGGTTTATCTTAAGAGTAGTCCCGATAAAAAATTTTCTTATATATAGTACACGCAGAAACATGATATGGTTCCTATATGGCCACACACCGCACCAAACAGTCATTCTTTGTGAATGCATCGGATTTTCAAATTTCACTCGAAGAATCTCATTTGCCCAAATGCGGCTATTCTGATTCTTAACGAATCCTCTATGTAAATTATCAGGGACTTCTGTCTGCTCAACCAATCATTCGGCATATTGAAGATGCTTAAACTGGTCAGTATGCTTCAGCTCTTTAATCTATTAAAACTTGTAAGCGAGTAAATTCAAATCTTTATTCGAAATTCCTATTAGAGATGTTCGTGAGATGTTAAGTGCTAAGGCACGACGACTCGAGGTTAATTGCTCTTATGCTACACTATCGCGAAAAACATTAATGTTTTCCGCAGAACGAACTGGGCGTGTATGCACAGGTGCTTTCATTTTCCTATAGACCAGGTTTGCTAAAATTTGCGCACGCTGGCCAAAAAAATCACAAGGTTCACAAAATGCATTTCGATTGAACCCTCATATAAGTAAAATGCTTCAACTATCTTTAGGCGCTGCTCTATTGAATACCTCTCCATAGTCGAGTTTTTCAAACACTGAAACAAAGCAATGCCAAATTTAGTTGAAAAAAAAACTTGAATGCTCAGGTGTGATTCACAATTAACATTGTGCATTATAGTTGGATCACCCTTTATATAAGGTGCAAAAGAAACTTCATAATCTGCAAAAGAGAAAAATAAATTGTTAGCAATAAAGCTATAAATACTTTTTGAATCCTTCAGTCTTGTTTTAGCCACGTTATTATACCCTCCACCATACAATGGAGGGTATATTAGTTTTGTCATTCTGTCTGTAACACCTTGAAATAATCATCGGAGACCCAACAAAGTATATATATTCTTGATCCTCGTAAATCTAGCCATGCTGTCCGGCTGTCCGTATGTCCGTCTGTTGAAAACAATATAGAGCCTGCATGAAAACAGCTAGGGAGCCGAAATCTGGCACAAACAAGTGTAATTAACCTAGCATGGTTGGTATTGAAAATGGACTATATTGCTCCACGGGAAGTTGGTGTTGGAGACCCTCAACCGACACTACCTCATACAAATTAGTTTTTAATTTGGAAATATCCGACCAGTTTCTTGAGAAAAATCACTGAAATTTTGCAAATAATAATCTCTATATTTATGTAAAAATGGTTAAGATTGGGCCACCATTTCTTGTACCTCCCACACGAACGGCCGTATGGGCCTTGAAAAATAATATGACTATAACTCACCACAAACTTGACCTATCGAAATGAAATTTTACACATCAAAGATTAATATATAGAACAGACTTTTGCGCTTAATTTGGCTTAGATCAGAAAGGCCCTACTGGTACCTCCCACACAAACGATCTCATGGGCTTTGAGAAATAACGTGATGATAACTCACCACAAGCTTGACCTATCGAAATGAAATTATGCACATAAAGATTTCTATATAGAACACACTTCCGCACCAAATTTGGTTTTATTTGGGAATCTGGTGAAGGGTATCCAAAGTTCGGCACAGCCAAACTTAACATTTTTTACTTGTATTTGTCTAAAGATGTATTTCAAAATTTATTAATATGTATTTGCGTTTTTATCGCATTAGCAAATTTGTGCAAAATGTTTGTGAGACTGGCAGGACGATACTCGGTTCCCGTGAGAATGCATCTGCTGAAGCTAAGAGAGTGCGACTTGGTCTGGGTATATAGACTCGATAACGACGTCAACAGCTCAGCATTTTACATACTAGTCTGAAGCAAATTTAGCACAAAGACAACACGGTATTCGCTCTTCAGGTACAGGGTGTCCACCGGGAAGGTATACTACTTTGTTTTGCCGCCATTTTGGTAAACATAAGTCTTAACAGTTCATATTTCGCAGTCGTAAAGTAGGACGTGCCAAATTTATTATGGCAAAATATTCGACAAACCAAAGTGTTTAAATCGTTAAAACATTTTATCAAAAGCAATCATCGATTACTGTGACGATGAGAAAGTTACGTTATATTTGTTTGGAAAAACAGCGTGCCAACAAAACGCACTATTTATCGTGTGGTAAATGATTTCGAAGATAGAGGATCTTTAGCTGCAAGATCGTTTGAAAACATCACTGCTGCTCAAGAAAGTGTTCAAAACAAACCATCAACCTCAATTCGATGTCGTGCTCAGGAGTTGTTCTTCAAAGAACAACTCTGGCCACAATTGCATTTGTTTCCTTTTAAGATCCAGTGGACACAAGAGCTTCCTCCACAAGACCATTTACGCCGCTGTACATATGCCAATAGGATGTTACAGCTCGCCCATGACAACCCCGATTTTCATGAAAAAATCATAATGAGTGACGAGACACATTTTCATTTAAATGGATATGTGAATAAACAGAATAGTCGGTTCTGGGCAATGGAAACCCCTCAAAATATTCATCAGTCACCTTTGCATCGATTAAAAGTCACAGTCTGGTGTGCCATTTGATCAGGAGGAAACATTGGACCTTACTTCTTTGAAAGTGAAAACGGCGTAACGGTAACTGTCAATGGGCAGCGATATCGTGATATGATTGAAAACTTTTTAACGCCAGAACTGCATGCTTTGGGCTTGATTAACATGTGGTATCAACAAGACCGTGCCACATCGCATACAGCCAGGATAACAATGAGAGGCGAGACTTCTTTCCACAACAAGTTATTTCTAGAAATGGTGATGTTGATTAACCTCCACGGTAGCCTGATTTGACTGTTCCGGTCTACTTTTTGTGGGTATATCTGAAAACAAGGTTTGATGAAATTTATAAAATACCGCATGAAATATGTGAGAATGTAATGAAAATGTGCTCAAAAAGTTTAGCATTTGTGATGCTAACATTGGCGGACATTTATCCGGTATTGTATTCTATAATAATTGCTGACATTAAATAAAACATTTATCAATATAAGATCCATTCTCTTTCATCTAATCAAAAGTTATAAGTTATGTAAACCTTTCCGACGGGCATCCTGTAAATTTGAGACGGAATACGATTCACTTCGGTATCGTTTTACACATCGCGCCTTAAAGATGCTTGAAAATTATAACGATCGTGTCGAAAATTTTTCTGTTAAGCTCAGCGACTATGTTAACAAGCTAAACGTTCATATTTGAGGTCCAGAGTAGGGTTCTATAAGTCGACTTTCGACTAATCGATTAATCGACTTTTGGGTACAAAAAAGTCAAAGTCGGTAAGTCGACTTTTTGTTTTTAAAAAAGTCTAAAAGTCGACTTTTTCAAGTCGACTTTTCGACTTTTTATCTTCAAATATAACCATATGTATTTTTACTTGTCATCCAAACAAAGCGTATTGCGTAATTTCATTTCTTCACCGCTTTCATTTAGTTTCGCCGATTGAGAAATACATTTAAGTTTTATTTTATTGTAGTGGCAACACACAAATTATAACAAAGATGGTTACAATTAAAGACGGCTGGCGATTACATTAAATGTCGCTTTGGTTGTGTTTATGTTTTGAAATCATACAGTTTTGTATTTCCACTGTGGCAATATCAAAAAATATAAGGAAATGTATTACACTTGTTACATTGTAAAATAGTGGAAGAGATATTTTTCCTTGCAGTGGTTTACCTTATATTTAAATTAATATGACCCTAAGTCCAGTGTGGCAATATTTTAAAAAAATTGATAATACGAAAGTACTTTGCTTAAAATGCAAAAAGGAGTACAAGTACAATAAAAGTACAACAAGCCTAATGACACATTTGAAAAGTGAACACAAAATTAATTTTTGTAAGGAAAAGGAAAGGGATAAAGAATCAGAAGACACGGTACCCAGTGAAGGTCCCCTTGACGGTTATATAAATTCTGTGGCTTCTTTTTCAAGTGAGTAAAAATTAGACTATCATAATTTAGATTTTATTTTCATGTAATTTCTTTTCAGACAATGGAGTTAAGCAGAAGGCAATTACAAATGCATTACTCTTTATGATATGCAAAGACAACATGCCGTTGAGAACTCCCCAAAAAGAAGGGTTCAAGAAGTTTTGCAAAAAATTGCAACCACTTTACACGCTTCCTAGTGTTATAACCACCACTATGAATTTGGGTAGAAAATATAAGGAGCTTTCCAAAATTGTTAAGGAAGAAATGCAAACAGCGCATTCGGTTTGTCTCACCACCGATTTGTGGACTCACAAATATACCATGCAGTCTTATTTAGGAGTAACAGCACACTATTTATCAGGTATGGTTTGGCATCGGAATAAATTATTATAATAATATTTTTTTTTTTTAGATATTAACATAAAGACTGTGGAACTAGGTGCATATCCAATGGATGCAAGAAAAACAGCACAAAATCTGCAAAGCAAGTTGCGTGAAATTTGCAACGATTGGGGGCTGGAGGACGCAAAAATTTCCGCAATTGTATCGGATGGTGGTGCAAACATTAAAGCTGCAATACGCGAAGAATTTGGGCAATGGAAACATATATCATGCTTCGCACACACTATTAACAACATTGGCCAAAGAGTTATAGAAATTAATACCCCAGATCCAAGTGCTGGAAGGGCCATTCATCTTAACGAAGATGATGACGATAGTTCCATTGACAATTCAGTTGAAGATATTGAACACACTCCTTTGCGACAACTTCTTCGTAAAGTAAAAACTATAGTTCGTTTTTTTAGAAGTAGTGAAGTTGCTACAAATGAATTGAAATCTCTTCAAATGGCAGACAGCGATAAACAGCCCTTAAAATTAATACAGGAAGTCCGTACCAGGTGGAACTCGTGCTTTGAAATGGTGGACAGATTTCTCTTCTTATCAGATCACATTGGAAGAGTGCGTAGAGAGAAGAGTTCGAAGTCTAAACCACCAGACATGCTTTCGGGAGGCGAGTTGAAGGCTTTAATTGAAGTTAAAGATATTTTAAAACCTTTTTACTCTGTAACGGTTGAAATCAGTGCGGAAAAAAACGTTACACTAAGCAAGTGTATTCTCATTGTGGTTGGCCTTAGACTGGTTAGTACTTGTAAAATTATTTCTCGGTATTTAATAAATATTTTCATTATACAGAAAATTAGTTCTTTAAAGCCCGTAACAGCGGTAGGAAAGAAGTTGGCAGAAAATTTGTATGCGGAAATCAGCAACAAATTTGAAAATATAGAAGCGGTTAAAATGTATTCCTCTGCAACGATTTTGGACCCGAGGTTTAAAATGTATGCCTTCAAAAGTGTTCG
The DNA here is from genome assembly GCA_963513945.1 of Hydrotaea diabolus. Lineage (NCBI taxonomy): Eukaryota > Metazoa > Arthropoda > Insecta > Diptera > Muscidae > Hydrotaea > Hydrotaea diabolus. Next base: position 45,954,493 of record OY740717.1, on the reverse strand, counting down.
AGATTCATCCAGAGCAATCGATCAAGTCGGTAAGTATTCTATAACTTAAATTATATTCAGCTGTATAACAATTTTACTTTTATAATTTTTTAAGGCGAACTGATAAACACCGAAATCAGAAATTCCCGAATAACTATTGATACACATTTATCCGGTGTTGAAGTGGCCGAAGACATAGTGGGTTCCAAGGCCAACGAAGAGGATTGCATATGGGGGTTCCTTGACAAGAGTGTAAGCACAAGGCGCGAAAAAGGCCATAATGATGGCAATGGTGTTCCAATACAATTAAAGGAATATTTAAAGACACCGCCAGTTTGTCGTAAAACAAACCCTAATCCACTACTTGTTTGGAGAACAATAGAAAGCGAGTACCCACTTATTGCAAAAGTTGCGAAAAAAAAACGTTGTCAATCGTTGCCACTTCTGTCCCGTGTGAGAGATTATTTTCGCATGCAGGACTTATTGCTACCCAAATTCGGAGCCAAATTTCCCCAAAAAATTTAAATATGATTATCTTTTTGAGATCAATAGATGCTGACATGTGGTTCCAGGAATATTGATCAACTGTTTTAAATAAAAATTTTTTTAAAAGTTTTTAAAATCTTGAATATATATAATTTAAAAACTACATGAATTACCTAATGTTATTACCTTTATAAACACTTTTTTTTTTATATAAAAGTTTTTAATACAAAGAAAACTTGTTTTTATTCCAAAATATTGCATTTTTTTATCTAAAGAAAAAATTCGAAAAGTCGACATTAATCGACTTTTTTATACTAAGAAGTCGAAAAGTCTAAAAGTCGACTTTTGATTTTATTGTAATAGTCGAAAAGTCGACTTTTGGTCTTAACTATATAACCCTAGTCCAGAGAGCCCAGATGTGAACTTCAAGAAGCTCAAAAATCCTTAGAGATTGGTTGTTTACTTCGGATTTTGGATCGTGACATCATTTGCCCTGTGATTACTACGAGTTTATAGATCAGCTACTTTTAGGCAAATTTCGAGCCAGCCATGTGTGAAATAAAGCTAAAGACAGTCACCAAGGTTTTGGGAAAATAAGGATAGGATATCCTACTCAGCCAATGCAACCAGATAAATGAATTTCAGTTCTTTAAGTAATGAGAATGTTCACTCTTCGAATTGTAGTTTTGAGAAAACGTCTTGATTAGGACTACCATGTACTCAGCACTATTTTTTTGTATAAGTATACTATGCCGACCTTTCTTGCGCTAGTTCTTTGGACTTTGTTAAACATGTTTAATTATGGTGCATTATGGTTGGTGCTTCTGAGCTAAGTTAATTGGTTACAATTGGAAAGTGGGCCTGGGACATATACGAGGCTTGCTATATATACTTCTGGCCTAGGCAACACTAAGTGTTGCCTGGCGCCATCTGATATTTCCATTGGAAATTTTGACATATTTTAGCATAAACGTTTTGACGTACGACCATCATTTGTGTTGTTTACAGTGATTTGAAAAAAATCAATTTTGCAAAACAATTGAATTAACTCGTGAACATTTTCGTGCTATCATTTTTCACAAATTTCGACGTGGATTACCACGACAAACGTGCACCGATGAACTTAAATCTTTGTATGGCGATGAAGCACCATCCTATAGCACTGTGAAAAACTGGTTTAATGAATTCAATCGTGGCCGAAGCTCGCTCATAGACGAAGGTCGTGAAGGTCGTCCAAAACGGCCGTTGTGCCAGAGAACATTGATAACGTGCGTTAACTGATAATGCAAGATCGCCATGTGACATACCGTAAGATTAAGGCATCCTTGGGAATTTCTTCCACCTCAAAATTTGACAATCAATCAAAAAAAGGCTCGAGTCGTCTGGTGCAAAGAAATTTTGAAAAAATACGATCGCGGTGCTTCAAAAGATGTCACAGGTGATGTATCATGGATCTATGGGTATGAGCCCGAATCAAAGCAGCACTCGACCATGTGGGTCTTCGAAGACGAGCCAAATCTAAAGAAAGTTGTTCGTGGAAAAAGCACTTCGAAGCAAATGGTCACCTTTTTCTTCGGCAAAACTGGTCACAGTTGCCATTGTTCCGCTTGAGCAACGTAGGATGGCCAATTCTGAGTGATACAACACAATTTGTTTGCCTGAAGTCTTCGGAGAAATTCGAAAAACGAACAAGAGAAGACGAATCATTGTTAACCTTAACAACGCGAGCTCTCACACATCGGCTCAAACCAGCGCCTTTTTGACCGCCAAAACGTCGAATTGATGGGTTATCCGCCGTACAGCTTTGGCTAGGCACCCAATGACTACTTTTTACTCCTACACATTAAGAAAAAAATGCGTGGTCAAGGATGCTGTCAAAGCGTTCAAAAACCATGTTTCGGAGGTGTCTGAATCGGCGTGGACAAAGTGCTTCGGCAATTGGTTTGAGTGCATTCAAAATGTATAAATCATGCTGGAGAATACTTTGAAAACCAATAAAGCCAGTTTTAAAGTTAAATCATTATTAGGCCCTCGTATTTCAACATTTAAGACTATGAAGCATCAATGTAACATAAAATCATTAAATTAAAAAAAAATAGTACAGGGCCACAAATCCTTCCTCCAGTCGATGTATGTTTTTGATTTTTGAAACACTTTAACAAAATTCCCGTTTCTTGGCCGCTTTAAAAATGCTTTCGGTCGGTCCATTTCCCTTGACAATAACTAAAACTTTACTAACTTCAGCCAGAATATCATAAATTCTCTAAAAATACATAAGCAGTGTTAATAAAACATTTGTCTCGTTTCCATGTCTAACTCACTGCGACATCCAAGCCTCTGGCATAGGAAGGAAGCCAGCAGAGCCGATGACATTGGTGGTGGCTACAATGAAACTGGCTGCGTTGTAGCTGCAGCACTAATGAATTGTCGCTCCTTCTGTGCAAAACCCCATAAAGTTATCAAAACAAATTACAGTGTCTGGCAGCTGTCACAGTGCTCCTTCGCTCCAATGACTAATGCAACCAAACATCAGACACAAGAGAAAGAAAATATGACAACACCACCACGACATGCAGAAGTATGCGTCGTAGACGGAAAAACTAACAAAAGAATGTATTGAAACATGTGTGGGAAGAAGCAGACAACAAGTTCGCCAGGAGGGAAAGAGAAAAGCACGATAATTATTAATTAGACACATACATTTGTGTAGTTATTGAGAAAGACTGGGGAAGTGAAATGCCAAAAGAAAATGTGAATTTCCTAAAACCACTAAAATCAACCAAGCTTATCATAACCACATCGAACTTTATTTTTAGCTAAAAACGTTTATCGTTTAAAAGCCACAGCTTCAATTATTAAATATTTTAAAAACTTTTAACCTTTTCCCTTTGAAATGCTCTCTAGAATTTACATCATCAAACATGACCTAACTCCTTGGTAACCTTAACTTTCCTTAACCATTCCCATTGCCTTGGTTATGATTGTTGTGGAAACTTGTCTCCTAGAGTAGTTTTCCGGGAATTTCTTTTGGTTTGTGTTTTTTTTCGCAAATCTTTTTGAGTTGCTAAAGTACCACTTAAAAATCGATTAAGTTGTGTTTTTCCCAGATCTCACAAAAAATACTCGCAGCTAAGAAGATGAGAAAGGAGAATAACTTAATAAAAATCCTTAAGTTTTGATTATGTTTAAAACGAAAAGTTTTCGATGCATATTTGAAATGAAATTGATAAGCAGTCATACTGAAGATGTTGTACATACTCTAGTAGCTGTTTGTCGTCAAACATGAAATGGTTATAGTTTTGGGGAGTGGTCTGGTAAAATTCTGATGACATGGTAGACTTTTACCCACTCAACACTCAACCGGTGTGCCAGGACTTTTGGAAACATTACCAGCAAAACTCTTGAAAGCAAATCTGTAATTTATGTTAAGTTTGGAATAAAGGGAAGCTTCCTTGAATACTTTTGGCTAAATGTATATGGGAGGGAATACAAGTTTTATTGGGTTTGTGGAGAGGCACATATACGCATTTGGTGGTTTACTGACAGGGTGGAAATAGGTGTGAACACATTTGACATAAACCACTTAAGATAATAGGGTAAAAGGACACGTAGAAGTGAGAGATTTATTTTCCATCTAGACAATAAATCCAGTCTAGACAATAAATCTTAATTTGTAAATTCTTAATAGAGAATAAAGTGGATCATAGCAAAAAGAAAATATAACCAGTGCAAACAATTTTCCGGCTACACCATCTTGGTTCCACAGAACTTTTAATCAAACATGTCTGGACAATATTCCTGAATAACAAGAAATAAGGACACTAGGTTGCTAATATGCCGAATCTACTATACCCCCATCATGGATAAAAATGAGATAAAACTAAACATCATATTTATGACCACCTGTGACTTCAACGGCCGTTTAGCAGGCCATGAGACCAAACCGGAGTGTCCAAAATCAAGAGCCGACAATCCGGTTTTAATGTTCAAACCCAACGCTAGGTTTCTCAAAAATAGCTTTAACCCGACATGCTGGTTTATCCCGTTATTTGCTGTCTGATTTTCCGGTTTTTTGCTTGTTGTATGTAAAAGCAAGAATCATAACTTTTAAGTATGGAATTCATAACAAAAAAACTTCCCACCTTAAAGTTTACCGATCGACTCAGAATCACAAATTGATTCACTTTAACGATAAATGTCTGTCTGTCGGCGCTCCGTCCATGTGATATCTATCTAGAGCTTGTTTTCAAACTATAAGTACAGGTCGAAGTATAGTCCGATCTTCATGACATTTGCCAGGAGTAAGTTTTTTTTTTCAACAACGTCTGTTGACTTTTATGAAAATCGTTTTAAATTAAGATATACTGGGTTTTCCATTTAGGGCATAACAATTTTATATGTATAGGGTTATATATCTAGAGGTATTTTATTCAGAACAAAAAAATATAAAAATTCAAATCAAGTGTGGAATCTTTGTTGGTAATTTGAAGAACAAAGGACACTGGTTTAAGGCATTTATTTTTTTGAATATAATTTCCTTCAAATGTTGGCCGCAGGGTTTCCACTCTGAGAGTCCAATTTTGGATGACTCGTTCGAGAATTTGACCAGTATGACTTGAATGACACGTGTAATGTTGGCTTCCAACCCCAGAATTGTAACTGGTTTGTCAGCATGGACTTTGGACTTAACGTAACCCCAAAGAAAAATGTCTTAAGGTGTGATATCACTCGGTCTAGGCTGCCAACTTATCTGTCCAAAACGTGAAATTAGCTGCTTTTCGAAATGATCCTCAATAGATCCATTGTTTGAGCAGCTGTATGGCAAGTGACACCGTCCTGTTGCAACCAAGTGTCTTCAAGATTAAAAGGTTTAATTTCAGGTAGCATAAAGATCGATATCGTGGCGCGATAGCGAGCACCATTCACGGTTACGTTCCGGCCATCATCCTTTATAAAAAAAATAAGCACCGATGATTCCACAAGCTTATATACCGCACCAAACCGTGGTTTTCTTGTAGGTCTTCAGTCCAAATGCGGCAATATTGTTTATAGACTTTACCGTTGAGCCAGAAATGGGCCTCATGACTGAACAAAATTTTGGTCGAAAACAGAGGATCTTCCCCTTTCTCACCGAATGCTCATTTTCATAATACAGTTGCCAACATTTTACGGAAATTATGTTCATTTAAGTAAATGCCATAAAATGTCCTTTCAAATAACCAATAAATTTTCCACACTTGATTTGAAGTTTTATATTTTTTTGTTCTGAAAAAATACCTTTAGGTGGATCACCCTATTTATTAATAAAACACAGAATATTTAAGATATAGAGTTTAAATTTATTCCAGATGTAGTTCAAATGTGACATTATAAAATTCGATTTTGGTCATATAAGCACCACGAGCCCCTTGTACAGCGATATATTCCATAGAACCAATTTTCAACCACTCTTGCATACATTTCGACTGACAAATTCAAGTTGGATGTTGTCTCGGAGCTCGTTTAAAGCTGTTGGTATAGCCTAATGAACCAATTTTCAACCACTCTTGCATACATTTCGACTGACAAATTCAAGTTGGATGTTGTCTCGGAGCTCGTTTAAAGCTGTTGGTATAGCCTAATGTCTTGATGTGGCCCAATAAAAAAATGCAATGGCGGTAAATCGCATGAACGAGATGGCCGGACCGGACTATTTTTCGAGATAACTAGCCTTTTAATTAATCGATTGTAACGCGTGCTGTGTGGCTAGTGGCACCGTCTTGTTGGTAATATCAAGCTCATACAATAATTTTCTAACACGGCACGAAAGCGCTCTCCGTTGACGGTAACATGAGGATTGTTTTCATCGACGAAAAAATATGGCCCAATCACAACTCCGGCATGAAAACCACACAGTATTTTTTTGCAGATGCAATTGTGCCTCCTGAAGCACACGAGGGTTTGTTGCTGTCTGATAAGGCATATTTTGTTTACTGACAAAATCACTCAGCCAGAAATGAGCTTCGTCGCTGCAGATGATTTTTCGATGAAATTTTGGATTTTCGTGAAACTTTTTCAGGGAACAATCGTAGAAGTTTTGGCATTTCTACTGATCACGAGGATTTAGTTCTTGAGTCAGTTTGTTTTTATATGGATGAATGCCAAGGTCTTTTCGCTTGATACGCCATAGTGTGGTTTTAGAGATGCCGAATTTCCGAGTACGACGTGAAATCGACTAATTTGAGTCATTTTGAATAGTTGCACTTATGGCTGTGATATTTTTGTCGCTTCGAGCGGTACGGCGTCTCTTTGCGCCGGAACATCCAAAAGTCAAAACATGGGTCCAAATTTATCCAGTATTTCACCCACAGCTTGTCTGGTGGGACATTTCTAAGCCGAAAATTGGAGTAACCGCTTTTAAAGTTACGACCACCGACTCAGAATTTCTGTAGACATTTTTTATGAGGTCCAAACCTTGCTCGCATGTGAACTTTACCCTGATGTAAGTGTTGACTTTGACTAAAGTTTTGACACTAAAAGATCATTAAAAATGTTTAAGGGTTCGTTGACATAAAGATACGAAACTGTTAAGTCCCTATTGGAATACCCGTTATAGTTGTGTTAAGCATTTTGTTGAAAAAAGAGGTTTGGTAACTCTCTCTTGTTCCATAGCGACTTGAGGCCGACTCGTTTGCCATCCGAGTAAGTTTCATAGTTCAAAATGCTAATTTATTAACCTAAAGCAGATATAATATATGCTTCAAAGGATCTCCAATCAAGATTTCGAAGTGTTTTTCAGAATTAGAATGTATTTTAATTTACAAGTTTTTCTTTTCAAATATTTTATTTACATTTTGCACATTAGTATAAAAAACATCTTATGGTGAAGGCTATACAAATGAATCCACTATCGAATCTAGCTTCAAAACGAGTACACCAGATGGAAACGAAAAGCCTCCGAATCACGAATGATGAAAATCACTGAAGAGTTTTACGTGTTACGAGTATTTACTCGGATCATCTGAATTTAAGATTGTTTAATTCTACCGGAGTACAGCAGCGCGATTTGGGCGAAATTGCTGTGTGCCAAATTCAATATCAAACAGGGTTGTTCTTAGTTTAACAGATGGTAAAACAACCAGTAGATTCAGTATGATTTGAGCAGCATTAAAATTCCAAGATTGTCGAATATCTCTGAAAAAGATAGAGAGCCATTCGCAACTTTTGTACTTGATTCCACTAAAATTGCATTCCAAAACAAAAGGGGATTTTCTGTCCAATCAGTAAGCAGACCTACTATTTAGTTGCAGCTCTAAAAAGCTCATGAATTTCATTTGGATGATTTTATATGGTTTAAAGATTTATTTTGAAGTCGATGTTAACGATTTTTAAATCTGGCGCTGAAAAAATATTTAGATATTTTAACCGGACTGAAAATTGGGCTTCCTCGTTTGTCAGTCGTGCGTACTAACCAATACACCAAGTGACTCATAGTGAGACAATCGATGGTTATTCTTAAAATGGGTGATCCAAGTAGAGATACTTTTTTCAATAGCCTTTTTTGACAGTTTACGTGTGAGTCGTGTTATGCTCTCATGTCATTTTTGTTTAGTATTGTTTGGCATTTCATCATGGAAAGACTTTCGCCTGAACAACGTTTACAAATCGTTCAACTTTATTACACAAATTCAGGTTCTGTGAGAAATCTGTTTCATGTACTTCATTCAACTTATGGTCAACATAATCGGCCAACATTTCTGGCTAAATGGATATGTAAACAAGCAAAATTGCCGCATTTGGGACTAAGAGCAACCAGAAGAGGTTCAAGAGTTGTCACTTCATCTAGAAAAAAACAGAGGTTTGGTGTGGTTTGTGGGCCGGTGGAATCATCGGTCCATATTTCTTCAAAAATATTGCCGGTGAGAACGTAACGTAACCGTTATCGTGCCATGATAACGAACTATTTGATGCCTGAAATTGAAGCTCGTGATCTCGGCGACATTTGTTTTCAACAAGACGGCTCCACTTCCCACACATCGCATCAATCAATGGATTTATTGAGAGAACACTTCGGTGAGCAGATAAATTCACGTTTTGGGCCGGTCGATTGGACAACAAGATCGTGTGATATCACACCGTTTGACTTTTTAATGTGGGTGTTACGTAAAGTCTAAAGTGAATCCCGATTCGATTCAGGCCTTGCAGCAAAACATTACGCGTGTCGTTTGCCAGTTACTAGTCGAAATGATCGAACGAGTCATCGAAAATTGGACTAAACGGATGGACCATCTGATAGACATAATCTTCAAAAAATAAATTCTTTCAAATGATAATAAGCATTCCCATTCAATTTGAGTGGGGAGGTTGCCTAAAAAATCAGGGTACCTCGAAATGGATCACGCGTTACAAGTTCCGGGATATATCGACATTGAGGACAATCGTAAGGATTGCAAAGACACGCGCTACCCTAGTTTGAAATAAGCGTTGTGGTGAGATTGGTATTCCTTTCTCGAGGGGTAAGACACAAATTTTTTAGCAGCTTCACTTCATTGCAAAGAAAAGGTTAGAAAATGATCCCACCTGTACAGAAACCAAATAATTTGGGCTGGCATGAATGAATATAGCAAGTATATGGAAAACAGTCTATCAAAGCTGCATCTTAGAAGAATTATGGCGGTCATTGTAGATCTCTTGTCCTTGGGTAGGTACACTCAGTGACTGATAGTACCATTAAACGATGCCTGCTTAAATTGAAAGGACGAGGAACAGAAGAAGGAAAGAAAGACATTCTCAAACGCTGTCATGCTTTTGTGGACTTGAGACACAATGGAAATGGAAATAGTAGCATCGGCATTGCTGCTGATAATAAAAGTCGTGCCCAAAAAGCTTTCGATAAGGTTTTCTACGACGTGTGGAAGGTATCAAAACGGGATCTACTTGTGAAGCCAAAAGCGACAGACATCTTAACTTATCCTAAAACACACGTTACGTCTGTTTTTTCATAAAAAATTTAATATCAAATGATGGTCTCTGAGTAGAACTTTGGACCAACGTTTATGCCCCACAGGCGCGATAACGTCTCGAGTATAGATTTCATTCCTATTTATTCTAATGAATCAACAGAACGCCTAAATACGGAACCCTTTGCTTTTTTTTGGGTCTCAGAATCTGGTATCATATTCCGTTTTGAAATATCAGGGCAAAATAGAGGGATATCCTAGGGACGCATAAGGTTAGCTAAAATCTTTCACTCACAAAGGGCGCATCTTACATGGGTCGACAGTGAATTTAACAAAAAGACCACATTTTCCTTTTTAAGAAACTGGGAATCTACGAAGAGCGGGTTTAAGTCCATGATACGGGATACCCCGATCAATGAAGAATACATTTTTATATTTAAGAAACCGCCAAGCTACGAACAGCGAGCGTGAGTCTAAGAACCAAGATCCCATAGACTGCTCATCATCGACTTGGGAACATGCGCACTACAAAAATAACTCTCAATAGTGCCTGTCGCAAAAAAATAGATAAGATTGAAATGGCACCCATTTTCTAGTTAGAGCGTCACTAAGGCACAAGAGTGCTATAAACACTCACCCAATACCCTTACAGACCGGTTACATCTGATATAAACCAACGATATGCTTAGGTAAAAAGGTAAATGACCGCGACCACAGAGATAAATTGTTCCACATATACCATATCTTTTACTGTTTAAGTTTTAAAATAACACAGTTTCTCCAATTCAAGCAGATATATTTGATCTCAAAGGAAAACAAGATTTTCTGAGATTCAAATATGCAATTTTACCCTCTTTACCTTCTAAATGAAGATATCTTATCTCTTCTTCTATCTTTTAGCTTTCCTTTAAACCATATGTCCATTTTCACAACCGACCTAAGTAAGTTCTTGAACTTACTTCTTAAATGATACTCTTAAATATTGTATTTACATCAACTTTCAATTTAATAGCCATTAATACAATTTCAAACTTAAATTCCCATTTAAACCGCAGACGAGAACAAACAACCCCACACTCGCCCACTTACTCACTCGCCCAACTTTATATCAAATTCAAATGCTACTTAAGCAAAATTAACAGCTATTTCTACATTTAGCCCGGAACAGCCGGAACAACTAGAAAACCCCAAAAGAAGAAAAAAAATCTCCATTTCTCAAATAGCCCAAACTTTCCGACCATTACGAAAACTGCCATTAACACACCGAACGAAGAACCAGAAGAAGAGTACGAAATACATTAAAACGTCCACTTATAGGTCCCACAACTGTAATAGTCCTAAGGCAATTTTCGGAGCTGCACAACACCAACGAAAAAATAAGAAAAGAAATTTCAGTTTGTCGAAGAACAATTCAATGAAGAGAAAGTTGAAACGGGACAAGAAAAAATCAATCAACTAAGACCACAAGTTTTCGAAGAACATAAAATTGGAACCGTGGCGACGATTGTTGCCAAAAGAAAACCCAAAGTGGATGTATGCGTGCTATAAAACGAGTGCTAATTTTGTTGAACAAAATTAAACGCACAAAAAAATGTAAATGCTTTAATTGAATATTATTTTTGAAAACAAAATGAGATTGGAGGTAAATAAATTGAATTTGGGACCTGGTGGCGTATGAAAAACGAGTATACGAAAAAAAAAGTATGTTGGTGGCGTATGAGTGATGAAAATCATATGCTGAACTAGGGTTACATATCCGAGGCAAAAAGACGACTTTTTTTACAAAAAAAAAATATTAAAAGTCGACTTCCGACTTAAAAACTTTCTTGAGAAAAAGTCGATTTATGGACGTCGAATTTTTCTTCTTGAAATTTTAATAACTTTGAACAATTCAACCACCCAAGTTGTCATTCCATTTGCAACTCCACGAAATATTGATTGAATATAATTTATTACTGTATGTCGTAATTGTAAGACGATTTAGCCCTGTCCGTCGGCCGTGTGTCAAAGGAATTAACTTAGGACCCTAAAAATTTGCAAACTGAATAAATCGAGTATTCACAAGAGCAAATAGTGGTCTACCTTAGGGAATGTGCAATTTTTATCGATTTCATCGTTACTTGCAATGTTGAAGTTTGATTTAAATTTTTGGAAAGTGTTGCGTGTCAAGGCTTGTTTAATGATAGCAAATCGATAGGTTGGCTCATTGATTCAATAATTTTGAACTTTAAGAACGGAATGATAGCCGGAAAATAGCAATATCCCAAAGAATCGACGCATTTTGGCCGTTTTAACCGAATTGCAAATATGACTATGTTTTGCAATGTTGAGTAACCTGAACTTCAAAAAAATAGACAAAATGGTTGACATGTGTAGGTCCATCTGCAAGCAATATAAATACTCATAAAAAATAAAATTTAGAACATATTGTTATAAAATACATAATTTCGACACAGTATCATCTTTTATTGCATTCAATGGTTTATGTACAGGAGCAATATCAAAATGCATATGCTTGGTCCTTTTCCATTTTTGCTGAATTTGGGTGATATTTAGAGCCAGTGGGGACTGTCATTTCATCTGGCTCCCCTGCGAAATCACGTATGTTTGACGCGTATTCCAATTCGATTGTACCAACAAAAGGAAAAACATATTTACACATAATAATAAGCAGTAATATCATATCATAGAATAGCCTACCTGCGACTTCATTTGAAGGATTTTCGTCAGTTACCTCATTGACTGTAGTTTCATCATTATCAAGAAACTCTTAATTTGAAACTTCGCCAACGGTAGGCGGAGGTAAGCACACGACGTTGGTTAAATTATCCAGTTGTGTTACACTATCGTCATCATCAATCACTACAATTCTTATATTTAACTCGCGGCATTTTTTTAGAATAAGGAATAAAAACACTGGTGAATGAAAACACAACTATTCAATATGAATATTGCAACAAAATTCCTGTACAAGGAGCGATTTCAGGTCGGCAAGCCAATATGCCAAACTAAATTAATAATTAAAATCAATTATCAAATTCTATTACCTAGTATTTCTTTTTATTTAATGAAAAACAGCAAAATTGTGTGGTCGAGATCTCGAGCGCTGGTACAAAATGGGTTGAAGCTATTCGTTAAGCTAGAACTTGTTTCTATACCGATCTATTATGACCGGTATGATTCCATTTGGGCATGTTCGTCCGCTCTTCGTCTGTCCATCCATAGTTGTAAGTAAAGTACAGGTCATCGTTATGAACCGATATCAAAAAAACTTAGCACACTGTTTTACGTTAGCCCAAGGACGATATACATTAAACCCAATTGTCATCTTTTTGCAATTAGACCCGCAGCTCTACACACGCAGAAAATAAGTATGGTTGGGGTGACAATATTCAAAGAGGATCATACTATTGTTGTGAATATGGTTGTGGCACAACAATATTATGATCATCACAACAATAGTATGGTTCACAGACAATCATACTATGATCCCCCAAAAATATTATGGTACTCACAACAATATAATTATTCACACACAACCATACTATGGTTCCCACAACCATATTATTCACACTCAACCATACTATGATCCCCACAACCATATTCTGATTATGATTCTTATAATAATAGTATATTTAACATACAACAATAGTCTAATCCTCACAACCATAGTATGACTCACACACAACCATACTATGATCCCCAAAATTCTTCGTAAGGATTGGGTTAAGTTAGTATTCAACACTAAACTCCTAATAATAGGAGTGACTTATTAAACAGTAGAAAATATTTACTTATTAAAAATATATCAGTTATACTTATCCAAAGTATTTTGTTTTGAAATAATTTAAATTACATATAAATCTACTATTATTGCGTAAGATTCATAACAATAACATTGTCAAATTAAAAAAATTATGCTGGAATAATAGCCGTAATCATATTATTGTTAACATAAAACCAAAAAAAAACAACATTTTTGTCGCACCAACCATATTTATATTGTTGCTACAACCATATTTCCATTTTTTAATTTGCCAACAATACTATTGTTACATTTCAACAATATTAGTATTGCCGCAATCATACTATTGTCAAAATAAAATTCAAAAAACAATACTATGGTTGCTACGACCATACTTTTATTGCAGAGAACATACTATTGTTGCCGTGACCATATACGAGTAGTAACCATATCTTTTCTCTGCGTGCAACCACAAATTTAACGTGCTCAAATTTCACTTGGTACCTATTAACTACGACATTTAAAGTCTGGTACATCTAGACCATATTAATCCATGCTTTTAAAATATCCTCCATTCAAACGTTCCTCCTCATTCAAGGTTCTCTCACTCGTCGTCCAACTCCTACAAAATGTCATATTAAGCGTTACACGCTCCCAAAATCAAAGGCTGGTAAAATTGGACTTTAGCGGTGCATGTTTTCAAATAGCCCAGCGCAAACGTACTTTTCGAATTGGAATTAAGCTGCTCTAAAAGTCATGAATAATCAATTTAGTGAATTATGAGCAACTTAAATCCATTTCTACTTAAAGTCGACCATATGGTTCATCTTTAAGACGACTCTTTCAAAAATCGATCTGTAAAATTTTGGTATTAGCAGCTAACACCTATACAATTAACTGAGTACCTCCATAGAAGTAAATTCCTTTTTTCCAACTTCCAATTAAATATTAGCGAAAAATCTATGATCTAAATACAATTTACTGACTTCACCGCAAAAGCCCATTAATAACACATTACCAGCCAAGGTAGTACGTAATCTTAAATGAGCCAAAATTTAACAGATCCCCTTTTAATCTTCTTACTGTACCAGCTAACTTCCACCCTATCCCCACTTGTGTACCTGCATGCGCGTCATCGACTTTCTCATTCCTGGGCATCAATTAAATGCCTTTCAGTAATTACAATTTACCTCAAGATTATTAAAATAGAAACCGAAAGGATGGAGGGGAGAAAAAACTTCTTAATCTGTAACCAATAAGTATTTAGTAATTTACCGCATATTATAAGCTTTTACAATTACTCTTGTGGAAATACATACACATACACACATGTATACATCATGCATACATACATATATATGTGTATACATGTGTGTGTAAGACATACACCATTTATCTAATATCCGGTCTTTAGGAAGACATTCATGAAGGAACACACATTTTGGCATGCGTATACATCGGCATATATATTTAATGCCCACTAAGCATTAAAGTGGAAAACCGATGTATTTTCCTTTTTAAAACATAAACAACATGTATCTGATGTTGCACAGATACTTCAACGCAAATAGTATGATAAGTTGGTTAAAATCTTGATATAGGTTAAGAAAAAATTGAATACATTTCAAGGAAATGTTAAATGCTACGCCTTTTTTATAAGTTAATAACATTCGAGATAAGTCTTTCTTGCATTTAATATGCCAGAAAGTTAGGTATTAAATGCAGTCTGTAGAAGAAAATAAATCGGTGCAGTTGTATTCAATAAAAATTGTAACAGTGACAAGAATATTAAGATTATGCGATATCATATATCCTATCAGTAACGACAGGTCAGGCTGCACCATTTACGATGGTCGCCTTATATACTGGCAATACTAGTATTGCCAAGAAAATTTCCTTAGCCCGTGAAAATTTTCTTGTGATGATTTTTTACGACTTTCGGCATGGATTATTTAGACAAGAGTTTCTCAATTAACTTCTTTCGACTTTTAGTTTAGTAAACATTTTTAAGTTCTGTGAAAAGGCCAATTATGCCCAAGTTTTCAACGATTATTTTGAGTTAATATCCTTTAAAATCGGGTAAATAGGTATTTTTTAGATTTAAAAAAAAAGTTTATATATCTACAAGTAATTGTTCATAAAATGCGCAAAAGCAATGTATAAGTATATTGCCTTATTGTAGATTTTTACTTTATTAAGGTTTTGAAAATTTAAAAATTGAGATTTAATTTTTCGCAATGTATCTCGTACATTTTAAGAGATATTTTAAAAGTTAATGTAGCCAGGACTTAAAATAGTCCCTGAGTCCTTGGCTTCAATTGCACTTTTCACAGAACTCAAAAATATTTACTAGATTAAAAGTAATAGAAATTTGGTCCACTGTGCGTCGTTTGCTCCAGGATGCATTTCGTGTCGGACGTAAAATGTTGGGCCTTTTGCAGGTACCCATTAATGCTACATGTGAACTGATAAAGTACGACCAACATGTGACATGCCGTGCGACATGCCTGGTGATTGTATTCTTGGGAATTAGTATGACAAGCATCAATAAGATATTGCATCTTCGTTTGGCCGTATAAAAGATATGTGCCCGTTGGATCCCACACAATTTGACGACTGCCAACAGTATTTGAAGAAATAAGGAAAAATAAGAAAAAAAAAACGGATAATTATACATTACGACAATACGAGCTTTCACACATTGGCTGAAACAATGCGATATTTAAGCACTCAAGATGTTAAATTAAAGGATTATCTGCCGTACAGTTTTCTTTTGGCAAACACTGACTGACTTCCTCTTATTCTTTTTCATCAAGAAAAACGGCGTTTTACCCGATATTACTGGACCCGATATATCAATGCCAACCCTCGTATTCCTCAATTCGCTTTTTAAGCGTAAAACAAAGTACTCTGTTTTGGGTCGATAATTTCAGCAAAATAATAAAAATAAATTCATGTTTTTTTATTTTTTTTTAGCGAAATTTCCTTCTTTTGAACATAAAGACCGTTTTAAGGGTCATGAGTCCGACTGTTGTCAAAAAATTCGGTTGTGGCAATAAATCTTTTCTCTGTGTGTACTGAAGAGACGTGTAACTCTTTTTCCTTATCATATGCACAGCTTCGGCTGTAGTCGTTCTGGCATTTTTAAGACAGTGTCCCGTCATAGCAAATAAATGGGTTATTCATCTAGAGGTATTTTTTCAGAACAGAAAAAAATATAAAAGTTCAAATCAAGTGTGGAATCATTATTGTTAATTTGAAAGGACATTTTATGGCATTTATTTTTTGAATATAATTTCCTTCAAATGTTGGCCACTGTATTATGGAAATGAGCGATCGGTGAGAAACGGGAAGATCCGCTGTTTTCGACCAAATTTTATTCAGTGATAAGGCCTATTCCTGCCTCAACCGCCAAATCAATAAACAAAATTGCCGCATTTGGGCTGAAGAGCAACAACCAGAGAAAACTACGAGTTGGTGCGGTTTATAAGCTGGTGGAATCATCGGTGCATATTTTGTCAAAAATGATAATGGCCGGAACGTAACGGTGAACGGTGCTTGCTATCGCGCCACAATATCGATCTTTATGCTACCTGAAGTTGAAGCCCGTAATCTAGACGACACTTGGTTTCAACAGGGAGGTGTCACTTGCCATACAGCTGCTCAAACAATGGATCTATTGAGAGGTCATTTCGAAAAGCAGCTAATTTCACGTTTTGGACAGGTGAGTTGGCCGCCTAGATCGAGTTATATCACACTTTTAGACATTTTTCTTTGGGATTACGTAAAGTGCAAAGTCTATGCAGGTTTTGGAAGCCAACATTACGCGTGTCATTAAAGCTCGAACGAGTCATCCAAAATTGGACCCTCAGTATGGAAACCCTGAGTCGTAGTTGGTGCCAACATTTGAAGGAAATTATATTCAAAAATTAAATGCCATAAAATGTCCTTTCAAATAACCATTAAAGTTTGACACCTGATTTGAATTTTAATATTTTTTTTTGTTCTGAAATACTTCTAGACGGATCACTCTTTATAAATGCCAACCCTTTTATTGCATAATTCGCTTTTGAATCATTACACAAAGTTCTCTGTTTTTTGTGTGCATAATTTCTGCAAAATATTAAAAATAAATTCATGCTGACTTACAATTTTTAGCAAAAGTTCCTTCCTTTGAACATAAAAGACGTTATAAGGGGCATGCCTCCGACTGTTATTTCAGCCGAACCTGCAAAATAAATCCATATTCGGATTCGGAAAAAATTAGTTAAAATTAAAACTTATACTTGACCATACCGTCTGTTTTTTTGGCCACATGAGGGGAAATGAACAGCAAATAAAACCAGAAATTTAACTATCTAATCGCAAGAGCACTGAAGAGATGTGTAACTCTTCCTCCTTCTTATATGCACAGCTTCGGCTGTATTCTTTAATTAGTTAGACGTCAGGTCTTGAAAATGGTGCAGACATTTTCTCGACTAGTTTTAACGCAGCCTGCTACATACCTATCATTAGTTTCCATCTCATTATCAAAACAAGTTTGATGGTGGTAAGTCGCGTGCCCACAGATCGATTGCTTTATTAGGTGCATCGCAACGAAATTGGATCTAAGGTTGAAGGATTCACGAATATCATTCAGAACTACGTTTAATCATTGTTTATTTCCGAAATACACGGAAATGAAGGGGAAAATGAATAGGCCAAAAGCCAACAAGAAAAATTATGAGAGATATGCAATTCAACTTTCCTTTCCATCATTTCTTTTCATAATATTTCTCTTGTCTCCTTTTACCAAATTCTTGTTTAATCACTTCTACTGAAGAAAACTATACATGGTCGAATAATGTCATTGGTTGTTGTTGCTGTTGTTGTTGTTGTTGTAGCGGCAACTGTGTGCCGAGGTGACAGCCCTTGGCCGAAGAAGTGCTCCTCGGGTCAATCCGGTATATAGAACCGGGTGTCGTGGGATTGATTTGTAATCTCAGCTGTCGGGCGTTACATTCAACTTTACCTTATTATCCCTGACAATAGTATCTAGCGATCAATACATTGGCGATAACGCAAAAGCTGACAAAATTAAAAGAAAATGCTAGATAAACCGTCAGTTGACTTGAAAGTCACCATTGCATGTCAACAGCTTAAAGCTTAAATTCAATCTTGTCACTCACCAAAAGCTACGGAACTGCACAGAGGGCGGCTGTTTAGGGGGAGTTTCAGCTGATAGAAGAACAATAAGAGTTATAAAATCTTAATGCTAGATACACACGGGGCTATCGTTGAAGCAACTTGTTGCAGCAACAAACGTTGTGTCGTTTACTTTAACATTTTTGTATTTCTTCAACGGGTCTTCGTCTAAATACGTCCTAGGTATTTCCATATGTACTAGCTAAACATATACTAATATCGCTGGGATATATATTAAATAAACTAAATTTTTAAAAAAATTAAAAAAATATAATTTGAAAATGTTTTTTCCATTTTTTTACTAGCCTCAGTGTCTGGAGGGATGTTACATGCCTTGAGGTTTTGTAAATTTCCGTAGGCAAAGCTTTAATTAACATTTGGTTTTAAAAACCTTATTTAACTCAAATACAATACAAATTTGAGCCAAATACGACACATTTCGCATTGATCCTTGTTTTAGACTAAACACAGTTTTTTTTTAAAATTTCAGCTTTAAAAGCTCTAAAGGTTGCATCCGATTCCGACGAAATTTAGCACAGAGCGTTACGAATATCTAACAACCATATATAGCGAAATTTGACCGGTTCATGATTTCGAATAGATCCTACATACAAATTTTGAATGTTGGCGGAGGAGGCTTCACAAACTGTTTTTTGAGCTAGAAGGCTGACAATTGAAATAAAATTTTAGGGTACGTTGTGGATGGTCTGTAGATAGTTTATGTGTAATTTGCATGAACTCCACTCAGTGGGCGTGGTACCTCCCATACAAATCACAAATTAAAAATCCATTATTTCTGTCGTTGTTAATAGCATTTGAACAAAATTTGGTATGATGGTTTGGTGTACATATTCTAAGTTCTGCTGGAAATGTGGGCGGTATTTGAAAAAGGCGCATGGTACCTCCCATATAAATCACAAATTAAAAATCCATTATTTCTGCCCCTGTTCACGGTATTTGAACAATAATTGGTTATCGGTTCAGTGCTCCTATCATTCTTCTTCTAAATATCAATCTATAACGAGTTTCCAACGTAACCAGACTTTCAGTGAAAATAAAATTTGCATATGCCATACGGGCGGTAGCGAAGATCAATTTATGACGGGTTTTGACGAAAGAAATCAAATGTCTGCTCCAGAGCAGGAAACTAAAAAATATAGTGTATCGTGCAGCCTTAAATTGTATACATTCATTGTTGTATTCCTTTTTTAGATTTAAATAAAACAAACAGAATACCCCATTATATTATTTCTGCTCCAGTTGAAGTTATTGGAATAATATATGCATTCCGGTTTAGTGCACCTGACATTCTTCTTCAAAATATCAATCCAACACGACTTTGCAACGGAACCAGGCTTTCTGTGAAAATAAAATTTGCTTATTTAATACGGGCTGTAGCGAAGATCAATTTAAGAAAAACATAAAGTTTTTAGAGATTTATCTTAATATTTTTCATCATGAAAGAAGTATCTACGACAATTATGTGTAAAACAATATATCATCAAGGGCTCGCCACGGCGGTCAACATTTTTAGAAGTCCAACGGTGTCAAATCATGGCGCCAAATTAACATTGCCACTACTAGTATGTAAGATAACACGGCCATTGAATTTTTCGCGCAAAAGGCCCATTGTTTCCTTGATTGTGTGGCATGTGGCTCTATCCTGTCGGAACCACATATCGTCCAGGTCTATATCCTTAATGGATGGACACCAGAAGTTCATTACCATCTCGCGGTAGCAAACACCATTTCCGAGTCGAGGAAGGCGGCTCTTCAGCCACACTATCGCAAACAACATCAATGTTTTCCGAACTGGACGATCATGCACAGCTATTTTCCCATTTGCTACAGGCATGGCTTGTTGAAATTTTGGGCACACTTCTCCCGATTGTAAACACATTCGATCGATTATGTTGACCAAAAACATCTCGAAGTGCAGGAAATGCATTTGTATTAGAACGCCCATTTTCATAAAACGCTTCAAAAATCTTAACTCGTTGCTCAATTTTGTAGCTCTTCATGATTAAATTTCTTAAACACTTAAAAAAATGTCAAATTAAGTTGGGCAATAAACTTAACGTTAAGGTGTGAGAGTAACAATTAACATCGTGCATTATGGTTGGACCACCCTTTATTAAGATTGTACTTAGAAGGGACATAAAAACTGTTACACAAGTTTTATGCTGTAAAATAAAAAGTGATGAATGTTTTTGAAACAAATGTTTTTTAATATATTTATTGCTGTATATTGTATCCAAAAAGAATCTACTTATTCGAAATGTCCGCCTTTTGCCTTTACACACGCCTTAAGTCGCACTGGCCAAACGTCAATAGCTGCACGAACCTCGTCCATTGGAAAACTGGCCACAGCTCGAACCACAGCAGTCTTAAGAGATCCAATGTTGGAGTATTTTTGTGACAAACCTTGTCCTCTAAAACCGTCCACAATTTGTAATCCAATGGGTTCAAATCTGGACTGCCTGAGAGCCATTCTTCAGAGGAAATGAACGCTGCCAAATTGTTTCGAAGCCATGTCTGGGACGTTTAAGTCTTATGGGCCTGCGCATACTCCTGCTGGAAAGTCCATGGCTGGTTTTGGAACAGGGAATTGTTAAGAGGCTTCACAACAGCTACCAAAACGGTTTATTGGTAAACTTTGGCCGATGTTTTGACTCCTTGTTCGCAGAAATGCAGGTCAGTGACCCCATCGTAAGAGACACCCACCAAACCATGACTGAAGCTGGGTGATGACCCTTTTCCACCCTTGGAATCAATTCAGATGCTTCCTTAGATGACCACGCATACACTCTATCATTTTGCTCGTTAATTTTTTTTTTGAACTGTAAAATTTTTTTCATCGGTGAACAAAATTTTTCTGTGCAAGTTATCAGCGTGCTTCACCAACAAACGTTTGCATTTTTCAATCCTATTTTTTTTAAAGCTGTAGTCAATAAATGTCCGGTACGTCGTTTTAAAGTCTTTTTTAATGATTCGACTAATGGACTTTTATTCATCTTACGGGCCATGATTTTCTGTTTTCGGAGCGGATTTCTGTGAATTCTTGATTTAACGGATTTGATGACAAGCGGTATTCGAACAGAGAGTGGGCGGCCCGACCGGTGGCGTTCTTTTACATCCCCAGTCTCCTCAAACAGTTTTATGCATCGGTAGACGAACATGCGGCTAATCCCTAGTGGCCGGAGCGTTTTGAAAATATCGCTTTTTTCATTTCACACTTGAAAAGCGCTATTACAGCGATACGGTTCTCATTACCTGACCACTCCATGACGAAATTTGAAGCAATTTTAAAATCCCGTTACAGACTAACGCTATTGAGGTTCGCTTTCAAAACCCATATGACATTAACGGGGTATGTTCAGTTCTACTATTGAAATGGGTGTGTTCAATGTTGTAGCAGTATTTATTTCCCTACTAAGTATAACTTATCGAAATTTTTGTGACATTATCGGAAAATACTGACTCTCACGGCAACGGCATACAACCAGCTCGGATCCTACGAATACAAAAATGTGTTACAGTTTTATGCACTTATAAAATGAAGTTTTACCCGAGACATCATGAAAAACCAGGTGACCTTGTGCCGGACCGGAGTGTATTTAAGGCTTATTTTAAAAAGCTTTAATTATTCATTTACATATCCCGAAGAAAGTGGAAAAGTCACTTACCTCACATATCACACTTACCTCCTTTGCAATGATGTTTATATGTCCGAACTCTTTATACACTTGTTTGTGTCTCCGGCTGACTACCCCCATCTCTACACACGGGCGAAGCATACACGTGCTAACACACACATACACACACATAAGACAAAAAAATAATAATAAGTAATAGAGTTGCTTGTAATAAATTAACACGCCAAGAACAACAACTACAGCAACAGCACAAATACAACGTTTACATACTAGTAGTGTGAAACACAAACACATGTTTCACGAAACATGTGTCGGAGAGAATGTGTAAATGTGTCTGAAAGCATGTGGCTGCATGCGTGTAAGCCAAAGTGTGTGCGAGAGAGCATTAAAATACTGTTTATATAGATTCTTATGGTTATGGTTATGCTTGAGTGAGCATAACAACTTTATGTACTCTAATAATGAGTCTCAGGAGATACATAAGTGTCTGGACTTTGGACGGACTGTATGTGAATGGGTCTGCCGGCCGACCGCTCGGCTGGTCGGTCACTTTAGTAGCACCCAGTGTCTAACCGACCAACTGTCGACCGACAACAACAGCAACTACTAGACAAGAATAGACCAGCAAAAATCCCACACACACACAAACAAAAAAGGGTCAAGATTCATTTCTTTTCATTTGGTTGTTCTCAAGCACGTGTATGCATATGGCATGTGATTGTAGGTGTATGAGAGTGACATAAGTATATGCTTGTGTTGGTTTAACCATCCGGTTTTTGTAGTTTTGTTATTGTACTTGTTTTGCCCGGTGTTTTTGTTTTACTTGTGGTTTCATAAATTAAAAGTCTGAAAGCATCTTGAAATTCGTTAAGATCTGTCTACCACGATGAACTACGAGTACTTCATATTGACATACAAGCTTATGTGTCAATCTGTTGGTGTGCTTCTGTTGCAACACATCATTTTAAGATTAAATCAATATTTGTCTTATACAGCAAACATTTGTATTGTCCCGCCCATTTTGAAATAAAATTGAAAATCATACATAAATGGACACATTTTGTAATTATATTGGTTTTTAATTTCCGTTTTAGATGGTATGCAATTTTCAAAACAATTCGGTTTGCAATAACAACAAAATTTGTAAACCTAAAATTATGATTTCTGAGAGGAGCAGAGACAGAACGTGATTGAAATTAAGAAAATTGATTTGAAGAGTTCTGAAATGATTTTAGTACACTGAAAGAAGGGCATGTTTTAAGTTAGTAACATAATGTAATATAAATTTGTCGAGTTTGTTCACTTTTGTGTAAATCTATGTACTATTTATTAGGATTCGAGCAAACCTTTCCATAATAAAAATGTAAACCTCTCAAAAACACGAAATCCAATTTATCAAGTAGTAGATATATAGAAAACCCGTGGCATAAATTAAACCAAATTTAAACATATTGCCAATGTAAATTTTGTGGGAAAATTTCCTTTTTGTATCCCTATGTCCATGAAAAGAGTGTTTAAATTCGAAAACCGACATTCCGGTTTTTATGCAAAAATCCGAGAGTCGGTTTTTCAAAAAAATTTTAAGCACCAGATGTCGGCTTACATGGTTTTTGATGTCATGGTTTTTGGTTCTTTTAGTCTTTATGAATATGAGTAATTTGCACGTACAAAATACGCAACAACCAAACATATTTTAGGAAGACTTACAGTATGCAAAATTCATATTCGTACACCCATTAAAAATGAAGAATTTACGAAGTATTCAATCCAATAAGCACATTTTACAAAATTTCATATAGATTTATTATTTTTATGGATAAAACAAACTTATGTATACTTAATTCATAAATCAGCCGCTAAATGGCGGAGTTTTCATATTATCGATGACAAAACCCGTATTCGTTCAGAGTAACAAGATCAAAAAAATTTAAGATATTATTCATTCTAATAAAAGTTAATATTTTGTTGGATCTGCTTTTTGTTTTATGACCGCACTTAGACGCCTAGGCATGGATTCGACGAGTTTGGAGGTTAACTCGGGTGATATTTGATCCCATTCCGTTCTTAAAGCTATTTTCAGGTCCTTCACGTTTCTGATGCTATAATGTTTCAACTACAGGATCCAAAGTCTGGAATCTAGCGCAGTATGTTTGGGATCAGCTGAAAGATAAAGTCCCGCAAGATCCCCATTTTGCTTTAAGCTTTGCTTTAAAAATGTTTGCTGTCATGATGCCATCAACAAAATGGAGGTTTCCAACTCCTGCTGCAGAAAAGCACCCCCATACCATCACTGAGCCGCCACCATGCTTGAATGTGGGAATAAGATTATGACGAGATAAGCTCGTATTCTTCGCTCGCTAAATTTTTACGCGTCCATCCGATATTTTTATAGTGAATTTGGGACTCATCCGTAAAAACAGAAGTTAAAGTCCGTATTTTTGTACTTTTTGGAAAACACAATCCGTTTTTGCTTATTAACGCCGCTAACAAATGGTTTTTTGACAGAATACCGACTTTTTAATTCAATTTTTCTGATGTAATTTCGCAATGTTTGAGGTGTAACGCGAATTCTAAAGTCCCGTTTCAAACTTACAGCCAGTTGTACGCCTCTTACAACGGGGTCGATGCGGATTTGACGTAGAAATCAACAGTGTCTTCTTGTTCACTTGGAACGGTTTAAATTTCGTCGCGCTTTTTTAAATTGGCCACTTTTTTTGTAACTGGAAACGACATATTGTATTGTAGGAACACTGCGCTTCATTATTTTTGCAATCTCCCGTAAAGATTTTCCTTCAATGTGCAGATCTATTACAATTTTTCGTTGTTCGTCTGAAAGTTCACTTGATTTGTTACCCACATCGAGTTTATCGAACTTTTTTGTAAAAGCTGCACTGAATTTGATATATTTTGATAACACAGTCCTCAACAATAACCAGGGGAAGCACAGAAATAAAATTGTGTTTACATCTCCTCTTAACTTCAACAATAACATAGCGTTGCCATCTGTACGAATACGGTTTTCGTTAGCAATATAATGCAAACAGCGCCATCAAGCTTTTAGTTCACGAAACAGGGTGCCACATTTTTTTGTGTCGTTTTTGTTTTTCATATACTAAATAAATCTCATACATTTTTGGATTTTTGAATTATGTACATACTTTGAATTATTAATGATTTTTTAAATTTCTCATGGGTGTACGAATATGAATTTTGCATACTGTACATTAAAATATACCGATCCGCTAGCTCATCAGTAAATTCGACTAACTATCCGTCCCTCTAGGGTTCTACGATTAAAAGTCCATTATAAACTAGTTCATCAATCGAATTTTGGGTATAACAAAGTCAGGTCGACTTTTTTTATTTATTATGTACTTTCATTTAGTCTCGCCGATTGAGAAATACAAATAAGTTTTATTTAATTGTAGTGGCAACATATGCCTAGGTTTTAAGCATATGCCTTCAAAATTCATCTAGAGCTATTGATCATCTAGAGCTATTGATCGGCTGCATTACAAGTTAATTTTTATTCGTTTTTAAGGCAAACAGACAAAAACCGAAATCGGAACCATTGTAAAAACTATTTATACCCATGTACACGATGTTGATGTGGTCGAAAAGATTGTGGGTTCCAAGGCTTATGAAGACGATAGTATATATATGGGGGTTCATTGAAAAGAGTGTAAGCACTTTGATGGAAAATAAAAATAATCCAATACTTATATGTGACAGCGCATAGAGAAAGGGACCTAAGGGTAAAAAAACAATTTTCATTTTTTTCTTCTTTTTATGATGTGGACAACATCTGAGCTTCGACTGAGACCGATCCCATGCCCCAAAATGTTCCCTCCCAGAGATATGCGCGTTTTATGAAAGTGAAGTCGACTATTCTAAGCGCAAATAGAAAGGGACCTAATCTTTAAAATGGCTCTCCTGAACAAAACTGGTTTTTAGCCTTAGGTCCCTTTCTATTTTGCGCGTCACATATGGAGAACAATAGAAAGCGAGTACCCAATTAATGCAAAATAAGCAAAAAAAGCGCTGTCAATCGTTGCCACTACTGTGCGGTGTGAGAGATTATTTTCGCATGCAGTTTTTATTGCCAAGCAAACTAGGAGCTAAATTTCTCCAAAAATCTTATATTCGCTCTTATTTTTTGAATAAAAGATTTTTGAACAGGGATTAAAACGGCTCAAGACCTCTTGCTTCTATATTTAAATAGAAGACAAGTTTTTAACAAAATGCCAAAGTGACATTGATTTTCGTGGCTGCACACTACTTTTATCATGATTTCGGGTCCGTGACAATCCTCTTCAGAAAGCCTTGCTGCAATTGTTGAAAGTAAAACCGAACTCTATAAGGCCAGGCTCTCCCCAAACGAATGAGAACTACTGTTGTAAACCTTACTTATCAAGCTTTCTTCACACAATTGCCCACGAAAATACAACTCACTCTTGCCACCTCTAAAGAGACCCCACATCGAGAGCCATCAATAGATTTCTTTTACAACACGTGTGTGTGTTGTAAAAAGAGTTTAGTTGACTAAGTCAACTTGTGTGCCGTGCCGTGCATGTACGTATGTTTAGCTCGTTTGTTTTATTTCGGTCTGTTGCTTTTACACATTGAACAGGGATTAAACCGGCTGAAGACCTCTTGCTTCTATATTTAAATAGAAGACAAGAGGTCTTGAGCCGGTTTAATCCCTGTTCAATGTGTAAAAACAACAGACCGAAATAAAACAAACGAGCTAAACAAAAACGTTTTTTTTTTTAAATAAAACTAGTTTCTTTAGGGAAAAAATGCAATATTTTGGAATAAGAAACCAGTTTTCTTATTCCAAAGGTTGTCTTTAATCGACTTTTTTATACTAAAAAGTCTATAAGTCGACTTTTAGTCTTAAATATAACATGTGCTTTTTTAGACGTTTGGTTTTCAATCTTGCCACACCTTTCGGAGTTGGTCTTTTTGACAGCTGTCACTTGATTTATGCTCAGTTTGGCCTGTCATTTCATAATGAAGAGACTTACTTTTAATGCTGCGCCAATATTCGGCCGAGTCGTTAGTTCGAGCAACTATTATTCGGATTTGAGCAGTTTTAATTTAGCGGATAATGCGCATCCCCAGCGACGACGCACAGTGGGGTATTGTACCCCCAAAATGGAGATTAATTAAAGGACGCTTTTCGGCGTTGTAATCTTTATTTATATTTACTATTTCTGAGATTAGTAGCCGATTCCAGTTGATTTTTATCAAAATCTGCCTTAAAATGGCTTAGATATGGCCGAAACATCGGAAAAGATATGCCAAAAATATAATTTTTTAACGTATATTGGGCTATAACTTCCGATGTATGCATTCCACGTGACACCTTCAAATATTAGACATATAGCCCTCAACAATCTGCATCCTTTGCACTTAGTTTAATCAAAATCGCAATTCAAATGGCCTAACTATCGGCGATATTACGTCATAAAACACATTTACGGCATATATCGGGCTATAACTCCCGATATGTATATCCCACGTGGAGCTTTCAGAGATCAATTTGATAGCCCTAAGTGAGATCTGTCTATTGCAGTTAATGCAGTTAATCTGTCTATTGCAGCCATCGCAAGCAAGAATTGCAGTTAAATTCGGTAATCAACTGGCGACAAAATGGATTATAGTACTTCAAAAATATATATATACATCCGACATTGTGCTATAACTTCCGATGTGTATATCCCACGCGGAACCTTGAAATATCAATATGATAGCCATCAAAGAGGTCCATCTATTATAGCTAATTGCACTTAAAGCGGCCGGGAAATAAGTAAAAAAATTAAAAACCGACAGCTGAAAAAATCTTATTAATATATAGTAATATAACTCTGTGAATGCAAACCCCTCAGATTCCAAAATAATGCCTAATCCATGGTATATATAATGGGCGCTGTAACATACTATACAATCCCCAAACATTTGACCGGCTTTATAAAGCTTTACAGATATTTCAACAAAAAATTATTATTTGTTGGCCGTAACTTAATTTTAAATTCGAACTAACATGAGAATAAAGTGGCTAACATTGTGTTATGTTATTCTTTTCTATTAGTTGTGAACAAATGTAATAAAAGCTATATTTTTAAAAAAATAATAATTTGATATTTTTATTAAAGAACTACTAAGCAAACTATTTTATAATATTGAAATTTTTTTGCTCATAACTCAATGGTATTCGTATGTTTTCTATAATGGTAGAGTTTTAAATATCACCGAATATTGACACGAAATTATATTTAACAAAAAATCTTTAAAATTGTTATCGTGACCATTTTATTGCTAATATGAAATAAAAAATAATTGCTCTAGGGTGCATGGTAATGCACCGTTAGTTAAAAATATAGATAACAAAAACAATATATACAACAACAATTTAAATGTAAACACAATAAGTAGTCACTGTTAATTTTCTACATTTTTACATGTGAATATTGTTAGAAAATCTGTAAATACACGAATTGGCGCAAAAACGCGCAAGATGTTTTTGTTTATTATATTAGTACAGTTCCTAAGCTTTAAAAATATATAAATTTCAAAACGCGAAGTTGACCGGTACCATTTTAAAACTGTACATACTTCTCAAGAATGGCTAAAATTTAGACTTTTTTCCATAAACGATTAAAAATAGTTGTACAGGGTAAATGTCGACATGCAAATGCTTTTTTTTTCGAAATTACCTGAAGTTGAAGGATCCATAATAATATTTGGCTTTTGAATGGAAAAAATGGAAAAACTTGCATTTGAAAGTACAAAAAATTCACTTTTTGCAAAAACGCGGAAAAATCGAAAAAAATACGAACATACGTATGTTATCGATTCTTTTGCCTAATGATGGAGAATTTTGTCTACAATAATCGAGTATAAAACTTTAATCGGATATCTAAATTTTCATTTTTCAATTAATCTCCATTTTGGTGGTCAAATACCCCAACGTGCGACGTACAGTGCGCCTTGATGTCGCTATTGCTGCTGTGGAGCCGACCCGAATGAGACCATCCGCCATCGCAATCAAGAATTGGAGCTATGCCCATGCACTTTATGGAAAAGTTTGGGAAAGGATTTATCTTTGCGGGCTTACAAAATCTAACTCGTGCAATAACAGAAGCCGAGCGACCATCAAGCGCTTCGCACGTTCGGTAAACGGGCACAATACGAGATGGCCACCGATCCTGATTTTTACAAGGACATGTTGTTCAGCGTTGAAGCTTACTTTTGGTTGAATAAATACGTTAATAACCAAATTTGCGTCATGTGGAGTAATGAAAATCCACAAGCCATTGTTGAGACGCCCTTACATCCTCAAAAGTCACTGTTTGGGCAGACTATGGGCAGACTACTTTATTGGTCCATATTTCTTCAAATGTTAGAGTCAATGGAGAACGTTATAAAGTCATTATTAATGAATTTTTCATTCCTGAATTGCAGATATGGTCATTCCTGAATATGCAGAACGTTGATGTGGACGACCTTTGATTCCAGCAAGACTGCGCTACACGCCATACATCCAACGAAACAATCGATTTACTGAAGGGAACTTTTGGTGAGTGCTGTGGGCCTGTGACGTAGCCTCTAAGATCGTGCGATTTAGCTCGGTTTAACTATTTTTTGTGGGGCTATGTGAAGTCTCTTGTCTACGCAGATAAGCCCTACACTACTGACGCCCTGGAAGAGAATATTCGGCGCGTTATTGCTGGCATGCGGCTCCAAATGCCGCAAAAAGTGGTCGAAAATTGGATCACTCGGCTGGAATTTATTCGAGCCAGCCGTGGCGGTCACTTGTCCGAAATCATTTTTAAAATAAAACATCAAACCCTTATCTTTATAATAAAGGTTAATTCTTGGCCATAACAATAAATTATTTGCGTTTTATTTTTAGAGAGGATGCCAAATAGCTTTTAAATATGGACGATAGAAGATTCCGTTTGAAATACATTTTCTGCAAATCTGTTTTCAAATCCACTTTTATATTCAAAATGTTTGTTTTTTCCGATTCAGAAATTATAATTGGCCTTGCGAAACAATTGATTGGCACAATTAAAGATGAGGAACAACAGCTAACTCTCCAATATAATTTCTCAGCTCTTGGGAGCCATCTGGAATATCAGTTCACACTTTAGTATTAAAAGTTGGTTAACTTATTAGCAGGAAATTGTGCAAAGAAATAAATATACATTTTATATACACGGTTTTCCAATAAAGACATAAAAATTTCGTATCTTTAAGTCAACGAACCACTTGTAAAGAATATTTACAATATTGAGATGGAGAGCCTCTTTCGGTTAGGCGAAACTTGGAATTTCAAAAGGCTTTCCTTTATAAGTATTGATCTGCCAAAATTGTCTGTTGCTTCGTTAATATGAGTTTATCCATTTTTTTTTTCAAAATGTACATGTTGGTACTAATTGATGGTTGAATTGTAAGGGCCGATGATAATTTTGAATAAAACACAAATTATTTGGGAAATTTTTTTTTATTATTATTATGATAATATTGGTACGGTTCAATTATGTATGGAGCAAAACATCGGCTTAATGGCCGCCGCGACCTCGGCGGCACACCTCCACCCGATGGTTCAAATTTTCGATAACGCTGAGGCATAATTAAGGTTCTATGACGTTAATGTGCCATATTATCTCATCCTTTAGCTCTTGAAAAGTTGGTGGCTTATCGACGTACAACTTTTCTTTCAAATAACCCCAAAGAAAGTCCAAGTCCAACGGTGTCAAATCACATGATCTTGGCGGCCAATTAAAATCGCCACGACGTAAGATAACACTGCCATTGAATTTGTCACGCAAAAGAGCCATTGTTTCGTTAGCTGTGTGTGTGGCAAGTGACACCGTCTTGTTAAAATCGCATATCGTTCACATTTATATCTTCGAATTTGGGCCATAAAAAGTTCGTTATCATCTCACGATAGTGGACATCGTTCGCAGAAATTGCCTGACCGGCCTCATTTTGGAAAAAATACGGCCTGATGATGACGCCAGCCCATAAACCGCACCAATAAGTCCATCTTTGTAGGAGCATTGTTTTTTCGACAGTCAAGCTTGGATTTTCATTAGCCCAAATGGAGCAATTCTGCTTATTGACGAATCCACTGAGGTGAAAATGTGCCTCATCGCTGATGATGATTTTCTTCAAAAACTGATTTTTCAATTTCATAATAATCCTGAAGAACTTTAAAGCGTTACTCGCTTTTGTATCTTTTCATGGTTCAAATTGAATTAGTCTAGAATTGAGAAATATTAAATAAAATACAGAAAAAAACTTGAGGTTTAGGTGTGGTTCACATTCAACATCGGCCTTTAAAATTTAACCTCCCTTTATATACGAACACATTAAAATCAAGAGTTACCGATAGTCAAAATTTCTTTAATGGTGTATAATCCTATTTTAACCCACGGACAATTAATGAAAGATTAAAAACGTTAATATGACCTTTAACGGTGAACACTTTAAAAAAACATCTTGATACAAAAACCTATTAATTAGTGTTTTTTGCCAAATGGGTTAATTAACCAATATGTGACGCACAATATAGAAAGGGACCTAAGGTTAAAACCCAGTTTTGTTCAGGAGAGTCATTTTAAAGATTAGGTCCTTTTCTATTTGCGCTTACAAACATCGACTTCACTTTCATAAAACGCGCATATCTCTGGGAGGGAACACTTTTGGGGCATGGTCTCATTCGATGCTCAGAAGTTGTCCACATCAAAAAAAGAAAAAAAAGAAAATTGATTTTTTTACCCTTAGGTCCCTTTCTATGCGCTGTCACATATGCTTTTGAAGAAACAGACATTTTTTTAAGTATGTACTTATATCTTTCTAAAGAAAGAGCAGTACTTTAAAGCAGCAGCAAAGTTCTCAAAATTGTTGTCGGTTTAGAACTCTTATTTATGCCGCTATCCTTAATTCCTATCAAGGCTACGTACCAAAACAAGTACAACACATTACTACAAAATTGTTCTTAAAGTCAAGTGCTGTAGGATTTGTCCTTTGTTTGCAGGCTAAGTTGATGCTTTTTGTAAGTTCATGACCTACTTATTGTGTTTTTGCTATCAGCCTAAAATCTCAAGGAATCTCTTAAAATCGATTCTTTAGATTTTAAATTATTGGTTAACCTAATAATTTTTTGTTGAAAAACAAAAGCATATGAATATTTTTAAATTTCAAGCAAGTTCTTCTGTCAGAAATTATAGAGCCAGCTTAGCTAAACACTCTTTCAGATTCCATCGAAGTTGCTGGAATGCATATATATCTTGTGGCGCTGGTTTTTAGTATCGTCAAGTTGGCATGACTTGCAAAATCGTTACTAAACTTTAGATTCACCTATTTTGAAATAAGAATTAGATAACATATTTTATTTAGTATTCTTTATATTTTACTTGCCAAAATTCGCAGTGTCCCAACATGTATTCAAGTGATGACATTTGTACCGATACTATCGATAAAAAAAATCTATAACTACTTGGAAGGGGCATAAATGCTGCTACACACGTTTTATGCTGTAAAATAAAAAGTACTGAATGTTTTTGGACCAAATATTTTTTAATATATTCATTGATGTATGTATATTGTATCCAAAAAGAATATACTTATTCGAAATGTTTGCCTTTACACACGCCTTCAGTCCCACTGACCAATCGTCAATAGCTGCACGAACCTTGTCCATTGGAAAATTGGCAACAGCTTGAACCAAAGCATTCTTAAGAGATCCAATGTTGGGGTATCTTTTGTGACAAACCCTGTCCTCTAAAACCGTCCACAATTTTTAATCCAATGGGTTCAAAACTGGACTGCCTGAGGGCCATTCTTCAGAGGAAATGAATACTGGCAAAATGTTTCGAAGCCAGGCCTGGGACGTTTTAGCCTTATTGGCCGGCGCAGAACCCAGGTAGAAAGTCCATGGCTGGTTTTGGAACAGGAAATTGTTAAGAGGCTTCACAACAGCTTCCAAAACTGTTTCTTGGTAAACTTTGGCCGATGTTTTCAATCCTTGTTCGCAGAAATGCAGGTCAGTGAGCCCATCGTAAGAGACACCCCACCAAACCATGACTGAAGCTGGGAGATGACCCTTTTCCACGCTTGGGATCAGTTCCGATGACCGCGCATACACTCTATCATCTTGCTTGTTAAATTTTTCATGAACGGTAAAAAATTTTTCTTCGCTGAACAAAATTTTTCTGTGCAAGTTATCAGCGTGCTTCACCAAAAGACGATTGCATTTTTCAATCCTATTTTTTTTTAAAGCTGCACGCTTGGGATCATTTCGGATGCTTCCTTAGATGTCCGCGCATACACTCTATCATTTAGCTTGTTAAATTTTTCCTGAACGGTAAAAAATTTATTATTGGTGAACAAAATTTGTCCGTGCAAGTTATCAGCATGCTTCACCAAAAGACGTTTGCATTTTTCAATCCTATTTTTTTTAAAGCTGCTGTCAATAAATGTCCGGTACGTCGTTTGAAAGCCCCAAGTCCCAAGTCTTTTTTAATGATTCGACTCATGGACTTTTGTGTGATATTCATCTCACGGTCCACGATTTTCTGTTTTCGGAGCGGATTTCTGTGAGTTCTTGATTTAACGGCTTTTATGACATGTGGTGTTCGAACAGCGCATCTCCAGTCTCCTTTTTTTATGCATGGGTAGACGAACATGCGGCTAATCCCTAGTGGCCGGAACGTTTTGAAAATATCGTTTTTTTTTCATTTCACACTTGAAAAGCGCTATTACGGCGATACGGTTCTCATTATCTGACCACTCCATGATGAAAGTTGCAACAAATTTAAAATCCCGTTACATACTAACGCTATTGAGGTTAGCTTTCAAAACCCATATGACATTAACGGGGTATGTTCAGTTCTACTATTGAAATGGGTGTGTTCAATGTTATAACAGTGTTTATGACCCTACTAGGTATATTGGCGCCAATATACTTAGTCGGTATACCGTCTGGTAAACCGACGTTTCGCGTTCGTTATGTAAGTGTGGCTTGTGGAGTTTCAAATCCAAAAATTCTTTTCTGGAGGTTCGTATTTTTTCCGATACTTCAGTTACAATTTCTGAACGTTGAATAACATTAACTACTGGAATATTCGAGGTGCATGCAATCTCAATCATTCGGTTGGCAAAAAATCGGTTGTGGCAACGAATCTGTTCTCTGTGTGTAGAGTATTCTATACTCGGACCGCTCGTCTTTACTACCTTTTACTAGCCTCACCTTTAGTATCATCAAAATTCCTTTGTTTCAACAAAGTATATTTTATACACCAAAACTAATAAGTTACGTCTGATGTTACTTACATTATCAGCCTACTTTGTCGATTAATAATATTCCAATTAGTACAGGCACCTTTTCCCCAGGGAAGACCCGTACTCGAAATAAATTTACCTCAAGAGTCTTTTGGTTGTTAAGTAAATTAAAATTCACTACAGATTTAAAAAATAAAAAAGAAACCAAATTTTTCTACAAAAACGAAAATTCATTACGTGACAAAAATTACTAACAACAGCGACTAAGGCACACTTACTAAAATTGGTGTGTACTCGTACAAGGTTTTTTTTTTTTGTTTTTGAAAAAATACCAACAATAAAAACTTTACAAGAAACAAATCCAAAAACCATAAATTAACCCTCCAACGAAACGTGACGGTCTGCAGCAAACGATTGCTTCTAAAAACAGATCTTGAGCACACCACACAGCCGCCGACTCAAGCCTATAGGCAACACATTATGAATAAATTCGTTTAGTTTCAGGATTCATGAGTTTCGTTTTGTTTTGCTCTAGCGCCACCCCTCACCCTCATATTTAATTGTAAAATGATTTATATAAATTATGCAGTTCTTTTGCTTTTCATTTCTTTGAAATGTGTTAAATATTTGTGCAGTTTTTTTTCTCTTGTCCCGTTTTTCTTGGACGTGCGCTTTTTTGTCGCAGCAGCGGCAGCAGCAGTTTGTGGTATGACAAATAGTGTCTTATTATGATGCTAAAGTACAAATTTGAATCAAAGCCAAGTCGAGAATGCAGAAGAAAAAGAAAGCGACCATGCCGACATAGTTGTACGTAATCATAAGGATCACATTTGGGGCGTCCGGATGAAGTGAGGCGGAGCTGACTGAAGCAAAAAGTGTTTCTGAAGTCTATGCCAAAAACACTTAACTTAAACAAACTCCTACATTTTAGTCGTTTAACACACACGCCAACACCAAAAAAAAAACGAATACGAAAATTGGGAATCAAGACAGCCGGAAGGACGGACAGACAGACGATAATATGAGCACTTTAACTTAACAACGTATAAAACAGTGTGGTGTTTTTTGTGAGTGCTTCACAATGAACTACGACCAAAAAAAAAGAGGTTTAAATTCAAATCAAAATTTAATGAGACGGAAAATTTCATTTTGCTGGAGCGAAAATAGTGGGATATCACTAAAATTATTGAGGGCAAAAAGGAGATAGAACAGGAGTGAGCAAACATTTCTTTAACTAAAATACGTTAAAAGTACCTCTGAAAACCATACACGTAGACTCTGAAGTGTGCAATGCAACTGAATCATTTTCAAAAACTTTGACTTATACCACCGCCTACAAATGAGTATCAATGTTATGGACATGTCAATGGTTTGGATAATAGTGTAGTACTCGTACTTAGTAGGGACATAAATACTGTTACAACATTTAACACACCCATTTCAATAGTAGAACTGAACATACCCCGTAAATGTCATATGGGGTTTTGAAAGCCAACTTAAACAGCGTAAGTCTGTAACGTGATTTTAAAATGTTTTCAACTTACATCATGGAGTGGTCAGATAATGAGAAGCGTATCGCTGTAATAGCGCTTTTCAAGTGTGAAAGGACAAAAAGCGATATTTCCAAAACGCTCCGGCCACTAGGGGTTAGCCGCATGTTCGTCAACCGATGCAAACAAGTGTTTGAGGAGGCTGGAGATGTAAAATACCGCCACCGGTCGAGCCATCTACGCTCTATTCGAACACCCCACCCCATGTCATCAAAGCCGTTAAATCAAGAATTCATAGAAATCTGCTCCGAAAACAGAAAATCATGGCCCGTGAGATGAATATCACGCAAAAGTCTATGAGTCGAATCATTAAAAAAGACTTGGGTCTTGGGGCTTTAAAACGACGTACCGGACATTTATTTACTGCAGCTTTAAAAAATAGGATTAAAAAATGCAAACGTCTTTTGGTGAAGCACGCTGATAACTTGCACAGAAAAAATTTTACCTTTCAGGAAAAATTGAACAAGCAAAATGATAGAGTGAATGCGCCGTCATCTAAGTAAGCATCTGAACTGATCCCAAGGGTGGAAAAGGGTCATCACCCAGCTTCAGTCATGGTTTGGTGGGGTGTCTCTTACGATGGGGTCACTGACCTGCATTTCTGCGAACAAGGAGTCAAAACATCGGCCAAAATTGACTAAGAAACCGTTTTGGAAGCTGCTGTGAAGCCTCTTAACAATTCCCTGTTCCAAAACCATGGATTTACAGCAGGATTCTGCGCCGGCCCATAAGGCTAAAACGTCCCAGGCCTGGCTTCGAAACAATTTGCCAGCGTTCATTTCCTCTGAAGAATGGCCCTCAGGCAGTCCAGATTTGCACCCATTGGATTACAAGTTGTGGACGGTTTTACAGGAAAAGGTTTTTCACATAAGATACCCCAATATTGGATCTCTTAAGACTGCTTTGGTTCGAGCTGTGGCCAATTTTTCCAATGGACGAGGTTCGTGCTGCTATTAACGATTGGCCAGTGCGACTTAAGGCATGTGTAAAGGCATAAGATGGACATTTCGATTAAATAGATTCTTTTAGGATACAATATACATCAATAAATATGTGACAGCGCATAGAGAAAGGGACCTAAGGGTAAAAAAATCAATTTTCATTTTGTTTTCCTTTTTTGATGTGGACAACATCTGAGCATCGAATGAGACCGATCCCATGCCCCAAAAGTGTTCCCTCCCAGAGATATGCGCGTTTTATGAAAGTGAAGTCGACGATTCTAAGCGCAAATAGAAAGGGACCTAATCTTTAAAATGGCTCTCCTGAATAAAACTTTTCATCAGTTTTTCACTGTTTTTTTGATGTGGACAACATCTGAGCATCGAATGAGACCGATCCCATGCCCCAAAAGTGTTCCCTCCCAGAGATATGCGCGTTTTATAAAAGTGAAGTCGACGATTCTAAGCGCAAATACAAAGGGACCTAATCTTTAAAATGGCTCTCCTCAACAAAACTGGTTTTTAACCTTAGGTCCCTTTCTATTTTGCGCGTCACAAATATTAAAAAATATTTGGCCCAAAAACATTCCGTACTTTTTATTTTACAGCATAAAACGTGTGTAACAGTATTTATTTAGAAAACAGAATATGTGTACATGCTTCTTTAACCCGTTACTGCCTGCCCAAATATCGGCTCGAACGATTTTTATGAAATTTGAAAATTTATGTCCAAAAGAACATAGAAATAGAAAGAAAAAAAACTCAATTTTTCGTGAGATATGGCATGGGTATTTAAATACAAGTGCAAGGTGTTTGTTTGAAGTGCATGATGAATTTTCATTCCGCTACTTGCTTCCGGGATTATCATAACGGTGTTGCACCAGATCAGAAGAAAATTGCTAAGGCTAAGTGATTTATTTCATTTAAGTACTATGTTTTCTTAATAAAATGACCCATTTGCATTTGACTGGAGTCCAGCTGTGTTGACTTATCGCTGCCTGATTTTTACATTACATAGTAGACAACTTAAGCTATTCGGTTAAATTAGAAATTTTTAATTTGTACCATTTTCCTATGTTTGACATAACCTTTCCGGAACATTTTCCGAAAAAAATCTTCGACTTATGCCTGCGAAAAACAAAAGATAAAAAAATTTAAACAAAATCCTGCTAAATGCTTTTACTTAGCCCAATCTTTCCTCTTTTCTATAAAAAAAAATTATCGCGATATCGCTCATCTGGCCCACGCTAAAAATTTGTATATATCAACACTTTCTTGGGTATTTAAATACACATAAGTCAGGAATAGGTCAGTGTATCTTACAGTTTAAGAGTCTCACCCAGTTTTCCCTTAACATTTCCTTAACATATTATGGAACCCAGGGGAACTTCAATTTTTTTTAACATCTAATCGGGTCCTGATGTTAAATGCCGGTTCCAAACTGCTCCTGGATTTTATAAAAAAAAACCTTAAACAGGGTAGAGCGCGTATATTTGCTTATTTGGGAATATAACAAAATAATTATAAACCGTAAAAAATTGTATTTTGTATTTTAATTATATTGAACAGTAATTAAAACTTCATGGTTTTAAATAGTGTATCTGGTAAATGTCGACCTTCGCTATGCACACACTGCTGCATGCGTTTTCTCAAGTTTTCATGAACTCTGGCAAGCATGTCGACTGGTATTCTGCCAATTTCAGCCTCAATATTGTTAATTAGGTCTTCCAAGAAGTTGGAACGGTTGATATACTTGATCTACTTGAGGTAACCCCAAAGGAAAAAATCGCATTGGGCTAAGTCCGGTGAGCGTACCGGCCAGTTCCTCAAAGAGATAATCCTTCCAGGAAACATTTGCCTCGAACAATTCATGGTAACCCTCGCTGTGTGTGCAGTGGAACCATCCACTTTTCCTCTAACTCAAGAGCCGGCTGAAAAATGTCTGGAAATGCCAAGAGCAAGTGATTGCTTCTGATCAGAGCGTTTCGGAAATTGCAGTACTGCTGCTTAACTCTCTCGATGTTTTGTGGCGCTGTAATCCTTCTCTCAGGTCCCCTTCGTACACATGACACATTCCCTGTTATTCTCAATGAAGTTACCCAATTTACAATTGATTGCCGTCCAGGAACACGTCCGAGTGGGGGAACAGCGAACAGTAAACGAAAAGCACGCTGCACTGAAATGATCGAGTCGCATTTGAAAAATATGATTCAACACAAAATGACTTCTCCTTACGTGTCCAAGGCATGATGCCAACTGAAGTGCAAACGAATACAAATCTCCCGTCAGCCACTATAAGCTACGCATACTCTCCACCCTCTTCGACAAACAGTGCAGCAACAGCCTGTAGTGCAAAAAAGCAACATTCTGCGCTCCACCATGGAAAAAAGCGACAAAATTCGACTTCAGGAACTTTTCTAAACTTATTTGTGAGAGAAACCATTTGTCTAAAATTATTTTCGAGCTTGCCTATTTGGCGAACAAAGTCCGTCTTGCCTATATAAGAATTAGGTCGAATGAAATATTGAATTTTTTTTTTGAAATATTTTTAGAATAGCATAATTTTCGACTTTCCGTCATTTTTTCCCTATTATGACAGTAACATTGGCACCATCTTCATACCTTTTCTAGCCATTCCAAAAAATGTTTGAAACAAAATTTGAATATTTAATTCGCCCTAATTACACTGTGCGACAGCCACAATCGGTTTGGGATGAAACCACCGGGGAAAGTTATATCGGTCAAAAAAAGGTCATACGTGTCCCAGCGTTTCGTTGGGTCTCATCTAGGAATCGAGATATATCGATTTGAAGTTAGTAAGTATCGTATAGGGGAATTTGTCACGTTTTTGGCTCTTTTGTTTGACATAACTTGAGAACCACTCGTCCGATTTAGCTGAAATAAATTTTAAAAAACCAAGAATTATAATTCCCTTAATCTGTTCATATATTATTTTCCTTTACAAGTAATAGTTTCCAAGTTAAAAATAAGCACATGAAGAAATTTTTTTTTTTTTTTTTATTTTTTTTTAAATACATTTATTTTCGTTTGTTTCGATTAAGGGAATTGTAATTCTTGGTTTTTTAAAATTTATTTCAGCTAAATCGGACGAAACTTGACAGAAGAATTGAAATACAACGTAAGGGATTTCAAGCATTTCATAAGTAAAATTGACGAAATATGTGACATCGCATAGAGAAAAGGACCTAAGGGTAAAAAAATCAAATTTCACTTTTTTTATGTGGACAACATATGATCATCGAATGAGACCGATCCCATGCCCCAAAAGTGTTCCCTCCCAGAGATATGCGCGTTTTATGAAAGTGATGGTACACCAAAGATACACTTATTTAAAACTTTAAAATGGCTCTCCTGGACAACACTGGTTTTTACCCTTAGGTCCCTTTCTATTTTGCGCGTCACATATGTAGTTTTTAAGATGATGAGGTTTCTGTTTTGTTTTATGCAATTACAGAAATGGGACACTATAAGGGAATTTACAAATATTTCAAAGGACTTATTCTTCAAATTGGTGACATTTTTCATTAAGAAGACTAGGTATTTTAAATATGATGACAAGATATACGGGCACCCCCAGTAATAGCCGACATACGTTTGGAAGAGCTTCTAGACACCTCACTATACAAGATGACATTCAAACCAAAATTATTAACGAAATATGTGGAATCTCTTTGGAATATTTAAGAAAAAATAAATTAAGAATACTCTGGATGTACTCAACTCATTTAACAGACAATTACAGTTTACAATGGAGAAGGAACAGGACAGAAAATGGCCGTATTTAAATTCAATAGTTTGTCGACAAGTTCAGCTACTAAAATTAGATTAGAACCAAAATCCTACAGCTTCAGGCAGACTTATTAACTTTAGTCCAAAGCATCCTAGACAAGTAGTTACTTTATTAACTAAGCTACTAACTTCATCAATAGAATTTGAGATATAAGCGACATAGAGTTTCATAAACATAATTTAGTAAAAATTAGAACTATTTTAAGGCAAAATGACTTCCCACACAAAACTATCACAGACCTACTAAACAAATGGAAATCAAAATCCTATTCCTCAGCGGCCATCGCAGGACCTTTAACAAAAATATATAAACCAACAACCTATATTCCGTGCTTTACAGAAAGGCTTAGCCATTCCAAAATATATAACAAAGACAAATATCAACTTGCATTAAAGACACACAGTACAGTAATCAATTTATTTAGCAGGAAAAAATCTCGAATAAATAACGAAGGAAAATCAGACGTTGTATACCATATAATGTGCAATAGTAACAAGGCCGACATATGCCAAAAGGTTTATGTCGGCACTACTAAAACTAAACTTAAGACAAGAATTTCGTCCCAAAAATCTGACCTAAAAGCCGTAAATAGGCCCCTA
Organism: Hydrotaea diabolus; assembly: GCA_963513945.1. Taxonomy (NCBI): domain Eukaryota; kingdom Metazoa; phylum Arthropoda; class Insecta; order Diptera; family Muscidae; genus Hydrotaea; species Hydrotaea diabolus. Next base: position 45,913,309 of record OY740717.1, on the reverse strand, counting down.
GAACAAAAGACCGCACTTGCAGCCCACTGTATATTGACTGGACATAAGCCTGACTTCACCGACGAAAAAATTGTAGAGCAAGAGAGAATTTATAGAAAAAGATGTACTCTCGAAATGCTTAACATTATTGACGTACCTAGTGAGAGGAGAGTTAATTATAAAACGAACACAGATGGGATCGCACACATCCTTAGTAGGGACATAAATGCTCCTCATTTTCAAAATTTTTTCAAAACATGATTATTCCACTTTTTGTGTTTTTGCACAAATTGAGAAAATAGTTTCTTGGGTATGCCCCTATATATTTAACCCGAAATTTTGGTGCATTATTAAAGGCGTAAAGATTAGTCATTGTTTTGTGTAGGATTTAAAAAGTTGGCACTTCTATATTTGGAATAAATGCATGATTTAGAATGGAATGCGGCTGGTTGGAACAATCATGTTTTGATTCAAACCACTGTGGATTAATCTTGTTTTGCTCAAACTAATTAGGTATCAGATATATTAAGTTGAAATAAAACAACATTAGGTTCATTTTAATCTAAAGAAATTAAAATTTTTTTTTATTTTTTCTTCTGGATTAATCATATTTTGTTCCAAAAATGTATATTTGAAATGGATAATGTCATTCTGAAGTGGAATAATCTACTTTTGATGAAATCATGCATTTTTCAATTATTTTCCTGGTGTAATTATTGACATTTTGAAATATTTTATTTAGTATTCAATTCAATGCTACCAAACAAAAAAAATAAAAAAAATTTTTTTTTCAAAAGTGGAATAATCATGTTTTGAAAAGTACCTCCTCAAATACTGTTTCACACGTTTTATGCTGTAAAATAAAAAGTACTGAATGATTTTGGACAAAATATTTTTTTTATATATTAATTGAAGTATATTGTATCAAAAAAGAATCTACTTATTCGAAATGTTCGTCTAATGCCTTTACACATGCCTTAAGTCGCACTGGCCAATCGTTAATAGCCGCACGAACCCTATTGGAAAATTGGCCACAGCTCGAACCAAAGCAGTCTTAAGAGATCCAATGTTGGGGTCTCTTTTGTTACAAACCTTGTCCTCTAAAACCGTCCACAATTTGTAATCCAATGGGTTCAAATCTGGACAGCCTGATGGCCATTCTTCAGAGGAAATGAACGCTGGAAAATTGTTTCGAAGCTAGGCCTGGGACGTTTTAGCCTTATGGGCTGGCGCAGAATCCTGCTCAAAAGTCCGTGGCTGGTTTTGGAACAGGGATTTGTTAGGAGGCGTCACAACAGCTTCCAAAACGGTTTATTGGTAAACTTTGGCCGATGTTTTGATTCCATCGTAAGAGACACCCCACCAAACCATGACTTAAGATGGGTGATGACTCTTTTCCACCCTTGGGATCAGTTCAGATGCTTCCTTAGATGACCGCGCATACACTCTATCATTTTGCTTGTTAAATTTTTCCTGAACGGTAAAATTTTTTTCACCGGTGAACAAATTTTTTCTGTGCAACTTATAAGCGTGCTTCACCAAAAGACGTTTGCATTTTTCAATCCTATTTTTTCTTAAAGCTGCAGTCAATAAATGTCCGGTATGTTGTTTGAAAGCCCCAAGTCTCAAGTCTTTTTTATGATTCGACTCATGGACTTTTGCGTGATATTCATCTCATGGGCCATGATTTTCTGTTTTCGGAACGGATTTCTATGAATTCTTGTTTTAACGGCTTTGATGACATGTAGTGTGCGAACAGAGCATGGGCAGCCCGACCGATGGCGGTCTTTTACATCTCCAGTCACCTCAAACAATTTTATGCATCGGTAGACGAACATGCGGCTAATCCCTAGTGGCCGGAGCGTTTTGAAAATATTGCTTTTTTTCATTTCACACTTGAAAAGCGCTATTACAGCGATACGGTTCTCACCACTCCATGATGAAAGTTGAAACAATTTTAAAATCCCGTTACAGAATAACGCTTTTGAGGTTAGCTTTCAAAACCCCTATGACGTTAACGGGGTATGTTCAGCTCTACTATGGAAATGGGTGTGTTCAATGTTGTAACATTATTTATGTCCCTACTAAGTACATAGAACAACGAGTTTAAATAAATGACCTCAAGCTGAAAAATAATTTTATAAGATACGAATTATCCGATTTAAGTTTTGAATGTTTATTCGTGTTCCAAACCCCCATTTGGGTTTGTTTGAACCTAAAATGAGTCGTTCAAGTTATTAATACAGGAGGTTGGTTTAAATATAAAATTTTCCAAGAAATCCAGCTTTAGCAAAATCGCGAAAGCGTGTGGCTTTGTCTCCACCAATTTAATATTAAAGTACACTGTTCCTGAGTAACCTTTTCCTGGAACTTTGCTAAATTTCTGATGCATTGATCTCTAAACCATTACACTAAAAGCGTGTCTGTATTAACACTAACATAGCGTGGTATGTTATATTTAAAATGTAACCCGAATCGTTAACCTGTACTGAAAGAATGAAAATATAGAATCTTTTACCTAGAAAAGGTATGGAATTAATATTAATCATACCACACGGTGTACGCAATATTAAAATTCTCAGAAGTTCGTTATAATTTTCCAGAACTAAGGCATATGTTGATGAATTTTGACTCGAACAGGCAATTTAATACATTTCTGCTTATATTTAGCTCTATTAAGCATATTCTATACGCGCTACAATAATATTAAATGTAATAATTTTTCAGATTTTCTCTTAAACAAATTAAAGAACCAATTTTATGTATTTAATTTATAGTTGTGATGTGAGGTTTTTTTGCAGCTCTTGCCTCGGCCCATGAAATGGCCGACAAAACAAAGGAGCCAACGTCAAAGCAACATAGTCACTAAGTAAAACATATATGGCTATATGTCTGTAGGTATGAAAAACATCTGCTTAACCTTCCCCCTGCTGCAACGTCGAACGCCCCCCGTTTGCCAAATCTCTGGGGTGTTTTTATGGCAAAATATGTATGCCGACTTCAACGGTATTTAATGCCATATAGAGACTGATTTAAATGAAACTTCTCGACACATGTATGTATGTGTGTCTATGGATACACATATACACACAGCAGAGCAATGTATTATTATGCTGTGTCCTACATGCACGAGTATGTCGTGTGTGTATGTGTGCTAGTATGTGTTGCTGTGTATTAAATCTTAAGTACTGTTTAACTCGATACACAGACATTAATGCCTTTTAAGAGGATTTTGTATTGTAGTCATAATTTATTGACATACATAAATACACAACAATAATATGACTACGGCAACAACAACAACAACAATGCGAAAAGTAGCTACAAACGTATCCTTGCACAAAGCGGTGTCCTGGGCGGGGATTTGGTGTGAAAGGTGGGGCCATACCTTTAACTTTATACAGGGATACCATGCAAACTTCACTGCCGTTGCTTTACTGCTGGCACCGAAAAAGTCCTCTAAAGGGGTGGCTTATTTCGGGTGTTAATTGAAGAGAGCTGGTTATGGTAGAGACAAAGTCATATGTTCTTCTTAAGAATTGTGCTTATTTTAAGTGTGGGTATTTTCTTATATCCATAGCATGCCATTTCGTTGTTGCTCCTCCTGCTCCTCCTGCTCCTCCTCAACGTTCGTCGCTAGTATAGGGCCAGAGAGATAAATGAATGTTAAGTGCTGTAAAATATAATTAACTACAGCTGTGCGCTGCATAATGTTCCGAACACTCGCTGTCTCTGTTCGCTTGCTTTCAATCTGGGATTTTCTTCCAACTGGCCTGGCCCGCACCGGCCCAGTATATATGAGGGAAATCATAAATGAGCAGCAGGGGAGTTCTGCGCTCTCTCCTCGGATATATTTCATTTACGGAGATTAATCAATGTATTCAGTTTTTTTTTTCTTCTTTTTCGACAATACTCCTCTAAGGGAATGTGCAAAATCTGCAATTAATAAAGCCGTTAAGATGGAAATAAGGATAAGAGAGACAGAGCAACAAAAAAAAAAGAACAGGAAAAAATAAAACATTACAAATTTAAGTAATTTGATAAGGGGCTTAAGAAATGCTCACTAAGAGGCGTATTAAATTGCATGAGCTCAAATGTGTTTTTGAAAAATTATAAATACAAAAAATATATTCATGGCAATGAGTACATAATTCATGGAAGTGTAGACAGACGCGTTATAAAAAGACACCATATGCTTTATGTTGTATAAATTTGGCATCCTTGTGTTTATGTTTATACATTTTGAATTTCTTATCCATCCCAAATACATACGAGTATGTATGTGAAGTCTTTAAATAAACTTCAACTCAAAAATAAATGTTGATTTATTTATTAAATTATAATTCCTGGAATACACAAATTTATTCTGACATTCTGTGCTTTGTTATCTTTAATTGTTGCCTTTAATATTACTTCTGCCGTAATTAGTATACAAGTTATGGTCCATTTGGCAAATTAGTTCTCAATTAATATTAATCATACCACACATGGTACGAAACATAGTAAAGGAAGTAAAAGTCGAACACAGCTGACCAAATTCTACCTTGCTCTTCCAATAAATAGTTAATTACAATGTGATTCCATTGAACAATATGAGTCAGTCCATCGTTCCATTTAAATAAATTCCAGCTACTGATGGCACAGATGAATCGACTTTAACAAAACTGTGCTTATTGTACTAGTTTAGAAGAAGAACATACGCTATTAAAATTGGTCTTAATGGGTACATAAATAAATGTAGTACAATAGATTTGTCCACAGCTCTAGAATCGTCATATTGCATCGAATATATCAATAGTAAAATTGTATCTTATCGGGCTATGTTTACGAAAGAAAACACTATATTTTCCTCTCTTGAGGCCCTGCCTCTATAGTACACCAACTTCGCACGGTACTTCATGAGCGAGCAACTAATAACCTCATTGAAAATATACCATATCTGTACATGTTTTCGTGAAGCCCATTCCAATTTGATGATCGAGCAGCTCTCAAAGCCATAAATGTAATCCGATCTGGCTCAATTTTGTTTTGTTACGATCATTTGTTGTTTTTATTGGAAAGAGCGATTAACCCCAAAAGCTTATTTGGTCAGGTTTTATTTTCAAGTATGGGAGGAACAGTAAGTCATCGAATGATTTTGAATAGTCCCACACAAAATTTGCTCCCCATTCGAATTCATACTACATCTTGTCATGCTGAAATTTCACATGGTACGATTGAGCATCCACTTATTAACTTCGGTGTTAGTGGACCATAACGGTCTAGTCATATGAGGAAAACCCCAAAACGAAAGTTTTTCCGGATTTGGGGCCCAGTCGATTTAGGCATATTGTACACGATATCACTGTGGAACAAATTCAGGTTAACAATAGTTAGGTCGATTCTGAGAATGAGGGGTAAAAATATAGGCTAAATTAGAAGACCCGTATCGTGGCGTTTTTTTATGTTAGCTGGAATTTTTTTTTTAATCGACCTTTGAACTTTGCAGTCAAATGCCGATTTTCAGCATATTGTTCATTTAGTTTTTTGGCTATAACTCGTCGACTAATTGATATGTTTCAATCTGTAAAAGCCAAATCATTGCTAGAGACCTGTCCAACAATTAAAATTTTTTAAGAAATTGATTTAGAAACTTTTTGTGGTGCTCATGAAGCAAAATGTTGCAAAAATTATTTGTTTTCATGCTTTCTGAAATTATTTTCCACAAAACTTGGTCTTTTTTGCTTTCTGTTTGATCTAAAATATGCGTCTCAGTTTCTTCATTTTCATTTGAAATTTCATTTGAAAAGAAAACAATCGTAATACAAAACCAACGCTAAACAAAATTGATACATAAAAAATGAGAAGTAAATTAATATTAAGCTGGAAAACGCAAGTTTTATATTATGATTGTTTTTTTTTCAAATTCATTTTTTGAAGAAACTGTGCGAAATTTTGTAGGAACCGGATGTAAAATGTGGCTTCTAAAGCTGCAGATTTTAAATCGGAAAGAGCATATGTGGGGGATATAGGAAAATAGAGACCCATGTCGCCCAGTTTTCACCATTGTAAGTGAATGATCACTTATAAAGTACCATGCAAAATTTGAGCGCGATCGGTGGCTTCTAGAGCTGCGACCTCAAATCGGGAGGGACCTTTTCGTCGAACCTATATATTAACATCGACCGATATGGTCATATTTCCGTAGAGATATCTGCTGATGACTTGTAATGCTTAAGCAAAATTTTGCCCAAATCGGATGCAATAAGTGACTTTCAAAGCTGTGATTTCTGAAATCGGGAAGAGCCTTTGTATGAAGGCTATTCGAATATTTACACCCTTGTGGTCCAGTTTCACCACAAATAATAAATGATCGCTTTTAACGTACCTTGATCAACTTTTTTTTGGCGTGATCGGGTGTTGTTTTTTGTGGCTTATAGAGCTGCAGGACCGTAACTCTGGGGGACTTTATAGGAGCTATTCAGAAATGCAGAGATGGGTTTTGGCTACTCCAAATCCTCTGTGCGAAATATTGTCGAACTCAATATGTGACTTTAAGAGCTGTAGCTTCGAAAATTGGAAAAGACCTGTGTATGATATCAAATTATGAATCACTTTTAAAAGCGTTCGTCCTGGGCCTAAACTGAAAGGATGTATCAAGCTTTATGGAAATGGGTTCATAATTGTTACCTGTACTTTGGTTATCACGATAGATGGGCTGGCGGAAAAATGGACGGACATCGCTTAATGAAATGAGATAGTTATTCTGAGTCTATCGGTATAGTTAACATAGGATATACTCGTATCTTCATTCGTTTAAGGTGATGCAAACATTAGCACCAGGTCAGAATACCGTCGACCACATTGTTGTGTATGGTATCAAAATATATATGAGTACCAACAAACAATGACAGTATTAAAAAAATTAAAATGTGACATTCGCTTTAAATTCTGAGTAAATTTAGACTCTTGGTCCTGTAAGGCGGCCCATTTAAAATTTTAAACTTGAATCGGCTTTAAAGCAAAAGTTCTGGTATTTTTTTCAAATTTCTGGTTCTAGTGAAAAGTTTGAACTTCGTCATTAAAAAATGGAATACCATCCGATGCTGCGCCCTATATTCTAAAGAGTGTTGGAAGTGTGTATTTTAGTGTGGATTTTTTTTTTGATTATTTTTTGTAGGGAGCCATTAAGGATAAATGTTACGCAAAGCATCCAGACACAACTGAAGCATTTACAAATGAAATCGAATTTGCCATTGAAGTGACTCGACCCGAAACAGTCGTGTACATACCGGAAAATTGGGTTGATCTGATGAGGTACTGCTGAGCTAGTTGTCGTAGTCATATGAATGAACCGAATGTCTTCTATGTCGTTCCCTGAGTTTTTGGAAATAACAATTCGTTGAGCATATCGCAGTAAGGCCTACTGCGGCTTCTTGTTCATTTGCAAAAAAAATTCCGCAATGATGCCGCCTGAATGGTATGAAAATGAACTTCATCTGAAAACACGATTTTTGAGTAAAATTCTTCATCTCCTGCCAAATAATTTTCATTGGGCGAAGCGAAAACGCATCGGATGGTGTCCCATTATTAAATGACAAAGTTAAAGCTTTACAATAAAAACAGCAATTTTAAAAAGATCAGTACATTTGTTTACAGCCGATTCAAATTTAAATTGTTAAATCGCCTACCCTTTATTTGCTTAATTCCTTCAACATCCCATGAACAAACAAGGGGATTCTTCTCTCAAATTTGTGACCTCAGCACGATATAATTCATATACTCAACGACCAGGACCTACTGTTTAAAGACAACTCCAAAGGACTAATTTATGAAATGGATAAGTTTTTACATGGCTTTGAGATAAATCTCTTACTCGTAAAGTCATCGGCAGTTACGAGATGAAGAACCGCCGCTGAAAACTTTTAGATGTTCTTTCCTGAATTTAAACCGGAAGTTCAGGGTATAATATAGTCGGTAACGTCCGACATTAGCTTTATTTTAATAGTTAGATATATGGATGAGCCAGGATTTACTTAGTAGGGACATAAATATTGGTACAACATTAAACACACCCATTTCAATAGTAAAACTTAACAAACCCCGTTAATATCACATGGGTTGTGAAAGCTAACCTAAATAGCGTTAGTCTGTAACGGTATTTTAAAATTGTTTCAACTTTCATAACGGAGTGGTCAGATAACACTGTGGAACATTTTTGGGGTTATTGTCTGGGGGGTGAGAAATTCCAAGTCAGGGTGATGGTACTAGGTCAGTATATTAAATCCTCAAAGGGTTTTACGTTCGTATGTGCCAGTTTTTTTTTTATGAAAAATAAGTAACTTCACTTAATTGTAAATAAAAGCAGAACACGTTAATCGATTTCTATGATCTATGTCGCATTTTATTTATAGGTTATGTGACTTTACGTGAAAGTTATAAGACTCTACACGTTTTTCCGTTTGGGATTTAAATGTAAAAAAAAAAAAATTTGGCACATACGAACGCAAAACCCTTTGAGGGTTTTAATATACTGACCTAGTACCATCACACTGACTTGGAATTTCTCACCCCCCAGATTGGCTGTTGTACTGTGTAATGAGAACCACATCGCTGTAATAGCGCTTTTCAAGTGTGAAATGAAACAAAACGATATTTTCAAAACGATCCTTCCACTAGAGCTTAGTCGCATGTTCGTCTACCGATGGTTAAAACTGTTTGAGAAGACTGGAGATGTAAAAGACCGCCACCCTTCGGGCCGCCCACGCTCTGTTCGCACACCGCATGTCATCAAAGCCGCTTAATCAAGAATTCACAAAAATCCGCTAAGAAAACGGAAAATCATGGAGCGTAAGACGAATATCACGCAAAAGTCCATTAGTTGAATCATTAAAAAAGACTTGGGGCTTTCAACGACGTACCGGACATTTATTGACTGCAGCTTTAAAAAAATAGGATTGAAAAATACAAACGTCTTTTGGTGAAGCACGCATTGCACAGAAAAATTTTGTTCACCGATGAAAAAATTTTTACCGTTCAGGAAAAATTTTACAAGCAAACTGATAAAGTGTATGCGCGGTCATCTAAGGAAGCATCTGAACTGATCCCAAGGATGGAAAAGGGTCATCACCCAGCTACAGTCATGGTTTGGTGGGGTGTCTCTTACGGTGGGGTCACTGACCTGCATTTCTGCGAACAAGGAGTTAAAACATCGGCCACAGTTTACCAAGAAATCGTTTTGGAAGCTGTTGTGAAGCCTCTTAACAATTTCCTGTTCCAAAACCAGCCATGGACTTTCCAGCAGAATTCTGCGCCGGCCCATAAGGAATAAGTAGATTCTTTTTGGATACAATATACATCAATAAATATATTAAAAAATGTTTGGTCCAAAAACATTTAGTACTTTTTATTTTACAGCATAAAACGTGTGTAACAGTATTTATGTCCCTACTAAGTAATGAATCGTTTGTCAAACGATGGATATTTCGTTTGAGGAACTGTTCGTGATAATTGGACCTATCATGACGATTTAATGGACGTCAAGGAAATAAAAAAGAAGCCTCGCAGGTTCGTTTCGATAAGAATAATTCTATACTCGCGGTGCGTTGGATTGATAACGCGGTAAGTAATTCACAGAAACATTCAATTTTTTCACTAGGTTTACTATTAGCTCTACCTTCATTTATTAAGGTCATGACCTTACTATCAAATTTCCGTAGCCATAAACCAATGGTCCGCGCACAACGGTATGGTAAAAAGCAACGAAAAATAATCGCTTCTGAGCAGCCCCATTTGGTCAAACAATTCAATCAGCGCATGGAAGGGGTTGACCTTTTTGACAATGCAATGAATAATTATAGAATTCGAATTCGGCGAAAAACTATGTATTATAACAAATTCGTTCGACGCAGCTACGTATGATAAACGCGTGGAAACTACATTGCCTTTGCCTCAAGTATGAAAACAAGCCACCAATGGCACAGTTCGACTTTCGAGTCGAGGTGTGCGAATCAATTATGTTCAAGTCCAACTATCATCATCCAGGTAGAACGTTGGCTTCTGGGACACAACTGACAATTCGCTACGATCTTATCGATCATTTTATCGGAAAACTTAATACTCGCCATCGTTGTCCGCAATGCTCTTCCGAAATTTCGATAATTATAAAATCCTTAAAAAATTAAAAGTCTCCAGGTTGTGATGGCATCACCAACAGATGTTTGAAGGCGTTGCCGAAAAAGCTTTTATTTACATAACTTTAGTTATTATTGGGTTTCTTAAACTTTGCTACTTTCCAAATAAGTTCAAAACAGCCAAAGCTATCGCAATAAGAAAGCCTAATAAACCTCCAGATTCCCCATCTTCATACAGACCAATTAGCCTACTTCATCTGTCGGAAAATTATTTGAAAAAATTCTTAAAAATAAATTACTGGACATTATTGAAAACAATAATATTTTTCCTCCACAACAATTCGGATTCGGCCGAGATCATAATACTATCCATCCACAAGTCAACAGGGATGGTGTTATTAGATATTAAAGCAGCTTTTTATATAGTGTGTCACCACGACTTAATTTACAAAATGATAAAGTTTAACTTTCCTATCAGACTTATTAGAATAATACAAAGCTTTCTGACTTCCAGAACAATAAAAGTTTTTATAGGATCGCATTGTTCTGAGACTGTCCCTATCACTGGTGGATGCCCACAAGGATCATGTTCATCTCCGATACTATACAATCTATATACGGCTGATGTTCCACAATTTAGTAACTGCAAAATGTCTATTTTTGCCGACGACACAGCAGTCCTTTGTTCGGATACTCTGGCATCCTATAGTACCACAAAACTGCAGTTAGCTATAGAAGACTTGTTAGTTTATTTCAAAACATGGAAATTAATTATAAATAACGAAATAATTCAGGCAATATACTCTGCTACTTGCTTCCTGGATTATCACAACGGTGTTGCACCAGATCAGAAGAAAATTGTTAATACTAAGTGATTTATTTCTTTAAAGTACCATGTGTTCTTAGTAAAATTACAAAGTATTCGATTCAAACCATGGACAGTCGGGTATTTAATTACCCATTTGCATTTGACCGGATGTGGAGGCCATATGGGTTGACGTTTCGCTGCCTGATTTTTTTTTTTTTCATTATATAGTAGACAACTAAAGCTATTCGGTAAACTTTCACTAAAGCTATATCGGTAAATTTTTAATTTGTACCATTTTCCTATGTTTGACAGCACTTTTCCGAAAAAAAATCTTCGAGTTTTGCCTGCAAAAAACCAGAGATAAAAAAGTCCTGCTAAATGTTTTAATTTAGCCCAATCTTTCCTCTTTCTATAGAAAGAAAAATTATAGCGATATCCTCACCTGGTGTACGCTAAAATTATTTATGTATCAACACTTTCTTGGGTATTTAAATACCCATTAGGCAGGAATGGGTTAAGAAGAAAGTTCAAATTAACAAACTTTTATTATGAGTATTTCTTCAATGATGTTCTTACTCTATTTGTATTTTATCAGTAAAGTTTTAACTATCAGCTGTACGAAAACATTATTGGTACACTGTATATCTACGACAGATGATGGGTAAACACTTTGTCATCCTAAGCTCACCAGATCTATAATCCCTAGATATGAACATTGAAATTAATCATTTCTCAAAACTAAAATACCTTCAGCATATTTCATACCAGCGCACTTTAATACCATGACTTTTTGACACTAATAAAACTCATGCAGAATTTTAATCTTCACAAATATGTTTTCTCATCCACTTATCATTGGCCAACATGTCATCGTCGTTGTCTTTGTAAATTCCTACACACTAGCCGTAGTTTTGCCAATGGTTTACCTCAGCTGCTGGATATTTTAATTAAGGTGAACTACACAAGATTTTTGCGATAAAATATGTGAATAAGCAAATATTTAGCTGCCATGTGGTTCAAGATCTTAGCACAGCAGAGTAATATCACTGGCAAACATCCGGAGAATGCAAAATCATTTCAGAGTTTTGAGGAATACGAGTCTGTGGCTTAATGTTTGCATGGAACATATCTAAATAAACCCTGACACATAAGCTTGACATATCCACAAACATATGTATACAAGTAAATATGTATGTTAAGCATATAAATTCATATGAACAATAAACATTTGTATGGCGAAGGAAGATGCTAGCAAATAACTCAGACACATGGATCTAGTGGTGGTATCTATGATATGCATGTCCTTGCGAGATATCAGTGACAGAATTAACAATGAAAATCCTTATTAATTGTGTGAAAATATTTAGTTTTTGCTAATGATCCCACACAATGACACACAAAGTATAGCAACGCACAAAGACAACAATTCTGAGGAGCTCAAAAAATAAAACATTAGTTTTGAGACTTTGTTTTTATAAATCACTACATGACATTTGCAAGAGAAAAGAAAAACAACGTAAAAATAATGACAAGATATGAAAGAAGGCACAAGGAGACACTGAAATGGCACAAAGAAAACGGAAATCGAATCCAGCAGAAAAGCCACCGAAAACAAAAACCCCCTCCTGCCCAAAAGTCAACCAAAGCCAAATAAATCTCCGACATATCAATCCGTTTTCTGGGCAAGTGAAACCAAAGCCAAACCATGCCATACCATTCCACACCATGCCAAAGAACCAGCAAAAACCAAAAAAAAAAAAACAAGACGGAAAACCAAGGTGGATTACAGGGATTTTGTGGCTAAAACAGCGAAACAACAACACCATCGAACCAAAGGAAAAGGAAAAAAGCGAAACAGAAACGAGAGACCAACATTTTTGTTGAGGGAAAAAGTGATTTATAGTGTTATTAAAAACATTGGCAATGAAACAAATAACAAAACGATTTATTAAAACAACAACAGCAGCAACAGCAACAGCGAGGCAACAACAAACATCGTTTCCGTTTCCCTTCGATAAAGTGAAAGGTTTTGTGTGTGTGTGTGGCACAGTGTTTCCACCCAGCAAACCAAACGTTCAGAATGCGGTCTGAATTCTGTACGACAATCGGCAAAATGTTCCGGTTTCGGATCAGAATTCTTACCGAGTTCGTAACGATAAAAAAATATGAGAGGGTTGACACGAATTCGGAACTGCTTCTCTGAAAAAAAAAATCCTCAGACAAACTGAACAGAATTCGTAACGAATTCGGTAAGAATCCTCGAAAGAGTTCAGATATTGCTCAGAATTGTCTGATATCAGACAGTGTCGGCAAATTTGTTTTACTGGGCAGGCAACATCTAGTTTTGGGCTTATTCGGACGTGTGGTTTTCAAAATTAAATAAAATGCATACAGTTAAATGTTATGGCCAAGAAATAAGATTAATTCTAAGGATAAAGTTTATTTCGGGCAAGTTGCCGCCACTGCTGGCTCGAATAAATTCCAGCCGATAGGTCCAATTTTCGACCACTCTTGGCATCATTTGAGGCCGTATGTCTGCAATAACGCACCGAATATTCTCTTCCAAGGCGTCAATCATGTCGGGCTTATCTGCGTAGACAAGCGACTTTACTTAAACGCTCAAAAAATAGTCAGGCGATGTTAAATCGCACGTTCTTGGAGGCCACGCCACTGGCCCACGACGCGGTCACCATAAGTTGCCTTCAATAAATTTAGTGTTTCGTTGGCTGTATGGCATGTAGCGCCGTCTTGTTGAAACCAAAGGTCGTCCACCTCAACATCATCCAATTCAGGCACGAAAAGGACATTAATCATGGCTCTGTAGCGTGCTCGATTGCCTGTAACATTACGGCCGGCTTAATTTTTGAAGAAATATAGACCAATGATTCCCTCTGCCCATAGAGCACACCAAACAGTGACTTTTTGAGGATGTAACGGCTTTTCAAGAATGGCCTTTCGATTTTCATTATTGCGAATGCGACAATTTTGGTTATTAACGTACCCATTCAACCAAAAGTGAGCTTCATCGCTGAACAAAATTTTCTAGTAAAAATCATGATTGGCCACCAATCATGATTTTTACTAGAAAATTTTGTTCAGCGATGAAGCTCACTTTTGGTTCGTTTTGGGCTCATGCACCACGATTTACAAACTTTGTTCCAGCATAAGTCTATGTACCTTAGTATGAAATGCCAAAACAAACTGAGCATAAATCAAGCGACAGCTATTTAAAAGACGAACTCCGCAAACAGTGTGGCCAACTTAAAAAAACACCCTTTAGTATAAATAACTAATTTCAACTACATCTCAAAACGCAGAAAAATATATGAAGCGTCAGCGTTAGAGAATAAAAAACACCGGGGTTTACAGAAAACCGGCATTTAGGATTGTTTTTTCAATACGTGTTTGAGGCTTTTCAAAAAAAAAAACCTTCACTAACCGACATTTCGGCTTCAGTCTTTTGAAAGAAGAAAAGAAAATAAATTATTTTCCGAATCAGAAATATAGTAATATTGCCCATATTTCAAAAGTACAAACGCAGAATAATTCATAAAGCATTAACATTAGAGAATGCGAAAAGCCAGGGTTTTCAAAAAACCATCAATTCGGGTTCTTTTAAACCGTGTTTTGAAACGACTTTAGGTTTTATTTTTGAAATAAAAAACCGCCATTAACCGATATTCTGGTTCTAGATTTTTGCGTAGGAAAGGAAATTATTTTCCAAATCAGAAGTAAAGAAATAGTGCCCTGAAACAGGTCTGAATACATCCAGATTTTAAAGATAAGGTCATATTTGAATTTGTCTTTATCGGTGTTTAAATTGATCAAAATTTTGGTAAAAATGTTCTAAATTTTAACCGATTTTAGTAAAAGTCAACAGCTTTTTTTTTTAAAAAAACTTACTTTTGCAAGTTTAATGAAGATTGGACAACAATAAAACAAGCTTCAAAAAGACAGCCGACGGACGGATGGACCGAAAGACAGATATCGTAAAATCTAATCAACTGGTGATTTTGAGTCGAGCGGTACGCGTAAAGAGGGATCAAGGGGTAATTTTTTTTTGATATTAACGTATTTCGTACTTGAATATTCTGAATTTTCTTTGCTTTTATATACAACAATAAACCGGATTAACCGACATGTCGGCTTTTAACGATTTTTAAGCCAGGTTTAGAACCGAAATGTCGGCTTTCGACACTCCAAATTTACCTAGATTTTAAAACTAATGTCATATTTAAATTTTTATGAAAAGATAAAATCAGTTGAACATATATTTTCCTAGACTTCAACAGTACTTCTCTTTGACACCAGGAACTTTCTTGTTTTAAATTTCATCAAAGTTGGATGTGGCTTTTGGAGCTTAAGAATTAAAATCAGATGAATATATATAATAGAAGCTACATCTACAGCTAAGCCTATTTTCCTTAAATAGAAGTGCCATTCCTTGGTCCAAAACTTTTACGGTGTCAAATTTAATCAAAATATTATATACTATCCGCGACAGATAGGATAATAATATGTGTGGAGCCATCTTCGATTTCAATGACGCTCTTCCTTGGCCTAAACAACTATCAAGTGATATATATATATAGATATAGATTGGATGTACGATGTTTTTACCACAACTATATCTAAGAGCTACTTATATCTTATTCTTAACCAAATTTCTTCGATTTTACTAGTGTCCTTCCTTTGTCCAAAAGTAAGGTTTACAACAGTAGTTCTCATTCGTTTGGGAAGAGCCTGGCCTTATAGAGTTCGGTTTTACTTTCAACAATTGCAGCAAGGCTTTCTGAAGAGGGTTGTCACGGACCCGAAATCATGATAAAAGTAGTGTGCAGCCACGAAAATCAATGTCACTTTGCCATTTTGTTAAAAACTCGTCTTCTATTTAAATATAGAAGCAAGAGGTCTTGAGCCGGTTTAATCCCTGTTCAAATTAACTTGTGTAAGATTTTATTTGCTATAACATGTGGCTTCTAGAACTTAAGACATAAAAGCGGATGAACATATATTTATGGAAGCTATATCTACATCTGAACCGATTTTCCTCAATTTAAGTAGCATTTTTCCTTGGTTCAAAAAATGAACGTGTGTCAAATTTCATCAAGATTGGATGCAATAAGTGGCAGATAGAGCTGAAAAACAGTGAATCGGATGCTATATATAACTTTTCAATTTCAATAGCTTTCATCTTTGGTCCAAAAAACTTGCTTCTGCAAAATTTCATAAAGATTGGACAACAATTGCGACCAGTAGTTTGATTAGAAGCTTTAGGTGGAAAAACAGACATATGGGCGACCGCAAAACTAACTGGTCTGGCACATTTTCTGTTTTACTGGCATCTTTTTTTTGATTTGTTTTTTAAAAGCAATCTTTTATAAGCCATCTGTCAAAATTTCCGAAATATTTAATGATTATTTTCTTTGTTACAGGTGATTGAAGTAAACAAGTTTTATAATTTTTGAAAAATGGAAAATAAAGAGTTTCGTACGGTAATTAAACACTTTTATATGAACGGTTATGCGCCACAATTAATCAAAGATGAATTGGATACTGTTCATGGAGATAATGCACCATCATACTCCACCGTGAAATCCTGGGTTCAACAATTTAAAATGGGTCGTTCAAGTACGGAAGATCAACAACGCCCTGGAAGACCAAAAACTGCTACTACTATTGAAAACATTAGAAAAATATTTAATAAAGTGACTAAAGATAGACGAATAAAGCTCAGAGATTTTGCTGATATTGTTAAAATACACGAAAAACAAGTTTGGAGTATTTTAGTACATGATGAACTCCACATGAAAAAGCTATCCGCGATAAAGGTGTCGCGTTTGTTGACTTTGCCGCAAAAAATCATCCGTTGGACCAATCCCGAGGAGCTTTTAGCGATTTATCAGCGTAATCTAATAGAGTTCTTGCGCCGACTCATAACTGTTGATGAAACATGGATCCATCACTACATCCCAGAATGCAAAGAACAGTCAAAACAATGGATAGAAGCTGGTAAAAGTGGTCCCAAGAAGGCGAAAACTGTTAAGTCAGCAGGAAAAGTAATGGCCACAGTATTTTGGGATGCAAGGGGTATAATATTTATTGATTATCTTGAGAAAGGAAAAACTATAAATAGTGAATATTATTGTGCATTATTGGATCGGTTGAGTGAAGAAATCAAGATAAAACGAGCGCATTTAGAAAAAAAGTTCTTTTTCATCAAAATAATGCTCCTTCACACACTGCATTTTAACTCAACAAAAACTGGCCGAATTACGATTTGAAATTGCTCCGCATCCACCATATAGTCCAGATTTAGCTCCTTCTGATTATTTCTTGTTTCCAAATTTAAAAAAATTTCTAGGTGGCAAAAAATGTTCTTCCAATAGCGACGTTATTGCTGAAACTCAGGCATATTTTGAAGGTATTGAAAAATCTTATTTTTCGGATGGAATTAAAAAACTTGAAAAACGTTTGATGAAGTGTATTGAGTTAGAAGGAGATTATGTTGAAAAATAAATAATAATAATTCCAAAAAAACGGTTCTTTTTATATTAGGCCAGTTACTTTTGCGGTCGCCGTACATCGTTTAATCAAATCAAAAAGTAATTCCGCGTCGATCGGGCCACAAATAAGTTATCCAAAATGGTTTCTTTTTATTGGTTTCATTTTCCCCTTGTTTATTTTCGCTTTCGCACAACAGCTGTTTGCAAGGTGCTGCCAAATTCCACACTTTGCTTGTGCTTCTTCTTAATTTTGCGCAAACGCCCTAACCGTACAGGACTCTATTTTTTCGACATAAGGTTATGCCACTCTACAAAATCAAATTAAAAACCAACTTAAAGATTTTGCTCAAATTTCACACGATTGAGGAATATCATTTTAAGTGTTGCTATGCCGCCAAATATGTTCCTCAAGAATGCCTCGCTGAATGCTATTTAAGAATCGCATCTTATACCCACAGCTCTTAAGCCACATATCAATTCCGATCATCCTAAAGTTATTATATTCAAAGAACATCATACTATTTGTAACATTATTATGTAATAATGTAACATTATTATGATGTTAGGATCCCGCAACCATATTAAGATTTAAACTCAAACACATTATGATCCTCACAACCATAGTATGATCTTGTATGTTTCACATACAAACATAGTATGATCTTCAGAACCATTGTATGTTTCACATACAACCATAGTATGATCTATACAACCAAAGTATTATCCCACTCCACCATACTATTTCTTATGGTTAAGTTATATCAACAATAGAGATATATCAACAATAGAGATTTCATATTAAGTAAATTATTTAAAAATACATTGAATTCATACTCATGAGTGATTTATTAAACAATAGAAATAATCCGTTTGAAAGGCTTAAGTTTATTTAATTATTTTATTAAAGTCTTTTTTACAGAACCATTCTAAAATCCATATTTTAGTTATACAAATTAAAACTATCCGTTATGATTGCCTTGGTTATATTATAGTTACCATAAAACTCAAAAAAAAATATTTTGTCGCACCAGACACATGTTATATTGTATATAAAAGCTTATTTAAAACTAAAAACTTTGCAAAAATACTATTGTTATATTTCAACAATATTTATATTGCCGCAATCATGCTACTGTTAACATGAAATTCATAAAACAGTAATATGGTTGCGACGAACATATTTTTCTTGCAGAGAACATATTATTGTTTCCGGGACTATATACTTAGAAGGGACATAAATACTGTTACAACATTGAACACACCCATTTCAATAGTAGAATTGAACATACCCCGTTAATTTCATATGGGTTTTGAAATCTAACCTCAATAGCGTTAGTCCGCAACAGGGTTTTAAAATTGTTTCAACTTTCATCATGTAGTGGTCAGATAATGAGAACCGTATTGATGTAAGAGCGCTTTTCAAGTGTGAAATGAAAAAAGCGATATTTTCTAAACGCTCCTTCCACTAGGGATTAGCAGCACGTTCGTCTACCGATGCTTAAAACTGTTTGAGAAGACTGGAGAAGTAAAAGACCGCCGCCGGTAGGGACGCCTACGCTCTGTTCGAACACCGCTTGTCATCAAAGCCGTTAAATCAAGAATTCGCAGGAATCCGCTCCGTAAACAGAAAATCATGGACCGTGAGATGAATATCACGCAATAGTCCATGAGTCGATTCATTAAAAATGACTTGGGACTTGGGGCTCTCAAACGACGTACCGGACATTTATTGACTGCAGCTTTAAAAAAAAAGGATTAAAAAATGCAAACGTCTTTTGGTGAAGCGCGCTTATAACTTGCACAGAAAAATTTTGTTCACCGGTGAAAAAAATTTTACCGTTCAGGAAAATTTTAACAAGCAAAATGATAGAGTGTATGCGCGGTCATCTAAGTAAGCATTTAACTGACCTCAAGGGTGGAAAAGAGTCATCACCCAGCTTCAGTCATGTTTTGGTGGGGTGTATCTTACGACGGGGTCACTGACCTGCATTTCTGCGAACAAGGAGACGAAACATCGGCCAAAGTTTACCAAGAAACCGTTTTGGGAGCTGGTGTGAAGCCTCTCAACAATTCCCTGTTCCAAAACCAGCCATGGACTTTCCAGCAGGATTCAGCGCCGGCCCATAAGGCTAAAATGCCCCAGGCCTGGCTTCGAAACGATTTGCCTGTGTTCATTTCCTCTAAAGAATGGCCCTTAGGCAGTCCAGCTTTGAACCTATTGGAGTACAAATTGTGGACGGTTTTAAAGGACAAGGTTTGTTACAAAAGATACCCCAACGTTGGATCTCTTCAGCCTGTTTTGGTTCGAGCTGTGGCCAATTTTCCAATGGACGAGGTTCGTGCAGCTATTGACGATTGACCAGTGCGACTTAAGGCGTGTGTAAAGGCAAAAGGCGGACATTTCGAATAAGTTAATTCTTTTTGGATCAAAAAATATATTAAAAAATAGTTGGTCCAAAAAAAATCAGTACTTTTTATTTTACAGCATAACACGTGTGAAACAGTATTTATGTCCCTACTAAGTTCACGTAGAAAAAAGTATGGTTGGGATAACAATATTCAATATTCATATTATGATCTTCACAACAATAGATTGATTCAAATGCAACCATTTTATGATCAATATTATGATTCACATATAACCATACTATGATCCCCACAACCATTGTATGACACATACTCAACTGTACTATGATCTCCACAGCGATATTATGATCCTCACAACCATATTATGTTTCACACGCAACCATAGTATGATCCTGACGACAATAAACTGATTTAAAATGATTTCACACACAACCATAGTATGATCCTGACAACATATAAATGATTTAAACGCAACCATGGTATGATCCCCACAGCCATAGTATGATCACACACAATATACTATGATCCCCAAAACTATTTATTAGAAGTTGTCAACAATAGAAACGAATTATAAAAATTAATTATAAACAAATTGAAAATAATAGAAGTGATTTATTTAACAGTAGAAAAATTCAGTTTAAAAAACGTAAGCGTTTTTAATAAAACATTTCAGTTAAACAAGCCCAAAGCAGTTTGTTTAAAAAATTTTAATTTCCATATAAAAGTACTATTATTATATTAGATTTGTAACAATAACATTATTCTAACAACCATATTTAAATTTGTTAAAAAAAATTCTTACGGTATGACAATATTTTGTCGCTATAACCAAATTTATATTGCTGCTACAACCGTAATTTCAGTTTTGAATTTGGCAATAATACTTAATATTGCGTCAAGCACACTTTGGTCAAAATTAACAATACGATGGTTGCGACGAACACACTTTTACTGCGGAGAACATATTATTATCGGCGTGACAATATGATACGAGGGCGGTTCGGAAAGTTCTTAGCCTATCAATGAAAGAGAATAGTTAGTTTTTTAAAAATATTTGTATTTTTCAATATAATCTCCTGAAACTTCAATACACTTAGTCCAACGCTTATCTAGCAATTCTATCCCTTGATTAAAATAGTTTTCCTCAAGGTCTTCAAAATAGTGGTTTACAACTGTAATTGCATCTTCATTTAAGGTAAAATGCTTGCAGCAAGGATTTTTTTTTAGATTTGGGAACAGGTAAAAGTCACTGGGAGCTAAATCAGGAGAATAAGGTGGGTGGTCAAGCAACTCGTACTTTAATTCGTTGATTTTTTTCTTTTTTTAAGGACGTTTTTCTCGAGTTTGTACATTTAATTGATCTAAAAGGTTGCAATAGTACTCTGAATTTACTATTTTACCCTTTTGCAGATAGTCAATCAATAAAATACCTTTGAAGTCCCAAAAAACCGCTGCCATAACCTTACCAGCCGATTGAATTGTTTTTGCCTACTTTGGGGCACTTCCTCCAGCTTCAGTCCATCGTTTGGATTGTTCTTTTGTCTCTGGAGTATAGTGGTGGATCCATGTCTCATCAACAGTTATGAAACGACGCTTAAGATCCATTTTATTTCGCTGAAAACGATCCAAACAAGCTTGAGAAATGTTCATTCTTATGCGTTTTTGGTCGACTGTTAACAAGTCCGGCACCCATTTTGCAGAAAGCTTTTTCATCTGTAGTTCTTCATGCAAAATTAAATGGACTCGATCATTTGAGATGCCCATGATATTAGCTATTTCACGCACTTTTATTCGTCGATCATTTAATACCATATCATGCACATTGGCTACAATTTCTGTTGTTGTTGCTGTTTTTGGACATCCACTACGTGGTTTATCTTCGATGCTTGTACGACCACGTTTAAATTCAGCAACCCAATTTTTTACTGTTGCATATGAAGGAGCACTTTCACCTAACACATTCACCATATCATTATGAATTTCTTGTCCCGATAAACCTTTTTTATGTAAATATTTAATGACACCACGCATTTCTAATTTTTCCATTGTAAAAAAATCGCGGATGCGTCTTTTGTGAACACCTGTTTCTATATGAAGGACTTGCCAGATCGAAACAAAATTTAACATGTGTTCATAGCAGAGATGGAAGTTTCCAAAACACTTAACTTTTTTCTGTTTATACCCGCTTTTTGTGCTATGCTGAGAAGTTTCCGAACCGCCCTCGCAACCATATTTTTTCTCATCGTGTAGTAGCCATATTTTTTCTCTGCGTGTAGTAGCCATATTTTTTCTCTGCCTGCACATATAAAATGCGATCATACTCATAGTTTAAGGTGATCTGTAATTAGTTCTGTAAAAGTGGTAACATTTCGTCCTAGGTTTTCACTCACTCAACATTAAGAACATTTTTTATCTTATCTACATCACATCTTACATCTTTTTCCAATTGCTTAAGCTTAAACAGGTCTCCAATTACTACTTGCCGATTAGTTTCGTAACACTGTGCCTCACCATGTAAACGTGTATGAACTGTTGTCTCTATGTTATTGTGCATTGCATTCCAAACATTTCATTCATAAGATTTATGTGTCTAAATATTCAGAACTCAATACATTTCGACATCTACACAAACGTTATAAATGACTTTAAAATCATTTTTGGCTTTCGGTCAAAACCTGCACAAAAGAAATGCGAGTTGAATGTTTTTCTTTCATCGTTTTCTTCTTCTTGTTTAGGTTCATTCGATTGTGTGTTTGTATTGTTTCAAGACAATGTACACATACCACAATACAACAAAACACATACAATGTAAACAAAATATTGTGAACATTAATGCATCGCAAGGCACATGGATTAAGTGATACTTTTGGTAAACTTTCAAACATTCAAATATTTTTAAAATAAGAAAAATTTCGAAAAATCGAGAATTAAAACCATAACATCAGCCAAATGTTCCTTTTTTAAGGTTAATTGAAAAAAACTTTATTTACCGTAAACCAACTGTTGCCCTTCTTCAGAAATGGAGTTAAGCTGTTGTGCATAACAGCCATCCTTCTGCTCGCATATCCCCAAAAACTATTGAAGTGTGTCTTTTGTTTGCAAAAAATAAACACAGATATATAAGTACATTGGTATGTGTTGGACACACATACAAACCCACATTTGTATTTGTTGGTGTGTGTTTATTTTAGATTATAAATTCATAAAATATTATCGAACGTATGACAAAGAGAGGAGTTATTTACTTAGGAAACATCGATTCATACATGCACTGACTACAATTCGGTTCCTTTTTGTTTAAAAAATGTTACCAAATCATGCATGAAATCAATATAGACCTACGAGTATTTGAACGTAACATTTTTATTAAAGAGTTAGTAGTACGATTTTGTACATAATGTATACTTATATATTAAGATAAACAACACCTGAGTCCTTTAGAAAAGGTTTATCTATTATGGAAACATGACGATTGATGTATGTTTTTTTTTCTCAAAACACCATAAAATTGTCCATGTGCGCAAATATACCCTTTTATATGAAGTGTGATCAATTTTAAAGAGACTTTAAAAATATTCAAATACACCGTCAATAAAATATCGCATTTCTTATTTCTAAACAAATGTGTGGCCAAATATATTTTAAAGGCACTCTTACTTATACTCTGCAAAAAAGTATTCGTTTATTTGGCTTTTAGCCCTAGGTTTGTTTAAAGGTGGAAGTTTGTGCAGAGTCGATCATTATATGTGACAGCGCATAGAGAAAGGGACCTAAGGGTAAAAAATCAATTTTCATTTTTTTCTTTTTTTGACGTGGACAACATCTGAGCATCGAATGAGACCGATTCCATGCCCTAAAAGTGTTCACTCGAAGAGATATGCGCGTTTTATGAAAGTGAAGTCGACTATTCTACACCAAAGATACACGTATTTAAATCTTAAAATGGCTCTCCTGAACAAAACTGGTTTTTAACCTTAGGCCCCTTTCTATTTTGCGCGTCACATATGGGATTTTAAGAGAAGGAGGGAAAAAATTTTATTTGGAGTATATGCAAACATTGTCCCATCAACGATGCTAAATTTGAGAAAGATCGTATATAAAAAACTCTTCTAGAGCTCTACTGCCTCAGTCTTGCCAGGCATTTTTACACACAGAGAACAGATTCGTTGACACAACCGAATTTGTTTGCCAACCGAATGTTTGAGGTTGCTTGGATCTCGAGTATGCCATTAGTACAATAGAATGTTAGTTGGAGCTCTGTGTCATTCAGTAATTGTTACTGAAGCTTTAATAGAAAATAGGAAGAATCCAGTACTGCTGAAAATAATTAAATTTTCAGCAGAGGCAAAAAACCATTAATTTACTTAGTAGGGACATAAATACTGTTACACACGTTGTAAAATAAAAAGTACTGAATGTTTTTGGACCAAAAATTTGTTAATATATTAATTGATGTATATTGTATCCAAAAAGAATCTACTTATTCAAAATGTCCGCCTTTTGCCGTTGACAATTGTGTGTATCCTTAAGTCGCACTGGCCAATCGTCAATAGCTGCACGAACCTCGTCCATGGGAAAATTGGCCACAGCTCGAACCAAAGCAGTCTTAAGAGATCCAATGTTGGGGTATCTTTTATGACAAACCTTGTCCTCTAAAACCGTCCACAATTTGTAATCCAATTGGTAATAAATCTGGACTACATGACGGCCATTCTTCAGAGGAAGTGAACGCTGGCAAATTGTTTCAAAGCCAGGCCTGGGACGTCTTAGCTTTATGGGCCGGCGCAGAGTCCTGCTGGAAAGTCCAAGGCTGGCTTTAGAACAGGGAATTGTTAAAAAACTTCACAACAGCCTCCAAAACGGTTTCTTGGTAAACTTTGGCCGATGTTTTGACTCCTTGTTCGCAAAAGTGCAGGTCAGTGACCCCCTCGTAAGAGACACCCCACCAAACCATGACTGAAGCTGGGTGATGACCCTTTTCCACCCTTGGGATCAGTTCAGATGCTTTCTTTGATGACCGCGCATACACTCTATCATGTTGCTTGTTGAATTTTCCTGAACGGTAAAAAATTTTTCATCGGTGAACAAAATTTTTCGGTGCAAGTTATCATCGTGCTTCGGCAAAAGACGTTTGCATTTTTCAATCCTATTTTTTTTAAAGTTGCAATCAATAAATGTCCGTTACGTCGTTTGAAAGTTCCAAATCCCAAGCTTTTTTTATGATTCGACTCATGGACTTTTGCGTGATTTTCATCTCACGGGCCATGATTTTCTGTTTTCGGAGCGGATTTCTGTAAATTCTTCATTTAACGGCTTTGATGACATGCGGTGTTCAAACAGAGCGTGGGCGGCCCGACCGGTGGCGGTCTTTTGCATCTCCAGTCTCCTCAAACAGTTTTATGCATCGGTAGGCGAACATGCGGCTAATCCCTAGTGGCCGGAGCGTTTTTAAAATATCACTTTTTTCATTTCACACTTGAAAAGCTCTATTACAGCGATACGGTTCTCATTACACTGTGCGACAGCCACAATCGGTTTGGGATGAAACCACCGGGGAAAGTTATATCGGTCAAAAAAAGGTCATACGTGTCCCAGCGTTTCGTTGGGTCTCATCTAGGAATCGAGATATATCGATTTGAAGTTAGTAAGTATCGTATAGGGGAATTTGTCACGTTTTTGGCTCTTTTGCATCGATTTTCATGATTTATGTCTCATTATGGTCATAGGTTATGTGACTTTACGTGAAAGTAATAGGACTTGACACTTTTTACCGTTTTGGATTTTTTATGAATTAAAAAAAAAAAAATTTTAATTTTTAGGCAAAAATAATTTTTTTTTTTCATACATTTATTTATTTTTCATACATTTATTTTTCATACATTTATTGTAATTCTTAATTTTTCTAAATTTGTTTCAGCTAAATCGGACGAGTGGTTCTCGAGTTATGTCAAACAAAAGAGCCTAAAACGTGACAAATTCCCCTATACGATACTTACTAACTTCAAATCGATATATCTCGATTCCAAGATGAGACCCAGCGAAACGCTGGAACACGTATGACTTTTTTTTTACCAATATAACTTTCCCCGGTGTTTTCATTCCAAACCGATCACTGACCCTTACCATTTGTCGCAGAGTGTTATCTGACCACTCCATGATGAAAGTTGAAAATCCCATTACAGACAAACGCTATTGAGATTAGCTTTCAAAACCCATATGACATTAACGGGGTATGTTCAGTTCTACTATTGAAATGGGTGTGTTCAATGTTGTAACAGTATTTATGTCCCTACTAAGTATATACCCGAAGTACTCTTAAGCTTAAGGAGGGTCATGTCGAGGAAGAAGAGGAAAGGATGATGAGAAATTTTTACAGCATAAATAAAATAAAACGATCACATGATTTACAGAAATACTAAAACGATTATTTTCGCTTATGGTTATGATGGCAGCAAAGAAATCACCACCAACATTTGGTTACAACAACTAAGTGTTGGCTTAACTATTAGTTGCCTCAACCACTAGTGATGATAACTAAATATATTTTATGCTTTTCATTGGTATAACCGATCAGTTAGTTGCGTCTACCGTACGATGATCATATTTATCATCTTAAGGTACGTCGAGCCGAATATCCATTACGATTTTAAATATTTCTTGATTTTAACCGAAATTTTTTATTTACAACAGAATTTTAGTAGTTAAAGCCGATGTCGAACTACTTTTGATCCTGTGTGTAGGCATTAAATTATGGCTTTTAGAGCGATAGGACCTTTAAGCGGTGAATGTGACATTACTTCATATTGTGTAGAGGCTATTTGAAGGCATGCACCGGTGGTGTACAGTTTCACGCGACAGCGTTAAAAAAAAGTCATTCGTACCATGCCAAATTTTTAGCTTCGAAGGTAAAGGATCAGATCGGGAAGAACCTTTGGGAGCGGGCTATTCGAAAACTTTTACCGAATTAGTCCAATTTCACCAGAGATGGATCTTGCTCGCTATTTACGACCCATGCAAACTTTGTATCATATCTACTCACGGAAAACTATGGAAAACATTCCAAATTTTACGTTCTTGGCTCAAACTTAAACTTAATCTTAACTTAAACGTACCAAGTTCCATCGCAAGGAATCGGCTAGTGATTCTAATTCGATCTGTACACTTGACATATGTGTTCAAACATACATAGAACATATTTGTTGCCACTACCGAAATTTTTGCCAACTGAATGTTTTTGGTTGTACGTATATCCATGTATTCTATCGCCACAACCGAATATTGATTGTGTACACGGAAGTTTTTAGAAAAGGGGACTAACACTATCGTTTGAAGAGACAAAGAATCGGTAACCCTGACTAATTAAGATGACGTTGAAACTGAATCATTCATATATTGAGTGCAGCAAGAGATTGTTGGTTATAGCTATCTGAGAATTCGGTTGTCGAACATTTGTTATCTCGATCAACTGGTGATTCAATTTAATTATTCATTTATTTGACTGACATAAAAAAGTTTTTTTATTTAAAGATTGTAAAATACCGATTCTGCAATTGGAATTTTGAGCAGTTATTTTGTAAGCTTGGTTTTTACTTTCGAATCTTATTAAGGTTGTGTGCACAAGTGGAATGATATTGGTTATCAATAAGGCATAGTGGGTTATAAAATTTAATTTTGTTTTTATAGCAATGAAAATAGAAAGCTAATCAAGATATGTAACTAAAATTCCTAAAAAAGTTAGAACTTTAAAATCAATATTTACGGCTAATAAATGGTTAGTGTGACACAAATACAGGTGTAAAGTCTTGGCTCAGAATGTGTGATAAGAAATATAGTTCACCATATCGGTCATAATTTTACACAATGGTATTTTTTTTAAAAAAAAAGTGTAAAAACAGAATATGTGACAGCGCATAGAGAAAGGGACCTAAAAAATCAATTTTCACTTTTTTTTTTGATGTGTACAACATCTGAGCATCGAATGCCCCAAAAGTGTTCCCTCCCAGAGATATGCGCGTTTTATGAAAGTGAAGGTACACCAAAGATACACGTATTTAAATCTTTAAAATGGCTCTCCTGAACAAAACTGGTTTTTACCTCTAGGTCCCTTTCTATTTTGCGCGTCACATATGAGTATTTTTACGGCCTCTGAGTGGGTTAACGGATTAGTTAAATAAATACTTATTTGGATAGATGTTCTGATAGGCTTTTCAATGATAACCATAATCCCCGAAGAATTGCAAAATCTATAACAATATCTATTGTAAATCTTTGGGGGCCATAACTCAGGGAATATGGGTCGCCGCCAAAAGCAAATTGGTTATTGTTTTTTAATATAAAGGAGGTTTATCTATAGTGAAAATGTTGAGCAAGCCTGAGAAATATCGGATAAATGCAGTAAAGCCTGCTTCAATATTCTGGAATATAATTATTTATATCTGGTTTTTTCATACAGCTGAATCGTTTACATTAACCAACCGCCTGGCCAAAAAATCGTTAATGTCTACTACAAAAAAAAATTAAAACAAAATGAATACACTTTTTGTTGTTAGTCTTTTATAATTCTTTTATAATTTCTAAATGGCTTTAAGTCTTAAACAAAGATTTTTTTTAGCGAACTAAAGCCATTGATTATTATAATAATTTAATTTGGTTACTGCAAAGGACTTATCGGATGTCACCATCGATTATTACTAATAAATTACAGGTTCATCATAATTTGTTGGTTGTCATAACCACCGATTACCATTTTACCATTTTATGGTACGTCGGACCTTGTAACTATCAATATCATGGTCTCTTGGTGTTTGCAACAAAAAAAATGTTAATTCTACCGAATTGTGGTAGTTTGAGCGGGTGCACCGTTTTTAGAGTAAGTTTAAGTCTCTACACCATCCGTGGAACCTGTTATAATGAATTTATACTTACTTCCTTGTTGGTTACATATGGGACAAAATATTTAATACGTTCCTAAAATGTTCTAATCTTCGAAAAGTTTATAAAACACCGTCTTAAAATTGTTTAAATGGCATCCATTTTTTTGTTGCTTAGTTTAAAAAAATGTGAATGGTCAAAAAATGTATTCTTGCGCTTCACCATATACACAGTCTCTCACATAAATAGAGCTACCGTAAGAATTTTTTGTCAGCTTTTGTATTTTTTTACATCCACATAACGTCAAGTTGACTTTTTAGAAGAAAAAAAATCAGGTATGTGTTGAAACGTTTTTACCAATAATTGATTCAATTTAATTTATTTATGTATTAAGGAATACAAATAAAATTATATCCCAACTAACTAATTAAGTGTAATTAAATTTCAATGGTAAAACCGATTAAACATACAAGGTGATTCATTCACGACTGGTCAAATTTCACCAGTGTATTCATTGGCTCATTTCATGAAAATTTCAGATTTGTGGTCGGAGAATACTAGGGTAAAATTGCAAACCAGAGGTCGGAAGATATTCCTACCTCTTACCTTTCCAAAATTTCCTAAACGAAGCCAAGAGGTCCTACCATTCCAAAGTTATGACTATTTTTTATTATTATTTTTACTTTTTTTTTTAAATAACCAACACTCAGGGGATTCCCCCTATACATGCGGTGCATTGCGTTGGCGAGTGGAAAGTAAAGGATCGGAAGGGGGAAAGAGGGAGTAATGATTATTGACGCTTGCCTTAAACTTAATCAGTGGGAAATACATTTGCCGGAAGTCGATTCCACATACGGACTGTACGAGCGAAAAACGAATTTTATCTGTAGTGTATGGTGCGGTCAACTGGCCAATCGATAACAAACGGGTGAGAATTCCTAGAAAGTCTCATATCCCTGCCGAACATCCTCACGTCAGGAATAAGGCGACGGATGTCTGATGAACACACACCATTAAAGTAACGATACAACAGCGTCACGCAACCCGAATTCCGACGATGCTCAAGGGAAACAATAGAATTGGATACCATACTGTCACCTATCAGCACCACCACTCTCCTTTGAACAAGTAGCTCCAAGGATGATTTTGGATCACCTGTCCATATATGGTTGTTGTTTTCCATCTTTGGCCTGATGTAAGTTGTATAGATAATGAAAAGATCAGAAGGAGTGAATTATTTCTTGCACCGCTTTAAGAAGCCTATGCACTTGAGTGCTTCTTTCGATACTTCGAATACATGTCTCACCCAACGAGCGTCACATTGTACTCGTATTTTCATGCACAGAACATCGAGAGCTTCTAATTGTTCAATATCCGTACCATCGATAGAAATTGACGATATTGTTGGGTCAGCGAATCGCTTGTGAGACAACAAACAGCACTGTGTCTTATGTGCATTAAAATTTACTCTATTCACTCGACCCCATTCGGAAATGGCCAGCGGATCCCGGCCAAGTGTCTCATCTATAATTCGCCTTTTGTCTTCAGTATCTTGAAGACTCGGCCTACGGTCGAATGAATATGAATGACAGAGGTTACTATCATCTGCGAAAGAGTAGATTGGATTCACGGTCTGACCCAAAAGATCGTCAATGAAAATAAGAAATAAAGAGGGAGAAAGGACAGAGCCCTGTGGTACTCCTGCAGTAAGCCTATGTTTGTTGGCTGAGAACCCATCTACAACAACTCTAATAGTGCGATCTCTAAGAAAGCTCGATATAAATTGAGCAAACGTATTACCGACAACAAAAGCGATCAACTTTGATATGAGTGCACCGTGCCAGACTCTATTAAAGGCCTTGGAGATATCCAGAGCCACAACCTTACTCTCATCAAGCTGGTGGATAGAACGACTCCAACGCCCCGACAAGAAAGGCATCAAGTCTCCCGTAGAGCGATTTATACGGAAGCCATACTGTCGATCACTTAGCAGGTCGTTGGTCTCTAAATACCTCACAAGATGGTGGTTTTCCATGCTCTCCATTACCTTGGAAAGCGCAGAGCAAATCGCAATTGGCCGATAATTCGCAGGATTATTGGCTTCACCCTTTTTAGGGATCGGCTGGACGTTCGCAACCTTCCAACACGCTGGCAAAACTCCCGCACGGTAAGCAAGGTTGAAAAGGTTGCGTAATGGACGGGTTAGCGTCGACGAGCACTTACATAGGACAAGTGCCGAAATACCATCCAGGCCCGGAAAGGTCCTACCATTCCAAAGTTATAACTATTCGACTGAAATGCAAACATTTTTTTTACGGTGTGCCAAATTTCATCGAGATAGAATGTAATATGTGTCTTCTATAGCTAAAGACATAAAATCGATTAAACATATATGTATGTGTAAGCTATGTATAAACCCAAACCCTTCTCTTTAATTTCAATGGAGTCCTTCAACGGTTTAAAAAACTAACGTGTGCCAAAATTTTATTAAGAGTGGATGTAATATATGGCTTCCTGAGCTAATTATTTGTTGACTTTAAGAGCAGTATTTAAAATGGCCCTTATTGTAACGCACATATCCGACATTTCTTGGATTTTGCTACTGAATTGTAAGAGAACAATCACTAACTTCATTTCTATAGCATCATTGGACTATAATGGTTATAGTTTTCTTATAGCACCCGCACAGTGGTCCATTCCGATTTAAGGTCCTGTCTGTTTAATAGTTACAAATTAGATCCGGTCGATCTTAATATTCGCAGGATACGTAAGTTGCGATCAGTAAACAACCAACCTATTTATGGTGGTTAAATTTAACCTCGTTAGAGATTTATGATTTCTGTACCATGCAATAAACTAACCCGATATAAAGTGCTGCTTTGCAATCACCATTGTACGTCTGATTTTGCTCAAATTGATTACTCTTCACGCTATCTTACAAAAACAACGCTGTCAAATTACAGATATGTGGTAGACATATAACAGGATATAATTTTATTAACTAGCTTGGCGAGTGAAAAATAATTGTAGCGTTGGCTCTGTGTTATTGAGGCATCACGCTAAAACCAAAAATCATCTAAGTCCATGTCTTTAATGTGCGGCCACAAAACTTGCCTAGTTATGCCTTTGTAGCGCTTACCATTAAACTATATGTGACAGCGCATAAAGAAAGGGACCTAAGAGTAAAAAAAATCAATTTTCATTTTTTTTCTTTTTTTGATGTGGACAACATCTGAGCATCGAATGAGACCGATCCCATACCCCAAAAGTGTTCCCTCCCAGAGATATGCGCGTTTTATGAAAGTGAAGTCGACGATTCTAAGAGCAAATAGAAAGGGGCCTAATCTTTAAAATGGCTCTCCTGAACAAAACTTTTCACCAACTTTTCACTTTTTTTTGGGACCGAAAGAAACCTACCCCATGCCCCAAAAGTGTTGCCTCCCAGAGATATGCGCGTTTTATGAAAGTGAAGTCGACGATTCTTAGCGCAAATAGAAAGGGACCTAATCTTTAAAATGGCTCTCCTGAACAAAACTTTTCATCAACTTTTCACTTTTTTCTGATGTGGACAACATCTGAGCATCGAATGAGACCGATCACATGTCCCAAAAGTGTTCCCTCCCAGAGATATGCGCGTTTTATGAAAGTGAAGGCGACGATTCTAAGAGCAAATAGAAAAGGACCTAATCTTTAAAATGGCTCTCCTAAACAAAAGTGGTTTTTAACCTTAGGTCCCTTTCTATTTTGCGCGTCACATATGTTGTTTTTAGCGATATTAAAAAATGTGCCAATGCTTCTAATGCTCTGAATTCCTTACAACGCTAACGTTCTTTAAGATTGGGTTAGCATTCCGACTAATCGCTGGCGGTTTTTCTGATCCCCAGATACGTAAGTTTTGTCTTTTGAACGCATATACCATTTGACAAAAAACATGGATATTTGTGGTTACGCGGGTTGCTATTTATATTTCGGGTCCGGCAATAAAAACACAATAACTTATCAGTGGAAATGGTTTTATTGTTTTTCAAAATATTCTCCTTTAAGATCAATACACTTTTTCATGCGCACAAATCAATTTTCGAAGCAATTTTTTCACTTTTTCCACTTTTTTGAACGCTTCAACAGCTGCTTCGGGCGATGAAAAACGTTGACCACGCATTTTTTTCTTTTTCTGCTAGGGAATAATAAATCAGGGCTGCACGGTGGATGGCCCATCAATTCGACATCTTGAGTGGTCAAATAGCTCATCGTTTCAGCTGATGTGTGAAAGCAAACAGATGGTTGTCTACCACTCAGAATTGACCGTGCTACGTTGCACCAAAGACACTGTGGCAACATGGTGGGTTATACCGAAAAAAACGCAGTCATTTGCTTCGATGTACTTCTTCCACGAACAACTTTTGTTGGATTTGGCTTGTCCTGAAAGACCCATATATTCGATTGCTGTTTTGTTTCGCGTTTATATGCATAGATACATGATTCGTCACCTGTGACAATGTTATACACTGCCTTTGAGCTACCGCAGTTATACTTTTTCAACATCTCTTTGCACCAATCCATACAAGCCCTTAGAGCATTCGTCAAATTAGGTGGGATCCAACGAGAACAAATTTTTTTCACAGCCAAATGAACATGCAATATCTTATTAATGCTTGTCATATCAATGCCCAAGGATGCCTCATTCTCACGGTATGTCGCATGTCGGTTTTGCTCAATCAGTTCACGCACAGCATCGATGGTTTCTGGCTAAGTGACCAAAGTTGGACGTCCTTCACGAAATTCATCCTGGAGCAAACGGCGTCCGAGACTGAACTCTTGGTACCAGCGATTAACAGTGATTTTTGATGGTGCTTCATCGCCAAAAGTCGTAACAAGTTGATTTAGACACTCTTGACACGGTAACCCACGCCGAAAATCGTAAAAAATCATCGCTTGAAAATGTTCACGGGATAATTCTATTTTTTGACTGAGATGAATTTTTCAACACACTGTAAAGTAAACAATTCGCCCTTTAATGACAAGACGCTCTGAGTGAAGTTATGTTAAAAATATCAACGTTTCCAGTTTGCATCTGAATACACAAGTATTGTCAGGACCCGAAATATAAATAGCAACCCTCGTATAAAGGCTGCTCTAAAACCCAAGATAAAAAGCGTCGAGAGCCTTCTATTCTGTCCCTGTGCAAAATTTGGATCAGGCTGCTGCGTGATATGTTCTTGTTATCGACTGCGAGTCGTTGTTCTAGGACAGAGTTACACACTCTCGGCCACGGCAGTCAGGTTCTCGTCACTATATGTTCAAATATACATACCGGAGACTATGTGTTTGCACCATTTTTGCAAAAACTTCTTCTTAACAAACGCAATACAGGGTACCCCATCATTGACCTTGCAATAAGGTTTGAATTATTCTACAACATTGCTAGTTTCGTTCCACGGAGATATAATGCTGGCTTCCTCTCAACATTTCGAGCAACAAAGAGTCGTTAAGACAGCATATAAATGAATATGAAACCAATAGAAGCACTACGTGACAAGATAAGGAGAAATTTCTAAATGCATAGAGAGGATTGTACAATATTTTTTTTTTACAGAGAGATTTTTTATTTCCCATCGTCCTCTGTACCCTATACGTTGGCTAGAATAGGAGCGGTTTCCCAAATATTTTGCCGGTTTGAATAAAGAAAAAAATGCTAAATATTACTTCACTTCCTTCGTATTACAACGTTTCAATTTAAAAATTTCATTTGAAAGTTTAGCCACAAAAAATCATGTGTCATCCTGTGAATTAAATTATGTTTTTTTACATTTATATACAAACCTTTATTGGTTCATTGACCTCATGTCTCCCATTGATGTTAAAACATATACCTTTTGTCAATTAATCACTTTCATACGGCATTTTGTTTGAACGCATATATATAATTTATATTTTATAAGCATTGATACACTGAAAGAAATCATAAAATTATTGGTTGTTTCATTTAATCAAGCTAATAAGACCTACGTTTTTCGTTGTAAATGAACATTTTGTAATCAATATATTCACTTTTTCTGGAAGCCACAAATGAATTTCCATGAAAACAGGCGTGTTCTAAAAATACTCGCTTATTAAACTAGTAAGTTGTCACTATTGTGATAACTTCAAAACTTAAAGAGACATTTTTTAAATTTCTTTTTACCGCGTGATCAATTTTGAGGTTCCCTATTTTTTAAAGAAAAAAACACAGAAAATTCAAATTGAATGGGAAATGTTTATTATCATTTAAAAGATATTCTTTGACATTTATTTTTTGCAGATTATGTCCATCAAATGTTGGCCGCGGCTACGTCTCAGATGGTCCATTCGTTGAGTCCAATTTTCGATGAATCATTCAAGCATTTCGACTGGTAACTGGCGAATGACATGCGTCATGTTTTACTCCAAGACCTGAATCGAAGCGGGTTTGTTTGCATAAACTTTAGACTTTACATATCCCCACAGGAAAAAGTCTAACGGTGTGATATCACACGATCTTGGTGGTCAATCGACCGGCCCAAAACGAGAAATTATCTGCTCACGAAGTGTTCTCTCAATAAATCCATTGATTGATGCGATGTGTGGGAAGAGGCGTAGTCTTTTGAAACCTAATGTCGCCGAGATCACGAGCTCCAATTTCAGGCATCAAATAGTCGCTTATCATGACACGATTCTCACCGGCATCATTTTTGAAAAAATATGGACCAGTGATTCCACCGGCCCATAAACCACACCAAACCGTTCTTTTTTCTGTATGAAGTGGCAGCTCTTGAACCTCTTTGGATGCTCTTTGTCCCAAATGCGGCAATTTTGCACACCCATTGAACCAGAAATGGGCCTCATCGCTGAACAAAACTTGGCTCGAAAACGTCGGATCCTCTTGGAACTTTTCAAGAGCCCATAGAGCGAAGCGATGTCGCTTGGGAACGTCGGGCGGCTTCAGTTCTTACACAAGCTGTGTTTTGTACGCTTTCAATTTAAGATTTCGACGTAAAATGCGCCAAGTCATTCCATACGTCAGTCCGAGTTGCTGCGATCGGCGCCGATTCGACTCTCCACGGTCTTGGTGTACACTTTCAGCTACGGCCGCTACATTTTCTTCACTGCGTGCTGGACGTGGTCTGTTCGGTAGAATATTATCTTATAATAAATGCTGTGTCTCAAGATAGTTGATGGTGTTGCGAATAGTAAGCTCAGTAGGGCGATTATGTTGACCATAAGTTAAACGAAGTGCACAAAACACATTCCTCACGGAACGTGAATTTTCATAATAAAGTTGAACGATTTGTAAACGTTGATCAGACGTTAGTCTTTCCATGATGAAATGCCAAACAATACTAAACAAAAATAACATGACAGCATGACACGTCTCACACGTGATCTGTCAAAAAAGGCTATTGAAAAAAGTATCTCTACTTGGATCACCAATTTTTTATAAACTGATTGGCTTTAGCCATTATAAACCGTTTTAATAAAAAAATTGTATAAAAAAAAGATTTAAGAAATACTATAAGCGAGTAATAACCGACCTCTTATAAACTTGGTAAAGGTCATTCTTGAAAAAAAATTTTTCCTAAAAATTGTAGTTATTTAAAACAAACTAGTTTTAACGCAAATTTTCTATAGTTTTTTTAAACTAAATATTTTTTAATTTTTGTATAAAGATGTGAATCTAGTGTATTAACGACCTCTTATGTGCAGCTAGCACCTAGCATATCGTTCCAAATCTTGAAAAACTTTCTTCCTAAAAATTGTAGTTATTTAAAACAGACTTGTTTTAACGCAAATTTTCTATAGTTTTCTTTAAACTAAATATTTTTTAACTTTTGTATAAGATGTAAAGCTAGTGTATTAACGACCTCTGATGTGCAGCTGGCATATCGTTCCAAATAATAATCGAATTACTTAAAAAGAGGTGGATCTTTGAAACACAGCCGACATGCAGTGGAGCAGAAGAGTTTTGTTAGAGACGGTTACTGGTGGATAGCAATAAACAATGTCAAACTTAAAATAGATATTTCGCTTTTATAGCTTGATCTAAACATCAGATATTATCTAAAAAATACATTGTATACCTTTGAAACAAAAAACATACTAAGTCAAACTTCAGATTAAAATTGGAGAATCTACGGATATTTAAAAGCTTGTGATAAAAAGCTAAATAACGGACAGACATACACTTTTAGTTTGATTAAAGGTTAGTCAGCCTTATAAATGTGTAGAAGTTTTAAACATTTATCTCAAACTAAAGTATCTCTACATCCTATTTAGAAACAGAAGCACGCTTACCTCAAACATTTTCCGAGAAGCAACATATAATCCCGTTTGCGGAGCGATAAATAATTATAATATTTACAAATGTTTGGGCTCTCCCCAAACGAATGAGAACTACAAGTTGAACTATAAGTTGACATAGTCAACTAAACTCTCTTTACAACACGCACACACGTGTTGTAAAAGAAATCTATTGATGGCTCTCGATGTGGAGTCTCTTTAGAGATGGCAAGAGTGAGTTGTATTTTCGTGGGCAATTGTGTGAAGAAAACTTGAAAAGTAAGGTTTACAACAGTAGTTCTCATTCGTTTGGGGAGAGCCTGACCTTATAGAGTTCGGTTTACTTTCAACAATTGCAGCAAGGCTTTCCGAAGAGGGTTGTCACGGACCCGAAATCATGATAATAGTAGTGTGCAGCCACGAAGATCAATGTCACTTTGCCATTTTTGTTAAAAACTTGACTTCTATTTAAATATAGAAGCAAGAGGTCTTGAGCCGGTTTAATCCCTGTTCAATGAATATTAACAAATTTAAGAAAAATTTGTGAGGGTAAAAATGAAAAACTTTGTATTGAAAACTAGTAAAAATCTAAAAATCTAAAGTCGGGCGTGGCCGATCATATTATACCCTTAACTTTGGAACGTTCCTATTTCTTTACGTGTATAAGTATAGCTATGTATAAGTACGCACATATGTATAAACTTTTGATATTGTGTGCGTATGCATCATATCGCTTGCTCTGTTGCTGCTATTTGTCTGTATATACACGATTCGGGGGAGAGAGTGTGTGAAAAACAATTAACAAACATGAAAATTTATGACATTAGAGCATATGTGTATGTGTTGTCATATAAATTAATTAAAAGCCAATTTTCAATTTATCTGTCCATTGATTTATGAAAAAAGGTAAAAAACCACAATAAAAAATAGGTGAGTACTGTATGCAAAAAAGAGGATTTACTTTAAAGAAATCGAAGGGAAAAGGAAACAAAGGAAAATAGTAAGCAAAGTTTTGCGGTCTTGATTTAAAGAAATGTTTTTAACAAGCAGATTTTGGGATAAAACATATGATGATATTTTGGAAGACAAATTACATGCAATCTTTATAAACGCAAAAATAATTTGGGAAACAGATGTACAAACGGGCGTGGCGTAAATATCTTTAAAAGTCCTGAAACGAGTTTTAGTTTTTTTTATACGCGTTTTACTCTTTTTAGCAGTAACCTTCTAGGGTAAGGGTTAGAACGAAAAACGTTGTGTGGAAATTACAAATATAATCTCGCACTCTGCAGCACTACTTCGTTAGTTGCTAAGTTTTTGAGCTAGAATATTAATGCTAATCAGTCCCCATTTGTAAATTCTATCTGCAATACGTTGATTACTAGATACTTTTTTAGGAGTAACCTCCAAGGTTGAGGGTTTAAACGTTTTGCAAAAATTACAAATACGAGGGCGACCGCAAAAGTAACTGGCCTAACATAAAAAGAACCGTTTTTTTGGAATTATTATTTTTTTTGTCAACATATTCTCCTTCCAACTCAATACACTTCATCAAACGTTTTTCAAGTTTTTTAATTCCATCCGAAAAATAAGATTTTTCAAGACCTTCAAAATATGCCTGAGTTTCAGCAATAACCTCGCTATTGGACGAAATTTTTTTGCCACCGAGAAATTTTTTTAAATTTGGAAACAAGAAATAATCAGAAGGAGCCAACCCTGGACTATATGGTGGATGCGGAGCAATTTCAAATCGTAATTCGGCCAGTTTTTGTTGAGTTAAAAATGCAGTGTGTGAACGGAGCATTATCTTGATGAAAAAGAACTTTTTTTTCTAAATGCGGTCGTTTTATCTTGATTTCTTCACTCAACCGATCCAATAATGCACAATAATATTCACTATTTATAGTTTTTCCTTTGTCAAGATAATCAATAAATATTATACCCCTTGCATCCCAAAATACTGTGGCCATTACTTTTCATGCTGACTTAACAGTTTTCGCCTTCTTGGGACCACTTTTACCAGCTTCTATCCATTGTTTTGACTGTTCTTTGCATTCTGGGATGTAGTGATGGATCCATGTTTCATGAACAGTTATGAATCGGCGCAAGAACTCTATTGGATTACGCTGATAAATCGCTAAAAGCTGCTCGGAATTGGTACAACGGACGATTTTTTGGGGCAAAGTCAACAAACGCGGCAGCGTACTTGCGGAAAGATTTTGCATGTGGAGTTCATCATGTAAAATACTCCAAACTTGTTTTTCGTATATTTTAACAATATCAGCAAGTTCTCTGAGCTTTATTCTTCTATCTTTAGTCACTTCATTAAATATTTTTCTAATGTTTTCAATAGTAGTAGCAGTTTTCGGTCTTCCAGAGCGTTGTTCATCTTCCGTACTTGAACGACCCATTTAAAAGTGTTGAACCCAGGATTTCACGGTGGAGTATGATGGTGCATTATCACCATGAACAGAATCCAATTCATCTTTGATTAATTGTGGCGTATAACCTTTCATATAAAAGTGTTTAATTACCGCTCGAAACTTCTTATTTTCCATTTTTCAAAAATTATAAAACTTGTTTACTTCAATCACCTGTAACAAAT
The DNA here is from genome assembly GCA_963513945.1 of Hydrotaea diabolus. Lineage (NCBI taxonomy): Eukaryota > Metazoa > Arthropoda > Insecta > Diptera > Muscidae > Hydrotaea > Hydrotaea diabolus. The sequence continues at coordinate 45,873,769 of OY740717.1, read as the reverse complement.
AAAATAATCATTTGACAGATGGCTTATAAAAGATTGCTTTTAAAAAACAAAAAAAAATGTTGCTTATAAAACAGAAAATGTGCCCGGTCAGTTAGTTTTGCGGTCGCCCTCGTATAATCTCTTACTCTGCTTCACTTCATCGTTGGCTACTTAGTTTTTAGGTAAGAATATTAATGCTAATCAGTAACCGTATACAAATTCTATCTGCAATACTTTCATTACCAGTTAATTGATAATTTTATTTGTCTAACTTTTCTATTTAATTTACCCATGTACCAATTAAATATTTGCACACACATCCCGGCTATGTTGTGTTGCCATTTATGTTAAACATAAAATTCAATTACACAAGTAACGCATGCCGGAGTCTGTGTTTTGTCAAAATTTGTATGTAATAATTTATTACATTTTAAATACAATGGCTTTTGTTCTCACACATCCACGGCAACATGAGTAGAAAATCGATACGGAAAAAAATAAACAATTTGTTGTGTTGTTCTATTCAAAACATGTCCATAAAATTGCCACCGAACAATAGAATACATAAATAATATGTTGGGAAATTGTTATTGATTCTCAAATGAAAGAGAAAATTAATTAAATAAAATGCTTTGGCAGAGCATAACTAATTCTTAAATTAAAATTAAGCAACACATATGGTCGATATTTCATTAAATACTAAAACATTCAAATGATAAAAAATATATCCCATCACAATAATTCAATTTATACATCCATACGTATGAATAATGTTTGATTGGAACAGTTAATATCGCTCATACGTTTAATATCCGATAATGTTGCAAAGAAGGGGGTCAATTTTTTCGCACAAAGCATATAACAAACACGTAATCTACAAAAAATGTAAAGAAACTTTCGAGACGACAGCATAGATCTAAAATGAAATTCCAGCTAGCGCAAATCGATTTAAAAATTTGAGGTCATATTCAACATTAAATCAGAGTGTCCGCCGGGAAGGTACTAATTTGTTTTGCCGACATTTTAGTAAACATAAGTCTTGACAGTTCATATTTGGCAGTAGTGAAGTAGAGACGTGGCAAATTTATTATGGAAAAATATTCGATAAATCGTTACCTATTTTGTCAAAATCAAGCACCAATTACTGGGAAGATGAGAAAGTTACGTGAAATTTTTGGGAAGAAACGACGTGCCAACTAACGCACTATTTATCGTGTATCGTGATTTCGAAGAAGAAGGTTCAGTAGCTGATAGGCCCAAGCATGGACCACAACATAGTGCAAGATCGGCTGAAAACATTACTGCTACTCAAGAAAGTGTTCAAAACAATCCATCAACCTTAATTCGATGCCGTGCTCAGGAGCTTGGTCTTCAAAGAACAACTTTGGCCACAATTTTGCACAAGGATTTGCATTTGTTTTCATTTAAGATTCAGTTGACTCAAGAGCTTCTCCCACACGCCGTCGTACATATGACAATAGGATGTTACAGCTCGCCCATAACACCCCGATTTTCATAAAAAATCATAATGAGTGACGAGACACATTTTCATTTGAACCGATATGTGAATAAACAGAATAGTCGGTTCTGGGCAATGGAAGACCCTCAAATTTTTCATCAGTCACCTTTTCATCCATTAAAAGTGACAGTCTGGTGTGCAATTTGGTCAGAAGGAATCATTGGACTTTATTTCTATGAAAATGCGTAACGGTAACCGTCCATGGGGAGCGATATCGTAATATGATTGAAAACTGGTAAACGCCAGAACTGCATGCTTTGAGCTTGATTAACATGTGGTATCAACGAGACGGTGATACATCGCATACAGCCAGGATTACAATGAAATTACTACCAGACCTCTTTCCACAACAAGTTATTTCAAGAAATGGTGATGTTGATTGGCCTTCTGATTTAACTTCTCCGGACTTCTTTTTGTGGGGATATCTGAAAAGCAAGGTTTATGCAAACTAACCAGAAATGCTGAAGCAACTCAATCAAAATATTCGTGATGAAATTAATAAAATACCGCGTGAAATGTGTGATAATGTAATGAAAAATGTGCTCGAAAAAGGTTCGCATTTGTGGGGCTAACAGAGGCAGACATTTATCTGATATTGTATTTCATACATAATTGCCAACATTAAATAAAACATTTATCAATATAAGATCCATTCCCTTTTAATTTAATCTAAAATTATTATCAAACAAAGTAGTATACCTTCCCAAAGGACACACTGTATTAATTTTTACTCAAATTCAAATTTTTTTTAAAGATATTTCTGCCATTTCAAAATGAGTTGTCCGATTTGGTTAATTTGTATAGATGCAAACTGAAACTCCCATTGGAAACTTGACATTTTCTAGCACAACTCCACTCAGAAGGATTTGATATTTGAGGGCTATTGTTGTCATTACAGAGTGTTGAAAAAAGTTTTGTCAGTCAAAAAATGGAAGTATACCGTAAACATTTTCGTTCGATGAGTTTTTACTATTTTCGGCGTGGGTTATCGAGACAAGAGTGTTTAAATCAACATGTTTCGACTTTTGGCGATGAAGCACCATCAAAAACCACTGTTAATCGCTGGAACCAAAAGTTCGGTCTCGTACGCCGTTTGCTCCAGGATGAATTTCGTGAAGGACGTCCAACTTCCGCCACTTTACCAGAAACAATCGAAGCTGTGCGTGAACTGATCAAGCAAGACCGACATAATTTTTACGAATGCTCAAATAAAGGCTCGTATGGATTGGTGCAAAGAGATATCGAAAAAGTATAACTCCAGTAGCTCAAAGGCAGTGTATAACATTGTCACAAGTGACGTATCATGGATCTATGCTTATGAACCCGAAACAAAACAGCAATCGACCGTATGGGTCTTTGAAGACAAGCCAAATTCAACAAAAGTTGTTTGTGGAAAAAGTACATCGAAGTAAATGATTGCGTTTCTTTTCGGTATAACTGGCCATGTTGCCACAGTGGCTTTAGTATAACGTACGACGGTCAATTCTGTGTGGTATACAACCATCTGTTTACAATTTCTGGCATTGGTAAATGTACATAGCAATGGTCACTTCAAAATGGCTGTGTTGCTTCAATGGTAGCCTATTCTCTACATTGTCACCCAAATTAAACATTACATGTTGTTATGAAATCTTACCAATCAATAAGTCGATATACCGATTTTTATCGGCAAAAAACTAATTCTTTATTTCAGCTATAAAGTCGGTTTAACGATTTTTGTTGGCAAAAAATAATTAGTTAGAAATCGATTTTTTTTAAAAAAATATTGATTAAAAAGTTAAAAGAGATGTTTTGCTTCTGCTGTGTATGTTACCCTTCCAGAACACAATCCACTTCCTTATGTCGTTATTGAAGCAAAATTCGTACCATACAAAGCATTTTTCCTAACTTTGGCGATACCAAATGTGAGGAGCGAAATTAAAACTTTTGAAGAGAATAAAACAGACAAGGCTAGATTTCACAGGGCTGTAATAAATTCCAGTTGCAGTAACAATTGGCCGTCACCTCAGAGTGAAGTATGAAGTACGAGTATATAGGACCGGACCACTAGACTGCGGAAAAGTGTGTTATGATTCGGTGCTAATATTTGCTACAACTAAAAGGAAGGCTAAAACCAACCATTATTATACCGCGCAATTAATAATCACTATTAAGCGATATCCATCGAACTGTAGCATTGTCAAAAAAGCACGTTTCGCAAATATGATTCAATTTTGACAAAATTGGATAATTTGTTCTAGTTTGAACCGAGAATAACCAGTTTTGAGAATGGTCCATATCTGTCCCTGTTTAACAAAGAGTTTTCCTGATTTCAGTAACAGGAGCTCTGAAACAAAATATTTTGTTCGATTGTGACCACATTTTGAAGTGGAATTGAACCATATCCTTTCAGATTAGCGATTCTGCCGCTCCAGCTGTCAAAAATAAAATCCGATTATGCACAAAGTCGAATGGAAAAATTAAGTGTTTGAAAATTTAACGATATAGGTCTTTGAAGTCCAATAGCCTCCATGGAATCGTAAATCACAGTTGAAGACCTTCTTTAATTCAATTTGCTATAGACATGACACTGAGATCTTAAAACAAACCAGTACAATTTGCCTATATTGCTTTAGGTTTTCAAAAAGATATTTCACGCTTTGACATTCTTTTACACCACAATGTTCATTTTGCTTATAATCTTGCTGAAATTTAGACCAGTCTATTGTTGGAGGTACTTTTGTGAGCCAGTTTAAAATAAAAATAATTTCTTAATGTTTTGATATAGGCCCCATACAATGGTCTTTTAGAGTAAAGATCCAGCCGGTCAGGAATACACATTTTCATTCGAAACGGCTCAAATCTAGTGGAGATACCAAACTTTATCTTTACATGCTTTTATGTAGTCCCTAATACAATAGTCCCTCCCGATATGAGACAGCTCTAAACGCTACATAAGAAATCTTATTTCGTAGAAAAACTTGTTTTAATTCCAGTACCCATAGAGGCACATTGATTATTTATCGCCCGTCTTGACCATGGCGGATTTTTTCACTCCAACTGAGCTAAAACGTCCAAGAGCTTTGCTCCTCTTTGAGCTATTTAGTACGCCCTTTCTAAAAGCATACATTTTATCTAATGTTATGATTTGTTAACAAATGCTCAAAAATGTGTACTTTTTATCGAGTTAACTTCAGTCTCTTAAGGAAAAACTATTTTCCCCCTAGGCCGACTTACCCCATTAACAATCCCAAGCAGCTGATGACCATAAGTCTTGCTCAATTTAAAATTCCTAAGTTGATTCCTTAGCCTGATATCGTGCTTTAAACAGGCACTCGAACGGGCTGACATTACCAGATCGTCTTATAATTTTACGACGATTAATAATATATACGAGGGCTGCCATATATATTTCTGGCCTAATAATGAAAATCCAAATATTTATCATCAAAAATGGTTTTATTGTTTTCAAAGTATTCTCCAGCATGATTTATACACTTTTGCATGCGCTCAAATCAATTGTCGAAACACTTTTTTCACTCCGATTGAGAATCCTCTAAAACATGGTTTTTGAACGCTTCAACAGCATCTCCTGGCGACGAAAATCGTTGACCACGTATTTTTTTCCTAATGTGCGGCAAAACAAAGCAGTCATTGAGTGCCAAGTTATGGCTGTACTGCGGATGATCCGTCAATTCGACGTTTTGGCCGGTCAAAAAGGTGCTGGTTTGAATGCTGTGTGAATGCTCGCATTATTAAGGTGCACAATAAATTGTCTTCTCTTGTTCGTTTTTCGAATTTCTGCGAAGACTTCAGACAAACAAATTAGCGTGTACTACTCAGAACTGGCCTTCCTATGTTGCTCAAGCCGAACAGTCGCACCATGACCAGTTTTGCTGAAGAAACAGGTGACTATTTGCTTCGAAGTGCTTCTTCCACGAACAACTATCATTGGATTTGGCTCATCTTCGAAGACCCACACGGTCGATTTCTGTTTTGTTTCGGGCTCATACATATTGGTCCATGATTCATCACCTGTGACAATCTTATAAACGTCTTTTGAAGCACCGCGATCGTATTTTTTTAAAATTTCTTTGCACCAATCGACACGAGCCTTTTTTGAGCTATTGTCCAATTGTGCAGAGTCCAACAAGAACAAACCTTTTTTACGGCCAGGTGTTCATGCAATATCGAATGTATGCTGGTGGAAGAAATGCACAAGGATGCCTTTATTTCACGGTATGTCACATTACGATCTTGCATTATCAGTTCACAAACGGTATCAATGTTCTCTCTCGCAACGGCCGTTTTCAAACGACCTTCACGACCTTCGTCTTTGGGCGAGCGTCGGTCACGATTTAATTCACTAAACCAGTTTTTCACATTGCTATAGGATAGTGCTTCATCGCTATACAAAGATTTAAGTTCATTGATGCACTCTTGTCATGATATTCCACGTCGAAAGCTGTGAAAAATGATCGCACGAAAATGTTCACGAGTTAATTATATTTTTGTGCCTAATTTATTTTTTTAAATCACTGTAAACAACACAAATGAGGGTCGTACCTCAAAACGTTCAGAGTATGTTTATGCTAAAAAATGTTAAACTTTCCAATGGATATGTCAGATGGCGCCAGGCAACACTTAGTGTTGCCTATGCTAGAAATATGTATAGCAACCCTCGTATTCTCTCTAGGGTCTCCGATCAAAATTTCATGGTGTAACAAACGGAATGAGGAATTTTAGTGGGTGGTTCAAACATAATGCACGATGTTAATTGTGGGTCACACCCTAACGTGAAGTTTCTTGGACAACTTAGTTTAACATTATTTTGTCTCAATGTTCGACAAATGCAACCATAGAGAGGTTTACAAGTGAGCGTCGCGTTAAGATTATTAAAGCCTGTTACGAAAAATGGCGTTAAAATCAAAAGGCATTTCGTGCACTTCGTGATTTTATTTGTCAGCATAATCGACCAAATATGTCCACAATGGCGGCTGCAGCATCTAGATCTCAGCTGCGCTAGAATCGCGCGCGTCTGCCGATGTAGAACCTTCTTCACCGGTGAAATTCCCGTGGAATACTCCACTAGCACTACATTCACACGGTAGCTGAATACTGCTGCTGCGACTTCATCGGCGTGAATGTTGTTCAGACCTGCCTGATAGTTTCGATGATCTAAAGGTTCTCTCTTATACCGCTGGACCTCTCACTCTAGATCACTCTAGAACTAGACCTCTCACTCTAGATCAAGAAGATTGTACCTTATCTGCCTGGGCGGAGGCACCCTGTCCAAGAGATGGTGGTATTGCTTAGACAGCAGATAATTGTGTCTGCGCACGGTAAGGACCTTTGTCTCCTCATGTAGATGGTCCTAAGAAGACATAAGAAAACATCCTGTTGATGTTCTGAATGCGGCATTCCGACAAGTCTGAATTTTCTTGCACTGCGTCGCACTCACGTTCGACGACCATACAGGTGCTGCGAAGTTTGGTACAGACCGACCTATCGCTTTGTAAGAGGTCAGCAAGGTTTCTTTGTCGGCTCCCCAAGTACTGCCGGCAAGTGACTTGAGGACCTTGTTCCTACTTTTGAGTTTATCGCAGATAGCTGCAGCATGTGCAGAGGATGTGACCTCAAGGATTTTGGTGTAGGCGGGGTGTTGACGTCATCGGCTTTCACATTGACTGACAGCCGCAACTCTGCGATCCATACAGAAAACAGTGTGGCTGGTGATTTGAAGGCGGATATATTCATATTCCTCGCAAAGAAAAAGCGTGCTAAGTCAGTGAGGTAACAGTTGATTTTCTCGCATATGTCAATTGTGCAATCGTCAGTGTACGCCACTATTTCAACGCCGTCTGGTGGTGCAGGAATTTTAGAGAGGTTAAACAGAGCCGGGAATATCACTCCACCTTGGGGAACTTCTTGTTTAACCCTACGGGGCTTCGACTTGCTGTCTCTAAGTTCTACATATGACTGGCGCCCACACATAAACTTATAGTTTACGACCCAACGCTTCAAACTGGACGAAAGGGACGTTTCTTTAATGTCCTTAAACAAATTGGCATGATTGAGTGGCATGATTGACCGTATCGAAGGCTTTTGTTAGGTCAAGAGCCACGAGGACCGAGCTATCGTTAGGCTTGTTCTGGTTAAGGCCGCGATTTATACGTGTGGTGATGGCGTGTAAAGCAATTATTGTGCTGTGCTGCTTGCGGAATCCATGCTGATGATCAGCACAAGGAAAGTGTTCGATCAGGCTGGGAAGGAGAAGTGCTTCAAGCGCCTTTGCCACTATAGAAAGCAAGGAGATCGGCCTGTACGAATCTCCTTTACTTCTGTCTTTGGCTGGCTTCAGTAGCGGAACCACTCTGCCCATTTTTCAGGCATCAGGAACTAAGAGAGTGGCTAGCGACAGATTGAGCACTTTGGTTATGTACTCTACTCCAGGAGTATCCAAGTCCTTTATCATCAGCATTGAGATTCCGTCCGGACCCAGCGCCTTTGATGACTTTGCGCTGCGTATGACATGGGAAACTTCGATAATGGTAAATCCGGGTGATCAATGAGAAGCCGGTTCAAATAACACGCGCACCGCTTCGGATCTGTCACTGTTCTATCATCGAACGTGATAGCTGTCCGATCATCCTTCCTTCCGGGGTTAGAGAGCGATTTTACTGTTGTCCACAACTTACCAATTCCGGAACTTAAGTTGCACTGATTTAAGTGGTCTAGCCATTTGTTCCGCTTATATTTACTGACCAACCTACTGATCTCAGAGTTGAGATCCCTTATTCAAGGGTCAGTAGGGTTGGAGCGACGAATGTCAGCACGCTCCTCTGCTAGTCCCGCTGCCTCTGCTGGGAAGTTTGGTCGTACTTCGGGTATTCGACCAGCAGGGATATGGCGAGCGGCTGCTGCGTTGTTGATGGCCCGGAACTTATTCTCGGCTACCCGAACATCCGACAGAATAGCTAGATTATTAAAGCTGCGGTTGGTGGCTTCTCTGAATGTCTCCCGATCAGACTTTTTTGAGGTGACGTCGTTGATAAGGTCAGGCGATGCCATAGTGATGTCTGGTGAGCTATGGCAATCGCCCATAATCCGCGTGGGAGCGTCCTCATTCACGGTGCAGAACGTTGAGCTATCAATTGATCTGTCAAAGTCATGCCTCTCTGGTCGTTACCTAGGAGAGAATGCCACCGTTCGTGGTGAGCATTAAAGTCTCCTAGGACCAAGCGGTTATTGCCTTGTAGCAGATTGCTAAAGTCAGGCAAAAAATTCGGGGCACAGCGGGACGTATACGTTGTACAGCCCTATCTCGGTAGTTCCACACTTGACTGCTACCCCCATACATTCCCTATAAATGCTTTTAATGAGATAAAATCCTTACCTTGACCAAAATTTAAATTTTAATCTTCAATCGACTGAAAATGCATGCTTCGAAGTGATAATTAAAGAAAAAAAAATAGTCTGAGTTACATCTGGTGAACATGGTGGTTGTTCGTTGTTTATAGGTAATTATGGGACGAAATCAAACAAATGTTTTCTCCAAAAATCACCCAAATGATCTTTTAATAGAACCTACTGATTTTTGATAAACAGAAAATTTCAACTATTTCTTTCTATTATTTCAAATTTTGATGATGACTCGACACCATTTTCTACGCTTTAGTGTTCAACATTTTCAATTTACTGGAAAATGTACGAGCAAATCTTTCAATTAATCTCTGTCATTTTTAAATGCACTATACCACTCAAATGCAAACGATTTTGATTAAGGTCCAATCCTTAGTAATTTGACAGAAAAAATTCATTTTGCAATGTACTTATAAAATATGAGACAACTTTCTGTTCAATATTTGTATGCAGTACTCACTTGAGATGAACAGACAGCTTTAAATACTATAAACAAATAAAAATATAGATTGCACTCAATCTCAGCGAAAGTGGGACATTTCCCCCCAATTTTCAGAATATCAAGCACTCAGTGCATGTATTGTTTCCTTCTTCTGAAAACGTAGCAAGGCTTTCCCTAGGAACAATGTTTAGTTTATTTACAAAAGTTTCTCTGCATTTGTTCTAAGTTTTTCTGCATTTGTTCTTGTTTCCATCTCTATCAGTTTCCAATTCCTTATTAAACGCATCCGACTTTAGTTTTTGATCGAACAGCATTAATTCTGTATCACAAAACGGTTATGACAAACAGGTTTTAGATATGAACTCAAATTCGCAAAAATATCAATCATACGCCTGTGAGCCAAATCTTAATTAATATAACTTATACGCCTTAAACAAAACAAATTGTGTAATTGTTTTTTATTAAATAAACGCAAATGCGAAGAAAAAAGAATGAACAAACAAACAAAAAACAATAACTGTAACTTTTAATTTAGGACTTACGTTTTTCAATCAAACCCTAATCCCTGTGACATTTTATAGAACACAAGCAACTGCAGAAAAATATGAATGAAGTTATGACTTTTTCCTCTGTAGGGTGGGTCGTTCAATCAGCGCTTTTTTGTGTGTGTTTATTTCACTGTCATAAATATAAACAAGCATTAAACTCACCGAAAGGACAGGCTGGCAGACAGGCGGACAGGCATGGTGGCAGGCAGGGTGACTGCAAATTAAGTACTTAATACTAAAGAACCGGTAAACAAAACAACAAACGTCGTTATGGCGATAAAAGTAAATTGTAAATATGTCCATGGGAATGGTGCGTTGAAACGAATGGAACTGGCAGTAAGAGCAAATGGAGAGGATATGGCGGCTGTAATTGCATGAAAATCTTAGTTAATCCAAGAAATGGTACTGAAGGCACGACTGAAGAAAATGTGAAAAACAGTAACGAAGTGCTTAGGATGGGGTAATGCAATTATATATTGAATTGTGGGTTGTTTTCGTTGTTCTGGAAATGTCATAGAATGAAAATGTGGAGGGGAAGAAATTATAGTAATACAAAATCGGGCAATAAATTGTTGAAATTTGTGCATTTTTTTACAGATATTAAGCTTCGTTTAAAAAAAAAGAAAATAGTTTCAATATGTTTGAAGCTTCAAAAAGCATGAAGACGACTTTTAACCCATTGGATCTTGTACTTTATATCTGTTGTAACTAAGACTAAGGGCCAAGCCGGTGATGCAGATGACGTTTTCTACATATCACGCGATAGATACTTAAAAGAAAGATGTTTGAAAATTAATGGGTTTTAAGGCAGGGGTGAAAAAATTGGATTGTAATGAAATGAATACAAATCAAAACTAAAAAATATGAATTTTTAATCTAAGAAATCCAAAACATAGTAAATGTGTTAAGTTTGGTGCATTTATTTCCTTTTGCATATTAGGAGACCGAATACATATAAGGCGATATATTTTTGTCTTTTGGTTTAAGTGTTGTTCTGAATTAGAATAGGAATTTAGAGAGGAAGGGAAGTATTTATGAGTTTCGAGGTCGATGTAAACCTCTGAATCTAGTCATATGCAGACTTAAGAAAAAATAAACAATGCAACACGGATTAAAAAAAATATTAATTTGGTGTTTCTTTCAATTACAGTGTTCACAGTTGTAAGAACAAGATTTAGAAAATTTAGAAATTAATATATGGGTTATCCAAGTAGAGAAACTTTTTTCAGAAGCCTTTTTTTGACAGATCACGTGTGAGACGTGTCATGCTGTCATGTTAGTTTTGTTTAGAATTGTTTGGCATTTCATCATAGAAAGACTTACGCCTGAACAAAGTTGACAAGTCGTTCAACATTATTACGAATATTCACGTCATGAAAGGAATGTGTTTCGTGCACTTCGTTCAACTTATGGTCAACATAATTGGCATACTGAGCAAACTGTTCGCAATACCATCACTCATCTTGAGACCCAGCATTCATTATTGGATGATACTCGGCCGAATAGACTACGTCCACCACGCAGTAAAGAAAATTTAGCGGCCGTAGCTGAGAGTGTACACCAAGACCGTGGAGTGTCGTTCTCTAACTGACATAACGAATTGGCGCATTTTACATCGAGATCTGGAATTGAAAGCACACAAAATACAGCTTGTACAAGAACTGAAGCCGTCCGACGTTCCCAAGTGACATCGCTTCGCTCTATGGGCTCTTGAAAAGTTCCACGAAGACCCGACGTTTTCGAGCAAAATTTTGTTAAGCGATTAGGCCCATTTCTGGCTCAATGGGTATGTAAACAAGCAAAATTGCCGCATTTCGGACGAAGAACAACCAAAAGAGGTTCAAGTGCTGCCACTTTATCCAGAAAAAACAATGGTTTGGTGTGGTTTGTGGGCCGGTGGAATCATCGGTCCATATATCTTCAAAAATGATGCCGATGAGAACGTAACCGTCAATGGCGACCGTTATAGTGCCATGGTAATCGACTATTTCATGCCTGAAATTGAATCTCGTGATCTCAGCGACATTTGGTTTCAACAAGAAGACGCCACTTCCCAAACATCGCATCAATCAATGGATTTATTAAGAGGTCATTTCGAAAAGCAGCTAATTTCACGTTTTGGACAGGTCAGTTGGCCGCCTACATCGACTGATATCACACCTTTAGACATTTTTCTTTGGGGTTACTTAAAGTCCAAAGTCTATGCTGACAAACCAGCTACGATTCAGGTTTTGAAAGCCAACATTACGCGTGTCATTAAAGCCATACCGGTCGAAATGCTCAAACGAGTCATCCAAAATTGGACCTGCAGAATGGAAACCCTGAGGCGTCGTTGCGGCCAACATTTGAAGGAAATTATATTAAAAAAATAAGTGCCATAAAATGTCCTTTCAAATTACTAATAATACTTGACTTCCATACTTGATTTGAATTTTTATATTTTTTTGTTCTGAAAAAATACCTCTAGATGGGTCACCCTATATCTGTATTAAGACAGACATTTGCATAGTTAAGGAAAAAAACAAAGCAATGCGCATTAAAAAATCAGTTCTTAATTGTAAGAACAAGGTTTGCCAAATTTTAGAAATTAATAAATTTATATGAGATTGCAATGAAAAATATTATAAATCGGATATTATAAATTATAACCAAATCGTCCAAGTTAAGTTGCATTCACTCGTGAGTTGGAGAGAATATGGTCATTTTATAAAATAAATATGAGAAAATCATCACCATAGTTTGTTAATTCTTCTGACGAAACAGACAAAATGTTCAGGCTTTCTGTTTCAGTTAATGCTGATACAGTCAACAGTTCAACTTGCACCATGACTATTATTGATTCCATAAACATATTCGTGACATAAGTTTTGAGGACCAGCAAAGTAGACTGGATCAAGCTTGTACTCTATATGTGACAGCGCATAGAGAAAGGGACCTAAGGGTAAAAAAAATCAATTTTCACTTTTTTTTTTGATGTGGACAACATCTGAGCATCGAATGAGACCGATCCCATGCCCCTAAAGTGTTCCCTCCCAGAGATATACGCGTTTTATGAAAGTGATGGTACACCAAAGATACACGTATTTAAATCTTTAAAATGGCTCTCCTGAACAAAACTGGTTTTTACCCTTAGGTCCCTATATATTTTGCGCGTCACATATCTGTTTTTACAGCAGTTTAAATACTCGTATAAGATCGGTTTCTATTTTTTTAATCCATAAAATTATTTAAGATAAAACTAACCCTAAGTACTCTCTCTTATTCAAGAAGGCGATCAATTCTGCCTACCATTTAAAAATGTACCTATTGGTCGAGAATCGCCATCTAAAAATAAACCGGAGTTTACACAACCACATATTTGAAGGAGACTCATTTGGGTTGAGAATGCAGAAAATGGCGTAGGTAGCTGAAATGTTCTGAAAATAAATAGAAATTTTATACAGGGAAGTCTACGACTTTTATAAGTGTGAAACCATAACGAATACAGGGATTAACATTCAAATTTGAAGTGTAGTTAAAACATTTAAGAGGACTTAGTTTACAAGAATTTTGAGCTCAATTTGAGCCTGCCTGCCACTACCGAAGAACACGTTCACAGTATGGTAATAGAAATATTGCAGAATGCTTAACTCAAGCAAATTAAAATGGCAACGCGAAATAAGTATTAAGATGGACGAACTAAATTTAAGCGAGTAAACAAAAATGTCAAACCTCAAAGAAAAACGGATACCATTTTTATGCGGTGGTCCAACCATAATGCACGATATTAACTGTCATTCACACCTTAACAAGTTTTTTGCCCAACTAAATTTGACAGGTCTTTCTTTTAGTTTTCAACCACGGAGAGGTACACAATTGAGCAGTGCGTTTAGATTGTTGAATCCCTTTACAAAAATGGCAGTTCAAATCAAAATGCATTTCATGATTTTTTTGGTCAGCATAGTCGACCTAACGTGTCCACAATCAGGAGAATTGGAAATATAACAACACCTGTGCATGCTTGCTTAGTTCGTGCATTCTAGCGGCGTCTTTGGGCCACACTACTTCGAAAAGGTGGTCGGACAAGCCATTAGCGGGAATGGTGTGCGCCAATGAAACAATGGCTCTTTTGTGCGAGTAATGTAACGACGATGTTATCTTACGTCCTGGCGATGTTGCTATATTACTGGCCTGGGCAACACTAAGTGTTGCCTGGCGCCATCTAACATTGCCATTGGAAAGTTTGACATTTTTTAGCATAAACGTACTCAGAACGGTTTAACTTAAGACCATCATTTGTGTTGTTTACAGTGACTTGAAGAAATCAATTTAACAAAAAATGGAATTAACTCGTGAACATTTTCGTGCGATCATTTTTCACAACTTTCGACGTGGATTATTACGACAAGAGTGCATCGATGAACTCAAATCTTTGTATGGCGATAAAGCACCATCGTATAGCACTGTGAAAAACTGGTTTTATGAATTCAATCGTGGCCGACGCTGGCTCAAAGACGAAGGTCGTCAAAAAACGGCCATTGTGCCAGAGAACGTTGATTCCGTGCGTAAACTGATAATGCAAGATCGTCATGTAACATACCATGAGATAGAGGCATCCTCGGGCATTTCTTATACCAGCATACATTTGATATTCCATGAACACATTGCCGTAAAAAAGGTTTGTTCTCGTTGGTTCTCGCACAATTTGACAATCGTTCAAAAAAAGGCTCGTGTCGATTGGTGCAAAGAAATTTTGAAAAAATACGATCGCGGTGCTTCAGAAGACGTTTATAAGATCGTCATAGGTGAAGAAACATGGATCTATGCGTATGAGCCCGAAATAAAACATCAATCGAAAGTGCGGGTCTTTTAAGACGAGCCAAATCCAACGAAAGTTGTTCGTGGAAGAAGCACTTCGAAGCAAATGGTCGCCTGTTTTTTCGACAAAACTGGTCATGTGGCGACTGTTCCACTTGAGCAACGTATGACGGTCAATTCTGAGTGGTACACCACGATTTGTTTGCCTGAAGTCGTCGGAGAAATTCGAAAAACGAACAAGAGAAGACGAATCATTGTGCACCATGACAATGCGAGATCTCTCACATCGACTCAAAGCAGCGCCTTTTTGACCAGCCAAAACTTCGAATTTATGGGTCATCCGCCGTACAGCCCTGACTTGGTACCCAAGGACTTCTTTTTATTCCCGCACATCAAGAAAAAAATGAGTGGTCAACGATTTTCGTCGCCAGGAGATGCTGTAAAGCGTTTAAAAACCATGTTTTAGAGGTGTCTTAATCGGAGTGGAAAAAGCGCTTCGAAAATTGAATTGAGCGCATGCAAAATTGTATACATCATGCTGGAGAATACTTTGAAAACAATAAAACCATTTTTGATGATAAATATTCGCATTTTCATTATTAGGCCAGAAATAATTAAAGCAGCCCTTGGCCGCCACGATCATGTGATTTGACACTGCTGGAATTCTTTTTTTTAGGGATTTTTAAAAGAAAAAGTGAACGTCATAAGCCAAGAACAATTCAGTAGCTAAAGGATAAGATTATTCAGCCCAGAGTCATTAAAAATAATTGACCATCAGATAGAGAAATGCCAAAGAATAAAACAATTCAGTACATTAACGACATTGAATCTCCATTATGTCTCAGAGTCATTAAAAATATGGTATGCCACCGAAGCCGTGGCAGGCATCAGATTGCATTGCAAAGTGACATTCAAAATTCTTGAAAAGCCTTGTGGTCATAACCTTATCTACAGCATGTTTGAGTTTAAATTACGGGGACCACAAAAAATTGTGTCCGATGCCATAGCCTCTAGCGACAAAAGTTTCGAGTGTCACACTTTTAGATTTATACGCAAAATCAGTCTTTAATTCGATTTTAAATAAGCTGAAAAGCAATATTGGGGCTGTTTATTTTCTTACAGTCCTACGAAAACCTAAAAGCATTCCCTCTACTTACAAAGCCGTTGGGAAATATCCCTCACCAATTTCAAATTGATAAAGTAAGGAAATTTACTTCAATTTAAAAACGACTTGGAAAAAAATATGTTTAACTACGACAACTTCTTGCTATTATTAGCCTTAAATCCTTTACTAAATTTCAACATGCGATTGAAAAGTATAACCAGCTTTACCGTATTAACTTAACACCTTTCAATCCATTCTCGTTATAAACCGACATCCTAAGGTTATAAATAGCATGAACTTACAGGAGCAGCAAAAGAATCTGAAGATGGCAAAAGAAGCAGAAGGAAAAAAATGTTCCTTAAACTCATGTTATCTGCTACTTAAAGACAGCAAAATATGATTACACATATTGTCAACAAATAAACCCTACTTTGCATGAAAAGACGTCAAAGGATGCCACCCATCCGATGAGCAAGTATGTATGTGTGTGTGTGTGTGAAAGAAGGTGCTTAAGTGAATTTAAACATAATTTTGCCTGTGTGCTCCATGTGTACCCGTTACCCGGTAAAGGCGATGATGGCAGCTCAAGCTAAAGCTTGAATTTGGGGCTGATGCTCGGTGTCGTAGCTGATGTTGAAGTAAGATAAACGCCTTTCCCGCCGTCAACGTCAAAGCAAGAAAGATGCTCCTATATTAAACTCTTTGCTGAAAATTGCCTAAAGGCTAGAGATTTTTTTCTTCTTATAACTTTGCATTTTCTCTTCAGTTCCTTTAGCTGGTGAACACACCCATTACAAACACTCAGGCGCTGGCAAAGATGCAGGAACTGAGATGCTGTGCTGCTCCACAAAATGGCATGGCCCGTGGGGTTACAGATGTATGATGAAATGAAATGGAGGAAAATGTTACAGCAAACAGGAAAATTGTGTTTCCCGGAAAAAGATGCGGATAAGTGGGTGACATAAAAGCAAAGCAAAGTAAGAAAAAAAAAACACGACATAAGACAAATATGCTTAATACGTTTATGGCATAATTTTTAATGCAATATTTTCAATTTGTGGATTTTAAATCAATTCGAAGGGCATAATAAAAGTGAAACTATGTAAATTCAAATAAGCGAGTATCATCTATCAAAAGAGTACCCCAGTTGGGGGGTTGGGGATGTTTGTCGACTCCGCCGAAGAGTAGAATGGAAATAGTAGGTTATTAGACCCTCTTGGCTATAAATTTACCCAAATTTTAAAACTAATGTCATACATTTCATTGCTTTTTATAAAATCAAGTCACTTGCCGACAGCATATGGGTGCCTATAAGGAAACCTTGTTCGTTACATACTCGTATAAGACCGTAGGCCAACCGGTGGTGAATTAAGCAGACCCATTAACGTTAATAGCATGCAATAGAAAAAGATGCCATCTTAATTAGAGCCATGAGCTGCCTTCTCATGACACATCAGTATCAGTTACTTGAGGGGCTAAGATACTCGCAGTACGGAACACACAATATGCTGTTGTTTAAACAACATCTATTGGGATGCAATCCAGTTATCCTTAAAACTTCCACCTTACAAAGTTGCACTCTCCATGTCAGTAGAGACACTGTGGACCAGATGTCAAGGTGTCTCTAGCTTCTAGGTCACTATGGACCCACCCTAATGAGGTGGCCCCGTTTCTGCACCAGGATCTTGATGCCGCAACAGATGAAATGGATTCCATAGGAGATTGACGAGAGAATCGTAGTAGCTGCTAAAAACAGCAATAACAGCTCTTCTCTCTTTGCCGATTTATTAGAGTAAAACTCCAAAAAGTACTTACATCACAGTCATAGCCAACTTGTAGATTTAAAATAAATGTACTCTATTATGACATTTAAAGGAAACGCACAACTATAGCCATCATTTAGTGGAAATTTAAGCGAAATTATATTTTACCCTCGTAGATACGCCAAACTGCCGGTATATATTTTTAGTACAAGAAATAACAAAAACTTTTTCATAAAAAAAAACATTTGTATATGCAGCAGGTGCATCAGTGTTACGTGGCATGCATGAAGCTTGCCACTCAGTTTGTTTTGCCGCACAATTTCATGCAGTGCAACAGCATGTTATAGAATTCTCTGTGTCTACCTCTCTAAACAAACTACAAGCGAAACATTCAAACACAAACTCAAATACACCTGGTCAGCGAACACTTTTTGTTGTTTGCCACGCTTGAGTTGCAAACAAAACAAGAACAGATTTTTTTCAGACTCCTTATCATTGGTTGTGGCGGTATATAAAATTCGTCCGATTTTCTGGAACAAATTAATCCCAAAATAAGAAACTTCTATTAACACGTAATAGTGTAAGGCAAAATATATTATATGGTAGTGCATTGTGAATTACCCTTACACTGGGTTGATATTGGGGTAAAAAAGATGCTGAACACCGTACTCGGTCAGAATTCCGTACGACAATCGGATTTACTTTTTGTTAATTATATTACAAAATTAGTATTATTAATTTTTATTTCTGAAAAGAGCGGTTGTTTTAAATATACGAGGCCGACCGCAAAACTAACTGGCCTGGCACATTTTCTGTTTTACTAGCAACTTATTTTGTTTTTTTTATAAGCCATCTGTCAAAATTTCCGAAATATTAAATGATTATTTTCTTTGTTACAGGTGATTGAAGTAAACAAGTTTTATAATTTTTGAAAAATGGAAAATAAAGAGTTTCGTGAGGTAATTAAACACTTTTATATGAAAGGTTATACGCCACAATTAATTAAAGATGAATTGGATTCTGCCGCGAAATCCTGAGTTCAACAATTTAAAATGTGTCGTTCAAGTACGGAAGATGAACAATGCTTTGGAAGACCAAAAACTGCTACTACTATTAAAAACATTAGAAAAATATTTAATGAACTGATTAAAGATAGACGAGTAAAGCTCAGAGAACTTGCTGATATTGTTAAAATACACGAAAAACAAGTTTGGAGTATTTTACATGATGAACTCCACATGGAAAAGCTATCCGCAAGATAGGTGCCGCGTCGAAATCGTCCGTTGGACCAATTCCGAGGAGCTTTTAGCGATTTATCAGCGTAATCCAATAGAGTTCTTGCTCCTATTCATAACTGTTGATGAAACATGGAACCATCACTACTTCTCAGAATACAAAGAACAGTCAAAACAATGGATAGAAGCTGGTAAAAGTGGTCCCAAGAAGGCGAAAACTGTTAAGTCAGTAGGAAAAGTAATGGCCACAGTATTTTGGGATGCAAGGGGTATAATATTTATTGATTATATTGAAAACGGAAAAACTATAAATAGTGAATATTATTGTGCATTATTGGATCGGTCGAGTGAAGAAATCAAGATAAAACGACCGCTTTTAGAAAAAAAGTTCTTTTTCATCAAAATAATGCTCCTTCACACACTGCATTTTTAACTCAACAAAAACTGGCCGAATTACGATTTGAATTTGCTCCGCATCCACCATATAGTCCAGATTTTGCTCCTTCTGATTATTTCTTGTTTCCAAATTTAAAAAAAATTCTCGGTGGCAAAAAATGTTCGTCCAATAGCAAGGTTATTGCTGAAGCTGAGGCATATTTCGAAGGTCTTGAAAAATCTTATTTTTCGGATGGAATTAAAAAACCTGAAAAACTTTTGATGAAGTGTATTGAGTTGGAATGAGATTATGTTGAATAATAAATATTAATAATTCCAAAAAACGGTTCTTTTTATGTTAGGCCAGTGTCTTTATTATTTTTTACAGTTTTAAATATAAATGTGTCTTTAATATTTGTTTTAAATATAAGTGTGTCTTTATTATTTTTTACATTTACATACGAAATGTTCAAAAATCCCTTGAGCTTTAGTATTTTCTTCAGGTTTCTCCGCTTCCAATAGGGATCTTAGTAAGTTTTTTACCTCTCTTTTCACGTTTTTTCTAAATGCTTGACGAGATATTTTAAACTAAACACATTTAGGTAAAATTATTTATTTTTCAATAAAATTATACCAAAACGTGTTAGTATTTTTAGAAAATCTAAATTGTCACTTTTTTTGCTAATACACGATAAGAAAAATAGACCTGAGTGCTTAAAGAGAACTAAAGAAAACAACACAAAACTACAATTCATAAAAAAATGCAAAAATTTTGACGAATAGACTCCCTCAAATAAATAGTTCAGAATTCGTTGCGAGTTGGTTATGTGAAGTCTGAACAAAAAATTAATAAAAATACCACAGAAAAGTCTAACATATTTCGGGCCGAATTCGTTCAGATATTTTGCAACATAATAAATAAAATAAATACTCAGACAAATCGAACAGAATTGCTAACGTTCGCAAGGGCGCAACCAGGTCTGGGCAGACCTTACAAAATAAAACCAAAATTCTGGAAAATTATTAAATGTGTATTTATATAACTTTGTAACACAGTAAAAATATGTGTATTTTGTACCCACTATCTACAGGAGTACCAGATAAGAAAATATTTTAAAAAAAAATGTTTGGTGCAATTTTTTTTTTGGGATTTGGTGATTTTTTTAAAGAATGTGGTTAAAATTTGTTCAAAAATAATCGTGACAGCAGTAGTGGAAGCGATAACAGTGACAGTGCTGATTTGGTACAATCATCTGCTCCTGCAGAGCCTTCTACAATCAATATAGAAATCGATACAAATGATGGATGCCACATAAATGAAATGCGGCGTTATGTTGGACGAGATCATTCACTATCAGCTGAAAAGAAAAAGGATATTCAGCTCCGACCATGGTGCCTAAAGCTAAGTATGATTTTCAAAATGATGCACAAAGTTTACAAAGAAAATTCCACTTTGCTCCATTGAATTTTGCATGAAGAACTACAGATGAAAAAGTTTTCTGCAAGATGGGTGCCGCACTTGTTAACAGTCGACCAAAAACATTTCTCAAGCTTGTTTGGATCGTTTTCAGCGAAATAAAATGGATTTTAAGCATCGTTTCATAACTGTTGATGAGACATGGATCCACCACTATACTCCAGAGACAAAAGAACAATCCTAACAATGGACTGAAGCTGGAGGAAGTGCCCCAAAGAAGGCAAAAACAATTCAATCGGCTGGTAAGGTTATGGCAACGGTTTTTTGGGACTTCAAAGGTATTTTATTGATTGACTATCTGCAAAAGGGTAAAACAATAAATTCAGAGTACTATTGCAACCTTTTAGATCAATTAAATGTACAAATTCGAGAAAAACGTCCTGGCTTACAACACAAAAAAATAATTTTTCATCAAGACAACGCACCAGCGCACAAGAGTATTTTAACAATGGATAAAATCAACGAATTAAAGTACGAGTTGCTTAACCACCCACCTTATTCTCCTGATTTAGCTCCCAGTGACTTTTACCTGTTCCCTAATCTAAAAAATTTCCTTGCTGGCAAGCGGTTTACCTCAAATGAAGATGCAATTACAGTTGTAAACCTCTATTTTGAAGACCTCGAGGAAAACTATTTTAATCAAGGGATAGAATTGCTAGATAAGCGTTGGACTAAGTGTATTGAAGTTTCAGGAGATTATATTGAAAAAAAAAATATTTTTGAAAAACTAACTACACGCAGAGAAAAAACATGGTTACTACATGGTCACGACAATAATAATATGGTCTCCGCAATAAAAGTATGTTCGTCGCAACCAAAGCATTTTTAACTGAATTTATTTTTGACAATAGTATAATTGCTGCAATATTAATATTGTTGAAATGTAACAATAGTATTGTTGCCAAATTTAAAAATGAAAATATGGTTAAAGCAACAATATAAATATGGTTGATGCGACATAAGTATTGTGTTTCGCGTTTTATGTTAACAATAATATGATTACGGCAATCATACTGTATGATTGTAATTTTTCTTCATTTAAATATGCTTTTAAGAAAAAATGTTATTGGTACGGATCTTATGCAACAATAGTACTTTTTTTATCGAAATTAAATTTTTTAAACAAGCTGCTTTGGCTTTATTAAACTGAAATATTTTCAATAAAACCGCTTACGTTTATTTCAACTTATTTGTTCTACTGTGAAATAAATTACTGGTATTATTTTGAATTTAATGTATTTTTGAATAATTTTCATAATTTAAATCTATTGTTGACAACTTAAACCAATTCTAATAAATTATAATGGGGATCATAGTATAATTGTGTGTGATCATACTATGGTTGTAGGGATCATAACATGGTTGCGTGTGAATCATACTATGGTTGTGAGGATCATACTATGGTTGCATATGAAACATACTATGGTTGTGAGGATCATACTATGGTTGTGGAGATCAAGTATGGTTGAGTGTGAATCATACTATGGTTGTGGGGATTATAGTATGGTTATGTGTGAATCATATTATTGTTGTGAGGATCATAGTATGGTTGTATTTGAATCATTCTATTGTTGTGGGGATCATAATATTGTTGTACCACAACCATATACCCAACAATAGTATTATCCTCTTCGAATATTGTCACCACAACCATACTTTTTTCTGCGTGTATTCTCTTTCATTGATAGGCTAAGAACTTTCCGAACCGCCCTCGTATTGTGTACTGTTTCCACCAGTTCCTGGAACTGTCCGAGGAGTATTGGGTTCATTTATGATCCGGCCTTTTTAAAGATTTAAAAATATCCACGAAGACTGCAAAAAGCATGCAATCACAAGCCTTCACCTGACTGCAACCGCTGTAGCAAAGGCTTTTGTTGATGATGTTCCTATAGATGTGCAATTACAAAACAATCACGAGACACTCAAAGAAGACAATAGAAATATAATGTCATCAATTATTTCATGTGTGATATTTTGCGGTACTTACGATATGCCACTCAGGGGCAAAGAACAGGAGGAGGCATTCTATTAGATTTAATAAACATGATTATCGATCCTGGTGACACTAAATTGAAAAGCCATACAGAAAAATACCGCCGGAATGCAATTTAAACTTCACCACAAATTCAAAATGAGTTGATAAAACTTGACGGGGAAGTTATTAAAGGTCAGATAATATCCTACGTTAAAAAAGCTGATGCTTAATCCGTATTAGCAGATGAAACAGCTGATGTAGCTGGAAAAGAGCAGCTTTCAATAGGTTTGCGCTTTTACGATAACACAGAGGATAAAATAAGAGAAGAATTCGTTGGATTTACAGAGCTTACATCACAAGACGCTTGCACCATTGCTACAGAAATAGACACATTTTTGACAAACAACGAACTAACATCAGAATATTGCGTTGGATTTGGCTTCGATGGCCTGACAGGCAAAGAAGCCGAAGTACTTTTACTAGCCATTTTAAGAAAAAAGCATACTCGCGCACAATATTTAGATTGCTCTAGCCACAACCTGAATCTTGTTGTGAATGATGTAAACGCGGTTCCAGAAATAAGAAATGCTATTTGGACGATAAAAGATGTATTTAACTGTGAATCAACAACGCGTAGGATTTATGCTCCTAATATATCTCGCTTGTGTGAAACAAGATGGTCGGAAAAGTACAAAGCTATCAGAAAATTTTCTCAAAATTTTACTGATATTGTCAATGCTTTAGACAAGCTGCCAATAGAGGGAAACTCTAGCACAAGAAAGTCTGCATACCAGTTTTATTCTGCGGTGACAAGGTCGGTGTTCATCAATGTTTTAATGTCAATTGCAAAATATTTGACGTTACTAGAAGCCACAGCAAACATTTTGCAAACAAAGTCAATAGACTTCATTGCGATTGGTCATCACATTGAAAGTATTTTGTGCGTGCTTAAAAATGATCGTATAAATGCAGGAGGAATCACAGAAGAATTGATTGGCAAATCGCGAATGATTTAAACCGACCTAGGAGTAGAAATGTCTTTGCCACGTTTAGCTGAAAAACAGCAGAAATCCACCAGCAGCCAATGAAAAAGAATACTGGTGACGATCCATAAATATACGGTATCTGAATTCACTAACAACCTCTATGCAACTACGACTTTCGAATGAAAATACTCCAGCTTTTGCGCTATCTAGATTGCATTTGGTTAAATGTTCTAGTGAAGAGGTGCATACTAACTCGAAGCTTTTCTAACAGATGTATGGTCTAGATATATGAGATGAATTGATTCTTTGGTACAATCTATTACTGTTCAAGTTAAACAAAATTGGGTTTAGTAATAATTTCATAAATTGGCTTTCCTCCTACCTAATTGGGAGGGAACAAGTAGTTTTATTTGAAAAAAGTCTTTCTAGATCAATTCGTATTTCCTCTGGTGTCCCACTGGGCAGCCACCTTGGACCTATTCTCTTTTTACTATTCATTAACGACTTGCCCGACTCTATTATCAACTCTAATTTACTAATGTTTGCAGACGACGTTAAATTATTTTCCTCTTATGCTAGCTTTGCGGACAGTCACATACTGCAGGGTGATTTGGACAGATTTAGTACTTGGTGTGAATTTAATTTTATGGAATTAAACCTTAAAAAGTGTAAGCATATGTGCTTTTCTAGACGTAGTTTGTTGGCTACTAAATTTAATTTATGTGGCTTTGAATTGGCATCGGTTGATTCATTTATTGATCTCGGTTTTATGATGGATAGAAAGTTGAATTTTAATAACCATATCATTACTATGGTAAATAAAGCGTACGGTGTCTTTTATTTTGTGAAACGATGGGCAAAAGAGTTTACTGATCCATATACTACGAAACAGCTTTATATTTTCCTAGTTAGGCCAATTTTAGAATATGGATCAGTGGTTTGGGATCCCCAATATGATTACTATGTTAACAAAATTGAGTCCGTGCAGAAAAAATTTTTAATATTCTGCTTAAGAGGTCTTTACTGGAATACTGGTTATGAACTTCCTTCTTATAATGGCAGGTTAAATCTTATTAAATTGCCCTCATTGAAGAATAGGCGAACTATGATGAATACGATGATGGTATATAAATTATATGTGGTGTTGTGGCTTCTGAATTCTTAATATCAAAAATTTATATTAACGTCCCATTTAGACCTACTAGATACTATCAGTTCTTACACTTGGATTTTTAAAGGCACAATTATGCATGTGGTGACCCATTTCGTAGAATGTGTGCTGATTTTAATTCGTTATATCATTTAATTGATTTCTCCTTAGGTTTTGATTCATTAAAAACTGTAATAATTTTTTATTTAAACTCATTACACCAAGGCTCATTGTCTTCATAACAATTTAGGCTGTTATAAAAAATTTTAGTAATTGTTATTATTCGTAAATACTTATGTATGTATATTATGTTTTATATTATTTTTATTAAATTTTAATATTGTATAAAATTAAGGTGGTGGTTATATTATAAAGTACTAATTTGGTGTTTATATTTTCTAGTGATTATTATTAATATCTTTTGTTTGTACCGATTGGCTGTTGATAAATATCTGTAGCTAATTTACATGGATGACGTTTCTTGTCATCTCCATTATGGATCGGTCCATAATGTGTACGTTGTCCCTACGTCATGGGGACGTGGCCTCCTCGGTCGGCAGGGGCGGGTGTGAGTGGCGTGGGAACCTTCGTCTAAAAAAAAAAAAAAGACTTGAAGGATATTAAAGTTGTTGACCTATTTAAAGACACAAACGAATTCCTACCTACGTTAAAAAATACATTTCTATTTTGAGTGCCTTGCCATGCACAACAGCGACTGTGGAGCGTTTCTTTAGCACACTTTGTTGAGTTAAAAGTGATGGTATGTTTTAAATAGCTGTTAAACACAAACTAAATGACGGAACAATCTCAAAATTGGACAGTAGTCTATTAACCGATGGTACTTGATGGCAGCAGTGATGCATTTCATATAACTACGAGGGAAGTTGGAAAACCAGCGAATTCTTGATATGCCTTCGTAATTTCAGTATTTTTTCTAGTTTATAAAAATATTGTTTTCGCCATGTCTTAAACACCAAGAAAAAGTATGCAAAACCCTTGCTACAAAATTCTATTTCTATTAAAAGCTAAACTTTTTAAACTTTAAATTCTCAAAAGTAGAGTCTTCAATATTCGTTACGACCGACTTATAACTTTAAAAATACCTACCCATGTTATGTTTCAATTTTCATGTCACAGCGGCAGCATACAAAAATAAATACAGCAACAATGAGGAATTTTAATAAAAACCTTTATCGAACAGAGAACTCTATTAAATGTTTGTCTATACGAGGTACATTCACACAACAATTCCACATAAAATAATACTAAATCAAACAAAAAAAGAAAATATTGAACTGAACTAAAAACTGGAAAAAATTAAATAAAACTGGCACATATTCATTTGCACTGGCCACTGTCAAAGCAGTGCAAACTACATGCATGATCATAACAAAAATGTTACAAATTTCGCTCGACAAGTTTTAGAGGGGGTGTTAAAGTTGTGGCGGAGGGAATTTTTAAATACACAAATGTTTTTTTTTTTATTGAAATTTATGCATGAAAACTTATGTAGGCAACCCATGTACCTCGGAACTAGTTCCGGGAAACTCTAATAGCAAATGTCAAAGTGTGCAACTTCAACAAATGAAAACTAAAATGTACCAGGAGGTTTTGACATAAGAGCAAATATTGAACTAAATTTACAGCACTTTTGGTGATAATTGCAGAAAGTAACACATAATGTCAGCGATTTTTAAAACGGTCACACTAAATA
This sequence comes from Hydrotaea diabolus, assembly GCA_963513945.1. NCBI lineage: Eukaryota > Metazoa > Arthropoda > Insecta > Diptera > Muscidae > Hydrotaea > Hydrotaea diabolus. The sequence goes on along the minus strand of OY740717.1, from coordinate 45,847,303 downwards.
TATACTACATACCTTTCTTTTTCATTGAATTTTTGGATTTTTTTTTACGATTTTTTTATAAGATGTCTCAGTTTTTTGTGCTATAACTCCTAACCGAGTGGTCTTAAATGAAAAGAAATAAGCTTGACTAAGTTTTTTTTACAAGTTATTAAAATCAATTCAATAGTTTTGACGTTAAAGGCATTTAAAATTTAAAAATATTATTTTTTTTGTGAAATTTTTTTGGAATTTTTAACATTATCTTTATAAACGATTCTTTAAATGTTTACATAGTTTGAGATATTATTAGAAATATTACAACAAATGAGATCTTTAATTTTTTGAGACGATATATTATTACATAAAATCAATAAAAGGAAAAATTAGGGTTAAACCCATTTTCTGAATTTATATTTATAAAATTTTAAATACGTGTAGAAAAATGGTTATAAACAATTCTATACACACATTTTTCAATTTGATGATTAGAGTTTATGTACTTTAGTAAAAGTTATAGTAAAAATTATCTAAATTCTCTTATCAATGGAAAAGTAGAATGTATGTTATTGTCATAATATTTTTGGCTAAGCCTGTACATAATATCTTGAATTTTTTCGTAACCGCTTCTTCTATGAAAAAGGTCTGTAGAATATCTCCATCTTAGGTTATATATAGTTTTAAGACAAAATCAAAAAGCTCCAAATTATTCAAAATAATTTGGAGCTTTTTGATATGCGTCTTTGCAGCTTTATACCATATGGGACATGCAAATGCTAGTGCAGGTCTAATAATGGATTTAAAAACTAGATTTTTATACTTTAAGATCAGGGACGATCTGTAACTTATTAGTGGCCAAAGCGCCTTTAGGACCTTTGAGGTTCGTTTGGCCGTGACGTCGATATGTTTACTGAAATTAAGTTTTTTGTCAAGCACGACATCAAGATATTGACTTGATTTAAGATGTGTACTTCCTCATTTCCAAACTTCAAATTACGATTTGGAAAGCGTTTAGAGGACTTGTTAAACGGGAAAATAATTGCTTGGGTTTTTGTAGGACTCATTTTTATTTACCATTTCTGAAAATATTTGCTACAGCTTGCAAGACCTTTTTCCATTTTCTTTAATAAAACCGTAGTGAGTTTTCTAGAAGTTATTAAGACTGTGTCGTCTGCAAAGTAAGCTGTTCCTACGTTAGGAGGCGGTGTAAAGTCAGACGTGTACAAGGAGTAAAGTAGCGGTGAATGAATCTATCTTTGAGGTAATCTAGCAGTTGTTGTTTCGCTGATGAAAGGATTTGATTAAAACTTACTACATATTTTCTGTCATCAAGGAATTCTAATTTAATCTTAGAAAGATACTTTGGTATATTTGTTTGAAGCAAAACGTCAAACGTCTAGTGGAATGTCGTTTCAACCTTTTTTGTTTAATTGTATTTAAAATTCTATTAATCTCATATGTGCAGCTATGTTTCTTCTTAAAGCCAAACTAATCGTCAGCAATTATGTTATTTGCTGTTGCGAACTCATTTTTTCTGAATTGTAAAATTTTCTCAAATAGTTTGCCAAGTTTGCTTAAGAGGCTAATTGGTTTTTGTGCAAAAATCAGGATTATAAAAAAAATAATGTTAACAATAATACAGGGTGAAGCTCGAAAAATTTCCTTATATGGGAATGAAATAAAAAAAATTATGAACCATTGAAAAATGTGTTTTATATTTTAAATATAAGTATATTGTAAAGTAAGGGAATTTTAAAATTTAATGGTTTTAAAAAGTGTATCTGGCAAATGCCGATCGTCGGTATCCACACACAGCTGCATTATTTTTCTATAGTTTTCGAGAACTCTAACAAGCACGTCGACTTGTATTCTGCCAATTACAGCGTCAATATTGTTAATTAGGTTTTCCAAGGTGTTCGACTTCAGGTAACCCCAAAGGAAAAAACGCATGGGGCAAAGTTTGGTGAGCGTGCCGGCTAGTTCATATCACCCCTCAAAGAGATAAGCCGTCCAGAAAACATTTGCATCAAACAATTCATGGTAACCCTCACTGTGTGTGCAATGGCACCATCTTGTTGAAACCATGTATCCTCTAATTGCATTGCCTCATGAGCCGGCTAAAAAAATCATATATTATGGTCAAGTACCCTCGGAGTTTACAATTGCGGCAAGACGGTTATCCTGGAAAAAGTAAGGACCAATGATGCCTACTTTTGATATGGCGCATCTCACGGTCCGAACGCAGAGGTCTCTGATGAAATTCTCTGGGATTTGTTTCACTCCAGTACCGCATATTTTGTTTGTTTACACACCCAGTGAAAATGTGCCTCATCGAGTGCGCATTTGAAAAATACGCTTCAACATAAAATGACCTCTTCTCACGTGTCCAATGCATGATGGGAACTAAAAGACTGACGAATACAAATCACCCCTTAGCCACTATACGCCATGCACATTCTCCACTCTTTTGGACCAACAGTGTTTTTCAAAGTATTCTCCAGCATGATTTATACACTTTTGCATGCACTCAAACCAATTATCAAAGAACGTTTTCAAATCCGATTGAGACACCTCTAAAACATGGTTTTTGAAAGCTTCAACAGCATATTTTGGGGACGAAAATCATTGACCACACATTTTTTTTTTTGACGTGCGGGAATAAAAAGAAGTCATTGGGTGCCAAGTCAGGGTTGTACGGCCGATGACCCATTAATTCGACGTTTTGACCGGTCAAGAAGGCGCTGGTTTGAGCTGATGTGTAAGAGCTCGCATTGTCATCGTGCACAATGATTCGTCTTCTCTTGTTCGCTTTTCAAATTCCTCGAAGACTTCAGGCTAACAAATTGTGGTGTACCACTCAGAGTTGACCTCGTTCGTTGATCAACCGGAACAGTCGCCATTTGACCAGTTTTGCCGTAGAAACAGGCGGCCATTTGCTTCGAAGTGCTTCTTCCACGAACAACTTTCGTTGGATTTGGCTCGTCTTCGAAGACCCGCACGGTCGATTACTGTTTTATTTCGGGCTCAAACGCATAGATCCATGATGAGTCACTTGTGACGATCTTATAAACGACTTTTGAAGCACCGCGATCGTATTGTTTCAAACTTTCTTTGCACCAATCGACACGAGCATTTTTTGAACGATTGTCAAATTGTGCGGGATCCAACGAGAACAAACCTATTTTACGGCCAGGCGATAATGGAATATTAAATGTTTGCTGATGGCAGAAATGCCCAAAGATGCCTCTATCTTACGGTATGTCACATGACTATCTTGTAATCTCAGTTCACGCACGACATCAATGTTCTCTGGCAAAACGGCCGTTTTTGGACGACCTTCGTCTTTGAGCTAGCGTCGGCCACGATTGAATTCATTAAACCAGTTTTTCAAAGTGCTATAGGATGGTACTTCATCGCCATAGCAAGATTTAAGTTCATCGATGCACTCTTGTCCACGTCGAAAGTTGTGAAAAATGATCGCACAAAATTTTCTTGCCAAATTGATTTTTTCAAGTCTCTGTAAACAACACAAATGACGGTCGTACGTCAAAACGTTCTGAGTACGTTTATGCTAAAATATGTCAAACTTTCCAATGGAAATGTCAGATGGCGCTAGGCAACACTTACGGTTACCTAGGCCAGAAATTTATATAGCAACCTGAGTGAAACACACGTCATTCAGTTTTGAGCATTTGTAAGATACTGATTTTTATTAGAAATAATTGTATGTACATTGAAAATTGAATATCTTAAAAATAGTCTAGAACTATCGGTCTCCTGGTGATAACAAATCAAGGGTTTCTCCGTTGACCTTCAACAACCGTACATAATCCTAAATACACAAATAGTGTCACATTTCTTATGTGTGTGGGCTGCTCTAGAGAATGCAACATTACCCAACACACAATTTAAAACATGTTCAACTTTGAACATTCTGCCAGCGGAAAAAGTTCTTAAGGTTTTCTTTATTATTCTTTTCTTAAAACGTGTTCAACTTTGAACACAACCCTCGCCAAAACTTCAAAATTAGTCTATACACGCAGAAAAAAAGTATGGTTGTGGTGGCAATATTCGAAGATAATATAATCCCCACAACCATAGTATGATTCTAACTCTACCATACTAAGATCTCCACAACCATAGTATGGTCCTCACAACCATAGTTTGTTTCATATACAACCATAGTATGATCCTCACAACCATAGTATGATTCACACGCCATCATGTTATGATCCCTACAACTATAGTATGATCACACAGAATTATACTATGATCCCCAATATAATTTATTAGAATTGGTTTAAGTTGTCAACAATAAATAGATTTGAATTATGAAAATTATTCAAATATACATTAAATTCAAAATAATACAAGTGATTTATTTTACAGTAGAAAAAATAAGTTGAAATAAACGTAAGCGTTTTTATTAAAAATATTTCAGTTAAGTAAAGCCAAAGCAGCTTGTTTAAACAATTTTAATTTCGATAAAAAAAAGTACTATAATTGCATCCGTACCAATAACATTTGGTATTAAAATCATATTTAAATGAAGATAAATTACAATCATACAGTATGATTGCCGTAATCATACTATTGTTAACATAAAACGCAAACACAATACTTTTATCGCACCAACCATATGTATATTGTTGCTATAACCATATTTTCATTTTTAAATTTGGCAATAATACTATTGTTACATTTCAACAATATAAATATTGCAGCAATTATACTATTGTCAAAACTAAATTCAGTTGACAATGCGATGGTTGCGACGAACATACTTTTATTGCTGAGAACATATTATTATTGCCGTGACCATGTAGTAACCATGTTTTTTCTCTGCGTGTAATTGGAATGGTTGCAAAGATTTCTTGTATTTAAGTGTGCCAATATTGACTGCTAATCGTTTGTTATGACTATACGGAACGTTTTTTCTTCTCATGAGCCAAAAAGTTCCGCAACTTGGCCCTTTTTTGAGGTATTTATTGCGTACCAATTAACAGTACACACTTTTACCATTGTATGTACGCAATAGATTATGATTTGTTGAACAAATACTCAAAAAGTATACTTTTGACTGAGGTAACATTAGTTATGGGGAAAACTTTTCCTACGTGGCCGATTTCTCCTATTATACCCTTAAATGCCCATTTGCAATTTTAGACAGCTTATTACCACAAGCCATCATCATCTTGTAATAGGGGGGAAATTCAAAAGACCTTTTAAAAACCCCATACAGTGGTCCTTTCAAATTTGACGATCTGCCGCCAGAAGTGGTTTTAGTCATCGTACTTGTATTGTTTTATTAATTCATGATTGACTGATAACTTGTCTAACTTTTTAAGATGACATGGAACTTCGCTCAATATTAGTACTCGCTTATTAAATGAGTAAGTCGTCGCTAAGACAATAACTTCAAAACTTTACGAAACATTTTGGAAATTTCTTTGTACGCAACAACTACTCGTAGTTTACTTTAGGCATGATAAACCATGTAATTTGAAAATTTTAATTTGAAAAAAAAAGTTATTCCAAAGATACTATAAGCATGTTATTACCGAGCTCGCTTTAACTCTCTAAAGGTTATTCTTGAATAACATTCTTCTCAAAAATTATAATTATTTAAAACACGCAAGACGGGATTTAATGCTAATTGTCTACTCGTATAGCTTTCTGTAAACAAAATCTTTACATATTCTTGTACAATGGTAAAGTTCTTGCTTTAGCCACCTCCTAAACAAGTTGCCAATAGAACACGGCCGGCCATTGGTTAGTGGTCGTGTCAAAATCAGCTTCCTTTTAGTATCTGTACACGGTACGTATGAGTGATATAAATTCATGAAAAATCTATAAAACTAATGACAGCAGCGGTAAATTAAGAGCCATTTAACCCTAGACAGCTAACCTTCGTCGATTCGACGAGTACGAGAAAGAATATTCGTTGCCTCTCTTGCCCGCGAGGTTTGATCATCACAACGTTGCTTGTCAACTCAGTGTTCGCTGAGCTTTTCTGAGAGGCACACGTGTTTGGTGGGTAAGTACCATATTTTTCTAGATATTACGATAATGCTCGTCGTTTCGACGAATGGTTAGGGTTTGTGTTAGGATTTTATGTAATATATGTTTTTATTTTTTACAGTTTTAATCATGTCTTCAAGGCGATTTCTGTATGAGGAAAGTATAATGCGTTTGTTAATGAACGAGGACGATGACGGGGCATTGGAGGAATTATCCGATAGCGAAACTGATGACACTGTATTGGTGGATAATGTTAAAAGTGATAATCAGTCAGAAGAGTCATCATTACTTTCAGACGATGAAGACGTTCATGAGGGGGTTTCTGGTGCTTTGATGGATGATGTGCCGGGACTTGCAACACCTTCTGCTTCAAACGAAGTATGCTCAGGTAACGATCCTAGTATCTTGGCATTCTCAAGCAGCACTATCCGCAGTCGGTCCCGTCATGTTTGGGCTACGCGCAAAGGGCGAACTTCGAATAGAACAGCAGCAATAAATATAGTACGTGGATCCACGTGGCCAACTCGCGCAGTAAAGGATATTGTCGACCCGCTAATGTTATTTGAACAATTCATAACAAATCAGATAGTAGACGAGATTTTAAAATGGACAAACTTAGAGATTGAGATGAAAAGACAGAACTATGAGTCAATATCATCTACGCAACAAAGAGGAGATCAGAGCCCTGTTGGGAATTATGGTGTTAACTGCAGCATTGAAAGACAACCATCTGACCCTTGATGAATTGTTCAATTCAGAGTATTGTGGTACAAGATATGTATCTTGTATGAGCAAAGGTGCGAATTCCTTCTTCTATGTCTACGTTTTGATGATAGAACAGTTCGCTTACAACGACAAAAAAACGATCCTTTTACCCCCATAAGAGATATATGGGAAATGCTTATTGTCCAGTGCCGCCAAAGCTACGTTCCCGGAACAAATGTTACTGTTGATGAGCAGCTACTGGCATTTCGCGGCAGGTGCAAGTTCAGAATGTATATACCAAATAAACCCGTCAAGTATGGGGTCAAGTTAGAAATGATGTGTGATAGTGGCACAAGGTATATGGTCGACTGTATACCATATCTCGGAAAAGGAACCAATACAGGAGGGATGCCTTTGGGAGAGTACTTCGTAAAGGAACTTACTCGTAGTATTCACGGCACGAACAGAAACGTTACCATGGACAATTGGTTTACCTCAATACCACTAGCAAAGCAATTACTTCAGCAGCCTTATAAGCTGACAATTGTAGGAACATTACGTTCTAATAAAAGGGAAATTCCAGAAGAAATGAAGAACAAGAAAAGGAGTAAGAGGAATAATCAAACCACCGAAGTCAATACATCCAGAAAGGTGAATACATCGATGTTCGTGTATGATGGACCCCTTACACTTCTTTCCTTCAAGCCTAAACCATCAAAAATGATTTACATGCTTTCCTCTTGTGATGAGGAAGCCTCAGTAAATCCAGATAATAAAAAACCACACATGATAGAGTTCTACAATTCTACAAAAGGTGGCGCTGGCACATTTGATCAAATGTACTCTGTAATGTCATGCAGCAGAAAAACCAATCGATGGTCAATGTGCGTTTTCCATGGAATGATGAATATAGCATGCATCAACAGCTACATACTTTATTGCCACAATGCCTCGGTACAGGGTGAAAAAGTACTGCCTAGACGTGATTTTATGAAGAAGCTGCACTCGCAACTTGTAGAACCTTGTCTGAAAATCCTACTGGAAATTCGTAGCATGCCGACCCACACCAAAAACAAAATAACAGAGATATTATTTCCCAATAATGATGAAAATCAAGGTCAAAGCCAACCATCAGCCACCAATGACCTTCAACCAGCAGAGGCGTCAACTAGTAATAAAAGGAAAGCTTGCGGTCTATGTTCCTATAAAAAAAGGCACATGACAAAGTCGGTATGCGCACTGCAATTTGTGGTGAGCATAAAGATGATTTTTGCATAAAATGCTCTTTAAAATAATAGTTTTTATATTTTATTCAAAATATTTATAGTGTTTTTATTAAAGTACGCCAAAGAAGAAATGGCTGTTATGTGTTTCTTTATTTTAAGTTTTTTTTTATAAATATGTTGTCTTCTCGGATCTTATTAAAACTAGTACCTTAATTAAAGATGTGTTCAACAAATACAATTTGAAAAAGAATATAAACTGATTGTTTTATTTTGTACAATAGTTCCTGAAATACATATATTTGCAATTAAACACTGCAATTTGTGGTGAGCATAAAGATGATTTTTGCATAAAATGCTCTTTAAAATAATAGTTTTTATATTTTATTCAAAATATTTATAGTGTTTTTATTAAAGTACGCCAAAGAAGAAATGGCTGTTATGTGTTTCTTTATTTTAAGTTTTTTTTTATAAATATGTTGTCTTCTCGGATCTTATTAAAACTAGTACCTTAATTAAAGATGTGTTCAACAAATACAATTTGAAAAAGAATATAAACTGATTGTTTTATTTTGTACAATAGTTCCTGAAATACATATATTTGCAATTAAAATAATTAAAGATTGTTTAAATGCATGAAATAAAGACATTCTAACAATGCTCGTCGAATCGACGAATGGTTAGGGTTTATAGGGGGCGACTGAAGGTTAGCTGTCTAGGGTTAAAAATTCCAAAAAAAACAGATGAGAAAAACAATTAACATCAGCAAACTATAACGCGAGTACATTTTAGTTTGGCAATAGTAATGCAAAGAGACTCATTCATGAATTAATATGAGCATAATACAATTTAATACAGGTCTTGCAGACAATACTTATATAAATTAAATCATGGTTATATCTGTCTCGACCGATGTATATTAAAAACTTAAAAATGTTTTTCTCAGTAATACCACCACTACAACTTCTTTGGAGGGGGGATGACTATGCGTATTGCCACAAAATCTTAAAGTCTTTTTATTTTTCCATCGTCCTTCAACATGCATCTCCTCTTAATACCCACCTTGGAAATTAAATATTTCAAGTATTTTCATATCACGTTTTTTTTCTCTGCTCCTCCTGCAGATTGCATACATTGTAAATGGCATCGAATTCCTTGGCTTCTTGCAGCTCACAACACAAATGCCACAAATAAAACGTAAGTGGAGAACAGAAAAAAAGTTTAGTCACTAAATAACATTACCGTTGATGTGTTAAAAAGTTTATGATGTGAAAATTTCGGTGATAAAAAATGCCTGAAAAACAAAATAAAACATAAACAACAACCAACGAAAGAACTGAACCAAAAAGTGAAACTCCATGAAGTAAAAAGAAATTAAAACAATTCAAGAGGAGCGGCATTAAAGACCATTTGGTCGCGGATGGAAAAAGAACAAAGTAAGACGACAAACGAACGAATGAAAATAAAACAGGACAATTTACAACAATTCTCCAGAAGATTGCTAAACTACAAAGTCATTGTTGAGGAAATGTAAGATTCAGAAAAAGAATTGCCGCTGACAATGAAGAGAATGGCGATGATGATGAGTGGCCACGCCATTGACAGCCAAAGACATTTTGAAATACAAATGTCGTGTCTCCATTTACATTTTGTCTTAGCATTTGCAGTTGGGAATTATTATTATTTCCGTTTCCGGTTTCATTACCGCCGTATATGTGCGCCTTTTCCATGGTATGAGTTAGACATCGTTACAATGAATAATTTTGTGTGTTTTTTTTTTGATAAACTTATAACGTCTGCATAAATTATTTTCTTGTTCGTTTCCTTCGAGTAGTTAATAAAATTTTAGAACAGGAAGAAATTTGACCATTTTAATGATTTGTTTTTGCTGTTGCTGTCAAAAAGGGAAACTTTTTCATGAAATCTAATAGACATTCATTCAAGTTCAAGCAATTCATAGCATCCTTGGAGTAAAGGAAAAAGTTTTCACAATGAAACTATTGCTTCACATTAAGACAAGGCGAGGACCTTGACTGTTGGGTGGAGCCAAAGAACACATTTAGGCCTCTGTGTGTCATAAAAATGAAAGTAGTTTTTGAAAAAGACAGTGTTTTTAACAGTTTAATTAAATGCACATGTAACGGGTGATCAATCTAGAGGTATTTTTTTCAAAATAAAAAAATAATACAGAAATTCAAATCAAGTGTGGAATCTTTATTGTTCATTCGAAAGGACATTTTATGCCATTTATTTTTTAATATAATTTCCTTCAAATGTTGGCCGCAACTACGCCTCTGGGTATAGGTCCAATTTTGGAAGAGTCGTTAGTGGCAAGTGGTACCGTCCGAATTTCGTCAAGATTACCAGCTTCAATTGTAGGTAGCAAAAATTCCGATCTTGTGGCGAGATAGCGAGCTCCATTCACGGCTACGTTTCGGCCACCATAATTTTTTAAATATGGACAGATGATTCCATCAGTCCATTAAACGCGCCAAACCTTGGTTGGTGGAAGCTGATAAGAAAAATTCTATTTTTTTGCCAAGTATAATTTATATCTAAGGAAGATGTGTTAAACAAAAATACTTTTTTAGGCAATAATTAATTTAAATTGGTTTGTCACTCACCATTCTGGAGAACAGGGTATCATAAGCTAGTTTCCTAGCAAGTTATTGTAACTAGCAAACATTTTTGAGATAGGCCCACTTCTAAGTATACCGATTGATGTATAATGACCATCTTATTCCTTCAACGATGTCCGTCCATCCGTCCCCCTAAAGATTTCAAAGGTTGCAAAAGTTGATCTTCATGAAATTTTGAAGAAGTTATTTTTTTAATGATAAAGAAAATCGGTTAAGGTTTAGATATAAAGGGGGTGGTGCAAAACAACTTTTACGGTTTAAATGTTTAATAACTTTTTAAATTTTTTTATATTTTTATGTTTAGCTCGTTTGTTTTTTTTCGGTCTGTTGCTTTTACACATTGAACAGGGATTAACCGGCTTAAGACCCTGTTCAATTTACTTATATTTTTTATTTTGTATTTCAGAACTTTGTGAAGCAAACTTTGGGAATTTGAAATGGAACACTTCACAACATGGACACAATGGCTCTGTGCATTATTTCGCGCAGATGCAATTTCAAGTGGCCTCCACGTACACCGATTTAAACAGCGCCAGACTATTTTCTTTGAGAATTTTTGAAAGAAATGGTAAACGTAAATAATGCAGCAAAGTCACAGCTAAAACAATATTCGCCATGAAATTCAAGCCATAACACCGAAAATTTTACTTAAAGTTATGCAAAATGTATTGGAAAGGTCACGAATGTAAGCAGCCGAAAATGGCCACCACTTGCGGGATATAATATTTTATACTTAAGCCAAAAATATTCCCCATTTATATAATATATAACAAAATAATAAATATCCAAACCCTGTAGCTCCGACATACAGTTGTCCATCCGATTTTATATTTGTAGTGCTAGGAACTACATACTGCGTTCAATCTTGATACAATTTCCGAGAAGTACGTTTTTTTGGCTCAAGGACAGCCGTTATTGAAATTAAAGAAAATCGGTTCAGATTTTGATATAAGCAGTCCGTTTCTCAACCATAGCTCTAACCCGGCATGTCGGTTTACCCGGTTTTTTGTTGTCGGAATTAAACACGTAACTATAGGGTGCATAACAATAGGGGGGTTTTCACCGATTTTTTTTAGTATTGTTTGCCATTTTTTCATGAAATCATCAGTCCATGATATCGCGTCATGATTTCGGACTTTTGCTACCTGAAATTAAAGCCATTAATCATCACGACATTTGGTTTCAACCGAATAATGCCACTTGCCATAGAGCTTCTCAAACAATGGATCCATTGAGAGATCATTTTAAACAGCAGCTAAGTTCACGTTTTGGCCCGGTGAGTTGGACGCTTCGATCTTGTGACATCATGCCTTTAGACTTTTTTCTTTGGGGCTACGTAACGTCCAAAGTCAATGCTGACAAACCAGCGGTTTTGGAAGCCAACATTACGCGTGTCATTAACGCAAAACCGGTCGAAATGTTCAAACGAGTCATCCAAAATTGGACCCTCAGAATGGACACCCTGAGGCGTAGTTGTAAACAACATTTTAAGGAAATTATATTCCAAAAATAAATGGCATAAAATTTCCTTTCGAATGAACTATAAAAAATCCACACTTAATTTAAATTTTTTTGTTTTGAAAAAATATTTCTAGATTGATCACCTTATACGAGTGACTCAGCAGAAGTAAGTTTCTTGTGCAAAAGACGTAGGCTGTTGACTTTTAAGAAAATTGGTAACAAATAAGATAAACTTTCCACATACAAAAATTTAGATGTGTCATTAGTTGTAGAAGCCACGTATTACATAAAACCTTGATAAAATGTGCATAACGATCAGTTTGTAACAGACATACTGTTCCACCGGTCTCCAGTACAAATATCCCCCCTGTTAATACAACCGCTCTAGAAGAAGCATTTTCATTTCGATGTCGACAAACAACACATCATGTACTGATTAGAATCATAAAGATATATTTTTTGCTAATGCAATGCAGTTTGTTAAATTTGGGAGACGAACCCAATGTCTTAAAATCTGACCTTTTTTCAACATGGACATATGAGTACCAAAAACTATGAAATTCTCGAACAAATTAAAATATGACCTTATTTTTAATATCTGGGTAAATTTAGGGCCCGTTTAAGGCGTTCAAAAGCAGAAGTAAAGTGGTTGCAAAACAGAAGTAAAGTGTATAACATAGTCCGACTATTGCTACTTTACGAAATTCATCCTATGGAAAAAGTGAGCGGTGCTACGCCCCCTTTAAAATTCGCATTTAAGGCAAAACTTATGTACCGATTATTCTAAAATGGTAACAGAATGAAATCACCGACTAGACAATTATTATAGCCTGCATTATGGACAAATTGGGCAAGGAGGAGAATCAAACCAAATGCCTTGAATATTTCTCTTCCCTCCCCTACAAGAGGATGTTATAAGTGTGTCATTCCATTTGTAACACCTCAAGCTACCAATGTGCTACCATTTATATGCCGAAAAGGCCCAAAAACTGACCATTGTTTTGTTTTATGCTTTTTAGTTACATTAGGGCGGTGATGGGTTCTTAGTAGGGACATAAATACTGTCAGAACATTGAACACACCCATTTCAATAGTATAACTGAACATACCCCGTAAATGTCATATGGGCTTTAAAAGCTAACCTCAATAGCGCTAGTCTGTAACGGGATTTTAAAATTGATTCAACTTTCATCATGGAGTGGTCAGATAATGAGAACCGTATCGCTGTAATAGCGCTTTTCAAGTGTGAAAGGAAAAAAACGATATTTTAAAAACGCTCCGGCCACTAGGGATTAGCCGCATGTTCGTCTACCGATGCATAAAACTGTTTGAGGAGACTTGAGATGTAAAAGACCGCCACCGGTCGGGCCGCCCATGCTCTGTTCAAACACCGCATGTCATCAAAGCCGTTAAATCAAGAATTCACAGAAATCCGCTCCGAAAACAGAAAATCATGGCCCGTGAGATGAATATCACGCAATAGTCCATGAGTCGAATCTTTAAAAAAGACTTGGGGCTTTCAAACGACGTACCGGACATTTATTGACTGCGGCTTTATAAAAAAGAGGATTGGAAAAAGCAAACGTCTTTTGGTGAAGAACGCTGATAAATTCGACAGATGAAAAAATTTTTACCGTACAGAAAAAATTTAACAAGCAAAATGATAGAGTGTATGTGCGGTTATCTGAGGAAGCATCTGAACTGATCCCAAGGGTGGAAAAGGGTCATCACCCAGCTTCAGTCATGGTTTGGTGGGGTGTCTCTTACGATGGGGTCACTGACCTGCTTTTCTGCGAACAAGGAGTCACAACATCGGCCAAAGTTTACCAAGAAACCGTTTTGGAAGCTGTTGTGAAGCCTCTTAACAATTCCCTGTTCCAAAACCAGCCATGGACTTTAAAGCAGGATTCTGCGCCGGCCCATAAGGCTAATACGTCCCAGGCCTGGCTTAGAAACAATTTACCAGCGCTCATTTCCTCTGAAGAATGGCCCTCAGGCAGTCCAGATTAGAACCCATTGGATTACAAATTGTGGACGGTTTTAGAGAACAAGGTTTGTCACAAAAGATACCCCATCATTGGATCTCTTAAGACTGCTTTGGTTCGAGCTGTGGCCAACTTTCCAATGGACGAGGTTCGTGCAGCTATTGACGATTAGCCAGTGCGACTTAAGGCGTGTATAACGGCAAAAAGCGGACATTTCGAATAAGTAAATTCTTTTTCGATACAATATACATCAAAAAATATATTAAAAAATATTTGGTCCAAAAAGGTTTTGTACTTTTTATTTTGCAGCATAAAACGTGTGTAACAGTATTTATGTCCCTACTAAGTACAATAAAAGAGAACTGTCTGTTCTTACATTTCTTTTAAATAGTTTGGCCATCGCCTAACATCCATCTTTGTCCGTAGATTTTTCCCAACATTTTCTTATTCCCTTGTATTGCCTGCCCTTCCTTCGAAGCTCTTTAACGAAAATCGATATGTTTTTGTAAACTTTTCCCCCGGGTGCTGCGTGTAGATTTAATTGCTTTACTTGTACTGCTGCCATATGATTGTATCATTTTATGTAAATCACACTATTAAAATCAATTAAACATTTCCAAACCATTGAAGCATTGAGCAATTTGTCAAGAGACAAATTGTTGATTTAAAAAGTACTTAATAAAAAGCATAAAACAATAAAACGATTGTTAAGCACATAATTCAATTACAATTATATTAAAAATTTAATTTGAAGAATTTAATTTATGGGTGAGTTTGGGGCCAGCATTTTTTGTGAAAGTAATGCAAATGAGTTATTTCGTAAAACCCGGTCAAAAAAATATTATGGATTAATAAAAAGAATATCCATAAGTGAGGGTCTACTATTTTCGGACTTCAAAGAATTGAATTCATTTTGAAGTTATCAGAAGATTAATTTTGAAACATACAGTGGCTAACAGCTTATTGTATGCAGTGCATATATAAAAATTTGCTGCTCTATAACTTTAAAAATAGAGGAATAAAACACAATTTTAATGTCATTTGAAAGAAAATATATGCGGTTAACCAAGGAACTTCACTTATTGACAAAGCCTCAAAATTAAAAACAAACAAAAATTTATTTATAATATTTTATGCAGCCACTTATAATGTTAAAAACTTCAATATTAATAAAAAAATGCTACAACTTTTAATACTTAGTAAGGTATCTGTTTTGATCCAAACAGCTTTATGGTGATTTGGAATAAAGTCAAACAGTATTTGAGTAATTTCTGCTGAAATTTTACTACATTCTACTTCTAGAGCAACTTGAAATCATTTTTGATAGACATTTTATGGTTCCTGATATTTTTGTCCAATATGGCCCATAATATTTTCAATGACGTTAATTTCGGGTGATTGTTCGTTTGGCGTCATCATGTGGGCAGCCGTATATCAACCACGACTGAACAATTACAGATTTGTGTTTTGGGTCCTTATACTGGCAAAATCGAAAAATGCACCGCATACTCAAATTTTCAGCGCTTTGTAGCAAATTGTCCTTCAGAATCTGAAGATACAAGTGCTTGTCCATTGTAGTTTCGATAAAAGCTCGCTTCCCAGTATTAGCTGAGAACATACAACCCATACCATCACGCTGCCTCCGCCGTGCTTCACATTCGCTTTTAAATATTACTTATGGACCTTCGTATTCGGCTTTCTCCATGCATAGACCATACCGTCTGAGCCAAAGATATTAAATTTTGACTCATCTGCGAAAATGACTAAGTTGCAGAAGTCCGGGCCTTTGCAAAGGCTCTCTTTAGCAAAGTTTAAACGGCTTTTTTAATTTTTAGGGTTGATTAATGGCTTCTTTCATGCAACTCGGCCATTAAAGTCATGCGCCCGCAGAACCCGTCGACCAGTTTTCACACTACAGTTTTTGCCAAGGCTTTTATGAACATCATGCACTGCATAAAATAAGCTGTGACTCACTGTATAAAATTAATGAGTTTCCTAAGTCGGTAATGACAACAAACTACTTTATCTCTTACCAGCTATTTATATATGTTATACATAAACGAATAAAAAATTATATCGAAGAATAATTTAAAAGTGATATAGGGTGATCAATCTAGAGGTACTTATTCCAAAAAAAATACCAAAGTTCAAATTATGTGTTCATTCGAAAGGACATTTTATGCTAATTATTTCAAGAATATAATTTCCTTCAAATGTTGGCCTCAACTACGCATTAGGGTGTACATTCTGAGGGTCCAATTTTAAATGACTCGTTTGAGCATTTCGACCGGTATGGTAAAATGTTGGAAGACCGTGAAAAATATAGACTGATGATTCCACCAGCCCATAAACAACACCAAACCGATATTTCACGGTTTAAGTCTTTCCATGATAAAATGGCGTACAGAACTGATAAAAAAGTATAGTTTAACGCAACTCACTCGGAATCTGTGAAATAACCCTATTGAAAATTACCTCAAGATTGATCACCCTATATACTCAAAGTTTTATGAATTAAAGTCGTATATTGTAAGTATAAGTGCGGTAATGAATGATTGTAAGATAAAAATGAAGCTGGCATCTGGTAGAAAGACGCCGCGAGGAAAAAAATGAGAGATCTTTTCGGCCGCCAATTGGAATGCAAGGTAGATTAGAAATTTGCATACCTCGGAGCCAACAAAAACCGTAAGAACGATGCCAGCACTTAAATAAAACAAAGGAGCTTGGTCGTGAATATGCGAAATCCGTAAATAGATTATAAACAGAGCCCTCTCTAGAAGTTCGTAGATTGCATTCTATAAAACATGGATACTGCCAAAAGCGAATGATGTTTTATAGGAAACCCCATCTTAAAATTTACGGTCGCAACTGCGTAGAATGAACCGTGAGTTTTATCCCCTCATGAATGTCTGTCTAATGGAAACAAACTCTTAAGCAGAAAGGCGTTACCCGATGACAAATTGCTGCGAAAAGCAAAGATAGCTAAGACTGAGACTGCGGTAAAGAGACCAACCGGAGGTTGATACGAGAATATAAGGTACAGGAGACATTTTTTAGCACTCAGGTGTTTACCCTTATACATGCTATGCATTTCGTTCGTCGGTGGAAAGCAATGGATCTAAGGGGGGAAAGAAGGAGTAATGTTTACTCACATTCATCTTTAATTTCTGGATGTCGTAATTGGTTGGATATACATTTGCCGAAAGTCGATTCATACGCACATTACGGGCGAAAACCGAATTCGATCTGTAGTGTCTAGTGCGGTCAACAGGCCAATCGATAACAAATGGGAGTGAATTTCTGGAAAGTCGTGTATCCCTGCCGAACATCCTCAAGTCAGGAATAAGACCGCGAATGTCTGAAGAACACACACCATGGAAGTAGCGATAGAACAGCGACACACAACCCACCTGATGATGCTCCAGGAAAACAATATAGTTGGATACGCTACTGTCACCTATCAGCCCCATCGCTCTCCTTTGATCACGGTCCAGAAGTTTCAAGTATTATTTTGGAGCACCTGCCCATATATGGGAGTTATATTCCATCTTTGGCCTGATGTAGATTATACTTATAGACATGGAAAGATCAGAAGGAGTGAAATATTTCTTGCACATGCCTCACCCAATGAGAGTCACATTGTATTTTCATGCCCACAACATCAAGAGCATCTGATTGTTCGACATCCATACCATCGATAGATAATGACGACACTGTTGGGTCAGTGAATCGCTTGTGAGACAACAAGCAGCACTGTGTCTTACGCACATTGAAATCTACTCTATTCACTCGACTCGGTCGAATGAATGACATAGGTTGCTGTCATCCGAGAAAGAGTAGATTGGATTCACGGTCTGACACAAAAGATCGTCAATAAAAATAAATTATAAAGAGGGAGAAAAGACAGAGCCTTGCGGCACACCTGCGGTCAGCCTATATTTGTTTGATGAGAACCAATCTACTACAACTCGTATAGTGCGATCTCTGAGAAAGCTCGATATAAATCGAGCTTATGTATTAACGACACCAAACGCGATCAGCTTTGATAAGATTGCACCTTACCAGATTTTATCAAATGCCTTGGAGATATCCAGGAGAACGGCCTAACTCTCACCAAACTGGTGGATAGACCGACTCCAACGCTCCGATAAGAAAGCCATCAGGTCGGAAGCCATATGGTTAACCTTTGAGATTATCTTAGAGAGCGCAGAGCAAATCGCGATTGGCCGATATTTCGCAGAATTATTGGCTTCACCCTTTATAGGGATCAGCTGGACGTTCGCAACCTTCCAACACGCTGGGAAAACTCCCGCACCATAAGCAAGGTTGAAAAGGTTGCGCACTAGGAATACCATCCGGGCCCGGGGACTTACTAAGAGATTCGCAAGAACAAATATTAGTTTAAATGTGAATTAATATAAATCATACGTATATGTGGGTCGCTGTGGTGTTATGGCAAGCATTTACTTCTAAAGCACATAAAATCCCACGTTCAAATTCGGGAAGGTTTGGTAGAAAAGGCAGTCTAGCAGACTCACATAGAATATATAGTCCATTTGGGCTACCATGAAGCCATAGTGCCTCCCGTGATGCGTAAAAAGTTCTAAAGGGCTAATGTTGAATTAATCTTTTATAAATATAAATTTTATGTAAGAGGCAGTCTATACAAGCAAACTCACTTAGAATATAAAGTCCATTGAGATACCATGGATCGCTTGACCCTTTTAACCTTTGTGATTCTTAAAAAGCTCCTAAGTTAGTCAATGTCGTTATTAACCAGTTCGGCTAGATTCCTACAGAAGTCCAAAGATAATGTAGACACCGCCTTATTGCCAGAGCACGACAGGACCAGAAGCCATGTTGAATGGATTTATCCTTCCACTCATTCATACAGCTTCTGAAGTAATCGGATAACAACTTTTAGTCTCTCTGCTTTTCGGATTAGACAGTCTCCCGTCGTGACAAATAAAATTACTGAGACCTTTTTGGAAGATGGGTGTACAAAGCAAACTGCATTTCGTGCACTTCGTTATACGAGTATTTATGGTCAGATAATCGACAAAACGCGTCCACAGTGGATTCGTTAGCAATTAAAATTGCCACACTTGGACAAATGAGAATCCACATTGTAAAAAATCAGAAAAACGGCATTTCGATTTTTTTCCCAAAACCGTGTTTTATAAAACCGACTGTCAGGTTTTCTTTTAAGTATAAAACCGGTATTAACTGTCTTTCGTCTAAGAATGGAACATCTATTCCTAATCAAAAGTGCAGTGATTGGCACCATTTATTGACAATGAAAATGCAGTACTCAATTGCTAAGAAATGAGATTTGTATTCTTTTTAAAAATACACTTGTAAAAAGCTACAACCGGGTGTTGCTGACCCCGCTTCGACTGATATTCAACAAAACCAACTAAAAACAGGTTTTTGAACCCATGAATTACGTCACATTAAATTTGTGAAAGGTTTTCTCTTCTTCGGCACCCAAATTGCAAAAAAAAATTAATTTTTATCCTTATTGTTATCCGATGCCCATGTATACTGTAAGCAGTTTTTGAGCTCAAATTTCATTCGTGTGGGGACTATATCAAAAAATGGGTCTATATAGTCATTATTGTCCTCAGATTGGTTTTAAAGCACGGATGTTTGTTATATCAGGAAGAACCTTTGTACGGGGTCTATTTTTATCTGAGCTGGTTACTGATCGATCGTTAAAAACTATACCAAATTTCATCAACATTGGTTGCAATTAGAAATAAAAACATGGCTTCTAGAGCTATAGACATAAAATCAGTAAAATATATATGTGTTCAACAGAACTGAGCAGATTTGAATAGATCTGAGCTGATTCAATTTCAACAGCGTGTGTTTTTGGTCAAAAACGTTATTCTGCCAAATTTCATGAAGAACTGTCAACAATTGCGACCAGTATTTTAATTACAAGCTTTTAATGGACAGCAGACGGACGGACAAACAGACAGACATATAATTTTAAATCGAATCAATTTGTGCTTCTGAGTTAATCGTCAGAATTTAAGGTCGGTATAGGTCAAATATATCTGGTAGTTACAAGCATTTGCCATGAAACTAGCTTATAATTCTCTTTATAGCTTCCACACATACTCGTATGTCCATCTGTTTGAAAAAATTTGGCACGGGATTGTTTTTGGTAAAAGGTCGGACGCGTTTCAAACTAAAGAAAATCTGTTGAGATTTTATTGTAGCTTTCACACATATATTCATCCGATTTTATATTTTAAGCTCTAGCAGTTAAAATTTAAAAATTCAAATCAAGTGTGGAATCTTAATAATATAAAGTAATGTTTAGCTCGTATGTTTTATTTCGGTCTGTTGTTTTTACACATTAAACAGAGATTAACCGGCTCAAGAACTCTCACATCTGTATTTAAATAGAAGACAAGTTTTTAACAAAATGGCAAAGTGACATTGATTTTCTTCACACAATTGCCCACGAAAATACTTTAGATCTGGCAAGAGTGAGTTGTATTTTCTTGGGCAATTGTGTGAAGAAAACATGAAAAGTAAGGTTTACAACAGTAGTTCTCATTCGTTTGGAAAAGGCCTGGCCTTATAGCGTTCGGTTTTACTTTCAACAATTTCCGCAAAGCTTTCTGAAGAGGGTTGCCATGGACCCGAAATCATGATAAAAGCAGTGTGCAGCCACGAAAATCAATGTCACTTTGCCATTTTGTTAAAAACTTGTCTTCTATTTTAATAATGATGCAAGAGGGTTTGAGTCGGTTAATCTCTGTTAAATCTTAGGTAATTTGAAAAGAAATTTTATGGCATTTATTTTTAGAATATATTTTTTTCATATGTTGGCCACGACTACTCCTCAGGGTTTCCACTCTGAGGGTCCAATTTTGGATGACTCTTTCGAGCATTTCGACCGGTATGGCTTTAATGACATGCGTAATGTTAGCTTCCAAAACCTGAATCGTAACTGGTTTGTCAGCATAGACTTTGGACTTTACGTAGCCCCAGATAAAAATGACTAAAGGTGTGATATCTAGGCGGCCAACTTCCCTTGTCCAAAAAGTAAAACTAGCTGCTTTTTGAAATGACCTCTCAATAGATCATTGTTTGAGCAGCTGTATGGCAAGTGGCACCTTCCTGTTGAAACCATGTGTCGACGGGCTTCAATTTCAGGTAGCATAAAGATCGATATCATGGCACGATAGCGAGCACCATTCACGGTGACGTTCCGACCATCATCATTTTTAAAAAAAATGTGCACGGATGATTCCACCAGCTTATAAACCGCACCAAACGGTGGTTTTCTCTGGGTATAATGGCACCTCTTGAACCTCTTCTTGTTGCTCTTCAGCCCAAATGCGGCAATTTTCTTTTTTTATTGACTTTGTCGTTGAACCAGATATGGGCCTCATCACTGAACAAAGTTTTGGTCGAAAACATCGGGTCTTCCCCTTTCTCACCGAACGCCCATTTTCATAATACAGTCTTCAGCATTTGAAGGTAATTATTTTTAAAAAATAAATTCCATAAAATGTCCTTTCAAATTACCAATAAAGATTCCAAACTTGATTTGAATTTTTATATTTTTTTTGTTCTAAAGAAATACCTCAAGATGGATCACCCTTCATAATACATTCAGACTTGATAAAATTTGGCTGCTGAAATGAGAGGAGATCAGTTTAGATTTAGATATAGCTTTTCACAAACTCAAATTTGATATTATTTTGGAAATCTTGGTAAATTTCCGAAACCACCCATGTTGGTTCAAAACCTCTTTTCAGTTGGCCACGCACTACTTTAACTTTTTTACTTGTGTATCAATGCTTACTGCATTGTATCGCGGAAAATGAGACTTTGGGGCATTTCCATTTTTCAAATCGCTTTGATTTCTCTCTCTCTCTCTCTCTCTCTCTCTCTCTCTCTCTCTCTCTCTCTCTCTCTCTCTCTCTCTCTCTCTCTCTCTCTCTCACTCTTTCTCTCGCTTTCTCTCTCTCTCCCTTACCTTCCACCAATCTTTCATTAATAATTAATTAATTTTGTTATTCATACATTTATTAAAGCATATCTATCACACATTTCATAACATTATTTATTGCATGTTTTTTTCTAGATTTATTCGGATTTGTTTTGTTACTGAAATACTATCGGTGTCAGTCTGTGTGTGCTATAAAACTTCCGCATAATCACAGTACACAAACGAAAACGAACTAAAACAACAAAACAGAACACCGAATAACAATAGCAAAACAGTAATAATGAGTTGTCTTTGTAGACATTTATTATGAATTAATTTTCCATGCTGTCAACAAATCACAAAAATTACGGAAATAGATTACAAACGGAATTTGTTATGATATTTATAAATACACTTGCTAAACATGCGAATAAAGACAAAGTGCTAATAATAAAAGCTATTTATTATTTAAAGCCCCAGCAGGCAAGAGAAATAAACTTGCAAATACTATTTCCGCAGCTAACTAAGCTAATTTTCCATAATTTGTTAATAAAGAAAAATAATCAACTATTATCTACTAAGGCAATTTCAACAAAGGTTTCCTTAAAGTTAAACGTTTGAAGCATACGTATGAATGGTTACCTTTGAAACTTTAGTTTGTGTGTTTAAAGCTTAAACAAAATTTGTTTTTTTATGCTAAAACTTAAAAACAAAAATCCTTGTTTGCTTCATAAAAGTGAACCTTTTTCCAGTTGTCCCTGAATTAATATCAATCATACGCACCCAGGAACCAAAGCATATTACTTATACTAATAACTCTAATCTTTAGTTTGGCGGAAATACTGAGCATACATAGACAAAATAAAAAAGAAGATTAGCCAGATATGCATTAGTTTTATCTTCCTCTAATGACGCATCAGCTTAAAGTCCGAACTGTACTATAATTGACATACACAAAAACAAAAAAGTTTTTCGAATTATATTTTCTTCCTCGTTTAAAAACGGTGACATTGTCCAAAAATCCATTTAAAGTTAGGAAAAATTTTTTATTTACTACTGCGTAATGCGACATTTTTTTCAATTTAAAATTGCTTTAAAAATGGATATGGTGGATACGGCATGTGAGAATGTAACTAACGTGTATGACCGCATTTTAAACTACAAACAAATTTATCCACTTTATCAACTAGTCTTTATTAGGAATGTGTAAATCAAACTTTTTTGTGATAAAATTATTTAATAGCCTCGAGTGCACCAATCATAACATTTGCAAAAAATATTCACTGATACACATAGGTGCCGAATCGAAAAGAATTGAAGTTCCGTAAAGGCATTATGTATGGCAAATAAAAAAACGGAAGATGACAACTACTAAGTAGAGACATAAATACTGTTACACACGTTTTATGATGTAAAATAAAAAGAACTGAATGTTTTTGGACCAAATATTTTTTAATATATTTATTGATGTATTGATGTATTGTATCCAAAAAGAATCTATTTATTCGAAATGTCCGCTTTTTGCCTTTACACACGCCTTAAGCCGCACTGGCCAATCGTCAATAGCTGCACGAACCCTGTCCATTGGAAAATTGGCCACAGCTCGAACCAAAGCAGCCTTCAGAGATCCAATGTCGGGGTATCTATTGTGATAAACCTTGTCCTCTAAAACCGTCCATAATTTGCAATCCAATGGGTTCATATCTGGACTGCCTGAGGGCCATTCTTCAGAGGAAATGAACGCTGGCAAATTGTTTCGAAGCCAGGCCTGGGACGTTTTAGCCTTATGGGCCGGAGCAGAATCCTGCTGGAAAGTCCATGGCTGGTTTTGGAACAGGGAATTGTTAAGAGGCTTCACAACAGCTTCCAAAACGGTTTCTTGGTAAACTTTGGCCGATGTTTTGACTCCTTGTTCGCAGAAATACAGGTCAGTGACCCCACCGTAAGAGACACCCCACCAAACCATGACTGAAGCTGGGTGATGACTGAGAGCCCTAGTTCCCAAGTCTTTTTTAATGATTCGAATCATGGACTTTTGTGTGATATTCATCTCACGGGCCATGATTTTCTGTTTTCGGAGCGGATTTTTGTGAATTCTTGATTTAACGGCTTTGACCGGTGCTGGTGGTCTTTTACATCTCCAGTCTCCTCAAACAGTTTTATGCATCGGCAGACGAACATGCGGCTAATCCCAAGTCGCCGGAGCGTTTTGAAAATATCGCTTTTTCATATCACACTTGAAAATCGTTATTACAGCGATACGGTTCTCATTATCCATGGTGAAAGTTGAAACAATTTTAAAATCCCGTTACAAACTAACGCTATTGAGGTTATCTTTCAAAACCCATATGACATTAACGGGGTATGTTGAAATGGGTGTGTTCAATGTTATAACAGTATTTATGTCCCTGCTTAGTATACATAGTATTTAAATACAAAGTATTTTTTTGTGGTTCAAGTCTGTAGCCTGAAGTCATTTTTTTTAAACCAATTTTAATAAATGATATAAGTTCATTTGCATTTACATTAGAAATATTTATTGGTGGTATTTTTAAACGTTTGTTTTGATTGTTATTGTTGGTGGATCTTTGTTTAGTAACTCTCTGAGCTGAGTTATTGTTTGCCGTTGGTTGTGACACTTGCTCATCAGTAGACGTTGATGTAGAAATAAGTAATTCTTTTGGTTTGAGTATAAGAGAGCACTTGCACGTGCTTTTCATATTTTGACAGTGCTTCTTCGTCGCATTCAAAGTCAACGTCATCGAGTAGAGCGTAATAATTTCTCTTTAATTGTTTACTTTGACAGTCATTGTGCATGATGCAGTTTTTGCGTTTTCTTTCATTCTCCAATGGTTTAATTAATCTTTTTGGTAGATAAGAGATCTATGCATTAAGCTCACTCATTTTGTCAGTTTACTTATCCTTTGATTGATCACACAATTGTTGTACACTGACCACTTGATATTTAAATAGGTTATAAACGAATAGAATGCCTAGAACCTTCACAGAAACTATAGGATGGGAATAGTCGCGAGCAGAACGACCGTCTCTCATGACTGCTAGGTTCAAACTGCAATTCCAACTTGTTTGCTTCTACTTTCCCCGACTTGTCGTCAAACTACTCACTTGTTACGTTTTTTTCTTCATAAGAAGGCTGTACTTGTACGAGGGCGACCGCAAAAGTAACTGGCCTAACATAGAAAGAACCGTTTTTTTTGGAATTATTATTATTTATTTTTTAACATAATCTCCTTCCAACTCAATACACTTCATCAAACATTTTTCAAGTTTTTTAATTCCATCCGAAAAATAAGATTTTTCAAGACCTTCGAAATATGCCTCAGTTTCAGACAAAATCTTTCGTCGGAGTCCAGTTATAATAAATAACTTATATTAGTTATATTGCTTTAAAAAAATTACAATAAATAAATTACAAAAAATTAAATTTAAATTAAATTAAAAAAATTAAATTAAAAACAAGTAAAAAATGTTAAGTTTGGCTGTGCCGAACAGCCAAACTTAACATTTTTTACTTGTTTTCAAATAGCGTCAGCAATCTACAACATAAAAATTGCAACTACTTGATGAAATGTACCTGTGATATTTTCCTTGGAAAGTCGGTTTTTCTTTTATCAATATTCGCGTTAGACGCCTGGTTTAAATTTTCTTATTTTGTATGCCCTTTTTGTAAAAATGTTTACTATTTTAAAAAATACGTGATATTTGTGTATTATAAGTGTGTATGCCAAGCTATGATTTAAAGTATCCATAGGACGTAGAGTTGCAATTTTCAAAGTGTTTATAAATTCTTTTAGAAGAAAAATCCTTGTATTGAGTATTAGTCTTTCAATCGTATACGAGTTAAACACAGATGTGATCTAAAGCTCATATTTCGTTACAATATGATTGTTTTTCGCGGCAAAAACACAAATAAATCTTTACCAATGCCAATGAAATACCATTTATCGTTTTAGATTTCAAATCAACCGAAAAGGAAATCCCAAATATTAAAGGATTTCTTTTTTTTATTAAAATATTTTGTTTCAACCTAGTCATTCTTATAATTGGTATTTTTAAAAAAAGCCCAAGTAGCACATGTCCTTCATATAGCAAAGCCATATACAAACTAAGCCCAAAGTGACATGCATTAACACAATAATACTAGCGCGAATTAGAAAATTCCAATTGCCTACAACATCTAAGAAGAAGTGGTCTCCAGGGCATAAGCGCAGCTATTGTCGAATATCATTTGAGGTGTTTCACTTGAAAATAAAAAAAAACATACATGAAGGTAGAATACTACAAGGCGACAATCATCATTGTGTACAATTTAACCTTCGCATCACCTGTTTTTTTTCGTTTTTGTTTTATTGTACGTACACGGCTATATGGCAAAAACGACTTGTTTTTGTGTTTTGAACGTATGGTTTATTCTCTTCCTTTTCGCTTTTCAATTTCCACAGCCGAAGGTCTGACAAGTAATGTCAACTCATTTAACATCTTATGACAAGTATTCATTTTGCAAATAAACACATACAGATACAGAGATATTTAAATACACACAAACAGAGACCACACATACATATGAGGCGGGAAAATATTCAAGGCCCTTTGACAAAAGACCTTTTTGAAGGCCTTTTTTCAGACGTGTTGTTTACAAGAAGAGTCACAATGCATATCTTCAAAAAAGGTCTTTTTCGGACGAATGGTTTTCAATTAGAAACAAAATGCATATAATTTAATATTATGGCCAAGAATTTAGCTTTATTATAAAGATTGGGGTTTGCCACTATATTTCAAAAATGATTTCGGGCAAGTGGCCGTCGGAGCTGGCTCAAATAAATTTCAGCAGAGAGGCCCAATTCTCGACCACTTTTTGCAGCATTTGCGCCGTATGTCAACAATAAAGCGCCCAAAATTCCCTTCCAAGGCGTCAATCGTGTCAGGCTTATCTGCTTAAACAAGCAACTTCACATAAGCCTACAAAAAGTAGTTTAGCGGTGTTAAATCGCACTATCTTTGGGGCCACGGCACAGGCCCACGATACGATATAATGCGCTTACCAAAAATTTCCTTCAATAAATTAATTGTTTTGTTGGCTGTATGGCATGCAGCTCCGTCTTGTTGAAACCAAAGGTCGTCCATAGCATTATCCTCCAACTCAGGCACGAAAAAGTCATTAATCATGGCTCTATATATTTCCCCATTGACTGTAACATTATGGCCGTCTAAATTTTTAAAGAAATATGGACCAATGATTCTCTCTGCCCATAAAGCACACCAAACAGTGACTTTTTGAGGTTTAACGGCATCTCAACAAAGGCTTGTGGATTTTCATTACTCCAAATATGACAATATCGGTCGTTAACGTACCCATTCAACCAAAAGTGAGCTTCACCGCTGAACAAAATGTTCTTGTAAAAATCAGGATCGGTGGCCATCTCCTTTTGGGCCCATTTACCATGATTTGCAAACGTTGTTCTGGAGTAAGTCTTATTCATTATGAAATGGCAAACCATACTGAACATAATCAAGTGACAGATTAAAAACCACACGTCTCGAAAAACACATTTTATGAAGATACAATTCAAATTTGTTTAATCTTTCGACAATTGGGCATTAACAACGCCTTCTTTGCACCTGAAGAATAGTCCGCCCATATTGCTAGGGCTTCCTTTGAGAAAGCCTACAAGAAGGTTTCTGTTTTTAAAAGAGAAATCCAATACACATTCCATCTCCCTTTCTAAGGCATGCTATTATGGTGATAAAAGTTTAGCTATTTATATTTCGGATCCTGATAATACTAGTGTTCCCAGATGCAAACTTGAACTTCCATTGGAAACTTGACATATTTTAGCATAACTTCGCTCAGAAAATTTTGTCATTTGAGGGCGTGTGTTGAAAAATGCATCTCAGTCTAAAAATGGAATCTTGTTTTGAAGGTGTCTCAATCGGATTGGAAAAAGTAGTTTGTGCGCATGCAAAAGTGTATTGATCTTAAAGGAGAATATTTTGAAAAACAATAAAACCATTTCCAATTAAAAATTATTGTGTTTTTATTGCCGGACACGAAATATAAATAGCAACCCACGTATGTAACGGCACCACAGAAGGTTTTCCTCCCTATGATGGTCATATTAGAGCCTTTTGTCGTTAATACACAATTTGGCTGGGAAGGCCAGTATGTAGCATATCTGAGTATCTACCAGCAGATCATCAGTTTGAATTTCAGTGTTGGCAAAATAGATAATGCAAAATAGGAAAAAAAACAAAGAGAAATATAATTATGTTCGACCGGCCACATCTTATATACCCTCCACTATTTCTACGCTACTTAAGCGCTAAAAAGTTCACTTATTTGGCTCATGCGTTCATTTCTAATCTCAGCCAAAACTATACGATAATAACCTAATATTTGGATTTGCCGCAATATGTTCTTTTATTTAGGTACCCACATGTCTATATTAACTACTGATCGCACGATTTATCCGCGCAGGACGTTTCTTGGGACACGTGATCCTAAAGGTCCAGCACCTAAGCACTTGTTTGAGGTATTATGTAAGACCAACCAACAGTCAACATTTAACTACTGTCCATCCTCAAAAAACCATGACTTATTAAGCAAATTCGAGTAACCTAAAAAGTAATTTTTACCACAGATCTTTTCCACTAAGCCGATTCCGGCCATTTACTAATCCATACAGCTAATGACCATAAGTTATCATCATGCGAAATTTCAGGAGCCTGGGTTAATAAGTTTGAACGCTATCAAGCTTTATGCTTATACACATGCAGACGAACGAACACATGGAGAGACGGACTGGCACATGGATAGTCGGGCGGAAACATGAACAGACGGACGGATATGGCAAGATAACAAAGAAAAAATATATACTTTTTAGGTCTTCCGATCAGTATTTGATGGTGTTGCAAACTGAATGAAAAATGTAGCATACCATTATATCTGTATGGAGGGTTTAATAAGTAAAAAAGCTTAAGCCAGGCGGGACCAACTACAGGGTGGTGCGCGATATTTTGCTTTTTTGCACTGCAGGCTGTGTTAGTCGACGGGAGTGGAGAGTGTGCGGAGCTTATAGTGGCTGACGGGAGATTTGTATTCGTCTGCTTTTCAGTTGCCATCATGCATTGGTCACTTGAGAAGAGGTGATTTTGTGTTGAAGCGCATTTTTCAATTGCGCACTCGATCATTGCAGTACAGCGTGCTTTTCGTTTACGATTCGCTGTTCCCCGCGCGGACGTGTTCCTGGACGGCAATCAATTGTAAATTGGCTAGCTTTATTGGGAACAGCAGGGAATGTGTCATGTGTACGAAGGGGACCTGAGAGAAGGATTACAGCACCACAAATCATCGAGATAGTTGAAGCGTTAGTACTGCAATTTCCGAAACGCTCTGCTCAGAAGCAATCACTTGCTCTTGGCATTTCCAGACTTTTTTTCAGCCGCCTCTTGAGGCAATGAAATTAGAGGGTACATGGTTCTAACAGGATGGTGCCATTGTACACACAGCGAGGGTTACCAAGAATTGTTTGAGGCAAATGTTTCCTGGACGGCTTATCTTTTTGAGGAATGATGTGAACAGGCCGGCATTCCTACCAGATTTAGCCCCATGCTTCTTTTTCTTTTGGGGTTACCTGAAGTCGCAAGTGTATATCAACCGTCCCAACACCTAATTAACAATATTGAGGCTGAAGTTGGCAGAATAACAGTCGACGTGTTTTTAAAGTTAATGAAAACGTAAGCAGCAGTCTGTGAATATCGATGGATACACTATTTAAAACCATGTAATTTAAAAATTCCTTTACTGTTCAATATAACTAAAAATATAAAATAAAGTTTTTTTTGGTTATAATAATTTATTTATTTTATACCCAAATAAGCAAAATCCGTGCTCCACCCTGTATAAGTTAACCTTGAGCTCTATGCTATTCAGACGATTCCGCTCCTCTGTCTAAGCTTGACGTCGGAATAATATGTTAGTTACTTCTACAGTGGTGAAAACATATTTCGCGGCGCTATAAGTATATACGAGTATTTATAAAACACCGACCAACACAATTTTGGCAGATGTAATAATAAATCTAACATAACGCTCTAAGCTTTATTTGAGCTAAGATTTGCATTTGTAAGATTTTAATTCGTGTGGGATCTTTGTTTATGGACCGATATAGCTCAGTTTTACCAGAGATAGGTGCTGCTTATTTTTTACGCTTTGTGCGAAATTTGGTCGAACTAGGATGTAAAATGTAGCTTCCTAAACTGCAGGTCCTGAAATGGCCGCAGGTTCTGAAATGGCTTCCTAAACTGCAGGTCCTGAAATGGTGAAGCACTTTTATATGTGGGATATATGAAAATAAAGACAAAGACAAAGTAAGCTATTAATCGCTCATTATGTACTGTGGGTGAAACATGGATCCATTACAACACTCCGGAGACTAAGAAGCAATCTTAACAATGGGTTTCTCCGAGGAAGGCCAAGGTGACTTTTCAACCAATAAGGTGATGGTGACAGTTTTTTTAGGATGCACGCGGGATAATCCACATCGATTACCTTCAAAAGGCAAAAACAAAAAACGCCGAATACAACGCCAACTTATTGGACCGACTCAAAAAGGATTTAAAAAAAGGACCCCATATGGCCAAGAAAAAATTTGTTTGATAACATTAGTGCACCCGTGCGCAGTCTCAATGGCAAAATTGCATGAGTTGGATTACGAATTGGTATCTCATCCGCATTATTCTCAGAATTTAAAACCCAATGTCTATTTCGTATTTCCAAACCTAAAAAAATTGCTCGGTGGAAAGAGATTCAGCTCCAACGATGAAATCATTGATCAAAAAAATGACGATGTTGTGGACCTCGAAAAAATCCAATTTTTTGGAAGGGATACACAAATTGGAGAAACGTTGGACAAAGTGTACTTATATTGAGCTGAAAGGAGATTATGCTGAAAAATAAATTTTGTTTTTGAAAAAAAACTGTGTTTTATTTGAAAAGTTATGAAATTATTGATATGCCTTCGTACTAAGAGCAGATTGAGCATGATCGGGTTTAATTTGTGGCTTCTGGAGCTCCAGTACCTCAAAACCGGGAGGTACATGTGTGTGGCAGCTATTCGAAAACGTGTTCGGCACAACAATGACCGAAATCAGAGGCGTGAAAAAAATTAACTTACTTTATGCCGAATGGAAATATTTGTCCAAGAACAGATTTGGCAAATATGAAAAATAAAGAAACAATGCGAAAGAATTCTACGAAAACATCGAAAATTATTTATATGATATCGCAGCTGTGGATGCACTTGAAACGATGAATATTGAAGAGGAAAAAGATTTCCTTCTGTTACAAAGAGAAAAAGGTCGACCAGGTTGTATGTCAGGCCAGGATTTGAAGCTGTTACGAAAACAAGAATGCAAAACGAAGCTACTGGAGGAAGCAGAAAAGCGCAAGCGAAACTATCAAGAAGAGTCACAAGAAGTTTAAGGTATGGGTCAATATAATGTTTTTTTTATTGTTATTTTTAATTATTGCTCGTTGTTCAAAGGACAATTTAGCTTCGAAAGTTGATTTTCTGAAAGACCAACATCAAGGAATCCAGAGATCTTGCGAAAAAATCCGTTTCGTTGACGATCGAATGTTAGCAAGCATGGATTAATGCCGCATCAGTGATCACGATGCAATGAATCTGCTACAAGTACAGCCGTCTTGCGGAAGTTGCAGGAAATGAACCTGACTTGAACGACATAAAAGTGGAAAGATTTCTTTAACCGAACATCGCCGCAGACAAGCGAAACAGATCATTGCAGAGTTCAAGGTACATATTTAATAATTAAACAACACTTAACCGTTGTAAATGACCCGGCAGAAAAATCAATAAAACTAATTACAGATTTCAATCGGGCATTGACGTACGACGAAGAGGACAAGCAGTATTTGCTTCAAGTTGTGCGACACTACAGAAAAATATTTTCATCCCACAAAAAACCTTCATTATTATAATAATATCAACAATAAAAAATTAAAAAAATTCACCTGTTTTTTGGAACATTGGTTTTAGGGTATTCCGGGCAAGTTTATCCGTAGTTTATCTGCAGACTGTTGCGGCTCGCTGGAAAGGTAATTATTATAGGTATCGAAGAAATTCAGTTGGCAACATACATTCAGATTTTGCTGTTATTCAAATATAAACAGGAACAAAAATAGTGATGAATGGTTAATGTAATAAAAGTTTGGCTCAACCCGGAGGTACTCGGAACTAAAAAAACTAGATATGCATAATTATGTTTTTCCTCGACCTCATATTTCTCAGCGCGAAAAATTTAACTTTTCTAAAAATTCCACTATGGCCACTCTAGTGGACATCGCTCTATAAAATCAGGTAATGATTCTCTTTAGTCGGTATAATTAGCATTGGTTCTATCTCTATTCCTTTAAGGTGATACAAACATCAATACCAAGTATTAAAACCCAGTACCACAATTTGGTATAGGTTATCAATATATAAGGCACAAAATAAATGGTGATTCGTTTTAATGGTTTCAGGCATTCTGGACGACCATTTGCTGCTGGCCTTCTAGAAGGTCTAACAAAAGAAGGGAGTTATGAAAGCTTATCCATGCGTTAAGTTCAGTTCTGAGTCGATTACACTAAGCATGCTTAAGAGCACCGTTAAAAGGCCTTGCTGACCTAGAAGGCCTTTCTTACACCTTCCTTTTCCCGCTGGAATATTTTAACATATGTATTTGTGTGAGTGTGCATATTTGTGAATTGTTCGCCGGTGTTTTTGTTTGTTTCGGAAAGAACTCATAATATAATAAAATAAAAATAAATATAATGAAATTCTTATTTTTTTTTCTTCTTCTTCTTTGCCATCTTATCATCACCATCACAATCATGTGACTCTTTTCATCAACTTGAAGTCATTGCCGGCTCTGTGCTCGTCAACATCATCGTCGTCCTCGTCATCGTAATGTTGAAGACGATGAGACATATGCGTTTGTATCTGTTCATGTGTGTGTGTGTGTATGTGAGCATGTATGTGTGCTTTGTAAACATGAATATGAGTTAAGATTGCAACCAATTAAAAGACAACCATCTCAATTTGAATGTCGTCATTCACACACAAGATACCCGGCTTATGTCACTTACACACATGCCATTTAAGGAAGGAGTTATGAAAAGTCGAGAAACAAGAAAAAATTATGCACAGTTTATGTAAATTTAAAAAGTAGTAAAACGTGGTCAATGGAAAATGTTTCTAATAGCCATAGAATAATGGGTGTGCCTTACATTAATAGGTGTGTCAGAATTAAGAATATATTTCACCGAGCATCCCAATATTGAAGAAATTAGATTTTAGTCAAGCCGCAAAAAAATCAGTTAAAAGTCAGGTTTTAATTAGAGCGCCCATACCCGAAAAAGATAACCAACATAGGTTGATTTATTTAAAAGCAAAGACAATTTATAATATAATACGTATACGAGTATAAAATAGTTTAGACCCACACTTAAGTGTACCGCTCGCCTCATAATCATCAGTTAATTCCATTTGACGATATTTGTCTGTCCCTCCGTCTGCTGTGTATTTTAAGTTTTTTTTTTTAAACTAGAGGTCGCAATTCCAAAATTTTGAAAAGTAAGTGTTTTGGACAAATACTGTTGACTTCAATGAAAATAAATCAAATTTAAATACTCGTATAGCACCCGTACATATGTTCAATCGAGTTTATGTCTTTAGCTCTAGTAGCCATATAAGTACATCTAATAACGATAACATTTGGCGCAGTTTACTTAGATTGATCTGTAATCAGCTTAGGTAAAAATGG
Source organism: Hydrotaea diabolus (assembly GCA_963513945.1). Taxonomy (NCBI): domain Eukaryota; kingdom Metazoa; phylum Arthropoda; class Insecta; order Diptera; family Muscidae; genus Hydrotaea; species Hydrotaea diabolus. The sequence continues at coordinate 45,813,495 of OY740717.1, read as the reverse complement.
TTCACACCGGTCCACGTTTTGACATTGCCCCGGTGCAAAGATCTCTCCCGATACAACATACAAACGCTCTAGAATATCCATATTAATTTAAAATTCATTAAAATTTGGTATGGTATCTTAAATGATGGACAAACAAACAGCCTTATACCCGTACAAATTGTCTGGGGTCCAAAACCTGGCTTACATGTCTTCATTAACCACAGGAACCTTGCTTCTAAGTCAGTCTTTGAAAAAGCTCTAGTTATATCTATGTTAGTCCTTCCGATACTAATTATGTCGTCTACAAACTTGAGGATGATAAAGGTATTAAAATTAAAAAAAAAAACTTTCCAACAGCCATAAAACATCCAAAGGGTGGTCCGACCATAATGAATTGTGAGTCACACTTTAACGTCAAGTTAATTGTCCAACTTAGTTTGATATTTTTTTTGTTTTTTGTGCGTTTGGCAAATTAAACCATAAAAAGGTACACAATTGAGCAACTCATTAAGTTTGTTGAAGTCTTTTAGGAAAATGAACGTTTGTATGCATTTTATACACTTCATAATTTTTTTGGTCAGCATAATCGACTAAATGTCTGCACAGTGGATTCGTTAAAAAGCAGAATTGCCGCATTTAGGCAAATGAGAATCCTCGAGGGCTTGTTGAAAAGCCAATGCATACACAAAGAGTGACTGTTTGGTGCGGTTTTATGGGCTGGCGGTGTCGTCGGGCCGTACTACTTTGAAATTGGGGTAGGCCAAGCAGTTACTGTGAATGGTGTTCGCGAGATGATAACGGACTTCTTGTGGTCAGAAGCTGAGAATATGGAGCTGGACGATATGTGGTTCTAACAGAATGATGCCACTTGAAACACAGCCAACGAAACAATGGCTCGTTTGCGCAAGAAATTCAATGGCCGTGTTATCTCACATCGTGGTGATATTAATTGGCTCCACCATCATCTGATTTAACACCGGTGGACGTCATTTTTGGGGATATTTAAAAGAAAAAGTGTAAATCAAAAAGGCATGAAGAATTTAAGAGCTAAAACATGAAATACCTTTTCATACTAAAGACATTATGTCTCAATCATTGTGTCTTATGCCAATATTTTTAGGGAAGTAGTGAACGATTAAAAATTTTGTCCAGGCAGCTTGCCAATATTTTCTTTCCAAATGTCAATACCATAAAAATACTTTGTAACTGACCAACTGCATGACAAAATGTCTTGCATTATGCGGCCTTAACAATTTATAAAATTCCCTAAATTTTTTTTTTTTAATTTATTTAATTTTCAGTTTTAGATTGTAATTGTTTTTCGTTTATTTTGTTTAGTTACTTAAGATTTAAGAATTATTTCCGTCAATATAACTCTACTACGTAGTAAGTGCCGGGAGCAAGCACTGTCGTATACTCAAAAGCATATTTGTGCAGCATAAAGTGGTCCTACCCACATTGACTTAGAAATTTCTCCTTTTGACGATTTTTCTAAAATAATTTTAACAGCACAATTTAACGTTATTGACGATGTTTTTATGAATAGTTATATTTTTGCTTTAATAAAAAAATCCAAATTGAAAAACGGTCTAAGCCTCAACTAGCAGATTTGTATTTGGGTTGTACCATTATTGATTTCAAATTCGAACAAAATCTCAACTAGTTGTGAACAGAAGCGATCTCGTTTATTTTATTTATTGACATAACGGTGGACATATTTGATTGCGTTTTGAGTTAAAAAGTGAGACAGGTCAGGCGTAAGTTCTTCAAATACATTAAAAGAGGTAGATACAAGAGGTCTCGAGCCGGTTAATCTCTGTTCAATTTTTAAAAAAATAAAAATGTGTGATAATTGCAGTAACCAGGGTACGTGATTCTTTTTGTTTTTATACACTCCGTATTATAACTATAGACGCATTAAATTTTTGGTGTTATTTAAAGTTTAAAAAATATTTTTTATGGGACTTATTGTTGTTTATTGTAGTAGTATAACTGTATTTTTTTGGAAAATTTAAGCCACCATTTCTTTAAATTGAGAACATTGCCACTTATAACTGTATTTGTTAGAGTTGCATAACTATAGACGCATTGGAATAAAACTAATACAAATGAGTTCAAATAAAAGTTGTGTCAACAAATTAAAAACCAATTGGTTAAAATTGTTTTTGTTTATAAAGTTTAACAAAATGCCACGTGGTATGTACCTAACTGAAGTTGAAAAAAACAAAATTTTAGCTTTTTTAGAAAGCGGTTTAAGCTATCGAGAAATTGGACAAAAAATTAGTCGATCGGATAAAGTTGTTGGGAATTTGAAAAAATTGTAACAAAATTTGTTTCACATAATGTGGCGCCCATACTCCATCCATGCCAACATGGATTTCGTCAGGGTCACTCTACTATTACAAATCTACTTCAGTTTTCCTCTGAAGTTATAGATGCATTTATTCGTCGCAAGCAAACTGACGTTATATATACTGATTTTAGTAAGGCATTTGATAAAGTAAATCACAGACTATTACTATTCAAGTTAAACAAAATTGGGTTTAGTAATAATTTCATAAATTGGCTTTCCTCCTACCTAATTGGAAGGGAACAAGTAGTTTTATTTGAAAAAAGTCTTTCTAGATCAATTCGTATTTCCTCTGGTGTCCCACAGGGCAGCCACCTTGGACCTATTCTCTTTTTACTGTTCATTAACGACTTTCCCGACTCTATTATCAACTCTAATTTACTAATGTTTGCAGACGACGTTAAATTATTTTCCTCTTATGCTAGCTTTGCGGACAGTCACATACTGCAGGGTGATTTGGACAGATTAAGTACTTGGTGTGAATTTAATTTTATGGAATTAAACCTTAAAAAGTGTAAGCATATGTGCTTTTCTAGACGTAGTTTGTTGGCTACTAAATTTAATTTATGTGGCTCTGAATTGGCATCGGTTGATTCATTTATTGATCTCGGTTTTATGATGCATATGATTACTATGGTAAATAAAGCGTATGGTGACTTTTATTTTGTGAAACGCTGGGCAAAAGAGTTTACTGATCCATATACTACGAAACAGCTTTATATTTCCCTAGTTAGGCCAATTTTAGAATATGGATCAGTGGTTTGGGATCCCCAATATGATTACTATGTTAACAAAATTGAGTCCGTGCAGAAAAAATTTTAATATTCTGCTTAAGGGGTCTTCACTGGAATACTGGTTATGAACTTCCTTCTTATAATGGCAGGTTAAATCTTATTAAATTGCCCTCATTGAAGAGTAGGCGAACTATGATGAATACGATGATGGTATATAAAATTATATGTGGGGTTGTGGCTTCTGAATACTTAATATCAAAAATTTATATTAACGTCCCATTTAGACCTACTAGATACTATCAGTTCTTACACTTGGATTTTCAAAGGCACAATTATGCATGTGGTGACCCATATCGTAGAATGTGTGCTGATTTTAATTCGTTATATCATTAAATTGATTTCTCCTTAGGTTTTGATTCATTAAAAACTGTAATAATTTTTTATTTAAACTCATTACACCAAGGCTCATTGTCTTCATAACAATTTAGGCTGTTATAAACAATTTTAGTAATTGTAATTATTCGTAAATACTTATGTATTTTATGCTTTTTATTTTTATTAGATTTTAATATTGTAATAAAGAAAGGTGGTGGTTATATTTTGATTTTGTATTGCATGCTTCTAGTCCTTCTTATACTTTGATTGGATTATATTATTGTATAAAATTAAGGTGGTGGTTATATTATAAAGTACTAATTTGGTGCTTATATTTTCTAGTGAATATTAATAATATTTTTTTTTGTACCGATTGGCTGTTGATAAATATCTGTAGCTAATTTACATGGATGACGTTTCTTGTCATCTCCATTACGGATCGGTCCATAATGTGTACGTTGTCCCTACGTCATGGGGACGTGGCCTCCTCGATCGGCAGGGGCGGGTGCGAGTGGCGTGGGAACGTTCGTCTAAAAAAAAAATAAAAAAAAGATACGGGAAGAAAAAAAAGGGGGACCAAAATAAAACTATTAGAAAGAGAAAGGCGCCGTGTTATTAACGCTGCTAGCAATTCCATGAAAAGCCTTTCCCAGATTGCTAATGAGTGTGGCATAAATGTGCTAAAACCTACGATAAGTAGAGTCTTAAAAGAGTCTGGAACAATTACCAGAAACAAGCTTATGACAATGCCAAAACTAACAATGCCCTCGTCACAAACAAGCACGCCTGGACTTTGCAAAAAACAATTTGCAAACAAACTGGAACTAGGTAAGTTTCATGATTATAGATTTTTTTCATCTTTCTAATTTATCAACTCCTTTAATTTTTTATTTTTTTAGGTGATTTTTTTCGGATGAGAAAATATTCAATTTTGATGTTCCAGATTTTCAGGTTTTAATTTACGAAAGGAACCACGATACTTCAAAAAACAAAATTACGATGGCAGTTCCTCAATGGTCTGGGGAGCATTTTGTAGTGACGGTATGCTTGATTTGGTATTTTCTAGTTGTCGGATGAATTAAATGGAGTACGTGGAAGTCTTGAAATATAAATTATTGTCATTTTGGGAAAGCAGCAACAATGAAGGGCTCATTTTTCAGCAGGACAACGCGATAGTTCATAAAAGTCGACATACTCAGGAATGGTTGCAATCAAAAAATATTCAAACTATGGACTGGCCCGCATGTTCTCCTGACCAGAACTTAATCGAGAACATATGGGGAAACTTGGCCCGTCGTGTCTATGAAAAAAAGCGCCAATACCAAACTGTATTTGTGGCTATCGCTGAATGGCGTTTAATTGATGAAGATTGACGAACATATTTTATGGACAGTATGAAGGCTAGAAGCTTTTAACTTATTCAAAATATGGGAGGCCCTAACCAATATTAATTAATGTTATTATGTTTAGCTCGTTTGTTTTATTTCGGTCTGTTGCTTTTACACATTGAACAGGGATTAAAACGGCTCAAGACCTCTTGCTTCTATATTTAAATAGAATACAAGTTTTTAACAAAATGGCAAAGTGACATTGATTTTCGTGGCTGCACACTACTTTTATCATGATTTCGGGTCCGTGACAACCCTCTTCAGAAAGCCTTGCTGCAATTGTTGGAAGTAAAACCGAACTCTATAAGGCCAGGCTCTCCACAAACTGGCCTTATAGAGTTCGGTTTTACTTCCAACAATTGCAGCAAGGCTTTCTGAAGAGGGTTGTCACGGACCCGAAATCATGATAAAAGTAGTGTGCAGCCACGAAAATCAATGTCACTTTGCCATTTTGTTAAAAACTTGTATTCTATTTAAATATAGAAGCAAGAGGTCTTGAGCCGGTTTAATCCCTGTTCAATGTGTAAAAGCAACAGACCGAAATAAAACAAACGAGCTAAACATACGTACATGCACGGCACGGCACACAAGTTGACATAGTCAACTAAACTCTTTTTACAACACACACACACGTTGTTGCAAAAGAAATCTATTGATGGCTCTCGATGTGGAGTCTCTTTAGAGCTTGCAAGAGTGAGTTGTATTTTCGTGGGCAATTGTGTGAAGAAAACTTGAAAAGTAAGGTTTACAACAGTAGTTCTCATTCGTTTGTGGAGGGCCTGGCCTTATAGAGTTCGGTTTTACTTCCAACAATTGCAGCAAGGCTTTCTGAAGAGGGTTGTCACGGACCCGAAATCATGATAAAAGTAGTGTGCAGCCACGAAAATCAATGTCACTTTGCCATTTTGTTAAAAACTTGTATTCTATTTAAATATAGAAGCAAGAGGTCTTGAGCCGGTTTAATCCCTGTTCAATGAATTAATGTTATTTTATTTTATTTTACTTAATTTTTTAAAAATAAATTTATCTAATTTTGTAAATGTGTGTCTATAGTTATGAAACATCAATAAGTTTGAAAGTGCAGAATTAAACAAAACCCATTTAGAGTTTATGAATTATTTTTGTTAAATAAAATGTGTTTTTGATCATTTTATTCTGTATGATAACTTAATGGGTCTAAATTTTTTGTCAACTAACATGCCATCTGAATCAAAGATGCGTGTATATTATTTTAATTATTATTTCTGAGCAGATAGTTCGTTTATCCCTTTTCCAACATCGCATTCATCATGGACTTCTAAATGCTCTACTGAAGCCGAAAAAAACACAACGAGGCCAACTATTTCAAGAAAATGTCTAAAAACGCAGTTGCCAAGGCCTTCCGAAACTGAACAAATATTGGCAGAGAGCCTGTTCACCACCTATTTTATACCAATTTGTGATCGGGCTGTGTTCAGGGTTTTTACTTAAATTTGTATAACAAATTATTAATGAAATGCTTTTCAGGTTATTCGCTTTTGTTTGAACTTTTGTAATTTTTTTTAATACTCGTATATGTATTCTTTGTTAAAGTTTTCAATGAATTCTTATTTTCTTAATGATAAAAATAAAATTTAACACTTATTCTATTCCAAATTTTAATGAGAAAACTCTGCAAAAACGTTAAAAAAGAAGTGGTCTAAGCCACATTTTTTTAAGTAACGGTCAAAATTTAATCTTTTTTGTATCCTTGGGAAAATAGTTTTTAAATAAATTATAAAGTATAATATTCTGACTTACCGAATAATTGGAATTGCTAAATTTTCTTGATAAGCAAAGTAAGACTCTTCAAGTAAAAGTGGTCTAACCCCAGTGAAATTTAGACCAAAATTTGAAGCGATACAGCGATCACATTTTTTATGATTAAGAGGGTGGCTAAATTTTAAGGGCCGATATTGAATGTGAACTACACGTCAAGCTATTTTTCTGCATTTCATTTGATTTTTCTCAATTTCAGACTAACTCAGTTTAAACCATAGAAAGATACACATGCGAGCAATGCGTTAAACTTATTCAGACTTATTAATCATCTTCAGTGATGAGGCACATTTTTACCTCAGTGGGTTCGTCAGTAAACAGAATTGCCGCATTTGGGCGAATGATAATCCAAGAGTGATTGTCGAAAAAACAATGCACCCACAAAGAGTGACTGTTTGGTGCGGTTTATGGGCTGGCGGCATCATCGGGCCGTATTTTTTCTAAAATGAGGCCGGTCAGGCAGTTAGTGTGAATGGTGTTTGTATCTTAACTTTTTATGGCCCGAATTGAAAGATATGGATGTGGACGATATGTGGTTTCAACAGGACGGTGCCACTTGCCATACAGCTAACGAAACAATGGCGCGTCAATTCAACATCGGCCCCTACAATTTAACCACCCACTTTATATTAAAAAATGTGATCGCTGTATCGCTTCAAATTTTGGTCTAAATTTCACTGGGGTTGGACCACTTCTACTTGAAGAGCCTTACTTTGCTTATCAACAAAGTTAAACAATTTCAATTATTCGGTAAGTCAGAATAGCAGAATAATATTAAATAATTTAATCAAAAACTTTTGTTAGACTCAGTAAACCAAATCTAACCAAACTGAAGATAATTCTCGGGCAACTGTTTGTTTTACAACTAACATCGTGCGTTGTCGTTGGGCCACCCTTTATGCAATTTTTAAAGAAATTCCACTTTATTGTAGAAAATGGCGTTGACTTGTACAGACCTAAGGATGCCACCACTACAAACGCCTTTAATTTAAACCTATCGAAAGCCGCAGAAGCTCGACTTAAGAGCAAACAGAAGGTAGAGCGAAATAAAGGCCATAGCAGCATATAAGCGGTACTGAAAAAAATTAGTTGAGGCAAAGGAACCTATAATCGCTACACCATAGGTAATCAGACTAAAACCTCTGAGTCTGAGATATGTTAACTTTCGAATGCAACTCTCAGTAATAACCTAACTATCCAAACTTATTAAACAGCAATATATTATAAAATGTCTTTCTTCGACAAAGATGAACTGTAATATAGTTACTTTACTGTCAGTATTAAAATCAATCTTAATATCCAAAGTCAATACGCCTCACCTTTATACGGGCATTCAGCTAATAATCAATTAAGGTAAATAGAAACGATAGTAAATACCGCTCTACGATATGCCCTGGGTGCTTTCCGTACCACTCCAGTCCTCAACATGCTTTTTGAATCGGGTCCCATAGCAACTCAAACAAAGATTCTGACCGAAAAACTATCTAATACAATTTTATTCAGCAATAACACACTTATTCAGGAAAAAACTAAGAAGTGTAAAACTTCCAAGAAAATACCGAAATTCCCTTCCTCAATTCACCGATGACTCAACTATATCTTACAGATAGAATCCACTTTATCAATACCCAACAGAGAAAACACCCAACACCCACCGTGGCACTTAAAACCTTATCAAATCGACACCAATCTTAACAAACTTAACAAATGTAATACACACCCTAAGATATATAAGCTTTGTTTCGATGAAATTAAAAAAATCTACCCGAATACAAATTTATTTTTACTGACGGTTCTAAATCCGAACACTGTGCTGCCTTCGGTATTACCACAGAAGACACCACAATCCGATCAGGCCTATTACCTTCTTACAGCTCAATATACCGCTGAAATTACAGCAATATATGAAGCCTGCATTGTTGCAAAAACTTAAGGGGGTAAATTTGCTGTATGCTCTGACTCCCTATCAGCATTAAAGTCGATTGAAAACATATCCAATTCAAATTTCTACACTTCTCCTATAAGAAATACAAAAATACAGAATCATTTTAAAATTATGCTTGTTTGGGTACCCGGCCACTCCGGCATCAAAGGTAATGAATTCGCTGGCGAAGTAACAAAAAATGAAAGCACAGCTCCACTAATGTCGTTTGCCAATCTCAATCACAAAGACTTAAACAACCATATCTGTCAGTACTTTTCACAGACCTCGACAAACTACGAACACACTTTCCAGTGCCATAGAGATGTAAATCCACATAAAACTAATTTACACTCCTACTTAAAAAGAATCACTATATTAAATAGGATTGACATGATCAAAATACCTAGGCTAAGACTCGGACATTCTAAACTTACACACGGCCATTTGCTAAAAATCCAAATTCCATCTATTTGTAACTGTCTACCAGATAACTCTTCCAATCTTAAACATTTTCTGAAAGATTGCCAAAAATTCAATAATATAAGAATAAACGTATTTGGACAAAACGATCCTTTAAAAATCCTAACAACTTTAACCTCTTTGGAAATACAACAACTGATTGTTTTTCTAAAATAAACTAATGTCTACAAATTAATATAAAGCCGCTGATATTCCACCATAGTGGTTTAACATAAAATAAGTTGCTAACATAGAATTAAGTTATAATTTAAGATATAAATTTACTATATTTAAAAAAAAATCAAATAACTGTTGAGCTGAAGGTCTAGATGCTATTGCTCACTCCTCTCATATTAATTGATAATTTGTAATTATGAATTAATATCTCCAAATAAATAAATTAATAACCTAACTTAGCATACTCCCCTCTTACGAATATATACACTGTTTTTAAATATGAATTACATATGAGTGAAAAGAAGGAAAAACAAAATTTTGGTACACGTTTCATATGTTTTTCTTTTTCTTCGGTGGCACTTCCGTCCCCCTCCCATTGCGGGCGCTTCCTTTCGTTGAACTTTTATTTCTCGCTTTTTTTACATGGGCGATGTTTGTTTATTTAAAATTGAAAGAATCCCGAAAGAAGAAGCACGAAAAGAGACATGAAACTGCATGTCAGTCAGTCAGCCAGCCAGCCAGGCATTCAGCCGGCTGAAGTGAAGATATGTACAAAAGTTGATTATTTGCTTTGTGCGGCAGTTGAGCTTCGGTGATATGTTGAATGTTTGTCAAACGTACGAAACGTATTCATTTTTTTCTCTTTTTTTGTGTGTCCCGCTGGATGGCACGGATGTGTTCTCCTCTGGAGAAAAAGTCAACTTTTTTCGGGCGTAGGCTTGTCATACTCTTACGTTCAATATATGTAGACTTGTATGTGGTACATATACGTAAATATTTGTTTTTGTAAGACTGCAGATTACATGTGAAATATGTACTTCATTTCAACTGAAAAGTATTAAATTGGAATTAAGAATTTGTGCGCTCCTGGTGGAGCTGAAATTATATTTCCATATTTCCACAGACTGTGGCCCATTCCACTGAAATGAGAGTATAACTAACGAGAAATTCTTGACTTAAAGATCTAGGAGTTTAAGGAATCTTAACAAAATATGAACATTTGGAAATTTTGTAAATAAAAAAATTGTTTTGTAAAGGACGAAAGAAATTTTGCAACCTGCATTTTTTTACAAGGTCATATTGGCAAAAGTTCTTGGCCTTTAGTGTTTCGGTCTACCTATTGCTGGTCTTTAGCCTTGTTCAAAATCTCCGATTTTTTTACAAATAAATTGTTTGTCAGTTAACCCATGTCTTCATTTTGACCTTCTCCAATACATCGTTCCCTTTAAACCTTCTTGGTAAAGTCAGTAAAATGGCTTAATGACTTGTTATCTCCTTCCCTTTGTTAAAAATATTTTAAAGCATTCCTCTTTTCCAGGAGATTGTGGAATCCCTTATCATAATGCAATCTTTACAAGTGGTCCTTGAATATTCGGTCGATATAAATTCTGTCTTACTTGTTCTCTATCATTGTCTGCTATAAGATAAATAGGTTGTTCTTGACGACTTACCAGGGCTGCTATATATATTTCTGGCCTAATATGAAAATGCGAATATTTATCATCAAAAATGGTTTTATTTGTTTTTCGAGGTTTTCTCAAGCTTGATTTATACACTTTTGCATGCGCTTAAACCAATTGTCGAAGCACTTTTTCCATTCCGATTGAGACACCTCCAAAACATAGCTTTTGAACGCTGCAACAGCATCTTCTGGCGACGAAAATCGTTGGCCACGCATATTTTTATCTTGATGTGCGGGAATAAAAAGAAGTCATTGGGTGTCAAGTCAGCGCTGTTCGGCGGATGACCCATCAATTCGAAGTTTTGGCCGGTCAAAAAGGTGCTGGTTTGAGCCAATGTGTGAGAACTCGCATTGTCATGATGCACAATAATTTGTCTTCTCTTATTCGTTTTTCGAATTTCTCCGAAGACTTCATGCAAACCAATTGTGGTGTACCACTCGGAATAACCGTCCTACATTGCTCAAGCAGAACAGTTGCCACATGACCAGTTTTGCCGAAGAAACAGGCGACCATTTGCTGCGAAGTGCTTCATCCACGAACAACTTTCGTTGGATTTGGCACGTCTTTGATTGCTGTTTTGTTTCAGGCTCATAAGCATAGATCCATGATTCGTCACCTGTGACGATCTTATACACTGCGATCGTATTTTTTCTAAATTGCACCAATCGACACTAGCCTTTGTTTGAGCGATTGTCAAATTGTGCGGGATCCAACGAGAACAAACCTCTTTTACGGCCAGGTGTTCATGCAATATCGAATGAATGCTGGTGGAAGAAATTCCAAGGATGCCTCTATCTCACGGTATGTCACATGACGATCTTGCACGGCATCAATGTTCTCTGGCACAATGGCCGTTTTTGGACGACCTTCACGACCTGTCTTTGAGCGAGCATCGCCCACGATTAAATTCATTAAACCAGTTTTTCACGGTGCTATAGGATGGTTGTTCATCGCCATACAAAAACTTTAAGTTCATCGATGCACTCTTGTCGTGATAATACACGACTAAAATTATGAAAAGTGATCGCACGAAAATGTTCACTAGTTAATTCCATTTTTTTTGCCAAATTTATTTTTTCAAGTCACTGTAAACAACACAAATGATGGTCGTACGTCAAAACGTTTCTGAGTACGTTTATGCTGAAAAATGTCAAACGTTCCAATGGAAATGGCAGATGGCGCCAGGCAACACTTAGTGTTTCCTAGACCAGAAATATATATATAGCGACCCTCGTATATGCATCTGCTTAACAGTGAAATTAAATTTACACTTTGGAGTTGTTTTTCACAAAATAAATTTTTACCGTATACAAGCATTAAAATTAAATTGGATTAACCATAGCAAGAAGACAATTCTTTAAAAAACAATCCTATAAAAAAAGTCAGTCAAACAGTCTGTAAATATGGTAGGACTTGTTTAAGTGAGTTGCCTGCGTCCTACTCTTTGACTTAATACTTGCCATATGCAAAATCAAGCAATGTTTCGTATATCAAGAATGTTAAACGAGTAGACCCCTTGTCGGCACCACACATATACGGTACCGATGAGCTGTCCTACACCAAACCTGATAATATCACGTAATTCACTCTTTTTAAATTCAAAAAATTTGCAGCTACACATGACCGACAATATTATATCCTTAAGCGCCATGGTAAAAAGATAGCTCATTGATTCTGCACAGAATTAAACAAAGATAAGATTTAAAATGTTATTCCTGAGTGGAGCGCTTTTTTGCACTGCAGGCTGTGGCGGCACTGTTGTTCGAAGAGAGTGTGCGTGACTTATAGTGGCTGACGGGAGATTTGTTTTCGTCTGCCTTTCAGTTGCCATCATGCATTGAGCACGTGAGGAGAGGTCATTTTGTGTTAAAGCGTATTTTTCGAATGCGCACTCGATCATTGCAGTGCAGCATGCTTTTCGTTTACGATTCGCTGTTCCCCCACGCGGACTTGTTCCTGGAAGCCAATCAGTTGTTAATTGCGTAACTTCACTGAGAACAGCAGGGAAGGTGTCATGTGTACGAAGGGTACCTGAGAGAAGGATTGCAACACCACAAAACTTCGAAAGAGTAAGAGCAGCAGTACTGGAATCTCCGAAACGCTTTGCTCGGAAGCAATCACTTGCATTTTCAGACGTTCTCTTAACTGGATTCTTTATGATGGACTGAATTGTCACCCGTAAACGATATAATGCTCGTGGTCCAACAATTGTCAGCACGGGACTATTTGATACGGCGGACCATGATTGTTAGAGGCAAATGTTTCCTGGACGGCTTATCTCTTTGAGGAGTGATGTGAACTGGCCGGCACGCTCACCAGACTTAGCCCCATGCGATTTCTTCCTTTGGGGGCTACCTAAAGTCGAAGTTTTACATCAGCCTTCCCAGCACCTTGGAAGATCTAATTAACATTATTGAGGTTGAAATTGGCAGAATAACAGTCGACATGCTTGTTAGAGTTCATGAACATTTTAGGAAACGTATGCAGCAGTGTGTGGATAGAAAAGGTAGACATTTACCATATAAACTATTTAAAAGTATTTAATTTAAAAATTCCCTTACTGTTCAATATAATTAAAATACAAAATAATTTTTTTTTCAGGTTTATAATTGTTTTATTTCATTCCCAAATAAGCAGATTTCCGGGCTCCACCCTGTACAGTGAAGTTTCATTTCTAAATGGATTATTATACGCTGATTTTAAAATAGATAACTTTTTTTTGTAAAATTGTATTTAATATTGGGATAACCAATAAACGGGATTTGGTTACTACAAGTAACATATCTGTTGTCCACACCCATCATTGGTACTAAAAGCGTGTACATCATAACTGGTTGGTTGACATTACCACCGGTTGTGGCAATCAATAATTTTATTGAATTCAGTTGTTATAACCGACTTATTGGCTACGAGTACCATGATATTATCATAGCTACCAACCCATGATACAGGGTGGCGGATGAATATTGCAACATTAAGAAGCTCAAATAATTTTTTTCAATGTATAAAATTCACTCTTCTTTTATTCATGTTAAAGCTTATTCTATTTTATTAAATAAAGTTTAATTAGTTTAACAAATAATGGAATTTAAATCCCCCCGGCCCATGCTCGTTGATACATATGCGGCATACCAAAAAGTTGTTCATTACTGCTTGGAGAGTTGATGCAGGAGTAGCCGTAATTGTTTCTTGAATGGATTGCTTTAGCTTATTAACAATTGTTGAGTTGTTTTTGTAGAATTGCTGCTTGCCCCCAAGAAAATTACAGGTGCAGTAAGGTCAAGCGATCGGAGGGGGGGAGCCAACGGAATGTGGAGTTTATGCATATCAGCTTATTGGGAAATTGTCGTCGCAGTTCTGTCATAACAGGCCGGGCTATGTGATGAGTTGCACCATTTTGCTGAAACTACAAAGAGTTGAAAAAATTTCTCATTAGGATAGAAAAACTCTGGATAGAAAAGCTCTGGATAGAAAAACTCTCTCGACATGCTCAAGTTAATGTCTCTAGTAACCGTAACGTGACGTAACAATTTTTGAAACTGCACACCTTACTGTGACACGAAGTGGATGGAATTCCGTCTCATGAAGTATCTGTGGGTTCGAAGCGCTCCACATTCGACAATTTTTAATTTTTTGTTGACTTTAAATTGAAATGGGCCTCGTTAGGCATGAAAAAACAGTTCAACATGTTCCGTCCTCTTCCATCATTTGATGCATCTTCTGGCAAAATTCCAAGCGAATCGGTTTGCTGCATTCAGTTTGATGCCTTTTTTAATTTTATATGGGAATACCAGGGCGACCGCAAAAGTAATTGGCCTAACATAAAAAGAACCGTTTTTTGGAATTATTATTATTTATTTTTTAACATAATCTCCTTCCAACTCAATACACTTCATCAAACGTTTTTCAAGTTTTTTAATTCCATCCGAAAAATAAGATTTTTCAAGACCTTCAAAATATGCCTCATTTTCAGCAATAACCTCGATATTGGACGAAAATTTTTTGCCACCAAAAAATTTTTTTAAATTTGGAAACAAGAAATAATCAGAAGGAGCTAAATCTGGCCTATATGGTGGATGCGGAGCAATTTCAAATCGTAATTCGGCCAGTTTTTGTTGAGTTAAAAATGCAGTGTGTGAAGGAGCATTATCTTGACGAAAAATAACTTTTTTTTCTAAATGCGGTCGTTTTATCTTGATTTCTTCACTCAACCTTCCAATAATGTACAATAATATTAATTATTTATAGTTTTTCTTTCTTAAGATAATCAATAACTATTATACCCCTTGAATCCCAAAATACTGTGGCCATTACTTTTCCTGCTGACTTAACAGTTTTCGCCTTCTTGGGACCACTTTTACCAGCTTCTATCCATTGTTTTGACTGTTCTTTGCATTCTGGGATGTAGTGATGGATCCATGTTTCATCAACAGTTATGAATCGGCGCAAGAACTCTATTGGATTACGCTGATAAATCGCTAAAAGCTCCTCGGAATTGGTCCAACGGACGATTTTTTGGGCAAAGTCAACAAACGCGGCACATATCTTGCGGATAGCTTTTTCATGTGGAGTTCATCATGTAAAATACTCCAAACATGTTTTTCGTGTATTTTAACAATATCAGCAAGTTCTGTGAGCTTTATTCGTCTATCTTTAGTCAATTCATTAAATATTTTTCTAATGTTTTCAATAGTAGTAGCAGTTTTCGGTCTTCCAGAGCGTTGTTCATCTTCCGTACTTGAACGACCCATTTTAAATTGTTGAACCCAGGATTTCACGGTGGAGTATGATGGTGCATTATCACCATGAACAGAATCCAATTCATCTTTGATTAATTGTGGCGTATAACCTTTCATATAAAAGTGTTTAATTACCGCACGAAACTCTTTATTTTCCATTTTTCAAAAATTATAAAAGTTGTTTACTTCAATCACCTGTAACAAAGAAAATAATCATTAAATATTTCGGAAATTTTGACAGATGGCTTATAAATGATTGCGTTTAAAAAACAAAAAGTTGCTAGTAAAACAGAAAATTTGCCAGGCCAGTTAGTTTTGCGGTCGCCCTCGTAAGTCCAAATATTTGTGCGTAATTGACTACAATGACTGTCTGCTTATACCCAGTTGAGCAGATAAGCTACTTGTCAAAACTCTTGAATTGTTTTGTAACAAAGCAGCTACAGCAGCGATTGTTTCCTTCGTCCGAACTGATAAGTTTCAATGGTAAAGTCTGCTGTTAACTGTCCCATGCTCGGCAAACATGTTAACAAGTCTCATAATGATCCATCAGCTCGGAGGATTGCCGCCAAACGTGCGCCTATACTCTCTTTGAACAGGAACTACAGACTCCAGTGCGTGATGGCGGCGGACAATTCAAATTCTTGTTTCAGTGTTTCAGTTATCCATTTTTGTTAAATCTAAAAATCAATCTGCAAAATTAAAAGAAAAAAAGATAAATTAAATAGAAAAAAAGCTATTCAATTTTTATTTGGTAAAGTCTTTCATCAGCTACCCTGTATGCCGAACAAGATTACTATTTATACCATGGAATTTTGATGATTTCATTTTGTAGTTCGAACGATTTCCAAGTGAGTTTTTCCCTGTGTTTAGTCTAAATAACACTGCTGTGAAAAAACATAACATTTCTTACAATGAAAAGATTATTTTTAGGTTATTAACGGGTCGTATTCGTATCTTTATGTCAACGCACCCTCAACATTTTTAATGGTCTTTCAGTGTCAAAAAGTTAGTCGAAATCAACATTTTCACCATGGTAAAGTTCAAATACGAGCAACGTTTGGAATTCATAAAAAGTTACTACCGAAATTCAAAGTCGGTAGTCGCACCTTTGAGAGCTCTTGCTTCAATTTTCGGTTGTAACAATCGTCCCACTCGACAGGATGAGCGATGAAGCTCATTTCTCACTCAGTGGTTTTGTCAATAAACAAAATATGCATCATTGGGCAGCAACAAACTCACATGTGCTTCATGAGACACAATTGCATCCGCCAAAAATTAATGTGAGGTTTTCATGCCGGAGGTGTAATTGGGACGTATTTTTTCATCGAAAAAAACAATCTTCATGAAAACAATGTTCATGTTACTGTCAACTTATGTGCTATGTGGTTGCAACAAGACGGTGCCACTAACCACACAGCACGTGTTACAATCGATTTACCGAGAGGCAAATTCGGTGAACGTGTTATCTCGAGAAATGGTCATGACCACCTCGTTCATGCCATTTAACGCCATTGGATTTGTTTTTATGGACCACATCAAGTCATTGGTCTATGCCAACAAACCAACAACTTGAGACGAGCTTAGAGACAACATCCAACGCGAAATTGCCAACGTTCCGGTCGAAATGAGTGCAAGTGTGGTGAAAAGTAAGGTCCAAAGAATAGATCGAATTTCTTTCCAAAATGTAACATTTACACTACATCTTGTATAAATTTGAAATCTATATGTGACGCGCAAAATAGAAAGGGACCTAAGGGTAAAAAACAGTTTTGTTCAGGAGAGCCATTTTAAAGATTTAAATACGTGTATCTTTGGTGTACCATCACTTTCATAAAACTCGCCTATCTCTGGGGTGGAACACTTTTGTGGCATGGGATCGGTCTCATTCGATGCTCAGATGTTTTCCACATCAAAATAAAATAAGTAAAAATTGATTTTTTTGTACCCTAAGGTCCCTTTCTCTATGCGCTGTCACATATCTTAAATATTCTGTGTTTTATTAATAAAGTATACAAAATTGTTATGTCCTTAATGGAAAACCCTGTACAAGCAAGGAACGACTTATTGTTATCTTAAAGTGTAGATGAATTTTATACACAATGTTTTGCATTGAACTTTCGCTAAATTCGGTAGAGATTAAACATCTTTAAATTTAAGAACTTCCTCTCGAAATTAAATTATATTCTACACCCCCGTTTCCAGCTTTTCCCAATATTCTTTAAAGAAATGACATCCTTCCCTTGCACTCTTACTTTTCGTTTTTACTAGTGTCATTGCTACAGCTTCCTTCCCTCGGCATATGCATGAAAATTATGCCAAAAATATTCCCATTATACGATAGTTTTTTTTTTTCTGGTCATATTTGCCTCTCCAAGTGGTTGATGGAGGAGATGAGATTCTGGTATGCCGTTTGTTTGTTTTATTGCTTTCTGCCGCTTATTTCCGCCCACACAATGGAGGACATGCAGCGAACGTTTTGTAATATTCGTATTTGCCATGCAGAGCAGCAGCAAATGCATGGAATAACATTAGTAAATGCCAGCGGGGTGTTGTGGTTATTACTGCTTTTGGCCCGGTTTGGGAATTGCGTTTCTTTTTTTCTTTTTGCTGAGCACTCTTTTTCGGTTGCCATGGTACGAGTATTCCGGCTGAAGTACAACACTTTATGCGGTTGGTTACATACTGTGTTTTTTTTGCTTCTTTCGAGTGCATTTACTGGGGAGGGCGTTAATGTTGTTGTTCTTGTAATGAATAAGCACAAAATGATAGCCAACATTTTGTGGTTAACTATTGAATGAAGTAGAAAATCTACTGCAAGTTGCTGCCGTCACTTCCTACTAAAGGGGGCGGAATCGTTGGTTGTTGGGTTGTGGTGCTTAATTTGAAGAACTGCAATTTCAGTAAATATAATTTTACTTGAAGTACGAAAATGTATGCTAATATGAGTGTCCGCAAATGGGGCACTTGTGAAAAGGTTCTGTATTAAAAATTACTGGAAAAAAGAAAATAAATGCAAAATTGGCCACAATTATTTCGTACACGGGGCCAAGGTCAAACTGCAAATCTTAACGAATTAATTTATAAAGGGTCTTTCTCCCTGTCAAGTTAGCCACTTAACAGTAACGGTACTGACATTTTAAAGTATTTATTAAATGTGCACCATTTACATAAAATTAAATGCTGGTAAAATTATGCAATAATGTCTCAGCAAGGGACAAAGGGATTTTCGAAAACGAAAATCACATTCCGGTTTTTATGTCTAAACCTGAAGTTGATTTCCTAAAAATAGCTAAAACCCGACATGTCAGATTAATGATTTTTTCTGTCGGGCTTTACGGTTTTAAGGTTTTTTGTTGTGAAAACAAGGAAAATTCATAAACACGCAAATATTACAAATAGATAAGCTAGACTCACCTTAAAGTGTACCGCTCGACTCAGAATCCCGAGGAGATTCGATTTTACGATATCTCTGTGTCCGACCACTCGTCCATCTGCTGTCTTTCTAAAGCGTGTTTTCCAACTGCAGGTCGCAATTTTTTTCCGAATTTCATGAAATTTGCGAACGTGCGTTTTTTGGATAAAGGCTGTTAACATTTATGAAAATCAGTTAAAATTAAGATATAGCTCCACACATATATTAAACCGAGTTTTTGTCTTTAACTACAGAAGCCACATAGTGCATCCACTCTTGATGAAATTGGGTACAGTGTATTACAATCGCTCAGTAATTAGCTCAGATAAAAATATATCATTTCGAAAGATCTATCCATCTATCACATTCATTTTAATGCCGATTTCAATTATATTTTGTACGGTAAAGTGTGGGCTATTTTATATTTTAAATTTCAATCGACTCGAAAAATGGCTGGTATTTTTTTCAAACTTCTGGTTTTATTGGGAAGGTTGAACTTTTTTATTTAAAAATGGAACACCACAACGAGTCACTGTTTGGTGTAGATTTTGGGCTGACGGCATCATTAGCCCTTTGTTCTTCGAAAATTAGCAAGGCGCCGCCGTTACCGTCAACGGTAAGTGGTTTTAGCCATTCTCAACAAATTCAAATGAATGACATCGATGACATTTGGTTTTAACAAGGCGGGTCCACATGTCACACAGCTAACGCAACCAACTATATTTTACACACTGTTTATGAAAATCGAATAATCAGCCAAATTATGATGTCAATTGGCCGCCTCGGAGCTGTGATTTGAGCCCTTTCAATTATTTTCTGTTGGGAGTTTTAAAGGATAAATGTTACGCCAAGCATACAGAGACAATTGAAGCGATGTAACATCAAATCTAAGATGCCATTCAATAGATTCGACCCAAAACAATCTAAAATTTACTGAACAATTTGGTGGATAAGAAGAGGTACTGACGAGCCAGTTTTGGTAGTCATATGAATAACCTTTTCAATAAAACCATCAATTAATCACTTAACCTATAAAGTTAGATTAACAAACAGCTAATTTTGGGTCGATTTGAGCAATATAGGGTTATTTTTTATATAGTTATATTGTCTTAGGGCTCAAAAAATGGCCTCCCATATACGAAATAAAAAATATATCTGTGAAATAACTATTTTTTAGTTTGGCTACATTTGTGACCGAAACTGTGACCAATTTAAACATGGACATATGGGTACCAATAACACAAATTCAAATATGAATCCATTTTTAAAATCTGGGTAAATTAGGAGCTTTTCCAGAGCACAATTACTTTACTTTTGATTCCGAAATAATCTTCATTTTTCTACAAAAGGCTTAAACCAGAATATAGGTTAATGTTGTTTTTTTCTATTTTGGAAGTAACGGTGCAATCGGGTTTTCAAAACACAATTTTTTTAAAAAAAAAACAAATGTGCAGCTGACGAAGTTGCTTCCGTGCTACTTAAATATCTAAGCACCAAAACTGACTATGATGATGTTGTAGCTTTTACAAATAATTGCCCAGGGCAGAACAAAAATTGGTTTTTGGGGTGTTGGTAGATGCAATAAGTAAAGAAGGGAGATTTAAAACTATTACGCATCATTTCCTAGTTAGTGGTCACATCCATTTGTCATCTGATAGAGACTTCGCTTTAATCATGCAGAGAAAAAACATGGTTACTACATGGTCACGGCAATTATAATATGTTATCCACAACAAAAGTATGTTCGTCGCAACCATAGCATTGTTTACTGAATTTATTTTTGACAATAGTATAATTGCTGCAATATTAATATTGTTGAAATGTAACAAAAGTATTATTGGCAAATTTAAAAATGAAAATATGATTATAGCAACAATATATATATGGTTAGTGCGACAAAAGTATTGTGTTTTGCGTTTTATGTTAACAATGATATGATTACGGCAATCATACTGTATGATTATAATTTATCTTCATTTAAATATGCTTCTTAGAACAAATGTTATTGGTACGGATCTAAGCAATAATAGTACATTTTTTTTTTATCGAAATTAAAACTTTTTAAACAAGCCGTTTTGGCTTTGTTTATTTGAAATATTTTTAATAAAAACGCTCACATTTATTTAAACTTATTTTTTCTACTGTGAAATAAATCACTAATACGATTTTGAATTTAATATATTTTTGAATAATTTTCATAATTCAAATCTATTGTTGACAACTTAATCCAATTTTTATAAATAATATTATGGATCAAATCTATTGTCGACAACTTAAACAAATTCTATTAAATAAAATAGCGGATCATAGTTTAATTGTGTGTGATCATACTATGGTTGTTGGGATCATAACATGGTTGCGTGTGAATCATACTATGGTTGTGAGGACCACACTATGGTTGTATATGAAACATACTATGGTTGTGAGGATCATACTATGGTTGTGGAGATCATAGTATGGTTGAGTGTGAATCATACTATGTTTGTGGGGATCATAGTATGGTTATGTGTGAATCATACTATTGTTGTGAGGATCATTGTATGGTTGTATTTGAATCATACTATTATCTTGAGGACCTTAATATTGTTGTAGCACAACCATATACCGAACAATAGTATTATCCTCTTTGAATATTGTCATCACAACCATACTTTTTTTCTGCGTGATAGAGAAGAAACATAAGAAATATGCTCCGCAAATCTACTCCCCAGATGGTTGGCACAGTGTTATTAAAGGAGCAAATAAAAAGACTCAATTTTTCGTCGCAGTCATGAAAGTAGCTATTTTTTTAAATTTGTGAACGGCATTAATAAAAATGCAAATAATTCCCATAGGTGCAAAACGGATTTCTCTGGCGTGTACACATTTCACTTTAAAGTACACAATACGACATCAATTTTTTTGATTCGTGGGGCACGAATTGTGCTACAAAAACAATACGTAATAACTTTTTTTCTGAATTAGCAATCGGTTTATTCTTTATTATATTTGGAAAATTGGTATATAAATTTATTGAAATAAATGTTTGGTATACCGAAAAGAGTATTTGGATAGAGCAGCTGTGCCATGTTTTGTAGTCCTGTATTTTCATCCAAACGGAATTTAGGTTTAGAACTCTCTCTAGTAGATGGCCCATTATGAGGCTGTTAAACAAGTTTGCCGAATATGGAATCATTGTGCTAAGACCGTACCTTCGAGATCCCTATATTCGGGTTGAAGATGCTATCGCGGCTGTAGCATTATCAATTTAGGCAAATCTAAGCATTTCGACTGGAAACTTATCGGAGCAAATTGCACTTAGCAGATGGTCATAACAAACATGTTTCCGTATAAATTCCTAATTACAAGCAAGTTAAACCCTCTGGATTTTCCTGTTCAAATGGAATTTTGAAATGGCCGAAGAAAACCAAACTCGATTAATTGCTTGTTTATGTCTGATGAGGCCCATTTTGATCTTAACGACAATATACAAGCAAAATTGCCATAAATCGAGTGAATCGAATCTACAAATACTCCATGAGACGGAACTGCTACCAGAAAGAGTTACTGTGTAGAGCGCAGTTTCATTAAGCTGCACTGTAGGGCCATGCTTCTTAAGAGAACACGATTTAACACTGACGGCCAATGGGGATCGTTATTTTAGTATAGTTATTGAAGTATTTTTTTTTTATCCAGAACTGCACCGAAGACGTTTCCGATTTAACAACATTTGGTTCCATCAAGATAGAGCAATTGAACATAAAGCCAGACCGGTTATCGCAGATCTCTAATGAAAATTCCCTTACAAACTAATATCCAGAAATACCAATTTACGTGGGCACCCAAGGTCACCAGAACTGACTGCACCAGACTTCTTTTATGGGATAATGTCAAGCAAGAAGTGTACTTAACAAAACGAAACCAAGGCATTTGATTTAATTGAAAAAGTCCATTAAACAATAAATAAAGCGATGTGGATGATTATGGTGGTCATTTACGGTCTGTTATCATCAAATACAATTAATTATATAAAATTAAATTGAATTTTCTATAAGGGTTTTTTAACAGGGACATTATAATCTCGTATATTAATGTCAACGCACCCTCAAACATTTTAAATGATCTTCGAAGTCAGCATTTTCATCATGGTGATGTTCTCTTACAAGCAACGTTTGGAAATCACTAAAAATTACTACCGATTTTTGTGCCGGTGGCTCTGGCAAAGTTTCACGAAAATTTATAATTTTCAGCGATGAAGCTCATATCTGGCTGAGTGTTTTTTTTTCAATAAAATAAAAATATGCTTTATTGGACAGCAAACAGCAAACCCACATGTGCTTCAAGATACACAATTGCATCTGCAAAAAACTTACTGTGGTGGTGTGCTTTCGATGCCGGAGGTGTGATTGGGCAGTTTTTTTGTCGACCGTCGTTGGAGAGCGCTATCGTGCCATGTTAGACAATTGACCAGAATTAGATAAGCCTGCCATTGCGATATGTGGTTTTAACAAGACGGTGCAACTAGCCACACAGCACGCGTAAAATCGATTTACTGAAATCGATTTACAAATTCGATGAACGTGTTATCAACGCCACTGGATTTCTTTTTATGGGACCTCATAAAGTCATTGGTCTATGCCAACATCTTTAGACGATCTCAGAGACAACATCCAACACGAAATTGCCAACGTCCCGGTTGAGATACGTGCAAGAGTGGTGGAAAATTGGGTTCGAACAATAGATCGCTGTACACGGGCTCGTAGTGATAATATGACGGAAATCGAATTTTATTCTTAAAACGTAACATTTGCACTGCACCTGGAACAAATTTGAACATAAGTATATAAAATTGTTATGTCCTTAATGGAAAACCTTGTACAATATAAAATATATAAATGAAATAAATTGATTAATAAAAAAGTTATCTGCAATACTTATTGTAGCACAATTGGTGTGCCACCCTGTATATTATCGTCACAAAAATCTAAGCTGTGTTCGACCGTACGGCCGTGTATCCGTTAGTCTAACGAATCAGCCTATGATCCTGGAAATTTGCATGATGATGGTCAATGGACATAAGCCATTTGGTATTGTAAAAGGGGATATAACGGTGCATTTGTTTAACAAATGGCTGAAATGGGTACTGTTAGTTTGGATGCTGGACTTTTTGCTTCATGTGGCCCAAAGACGTCGCACATGATGAATACGGGCGATAAATCGTCAATTCGCAAATTTTGCTATCAGTCCAAATATAGAATATTTTTTTATGTAAAGCTGAGATAAGGGACGGACGCATGGGATGAAAGGTCATGAAAAGAACCTCAGTAGGGACGGTGGAGGGTATCTAAGGTTTGGTCTGGCCGAACTTAACGACGTTTTACTTGTTTTATTAATAATATAATTCGAAATGAATCAATCCTTTTATTTAAAACTATTAAACTATTAATCGAAATAAATCAACCGACGAGAGTATGACAATCATTTTTTTTCAATTAGAAAAAGTAAAATTCGTATATTGGACTGCACCACAACTGCCATTGGGTTTTCGGCTCAGCGATTTTAATATATTCGTGCTCTTTTCCAATAACTTTCTGTAAGGATCGATCTGAGGATCGATCTTACAATCTTTTCATTTTTTGGCACTTATTCAATAAATCTAAGTTTTAAAGAAATTCTATAGCGGTCATAATTTGCCAGATCCCTTGAATGAAAATTTGAATGTCATATTTGTTAGGTAGAATTTTGTTAACTTTAAATTTTCTACAGCATTTTAATGGTTACAGCAACCAAGTAATATATGTCGGCCAACCTGACAACTGTGACACATGCTACTTTTGCTGTGTTATTATATTCACATTAATTTTTAACTTTCAACAATTTTCGTCTGCAGGATTTCAAGTGAGGATTTGTATTCCCCTGTTCCTCCTAATCAAATTGTAGTTTATGTTTGTCCAAGTTCTGGAACGTAAGAACATAACCCCAGCAAAATTTAACACTGCCGTTAACACTTCAAACCGAAGAAGGTTTTTAGCATGAACACATGACACATTATCACCTACAAATGGGACCACCAAATACAAAAAAGGGGCAAATCCGTAAACAACTTAAAAAAAAAGGGTTAAGGTAAAAAAAGTTTTCCCCATTTTTTTGTTTATTTATTTTCGTTTTATTTTTTCACCAGCCAAATGTGTTAAAAACAAAGTTTCTTTCTTAAACTCTAGCCATGCGACAAGCTTTGATATATTTATTTTTGTTTTGACTTTTTCGCAGACTTTTCTTTTATGCGAGACCTTAGTTGAGTTGCTTGAGGAGAGCCAAACGAAAACCTTCAACCGATACGAACTGGCGGAACTTTAGTTTTCCATTCGATTTGATGTTTTATTTGAGTTTGCTTTTCTTTGTGCAAAAGTGACAAATTATAAGACGCAAAACACATCAAAAAAAAAAAGTTGCGATAAATAAAGTTTCCCGAAACGAAACACTGATAACGTAACAAATGACAATTAAAGTTTTTCAGTGATAAATATTTGCAATCCCTTTCTTCCATTTGGTTTTGTATCCTCGTAGAAAAGGACCTAGAAAAGAACTTAGGTACGTTTAAAGGATAAACTTCAACTCAATTTCAGATGTTTAACTAATGACAGTAACAAAGTGTTTTAAAATATCAAACTAATCGAAAACCTGTTAACAAATCTTTTAGCGCAACAGAGGCTACAAATCAAGCACATCAAAGGGTTATTGATAGAAAATAAAATCATTAAGGAAATTATTTCATAGTGTGGCTATTGAACAAAGGGAAGGGAATTAAAAGATGTTCGTAGCTGGATTTCAGCTCGAATTACTTTAGAGGTCCCTTGGTCTATACAAATCAATTTTTAAAACTAATAAAATAAGGAAATTTCTAATAAAATAAGGAAATTTCATTTTTTATTGCATTTTTTTAGTACCGGCTACTTTTAGCGTTCTGCAGTAACAAAAGTTAGTGAAATATCATTTTATTTCAATTCATTAATTACGTCTATAAAAATAAATTTTGTACAGACTAGCTACATATGTAATATTTCATTGACCTTCTCCAAGAAAAGGGGCCTAGTGTTTCAAAAAACGGGTTTGGACTTAAGAGTGGATTCTGCTACCTAAAAGGGTGTAGCATAAGATGAAATTAGTAAAATTTCTGATAAATATTATTTACCCCATAAAAACGTACAAAGCAAACTTGTGAAAATCGATAAAAATGAGAAAAACATTAAATTTTACTTTTTTGGTTTTAAATTGTTTTTTTTCGTCATTCTTTGATTTTTTTTTTTCGAGTTTGCACTTTTTTTCGGTATTTCGTGATCTGGTACTTCGATTTTATTCCGTTTGACAATTTGCGTTTTTCCTTTTTCGGCTCTTTGACTTCAGCTTTCTTTTTCTCGAGATCCGGTGCTTCGATTTTTTTTTGCTGGCAGGTTCAGATTAATTTTTCGATTTTTTTTCGCTTTGGGTTCACTCGCTTTAGGAGCTACAAAATCCCGTTTCTGTGCATCAGTACATAAGACCCTGACATTCTCATACAAATACCATTTGCGGTCTAACGATAAACCGCTTGGTGCAATGAGCGGAGGTAATTCGTTTGGTAGCTCAGCCGTAATCGCAGATTAAATCTTTTTTTCCGAGTCCACAAGTTCTTTACATACAATTTCGTTTTTTTTGAAGTCAAAGTGGTGGTACTTGTTAATACCTAAAATGCTTTAGGAGAGCCAAACGTTTACAAAATACACTGACATGAGTTTGAAAAATAAAAATCACAAAATCGCGACAGTTTACCTTTGTAAAATCCTTCGAAATGAGTATCCCATGTTTGCCACTCTACTTCAGTTTCATTCACAGCGTTGTTAAATTTATTACTGCTAGATCTATTGACCACATCTTCAAAATCTTGGTAGTAATCTACATTTGATAATCTATATTCTAGTTTCATTAATCCGAAAGACCGATCGGGACTGAAAGAGCAAAGGTAATGTCAAAAGCGAAAAAAATACGTCACCACATAGGCATGACGTCATCAAAGTCGGCACCCAATCATAACTAACCATACCAAATCGCATCTCCCAACTGAAGGTGTGTTCACAGTGATAATGCGTTATAAAACTTAAAATGCATTTTTCTCAAAACTTCACACTACGTCCCTTTTCTCGGAGAAGGTCACATATTTGTTTGTTTTACTTTTATGTACAATTATATGTGACGCGCAAAATAGAAAGGGACCTAAGGCTAAAAACCAGTTTTGTTCAGGAGAGCCATTTTAAAGATTAGGTCCCTTTATATTTGTGCTTAGAATCGTCGACTTCACTTTCATAAAACGCGCATATCTCTGGGAGGGAACACTTTTGGGGCATGGGGTAGGTCTCATTCGATGTTCAGATGTTCTCCACATCAAAAAAAAAAAAAGTGAAAAGTTGATGAAAAGTTTTGTTTAGGAGAGCCATTTTAAAGATTAGGTCCCTTTCTATTTGCGCTCAGAATCGTCGACTTCACTTTCATAAAACGCGCATATCTCTGGGAGGGAACACTTTTGGGGCATGGGATCGGTCTCATTCGATGCTTAGATGTTGTCCACATCAAAAAAAGAAAAAAAATTAAAATTGATTTTTTTACCCTTAGGTCCCTTTCTCTATGCGCTGTCATATAAGTATTTACAGTTATAGAGAGTACAGATTTTATATTCTCTTCATAAAAGATTTAAATGATTATATGTTGTACATTAATTAAGGTTATGTTAGTGTTGAGGAAAATTTCAAAAATCGCAGCAAAGAATAAGAAAAAAAGTAATAATTAAAATGTTTCCCAGTTAATAATATAAAATACGTCTTCGATATTGAGGCCGAGTTTTTAATGTAACTGGAATCCAGCCTTACTAATATAATTCTGATAGTTTTTGTAGCTTCTGTTTAATCATCTCAATACCACTTGCATCATGCAGTCTCCTGGTGGAATAGAACCATGTCATACTGAAAATCAACTTAGGGATATTGTATTGGGCGTCGTGTAGTTTTTTGACATGGGTTTCGCAGAGCATTTCCAGAGAGGGGTTTCGTAAAACATTATAGCATTAAATAAAATTTTTAATAGTACGAGTGTTGCAATATATATATTTCGGGCCTAGGCAGCACTAAGTGTTGCCTGGTGCCATCTGACATTCCCTTTGGAAAGTTTGACATTTTTTCAGCATAAACGTACTCAGAACGTTTTGACGTACGACCATCATTTGTGTTGTTTACCGTGACTCGAAAAAATCAATTTGGCAAAAAGGTGGAATTAACTCGTGAATATTTTCGTGATATCATTTTTCACAACTGTTGACGTGGAC
The DNA here is from genome assembly GCA_963513945.1 of Hydrotaea diabolus. Taxonomy (NCBI): domain Eukaryota; kingdom Metazoa; phylum Arthropoda; class Insecta; order Diptera; family Muscidae; genus Hydrotaea; species Hydrotaea diabolus. Next base: position 45,785,367 of record OY740717.1, on the reverse strand, counting down.
CATCACGACAAGACTGCATCGATGAACTTAAATCTTTGTATAGCGATGAAGCACCACCCTTTAGAATTGTGAAAAACTGGTTTAATGAATTCAATCGTGGCCGACGCTCGCTTAAAGGTCGTCCAAAAACGGCCGTTGTGCCAGAAAACATTGATGTCGTGCGTGAACTGATAATGCAGGATCGTCATGTGACAAACCGTAACATAAAGGCATTCTTGGGCATTTCATCCACCAGCATACATTTGATATTGCATGAACACCTGGCCGTAAAAAAAGGTTTGTTCTCGCTGCATCCCGCACAATTTGACAATCGCTCACAAAAAGGCTCGCGTCGATTGGTGCAAAGAAATTTCGAAAAATAAGATCGCGGTGCTTCAAAAGACGTTTATAAGATCGTCACCGGTGACGAATCATGGATCTATGCGTATGAGCCCGAAACAAAACAGCAATCGACCGTGTGGGTTTTTGAAGACGAGCCAAATCCAACGAAAGTTGTTTGCGGAAGAAGCACTTCGAAGCAACTGTTCCGCTCGAGCAATGTAGGACGGTTAATTCTGAGTGGTACACCACAATTTGTTTGCTTGAAGGCTTCGGAGAAATTCGAAAAACGAATAAGAAAAGACGAATCATTGTGCACCATGAAAATGCGAGCTCTCACACATCGGCTCAATCAGCGCCTTTTTGACCGCCTTTTTCTGCTGTACAGCCTTGACACCCAATCTCTTCTTTTTATTCTCGCACATCAAAAAAATGCGTGGTCATCGATTTTCGTTGCCAGAAGATGCTGTTGAAGCGTTCAAAAACCATGTTATGGAGGTGTCTCAATCGGAGTGGAAAAAGTGCTTCGACGATTGGTTTGAGCACATACAAAAGTGTATAAACCATGCTGGAGAATAATTTGAAAAACAATATAACCATTTTTGATGATAAATATTCGCATTTTTTATTATTAGGCCAAAAATATAAATAGCAGGCCTCGTAATTATGAATATATTTCCATTTAAAAAATATTTACATTTTGTAGTCACTTATTTTTAAAAATTTTTCAATCTGTCGTGAAGAATAATTTTAACGACTATTTTTGGCAAACTGTGACAGTCGAATTCAAATTATGTACTCGTAGTACGAAAATTGTAATAGATTTTTAATAGAGTTGTACTCTTTTTGTTTTCAAAACTACGCATTTTGTAAAAATGACAGCTTGCCATAAAAAATTCAACAACCGTAAGTAGGCTTCTTAATAGTTTAAGTTCTCTGGACCCAATATCTCCTGCCAAACAATCCTTAGCCCATTGGATAAAGCGAAAGCGCATCGGTTGGTATTCCATTATTAAATGAAAAAGTTCAATCTTTCCAATAAAACCAGAAATTTGAAAAAATGTTCAGTACTTTTTTTACAGCCGACTCAAATTAAAAATGTTATATTGCCCATGTCATGGTATGTTCAACCGAATATTCATTACAATAGAAAACATTTGGTAATGACAACTGAAGTTGTTTTTTTAACAGAACTTTTTTTTAGATGTTCATCATAAATTTGCACAATGAGCTAAGGTCCCTTTGACCTCTGCCTATTCGTGATGAAATGGCAAACCGAACAAAATAATCAATTGACATATGTGACGCGCAAAATAGAAAGGGACCTAAGGGTAAAAACCAGTTTAGTTCAGGAGAGTCATTTTAGAGATTTAAATACGTGTGTCTTTGGTGTACCATCACTTTCATAAAACGCGCATATCTCTGGGAGGGAACACTTTTGGGGCATGGGATCGGTCTCATTCGATGCTCAGATGTTGTCCACATCAAAAAAAAAAGTGAAAATTTATTTTGTTTACCCTTAGCTTCCTTTCTCTATGCGCTGTCACATATAATAAAATAGCCGGCTTTAGAATCAGTATTAAAAGCATAAGCTCTTTATTTGTAAAAGAAACATACTTGGTCTTAAACACTGATTTCAAACATATTTCAAGTTTCTAAACACAGACTTTATAAAACACGTTTTCCAAATCATAATTCTCAGAGCATCTAAACCACCCACATCCTCCAAAAAAACAGTACCGGAAATCACTTGCTTCTTCATCATTCACATAAAATCATTTTCAGCACTAGAGGACCTCCACCGCCATTCTCACGTTTGCATGAACCTCGAAAAAGTTCATATATATTAAAATACTAGATAAATTGTTTAAATTATTATCTTTTTTCTTGTGCATGTGTGTGTGTCCGTGGGTGGTTTCCGTCTGTATGCTCGCATAATAACTTCAAATTTACTGTGATAAGTAATCCCCTTTTGGCACAAAACTCATGCCGTCGAGAGACCGAAGGCATGGATGAAGAAAAACATTACTTTTACTTTCAGAGCAGCTCAAACAGAAACAAAGAAACTTGAGACACAAGAGGCATTGGGCAAGAAAACGCCGATGATAAAAGGAAGAAAAACGCAAAAGTCTTAGACAAAGTTTTTCCGCTGCAAGTATACTTACGTAAGTGTCTGTGTGTGCTTTTATGTTTTGTTTTGCTTTTCTTTTTTTTGTTTTTTTCTAAGAATGTCTCTGGAAATACATTAAAAACATTAACAAATATATTTGACAATATAAACAACCTCAAACTGTTACTTTTTCTTCACTTATTTTTTGTTCGGCTTGTGTTTTCTTGCGAATTCAAACCGAGAAAATAAGTAGAAAAAAAACTTTTCTTTTCTGGGAATGTATTTCAGTTTCTTTGTTGTTTAGATACCCTACACCAGGGTATCTAACATATTAACATTTTGTCATGATGTTGGAAAAGGTTTGGGCATGTCAAAAATACTTGAGACGTTTTAGGAGGGATATTGCTAGTGTCCAAAAATAACGGGGTTTTTAGAAAACCGGTTTCAGGGATATTTTCAAAACCTTGTTTTGAAAAAAACGACTGTAGGGTTTTTTGAAGAAAAAAAACCGGCAAATTTCGGTTTTAGCATTTTGCAATGGAATGGAAAATATTTTAGGGAAATATTTTCAATTCCATTTAAAAATGCTTAAACCGAAATGTAAAATAATTGTCTTCATTTATGTAAAATAATTGTCTTCATTTATATAAACAGAGAAAAGCTTTGTTGCCACAACCGATTTGCCAACCGAATGTTGGTAGTGGCGCGTACTATCCATGCAATCCATTGCTACAACTTAATGTATTGGGAACTGACAGTATATGTTATGTTAAAGAGACAAAGTACCAATTATCTGAATTTCTTTTATATATTTTTAAATTTGACGATTTAACTACATATGTGATGCGCAAAATAGAAAGGGACCTAAGGGTAAAAACCAGTTTTGTTCAGGGGAGCCATTTTAAAGATTTAAATACGTGTATCTTTGGTGTACCATCACTTTTATAAAACGCGCATATCTCTGGGAGGGCGCACTTTTGGGGCATGGGATCGGTCTCATTCGATGTCCAGATGATTTTTTTACCCTTAGGTCCCTTTCTCTATGCGTTGTCACATATGATAAAAAATATATACTTACATATACTTACATATTGTGTAGGTTATGGAAAAAATTTAAATTTTATATTTCAGTCCATTTTAAAGGTAATAGTCCAACTGAGAAAAAACCGCAAATATTATTTCATAGAAATATTTTTTGGGCTCCAGAGCTATTCGAAGTGAGCGAATTGTATCCAGTATTAATTAATATCGTAGTTTCTTTCCTGAGTAGTTGAACGAAAATATTTGTCAAAGGGTAATTTTTAAGCGGAATGGAATTAGCTTATAAATCACTATATAAAATTTATATAGTAAGGGGGTGGTACAAATTTAGTTTTTTAAATCTTTTTAATATTATTTTTAAATAAGTTTAAAAAATATTTTGGTGGTAAAATAAACAAGTATAAAATGTTAAGTTTGGCTGTGCCGAACTTTGGATACCCTCCACTAGATTCCCTAATAAAGTGTGTTCTATATAGAAATCTTTATGTGCAAAATTTCATTTCGATAGGTCAAGCTTGTGGTGAGTTATCGTCATATTATTTCTCAAAGCCCATGAGACCGTTTGTGTGGGAGGTACCAGTAGGATTTTTCCTATCTCAACAGAATTTGGCGCAGAGGTGTGTTCTATATAAAAATCTTTATGTAGTAAATTTCATCTTGATAGGTCAAGTTTGTAGTGAGTTATTATGGGAGTTTGTGTGGGACGTACTGCTAGTACTTTTCCTATTTCAACCGAATTCTGCGTAGAAGTGTGTTGTATATAGAAATCTTTATGTGTAAAATTTCATTGCGATAGGTCAAGTTTGTGGTGAGTTATAGTCATATTATTTCTCAAGGCCCATAAGGCCGTTTGTATGGGAGGTAAAAGAAATGGTGGCCCAATCTAAACCATTTTTACTTAGATGATTGCGCCTATATAGAGATTATTATTTGCAAAATTTCAGTGATTTTGCTCAAGAAACTGGACGGATATTTCCAAATAAAAAATTAATTTTTATGAGGTAGTGTCGGTTGAGGGTCTCCAACACCAACTTCCCGTAGAGTTATATAGCCCATTTTCAATACCAACCATGCTAGGTTAACTACATATGTTTGTGCCAAATTTCAGCTGTTTTCAACAGACGGGCAGCCGGACAACATGGCTAGATCGTCTTAGAATTTTAGGAGGATCAAAAATATATTTCAAGATGTTACACCCAGAATGCCAAAACTAATATACCCTCCGTTGTATGGGGGGGGTAAACAAACCTCATACATTTTTTATTACAATAAATTAGTTCGACTTTCATCAATTAGAAAAAATATTGTCTGATTATTTTCAATTTTCTTTGTTAAAAGTGTCTATGATGATTTTTTTATTCGAAAAACTTTCAAGTTTTGATTTAAAAAAGCTAAAAACATCGAAAAATTTGGTGAAAAATTTTTTGCTCAATAAATAAGTTGGACTTATTCGTAGACCGTTTTTTTACTGTCAAAGTCACATATTCAATTAAATCTTCATTAAATTTTAAAGAAGTAAGTTTTTTGAACAAATATGATTTTTAAAAAAATCGGCTAAAATTTAGATTTATAATGGGTTATAATTTTTAGTTATAACTAGTTGGACCTTAATCTAGTAGAAAAATTAAATCTTCGCCGATTTTGTCGGATTCTTTTTGATTTTATTTTTAAAAAGAGTATATGTTGAAGTTTTTATTCGAAAAAATTTCAATATTTAATTTCAAAAATCTAAAACATTAACAAATTCGGTTAAATTTTTTTTGCTCAATAAATTAGTCCAACCATTAGAAACAATACTGTCCGAATCTTCTTGATTTTCATTTTTTTAAAAGTGTCTATACTAATTTTTTTTCTCGAAAAATTGTCACTTTCTGATTCAAAAAAACATCAAAAAATTCGGTGAAATTTTTTTTGCACAATAAATTAGTTCGACTTTAGTCTATTAGAAAAAACAACGAAATATTCGCCGATTTTATCCGATCCATTTTGATTTTTTAAAAGTGTCTATGATGAGTTATTTATTCAAAAAAAATTTCAATTTTTAATTACAATAAGCAAAAAACATCAAAAAATTCGGTGAATTTAGAAGAAAAACAAAATTTTCGCATATTTGGCCATTTTTTGTTTTGATTTTAATCTATAAAAAGTGTCAATGATGAATGTTGAATTCAAAAATTCTCAATCTTTGATTCCAAAAAGCAAAAAAACATCAAAAAATTCGGCTAAATTTTTTTGCTTAATAAATTAGTTTGGACTTCGTCTATTGAAAAAAAAAAGAAATCTGCGCCAATTTTTTGTTTTAATTTTTAAGAAGGGCCTAAGATTAAGCCAATAAAATATTGCATTTTACTCGTACAAGGAAACAGCGAATGTTTTTTTAGAAATCAGCGTATCATATCAATTAAGAAATAAAGTTTCATTGTAATGCATTGAACAGGGATTAAACCGGCTCAAGACCTCTTGCTTCTATATTTAAAAAGATGATAAGTTTTTAACAAAATGGCAAAGTGACTGCACACTACTTTTATCATGATTTCGGGTCCGTGACAACCCTCTTCAGAAAGCCTTGCGGCAATTGTTTCATTGTTATCTTAAAACTCCTTCTATTTGTCCCCAATGCTAGTATGGGAACGGAGCACTGTGCTCTTTGTCGATTTTTGTTTCCATTCTATACATAAATATGCATTTTAAATTACAAAAAAAAATATTTTTGTTTTAAAAAAGGGATGAAAATGTCCAGTTTGAATATATTCTTATTATAGACGATCTAAACTAAAATACTAATAAAAGTAATGTAGTAGAATATTTTACTACATCTTGAAAAACAGTTTTACAATTTCTTCAACGAAAAAGGATTCGCCCCAATTGAAATTAATTGGACTACAATTTTTTCACTTTTCCACACTATTTAAAAAAAGCACGAAAAGGGCACTCCAATCTTACAAATATAAACTCCATACGATTAAACTTAAGATACCTCATCACGAAAATTCGCTAAAAGAATAAATATTTATCGTTGCAAAATAACTAACGAGGGCAGTCCTTATGAGAATATACTTAATAGGGACAAAAATACTTTTACACACGTTTTATGCTGTAAAATAAAAAGTACTAAATGTTTTTGAACCAAATATTTTTTAATATATTTATTAATGTATATTGTATCCAAAAGAATCTACTTATTCGAAATGTACCCCTTTTGCCTTTACACACGCCTTAAGTCGCACTGGCCAATCGTCAATAGCTGCACGAACATCGTCCATTGGAAAATTGGCCACAGCTCGAACCAAAGCAGTCTTAAGAGATCCAATGTTGGAGTATCTTTTGTGACAAACCTTGTCCTCTAAAACCGTCCACAATTTGTAATCCAATGGGTTCAAATCTGTACTGCCTGAGGTCCATTCTTCAGAGGAAATGAACGCTGGCAAATTGTTTCAAAGCCAGGCCTGGACCTTTAGTCTTATGAGCCGGCGCAGAATCCTGCTGGAAAGTCCATGGCTGGTTTTGGAACAGGGAATTTTTAAGAGGCTTCACAGCAGCTGCCAAAACGGTTTCTTTGGCCGATGTTTTGAATCCTTATTCGCAGAAATGCACGTCAGTGACCCCATCGTAAGATACACCCCACCAAACCATGACTGAAGCTAGGTGATGGCCTTTTTATACCCTTGGGATCAGTTCAGATGCTTCCTTAGATGACCGTGCATGCACTCTATCATTTTGCTTGTTAAACACTTTCTGAACTGTAAAGATTTTTTCATCGGTGAACAAAATTTTTCTGTGCAAGTTATCAGCGTGCTTCATCAAAAGACGTCGTTTGAAAGTCCCAAGTCTTTTTTATTGATTCGACTCATGGACTTTTGCGTGATATTCATCTCACGGGCCATGATTTTCTGTTTTCGGAGCGGATTTCTGTGAATTCTTGATTTAACGGCTTTGATGACATGCGGTGTTCGAACAGTCTCCTCAAACAGTTTTATGCATCGGTAGACGAACATGCGGCTAATCCCTAGTGGCCGGAGCGTTTTGAAAATATCGTTTTTTCATTTCACACTTGAAAAGCGCTATTACAGCGGTACGGTTTTCATTATCTGATCACTCCATGATGACAAATGAAATAATTTTAAAATCACGTTACAGATAAACGCTATTGAGGTTAGCTTTCAAAACCCATATGACATAAAGGGGCATGTTCAGTTCTTCTATTGAAATGGGTGTGTTCAATGTTGTAACAGTATTTATGTCCCTACTAAGTATTTAAAGAAATGACGAAAAGGGCACTCCAATCTTACAGATATTAACTCCATACGATTTAAATTAAGACAGCTCATCACGAAAATTCGCTAAAAGAATGAATATTTAGAGTTGCAAATTGACAATTTTCTTGACCGAAAAAAATAATGGGACTAACGAGGGCAGTCCTTATGAGAATATACTCACCTAAGTACTTCATTTCTAAAAGAAATCATTTACCCCCCGAGAAAGTCTGAATTTTGTTGTATTTCGGTTTCTACAAAGAATTTATTTGAATTTCTTTGTGTGGACATGTTGTGACAATCAAGCTTTACTGAGTTCGATTGGTATAACCGCCTTATTAGCTGTAATGTATTATTGTAGCAACCATCCAACCATGTTACTAAGCCCAACCATTTTTTCATTAATTCGTAAAATGTTGGTGTTTGCAACAGAAAAAATATTTAACCAACCGAAAAATTTTAGTTTTAACCAATTTTTAACAGATTTTTTCTCTCTGTGTAGACTCCTGAGTGTACCTTAATCACTTGCTGCAAATAAATATTTGTTTTTTGTTTTAAAATTAACTATTAAAACAGAGTAAGTCTAGCATGATTGATAGTATTATATCGTTATATCCTTTTCTGTATGTGCGAAAAACCACTCCAACCGAATAATTGTAGTTTGAGTCGATTTTAACAGATTTTTTCTCTGTGTAGACTCCTGAGTGTACCTAAATCACTTGCTGCAAAAAATATTTGTTTTTTGTTTTAAAATAAACTCATAAAACAGCGTAAGTCTATCATAGTTGACATTATTATATCCCTTTATCCTTTTATGTATGTGCGAAAAAAACCCTTTAAGCGGGCTCAAATTTTACCAGATTTTAAAATAAGGTCATAATTGAATTTGTCTGAAAATTTCATTATTTTTGGTACCCACATGTATCTATAGGTCCAAGACTTTCGGGTTTAGGGTACGACACCCAAATTTAGCTAAACTGCAAATATAATTTAATTTATAGGGTTCGTGAGAAAACTAAATAGTTATTCGAAAGCATTATGTCCCTTTTTGTACGTTGGAAGGCATTTTTTTGGGCCCCAGACAAAACGACGAAAACTTAAACAAAAGATGAGCTTATTTGAACCAAATCGGTTCAAGATTGGTTGTTTGTTCATCGTTCTATACGATAGCAAATTTGATCGAAACCGAAATTAGTATGTCTGTTTTAGGTTGTATGCATCTCTGGCATCTTTGTAATGACCCATTTGCATCTGATCTGAGTTGTGTTAAAGTTCATTTTTTTTAGCATCGTTTGCCATTTTCTCATAGAAAGACAATGCGAAAAGCACGGTATGGGGCGGTTAATGGGCGCGGGTGGAATCATCATATTTGTAAAGGATGATCAATCAAGAAGTATTTTCTTCACAGATTACGTGTGATTTGTGTTAAACTTCATTTTTTTTCTTCTTTTCAGTATTGTTTGCCATTTTTTCATAGAAAGACCTACAATGCGAAAAGCGCGGTTTAGTGTGGTTTATGGACGCGGGTGGAATCATTAACTTTGTAACGGATGATCAGTCTAAAAGTATTTTCTTCACAGATAACGAGTGGTTTGTGTTAAACTTCATTTTTTTTCTTTTCAGAATTTTAGCATAGAAAGACTTACCATTTCATCATAGAAAGACTTACACCGTGAAAACCGCGGTGTGTGTCATCAACGCCATACCAAATTTGGACCCTCAGAATGGGTACTCTGGGGCGTAGTTGCGGCCTACATATGAAGGAACTTATCTATTCAATAAATAAAGGGCATTAAATGTCCTATCGAATGAAAAATAAAGATTCCAGACTTGATTTGAATTTTTCTATTTTTTTTATTTTGAAAAAAACCTGTAGATTGATAACCCTATATGTGTGGGAGCTACATCTCCATAAATACCGATTGGCTTCACTTTCAATAGCGTCCGTCCTTTGTCCGAAATCTTACTTCTTTCAAATTTAATACAGATCGGGCAATAATTGCGACGTTTAGTATGATAAGAAGCTTTCTATGAACAGCAGACAGACTGAGAAACGGACAGACAGATAACATAGCATCGAATCAAGCGGTACACTTTTTTTTTAGAAGTCTTTATTTATTTGCAATCTATCGTAAGACAATAAGCATTTTTTTAGAATATATTATGGTACAAATAAATCACAGATAGATATTTATTTCAATAAGTAAAATCCCAATAATAAATAAAAAATACTTCAGGCTTAAATATCTTCAGCTTATCTTCATATCAGAGTATCAGAACATATAGCCTCTTCAAACGCCTTGTTTCATTAGTATCATCTGGAAGACAAATCGCAAGTAGATTGGATGTGTACTTAGTCCAGCCTGGTAATTTTCAGAGCAACGTTTTATTTCATCGAGTGGTATATTTAAATCGTTGAGTATACTTAACATCATTTCTAACGTACCATGGTACATTTACGACGGCTGCTATATATATTTATGGCCTAATAATGAAAATTTATCATCAAAAATGGTTTTATTGTCTTTCAATGTATTCTCCAGCATGATTTAAACACTTTTGCAAGCGTTCAAACCAATTCTCGAAGCACTTTTTCACTCCGATTGAGCAACTCCAAAACATGGTTTTTGAACGCTTCAACAGCATCATCCGGCGACGAAATTCGTTGACCACGCATTTTTTTCTTGATATGCGGGAAAAAGTCATTGGTTGCTAAGTCAGGGCTGTACGGCGCATGACTCACGAATTCGCTGTTTTGGCCGGTCAAAAAGGCTCTGCATTGACCAGATGTGTAAGAGCTCGCATTGTCATGGTGCACAATGATTCTTCTCTTGTTCGTTTTTCGAATTTCTCCGAATTCCAGGCAAACAAGTTGTGGTGTACCACTCAGAATTGACCGTTCTACGTTGCTCAAACGAAACAGTCGCCACATGACCATTTTTGCGTGCTTCAATGTGCTTCTTCCTCGAACAACTTTCGTTAGATTTGGTTCGTCTTCGAAGACCCACACGGTCGATTGCTATTTTTTTTTTGAGCGATTGTCAAATTGTGCGGGATCCAACGAGAACAGAAATTTTTTACTGCCAGGTGTTCATGCAATATCGAATGTATGGAAGAAATGCCCAAAGATGCCTCTATCTCACGGTATGTCACATGACGATCTTGCATTATCAGTCCACGCACGCCATCAATGTTCTCTTGCACAACATCCGATTTTGGATGACTTTCACGACCTTCGTCTTTGAGCGAGCGTCGGCTACGATTGAATTCAGTAAACCAGTCTTTCACAGTGCTATGGGATGGTGCTTTATCGCCATACAAAGATTTAAGTTCATCGATGCACTCTTGTCGTGATAATCCACGTCGAAAATTATCGCACGAAAATGTTCACGAGATAATTCAATTTTTTGCCAAATTGATTTTTTCAAGTCACTGTAAACAACACAAATGATGGTCGCACGTCAAAACGTTCTGAGTACGTTTATGCTAAAAAATGTCAAACTTTCTAATGGAAATGTCAGATGGCGACTGGCAACACTTTGTGTTGCCTAGGCCAGAAATATATATAGAACCCTTGTAGTATCAGCCTTGGTGTTTTTGATTGAAAGCGTTCTAATATTTTGACACGCAGTTTCCCAAAGATGTATTCCTTATACCTAAATCGATTTTAGTATTGATTTATAAAAGCGGTACACTTAAAGCTGGTTTTAGTTAAAATATTATATTAAAATATATGGTATTTACGTACTTAGTACTTGAAAATTATGAAATTTCTTTACATTTACAGACAAAAACCCGAAAACAGGAACCCCTGACAGCAAAAAACCGGTAAAACCGACATGACAGGTTAAAGTTTTTTTTTATTATTTTGTAAGTGAATAGTTGACCTTTAGTGTTGTTATTTTATAAAAATTTTTATTATTGCATTATCTTGATGAAAAAGGTCGTTTTTTAATCTTCGTTAATTCCGTCCAATAAGTTGGCATATTTGATATGGATCACCTGATTGGCCGACAAAGTCACATTGACTTTCTTCGGGTCGGTTCAGCCGGAGAAACCCATTACTTAGACTGCTGCTTGGTCTCCGCAGTGTTGTAAAGGATCCAAGTTTGATCCACAATTACAAAACGCCTCAGAAACTCATTCGAATTTCGGTTCGGATGGTCCAAGCTTTTCCATAGTTTGAATGTGAAGCAAAACCTTCCGAATAACTAAGTGTTGTAGGGTATCGCATAGTCCGCCACTTGAGACTTTTGATTGTTTCTTTTCATTTGCCTAAAAGAATACAAAACATATTATAAGTAAGCGTAAAGAATAATGCTACATACTTATAAAATAGATTAATTTGAAGTTTTTAATTTCGCTTATATCGAACTAATATTCTGGCACAAATGCTACATAGGATTAAATGTCAATTTGTCAAAGTGTTAATAAATATGTACCACACTTAACAAAAGAGTGCCCATTAGATTCGACCTGGCCGCACTTGAAATTATTTTGGTTGAAGTCTTTGTCGGTGTGTGAAAAAACAATTCTCCCTTGATAATATTTTATAAGTGTTTATATGCTTATTGTCCTTTGAAATACGAGCGTGTGGTGAGTATTTAGAATTCGAAAAGTTTTGCTTGGCTTGAAGTTTTTCTCTCGTTCCCAGCCCTCAGTGTTTCTCTTTTTTTTAATGTATTTGAACTTTGTCTGTATGGAGAATTATTAAATGGCGTGATGGTGGTTGTCCACCTACCGTCGATGTCCCCAGTGTGTTGTGCTTGTTCAGTAAATCTTCAAACCGATCCAGAGAGTGGATTTGAGTTCATTGTGTTCATAGAAGTGCAGATAACGTATGTAGGGAATTGCTTTGTAGGCTTTTTATTCTTAAATCATTTCGCACTTAGATTTTGGGATAAGTTTTCGCAACAAGAGGTGATAAGGGTGCATTTTTTTTATCGTGAGGAGGGATTGTTGATACCCTGTTGAGTGCTTAGGTTTGACTGTCTTGTCTAATGCTATTTTGGAAAATATTTATTGTTTGTCACACACGTGTCAATGTTTTAAGTGAGCTATGTATGTAGGAAGAGGAAATGTGAACCTCGTACCACAATTCGTATTCTTTGTACTGTAGATCCTCTTTACCAACTGTTCCAGAGCATCCACACATATTCCGCCACCTAACCCAACAGTCCGAGCTTTAGTTTACTAGCCACAGACATGGAGACAAAGCTAGATCGTCTTAATAAAAGACGTATTAAGTTATGAATTATACACTTGTTTCTCAATACAAGCGGTTTCAACAGGTGAAAAAGTCGTTAATTTTGGACAAGCCAAATATTATATACCCTCCACTTTGGATTCGCTATTGAAATAGCACTATTTTTCCGATCCTTCGAGACCATGAAAACGAAACAATATTTAAAAAAATTGTGTATTTGAATTCGTAACGAAATTTACCTTATTTTTACAGGGTTGAGCGCGTAGTTTTGCTTATTTGGGAACGAAATGAAAAAATTATGACCTTTAGAAAAAATTATTTTATATTTTAATTAGGCCGATAGCCTTAGTTGCTAGTGCCTATTTACGAATACTTATAAGTTTATTTTAATTTAATAACAGATATAAAATAAGCAAATAAATGAATAAAATATTTTAATTACATTGAACATTTAGGGGAATTTTTAAATTACTTAGTAGGGACATAAATACTGTTACACACGTTTAATGCTGTAAAATAAGAAGTTTTTGAATAATTTTGGAACAAATATTTTTTAATATATTTATTGATGTATATTGTATCCAAAAATAATCTACTTATTTGAAATGTCCGCCTTTTGCCTTTACACACGCCTTAAGTCGCACTGGCTAATCGTCAATAGCTGCACGAACCTCGTCCAAATGCACACCCAGAAAAAAAAGTATGGTTGTGGTGACAATATTCGAAGAGGATAATACTATTGTTGGGTATATGGTTGTGCTACAACAATATTATGATCCTCACAACAACAGTATGATTTAAATACAACCAGACTATGATCCTCACATCAATAGTATGATTCGCACATAACCATAATATGATCCCCACAACCATAGTATGATTCACACTCAACCATACTATGATCTCCACAACCATAGTATGACCCTCACAACCATAGTATGATTCATATACAACCATAGTATGAACCTCACAACCATAGTATGATTCACACGCAATCATGTTATGATCCCTACAACCATAGTATGAGCACACACAATTATACTATGATCCCCAATATTATTTATTAGAATTTGTTTAAGTTGTCGGCAATAGATTTGATCCCCAATATTAATTATTAGAATTGGTTTAAGTTGTCAACAATAGATTTGACTACGAAAATTATTCAAAAATACATTAAATTAAAAATAATAAGAGTGATTTATTTCACAGTAGAAAAAATATTTCAGTTAACAAAGCCAAAGCAGCTTTTTTAAAAAATTTAATTTTCGATAACAAAGTACTATTATTGCGTTAGATCCGTACCAATAATATTTGTTCTTAAAAGCATATTTAAATGGAAAAAAATTTCAATCATACAGTATGATTGCCGTATTCATATTATTGTTAACATAAATTGCAAAACACAATACTTTTGTCGCACGAACCATATTTATATTGTTGCTATAACCATATTTTCATTTTTAAATTTGGCAATAATACTATTGTTACATTTCAACAATATTAATATTGCAGCAATTATACTATTGTCAAAAATAAATTCAGTTAACAATGCTATGGTTGCGAAGAACATACTTTTATTGTGGAGAACATATTACTATTGCCGTGACCATGTAGTAACCATGTTATTTCTCTGCGTGCAGGTCAGTGACCCCATCGTAAGAGACTCCCCACCAAACCATGACTGAAACGGGGTGATGACCCTTTTCCAGCCTTGGGATCAGTTCAGATGCTTCCTTAGATGACCGCGCATACACTTTATCATTTTGCTTGTTAAAATTTTTCATGGTGAACAAAGTATTTCTGTGCAAGTTATCAGCGTGCTTCACCAAAAGACGTTTGCATTTTTCAATTCTATTTTTTTAAAGCTGCCGTCAATAAATGTCCGTTATGTCGTTTGAAAGCCCCAAGTCTTTTTTAATGATGCGACTCATGGACCTTTGCGTGATATTCATCTCACGGGCCATGATTTTCTGTTTTCGGAGCGGATTTCTGTGAATTCTTGATTTAACGGCTTTGATGACATGCGGTGTTCGAACAGAGCGTGGGCGACCCGATCGGTGGCGTTTTATGCATCGGTAGACGAACATGCGGCTAATCACTTGTGGCCGGAGCATTTTGAAAATATCGTTTTTTTTTCATTTCACACTTGAAAAGCGCTATTACAGCGATACGGTTCTCATTATCTGACCTATCCATGATGAAAGTTAAAAAATTTTTAAATCCCGTTAAAGACTAACGCTAATGAGGTTTGCTTTCAAACCGCATATGACATTAACGGGGTATGTTCAGTTTGACTATTGAAATGGGTGTGTTCAATGTTGTAGCAGTATTTATGTCCCTACTAAGTACATGGTATTAAATAATGTATCTGGCAAATCTCGACCTTCGCTATCCACACACTGCTGCATACGCTTTATGAAGTTTTCATCAGCTCTAACAAGCATGTCGACTGGTATTCTGCCACTTTCAGCCTCAATATTGTTAATAAGGTCTTCCAAGGTGTTGGGACAGTTGATATACACCTTCGACTTCAGGTAATCCCAAAGGAAAAAATCGCATAGGGCTAAATCTAGTGAGCGTGCCGGCCAGTTCACATCACACATCACACCTCAAAGAGATAAGCCGTAAAGGAAACATTTGCTTCAATCAATTCATGGTAACCCACGCTGTGTGAGCAGTGGCACCATCCTGTTGGAACCATGTATTCTCTTATTGCATTGCTTTAAGAGCTGGCTAAAAAAAGGTCTGGAAATGCCAAGAGCATGTGATTGCTTTCGAGCAGAGCGTTTCGGAAATTGCAGTACTGCTGCTCTAACTCTGTCGATATTTTTTGGTGTTCCAAGCCTTCTTTCAGGTCACCTTCGTACACATGACACATTTCTGCTGTTCTCAATGAAGTTACCCAATTTACAATTCGAAGTTTTGGCCGGTCAAAAAGGCGCTGGTTTGAGCCGATGTGCACGAGCTCGCATTGTCATGGTGCACAATGATTCGTCTTCTCTTGTTCGTTTTTCGAATTTCTCCGAAGACTTCAGACAAACAAATTGTGGTGTACCACTCAGGATTGACCGCCCTAAGTTGCTCAAGCGGCTCTGTCGCCACATGACCAGTTTTGCCGAAGAAACAGGCTACCATTTGCTTCGAAGTGCTTCTTCCACGAACAACTTTTGTTGGATTGGCTCGTCTTCGAAGACCCACACGGTCGATCGATGTTTTGTTTCGTGCTCATACGCATAGATCCATGATTCGTCACCTGTGACGATCTTATAAACGTCTTTTGAAGCACCGCTATCGTATTTTTTCCAAATTTCTTTGCATCAACCGACACGAGCATTTTTTTGAGCGATTGTCGAATTGTGCGGGATCCAAAGAGCAAACTTTTTTTACGGCCAGGTGTTCATGCAATAGCGAATATATGCTGGTGGAAGAAATGCCCAAGAATGCCTCTATTTCACGGTCTGTCACGTTCACGCACGGCATCAATGTTCTCTGGCACAACAGCCATTTTTGGACGACCTTCACGACCTTCGTCTTTAGGCGAGCGTCGGCCACGATTGAATGCATTAAACAAGTTTATCGCAGTGCTATAGGATGGTGCTTCATTTCTATACAAAGATTTAAGTTCATCGATGCATTCTTGTCGTGATAATCCACGTCGATAGTAGTGAAAAATGATCGCATGAAAATGTCCACGAGTTAATTCAATTTTTTTGCCAAATTGATTTTGTCAAGTCATTGTAAACAGCAAAAATGAAGGTCGTACGTCAAAACGTTCTGAGTTCGTTTATGCTCAAAACTGTCAAACTTTTTTTGTAATAGTCTAAAAGTCGACTTTTAGTCTTAAGCATATAACTCTATGATTAAAAAACATTTGTATCAACGAAAATTTTCCATCTTTTTGGAAATTACCGGCTGTAAATCCATTGCATCCACAACGATTCACTGTTTAGTGTGGATTTTGGGCTGGCGGCATCATTGGGCCATAGTCAAAAACGAGCAAGGAGCCGCCGTTACCGTCAACGGTGAGCGTTACCGCGCAATGCTCAACGAATTTTTGCTTCTAAAAATTCAAGAGAATGACATGGACGACATTTGGTTTCAACAAGGCGGGCCTACATGTTACACATCCAACGCAGCCATCGATAGTTTACGCACTGCTTTTGAAAATCGAATAATCAGATGAAATTGTGATGTCAATTGGCCGCCTCGGAGCTGTGATTTCAGCCGTTTGAATTATTTTTTATGGGGAATGTTTCACAAAGAATTTAGAGATAATTGAAGCGTTGAGACATGAAATTCAACCCGAAAGAATCAAAATTTTTTTAGAAAATTTCTATTGCAAATGATATTGTGTTCCATTATTAAATGACGAAGTGCAACCTTTACAATAAAAACAGAAATTTGAAAAAAAAATATCAGTAAATTTTTTTAAGCCGATTCAAGTTTAAAATTTTATATTGTCCTCCCTATATTTGGATAAGACTTGGAACGTTTGCGTATAGCTCGGCGTTAGGATATAGGCAAGTTATCATTGTCAGTACGCTGGGGAAGATTTGTCTCAACAGAATTCTACAGGATACATATTGATGTTTTTTTTGTTGCAGTTAATTAATATTCCAGTCATTACGTCTGTTCTCCCTATGTGAAAATTTAAAATGTTTTTTTCTTAAGACAATATTTTCAGAGTTATGATAGTCTTTTGGCAAATGAGGAATGTTTATGACTTACGTTTCCTTTCAAAAATAAATCTTTACAAAATTTAATTTAATTTAAACATACAAAGAGTGAGATTTTTTCTATTTTTGGAAATGTTTTCTTCTGTGCGGAAAACTTTCCTTTCTCAAATGGAAGAAAGAAAACTGGTATTCCTTAGTGTCTTCGAATTCATTTGAAAGAATTTTTCCATAAAACATATGATTTTACTTGTAACAGATTTCACAAGAAATTAATGTCACTCAGACGCCAGCGAGTGATGACGAGGGAACAGAGAACACATTTTTTACAAAGAAAAGCTTTTTGAATTTCATATAAAAAACTTTATGAACAATTTCATCTTACATGTTTTGTTGACTGTGACATACAGGATTTTATACAAAGTTGCCGTTGTTGTTGTATAATCCTTATTTAAAAATGTCTCCAAATGCTAAAGGAAGCATCCTATATTCTTTATGCTCCAGCTATAATTTATTGTTAGCAATCTTATGAATAAAAAAAACATGCAAGAACAGATACAGAGAGTGCAAGTTTAAACAAGTAACATGTGTCTATGCATGTCCTTAACAAATCCTTATGAAGAATAAGAGAAGCAACAGCACAATAAAAAAAACACGCCATATACTTTATTCTATACTTTACACTATAGTCTTGAGAAATTGCTTTCCAGCGATCCTTGTGCAGTGAGAAAAAGTGCCACTTAAGTTACAATTTAAGCATCATCAACTCTATCCAAAGTCATCATTCATTCATACGACCGAAACAAAATGCGAAGACGGGAGGCAGAGAGCATAATTCGTCTATGCAAAGAAGTCTATGCTCCGCTTTTGAACATTACTTAATGTCAACAACTACTGATGATGTTGCCAAGGCAGCCAATGTTGCTGCTGCTTCTGCCACCAACACACAAGTATAGCTGCTGTTGCGGTTAGGCTGCCAGCCGTCAGCCTGCTTCCTCATATGCATTTGAACTGTTTTGCAAAAGAATGTCAGAGTGAACGAGCTACAAAGCGACATTTAACGCAATTTCTGTTTATAAATTCTTTTTCCCCAAATTCTTTCCCATTTCCCTTTTTTGGCAGTAATACCAAAACTTTGTTTTGTTCTCCTTGAAGTTTCTGCCACATACTCTTAACTCGTATACATAGAATGCATAAAAAATTGCCTCTGCTCCGGGTAGACTAGCATCTGCTGCATTTTGGTATTAATTGGGGTGTTGCTGGCAATAAGAAAACCCGCCCTTACATGTTGACTTTCTAAAGGCAGATACAGACACAGCCCAGCCATGCTGCCTTGAACTGTTGTTTGGGTTCCCAGTGCAGTTAAACGCTTGAAATAATTTATTATTCCCAACTTAAACTTTACATATGACTTCATCAGATCGCAGCAACTCCTTGTAGGGGTTTCCAAGGAGAAACAGCAAACCATCATTGCAGGCATAAAAGGTTCACAGAAAGCTGACAATGAAACAAAAAAGAGGGTTTTGAAAATTTTTTGTTTGCTATAACTTCAGTCACGTGTTAATTCGTTGATGTCACTGCGCTTGACTCTGTTCGTTGCACTTACATCCTCGCCATCGAACATATGTCATACAAAAATTCTAACCAGACGTTTTTCTTAATGTCATCACTTATTATTCACATTGTTGCATGTAGATTGACATAAGTATATTGCCTGACTTGACATTTGATTGCGCCTTCAGCTCATTTCTTCTAGAAACTCTTTGGGTGGCTCATTTCTGTTTATTGGCATCTTCATCTGGTCAGAAATATGGCTTGTCACATAATGGAATTCGGTGTAAAAAATCTTCTTGGCAACAACTTTGTCAAGCTCGAGCACAAGAACTGGTCAATGCCAGCTCATTAGCGTTGACTAAGGTTTTGACTTATTCTCAAATTTCGGCTGCCAGATGATAAACGCTCACCGGTAGATAACCCAACCTAAGATTTGTCATTAACAACTAAGACCATTGGCTTTAACGGTAACGTCTTCATCATTCCCAATGAAATAAATACTGGTTTAAACTGCATACGCCCGAAACACTTAACTGTACTTTACAGCCAATCTTGGTGAATGCAGTTATCATTCGTGGAACACATATGAGTTGTAAATTGAATTTTGATGACATAGCAGCTTAGTGTCGTACGAGAAAATGTGTTTTCTTAAAAATCGGGATCCCCGGCCAACAGCGCAAAAAGGGCGACCTCACTGCTGTGTCTTTGTCTCCTGCTTTAATCAATCTTTCAGCCAATATCCCAACACCAAATAAGCCCCCTAAGTTTAAGAACCACCGACGAACGAGGTTAAATTGGAGACGAATTTTTTATAAAATTTTTATATAATGAAATGGCAAACCTTGCAGAATGGTATTAGCAACTATGACAGCTGCTTAAATACAGGGTGTCCGTCTGAAAGGTATACTACTTTGTTTGTTTATAATTTTCGATTAAATGAAAGTGAATGGATCTTATATTGATAAATGTTTTATTCAATGTCGGCAATTACGTATGGAATACAAACAATATCAGATAAATGTCAGCCTCTATTAGCCTCATAAATGCGAGCCTTTTTGAGCACATTTTCTAGATATCCCCACAAAAAGAAGTTCGGAGCAGTCAAATCAGGGGACCGTGGAGGCCAATCAACATCACGATTTCCTGAAATAACTTGTTGTGGAAAGAGGTCTCGCAGTAATTCCATTGTAATCCTGGCTGTTTGCGTTGTGGCACCATCTTCTTGATGCCAAATGTTAATAAAGCCCAAAGCATGCAGCTCTGGCCTTTAAAAGTTTTCAATTATATCACGATATCGCTCCTCATTGACAGTTACCGTTACGCCGTTTTCATAGAAGTAAGGTCCAATGATTCCTCCTGAGCAAATTGCACACCAGCCTGTAAATTTTAATGGATGCAAAGGTGACTCATGAATAATTTCTGGGTTTTCTATTGCCCAAAAACGACTATTCTTTTTATTCACACATCCATTCATATGAAAATGTGCCTCGTCACTCATTACGATTTTTTTATTAAAATTCGGGTGATGGGCGATCTTAAATCGAAACAAATGCAAATCCTTGTGCAAAAGTGTGGCCAAAGTTGTTCTTTGAAGACCAAGCTCCTAAGCACGCCATCGAATAGAGGTTGATGGATAGTTTTGAACACTTTCTTGAGCAGCATTAATGTTTTCAGTCGATCTTGCAGAACGTTGTGGTCCATGTCTGGGCCTATCAGCTACAGACCCTCTTTTTCGAAGTCATTCACTACACGATAAATAGTGCGTTTTGTTGGCACGTTGTTTCTCTTAGAAATTTACGTAACTTTCTCATCGTCACAGTAATTGAAGATTGATTTAGATTAAATGTTTCAACGATTAAAACACGTTGGCTTATCGAATATTTTTCCATAATAAATTTGACACGTCTCCACTTTACAACTGCCAAATATGAACTGTCAAGACTAATGTTTACCAAAATGGCGACAAATAAAAATATGTAGTTTACCTTCCCGGCGGACACTTTGATAAATAATAAATGTAAATAATATCGGAACTAGCTGGCTTCACTTAACAGGTTCGTCCATACACACCTAAAAAATATTAGATATATCTAAGTCCCTTTTATTTAAGAAGAAACAAACTTTAAATTTATGTTGTTCTTCGACCTATTTATTTAATATTGAATTTTTTTTTTAATTGTTTTATTTTTTAAAGAAAAAATATTTTTTTAGCATTAAAAAAAATTATAGCAACTAAGGAACAAAAATTCATATTTTTTCACATATGTGACGCGCAAAATAGAAAGGGACCTAAGGTTAAAAACCAGTTTTGTTCAGGAAAGCCATTTTTAAGATTAGGTCCCTTTCTATTTGCGCTTAGAATCGTCGACTTCACTTTCATAAAACGCGCATATCTCTGAGAGAGAACACTTTTGGGGCATGGGATCGGTCTCATTCGATGCTCAGATGTTGTCCACATCAAAAAAAAAGAAAAAAAATTAAAATTGATTTTTTTTTACCCTTAGGTCCCTTTATCTATGCGCTGTCACATATTATAAAATTATACATACTCGTATAAAAATGAGACAATGTCCCTACTAAGTACGAAAATTTGTTTTTTTTGGTATAACCGGCCATGTTGCCGCAGTGCCTTTAGTAGAACGTCGGACGGTCAATTATGTGTGGTGTACAACCATCTGTTTGCTAACAGTGTTCGAAGATCATTTTACATCACGACAATGCGAGCTCTCACACATCGGCTGAAACGATGACCTATTTGACAACTCAAGATGTCGAATTGATGGGCCATCCATCGTACAGCCTTGATTTGGTACCCAATGATTTCATCTTATTCCCTAGCATCAAGAAAAAAATGCGTGGTCAACGTTTTTCATCGCCCGAAGAAGCTGTTGAAGCGTTAAAAAATCATGTTTTGGAGGTGTCTCAATCGGGGTGGAAAAAGCGCTTCGAAAATTGGTTTGTACGCATGCAAAAGTGTATTGTTCTTAAAGGAGAATATTTTGGAAAACGAAATAAAACAAACGAGCTAAACATAGGTACATACACGGCACGGCACACAAGTTGACATAGTCAACTAAACTCTTTTTACAACACACACACACACACACACGTGTTGTAAAAGAAATCTATTTATGGCTCTCGATGTGGAGTCTCTTTAGAGGTGGCAAGAGTGAGTTGTATTTTCGTGGGCAATTGTGTGAAGAAAACTTGAAAAGTAAGGTTTACAGCAGTAGTTCTCATTCGTTTGAGGAGAGCCTGGCCTTATAGAGTTCGGTTTTACTTCCAAAAAATGCCGCAAGGCTTTCTGAAGAGAGTTGTCACGGACCCGAAATCATGATAAAAGTAGTGTGCGGCCACGAAAATCAATGTCACTTTGCAATTTTTTTAAAAACTTGTCTTTTATTTAAATATAGAAAAAGAGGTCTTGAGCCGGTTTAATCCCTGTTCAATATTTTGGAAAGCAATAAAACCATTTCCAATAATAAATTTTTGTGTTTTTATTGTAAAAGTTGGACGTCCTTCACCAAGGTCAACCTAGAGCGAACGGCGTCCGGGACTGAACTCTTGGTACCAGCGATTAACAGTGGTTTTTGAAGGTGCTAACATCGCCAAAAGTAGGTAATGTTCTGTCTGTCGTTCAGTCCGCACGCGTTTTATGTTGTCCGCGTTATAGTTGTTGTCCGTTCGTTTAAAAACACAAAACACAGAGAAAATAAATAAAGTGTCGTCCGCTTTTTTAAAATAAATGAAAAACAAAAAGAAACCATCCAAATGCAACAAAAGAACATAAAAAAATATGAACCAACAATAACCATAGCACAACTCTAAAATATAATACAACATAAAATCCAAACTCAAAATAACTAAACCGAATAAAATACATGAAACCAACAAGAAAATTTCAAACTATAAAAAAACTACGAATAAAAACAAAACCATAACACAAAAACCCAACCATCAACAAAATAAAACATGAAATAAACAACAAAATAAATACCCAATACTCTTTTTGTGGCGCATTTGTTATCGATTGGCCGGTTAACCGCTCTATACACTACAGATCGAATTCGTTTTTCGCCCGTACTGTCCGCATGTGGAATCTACTTCCGGCAAATGTATATCCCACCTATTACGACATCCAGAAATTCAAGACGAATGTCAATAAACATTACTTCCTCTTTCCCCCCTTCGATCCCTTCGATCCCTTGCTTTCCAACGACCAACGCAATGCATTGCATGTTTCCCCTTTACATGCAATGCATTGCGTTGGTCGTTGGAAAGCAAGGGATCGAACCCCTGAGTGTTGGCTAATTAAAAACAAGTTGATTTAAACACTCTAGTCTCGATAACCCACGCCGAAAATCGTAATAAAAACATAGGCATAAAATGTTCACGGGATAATTCCATTTTTTGACTGAGATGAATCTTTCAACGCACTGTAAACAAAACAATTCGCCCTCAAATGACAAAACGTTCTGAGTGAAGTTATGTTAAAAAATGTCAAAGTTTCCAATGGTTTGCATCTGTGAACACTAGTATTGTCAGGACCCGAAATAAAAATAGCAACCCTCGTATAATTTTTATAAGGTAATGGGAAAAATTAGCATATATTAATTTGTAAATTAATCCACTGTGCCATACTTTATCAAAAGCTTTCTATAAATCTATAAGAACATAGCTGTGGATTTTTTGTTATCTAACCCTACCTTGATAAAGTATGTTAATCGTTTTAACTGCTGTGCAGTACTGTGGTGAGAACGAAAGCCAAATTGTTCAATTCTAATTGTTAAATTCATATCCAAATGTTGTGAAATTTTGTGCTTCAAGATTATTTCATAGACCTTTCCTAGGTCTGCTGAGCAGACTAATGGGTCTGTAGCTCAAAGGTTCGTTTGGAGGTTTGCCAGGTTTTAAAATTGGGACAATTTTAGCTGAGCGTCATGTTTTGTGGAAAATACTGCATTTTAAGATACGAATTTTAAATATATGTCAATTATTTTATACCGGATTTAGGAAGCTTCTTCAAAAAATTATTTTGAGTTCTCTATCGTTCTCAAAAGTGTGGATTGAATTGGTTTCGCAAATTTATTAAGGACTTACTGCATAACAATAGCGGAAATCCGAATATTATTGTGGGAGATGCTAATGTAGATTTTTTAAATATTGCCGTGTCATCTGAGATTTTAAATATTTTATGTCACTTTGAATATAGAAGCTGTCATTCTTTGATCACACGTCCAGGTAGTGGCAAATCCTTAGATAATATATTCAGCAATGTATCTAACGTGATTTTAGTCGACTCAATTGAATGTGGAATTACAGATCATAATTTGGTCTCGTGTAAAGTATTTTGTAATATAAAGGACTCAGACATAACTAAAAGATGTTATCGTCACTGTAATTATAGGACGTAAAATGAAAGCATTCAAAATTCTTTGCCGTCCATACAGTGTACTGGAAATGCATCCAATGACACTTCAAAACTGATAAACATATTTTCAAATTGCATAGAGAACGCAACAATAGAGAAGGAGGAAAGAATGCATACAAAATGTCTTATTACGCCTTGGATTAATGATAATCATCAAACTCTTATTAAGGTGAAGGACAATTTATTAACAAAGAGAAGGAAAAAAGGTTCGAATTCTAGTCTAGAAAAGAGATTGAAGCATATAAGTAGGGTTGACAGCTACACGGATTTGTATGAATACTTTTATCAAACCAATCTTGAAACACTTCAGCAGAATCCGAAAAAATGCTGGAAAATTATAAACGAGCAGCTAGGAAGAGTTTCATATTCAAAATTGCAAGTAAAAAATAGTCGCGGTGAAATGGTCAATAATAATAAACAGATATGCGATATTTTCAATAACTATTTTCTAAAAGTTCTTAAATTATTCAAGGAAAACATAACACATCACCCAGGGGATAACTGAAATATGCTCAACGCTCTGTATCAATGTCAACATTCTTTCGTGTTCCGTAACACAAGCAATGAGGAAGTCGAAGAAATAATTTCAAATTTACATGTAAATAAAAGTCCAGAACCTGATGGAATATCGGCGAAGATGCTGTTGAAATGTAAAGATGCAATTCTCTCAAGTGTGGTGACAATTTTTAATGCTACTATTAATACCACAAGTTACCCTGAGATACTGAAGATCTCAAAAATAATTCCCATTCCAAAAGCTGGAGATTTTTGTAATATTGAAAATTTTAGGCCTATAGCGTTATTATCAATCATTGACAAAGTTTTTGAAAAAATTGTACATAAACAGCTAAAAAAAATAAATGAGCATAACCTTATGTGTAAATTACAGTTTGGGCTTAGAAAGGGAAGTGGTACACAAGAAGCGGCAGTGAACGTTATAAATACAATATGTGATGGTTTGGATAATGGTTATGGGGGAGTTGCTGAAATCTTTTACGATTTTTCGAAAGCGTTTGATCTAGTAGATCACAATATTTTATTACAAAAACTTCACTATTACGGGATTGCAGGAAGTGCTAATAAACTTATTAGAAATTATCTTCAAAATATGTTGAAATAGAAAAAAGTAGAAGTGAAATGGGAAATATACAATATGGAGTGCCTCAAGGGAGTGTTTTAAGTCCATTATTGTTCACAATTTATCTAAATGATATTGCAAATCTCAAGTTACACGGTAAATTAATAATGTACTTGTATGCTGATGATATAAGTCTCTTTTATCCCTATTGTCATGAAGTTATTCTCAAAGCTCAAAGAGAAGTGGATGCGCGTACTATAACAGAATTTGGCAGGATAAATGGACTTTTGTGGAATGCCGAGAAAACTAAGTTAGTGCGATTTCGACCTTACTCAGTTGGTAATATTTCAATATTTCTATTTTTTGGAAAAGATGTTGTTGAATCTAGTTCAGTTCGATACTTAGGAGTACTTTTGCAAGGAAATTTATCATGGAACTTGCATATGCAACATTTGAGGAAAAAAATAGCTTCAGGAATCGGACTACTCTATAAATTTAAAAATAAATTCGATGAAAAAACTAAATTATTGCTATATAATGGGCTAATAAAGAGTGATTTTTTTGAGGTTAGGATTTTCATGCATTAGTATTTGACAGATCACGTGGGATTTCAGACATGGTGTCAAAGAGAAAGATGCTCAGTATGCTTTGACATTTCATCATGAATAGACTTACTAACGAGCAACGCTTGCAAATCATTGAATTTTATTACCAAAATCAGTGTTCGGGTTGAAATGTGTTTATCGACAAATTTTGTTCAGCGATGAGGCTCATTTCTGGTTGAATGGCTACGTAAATAAACAAAATTGCCGCATTTGGAGTGAAGAGCAACCAGAAGCCGTTCAAGAACTGCCCATGCATCCCGAAAAATGCACTGTTTGGTGTGGTTTGTACGCTGGTGGAATCATTGGACCGTATTTTTTCAAAGATGCTGTTGGACGCAACGTTACGGTGAATGGCGATCGCTATCGTTCGATGCTAACAAACTTTTTGTTGCCAAAAATGGAAGAACTGAACTTGGTTGACATGTGGTTTCAACAAGATGGCGCTACATGCCACACAGCTCGCGATTCTATGGCCATTTTGAGGGAAAACTTCGGAGAACAATTCATCTCAAGAAATGGACCGGTAAGTTGGCCACCAAGATCATGCGATTTGACGCCTTTAGACTATTTTTTGTGGGGCTACGTCAAGTCTAAAGTCTACAGAAATAAGCCAGCAACTATTCCAGCTTTGGAAGACAACATTTCCGAAGAAATTCGGGCTATTCCGGCCGAAATGCTCGAAAAAGTTGCCCAAAATTGGACTTTCCGAGTGGACCACCTAAGACGCAGCCGCGGTCAACATTTAAATGAAATTATCTTCAAAAAGTAAATGTCATGGACCAATCTAACGTTTCAAATAAAGAACCGATGAGATTTTGCAAATTTTATGCGTTTTTTTTAAAAAAAAGTTATCAAGCTCTTAAAAAATCACCCTTTATATAGCCATTTTAATTACTTACCGACGATATACTCTTACAAAAAAAGTCTCGAGTATAGATTTCTACAACGAGCACAAAAAAAAACTCTCAGAATTGTTTACAATCTTCCACAAACGTATTCGACGGTACCTTTGTATAGGGATGTATCTAAAACAATTTTGCCTATATATGGACTATATAAAATGCAGTTGTTAATGTACATGATTAAATCAGTGCGTAACATTGGTTATCATTCTATTTCATTTTCTCAAAATCAAACTTTTTCAATACTAGAAATCGATCAAACTTGCTTATCAAAAGATGTTAACTGGAATCAACAAAACAACGTATTGAGCATACCGATTGCTCTGAATATAATCTGCCTCAATATATCAAAAATATTTTACGAATTTCAATTTTCAAAACAACATTAAAAACAAATTTATTAGATAATATTGAATTGCTTCTACTGTAAGTTTATTTAGTTTTTAAGTGCACAGTTTTTAGTTATATCTAATTTTCGAGCTACAAACTACTTTCAGCTAAATCTTTGCCAAATGGCCCCAAAAATGTGCACGTGGCGCTGGGGCAATAATTTGTTTTTGAATTGTAAATATTATTTAGTACGAAATAAATAAATAACAAAAAAAAGTTTCGTCTAGTCCAGATGATTTTCGCGTTTTCAAATTTTTTAATAAAGTTTTAAGAAACGTGTCTGAAATAAGTTCTGATACAGGAGTTAAAATAGAAAGTGAGTAAAATTGGTTTAAAACAGTACTAACAGTTTGCTCTACAGCATGATAGCCAAGGCTGTAGGATGCCAGATGGTTTTGGAAAAATGTTTTGGCAAGGGCGTCTGCCTTGTCGGAGCCATTAACTAGAATGGTGTTTTGATATGTAATAGCAGGTATATTAGACACTATTTTCCTTAAAATCTAGAATATATTCTAAAACGGTTTAGAGCGATTATCAAGTTTTCTAATTTTTTTATTCCATTCGCTGTTTCTGTAGTCTCAAATGCTATTTTGTACCAGTTTTTCAAAATGTTTGAAGTACTCATAGGAAAACTGTCGTCTATACCTTCTCCACTGTTGTCTATGATAGATTCTTTCCATTATCAAATTTGTGATAGATCTTGGGAGTCTTTTGTAAAGGGTGGTTAAATTTTAAGGGCCGATGACGATTTTGAATAAAACACAAATTATGTAGGAAATAATTGTCATTTCTTCTTCTTATTATTATATTGTTATCTTTCAATTATGCATAGAAAAAAATATCGGCCAAATGGCCGCCGCGACCTCGGCGGCACACCTCCTTCCGATGGTCCAAATTTTCAATGACGCTGAGGCATAATTGAAGTTCTTTGCCGTTAATGTGCTGAATTATCTCATCCTTAAGCTCATGAACTGTTCCTGGCTTATCAACGTTCACCTTTTCTTTCAAATAACCCCAAGTAAAGAAGTCGAACGGTGTCAAATCACATGATCTTGGCGGCCAATTTACATCGCCACGACGTGAGATAACACTGCCATGGAGTTTGTAGCGCAAAAGAGCCTTTGTTTCGTTAGCTGTGTGGCAAGTGCCACCGTCCTGTTGAAACCACATATCGTCCACATCCATATCTTCCAATTTGGGCCATAAAAAGTTCGTTATCATTTCACGATAGCAAACACCATTCACAGTGACTGCCTGACCGGCCTCATTTTGGAAAAAATACGGCCCGATTATGCCGCCAGCCTATAAACCGCACCAAACAGTCACTCTTTGTGGGTGCATGTTTTTTCGAAAACCACTCTTGGATTATCATTCGCCTAAATGCGGCAATTCTGCTTATTGACGAATCCACTGAGGTGAAAATGTGCCTCATCACTGAAAATGATTTTCTTTGAATATTGATCATCCACTGTTAGTAAGTCCCCGGACCCGGATGGTATCTCGGCACTTGTCCTGTTCTTCGACGCTAGCCCGTCCATTACGCAATCTTTTCAAGGTTGCGAACGACCAGCCGATCCCTAAAAAGGGTGAGGCCAATAATCCTGCGAATTATCGGCCCATTGCGATTTGCTCTGCGCTCTCCAAGGTAATGGAGAGCATGGTCAACCACCATCTTGTGGGGTATCTGGAGTCCAACAACCTACTTAATGATCGGCAGTATGGCTTCCGTAGAAATCGCTCTACGGGAGACCTGATGACTTTCCTATCGGAGCGTTGGAGTCGGTCCATCCACCAATTTGGTGAGAGTAAGGTCGTGGCTCTGGATATCTCCAAGGCCTTTGACAGAGTCTGGCACGGTGCTCTCGTATCAAAGCTGATACCATTTGGTGTCGGTGATACTTTTGCTCGATTTATATCGAGCTTTCTTGGAGATCGCACTATAAGAGTTGTTGTAGATGGGTTCTCATCCGACGAACATAGGTTGACCGCAGGTGTACCACAGGGCTCTGTCCTTTCTCCATCCTTATTTCTTATTTTCATTGACGATCTTTTGGGTCAGACCGTGAATCCAATCTACTCTTTCGCGGATGACAGCAACCTCTGTCATTCGTATTCATTCGACCGTAGGCCGAGTCTTCAAGCTATTGAGGACCAAAGGCGAATTATGGATGAGACACTTGGCCGGGATTTACAGGCCATTTCCGAATGGGGTCGAGTGAATAGAGTAAATTTTAATGCGCGTTCTGCTTGTTGTCTCACAACCGATTCATTGACCAAACAGTATCGTCATTATCTATCGATGGTATGGATATCGAACAATCGGATGCTCTTGATGTTCTGGGCATGAAAATACAATGTGACGCTCGTTGGGCGAGGCATGTATTCGAAGTGTCAAAAGAAGCACTCAAGTGTATAGGCTTTCTTATGCGGTGCACGATATATTTCACTCCTTCTGATCTCTTCGATATCTATATAACCTACACCCGGCCAAAGATATAATACAACTCCCATATATGGGCAGCTGCTCCAAAATCATCCTTGGAGCTACTTGATGGTGTCCAAAGGAGAGCGATGGTGTTGATAGGTGACAGTAGGGTATCCAACTCTATTTTTCCCCTTGAGCATCGTCGGAATGTAGGTTGTGTGTCGCTATTCTATCGTTACTTTCATGGTGTGTGTTCTTCAGACATTTGTCGTCTTACTCCTGACGTGAGGGTGTTCGGCTGGGATACACGACTTTCCACGAATTCACACCCATTTGTTATCGATTGGCCGGTTGACCGCACTATACACTACAGATTAAATTCGTTCTTCGCCCGTACTGTCCGTATGTGGAATCGACTTCCGGCGAATGTTTTTTCCCACCAACTACGACATCTAGAAATTCAAGTCGAACGTCAACAAATATTACTCCCTCTTTCCCCCTTGAACTCCCTTACTTCCCACTCACCAACGCAATGCTTCGCATGTAAAGGGGAAAACTACAAAGTGTTGGTCAAAAAAAAAAAAAAAAAAAAACTTTAACGCATTGGTCGCTTGAGTATCTTTCCATGGTTCAAATTGCGTTAGTCTGAAACTGAGAAATGCATGAAATGCAGAAAAAAACTTGACGTTTAGGTGTGGTTCACATTCAACATCGGCCCTTAAAATGTAACCAGCCTTTACCTAAAACCGTTGGACATTTTTGTTGTGCTGTATTCAATTGATTTTATAAATAAAGGGTGTTTTTTATTGAGGTATAGAACTTCGAATTGAAATAAAACACAAGCAAATCGTTTTAATGTCCATCAATTTGGCTTTATTGGAAGGATAATTTTATGCCATTAATGTTTAAATATGATTTCGGGCATGTGGCCGCCGCGGCTGGCTCGAATAAAGCCAATTCTACTGGTCCAATTTTCAACCACTTTTTCGAGCATATGGTACCGTATATTGGCAATAACGCCACGAATGTTGGCTTCCAAGTCCCCTAACGTTTCTGGTTTGTTGGCGTAGACGAGCGACTTCACATATCCCCAAAGAAAATAATCCAATGGTGTCAAATCACACGATCTTGGTGGCCAATTGACAGGTCCATTCCGCGAAATTATGCGCTCATCGAATGTTTCCTTCAATAATTCGATTGTGACGTGCGCTGTGTGGCATGTAGCGCCGTCTTGTTGGAACCACAACTCATCCACATTCATGCCATCCAATTCGGGAACAAAATAGTCGGTTATCATGGCTCTATACCGGTCTCCATTAACGGTAACTGACTCTCCAGCAATATTTCGGAAGAAGTATGGCCCAATGACTCCACTAGCCCATAGAGCACACCAAACAGTCAGTTTTTGTGGATGTAATGGCGTCTCAAGGGTCTCATGTGGATTCTCTTCACTCCAAATGCGGCAATTTTGCTTGTTGACGTAGCCATTCAACCAAAAATGAGCCTCATCACTGAACAAAATTTTGTGATGAAAATCAGCATCGAGATGAATCTCATTTTCGGCCCATTTTGCAAGCGTTGTTCTTTTGTCAACCTGTTCATGATGAAATGTCAAGCTAAACTAAATATTAATCACTTGACAGCTGACAAAATGGCCGCCAGTTAAAAAAGTGATGCCAACTTAAAGTTCTATACCCCAATAAAAAACAGCCTTTAGTACTAGTGAAGACATCAACCTTTTCGGCTATATCCGCAAGTTTTGTATGTTACTATCATCAGATAA
Organism: Hydrotaea diabolus; assembly: GCA_963513945.1. Taxonomy (NCBI): domain Eukaryota; kingdom Metazoa; phylum Arthropoda; class Insecta; order Diptera; family Muscidae; genus Hydrotaea; species Hydrotaea diabolus. Next base: position 45,753,598 of record OY740717.1, on the reverse strand, counting down.
GTGACTTTGAAGTAATCAATTAATACTTTTGAAAACATACGCCAGTTTCTTTTACTGTAATCATAACTTGAAATTTCCGTAAAATGTACCGAACCACGAATTAGAAAAATATACCGTCGAGATTTCAGGGGAAAGCCCCACATTCAACAACACATTCAACAACACTTTAATGTCAACCAATAAGGTGTATCTATTATTGTGAGCAGGTGTGTGTATGCATTTATTACATGTAGGTCCAACACTCGAACTTTCACATACAAAGAGATTTTTATGACTTGTGCGGGGAGGTTGGCATGCAAAATCCTTTATATTAAAATACATAAGCCATTTGGAGCCAACTTCGAGCAATTGGTCGCGATATACGATTTTTATTATGTGTCTATTGAATTGAGAAAAGCTCCCCGTTTGTTCCTTAAAGGGATGGTGAGAAAAGTAAGAAAATTAATCAGTCCAAATAAACATTATGTGATACTTGTGTGATGGTGTGACTATAAACCGTGTGATGTGAACCATCCGACTATAGCTTTCTCGACCTTGGACCGATTGCTTTACTTTCAGTTACTGTCATCTAATTATTGTTCTTGTTTCATAGTACTAAGATCAATGTGGGCTTTGTAAATAACTAATTTTTACTGCACTGAAAATTGGCCCTTTTTAACTAATTTCTTTATAATACCTTGCCAACTTTTATGAGTTTCCATAATAGAGAAAAACGGTGTGTGTACTCGCAGTGACATTGGCTCAACCAATGCAACCTTTCTAATGATGCTAATCTAGTTTTGTCTCCGGCAAAGTTTTCCTTTTTCCCATCTAGAGGATAACACAAACCTTTGAACGTTTGTCAGTGCCTGTGTGGGTGTGCTTCTTCTGTAGCTTGTTTTGCACCAGCTCCTTTCACTTTCTGACGTAAGTATATTTTTCACAGCTTTTTTTATGAGTTGTTGCTGCTGATGATAATCATCATCATCATCTACCGGCACAGGAGCAACATCGTGATTGTCAACGTCACCAGTGCCGTCATTATCCTCTTCGTCAGTTCAGTGTCGTTATATGCCACTACTCTTGTAGTGCACTTAGGAAGTACGTGTGAAGTTGGATTTTTATGTTGAAGGCGAAACAATGAAAAGTCCCCCCATAGAGTCTCACTCACACTTACACACACACTGACATTCCCATATTGTCCCATTGTCACATACTTACTCACATTGCTGAACATCCAACATTCCCTTTTGAGTGTTTGCGAGTGTGTGTGTGGTTCTGAGTGTGTTATCATATGAAGAGGGATTAGTTCATTTAAAGTAGTTTTATGGTAGACTTAATGTTTGCGATAAAAATCAATGTTGAAAGAAAAAAATAATTCTAAAGGTAAACATAGAAGAAGAAGACAGAGAGGGAGAAAAGGAAAACGCAAGCAAGCCTAAAACGCAAGTAAGAAGTAAATTTTCAGGCCAAAAAAGGAAATTAACACAGTTTCTCTGGAAATTATAGGTACACATTAAAAGGTGACATTGAGTTAAATATAAGCTGCTGTAAAATAAGGTAGAGATTTGAGATACCTCACTGCCATACATTGTATTACGCCTCAGTGCTGTTGTTTTTTATACTAAGGAAGAAAAGAAATAGACCACAAGTTTATAAAACCAATCGATTTAAAATTACTTTATGATTCCATTAAGCAATGTCAGTCCATCTGTCTGTTCATCAAAAGTTGTAATCAAAGTACAGGATGGAAATATGAACCCATTCCGACAAAACATAGAACATTGTTAAGGATTGGACCAAGTCCTATTGAAATTAGAGCTGAATAGTTGCGCTTTTAGTGCTGACCAAATTGCGCTAAAAGCGCAACGTGTCAATAACATCATACTAGCTAAAATCAACCACAGAGGTTGAGCGGAGCATTTAATAGTTGCAGGTCTTCAAATCGGAACAGACAAGCAGGCAGAGAAAATATATTTAATAACTATATGGTCACGGTAACAATAATATGTTTTCGTCATTAAAAGTATGTCCGTCGCAACCATGGTATGGACTTTTGCATTTTACTTTAACAATAAATAATATGATTGCCGCAATTTATAATTTTATTGAAATGTATAGTTTTTTGGGTTTTTTGTTAACAATATTATTATCACAGCAATCATATATATGGTTTTTAAAACAATTTTATTGTTACCAAATCTACAAATAATAGTTACTTATACTTTAACCATTAAACTAAAATGAATATTTTTCAAACAAAATGCTCAGGATTTATAGAACAGTTATAAAGGGTGCTTTTTCAGACGTACGAGGGCGACCGCAAAACTAACTGGCCTGGCACATTTTCTGTTTTACTAGCAACTTTTTGTTTTGTTTTTTAAAGCAATCTTTTATAAGCCATCTGTCAAAATTTCAATTCAACAATTTAAAATGGGTCGTTCAAGTACGGAAGATGAACAACGCTCTGGAAGGCCGAAAACTGCTACTTCTATTGAAAACATTAGAATAATATTTAATGAAGTGACTAAAGATAGACGAATAAAGCTCAGAGAACTTGCTGATATTGTTAAAATACACGAAAAACAAGTTTGGAGTATTTTACATGATTAACTCCACATGAAAAAGCTATCCGCAAGTAGGGTGCCGCGTTTGTTGACTTTGCCCCAAAAAATCGTCCGTTGGACTAATTCCGAGGAGCTTTTAGCGATTTATCAGCGTAATCCAATAGAGTTCTTGCGCCGATTCATAACTGTTGATGAAACATGGATCCATCACTACATCCCAGACTGCAAAGAACAGTCAAAAAAGTGGTCCCAAGAAGGCGAAAACTGTTAAGTCAGCAGGAAAAGTAATGACCACAGTATTTTGGGATGCAAGGGGTATAATATTTATTGATTCAGCCTTATTACGGTTGTCGAAGACGTAGTCGAATGTCGATTTTTTTGGAAAACGGTACTACGGTTGTCGAAAATGCACAATCTGTTACAATTTTCGTAACACGGAAGACGAAAACGACTGTCAAAGTTGGCTAAAACAGTCGATTAATTTTTTCCATACGACTAGAGACGTCGCCGCATTCAATTGACAACAATTGTTAGCCGTTGGTTTCATCCGCTAACACGCCGTTAACTAATTTGAAATTTAACACATTTTTTTACATTTTATATTCGACAATAAAGATATATAACAAAATTGTATAAAATAAATTATTTATCTATATTCAACATTGGGTAAATTTGCGGTATTTTACCAAAAAACTTTTATCTGATGTCGACCGCTGATATAAAGTTTATGTCGCCGTCACTTGTTTTGTGTCAGTTGTCGCCGTAAAAATGAACAAGCAGGCGTCGTTTTCTGAATATATTCACATTTGTTTACAAAGATGAGCTGCAAAATGTAAGTACATATTTGTTTTTCGTGAGAAAATTCATTTAATTAATTATTTATTTATTCCAGAAATAAAATAACCACGCAACAACAGTTTTCAAAAATGGTGGAATTGTTGGAGGCAAATCCAAATCTTGCGCGTGCGTACCACAGCGGCCTACATTAAGTAAATACCAAGGAGGAATGGGCGAAAATTGCCAAATATGTCCGAATTCTGTCTTATTTCCTTACGCAAGGCACTCATATCACATTCTGTGTATGCCTCGTCGTCTTCATCCGAAGAAAAAAAATGTCCCAAACTTAACATATTTTTTTTTATTATATTTATTTTATTTTATCTTGAGAAAATTTCAATGTTGCCTTTGGCGGACAATTATGTAAAAAGTAAACATTGTTTTGACAGTATAGCACATCTTTTACTTTTCAATCTATTACAAAATCACAAGAGTCGAAAAAGTTACGTAATACCAAAAATAATCGAAATCGACAACGACTTCGACTGCTCTCGATTTTCGTCTTCGACAACCGTAATAAGGCTGATTATCTTGAGAAAGGAAAAACTATAAATAGTGGATATTATTGTGCATTATTGGATCGGTTGAGTGAAGAAATCAAGATAAAACGACCGCTTTTTCATCAAGATAATGCTCCTTCTCACAAAAACTGGCCGAATTACGATTTGAAATTGCTCCGCATCCACCATATAGACCAGATTTAGCTGCTTCTGATTATTTCTTGTTTCCTAATTTAAAAAAATTTCTCGGTGGCAAAAAATTTTCGTCCAATAGCGAGGTTATTGCTGAAACTAAGGCATATTTTGAAGGTCTTGAAAAATCTTATTTTTCGGATGGAATTAAAAAACTAGAAAAACGTTTGATGAAGTGTATTGAGTTGGAAGGAGATTATGTTGAAAAAAAATAATAATAATTCCAAAAAAACGGTTCTTTTTATGTTAGGCCAGTTACTTTTGCGGTCGCCCTCGTACGGTTTTCAAGAATAAGTAATACGCATATAATTTAAAGTTATGGCCAAGTGTTTAGCTTTATTATAAAGACAAGGGTTTGCCATTATGTTTTTAAAATGATTTCCGCCGCGGAAATCATTTGTAGAAAATATAAATACATAAACAACCTTTCAAGAATCATTTTTTCACTTTTCGAAAAAAGATTAATCATTGAAATAGGTTGTTAAAATGCTATACGGAAATAAACTCTTTACAATCTCACTAACGACACCTCATCACGAAAATTCGCTAAAACTAATTTTTAAATTATTTCGTTCGCAATGACGTTGCAAAATAAAAATTTCATCGTTATTCTTCAAATTGGTGGAAATGATATTGCGCGTTGAAGATTTTTCTACGCACAGTTCGAAGACTATACGTAAAGGGTAATTCTCTATAATAAAAATGAGTCTCCGTTATAAGTCATTTGATTTGTGGCCGAAGAAATCGTTGTCAAAGACTGCTGAAGAAAAACCTTGGCGGGTTTAGAAACATCTGTCTGGCAACCGTAGGCAGGTTTAGAAACAGCAACCGTAGCAAATACATTTCACCAATTTCTTCTCTTTACGTTGATTCTGAAAAAGAAACAACATAAAGGTCTCGAACCAGAATAAAAAAAATTCGTCGAACCTTAATATATACCTCGGACCTACCGGGGCCGTCCTTTAGGGAATATATAATATCACACACACAGAGAACAGATTCGTTGCCACAACTCGAGCGTTCCATTAGTACAGCCGAATGTTAGTTGGATCTCCGTAGTTTTCAGTTATTGGAACTGTATTATCAGTGCAACACCCCATGTATCTAAAAATCCATATACCACACTTGTTCAACGAAAAAAATAAAAACTTTAGTCAAAGGGCAAAAAAGTGCTTGCTTACACCATTGAAGTACTTGAAGTACTCATAGGGAGGGTCAGGACGAGGAACAAGTGGAAGAGAAGATAAATGAATTTTTCCGGAATCGTTTAGCTACGTCGTCAGTAAATCTAACTACAGGGTGCGGCTAAAGTAACTATATGATTTGTTTTTTAAATAACTATTGAATGGAATGAAAAAAACAAAAAAAAAATTGTGAAAGTTTATTTTATGTTATTTTTTTACATTAATTATGAAAAATAATATCAGTTAAATGAGAACCGTTTTCTCTAACGCAAAAATGTGCTCTTTTTATGGCATTTTCCATAACTTTGTTGAGTGTTTCTTGTGGTATGCGATCAATTTCTTCTTGAATGTTGTCCTTTAGCTGCTGCAAGGTTTGGGGCTTATTCACATAAACTTTGTCTTTGAGATAGCCCCACAAGCCCCACCGTTCAAGTGAAAATGCGCTTCGTCGGTCATCATTAAATTTGACAAAAAAATTTCATTTTGATCAACGAGATTTAAAACTGCTCTAGCATATTCCAAGCGCAATACAAAGTCCTCAGGATTTAGTTTTTGGACTAGTTGGATTTTGTAAGGGAAGAGGTGCAAATCGTGTTTTAAAATTCGCCGAAGAGTGCGGTCAGAAAGCTGCAACTGGGAAGATCGTCTTCTCGTTGATGTCTCCGGATTTTCTTCGACGCTCTGTCGCACAGCATCAATATTTTCGGCCGATCTGCTAGTTCGATGTCTGCCCGTACGTCTTGAATCTCCGACAGTCCCATATTCAGCAAAATTATTCACCAACGAACGAATGGTTGGACCCGTTGGAGCAGTTCTTACACCATAAAATCTTCTGTATGCACGTTGAGTATTAATTATCGAACGATGATTTTCAATGAATAGAAAAACAATCTTAGTTCTTTGCGCAATTGTATAGCGTTCCATTTTTAAATATTCTCCCAAGTTTAATTTCTGAAATAGGAAAAAAGAAAAAGTTAAATACTCGCAAGCAAAGAAGTTACAATTGTTTTACATCATATAGTAACTTTAGCCGCACCCTGTATTTTTTTAAAAAAAAATACCTTTAAACAACCCCTTTTTGGTTAGTTGTAATCACTAATAATTAGTTGCAACAACAAAATGTTTTCAAAACTATAAGTTGCTGCAACCACCAGTTGTGACAACCAAATACTTTTTCCGATTTTCTTTGTTAAGACCGATCAATAGTTGTTTGTGCAGTATGATGATCATATTTATCATATTTTATGCGGTATTTCGAACCGATTATCCATTGCGATTACAAACGTTCGATGGTTATAACAGAAATTCCGTTTTTGCAACCGAATTATTGAAGTTCCAACCGATTTCAAATAAGTTTTTCTTTGTGTGCAGATGTCTTTTTTTCCAGGAGAAACCATTCACTTCACGAGACAGCCCAAAACTTTGTTGCATAGTGTAATATGTTACGACAGCAACCTAAACGGGTTTGGTTACTACAAAAAAGTTGTTGTTGTCACCACCGATTATTGTTACCAAACTAACATATACATCATTATTAGTTGGTTAACAAAACCATCAGTTGTGGTAACCAAAATGTGCACTTAATTCGGTTGGTACAACCGACTTTTTGCATATAAGTTTCATATTATTATCATAGCTATCATCTTAAGGTAAGTCTAGCCATCTAACTATAAGTATAAGTACAAGGCAATGTTGATGATTGCAATCCAACCGAATATTTGTAGTTCGGACGGATTTCCAACCGATGAGAGAACAAATCGTTTGGAAATTCGTCCGATTAGTAAAACAGAGAAAAAATCTGTTGGAAATCCGTCCGAACTAGAAAAATTCGGTTGGACAACCGACACTCTTTTGCAATAACCAACGTTCAATAGTATTGATGGTAACATTGTTTGAAATAAAAAAGATGGTTGATATGGTTGTAATCACGGTATTCACAGCCAATAGCATACTTAACCTAACTCAGTTTAACTATTGGTTGCGACATCTGGCAGTTCTGGCAACCAACTAATTCTAATGTACATCTTACTTTGGTAGCAATTATTGGTGGTGACAACTGATTAGTTCTTTGTAGTGGCCAAACCCTGTTTAGTTCTCCGATGTAACATAAAATTGTTAATTCCAACATACTCGTAAACATATAAACCCAACAATATTTTATCGGTTCTTGTCACAACAAAATCTTTGTTTACGACGAAAAATATTTCGAAATCGCCAAAAATTGTATAAAAACTCAACAAAAAAATGGTTAGAAGGTTAATGCTTCCAAACGATACTGCCATAATTAAATGAACTTTAAATAAAAAAAATATTTTTCAGAATACAGAAACCGGCTTATCAGTAATTAAACGACGTTACCCAGATTTGATCAGGATTTTCGTCATAGGTACACCACATCCTTATTAAAACAACAACCAATTGCTTTTTCTGGCGAGCTATACTTTTCGAGTTTCAGCAACTTAAGGTTGACAATAATATTGTTACGGGTTGTTATATACATTCCTGGCCTATGCAACACTAAGTGTTACCTGGTGCCATCTGATATTTCCATTGGAAAGTTTGACATATTTTAGCATAAACGTACTCAGAACATTTTGACATACGACCATTATTTGAGTTGTTTACAGTGACTTGTACAAATCAATTTGGGGAAAAAAATGGAATTTACTCGTAAACATTTTCGTGCGATCATTTTTCACAACTTTCGACGTTTATTATCACGACAAGAGTGCATCGATGAACTCAAATCTTTGTACGGCAATGAAGCACCATCCTATAGCACTATGAAAAACTGGTTTAATGAATTCAATAGCGACCGACGCTCGCTCAAAGACGAAGGTCGTCCAAAAACAGCCGTTGTGTCAGAGAACATTGATGCCATGCGTGAACTGATAATGCAAGATCGTCATGCGGCATACCGTGAGATAGAGGCAACCTTGGGCATTTCTTCCACCAGCATACATTCGATTTTGCATGTACACCTGGCAGTAAAAAAGTTTGTTCTCGTTGGATCCCGCACAATTTGACAATCGCTCAAAATAAGGCTCGTGTCGATTGGTGTAAAGAAATTTTGAAAAAATACGATCGCGGTGCTTCAAAAGACGTTTATAAGATGAATCATGGATCTATGCGTATAAGCCCGAAACAAAAGAGAAATCGACCGTCTGGGTCTTCGAAGACGAGCCAAATCCAACGAAAGTTGTTCGTGGAAGAAGCACTTCGAAGCAAATGGTCGCCTGTTTCTTCGGCAAAACTACTTATAGTCATATAGCGACTGTTGAGCATGAACAACGTAGGGCAGTCAATTCTGAGTGGTACACCACAATTTGTTTGCCTGATGTCTTCGGAGAAATTCGAAAAACGAACAAAAGAAGAAGAAGAATCCATGTGCACCATGACAATGCGAGCTCTCACACGCAGAGAAAAGATATGGTTACTATATGGTCACCGCAACAATGACATGTTCTTTACAATTAAAGCATGTTCGTCGCAACCATAGTATGGTTTTTTGAATTTCATTTTGACAACAGTATGATTGCAACAATATTAATATTGTTGAAATGTAACAATAGTATTGTTGCCAAATTTAGATATGAAAATATGGTTGTAGCAACCATATAAACATGGCTGGTGCAACACAAGTGTTGTTGTTTAAAATTTACGTTCACAATAATATGATTACGGCAATCATACTGTATGGTTGCTAGTATGAACATGACATATGTGTGCGTATGTTTTTTTTTGATATACCAAAAAAAAACACATACAGACGATACAGTGCATGCACGCAGAAAAAAGTATGGTTGGGCTAACAATATTCGAAGAGGAACATAATATTGTTGGGTATATGGTTGTGGCACAACAATACTGTAGCACAATAATTGTATGATTCACCCACAACCATAGTATGATATCTACAACCAAAGTATGATTCACACTCAAACATACTATGATCTCCACAACAATATTATGATGTTTACAATAATAATTTGATTCGCAAACAACCATACTATGATCTGCACAACCATAGTATGATTCACACTCAACCATACTATGATCCCAACAATAGTATTATCCTCACAACCATAGTATGTTTCACATACAACCATAGTATGATCCTCACAACCATAGTATGATTCCACTCAACCATACTATGGTCCCCCAAACAATAGAAATTATTACTTATTTTATTTAAAATTACGAGTAGTCCATTTTACAATTGTACAATGGATATACAATGAGTGATCCAAGTAGAGATACTTTTTTCAATAGCCTTTTTTTGACAGATCGCGTGTGAGTCGTGTCATTCTGGCATGTTTTTTTTTGTTAAGTATTGTTTGTTATTTCATCATGGAAAGACTTACGCCTGAAAAACGTTTACAAATCGTTCAACTTTATTACGAAAATTCACGTTCTGTAAGGAATGTGTTTCGTGCACTTCATTCAACTTATGGTCAACATAATCGGCCTACTGAGCGTACTATTCGCAACACCATCAGCCACCTTGAGACCCAGCATTCATTATTGGATAATATTCGACCTAAAAAACCAGCACGCAATGAAGCGGCCGTAGCTAAGAGTGTAAACCAAGACCGTGGAGAGTCGATTCGGCGCCGTTCGCAGCAACACGGACTGACGTATGGAACGACTTGGCTCTTTTTACGTCGAGATCTAAAATTGAAAGCGTACACAATACAGCTTGTGCGACAACTGAAGCCACCCGACGTTCCCAAGCGACATCGATTCGCTCTATGGGCAAATTTTGTTCAGCGATGAGGACCATTTCTGCCTCAATGGGTATGTAAATAAGCAAAATTGCCGCATTTGGGACGAAGAGCAACCAGAAGAGGTTCAAGAGCTGACACTTCATCCAGAAAAAACAACGGTTTGTTGTGGTTTGTGGGCCTGTGGAATCATCGGTCCATATTTCTTCAAAAATGAAGCCGGTGAGAACGTAACCGTCAATGGCGACCGTTATCGTGTCATGATAACCGACTATTTGATGCCTGAAATTGAAGCTCGTGATCTCGGTGACATTTGGTTTCAACAAGGCGATGCCACTTCCCACACATCGCATCAAACAATGGATTTATTGAGAGAACACTTCGATGAGCAGATAATTGCACGTATTGGGCCGGTTGGTTGGTCACCAAGATCGTGTGATATCAAACCGTTAGATTTTTTTCTTTGGGGCTTCGTAATGACCAAAGTCTATGCTGACAAATCAGCTACGATTCAGGTTTTGGAAGCCAAGGTTTCGAGTGTTATTAACGCCATACCTGTCGAAATGCTCGAACGAGTCATCGAAAATTGGACTCAACGGATGGACCATCTGAAACGTAGCCGCTGCCAGCATTTGATAGGCATAATCTTCAAAAAATAAATGCCAAAGAATGTTCTTTCAAATGATAATAAACATTTCCCATTCAATTTGAATTTTCGGTGTTTTTTATCTTTAAAAAAAGTAGGGAACCTCAAAGTTAATCACCCTTTATTTTTGCACTGGCTTTCCCAAACATTCAATTGAGACATACCAATATGGGAGACTTCTCCTAAGTCAATGAGCTTTAAAACATATCAACAGAGCCGCACACTGTATCTTTTTCAATATAAAGACCCTGCAAGCTGCTGCATTAATGTCCGCTGTGCAACAGGAGGGAGGGGTTCATTTGGCACTAAGTGACATCATGATGGACAGTTACCGTAAATTGGCGTTCACTTTAAGCGAATTCTGTCATAGTTAGAAACGACTAGCACTTTTCGAGTACACTGACCCAATAAATATTTAGCTGCAGCCATGAACTGGTCAGCAATCACTTGATGTTGACCCAAACTGACGTTGAAGGTTACAATTAAAAAAAGGCGATTAACCCTTGTTGTTGTTTGAGTTTAATATTTTATTAGGACCCTCAGTTTTTTTTTTTAAAAAAAAAGCAGATCGTAAGTTTGTTTAGACCTTCTTGCGTTGTGCAAGAGTGTTTGTGTTTTCTGTATAACCTGTGTTTTTTGCGTTTTATTTTTGCCAAAGCGTAGTCAGTGACCTTATTAAGTTGAAGTTTCAGTAGAAAAACACCTCCTCCAGCAACACCACCTCCACCCTAACACTGTTAAGAGTGGGTGCGTGTGTTTTTAGCCATTTCTTCAGGAGCAGCATTTTCTATAAATTATTTATCATGCACTTGAAGTGAATCAAAATAATTGAACACAAATTGGAGCGGTGTACATGTTGGGAATTTTCAATTGTTTTGCGGTGAGCAACAGCAATCGAAGTTGAATAAAAAAATTCAAGTTGGCTGCTGTTATTTTCATAAAGTGTTTGCACTTTTTCCATTTTTATTTTGCTTGAGGAAAGAGGGATGCTGCTTAGTATTGCGGTTTAGTATTGCTCATTAGGCTTAAAACGGCTTGTGCTAAATTTTTATTATTATTGGGCCAAACAAAAAAAAACAATCGAGAAGCTGGTAAAATGCTACGGCATTGTTGTTGTGCCATCATAATCGGCTTTCCATGATTTTTTGGGATTTTTATAAATATCTAAAGTGGTTTTTGATTATTTTTCTTTTTGACACTGACACATATTCGCTTTTAATTTTACTCGCAACCAAAAAAAGGAGGCTAATGGATTTTGCTTTCCCAGAAATTAGGCTTATGAGAGTGGGGGATGGTGAGGGGGTAGGACTAAATAAGGAAATGTTTATTTTTGGCATTGAAGAATAGCCTTTCCACAGAACGTGTTATAGGTGCTGCAATCCGGAATTTAAAGCACAGACCTGCGAGTGATTTTAAAGGCTCAACAATATGAATTTTAAGTTCAGCCTATATAAACTTAAAATTTCAAGAACGTTATTCTTGTGAATTGATTTGGTAAGGCAAACAATCGGTAGGTAACGAAGGTCTATCTAAACTTTAAATTCCAAGAACAGCAAGAATACTCGTACTGACATTGCTATTTGTGTAAAAAAATTCCTTAAGCAAAACATTTTAAAGAAAACATGTGCCCCATTAACGGCCTGAATATAGGCTAAGAGGATTTGTTTGGTCTGGCATTGGAAAATATAGAAACATTTATTGGACAATGTATACCAAATGAGAGACTTGGGTGGTGAGTAAATAAGCATTTCCCTACATTTGCCTGTAGGGAAATCCATCTAGAGGTATTTTTTTCAAAATAAAAAAAAATTACTAAACTTCAAATCAAGTGAGGAATCTTTATTGTTCATACGAAAGGAAATTTTATGCCATTTATTTTTTGAATATAATTTCCTTCAAATGTTGCCAACTGTAATATGGAAATGAGCGTTCGGCGAAAAACAAGAAGATCCGCTGTTTTCGACTAAATTTGTGTTCATTTCTGGCGCAACGGCAACGTCAATAAACAAAATTTACGCATTTGGGCTGAACAGGAGCCAGAAGAGGTTCCAGAGGTGCCATTATATTCAGAGAAAACCACGGTTTGGAGCGGTTTATAAGCTGGTGGAATCATCGGTGCATATTTTTTCAAAAATGATGATGGCCGGAACGTAACCGTGAATAGTGCTCACTATCGCGCCATGATATCAATCTTTATGCTACCTAAAATTGTAGTTCGTAATCTGGACCACACTTGGTTTCAACAGGACGATGCCACTAGCCATACAGCTGCTCAAACAATGGATCTCTTGAGAGGGCATTTTGAAAAGCAGCTAATTTCAAGTTTTGGACAGGTGAGTTGGCCGCCTAGATCGAGTAATATCATACCTTTAGACAGTTTTCTTTGGGGTTACGATTCAGGTTTTTGGAAGACGACATTAAGCTTGTCATTAAAGCCATACCGGTCGAAATTCTCGAACGATTCATCCAAAATTGGACCCTCAGAATGGACATGCTAAGACTTATTCGCGGTTAACATTTGAAGGAAATTATATTTAAAAAACAAATGGCATAAAATGTCCTTACGAATGAACAACAAAAATTCCACGCTTAATTTGAATTTTTGTTTTGAAAAAAATACCTCTAGACTGATCACCCGATATAAAGAATGGCCCTTGTCATCCGACAATTCGGTGGATTCTGTAAAGAAAAGTTCGTTGGAAAATTTAACACAGGTAGGCTGATTACACTAGTTTACAGCCATTTTGGTCCAGAGTTCTAAATATTTTTTTTCTATAGGTTTTGACCTCCCAAACATAAGAATAAATTTAAAAAAATCCCCAAATGGTGGTTAAATTTTAAAGGCCGATACCATTTCTTGTCACCATTCTGACCATTGATGACGTTTGGAATGGTCAAGAGGCTTTAGTTCTTGAGTCACTTGCACCTTGTAAGCGTGCAAGTCTTTATGCATAATGTTCATCAAGACGAGCGTGCGAGGTGCAATTGTTGGGCACGACGACGAGTTGAGGTGGACGGCTCTTCTCTCGAACAGCAGCAATATTTTCTGCAGTGCGAGCTTTACGAGCATGCACTGGTGTTTTAACATCTCCTACAGACCCGGTTTGCTCAAATTTTTGCACTATTTTTCCGATTGTACGCACATTTAGACGAATAAATTGACCCAAAATATCACGAAGTGCACTTTATGCATTTTGATTTGAAAGCCCATTTTCACAATAAACCTGAAACTAATTGATTTTCAAATAAACATCCCCTGAAGAAGTTAGAAAAAAGCTAACGAAACGTTGGGAAAACATGAAATAAATTAGTTTTATTTAATTCATGAAGGAAGACTGACCAATCAGCCCAGTCAAAAACGACATAAACAATTAAAATAAATTCCCATTTGGTCAAAGAAGAAGAACCTGAATAACTTTACTCGCTTTTGTATCTTTCCTTGGCTCAAACTGAGTTAGTCTGTAATTGAGAAATATTAAATGAAATGCAGAAAAAAAACTTGATGTTTAGGTGTGGTTCACATTCAACATCGGCCCTTAAAATTTAACAACCCTTTAGAATGTTTTGAATTTTTTTTACAATTTTTTTAAAATGTTGGAGCTTTTTAAATTACTTATATAAGAGTGATCTCATATGAAAGGAAATAAATTGAGAATAATGGTTTGGACCTTCTTAAGCAAAACAAGCCAAGGTTTGCTAAAATTGGGTGAGAAATGGTAGAGCTACACGCTGTTTAGTGGGACACAACTAGTGGTGGGAAGTGATTATTAGGCTGGAGCGTGAAAAATTTGCTTATTTGGAAATGAAATAAAAATATTATGAACCTTAGAAAAATTTATTTTATTTTTTAATAACTTTGAACAGTAAAAGAATTTTCAAATTACTTGGTTTTAAATAGTGTATCCGGTAAATGTCGACCCTCTCTATCCACACACTGCTGCATACTTTTTCTGAAGTTTCATGAACTCTAACAAGCATGTCGACTGGTATTCTGCCAATTTCAGCATCAATATTGTTAATTAGGTCTTCCAAGGCATTGGGACGGTTGATGCGAGTATACACCTTTGACTTCAGGTAATCCCAAAGGAAAAAAATGCATGGGGCGAAGTCTGGTGAACGTGCCGGCCAGTTCACATCACCCCTCTAAGAGATAAGCCGTCCAGCAAACATTTGCCTCAAACAGTTCAGGGTAGCCATCGCTGTAAGTGCATTGGCACTATCGTGTTGGAACCATGTATCCTCTAATTGCATTGCCTCAAGATCCGGTCAGTTCACATCACCCCTCTAAGAGATAAGCCCTCCAGGAAACATTTGTCTCAAAGAACTTGTGGTAACCCTCGCTCTGTGGCACCATCTTGTTGGAACCATGTAGCCTCTAATTGCATTGCCTCAAGATCCGACTGAAAAAAGGCTGGAAATGCCACGAGCAAGTAATTTTTCCGAGCAGGGCGTTTCGGAGATTTCAGTACTGCTGCTCTAACTCTCCCGATGTTTCATGGTGTTGTACGAGTAATCCTTCTCCCAGGTGTCCTTCGTACACATGACACACTCCCTGCTGTTCTCAATGAAGTTACCCAACTTACAAGTGATTGCCGTCCAGGAACACGTCTGCTTGGGGGAACAGCGAATCGTAAACGAAAAGCACCCTGCACTGCAATGATCGAGTGCGCATTTGAAAAAATACGCTTCAACACAAAATGATCTCTCCTTACGTGTCCACAAATCTCCCGTCAGCCACTATAAGCCACGAGCACGCTCCGCCCTCTTCGACCAACAGTGCCGCCACAGCCTGCAATGCAAAAAATTAAATTACCGCGCTCCACCATTTACATGACTTTATGCTGGATGCTTTACAAAAAACAATCGGCTGTAGGCACCCCTGTTCTACGGTACACTTTAGGTTAGTAAAGAAGTAACTAAAATGCTACTATTTATTGCACAATTTTTATAAACGATAGTTTGTTTTCTCGAGAAAGTCCAAACTTTATGCTCAATTTATTTTCATATTTTTTTATATTTTTGTTTTATTGTTAATATATTTTGTTCACTTTTAAATCGAGATTTTTGCACAAAAAATTCAATGTTTAAAATTTCGAATGCCTTTAACGTCAAAACTATTGAATTGATTTTAATATCTTGTATGAAAAAGTTGTAGAAAGGCTATCTGCCTTTCATTCAAATCAAATCGATAAAAGCGTTTGGGACTTATGGACATCTCATAAAAAAATCGTAAACAAATTTCAAAAATTCTATCTTGAAGACTAATCAGAGGAACATTTTTTTAGATTCATATACGTGTTTATGTGGCCAAATCTATAGCAAAAAAAATATATAAACTCAGACCAGGAAAAAAATCATAATTTGTAAACTAGGGATACAGGAGCATTATATAGGGTACCAAAAGTCTGTGTGTACGATTGCGAATTTACCAACATTGTATTACTTACTTAAGCAATTCCCTTTTATATCCCATTAATCACCACAATGGAACTAGACCTACTATTTTCTTCGGACTCCTACCGGCGAATGCATTTAATAAAGAAGTTTTTGCATGGCTCAGAATTAAATCTCTTAGTTTATTCTCTTGGAAGACCTTCTGCTGCAATTTTAGATATTTTTAACCGGTTTTGAAGATTTAATTTTATGGCAATCTTACACACTAAACATTATACCATGGCGTCACACATGGCGACTAAATAGGGTGCAAAATATTTAAGTCTTCCTTCGGCTTCCCTTACTTTTTGCGTTGGTTGGCCATTCAACCTCTGGACTTCATATTAAATATATTCCAAATAATGCAAAATGTTTTGTGGTTTTCTAATTTTGTAATACTAACAATATTTATGTCGTCTCTTTGGTTCTTGCATAGAAGTCTCGGATGTTAGTGTAATAAAAGCATGCTGTGAATGATATTTTATTGTATGCTCCCTCTTGCTTTTGAAAATTTAAGGTTCGCAATACCTTGGATTTTCATTTCTCCTTATTCATACCACTTAAGTCACGGTTATCTAATCAACTAAACCGTTCTTGTCTGTACATATTTGAGTCACGGTTATAATTTTGGAAACTAACCAACCGAAATATCCATATCAAAGCAATTGCTGCATTTTGTGAATGATTTTTGTATCGCATCATCGCTTTATCTACTTTCATAAATATTTTTTCTTTAGCACAAGGTACAATACAAGAGAGCTCGGGGTTTCTTCTGTTTGCACCTATTGTGCTACAATGAGAAATTCAAATAACTTTTTTCTAAATCAATGTATTTCATTAATTTTTTTATTGCATAGAATATGACTAATTATATTTGAAGATGATTGTCCGTAAATGACCTACATGCTCATCCACGCATATGCGTATCCTGATCAGAAAGTTATTGTTTGCGGACTGAAGGGTTAAAGTTAGAATAGCTTCAATTATTGTTTTAATGGACTGCTTCAGTCCAGTAAAATCCATTTTTGCATTTTATACCTCTTTCTTGACATAACCCCATAAAAAGAAAGTCTGGTGCAGTCAGCTACGGTAGCATGAGGGCCAGAGGAAAGTGGATTTGATGAATATTAATTTGTTTGGGAATTTTCGTTGGAGCTCTGCCATTTCCAGTCTGTCTATATGTGCAGTTGTTCCATACTGCTGGAACCAAATGCTGCAAATGTATCGGATACGGCTGGGCAAAAACTCCGTTAACATCTCCGTTAACTCTATTGACAGTGACTGTTTTCTTCAAAGAAGTGTGGCCCCACAATGCAGTTTGATGAAACTGCGTAAGACACAGTAACTCGTTTTGGGTGCAGTTTCGTCTCATAGTCAATTTGTGGATTGGATTTACTTTTGCTTGTTTACATTGCCGTTACGATCAAAATAAGCCTCATCAGACATAAGTAAGCAATTTATCAAGCTGTTGTCTTCTTCGGCCATTTCAATAAATTTGTAAAATTCCAAGGCAAATCTATAGGGTTTAACTTGCTTCCAATTTGGACTTTGTACGGAAAAAGTCATCATGAATTATCCGTTGTAATGACCGTCTGTTTACAGCAATTTGCGCCGAAAAGTTTCGAAACGAAAGGTTAGATTTGCCTGTTTTGGCGATGCTACAACCACGATAGTGTCTTGAACCCGAATATAGGGAGCTCGATGGTACGGTCTTCGTACCGATTCGGCAATCATATTTACCGGCCTCCCACAATCACCAGATATCACACGATAGCCGGTTCTATGAACCGGATTGACACCAATAGCAGTTCTTCGGTCAAGGGCTGTCACCCAGCTTTAATGGTCCATCTACTCGGGGGAGTTCCACTAAATTTAGCCAGATTTAAAAAAATATCCTTCCTGATTTGAGGACCTGTAGCTCTAGAAGCCACACATTACACCCGATCACACCCAAATATTGCATGGTACGTTACAAGAGACTATATAATAACTGTGGTTAGACTAGACCACATAGGTCGATATCTTCGGAAAGCCCTTTAGAGAGTTTCTTCACAAGTTTAGAATCTGCAATTTAGAAAATACAAGGGAGCGAAATGGCAGCGGTTTGAAATTTTTCAAAGTGGTCGTTGGATGGTACTAGTGTTAAATTGCTAAGTTCTGAACCAGTGGTCGGATTTTTAAATCGTCCCTTTCATTTTCGGGCATGGTCGTAGATGTACATATTTAATTAAAATGAGCCAAGGAATACGCTGGTGAAATGTGTCCAGTCACGAATGAATAACCCTGTATGTTAAATACCCCACCCTGTATAACAAATATAAGTGCTTAAGTTGCATACATGCTGCTTTCCTTGAGAATACACATATGCAAAATAAATTGGACTGTATTCAGTTAGCCGTTGAGAGTTTGGCACTATCGACACGGCACTCAATGATAAAGTTAAAATGTCTCTAGAGGATAACGATTTAAGAACACAACCCCATTATTAAAGTCTTAAGATCCTACATTTAATATCAGTACCATTTCACAAAAAGACTTTGAAGGTCTTCTTTTCCTATGGTTGTGTCCATTAAATGCCAGGGCCTTTTTCAGAAACTGAAAATCTAGTTTGCATAAATATGCTTTGACATTAAACTTCTCCAGAGGATAACGATTTTAGAACACAACCCCATTCTTAAGGTTTGAGGATCTTACATTCAATATCAGAATCATTTAACAAAAAGACTTTGAACTCTTTTCATTTTAGCTCTGTTTTTCTTTAACTGCCAGGGCCTTTCTTAGAAATTGAAAATCTTGTTTACATACACTCGTATAGGATGCTGTGATATAAAACGTCTCCAGCGAAAAAAAAGTTTAAAGATTTTAGGACATAACCCTTCTCCTAAGGTATTAGGATCTTACATTCAATATCAGAATCATTTTACAAAAAGACTTTCATTTTTAGATATGTTTTCCATTTAATGCCATGGCCTTTCTAATAAATTAAAAATATTGTTTGCATATACGAGTCTCGTAAGTCCCAGACTTCGTTCACCATCTCTAACCAGCGTTTGCATAATTGACACAATTGAAGCTGTCAGCGCTTTCGACCCTCTTTGATAAAAACCTTGACGATACCAGAAGCTCTAAGTATTGTAACTCAGACAGTAGTTAAAACGTTCTATGTCAATGTAATGTCAATGCCCCCGTGAAAAGGCAATCTGAAACTTAAAGTGAAAAACTCCCCTCCCACTAGTCCAGTGGTTAGGGTTACATTATCCCGCCGACAACAAAAGAGACTCATTGTCTAGATATTCTATTCTTTGCTAGACAGAAAATTCGTATTTTTTGTATTTTTTAGAAATTCAATATCTTTGTTTACTCCGCCGAAAACTCTCAAGTAATTCCATGTCTTTGAAATTAAATTTCATTCAATTTCTGTTGTTCTTCAAAATTTCCATATGTCATGCAATTCTACAGCGGAAAATAATGAACTTTTTCTCTAATTCAATTGTGCCCTATATGCGGCACTGTTTTGCACACTCTAATCAAATAAACAGAGGAAAAAATATGAATATTTTAAGGGGGAAAATAAGAGAAGAAAAAGAAATCATTTTGAATATTCCTTATGATGTTGTCGCTGAAGCTACCGTTACCGTAGCCTCGGCTTTTGCTGCTGATGTCAATGATGCACGGAAGATATGCTTCATGTTTACAGCAGATTTTCGTTTTAAGACATAGACGGGCGCAGGGAAGGACGGACGGACGACTTTGGGGAAATACAGCCAGCGCGAGTGGGATGCTTGGGTAGACAGATAACAGATTTTGAATTCTAAGGATTCCGAGACTAAATACAGATGACAAATACTTAAAATTCCATTTTAAATATTTTATTTCCCGCTGTTAAGGCATCCTCGCCCTCAATCCAAGTTATTTACTATACCGCAACAATTCCGTTTTACGTCGCGTGTTTTGTTGGTGCTTTTTTCTGTTCTTTTTCGTTTTTTTGAGCTGTTCTTGATGTGAAGGTACAAGAAAAATATGACAATACATACATTACGATGATAGGAAGCATAAGAAATAAGGATAAAAATCATATTTACCCATACGCAACAACTGACACCAACACTTAGGCACACTTCCGGGCGAAAGGCACAGACACAGAAACACACTCTGGGTCACAGTTACCGGCTGGCAGAGTGGAGGGCTAAGGCCTTAGCTAAGCATAGAAGGAGACATCCATAGGAGTAGATTGAGAGACACGCTTATGTTTATTCCAGAGTCGGAATGGTGAAATCCTTCTCCAAAGAGACATGCTAAAAGGCCCAGAGATACCTACATAACTAAAATAGCTCCAAAACATCTTGTAGGTCCTGTCCTGGTTTCTAAATGAATAACAAGCACTTAGTATTGGGCGTGCTTGCTCCACTTTCCCCTAAGAAGAATTTCCGCATAAACATCCATTTGGTATATCAAACGAAGCCCTAGTATAGCCTGTCAGATCTGTCCGCTGATATATACCATACGCCTTTGAATATGAAGCGTTTCTTTCCATTCGACCGGCACACAGTGGGCTTTTGCTGTCAAAATGACCGTTTTTCGAGTGTAACATATCAAAAATTTAATAATGCTTTTTTGTAGCGAATTGCTCAATTAGGAGAAATACACCATTCTTTTTTCTAAAATATTTTTTGGACAAAATAACACCGCAGAGTCATCTAAGGGAAACTCTGCAGTAACTGCCTTAGATTTCCATGCATTTCAATGGATTGGAAACATTGTTTTCTTTTTGTCGTATCTCTTTGGTGTAAGTTTATTTGAAAAATATAGTATTTAACAGTAATTTTTACAAAAAAAAATAATTGCATGTTTATAGTTTAAATAGTTTAAAAAATATTAAGGTTTTTATGATAGCATTAAAAAATTCAGTGTTTCTTGTATTTTTGACCAAAAAAGGTGGACTTGGTCGACTTCGGTGTTCTGGTTGCAAATTATGAAAGGTGGGTGTGTATTTTTTGTTTATTTAATAAATAATTTTCCGCTAATGTTAAACAAAGTTATAAAAAGTATAAAAAAATCGAATACATTTTTGTTCAGTAATCCAAAAAATTCTATGTAAAAAGATGATAAGTAGTATTAGGTGCCTGCATTTTATTGCTACCAATAATATCAAACACTTTTAACAATTACTTAGTAGGGACACAAATACTGTTACAACATTAAACACACCCATTTCAATAGTAGAACTGAACATACCCCGTTAATGTCATATGGGTTTTGAAAGCTAACCTCAATAGCGTTAGTTTGTAACGGGATTTTAAAATTGTTTTAACTCTCATCATGGAGTGGTCAGCTAATGAGAACGGTATCGCTGTAATAGCACTTTTCAAGTGTGAAATGAAAAAAAAACGATAGGTTCAAAACGCTCCGGCCACTGGGGATTAGCCGCATGTTCGTCTACCGATGCATACAACTTAATGAGGAGACTGGAATTGTAAAAGACCTCCACCGGTCGGGCCACCCACGCTCTATTCGAACACCGCATGTCATCAAAGCCGTTAAATCAAGAATTCACAGAAATCCGCCCCGAAAACAGAAAATCATGGCCCGTGAGATGAATATCACGCAAAAGTCCATGAGTCGAATCATTCAAAAAGACTTTGGACTTGGGGCTTTCAAACGACGTACCGGACTTTTATTAACTGCAGCTTTAAAAAAAATAGGATTGAAAAATGCAATCGTCTTTTGGTGAAGCACGCTGATAACCTGCACAGAAAAATTTTGTTCACCGATGAAAAAATTGTTACAGTTCAGGAAAAATTAACAAGCAAAATGATGGTGTTACGCGGTCATCTAAGGAAGCATCTGAACTGATCCCAAGGGTGGAAAAGGGTCATCACCCAGCTTAAGTCATGGTTTGGTGGCGTATCACTTATGATGGGGTAACTGACCTGCATTTCTGCGAACAACGAGTCAAAACATTGGCCAAAGTTTACCAAGAAACCATTTGGAAGCTGTTGTAAAGCCTCTTAACAATTGCCTGTTCCAAAACCAGCCATGGACTTTTCAGCGGATTCTGCGCCGGCCCATAAGGCTAAAACGTCCCAGGCCTGGTTTCGAGACAATTTGCCAGCGTTCATTTCCTCTGAAGAATGGCCCTCAGGGAGACCAGATTTGAACCCATTGGATTACAAATTGTGGGCGGTTTTAGAGGGCAAGGTTTGTCACAAAAGATAACCCAAAATTGGATCTATTAAGACTGCTTTGCTTTGAGCTGTGGCCAATTTTCCAATGGACGAGGTTCGTGCAGCTATTGACGATTGGCCAGTGCGACTTAAGGCGCGTGTAAAAGAAAAAGGGGTACATTTCGAATAAGTAGATTCTTTTTGGTTACAATAAACATCAATAAATATATTAAAAAATATTTGGTCCAAAAACATTCAGTAATTTTTATTTTACAGCATAAAACGTGTGTAACAGTATTTATGTCCCTACTAAGTACAATTGACTTATAACCAAGAAATGCCGAAAATATTGGTACATTTATTGTTACAAGACCCACAGAAAGGACCTTTTTGCTTTAAAGTCCTGTCGGACGGAGAAACAAAATCTTTCCAATATCAGAGTGGTGTGGGGTTTCATAGACGGCCGCGCCCGACATTAGTTTTCTTGATTTTTTTTTAAAATGTCTATGGTATGTGGACGAAAGGCCATATGCTGCCTTTACAGGCCTTTATGCAGGCTTTCTATAGACCCCTTTCCTTCCCTGTAATATTGCTAAGCTTTGTTTAATATGCAAATATTCACACACATACGCATGTGTGTGTATGAACACACACAATCACCTATAACATATTATAACATCTACAATCTCATCAGAAGATGATTTTTATCGTCAACACTTCAAGAGGGAGCAGAAATCTGATTTCTTACGTTTTCTCCTTCTTTGTTCAGCCGGTATCTTTTTTCACTTACATACCCATCCAAACAGCTGGCAGGCAGGATGAATGAATACTTTAAGCCGCCCACCTGAACCAGAAACCAAAAACTCCACGTAATGCTACAAATAAAGAAATGAAATAAAAGCAGACGTAGGAAGCCGCAGCTAAAGGAAAAAACCAAGAGGCATGTAATAAAAAAAACAAGCGTAAAATAACAACTAAACCACATTTCTCATACGTTTACACATTTAAATAATAAATGTGTGAATGTCTCCTCCTCTGTAAGGGTATGTGTGCACTTGTGTCTCAGTGTGTGTGCGTTTTGTTGCGGCATTTCTATATATGTGTTGGCGTGTTCAACAAATAACACATATTTTGCATTTTTATTTTGTGCGGAGGCGAACTAAGACAAGTGCCGCACTGAAGACGCAAAAAATGAAGCTGATGGTGACGATGACGATGGTGATGAAAATATGAAAAACTTATTGAATTTTACGTCAAGTGGTTTGAGTCTGTAAAATTGAATGGAAGATAATGTAGTACAGAAGATAACTACGAATCTTGTACACACACATACTTGGATAGCAAAAGGATGCGTTTAAAAATAGCTTAGGTAGCAAATGTTTAAAGTAGCTGAACCATTTAAACTATATCAATATAGAACAGATATTAAATCTAATTTCTACCGATCTGATTAAATAAAACTTTAAGAAACCAAGGAAAGAATAACTAAAAGCAAGCAGCCTTAGTGGCATGTAAATTTATACTAACACCTACACACTTCGAACAAACGAGGGCAGATCAATAATTCCGTGACTTTTTGAAAAAAACACATCTTTATTTACAAAAAAACATAATTTTCTAAGTAATCTCGTTTTAGCTAAATACACTTAGTCCGACGTTTCTCTAATTTTTGTATTCCTTGCAAAACATAACATTTTTCGAGGTCCATAAAATAGGCATTTCTTTGATCAATAATTTTATCCTTGGAGCTGAATCTCCTTTCATCGAGCCATATCTTAAGGTTTGGAAATAGGAAATATTCACTAGGGGCTAAATCCGGGGAATTTGGCGAATGGGGTGCCAATTCGAAGCCCAATTCACGAAATTTTCCATTAAGACAACACACGTGTTCACTCGTGCATTATCTGCATAAAAAAGAACTTTTCGCTTCTCCATATGGGGTCGTTTTTTTTAAATCCTATTTAAAGCGGCCCAATAAGTTGGCATACAATTCGCCGTTTTTCGTTTATGCTTTTGAGGAAAATCAACGTGGATTATCCCGCATCAAAAAAAAACTGTTGACATTACCTTATTGGCCGATAGGGCACCTTGGCCTTTTTCAAAGCCGGTTCACCCGAAGAAACCCATTTTGAATAAAACCATTTTTTTGGCAAAAAAAAACATAAGTTTCAGCAGAATCTGCTTTTATCTAAACACACTTCGAAAAGGCCAAGGTTAAGACTGCTGTTTGGTTTCCGGAGTGTTGTAATGGATCCATATTTCATCCACAGTTACAAAACACAGCAAAAACGACTCCAAACAGTCCTTTGGAGTTGTCAGACGGTTACGCTTATGGTCAATTGAGAGCAAACGCGGCAGACATCTTGCAGACAGCTTTCTTCCTAAACACAACTGATCATGTAACATATGAAATGCGTATGACATCAACAATCTCACGCACTTTTAGTCTTCGATCGGTCAACATCGTGGATTTTTCCACATTTTCGGGTCTACTGACCTCAATTGGCCGTCCAGAACGTTCAGCGTCATTTGTGTTTGTGCAAAGTCCCCATATTATTTATCAAGTTTTTCCTTGGTTTGTTGGATGGTTTTTCCTCAAAAAAATATGTTAAATGAGCACTCAAAATTCACTTTTTTACATTTTTAACAAAATCCGTGAGGTTGTATGTTTTAAACAGCTGTTAAACACAAACTTAATGGCGGAACTCTCTCAAAATTTGACAGTAGTGTATAAACAGCTGGTAACTGATGAGAGCAGCGTAGCATTTTATATAACTACGAGGGAAGTTGAAAAAGTTATGGAATTATTGATCTGCCCTTGTACCTAAAGAAACTGATCAACGGCTATTTGAAAAACAAAAAAACATGTGGAGGTGCAAAGATTATTCAAAAAATGGCATGTTCAGCACAGGGGTCTATCTTAGGTCCTAAACTGTGAAAACAGTACAGGGATCTATCATGAGTAATAATCTGCAAAATGCTTGCTATGAAGAAATACAAAAATAGAAATGTCTGAGGAAACATTCTAAGTCGGTGATATTGCTGCTTTCAACAAAGGAATAAATACGAACGAAGGGTAATGTAGGCTTAGATAAGTAATGATAATACGCTTGGACAATTAATGATAATAACCGAAGAGTGGTAAGACTCATATGGACTGTCGGCAAAGCACCCACAAAAGATAAAATACCAGATATTAAGATATACGGATAGACGATGCAAAGTCTGCGAACTACCTCGGCATTAGACGTGATTAAAAGATTACAAATCCCAACCTAAGTAAACTTAATCGGTTAATTGAGGCCTGATTCTAAAGAAGCGCAAGCTCCTAATGGAATCTACCACCAGCATCCAACTCAGTGGATACGAAATCAGTTCTGGTATACTTAGTAGGGATACTGTTACACACGTTTTATGCTGTAAAATAAAAAGTACTGAATGTTTTTGGACCAAATATTTTTTAGTATATTTCGAAATGTCCGCCTTTTGCCTTTACTCACGCCTTAAGTCACACTGGCCAATCGTCAATAGCTTCACGAACCTCGTCCATTGGAAAATTGGCCACAGCTTAAACCAATGCAGTCTTAAGAGATCCAATGTTGGGGTATCTTTTGTAAAAACCTTGTCCTCTAAAACCGTCCACAATTTGTAATCCAAAGAGTTCAAATTTGGATTGCATAAGCGCCATTCTTCAGAGGAAATGTCCGCTGGCAGATTGTTTCGAATCCAGGCCTGGGATACGAGTGGATACGAAATCAGTTCTGGTATACTTAGTAGGGATACTGTTACACACGTTTTATGCTGTAAAATAAAAAGTACTGAATGTTTTTGGACCAAATATTTTTTAGTATATTTCGAAATGTCCGCCTTTTGCCTTTACTCACGCCTTAAGTCACACTGGCCAATCGTCAATAGCTTCACGAACCTCGTCCATTGGAAAATTGGCCACAGCTTAAACCAATGCAGTCTTAAGAGATCCAATGTTGGGGTATCTTTTGTAAAAACCTTGTCCTCTAAAACCGTCCACAATTTGTAATCCAAAGAGTTCAAATTTGGATTGCATAAGCGCCATTCTTCAGAGGAAATGTCCGCTGGCAGATTGTTTCGAATCCAGGCCTGGGACGTTTGAGCCGTCGCAGAATCCTGCTGAAAGTCCATGGCTGGTTTTGGAACAGGAAATTGTTAAAAGGCTTCACAACAGCTACCAAAACGGTTTCTTGGTAAACTTTGGCTGATGTTTTGACTTCTTGGTCGCAGAAATGCAGGTCAGTGACCCCATCGTAAGAGACACACCACCAAACCATTACTGAAGCTAGGTGATGACCCTTTTCCACCCTTGGGATCAGTACAGGTGCTTCTTTAGATGACCTCGCATACACTCCATCATTTTTCTTTCTAAATTTTTCCTGAACGGTAACATTTTTTTTCATCGGTGAACACAATTTTTCTGTGCAAGTTATCAGCGTGCTTCACCAAAAGACGTTTCCATTTTTCAATGCTATTTTGTTTTAAAGCCGCAGTCAATAAATGTCCGGTACGTCGTTTGAAAGCCCCAAGTCCCAAGTCTTTTTTAATGATTCGACTCATGGACTTTTGCGTGATATTCATCTCACGGGAGCGTGATATTCATCTTTCGGAGCAGATTTCTGTGAATTCTTGATTTGGCCGTGGGCGGCCCGACCGAAGGCGGTCTTTTACATCTCCAGTCTCCTCAAACAGTTTTATGCATCGGTAGACGGCTAATCTCTAGAGGCCGGAGCGTTTTGAAAACATCGCTTTTTTTCATTTCACACTTGAAAAGCGCTATTACAGCGATACGGTTCTCATTATCTGGCCACTCCATGATGAAAGTTGAAACAATTTTAAAATCCCGTTACAGATAACCGCTATTGAGGTTAGCTTTCAAAACCCATATGACATTAACGGGATATGTTCAGTTCTTCTATTGAAATGAGAGTGGTCAATGCTGTAACAGTATTTATGTCCCTACTAAGTAGGTAAAACCCAACATGTCGGCTCACCCGGTTTTCTGCACAAAAATTAGGCAAAAACTTTACAAAATCATGGAAACGAACAAAAAAACTTTCTAATAATTGCTCTCGTGCTGAAAGAACGTCAGTCAGACAGTCTGTCAATATGGTAGGAATTGTTTCAGAGAGTCGCTTGTATTCTCACTCTTCGACAATAATACTTTGCATATGCAAAATCAATGCATTGCTTCGTATACGGCGAAACGGCCACATCTACGGCGAAACGTGCGTCTACCAGACTGTGATGAGTTTGCTTCTTCGACTCACTTTCGCTGACTCACTTTCCCTTATTCCTTAGTAGCTTGTGTGTTGAAAAAATGCTTAAAAAACAACAAAAAAAACGCATAAACAATTACCGCATCGGAAAAAATTTTGTGAGACGTTTCCTATATCTAATATTTAAAAAAATATTGCTCTTAACGTTCAATGTCTCCGGTATTTTCATACAAAAATCAGCTTTGGACTTTTTGTCCATCGCAGACATAGACGTAAAATATATTCACATCACTCAAACATTTTTTTATTTATGTCAGGAGTATGGTGCTGAGTTTAAGTTTTAACATTTGAAAACATGGATTCACTTTAACAATATTTTTATCATGGCCTCGTCTGAATATACCACATATTGTGTTTTTGATCAGTTATCTTTAATCAGCAATTATCAGTTATCTAACGCTGATAGTCTATTTTATATAAAATTTAGAATTCCAAGTGTAATTTTTATTACCCTATCTGCTGAAATGTCTAAAATAAAAGTTATGATTTTTCAATGGCTTTTAAAAAGGTGTCATGACAACCTTTTTAAAAGCTACTACTGCAAAAGCTTAATTTCTATGGCATTACGGGGCTGCTTTTGAACTGATAGAGCGCATCATTCGTAACAGGAAACAGTATGGGCAAATTGACGACTTTAGAAGTAGTATAGGAGAAGTTGGTCAAGGCCTTCCTCACGGAAGTGTGTTAGGCCCACTGTTATTTCCTATCTACCTGAATAATATTGCGAACTCGAGATTACATGGGAAATTGATAATTGTTTATTATATGATATGGCTATACAAATTGCAACTATTGTTGTACATGTTTAAATCTGTTCGGAATATTGGTCATCATGCTATTGAAATTTCAGAAAATTGAACTTTTTTTAATGCCAGATATGGCTCAATTTTGCTTGTTAAAAGATGTCGCCCTGAAGTCACAAAACCGCGTCTTGAGAACATCGGTTGCTCAGAGTTTAATTATCTTCCTCAAAATCCTAAAAATGTATTACCAATATTGACATTTAAATGGAGTCTGAAAACATGTTTTAGTAGGAATGCTTCTATTGTAAATTAAAATTAAGCTGATTATGCAAAAATTCATTTTCCTTAATTATAAGAAATGCTATTTAATTAATAGACATTCTTTTACTTTTCTGTTATTTTTCTTTGTACATTTATACCAACTTGCAACAAAAATGTACAAGTAGTGTTGGGGCACAATATTAACCTGTTGCTAAACTCTCTTGAAATAAATGAATTATTAACAACAACAAAAATTACTGTTTTTTGAAAATGGCTACGCAAAAATACTTCGAACTTAATCCTTAGTTCAGATAAAATCTTTGTTTTCGCGATCAATAGCACTGTAGCACTGACGAAAGGCTCTGCAAAATAGCCGCAATAAAAACAGCACAAGGACCGAAATAGCAATATCTACTTATATTTTGTTTCACCTAGTGGTCGTGGCTTTAAGCTATATTGGTGGCGTATGAATGCTCTGAACACGAAATATAATATAAATCATACGCCGTGTGAACCTTTACAATAAGATGAATACGAAAGAGCTATTGGCTTTTTTGGAAGTAATTATGAAGTACATTGTCGCCCGTTAATTTGTTCACTTCGACAAGAAAATATAAAGGATGGTCCAACCCTAATGCACAATGTTAATTGTGAGTCACACCTTGACGTCAAGTTTTTTGCCCCCGTTAATTCAACATTTCTTTGTTGCAGTGTTTGACAAAATCAACCATGATGTGGTATGCAATTAAGCAGCGTTTTGGTTGTTGAAGCCTCCTACAAAAATCGACGTTCAAATCAAAATGCATTTCGTGCACTTCGTGTTTTTTTAGCATAATCGACAACCGGGAGAATTGCAAACAACAGAGAGAATTGCAAATTGAATTAAACCAGGTCTGTAGCAAATGTGAAAACACCTGGGCATGCTTATTCAGTTCATTCTGCATAAAACATAAATACTGTTCGTGATGGTTTGACACAAGAGACGTCAACCTCGAGTCGTCGTTGTGCGACGATGTACACTTCCACCTAGGTGATTCGTTTACAAGCAGAAATGTCACATGTGAATCCAGAAGTGATTGTTGAAATCCGATGCATTTACAAAGAGTGACTGTTTGGTGCAGTTTATGAGGTGGCGGCTTCATCAAGCCCTACTTCTTCAAAAATGCGGTCGTCCAAGCAGCAACACACTGAGCCTGGTATAGAAAAGATAATATAACTCTCTAAGTAATTTGTGTGCCGCCTGTCTGATACAAATAACGAGTCTGTGTGTGTGCATGTACCTGCACTTCTTGTTTTTCGTTTGTATGTATCTTGTAAATTCTATTTATTGTATGATTTTGACATTCTGTTTGTACTTACATATATGTATTCGAATATGTGTATTTAAGAATCTTATCTATTATTGTTTTATGTATTGTTACCCTCATGGATTTACTCCATCGGAAGAAGGAGAGGAAAAATAAAACAAAATCGTTATTTCCATTGAAACCGAGCGGTTGTTTTTAATTCTTTTCCGTTCCCTCGCATTTTACAGTGGCCATAACTTGATGATATGGACCTGAACCTGGTTCCAACAGCCAATAGAACAATGACTCTTTGGCGCAACAAATTTACTTTCCGTGTTATCTCAATTTGTGGCGATGTTAATTGACCGCCGCGATCATGTGATTTTTTACAGTTGGACTTCTTATCCTAAAACATTTAAAAGAAAAATTGTACATCAACAAGCCAAGAACAACTCAAGAGCTCAATGGAGAGATAATTCGTCACATTAACGATCTTGAACCTCCATTATGTCTCAGAGTCATTGAACATAGGCGCCATCGGATAGATGCATGCCACCGAAGCCTAAACGAAAATTTGGAAGATATTTTGTTTTACACATAATTTTCATAGATCCTTCTAGCATTGAGATAATTTCCTGAAAATTTTTTGTTTTATCTACTTAGTAGGGACATAAATACTGTTGCAACATTGAACACACCCATATCAATAGTAGAACTGAACATACCCCGTTAATGTTATATGGGTTTTGAAAGCTAACCTCAATAGCGTTAGTCTGTAACGGGATTTTAAAATTGTTTCAACTTTCATCATGGAGTTGTCAGATGATGAGAACCGTATCGCTGTAATAGCGCTTTTCATGAGTGAAATGAAAAAAGGTGAAGCACGCTGATAACTTGCACAGAAAAATTTTGTTCACCGATGAAAAATTTTTGCAGTTCAGGAAAAATTTAACAAGCAAAATGAAAGTGTATTCGCGGTCATTTAAGGAAGCATCTGAATTGATCCCAAGGGTGGAAAAAGGTCATCACCCAGCTTCAGTCATGGTTTGGTGGGGTGTCTCTTTCGATGGGGTCACTTACCTGTATTTCTGCGAACAAAGAGTCAAAACTTCGGCCAAAGTTTACCAAAAAACCATTTTGGAAGCTGTTGTGAAGCAGGATTCTGCGCCGGTCCACAAGGCTAAAACTTACCAGGCCTGCCTTCTAAACAATTTGCCAGCGTTCATTTCCTCGGAAGAATGACCCTCAGGCAGTCCAGATTTGAACCCATTGGATTACAAATTGTGAACGGTTTTAGAGGACAAGGTTTGTCACAAAAAATACCCCAACATTGGATCACTTAAGACTCGAGCTGTGGCCAATTTTCCAATGGACGATTTTCATCCAGTGCGACTTAAGGCGTGTGTAAAGGCAAAAGGCGAACATTTCGATTAAGTAGATTCTTTTTGGATACAATATACATCAAAAAATATATTAAAAAATATCTGGTCCAAAAACATTTAGTACTTTTTATTTTACAGCATAAAACGTGTGTAACAGTACTTATGTCCCTAAATTTAAGATCGTGCGTTTTCTTATATGTTACAGTGCATAGAGAAAGGGACCTAAGGGTAAAAAAAAAAATTTTCATTTTTTTTTTGATGTGGACAACATCTGAGCATCGAATGAGACCGATCCCATGCCCAAAAAGTGTTCCCTCCCAGAGATATGCCCGTTTTATGAAAGTGATGGTGCACCAAAGATACACGTATTTAAATCTTTAAAATGGCTCTCGTGAACAAAACTGGTTTTTACCCTTAGGTCCCTTTTTATTTTGCGTGTCACATATGTTGAATTTGAGTATCGACCTTATTTTTAAATTTAATTTTCTTGTTTTTCTAGATATAAGTTCATGCCAGGCTTTCATAGCCACTGTCGATAAAATGCAAATAAAAGATTATTATTTTATTATTTCCTATCCAATGTTCAGTAGGAATTTCCCAACTTCTTCAGGATGAATTTATTTGAGTATAGAATTTTCTACAATTTCACATTTAACTTTTTATAATTGGTTTTTTATCCGGAAAAAGAACATAACGGAAAAAACACAAAATATTCAAATAAGATTGTAAAATAATAAAATTCAATATCACAGTAGTTACCTTCTTTAAGTTAGGATCACAGGTGAACGTTTCCACTAGACCAACCTTTACTTCTCCGCCTTATTACTAAAGGGCTTGCTAGCATATAATAACAACAGCAATTTCGCTAAACCAGGCAGCTGCAGTTCAAACCCTAACCGTCACTAAGCATGCATGGTGAAGAACTAATGGAGAAAACTCATAGAGCAGGAGTTTAAAAAAAACCACAAACACCCACTGAAATGTATGCCTGTACAACGAAGAAACGATACGAACGGGAAGTTAAAAAAGCGCATTTTCTCCATCCAAAGTAAAAACACATCTCCAGCAGTAATAGCTAGAAGTAACTTTTCTGCTACTTAACACAAGAGAGGAGTGTGGAGCAAAAGTGAATGTTGCACTAGAGTTGTACGAGTAGAGAAAAAGATACCGCCGAAGAAACCGAGAAAAAACAACACATCATCATCGAGTGGTAAAAATACGGGGCAAAATAGAAACCAGGACAGAAACCAGGGAGACTAGGAAAAACAGCACAATCAAACGAAAGACAGCGACTGTGAAAGTAAGCTCAGTTCAACTTCATTTATGCCACATGCGATGCCGAACGACATGACAGAAAAAAACACTTTAACGCACCAAAACATTCGCACCCACACCCATACTGCCACATAGACATTATCACAAACACATTCAGAGACGGCACAGCAACATTGCATTACTGGTGCCACAAGCAAGAACTGGATTTGTTATCCTTTTTCTTCCATAGCCAACCCGTCCTTACAACCGTAAACCTTAGCACAACAGGAGCAATCGGCCAACCAACCAAAGCAGAGAAGAAAAATATGCGATTATTTCACTTAACACAGTGACATATTTTTGGTTTATTCAAACGGAGCCGGAAGAAAAGGGTTTGAAGGTATTTCTGGAAGTTCTTCTGTCTGCTTTTCCCCATTTACTTTTACTTCATACAATAAAAGGAATCATTCGAAAAGGGGGTAAAAAGAAAACATAAACATTCTTTGCACCAACGAAAAAAAATGAAAAGGGAATTCCTTTTGTCTCTTGTACAGAAAGGTTCATATTTTTCTTGGAGTTTTTTTTTTGTTATTTCAATGCATATTTATGTTGTCGTTTCTTTTTTTTAGATTAACTACACCACAAATCCTTCTATGCTTCTTCTTTGTGCCTTTTTTCAATTTTTTTGTTGTGTTCACTCCGAAATGTTCAACTTTTTGTTGCAAGGGAAAGTTTTTGATGAGGATTCCGTCTGAGCATGGAATTTCTTAATATAAATAACCGCCAAAAGTTTGTTATTAAAGATTTTAAAGGATTTACAAAATTTATTCATGTAACGAAATTTGAAGAATGAAAGAAGTAACAAGAATGAAATATGCCTCTCTGAAAGAAGATTTAGGCTACAATAAGGGGTTTTTCTATTTGAAGGTACTTTCTTTTAAAAAACATTTTTACAACATTAGATGCAATTTCAATCAAATTTAAATTGCAATGAAAAATAAAGCTAGTGCCAAATCCACAGTTTTAGATACAACCCTGTACTGCTACAAATGATCAACAAAAATATATTAAAGACATCACTTGATACATACGAGTATATTAGCGCCAATTTGAAAATTAAGTGCTCTTAAATAAAAGATTTTATGAGAAGAGAGTTTTACAAGAAGCTGGATGAAATAGATCAACATTTTTTTTGATTTACCTTACTATCGCTATTATCGTAAAAATCACGAACTAAACAAACCTTATCCTGATTTGAAACCCAACCGCTCTTAAAACGAGTTGTCTAAAAATGGT
The DNA here is from genome assembly GCA_963513945.1 of Hydrotaea diabolus. Lineage (NCBI taxonomy): Eukaryota > Metazoa > Arthropoda > Insecta > Diptera > Muscidae > Hydrotaea > Hydrotaea diabolus. The sequence continues at coordinate 45,719,844 of OY740717.1, read as the reverse complement.
TTTGGCCCCTTTCAATATTTAGACTAGTAGCAGAATTAGCTTCTGTTAGGTCCCCAATGACTATTAATCGATCGTTTTAAGCATGAGAGTATTCTACGTGGGTTGCTATTTATATTTCGCTATTTATATTTCGCAATAAAAGCACTATAATTTATCATAGGAAAGGTTTTATTGTTTTTCTAAATATTATCCTTTAACATCAATACACTTTTGCATGCGCACAAACCAATTTTTGAAGCACTTTTTCCACTCCGATTGAGACACCTCCAAAACATGATTTTTGAACGCTTCAACAGCTGTTTCGGGCGATGAAAAACGTTGACCACGCAATTTTTTCTTGACAAATCAGTGCCAAATCAGGTCTGTACGGTCGATGGCCCATAAATTCGACATATTGAGTGTTCAAATAGCCCATCGTTTCAGCTGATGTGTAAGAGCTCACATTGTCGTGATGCTATATAATCCATCTTCTCTTATTACCTTTCCTCATTTCTTCGAACACTGTTGGCAAACAGATGGTTGCATACCACTCAGAACTGACCTCCCACATTCCAATAGAGGCACTACGACAACATGGCCGGTTATACAAAAAAAACGCAATCATTTGCTACGATCTACTTCTTTCACGAACATTTTTTGTTGGATTTGGCTCGTCTTGAAGGACCCATACGGTAGATTGATATTTTATTTCGGGTTCATATGTGACGCGCAAAATAGAAAGGGGCCTAAGGGTAGAAACCAGTTTTGTTCAGGAGAGCCATTTTAAAGATTTAAATACGTGTATCTTTGGTGTACCATCACCTTCATAAAACGCGCATATCTCTTCAACAGCTGCTTCGGGCAATGAAAAACGTTGACCACGCAATTTTTTCTTGACAAATCAGTGCCAAATCAGGTCTGTACGGTCGATGGCCCATCAATTCGTTATCTTGAGTGTTCAAACAGCCCATCGTTTCAGCTGATGTGTGAGAGCTCACATTGCCGTGATGCTATATAATCCATCTTCTCTTATTACCTTTCCTCACTTCTTTGAACACTCTTGGCAAACATGTGGTTGTATACCACTCAGAACTGACCGTCCCACATTCCAATAGAGGCACTACGACAACATGGCCGGTTATAAAAAAAAACGCAATCATTTGCTACGATCTACTTCATTCACGAACAACTTTTGTTGGATTTGGCTCGTCTTGAAGGACCCATACGGTAGATTGATATTTTATTTCGGGTTCATATGTGACGCGCAAAATAGAAAGGGACCTAAGGGTAGAAACCAGTTTTGTTCAGGAGAGCCATTTTAAAGATTTAAATACGTGTATCTTTGGTGTACCATCACCTTCATAAAACGCGCATATCTCTGGGAGGCAAACTTTTGGGGCATGGGTTAGGTCTCATTCGATGCTCAGATGTTGTCCACATCAAAAAAAAGGGAAAATTGATTTTTTACCCTTAGGTCCCTGTTTCATATACATAGATACATGATTCGTCACCTGTAACATTGTTATACACTGCCTTTGAGCTAGCACAGTTATACTTTTTCAACATCTCTTTAAGCCAATCCATACGAGCCTTTTTTGAGCATTCGTCAAATTCTGTGGGATCCAAGGAGAACAAAATTTTTTCACTGCCAAATGAATATGTAATATCTTATTGATGCTTCTCATACTAATGTCCAAGGATTCTTTAATCTCACGGTGTCACATGTAGGTATTCCTTTATCAGTTCACGCACAGCATCGATGGTTTCTGGCAAAGTGACCGAAGTTGGACGTCCTTAACGAAACTCATCCTGGAACGAACGGCCTCCGAGACTGAACTCTTGGTACCAAGGATTAGCAGTGGTTTTTGTTGGGGCTTCATTGCCAGAAGTCAAAACAAGTGGATTTAAACACTCTTGTCTCGATAACCCACGCCAAAAATCGTAAAAAATCATAGCATGAAAATGTTGACGGGATAATTTTTCAACACACTGTAAACAAAACAATTCACGCTCAAATGACAAAACGTTCTGATTGAAGTTATTCAATGTTAAAGTTTCAAATGGAAGTTCTAGTTTTCATCTGGGAACACTAGTACTGTCAGCACCCGAAATATAACTAGCAACTCTCGGAAAATTTATTTCCAACTAATTTACTAGATTACATGAGTCCCACACCATCCCAATAAAGTGATATAAGGAATCTTCTCTGGTAGCTATGCACGATAAAAATTTTTCGATGCATTGACCAAGACCTACTGTTTAATGTCGGCTCCGAACGGCTAATTCATTTCATAAAGAAGTATTTACATAACTTAGAGATTAATATCCTTCTTGTAAAGTCGCCGGCATTTAGGAGGTGAGAACACACAGCTGAATATGTTTTAGATGATCTTACCCGGAGTTGAACATGGGTTAACTGGCGTGACAGTCGTACACGTTTACCGTCATAACTCGTCGATCCACATTAATATAATTAAGCGCATTAGGGGGAACTTACGCTCCAAACAGACACGCCCAAATCAGAAGTGGCTAAAATCATCAATTGAACAGATCCGGACCAAAAGGAGGTTGTTTTCCCCAGACTTAGTAAAATTGTAATCTACTATTTAAAGCAGCTTGTCATAGCAGACAGTAAGAAGAGCAATGAAGCTCTCTAATATCGCTACTATAAGAGTATCAAACTAAAGGGAAAGCTAGGTTAGGCTACAAGAATTTGTATTGTCGTCGCTATCACGCACTGAAGTCCGTAGTTTCGGTTCAAAGAGAGTATAGGCGTACGTATGGCAACGAACTTAACATCGAAACCCTTCAGTTTGGATGGAAGAAACAATCGATGCAGTAGCTGTTGCCATACAAAACACAAATCTATGAGTTTTGACAAAAAGCTTATCTGCTCAAATGGGTATAAGCAGACAGTCATTGCAGTCAATTATGCACAAAGGTTTGGACTTATTCTTATAAAGGGGTTCCTAAGAAGAGCGCAATTTTTAAATTTTAAACAAAACACAGATATTTAAGAAAAAATCGTGAAACTTTATTATATCGTAAAGTAGACAGAATGAGGTTATGTATTGAACAATATATCGTGCAGATGGCCGCCGCGGCTTTGCTGGCATGCACGCGATCTTTTAATGAAATTTTCAATGACCGTTTTGCATGAATGCTGCGGTATTTCATTAATGCAGCGTCCAATTTCGTCTTTTAAGGCTTGAGTCGTCGTCGGCTTATTCGCGTAAACCATCGACTTCAAAAAACCCCAAAGAAAAAAAATCTAATGGTGTTAAATCGCACGTCTAGACGGCCAATTCTGATCTACAAAACGCGAAATAACACGACCGGGAAATGACCGATGCAGCAATTGAATTGTTTCTCTGGCTGTATGACATGTGGCGCCGTCTTGTTGGAACCACATGCCCTCCACATTCATTTCTTCAATTCTAGGCAAGAAAAAACTGGTTATGATTTCACGATACCAAACACCATTGACTGTTTGCGCTTGACCTGCCTCATTTTCATAAAAAAAAGGTCCAATGATTCCTCCAGCCCAAAAACCACACCACACAGTAACACGTTGAGGATGCATTTGCTTCTCGTGAATCACTCGAGGATTTTCCGCACCCTAAATGCGACAAATCTGCCTATTGACGAAGCCATCAAGATGAAAATGAGCCTCGTCACTGAAGATGATTTTATCGGCAAAATCAGCATTTTCATGTTGTCTCTCCAATACCCAATTAACGAACTCCCTTTCGTGTAGCGCTCCATTTTTACTAACCTCGTACCTTCTACTAACAAAAATAACAATTGTTCAAATGTCAAACAATGACACTTCGAATGTTTCCAGATTTAAAAATTGCGTTCTTCTTGGGACACCCTTTATAAGCAGACTTCCCGATTCGCTTGGAGTTTTGACAGAAAATGCTTCAAATGGTGGAAGAGGACGGAAACATGTTGAACTGTCTTTTCATGTCTGACGAAGCCCATTTCGATTTAAACGGCAAGATAAACAAACAAAATTGTCGAATATGGAGTGCTTTCAACCTACAGATACTCCATGAGACGGAATTGCATCCACTTCCTGTCACAGTGTGGCATCGCGCTGCATTGTCGGGCCCTACGTCTTCGAAAAAAAAGATCATGTTGAGAGAGTTTTTCTATCCAGAATACGCCATATGAGAATATCTGTTAACTATGCGTTGTTTCCGCAAGATGGTACACAAAGCCCGGCCTGTTGTGACAGAATAAACCTAATAAGCTGAAACTCCACATTCCCTTGACCCCTTAGGTCGCCTGACCTTACTGCACCTGACTTTTTCTTGTGGGGTTATTGCAAACAGGAAGCCTTCATGCAAAATCAACAAATTTGAATGAACTAAAGCAATCTAATCGAGAAACAATTGCGGCTATTTATGTCTCAACTCTCCAAGCAGTAATGAACAACTTTTTGGTAAGATGCCGCACATGCATCAACGAGGGGGGGCACTTAAATTCCAGTATGTTTAAAACTCAGGGCTGTCATAGAAACCACTTCGACCAACCAGTGTTGGTTTTGTCCACTTCAAATGTAAATAAAACCAATGTTCAATCAAATCAGCTGTTGCTGATAGAACCGCTAACATTGGTTTTTATGACACCCAAGCATTTTTTTATCGTTTTCAGAACCAATATTGGTTTCTATGACAGCCCTGACTAATTAAGCTATATTTAATAAAATTGAATGAGCTTTAATATGAATAAAAAAAGGGATTTCATACACTGAAAAAAGTTAATTCTTAATATAGCAATAATTATAAGCCCCCACACGCAGAAAAAAGTATGGTGGGGTGACAATATTCGAAGAGGATCATAATATTGTTGGGTATATGGTTTTGGCACAACAATATTATGATCATCACAACAATAGTATGGTGCACATACAACCATACTATGGTCCCCACAACAATATTATGGTCCTCACAACAATAGAATTATTCACACACAACCATAGTATGGTCCCAACAACCATATTATGATTCTCATAATTATAGTATGTTTAACATACAACCATAGTATAATCCTCACAACCATAGTATGACTCACAAACAACAAAATTCTTCGTAAGGATTGGGTTAAGTTACTATTCAACAATAGAGATTCTTTTTAAGTTAATTATGTAAAAAAATTAGTGACTTACTCAACAGTAGAAAAAATTTACTAATTTAAAATATATCAGTTATACTAATTCAAAGTAGTTTGTTTTGAAATAATTTTATTTACTTATAAAAATACTTTTATTGCGTAAGATTCGTAACAATAACATTGTCAAAAAAAAATATGCTGGTATAATTGTTGTAATCATATTATTGTAGACAGAAAAGCCAAAAAAAACAATACTTATGTCGCACCAACCATATTTATATTGTTCCTACAACCATATTTTCATTTTTAAATTTGGCAACAATACTTTTGTAACATTTCAACAATATTAGTATTGCCGCAATCATACTATTATCAGAATAAAATTCAAAAAACAATACTATGGTACTTTTATTGCAGAGAACATACTATTGTTGCCGTGACCATATAGTAACCATATCTTTTCTCTGCGTGCAGTATAAAGAGATGTGTTTGATGCAATGCTTATATTTCTATCAAAAAAATCACTACATCCCTCAGAACTTTTTTAAACGACAACTTTTCTATATTGAATTTTTTCTTTAGCAATGCTATAAAGAGAAAGTTGTTGAATGTTTTTTGTACAAACAATAAAACCTTCATATGTCAAAATAACCAAATATTTACTTTTGCCAACACACACACAAGGAAATACATTGGCAAATAGCTCAACTTTTTTAAATCAAAATCATTGATGCTTAAATAGAAACTTAAGTTTTTGACCTCAAACAATTTTAGCCGATAAAAAATTGCATTAAAGCTAGCAGTGATGTCCTCATGATATTAGTGCAGTTTGTCTAAAGTGCAGAGCATCCTTTATTCCATCCCATACTTTAGTTATGAAATCATTCAATCATACAGAATTTCCTTTAAATGAATGGTTGAAATTAAATAAGCATTTCAGATAAATTACTTAAAATTATTCAGATAAAGAAATGTTGCCATTCCCCTCTCTCTTTTTACATCACTCCTCTCTTTAACACTCTTGGCCACCAAGGCAAAAAAGCTCTCCATGATGTTTCATTTCATATGCCAAACCAACGTGGCAAAGCACAGGATGCGCCCGCAAGGAATGAAACAAGTGCTGAATGGAAAGTCCAAGCACTCACACAATACAGGGAAATGTAGGAAAATTGAGATGAATAGGGTTTTTATAAGGAACTTTTTTTGCCATAATTATAGCGATTTTTATAGCGCATGTTTATGGCACATGACTATTGAAGGAAATTACTATAAAATGCTAAATTAGCTATAATACTTTTTGGTTTATTTTTATAAGGAACTGTTAACTTTCATTAAAATTAGACTTGGTCTTTCGATTACTCGTACTTCTTGCAATTTGTAGCTAGTCACGTTTTTTTTTGCCAATCTCAAACCTTTGAGATGCGTGACAGCTCATAAGGTTCGGCATTTTCTCTGTAATAATAATTAACTCTATCCGTTTTCTTTTTCCTACATTTGCTTCACTTTTACTTAGATATATTTTCACTTGATTTTTTTCAATTTTCTTTTTTCAAACATTTGAATTCAACAATTTTCCATTTCCTTGTCACCATTTTAATTTAGTTTTAATTCAATTAATATAAAAGGAAAAGTCTTTACGCAGCATTCTCTCTCATCAGTGCAGAAGACAGAAGTGTCACATAAGCGGGCGGAGGGCAAAAGTTGAAAAGCAAATTGTCAAACAGCCATGCAGAGCGCGGGAAATGTTCATTTGCACTTTGTGAAGTTGTTGGCAGCATCCGAAACAACTGTAACAGAAAATTAGCTAGCATTTGCAAAAAAAAAGAATGAAGGAAAATTTCAAAGGTGTGATTATCACGGGGAAATGCTGTTAATTTCTTGAAAGTTTTGCAAGAAATTGAAAGGAAAAACATGCGTTTGTGGAGTCTTTATTGGCCTGGTTTTAAAGGAAGGATACCAATTATTTTGAGTATCCAACAGAACCAGTTGTTTAAGTGTTTTTTACTTATCTTATCTTAGATCTACATGTCCACAGCTTTATAATGCGAGAACATTTTGCATACATGATTCCTCACCACACATAGAGAACTGATTCTATGACACAACCGATGTTTTTTGCCAACAGAATGATTGAGGTAGCATGCACCTCGAGTATTTCATCAGTACAACTAAATGTTTGTTACAATTTTTAGTTATTGGAACTGATGTATCGGTTCAACATACCAAGTCTTCAAACCTTAAGAAGAGAAATTTTAACTTAACAAAAAAATTAAAATTTTATATTTTTTTGTTTTGAAATTTTATTATTCATTGAAAGGTTCAAGACGCAAAAATGTGGAAAAGATGATTAATGACTTTACTGAAAAAATTTATCAATTGGCTTAAAGTCAGTAATAATCGAATTACAGGGTGGCTGATGAATATTGCTACACGAATACCTTTTTTTAGTATATGTGACGCGCAAAATAGAAAGGTTAAAAGCCAGTTTTGTTCAGGAGAGCTATTTTAAAGATTAGGTCCCTTTCTATTTGCGCTTAGAATCGTCGACTTCACTTTCATAAAACGCGCGTATCTCTGGGAGGTAACACTTTTGGGGCATGGGATCGAACTCATTCGATGTTCAGATGTTATCCACATCAAAAAAAAAAAATGAAAAGTTGATGTAAAGTTTTGTTCAGAAGAGCCATTTTAAAGATTAGGTCCCTTTCTATTTGCGCTTAGAATCGTCGACTTCACTTTCATAAAACGCTCATATCTTTGGGAGGGAACACTTTTGGGGCATGGGATCGGTCTTATTCGATGCTCAGATGTTGTCCACATCAAAAAAAGAAAAAAAAATTAAAATTAATTTTTTTATCCTTAGGTCCCTTTCTCTATGCGCTGTCACATATGGTTTTTTTATTTATTATTATTTTTGTTATTTTATTCATTTTATTAAATATAGCTTAATTGGTTTAAAAAAAATTGTTGGCTTTGCTTTGTAGACTTCCTCTTTGCAATAACCCCACTTGAAAAAGTCTGGTGCGGTAAGGTCAGGCGACCTGGGGAGCCAACGGAATGCGAATTTTTTGGATATCAGATTCTTGCGAAATTTTCGTCGCAATTCTGTCAAAACTGGCCGGGCTATTTGAGGAGTTGCACCATCTTGCTGAAACCACACAGAGTTGATAGAAATTCTCATTCAGCGCAATTCTGGATAGGAAAACTCTCTCAACATGTAAATAACGGTCTCCAGTAACCGTAACGATGTGACCGAAGAAGTAGGGCCCGACAATGCAGCGCGATGAAACTACACAACACACTGTGACACCAAGTAGATGCAATTGCGTCTCATGGTGTATCTGGTGTGGGTTACAAGAATATCCAAAAATTTTGTTAGTTTATGTTGCCGTTTAAATCGAAATGGGCCTCGTCTGACATGAAAATACAGTTTCCGTCCTCTTCCATTATTTAAAGCATCTTCTGGCAAAATTCCAAGCGAATCGGGAAGCCTGCTGCGTTCAGTTTTTTGGCCATTTGAATTTTTTTATGGGAATAAGACCAAATCTTTGTGCATAATTGCTTGATAATTGCAATGCCTGTCTACTTATAACCATTTGAGCAGATAAGCTTCTTCTCGAAACTCTTAGATTTCAGTTTTGTATGGCATCAGCTACAGTAGCGATTGCTTCTTCCTCCGAACTGAAGTGTTTTGATGGTAAGGTCTATCCCATACTCCGCAAAATAGTTAACAAGTCTCATCTGCTCAGAGAATTGCCGCCAAACGTGCGCCTATACTCTCTTTGAACCAAAACTACAGACTCCAGTGCGTGATAGCGGCAGACAATTCAAATTCTTCTTTTTGTGTCCCAGTTTTCCGTTATTGTTAAATCTAAAAATCTATCTTCAAAATAAAAAAAAATAACCAGTTTCACTAAATAGAAAAAAGTTATTACATTTTTGTTTAGTAGCGGCTTAGAATAACCACCGTGAACCTCAACCAAGATTCCCATTTAGTTTGATAATCTTGTAGTAGCGATATTCAAGAGCTACATTGCCCTTCTTACTGTCTGCTATAACAAGCTGCTTGTAATAGTAGATTACAATTTTACTTAGGCTGGGCCAACAACCAGCTTTTGGTCCGTACCTCTTCAATAAATGATTTATAACCACTTCTGTTTTGGGCGTGCCTGTTTGGAGCGTAAGTTCCCACTAATGTGCCTAATTACATAAATGTATACCGTCGAACTATGACGGTAAGCCCGCACGACTGTCATGCCAGTTAACCCATGTTCAACTCAGAGTAATAGCATCTTAAACATTTTAAGTTTCATGTTTGCACCACCTAATGCCGGCCTCTTTACGAGTAAGAGATTAATCTCTAAGCTATGTAAAAACTTATTTATAAAATGAATAAGCCCTTCGTAAAAAATTCCACTAAACAACAAAAAAATTTTGACAAAACTATTAACCACCAGATGTGGCAACTAAATACCTACGAGTTTCATTGGTACGAGTATGATTGATTAATAAGTTGTATGTACAGTACGGTGTTCAGACGAGGGTTGCTATTTATATTTCGGGTCTTGACAATACTAGAGTTCCCAGATGCAAACTGGAACTTCCACTGGAAACTTTGACATTATTTAGCATAACATCACTCAGAACGTTTTGAGGGCGAATTGTTTTGTTTGCAGTGTGTTGAAAAATCCATCTTAGTCATAAATGGAATTATCCCGTAAACATTTTCGTGGGATGTTTTGTTACAAGTATGTTTAAATCAACTTGTTTCGACTTTTGGAAATGAAGAACCATTAAAAACCACTGTTAATCGCTGGTACCAAGAGTTCAGTCTCGGACGCCGTTCGATCCAGGATGAATTTCGTGAAGGACGTCCTACTTCGGTCACTTTGCCAGAAACCATCGATGCTGTGCGTGAACTGATTAAGCAAGACCGACATATGACATACCTTGAGATAGAGGCACCCTTGGGCATTAGTATGACTAGCATCAATAAGATATTGCATGTTCATTTGGCCGTAAAAAAATTGTTCTCGTTGGATCCCACATACTTCTAATTTGACGAGTGCTCAAAAAAAGGCTCGTATGGATTGGTGCAAAGATATACTGAAAAAGTATAACTGCGTTAGCTCAAAGGCAGTGTATTACATTGTCACAGGTGACAAATCATGGATCTATGCATATGAAACAGAAACAAAACAGCAATCGACCATATGGGTCTTTCAAGAAGAGCCAAATCCAACAAAACTTTGTTCGTGGATGAAGTGCGTCTAAGCAAATGATTGTGTTTTTTTGGTATAACTGGCCATGTTGCCACAGTGCCCTTAGTAGAACGTAGAAGTCAATTCTGAGTGGTATACAACCATCTGTTTGCCAATATCCATTACAATCATAAACCTTTGTTTATGCAACCAAAATTACTATCTTTAGTTCCAAACGATTTCAAAATAATTTTGTCTCCATGTACAGATGTAATTTCAAACAAGGTGTTATGATTTGGTTTTTTAGCTCTGTGACATTTCATTTAGGTCCAGAAAAATAAGTCAACTGATAGCTCATTGAAATCCATTGAATATCGCTCGAGATGCCAAGTATTCTGGGAACTTTGGATGAAATATCGCAATTGTTTTATTTGCTGCGTGGCAAGAGGTACCACCCTATTGAAGCCATATTTTCTTTATGCGCATGTCTTCTAACCCTGGTCATAAAGCAAAATCGGAATAGTTTAGTAGCTCTGCATGACGACGGCTTGAGAGTTTTGCGGCCTGACTTGCACTTTATTAAAAGTTTTAGGCGGAGAACGCTGCGTGAACTTTAATAAAAAATTGTATGTCTTGTGTTTTTACGTCAAATTAAAATGCATTGTGTACACTTCGTGATTTTTTTGGTCAGCGTTATCGAATGTGTCCACAGTGGATTCGTTAACAAGCAGAATCCACGAATGATTGTTGAAAGGGTGGCTGTTTGGTGCTGTTTATGGGTTGGCGGCGTCATCGGGCCGTACTTTTTTGAAACTAAGGAAGGCCAAGCAGTTAACGCGAATGGAATTCGCTAACGCGAGATAATAACGGCCTTCTGGTAGTCAGAAATTGAGGATACGGACCTGGACGATGGTGTCACTGACAGACAGCTCACGAAACAATTGCTATTATGCGCGAGAATTTCAATGGCTGTGGTATCTCATGCCGTGGAGATGTTAATTGACAGCCACGATCATGTAATTAACACCGTCTTTCTTTGATGATATTTAAAAGTATACGTCAAAAAGCCACACACAGAGAAAAGATATGGTTACTATATGGTCACCGCAACAATAATATGTTCTCTACTATAAAAGCATGTTCGCCGTAACCATTGTATTGTTTTTTTGAATTTCATTTTGACAACAGTATAAAAGCGGCAATATTAATGTTGTTGAAATGTGCAAATAGTATTATTGCCAAATTTAGAAATGAAAATGTTGTTGTCGTAACCATATGAACATGGTTGGTGCAACAAAAGTATTATTGTGTAAATATACTTTAACAATAATATGATTACGGCAATAATACGGTATGCTACGATACAGTGCATGGTTGTTGTCCATTTAAAAGAACAATAACAAACGGAAGGTAGTTCGAGGGATTTTTATTGTCTTTACTTTGTTCGGTGAAATACTTATTAGGGACATAAATACTGTTACAACTTTGAACACACCCATTTTCAATAGTAGAACTGAACATACCCCGTTAATGCCATATGGGGTTTGAAAGCTAACCTCAATAGCGTAAGTCTGTAACGGGATTTTATAATTGTTTCAACTTTCATCATGGAGTGGTCAGATTATGAGAACCGTATCGCTGTAATAGCGCTTTTCAAGTGTATAATGAAAAAAGCGATATTTTCAAAACGCTCCGGCCACTAACGATTAGCTGCATGTTCGTCTACCAATGCATAAAACTGTTTGAGACGACTGGAGATGTAAAAGACCGCCACCGGTCGGGCCGGCCACGCTCTGTTCGAACACCTCATGTCATCAAAGCCGTTGAATCAAGAATTCACAGAAATCCGCTCCGAAAACAGAAAATCATGGCCCGTGAGATGAATATCACGCAAAAGCCCATGAGTCGAATCATTAAAAAATCATTCATTGGTGAAGCACGCTGATAACTTGCACAGAAATGTTTTTTTTTCGTCCAGATTACGGGCTTCAATTTCTGGTAGCAAGAAGTCCGATATCATGGCCTATAGCTAGCACCATTCACGGTAACGTTCCGGCTAACATGATTTTTGAAAAAATATGGACCGATGATTCCACCGCCTCATAAACCGCACCAAACCGTGGGTTTCTCTGTGTATAATGGCAGCTATTGAACCTCTTCCGACTGCTCTTCAGCCCAAATGCGGCAATATTGTTTATGACTGTTGTGTTTATCACTGAACAAAAGTTTGGTCGAAAATAGCAGATCTTCTTCGAGCTTTTGATGATCACAAACACTGAAACTGTGACGCGCAGTAAGTATGACATTTAGCGTCGTTCTTACACACTTTTTACTTTACTGAAGTCCACGAAATCCAATTAAGGAACAAAGGGGAACTCCCCTCAAAAAAGTGACCTGTGCACGATTTTATTCTTATATTACTGTTTAACACCGGTTCCGAACGGCTAAAGCATCTTATAGAGTAGCTTAGAAATAAATCTCTTCGCCCGCATTTGCGAGGTGGAAAAAGGTGGGTTAAATTTCGTAGGAGTGTCCTTTTCGTCATTTTTCGAAAAGTTATAAAAAATTGTATAACTAATTTCTTATAAAATTTGGATAACAGTTTTTATTATGGTTCGAGACCTTTTTGTTGTTACTTTTTCAGAAACAACTAACATTGGTGAAATGTATTGGCTACGGTTGCCAGGCAGACTGTACAGCAGTTTCTAAACCCCCCAAAGTTTTTGTTCAGCAGTCTTTGGCAACGATTACTTCGGCTACAAATCAAATGACTAATACGAGGATCTGATTATGACTAATGAGAATTACCCTTTGAGTTTAGTCTTCGTACTGTGCATAGAGCAATCTACCTAGCGCAATATCATTTCCACCAATTCCGTTTCGCATGGGACTTCGTAGAAAACCACAAATGCAAAAAGCACAAATAAAGTGTGCATGTTTTGTGCGTACATATATTCATGGATGCGTTGCACATTAGGGAGTACCAATCCTTTTTAATAGTTTTTTCGTTGTGTTTATATTTATTCTGTCTTTTATTATTATTATGACTTAAACAGTTTTTATTCTTTATTATTCTGGATTGTTCTACGCACAGTTCGAAGACTATACGCAACGGGTGATTCTCATTAAAAAAATGAGTCTCTCGTATAAGTCTTTTGATTTGTTGCCGAAGTAATTGTTGCCAAACCTGCTGAAGTCTGAAGTCTGCCTGGCAACCGAAGCCAATATATTTTACCAATTTTTTAAGTTGATTCTGAAAAGGAAACACAAAAAACGTCTCGAAGCAGAATAAAAACTGTTCAAGTCATAAAAAAAACATAATTATTATTTCGGTCTGAAAACTGAAAACAAAAAATTTAACCATCAATCGAATTCAAATAGTTTTTATAGCCAACATCTATAACAACAACCAATACATTTACAAATTCAGTTTAAATATAATCATATTAATAAATTATGGTTACGGATACTTTGTCTCTTCAACAAATACTGTCAGTTCCCACTCCCAAAAATTGTATATCAACACTCAGGTGCATTAGTTTGCCAACATTCGGTTGGTAAACATTTCGGTTCTGACAAAATCTGTTCTCTGTGTAGTACTATTGTTTTTAAAATCATGTATTACCCACAGCTATCCAATTCGTCAACTTTGTTCATAATTAATAAGGTTTCCAAAATCCATTTATCCCCTTCCTCAAACAATTATTCTAAAAAAAGTACAGACAGACTTTACTTCATTATCTACACAAACATCCTAGCCCCGTCGCATTTTCAAATGCCCGCCAAATGTTTTAACGCATAAATTCCACTGAAATTCTGAGAGCTAGCGAAAAAAACAACTCAATGAAGTAACAAAATTAATTGAATTCCATTTAGCCGTTAATCCCGAAAAGCTTTTAAAAACTTTTGTTTGACGCTTTTCAGATGGCTTCGAAAAAAACCCAAAAAAAACTTTATTTGAAATGTTTATACAAATCTTAAGAAAAATGTTTACATTAATTTCATCATTAAAATCGGATAGAAGAAAAACAAAATGCCGAGGCAACGTCCGCGATGACAACGACAACGTAGCTCCAGCATGAACTCCGTTTGCATTCAACGCTTTTGTTATTATTTCAGCGCAAAACCTTAGAGTCTGGATGCCAAAAGGCAAGATGCAAAATAACTCTGGCTGGTTGCTGGTGCAACTACTGACAAACACCCATCGCCGTCGTGGTCCTGCAGAGTTTAATGCTACTGGAGCCGTCGCTGCTGCTGCTTCTGCCTATTTTACGCATTCATTTTAAAGACATATTTGGCAGCGTTTTTAACAACTCTGAGGAGTTGTAAGTAATAAAGTGAAGCTTTAATAAAAAGGATTGTAAATGAAGAGAACTATACTTTACAACAACAGGACTGCAAAGAACTGCACTTAGAGAAAAGACTGCGATATCTGGGAATGAATTTACCTCCAGAAATCGTAAATAGTACTCGTAAGTAAGATTTCTTTAAGATGGTCAACATATCAGAAATATAACATACTAAAACTAGTTATAAGGACGGATTAGGGAATTAAATCCTCTCACATGAATAAACAGGCAATGGATGGATGGACAGCCCGAACAACAGATGCAGTGACCCACAGGATTCTTGCCAGGGACAAAATAACGGATGTACACTGGTCCATTCAGTAGTTTCTCTTCGAATCATATTTGACAGCACTTTCCCACATAAAATCTAGTAAGAAAGGCAATATGATATTTTCTTGAAATTAAAGTAATTGCTTAACGCTGGAATGACACAAACTAATTTTTACAGTGGTTCAAACCGACTCCAAGGCTTTGGAGTCGGAAAAAGAGTGTTGTAAATTTGACCGGAGTCAAAAAAGATTTTACAAGTACAATTTAAATAAAGCTACAATTTTACAAATTACAACTTACAATTTAAATAAAACTATTAAAAATAAACTAAAGTCGGGAGTGACTCTCTATATTAGGCCCTGTACTTCTGAATGTTCAGAAGAGAGAACTTAAAATAGATTTGTGGACCCCCTTAGACGGTTTCTAAATTTTCCTACATTTTTAAACTTATGTGGCTTCTAGAGTATTTTAGTTAGCGATTGGTTAGTATTGAAAGTTGGCTAAATCGGGCAAGAGTGCAAAAAGTTCCCCGTTGAGGAACTCAAAAAGTCCTAATAAAATTTTTAGTTTTTTTTCATTTCCACTATGTACTTAAAATATTTAACTTTTAAAGCTGCTTGTCTTGAATGTGGTAGCCTATAATGATTTAGCACCGCCCTGAATGGAGGTGGTCATTGGGCACTAGAGTCGTAAAAAACCACCCCTAATGTTAGAATATATTTGATATTTTATATTTTTTAGATATACGAGTATTTTTTTCTCACACATCCAATATGTCTGTGCCTACATATGAGATTCGGGCCAATTTGGAATTCCGACTATAAAGGCCCAAGCAGAATCTAGGGTCCTCAATATCGACATCCTTGGAAAAACCATAAACTTTCACAAATCAGAATTCCACATTAATTTTAAGACTCAAAGAAATTTGAGGCCTGGAGCCATAGGGTTCACGATGCCTCTTAGGAAGCAAAAAAATTATCTAATATAGACTTGTAGATACTCGAAAACTGTGGTATATTCCGACGAATCTGAGTATACTATACTTTTTACGATTTGGCTAATTTGGTGGGATAGAGCACAAGGCGCTCTGTGGTCTATGTACCCTGGAGTCTAAAACCCGGTATCCAGAAACAGTGAAATTTTCTAACAAACCCCGTATCCTATGTACCTACGAATATATTCAGGATATGTGCCAATTTGGTATTCGGACTGGTGTATACCTTCGGAGACCAAAAATCAGCCTTCATAAACTATACATACGGGTATAGAAAACAATAAAATTTCGTCGTGGATTCAAATACCGTATAAATATGGCGATTCTAATTACTAAACTAAAGTGATAGACCCAAGGGTCGAAAAAGGTTCGTTTTGAAAAGGGTTTTTGGGTACCTAAAAACAGTAGAATTTTCTAAAGAAAATGAATACGACATTAATTTAACGAACATGTTGAGTAGCCTATGGCCTTGGCGTATGGGCATGGTCTAGTATTCTAGAGCCCGTGTTGTTTGGAGACATTTGGGTATACAGAAACAGTGAAATTTTTCACAAATTAAAAAAATATGTGCCGAATTCGGCCTTGCTCTTGGGATCGAAAAATCGGCATATGTGACAGCGCATAGAGAAAGGGACCTAAGGGTAAAAAATAAATTTTCACTTGTTTTTTTGATGTGGACAACATCTGAGCATCGAGCGAGACCGATCCCATGCCCCAAAAGTGTTCCCTCCCAGAGATATGCGCGTTTTATGAAAGTGATGGTACACCAAAGATACACGTATTTAAATCTTTAAAATGGCTCTCCTGAACAAAACTGGTTTTTACCCTTGGTCCCTTTTTATTTTGCGCCTCACATATGGGTACTAAAAAGCAAGGAAAAAGTTCGTCACGTACTCCAACGACGTTGATCGGAATATTAAAAAATAAAATTAAAAATTATAAAAATAAAAAAATTTAGTTCTTTCTTGTTTTTGAAGAAAAGTCTAACAGCCGGGCGATCTCAATAAATAAGATTCATTCTTCGATTTGAATACATTTGAGGTTTTGGTCCATACATCGAAGGTGACTCAGAAACAGTGGAATTTCCTTACTAATCTCAATATGCTTTATCTGTTAAGATTTGTTTGAATTTTAAGGCCTGGATCAACGGGCTCCACACGGTTTCTACGGCCCCCACAACAATGAATATATTCCCCAAAACAGTGAAATTCACTAATCTGAAAAAGACAATGGCGGACTGTGCAAAGCCATACTACAACGCAATCGGTAATGGATAGTATAAAAGTATTAGCCCGGCCGGACTAACGAATTGAGCACTTGCTCTTCCTAATACTATCCAATTTTTCAACTCAATACTCCAGATGACCGTTGAATGTTGCACTGAAAAAAAACCCTAAATCCAAGTTTTTTAATGTTTTTTTTTTGGAGTTAAGTAATACTTGGAATCTGAGTTAGATTCAAAGTCAGGAGTTACAGTCCATAATCGTTCGAGGACGTTAAAATTGCCAGATTTACAGAAGAATACGTCCGATTTATGTAATCCAAACTTCAAACCCAGCTCCAGTGCGCTTAATGAAAAATGATTTCCGCAATGTTAGGCACTTACCGCTAGAGCTGCCAGACTATCAACACCACTATCGATAGTACCGAAAGTTTTATTTTGATGTCAATATCGATAGCTTTTATTCACTATCGATAGATAGTACCGGTCAAATCGTCATCACTTCCTCATAGTTATGTTGGGATAAAGTAATTTGTTGTAGCCGTTTTGGTTCTAAGCCACTAAAACTATCAAGGATTACAAGATAAATAAGGGTTGTAAACTGAATAGTATATCAAAAGTTTTAAGATGCCGTGGCCCTTTCGAGTAGTCGTATCCAAAGTACTTACATCTGGTGAAACTGGACCTTATAGGTCCATGTTTTAGAAGATCCCCTACACAAAGTTACCTCAACATTTGAGGTCGTATCGCTCTAGAAGTCTTCGATCATACGCATATTAGGTTAGTTTGCTATGGGCGACCAAAAATTATCTCTGATGAACCTGGTCATTTAAATTTTTTAGAAGAGACCCCACACAAAGGTCCCTTTTGATTTAAGGTTATGTCGTCATAGAAACCACAATTTTAATCCGTCCATACTCAAACCATGGTTGGTTTTGTGCGGCTAAGAATTTCATATAATTGCATAGATGACGCGGAAAATAGAAAGGGACCTAAGGTTAAAACCCAGTTTTGTTCAGGAGAGCCATTTTAAAGATTAGGTCCGTTTCTATTTGCGCTTAGAATCGTCGGCTTCACTTTCATAAAACGCGCATATCTCTGGGAGGAAACAATTTTGGGGCATGGGATCGGTCTCATTCGATGTTCAGATGTTGTCCACATCAAAGAAAGATAAAAGAAAATGAAAATTGATTTTTTTACCCTTAGTTCCCTTTCTCTATGCGCTGTCACATATAGGTTTCATAAGAAACTACTTCCCGCTTTAAGGCCCTGCAGCTCAAGAAATACATATTGTATTTGATCGTTTTCAATTTAAGCATAGCTCATTATACAAAGGCTGTAAGTAACCATGATGAAATAAGACCCTGGTAAAGTTGGACCATATCGGCCTTAGTTTTCATATAGCCCAAATTGAAAGGTTGCGCCCACTTTCTCAAACTCCTGACATATTTGAGAAAGCTTCTAAACAACATAGTGTTATTTTAGGGCATCATATAGTCGGTATGTCCAAATTTACATTTTTTATTTATGTTTATACAATGCACCACTCTGAGAAATATTTGAGCCAGACCCACTTTAAGTACATTGATCGACTCAGAATCACTAGCTGATTCGATTAAAAAATGTCTATCTGCCAGTCAGTAGAGAGACAAGTAGAGATACTTTTTTCAATAGCATGGCATTTCATCATGGAAAGACTTACGCCTGAACAACGTTTACAAATCGTTCAACATTATTACGAAAATTCGTGTTCAGTGAGGAATGTGTTTCGTGCACTTTGTTCAACTTATGGTACTTATGGTATGGTACCCGACTTGAGACCCAGCATTCATTATTGGATAATATTCGACCAAATAGACCACGTCCAGCACGTCCAGCACGTAGTGAAGAAAATGTAGCGGCCGTAGCTGAGAGCGTACACCAAGACCGTGGAGAGACGATTCGGCGCCGTTCGCAGCAACTCAGACTGACGTATGGAATAACTCGGCGCACTTTGCGACGAGATCTTAAATTGAAAGCGACGAGATCTTAAATTGAAAGCGTACAGCTTGTGCAAGAACAGAAGCCGCCCGACGTTCCCAAGCGACATCGCTTCGCTCTATGGGCTTTTGAAAAGTTCCGATATTTTCGAGCCAAATTTTGTTCAGCGCTGAGGCCCATTTCTAGATCAATGGGTATGTAAACAAGCAAAATTGCCGGATTTGGGACGAACAGCAACCAGAAGAGGTTCAAGAACTGACACTTCATCCAGAAAAAAAACAACGTTTGTTGTGGTTTATGGGCCGGTGGAATCATCGGTCCATATTTCTTCAAAAATGATGCCGGTGGGTAGGTAACCGTCAATGGCGACCGTTATCGTACTATGATAACCAACTATTTGATGCCTGCAATTGAAGCTCGTGACCTCGGCGACATATGGTTTCAACAAGACGGCGCCACTTCCCTCACATCGCATCAATCAATGGATTTTTTGAAATAACATTTCGGTGAGCAGATAATTTCACGTTTTGGACCGGTCGACTGGAGACCAAGTTGGTGTGATATCACACCGTTAGACTTTTTCCTGTGGGGATATGTATTGTCTAAAGTTTATGCGAACAAACCCGCTTCGATTCACGCTTGCCATTCGCCAGTTACCAGTCGAAATGCTAGAACGAGTCATCGAAAATTGGACTCAACGGATGGACCATCTGAGACGTAGCCGCGGCCAAGATTTGATAGACATAATCTTCAAAAAATAAATGCCAAAGAATGGTTTTTCAAATAATAATAAACATTCCCATTCAATTTGAATTTCCTGTGTTTTTTTCTTTAACAAAGTAGGGAACCTCGAAATGAATCACGCGTTATTAAAACAAGGACCATAATGGACCAATTTTAATTGGGTTCGCCCTTGCTTTAAACCTAAAGAATGTACAAAGTTTTGTAGAAATCGCCTTATTTTTCCGTCTTGGACTTTTAAGATAGTCCATTGTTAAGATGTACAGGCTGACCGACAGATCTCGTTCAAAGGAGTCAGATAGTGATACTGAATCGATCGGTTAAATTACAATGGAGTGTTTCTAGTTTATTTAAGGTGTTACAAACATTATCACTGAGTCATAATACCCTGTACCATTAGGTGATGTCGGGTTAGTAAATATTTTACAAGTCTTTAAAAATGAAAAACATATCGACGGAAACAAATTTACTATATCTTCCTTCAAATGTCAAGCGTACCAGAAAATGTGGACCACTGAGTCATTAAACTTTTCTCTTTATTTGACTTAATTTTTCAACATGACTTTGCGAAGTCGAAATCTAATTCGAAGTTCAAACTTGTTAGAGATTATTCTTTAACTTGCGTACTTAAAATTGCAATTAACGAACTAATATATGGTTGCACTGATAGAAAAATAAGTGCACGCTACCGAATGAATACGGGTATTGACAATGAATTCGTTATCTGTGTTCAGATAGTATCATTTCGTCGTAAGGAAATTATGTTGATAGCACGAGCTACTGGGAAGTAGATATGGCTGCCACACGAATTGAATTGTGTTCTTTAAATATTGAAAATCTTCAAAATCTTTTTAAATCAACAATTTGCTGAAAATAATATTTTCTCTTACTATAATTACGCAAAGCACACTATAAAAAGTAACCATGATGAAATTAGACCCTATGCATGCATTAGGGGTGGCCAGTTGAGTTGAAATATACCGGCATATGTTTCTATATAGCCCCAACTTATTGCGCCCACTCTGGATCTCACAGTAAAGGTCCAAACTTGCTAAAACTCCCATCACAATTGCCAAATTTTCTGAGTGTTGTAGGGTATCTTATAGTCGGTATGTCCGGCTTTACAGGTTTTACTTGTGTTTACAAAAAGTCATTTCGGCGTTAGGAAATTATGTTGATTGCATAAGCTACTGCGAAGTCAGATTAGGCTGCTAAAGGAATCAAATTGTGTTCCTTAAATATTAAAAATCTTTACTCTTTTAAATAAAACAAGCGCTTGCTGAAAAAAAAATATTTTTGTGTTTTTTTTTTGAATTTTTAAAAAAAAAAAGTGGTGAAAAGAACGTACAATACAGTAAAAGAACCTTTTGCATATTTTCCTAAATTCAACTTATCATTAAAAACCACTTAAAGTTTACCGTAAGTGCTTCAGAGAGACGTGTTTTCTCTCAGTGTATCTGTACAAAAAGCATTCTAATGAATGGCTTTTGAAGCCTTTACTTTCTTCATCTTCTTGTTAGTGTTCTTTCTTCCTCGGTTTTACACATTCACACCCATAAAACTTAATCATTTCAGCTTAAGTTGAACAAAATGTTCGCCATGAAGGGGTCCAGAAGCGTTAGACCGTTTTTTAAAAATTACATTCATGTCAAGGTGCCAAAAACTTAAGCAACGTCCAACCGAACAGGGCAACTTTAAAATATATCAGAGCTAAAACTCCTTTCTATAAACGTGGGAGTTGGCCAGCATTGAGGTGGTAGTGAGAATAACAGGAAACATGTCAGTAAATGTTTGCATACAAGTTAAGCTTTTCACGTTTTCAGTTGCGTTCAATGATTTGCTCTCTCTCTATTCCTCTCTCTCTTTTGCTTGCTGGTGTTTCCATCCAGCAAAGTGGGTGGTGAAATGTCGGGTGAAGTTGCAATCGCTAACCCTCTTTGTACTCTTTAACGAGGGCTGTGAAAGCAAATCATTTTGATTGTGATTATTTCAGATTTTTTTCTTTCAACTTCAATTGAGCTTTGCACGCGATGGGATCGGTGGGGTGGAATGAGAAGAAATTAGTCTCCATTTTGGCTATTTATTTTTTATAAAAGTCTAGTAACTCCTACTGTGCACAGTGGCTTGGGTGTTGTATAAAAATAATAGTCTTCTTTAATAATATTAAGAGCTGCTGAAACGGAATCAAATATAGGATCATCGAAAAACGATTTGGGGACAAGCGGACATACAGATGGGCAACAAATTATTAAGGGAAGGCTCTTCTTTAATTGGTGTAAGGTAGACGGATGAAGAGATTGTGGAATTGGCAATAATTGTACTTCGATGTGTTTTAGAAGGGGTAATTTCACAAATTTTCGACCCATTCTAGACTTTGACCATTACCGATTTTAATAAAACCCGGAACATATATTCTCCTAGTAGCTGCATTGCACAAGATAACTAATTTGTGTTCAGATTCGACTTGGTTAAAATATAACAGCATCCCAAAGTGGGCCTAGATGAACATTTTTCGGAAAAGTGAGCTTAGTCAGATGTCAAATATATTGGAAACACGACTTTTTAAACTAACAAACGAGGTGTATCTGTAACATCTTAAATGAAGGACATATTCTAAGTAAATCCTAAAATATTTTGAAAAATAATATTTTTTTCTTAACTTTTTTCAGAAAGTTTTTTGTAATTTCAGAGTGGGTTCGCCATGTTTATAAAAAATATGTAACAAATATTTGCTTAAAAGTATACGGTTAGGAAATAACCCTTTTCAAAAGTTAAGAAATAAATATAATTTATGAACCCATGGCCAACTCACTCTGAAATTGTTACATCTTGTATCCAAAATTCCAGAAACATTTTTAGGAAAAAAATTACCCATTTAAGGATTAAGGATATATCCCTTAAGGATATATCCCTTAATTATAGTGTTATG
Organism: Hydrotaea diabolus; assembly: GCA_963513945.1. NCBI lineage: Eukaryota > Metazoa > Arthropoda > Insecta > Diptera > Muscidae > Hydrotaea > Hydrotaea diabolus. Next base: position 45,697,061 of record OY740717.1, on the reverse strand, counting down.
TCCTGTAAGGATAAAATATTTGTTTCATTATCTCAAATAGGACGCCAATACCTACCAAAATCGGTAATGGTTAAAATACAGACTGGGACGAAAATGTTTGGTATTACCCTATGCCCTGTGAGAGCGGTAACCATAAAATGCCTAATCCGGGCAAAATATGATAATGATATAAATCAGTACTGAAAGTCGTGAGTCGGGCGAGGCTGACTACACTATGATTTTTAGAGGATTAAGCACCTTTATTTGGAGCTTAAGCAAGTTCGAACTCAATATGCTAGAGTTAATGTTTTGTCACTCATAATGCATAATACACAATTTAAGCGTGATCGGGAATAATTTAATAATTAATTAGACCTGCAGGACATTAAATCGGGAGGGCCTTTCTGTGAGGCTACTCGAAAATATTAACCGCTACGGTCTAACATTTCTGGGCATGTTAGACGATCGTAAAGCTCCATGCGAAGTTTAGTGGGAATCGGATGTAAAATACGGCGGTTAAAGTTGCAGATTCTACTTATAGAATAAGAATATAAAGACCTATGCTGCCAGTTTCACCATAGTTAATATAAGTGAATGGTCACTCATACAGTACCATGCTAAATTTGGTCATGACGGGTGCAATTTGTGGTTTCTACAGCTGCAGGATCTCAAATCAAAAGGGAACTTTTTACGGGATATATTGAAAACATGAAACGATACGTTCCAATTTCACCAGAGATATGTTTTGGTCACTCGTAATGCTATGAGCGAAATTGGTAGAATAGTTTGTAATATACAGCTTTAAGAGCTTAAGATTCCGATGTCGGGAAGAACCTTTGTGTGGCGGATATAGGAAAATAAGGACCTATACCGTCCAATTTCACTATAGTTAATTAATAGTCGCTCATAAAGTATCATGTAAAATTTGGGCATGACGTGTGTTGTTTGTTGCTTCTAGAGCTGAAGGACTTAAAATCGGGAGGGACCTATTCGAAAACATGAACCGATATGGTGCAATTCACCGGAAATATGTGCTGGGCACTCGTTATACTATGTGCGAAATTTGGTCGGATTGGCTTCTAACGCTGCAGATTCTAAAATTGGAAAGGACCTTTATGTAGTCTGTAACGGGATTTTAAAATTGTTTCAACTTTCATCATGAAGTGGTCAGATAATGAGAACCGTATCGCTCTAATAGCGCTTTCCAAGTGTGAAATGATAAAAACGGTATTTTCAAAACGCTCAGGCCACTAGGGATTAGCCGCATGTTCGTCTACCGATGCAAAAAACTGTTTGAAGAGACTGGAGATGTAAAAGACCGCCACCGGTCGGGCCGCTCACGCTTTGTTCGAACACCGCATGTCATCAAAGCTGTTAAACCAATAATTCACAGAAATCCGCTCGGAAAACAGAAAATTATTGCCCGTGAGATGAAAGTCCATGAGTCGAATCATTAAAAAAGACTTGAGATTTGGGGCTTTAAAACGACGTACCGGATATTAACTGACTGATTTTTTTTTTTGTTCACCGATGAACAAAATTTTACCGTTCAGGAAAAATTTAACAAGAAAAATGATAGAGTGTATGCGCGGTCATCTATGGGAGCATCTAAACTGATCCCAAGGGTGGAAAAGGGTCATTACCCATCTTCAGTCATGGTTTTGTGGAGTGTCTCTTACGATGGGGTCACTGACCTGCATTTCTGCGAATAAGCAATCCAAACATCGGCCAAAGTTTACCAAGAAGCCTCCTAATAATTCCCTGTTCCAAAACCAGCCATGGACACTCCAGCAGGATTCTGCGCCGGCCCATAAGGCTAAAACGTCCCAGGCCTGGCTTCGAAACAATTTGCCAGCGTTCATTTCCTCTGAAGAATGGCCCTCAGGCAGTCCAGATTTGAACCCATTGGATTACAAATTGTGGACGGTTTTAGAGGACAAGGATTGTCACAAAAGATACCCCAACATTGGATCTCTTAAGACTGCTTTGGTTCGAGCTGTGGCCAATTTTCCAATGGTCGCGGTTCGTGCAGCTATTGACGATTGGCCAGTGCGACTTAAAGGAGCGTGTGTAAAGGCAAAATGCTGACATTTCGAATAAGTAGATTCTTTTTGGATACAGGTAATTTTTTTTTACGGCATAAAACGTGTGTAACAGTATTTATGTCCCTACTAAGTAAATGCTTTGTGAGAAGGCGTTAAGCTTGTTGTAGGCTTTGAACGAAAATGAGCGCTCAAATCAAAATGTGCTTCGTGATTTGTTTGGTCAGCTTAATTGAACAAATCGGGAGAATTGTGCGCAGATTTAAACAAACCAGGTCTGTAGAAAATATGAAAACAACTGTGCATGTTCGCCGAGTTCGTTCCACGCAAAAGATTGATGTTGTTTGCGATAGAGTGGCAGAAGAGCCGTCAACCTAGACTTGCAAATGGTGTTCGCTATCTCGAGATAATTACGAACTTCTTATGGACATAAGTTGAGGACATAAACCTCACCGATGAGTGGTTCCAACAGGATGGCGCCACTTGCCACATCGACAACGATACATTGTTTATTTTGCGCCAAAATTTCAATGGCCGTGTTATCGCACATAGTGGAGATGTTAAGAGGGTTGCTATTAATATTTCGGGTCCGGCAAAAAAAACACACTAATTTATCATTTCAAATGGTTTTGTTGTTTATCAAAATATTCTCCCTTAAGATCAATACACTTTTGCATTCGCACAAAAAAATTTTCGAAGCACTTTTTCCACTCCGATTGAGACACCTCCAAAACATGATTTTTAACGTTTCGGGCGATAAAAAAAAATTTGCCCACACATTTTTTTCTCGATGCTACGGAATAAGAAAAAGTCATTGGGTGCCAAAACAGGGCGGTGCATGGCCCATCAATTCAACATCTTGAGTGGTTAAATAGCTCATCGTTTCAGCTGATGTGTGACAGCTCGCATTGTCGTGATGCAAAATGATCCGTCTTCTCTTATTATCTTTCCTCATTTCTTCGAACACTGTTGGCAAACAGATGGTTGTATACCACTTAGAATTGACCGTCCTACGTTCCACTAAAGGCACTGTGACAACATGGCCGGTTATACCGAAAAAAACGCAATCATTTGCTTTGATGTAATTCTTTCTCGAACAAGTTTTGCTAGATTTGGCTCGTCTGCTACTGTTTTGTTTCGGGTGCATATGCATAGATCCATGATTCGTCACCTGTGACAATGTTATACACTGCCTTTGAGCTACCGAAGTTATACTTTTTCAACTCCTCTTTGCATCAATCCATACAAGCCTTATTTTTTAGCATACGTCAAATTCTGAAAGGAGAACAATTTTTTTTCACGGCTAAATGAACATGCAATATCTTGTTGATGGTTGTCATGCCTCAATCTCACGGTATGCCACATGTCCGTGAGATTGAGGCATCCTTAATCAATTCACGCACAGCATTGATGGTTTCTGGCAAAGTGACCGAAGTTGGACGTCCTTACGAAATTAATCCTGGAGCGAACGGCGTCCGAGACTGAACTCTTGGTACCAGCTATTAACAGTGGTTTTTGATGGTGCTTCATCGCCAAAATTCGAAACAAGTTGATTTAAACCCAAACTGATAACTCATACCGAAAATCGTAAAATATCAACGCATAATTCCATTTTTTGACTGAGATGAATTTTTCAACACACTGTAAACAAAACAATTCGCCCTTAAATGACAAAACGTTCTGAGTGAAGTTATGCTAAAAAATGTTAAAGTTTCCAATGAAAGTTCCAGTTTGCATCTGGGAACAATAGTATTGTCAGGACCCGAAATATATATGGCAACCCTCGTAATAAGCTGCCACGATCATGTGATTAGAACCGTTACACTTCATTCTTTGAGGACATTTAAACAAAAAAAAAATGCCAATAATCCTAGAACCGTTGATGTGATTTGTCAGATTGACGACATTGAACCTCCATTATCTCTCAGAGTCATTAAAAACATTGACCATCGGAAAGAGGTATGCGACTGAAGCCGTGCTTAGCATTTGGACAATGTTTTCTTTCACACATAATTGCTATAGATCCTTTTTTCATAATAAAAAATGTTTAGCTCGTTTGTTTTATTTCGGTCTGTTGCTTTTACACATTGAACAGGGATTAAACCGGCTCAAGACCTCTTGTTTTCTATATTTAAATAGAAGACAAGTTTTTAACAAAATGGCAAAGTGACATTGATTTTCGTGGCTGCACACTACTTTTATCATGATTTCGGGTCCGTGACAACCCTCTTCAGAAAGCCTTGCTGCAATTGTTGAAAGTAAAACCGAACTCTATAAGGCCAGGCTCTCCACAAACGAATGAGAACTACTGTTGTAAACCTTACTTTTCAAGTTTTCTTCACACAATTGCCCACGAAAATACAACTCACTCTTGCCAGCTCTAAAGAGACTCCACATTGCAGCAAGGCTTTCTGAAGAGGGTTGTCACGGATCCGAAATCATGATAAAAGTAGTGTGCAGCCACGAAAATCGATGTCACTTTGCCATTTTGTTAAAAAATTGTCTTCTATTTAAATATAGAAAACAAGAGGTCTTGAGCCGGTTTAATCCCTGTTCAATGTATAATAAAAAATATTAATATTATTCCTTTAAAACTTTTTGTTTTATTTACTTAATATCGTGCATTTTAGTTGGACAACCACTAATATAAACAATAGACTCCAGAATAAAGCCGATATAATGAAATCCTTTGCTTTAGATTTTCGATAATAAAAAGTACCGAATGTTTTTGGACCAAATATTTTTTAAAATATTTATTGATGCATAAGATAAATGCCCGCCTTTTACCTTTACACATGCATTAAGTCGCACTTGCCAATAGTCAATAGCTGCACGAACCTCGTCCATTGGAAAATGGGCCACAGCTCTTACCAAAGCAGTCTAAAGAGATCCAATGTAGGGGTATCTTTTGTGACAATCCTTGTCCTCTAAAACCGTCCACAATTTGTAATCCAATGGGTTCAAATCTGGACTGCCTGAGGGTCATTCTTCAGAATAAATGAACGCTGGCAAATTGTTTCGAAGCCGAGCCTGGGACGTTTAAGCCTTATGAGCCGGCGCAGAATCCTGCTGGAAAGTCCATGGTTGGTTTTGGAACAGGGAATTTTTAAGAGGCTTCACAATAGCTTCCAAAACGGTTTCTTGGTAAACTTTGGCCGATGTTTTGGATCCTTGTTCGCAGAAATGCCGGTCAGTGACCCCATCGTAAGAGACATCCCACCAAACCATGACTGAAGCTGGGTGATGACGCTTTTCCACCCTTGGGATCAGTTCAGATGACCGCGCATACACTCTATCACTTTGCTTGTTAAATTTTTCCTGAACGGTAAAAAATTTTTTATCGGTGAACAAAATTTTTCTGTGTAAGTTATCAGCGTGCTTCACCAAAAGACGTTTGCATTTTTCAATCCTATTTTGTTAAAGATGCAAACAGTTAATGTCCGGTACGTCGTTTGAAAGCCCCAAGTCCAAAGTCTTTTTTAATGATTCGTCTCATGGACTTTTGTGTGATATTCATCTCACGGGCAATGATTTTCTGTTTTCGAAGTGGATTTCTGTGAATTCTTTATTTAACGGCTTTGATGATATGCGGTGTTCGAACAGAGCGTGGGCGGCCTGACCGGTGGTGGTCTTTTACATCACCAGTCTCCCCAAACAGTTTTATGCATCGGTAGACGAACATGCGGCTAATCCCTAGTGGCCGGAGCGTTTTGAAAATATCGCTTTTCTTCATTTCACGCTTGAAAAGCGCTATTACAGCGATACGGTTCTCATTATCTGACCACTCCATGATGAAAGTTGAAACAATTTTAAAATCTCGTTACAGACTAACGTTATTGAGGTAAGCTTTCAAACCCCATATGACATTAACGGGGTATGTTCAGTTCTACTATTCAAATGGGTGTGTTCAATGTTGTAACAGTATTTATGCCCCTACTAAGTATACCTAACAAAAGTAAAACCAGCAATCGTGTGCTTTTTTCTCAGAGTAATAATATTCTCTTCCCCTTTTGCTACACCCTTTACATCCTGTTTTGCACCACTGTGCGCATTGCTTAACTTCAAGACATTCACATTCAGTTCGTCTTTAAAGCACTTCCATCTTTACTGAAGTTGAGTGTCCATTGAAGCATGACTACCCACATGAAATTAAAGTACACCTTCCCCTACTGTTCTTTAAAACCCAAGAATTATCCCACTTCCAGCGCCGATCATTCTCCGTCTGCCCGTCCATTCGACTGCCCACTTGCGCAAGTTATCATTTGCCCTCGTAAAGCTTTAAACATGTAGAAAACTCGTAAAATATATTTTTACAACTTTTCAACGAAAACTTGTAAGTTTCAGTTTCTGTTCTGTCGTTTTTTTCGACGCTTTTTCACTCGCTGGCACTGAAGTTGTAAAAATTTTCCAACAAAAAAAAAGAAGTGTTGGCTTTTTTTCTGCTCGAAAAGAAACAAAAAACTCATAGATTTCGTGCTAACTGAATTAACGCAAAGCTTTAGAGTTTTCTTCGCTTTTTTTTTGGTACCTTCGCCCGTTTGTTTTTCCCTACTTCTGTGCTTTATTTGCTATTGTTGCTGTTGTTTTCAACTCGCTTCAGAAGAAACATCAAACTAAGTTGATGTTAAACTGATAGCTTCGTTTCGTGTAGTTTCCTTTTTCTTTTTTTTGCACTTTTTTTGTTTGCTTTTTCTCTGGTGTTGGTATTATAAAAACATAAATTTACATTAGAGTTTATGTTAAAATATTGTTAGAGTTGATACGTGGCTGTTGTTTTCGTTTCTCGTGAACTGCGTTCGCTCGAACGAATTGATGCGAAAGTTTTGTATTTGCTCTTAAGTTTTGAAAGGACATGAAACAAATGGGTGGAGTTTGTATACATGTCACGGTCCAAAGTGTTGCGGACATCGGAAGCCAAAGAGTTCTTTTAAGAAAGGAGGACCAAATATTCTGCAGAAGCTTGCACCAATCAGAACGACTGAAGACTGCAGGAGACTATTTTGTACATTAAATAAATTAGGGGGGAGGCAGCAGGAAATTTGAATGATATGCGAATGAATAGGGGCATGACTTGACAAAAGTCATTCCAAGAAAATCTCACCGTTTAATGCCAAAAATAATTTGCAAATGCAAAATAAAAAAATGCTTCGTATATATAGATCGGTAAATGAGTACACGTAAAAAAAGTATGGTTGGGATAACAATATTCGAAGAACATCATGCTATTGTTGGGTATATGGTTGTGGTGCAACTATATTATGATGCTCACAATAAAAGTATGTTTCAAATACAACCATACAATGAACCTCACAACCATACTATGATCCTCACAACAATAGTATGATTCACACATAACCATACTATAATCTCCACAACCATAGTACGATTCACACTCAACCATTCTATGATATATGATTCTTACAACCATATTATGTTTCACATACAACCATAGTATGATCCTCACAACCATACTTTGATTACACGCATACATGTTATGATCCCTACAAGAATAGTATGATTACACATAATTATACTATAATCCCTAAAATTATTTATAAGAATTGTTTCAAGTTGTCAACAATACGAGGACTGCTCTGTATAATGGGTGATCCAAGTAGAGATGCTTTTTTCTATAGCCTTTTTTACAGATCATGACTGTCGTGTCATGCTGTCATGTTATGTTTAGTATTGTTTGGCATTTCATCATGGAAAGAGTAACGCCTGAACAACGTCTCAAAATCGTTCATCTTTATTTCGAAAATTCACGTTCTGTGAAGATTGTGTTTCGTGCACTTCGTTCAACTTATGATCAACATAATTGGCCTACTGAGCGTACTATTCGCAACACCATCACCCATCTTGAGACCCAAAATTCATTATTGGATAATATTCGACCGAATAGACCACGTCCAGCATGCAGTGAAGAAAATGTAGAGGCCTCAGCTGAGAGTGTACACTAAGACCGTGGAGAGTCGATTCGGCGCCGTTCGCAGCAACTTGGACTGACGTATGGAATGACTTGGCGTATTTTACGTCGAGATCTTAAATTGAAAGCGTACAAAATATAGCTTGTGCAAGAACTGAAGCCGCCATCGTTTCGCTCTATGGGCTCTTTGAAAAGTTCCAAGAAGATCCCACGTTTTCGAGCGAAATTTTGTTCAGCGCTGATGCCTATTTCTGGACAATGGGTATGTAAACGAGCAAAATTGACACATTTGGGACGAAGAGCAACCAGAAAGGCTAAAAGAGCTGTCACTTTATCCAGAAAAAACAACGGATTGGTGTGGTTTGTGGGCCGGTGGAATCATCGGTCCATATTTCTTCAAAAATGATGCCGATGAGAACGTAACCGTCAATGGCGACCGTTATCGTGCCATAATAACTGACTATTTGAAGCCAGAAATTGAAGCTCGTCATCTCGGCGACATTTGGTTTCAACAAGACGGCGCCACTTCCCACAAATCGCATCAACCAATGGGTATATTGAAAGAACACTTCGGTGAGCAGATAATTTCACGTTTTGGGCCGGTCGATTGGCCACCAAAATCGTGGGATATCACACCGTTGTAGTTTCTTCCTGTGGGGTTATGTAAAGCGTAAAGTTTATGCGGACAAACCCGACTCGATTCAGTTTTTGGAAACCAACGTTGTGCGTGTTGTTAACGCCATAACAGTCGAAATGCTCGAACGAGTCATCGAAAATTGGACTCAATGGATGGACCATCTGAGACGTAGCCGCGGCCAACATTTGATAGACATAATCTTCAAAAAATAAACGCCAAAGAACGTTCTTTCAAATGATAATAAACATTTCCCATTGAATTTGAACTTTCTGTGTTTTTTTCTTTAAAAAAGTAGGGAACCTCGAAATGGATCACGCGTTATTTCTGGCCTAATAATGAAAATGCGAATATTAATCATCGAAAATGGTTTCATTAATTTTTAAAAGTTTTCTTCAGCATGATTTATACACTTTTCACATCTTTTAGCGACGAAAATCGTTGACCACGCATTTTTTCTTTATTTGCGGGTATAAAAAGAAGTCATTGGGTGCCAAGTCAGGGCTCTATGGCGGATGACCCATAAATTCGTCGTTTCTGCCGGTCGGAAAGGCGCTGGTTTGAGCCGATGTGTAAGAGCTCGCATTGTCATAGTGCACTGTGATTCGCCTCAGAATTGACCGTCCTACGTTGCATAAGCTGAATAGTCGCCACATGACCAGTTTTGCCAAAGAAACAGGCAACCATTTGCTTCGAAGTGCTTCTTCCACGAACAACTTGGATTTGGCTTCGAAGACCCAAACGGTCGATTGCTGTTTAGTTTCGCTCTCATACGCATAGATCCATGATTCGTCACCTGTGACGATGTTATAAACGTCTTTTGAAGCACCGCTATGGTATTTCTTCAAAATTTGTTTGCACCAATTGACACGACCCTTTGTTTGAGTGATTGTCAAATTGTGCGGGATCCAACGAGAACAAACCTTTTTTACGGCCAGGTGTTCATGCAATATCAATTATATGCTAGTGGAAGAAAAACCCAAGGATGCCTCTATCTCACGGTATGTCTCATGACGATCCTGCATTATCAGTTCACATATGGCATCAATATTCTCTGGTACAACGGCCGTTTTTGGACGACCTTCACGACCTTCGTCTTTTAACGAGCGTCGGCCACGATTGAATTCATTAAACCAATTTTTCACAGTGCTATAGGATGGTGCTTCATCGCCATACAAAGATTGAAGTTAATCGATGTACTCTTGTCATGATAATCATCGTCGAAAGTTGTGAAAAATGATTGCACGGAAATATTCACGAGTTAATTCCATTTTTTTGTCAAATTGATTTTTTCAAGTCACTGTAAACAACACAAATGATGGTCATACGTCAAAACGTTCTGAGTACGTTTATGCTAAAAAATGTCAAACTTTCCCATGGAAATGTCAGATGGCGCCAGGCGACACTAAGTTTTTCCTATGCCAGATATATATCTAGCAAGCCTTGTATTTATAAGCTGTTTGGGTTTATAAATGGGGTAAATCGGGGCAGGGGGAAGTTTCAATTTAGGAGACCAAAGGTCACCTGTTGAAAAGTACACTGTTTCGAGTATTTTCTTCACGAATCATAATATGAATGGCCAATGCTGGAAAAATATGCATAGCTGCTGGACGGGTTGGCTCTTGTGGCCCAAAAATGGACAGTCAATAGTCAAGACGGGCGATCAATAATCAATATGGACATATGGATACTAATATTAAAGCAAATTTCGATACGAGTCCAAATATAGAGTAATTTTATAGTCTTGGCTAAGTTAAGGGACGGACACAAAAAAGTGCATAGAGACGGTGGGAGGTATGTAATGTTCGACCTGACCGAACTTAACGAAATTTTTCTTTGAAAAAAACTTCATGAATTTTAAAGTCTACGTAAAGGCTTATTTGGCTAATTCACTGGCTGGACTTTTACGCAATATTTTTGGAACTTTGCTGCATACTTTAAGGTTAATATTAAATTACACTTTAAAAGTCTACTTTTAGGCTTAGAAACAAAAGAAAATACGTTTGAGATTCTAACAATTAAGAGCAATAACAATACCTCATTGTCTTGAATATTAACTTTTTCAATATTTTGACTCCTTTAATGCTTATTTGGCTAATTGACTTGCTAGACTTTATTTTGATTCATTTTTTGATAAAAATGTAGCATACTTCTAGGTTAATTTGTAAAAACACTTTAAAAGTCTACTTTTAGGCTTGAAAACGAAAGAAAATGCGTTTGAAACTACAACAATAAATAGCATTAAACCCCTTATATCGAATATTAACATTTTGATTTTTTTACCACTTTAAGGCTTATTTGGCTTACTTGCTTGCTAGACTTGATTATGGTATATTTGCGCTAATATGTTGCTAACTTTTAGGTTAATATTTAATAACACTTTTAAAGTCTACTTTAAGGCTTGAAAACGATGGAAAATACGTTTGAGGTTCTAACAAATAAGAGCATTAACCTCATTATTTTGAATATAAACTTTTTTACTATTTTTACTACTTTAATCCTTATTTGGCTAATTGACTTCTTAGACCTTATTTTGCTTTATTTTGTATACTTGAAGGCTTGAAAACGAAAGAGAATACATTTTAAACTCCAACAATAAGAGCATTAACCTCCTCATTTTGAATTTTAACTTTTTGGTTATTTTTACTATGTACTTTCAAGCTTATTTGCCTAATTGACTTGCTAGACTTTATTTTGCTTTATATTGAGATAAAATGTAGCATACTTTTGGGATAATATTTAATAACGCTTTTAAAGTACTTTATACTTGAAGGCTTGAAAACGAAGAAAAATACGTTTGAAACTCCAACAATTGAGTGCAATACAAAAATACACGGATGTTTTTTAAAGCCATAGCGCAAAACATGTTGGTGATGATGATGAATTTTTTGATGAGTCTCTTTTTTTGCAGCATACCAGAAAGAGGTGAAAAAGAGCAAATTGCAAACTGTTTCATAATGTTGCTGTTTTTCGCATCTTTTTTTGTTTTTGTGTGTTTCTAATAAACATAAAAAAGTGGAAATTTTTCAAAAGCGGTGGGGTTTTTTTGCTTCTACTTCTACTTCTTTATAGTCATTCCATAAAATTTTAATGAATTAAAATGAAAGCGAAACGTAACGAAAAGTGGCGATGAGTTAAACCAACCTACATTTCTGGCGGCCTTTTATTTAATGGCAGAGCGCAAAATAAACAGAAAAAGGTGAATAGATATTAAAAAAAAATTTCAGAAGAAAAAGAAGAAGATAAAGTATACTTTAATACCAATGAAGTGCCTGATGATTTGCTTTATTTAATGTTAATTAAATTACTCACTTTCAATGCAATACAATAGCTAGCCCCCCTGTCGTATCATAATAAAATTTTGCTTTACCAGAAATTTTAATCATCTTTGAACTGAAGTTTTAGCTTAACAAAAGCTAAACAACTTTTGAGAATTTAATTTCAGGCGAAATGTAGGGGAGTTGAGAAAAGTTTTAACGAATTTTGTTTATGGCACAAAACAAAGTAATTCCTCAGTTCCGAAACCCAATAACAACAAAAATCAATACCAGAACAGTGTCTACTTGGAATTTCAAGCACATCTTGCACACTTTTCACTTCAGGGAAATGTCATCCGTCGGTCCTTTAGCGTCATCCTCCAACAGCAGTTCAATACGATTCAAATCTTCAAAAACACCACTCAGCATTGGAAAAAACAACAGCAACAACAAGCGAACAAAATAAGCGAGACAAACAGACAAACACCACATCATCGACACAATATGATTTTCAATTAGAAAATCAATTTTCACAAACTTTTGCCTTTGCTCGATGTCAAGTACTACGACTGAAGACAACTTGAAAGATGAACCCCAACGCCCTGAAAAGAAGAAGAAGAAAAAACAGGTGAACCCTTTCATTTTCTTTTTCGCTTCTTTCCTCCAACAAAATTTCAATTGATCTCTAAAAAGTGCCGTGCAACAACAGAAAAATATATTTTCACGTTCACTAAAGTATTAATTAAATTTCCATTTATTGGCCGGATTATAAAAGGCCAAATTCCCAGAAAAGGTTAACAAGTCTTTTAATGAACCACCAAAGGCACCTACACAAAATCTTCTGAAAATTATAGACAAAATATTAAAGAGTTTTATTTTTGCTTATTATAATGACAAACCGTACCATTTTAGCTTTTTTTTGTTTTCAATTTTAATTAAAAATTATTTTAATGCTTCGATGACAGCGGCAAGTGAGCTCTGCAAATTGTTTCCGTTTTTTTCTTCACAAATGACCAATGGATGTGATGCTTTTCCTTAAGGAGTAGGAAAGTTCAAATACAAAAATTACAGTCTTTTATTTTTATATCCTACACCGAAGGATACATTAAATTTGTCATTCCGTCCGCAATACCTCGAAATATGAATCGGAGACCCTACGACGATCTAGCCATGTCCGCCTGTCCCTGGTCTGTTTAAAGCACGACAGCGATCTAAGGAATCACCCTAGGATCCTGAAATTTTGCACGATGATGGCCTATAGCCATAAGCTATCGGCAATAGGAGAAAAAACTTTACGTTTAAAAGACTCAATGTTACACCGTAAAAAGTACACGTTTAAAAAAAACTCCTAACAAATCATAAGTTTTTTGTAATCAGGCAATTGTAAAAAAATAAATTTTTTCATTACAACCTAGTAAATGATTGCATGACATTTATTTTTCAAATGTGATTTCTGGCATATGTTTGCCTCGGATACGACTTACATGGTCTATTCGATCAGTCAAGTTGTTATTTATTTATTTTCGAATAAATTTGGCCGTACGGCGTCTGTAGTAATTTGAATGTTGGCTTCCAATGCTTCAAAGTTGCCGGTTTGTCAGCATACGAGGGTCGCTATATATATTTCTGGCCTATTTCTGGTGCCATCTGACATTTCGATTGGAAAGTTTGACATTTTTAGGCATAAACGTATTCAGAACGTTTTGACGTACGACCATCATTTGCGTTGTTTACAGTGACTTGAAAAAAATCAATTTGGCAAAAAAAAATGGATTTAACTCGTGAACATTCTGAGCGATTATTTTTTACACGACTATTTTTCACAACATTCGACGTGGATTATCATCGATGAACTTAAATCTTTGTATGGCGATGAAGCACCATCCTATAGCACTGTGAAAAACTGGTTTAATGAATTTAATCGTGGCCGACGCTCGCTCAAAGACGAAGGTCCTGAAGGTCGTCCAAAAACGGAGAACATTGATGCCGTGCGTGAACTGATAATGCAATATCGTCATGTGATATACCGTGAGATACAGACATCCTTGGGCATTTCTTCCACCAGCATACATTTGATGTTGCATGAACACCTGGCCGCAAAAAAGGTTTGTTCTCGTTGGATCCCGCACAATTTGACAATCGCTCAAAAAAAAGGCTCGTGTCGATTTGTGCAAAGAAATTTAAAAAAAAAAACGATCGCGTTTAAAAGATCGCCACAGATGACGAATCATGGATCTATGCGTATGAGCCCGAAACAAAACATCAATCGACCGTGTGGGTCTTCGAAGACGAGCCAAATCCAACGAAAGGTGTTCGTAGAAGAAGCACTTTAAAGCAAATGGTCGCCTGTTTCTTCGGCAAAACTGGTCATGTAACGACTTTTCCGCTTGAGCGACGTCGGACGGTCAATTCTGAGTGGTCACAACTATTTGTTTGCCTGAAGTCTTCGGAGAAATTTGAAAAACAAACAAGAGAAGAAGAATCACTGTGTATCATGACAAGGTAAGCTCTGACACATCGGCTTAAACCAGCGCCTTTTTGACCGGCCAAAACGTCGAACTGATGGGTCATCCGCCGTATAGCCCTGACTCGGCACCCAAATGACTTCTTTTTATTCCCACACATCAAGAAAAAATGCGTGGTCAACGATTTTCGTTGCCAGAAGATGCTGTTGAAGCGTTCAAAAACCATGTTCTGGAGGTGTCTCAATCGAAGTGGAAAAAGTGCTTCGGCAATCGGTTTGAGCCCATGCAAAAGTGTATAAATCAAGCTGGAGAATACTTTGAAAAACCATAAAACCATTTTAAATGATAAATATCGGCATTTTCATTATAAGCCAGAAATATATATAGCAGCACTCATATACCCATACTTTCATTTCCATTTGCTGAAAGTTGTAATACACCAGCAATAGGTTGGACTAATAAAAAATTGATAGAGCATCTTTATATCGGGTGATCAATCTAGAGGTATTTTGTTCCAAATAAAAAATACAAAAATTCAAATCAAGTGTGGAATCGTTATTATTCTTGTTCGAATCGAAATATTATGCCATTTATTTTTTGAATATAATTTCCTTCAAAGTATGGCCCCAGGGTGTCCTTTTTGATTGTTTAATTTTGAATGAATCAAACCGGTATGACTTTAATGACCCGCGTAATGTTGGCTTTAAAAACCTGAATCGTAGCTGTTTTGTCAGCATAGACTTTGGACTTTACCTAGCCCCAAAGCAAAAGGTCAGCGATCCAAAACGTCAAATCAGCTGATCTTTGAAATGATTTAAAAAAGATCCATTATTTGAGCAGCTGTATGGCAAGTAGCACCGTCCGGTTCAAACCAAATGTCATCAAGATTACGGGCTTCAATTTTAGGTAGCAAAAAGTCCAATATTATGCTGCGATACTGAGCTCTATTTACGGTAATGTTCCGGCCATCATCAGTTTTGAAAAAATTAATAGACCGATGACTCCACAAGCTTATAAACCGCACCAAACCGTGTTTATCTCTGGGCTTAATGGCACCTCTTCTGGTTGCTCTGCAATCCAAATGCGGCCATTTTGTTTATTGACGTTGCCGTAAAGCTAGAAATGGGCCTTGTCACTAAACAATATTTTGGTTGAAAATCGTTTTGTACCGAATGCTCATTTCCATAATACAGTTCGACCATTTGGAGACGTTGTTGGCATGTTAGTCTTAACTTAATAAAATGGCAAACAATACTGAAAAGAAAAAAAGATAATTTTACACAACTCACTCTTAATCTGTGAAAAAACTCATGTTAATAAATACTTTTAGATGGATCACCCGTTAATACACCGACCAGCAATCGGTTGCACTAATGATAAATTGAAAGAGCATGCTAATATTATTGGCAAATAATTCAGTTGTGGCAACGAATCTGCTCTCTGTGTGTGTGCAAAGTTTTATCCAAATTGGTAATTTTTTGCAACGGGAACATTGAATATAACTATAGATGGACATACATACGGAAATCGCAAAAGGGACCTAGAATTCCGACAGGAGTCATAGCAGGGCATAGACAGAATGACTGTTCTTATGGTTATCCCTGCATTTAGCTTTAAAGTAAGAATTTATCTGCTGTGCGGCTGCCGAAGTCTACAGAAACAGCGACTCACTTATCTTCAGAGCAGTTTTTATACCCTCCACCATACAATGGAGGGTATATTAGTTTTGTCATTCTGTCTGTAACACCTTAAAATAATCATCGGAGACCCAACAAAGTATATATATTCTTGATCCTCGTAAAATTCTAAGACGATCTAGGCATGTTGTCCGGCTGTCCGGCTGTTTGGCTGTCCGCCCGTTGAAAACAAGATAGAGCCTGCATGAAAACAGCTAGGGAGCTGATATTTGGCACAAACATGTGTAGTTAACCTAGCATGGTTGGTATTGAAAATGGGCTATATAGCTCTACGGAAAGTTGGTGTTGGAGACCCTCAACCGACACTACCTCATACAAATTAGTTTTTTATATGGAAATATCCGTCCAGTTTCTTGAGTAAAATCACTGAAATTTTGCAAATATAAATCTCTATATAGGCGCAATCATCTATGTAAAAATGTAATGGGCCACCATTTTTTGTACCTCCCATACAAACGGCCTTATGGGCCTTGAGAAATAATATGACTATAACTCACCACAAACTTGACCTATCGAAATGAAATTTTACACATCAAGATTTCTATATACAAGACACTTCTACGCTGATTTCGGTTGAGATCGGAAATGTCCTACTGGTACCTCCCACACTAACGGTCTCATGGGCCTTGAACAATAATATGACAATAACTCACCACACACTTGACCTATCGAGACGAAATTTTCGGCATAAAGATTAATATAAACAGGCTTTTGCGCTTAATTTGGCTAAGATCGGAAAGGCCCTACTGGTACCTCCGACACAAACGGTCTCATGGGCCTTGAAAAATAATCTGACAATAACTCACTACAAACTTGACCTATCGAGATGAAATTTTCTACATAAAGATTTTTATATAGAACACACCTTTGTTGAGAATTCACACCAAATTCTGTTGAGATCGGAAAAGTCCTACTGGTACCTCCCACACAAACGGTCTCATGGGCTTTGAGAAATAATATGACGATAACTGACGACAAGCTTTACCTATCGAAATGAAATTTTGCACATAAAGATTTCTATACACTTTCGCTTAAAATTTGGTTTTATTTGGGAATCTGGTGGAGGGTACCCAAAGTTCGGCACAGCCAAACTTAACATTTTTTACTAGTTTTCAACTGGCTTTTATGGGGTTCGAGTGCACCCTAAACTCATACTTATTATTATATTACTACGAAAACACTGCTTCCATTCTCCTCCGTTTACCTTTTTAATTAATGCGATATCCACATAATCAAGATTTTCCTTTAAAACTCAAAAGTATTTTAGGTGACGACTGAGCTTATCTCCTTGGACTGTATCGACATAATCAGAACATGCTTTTATAGATTTTTCAAAAAGGATACTTTTACCGAGTAATACGATATGATATGTATAGGAGGGCTGGCAATCATAAGTACCAGCGTGCGGACGGACAGGCAATGACGAGTTAATTATGACACAAACAGCGCACACAAATTAATCCCCTGATTAATAACTTCTGTATATTTTAGATTCTACTGATGACATACATACATGTTTTTTCATACGATCGTCTGGTGATAATTGGCCACATACACGTACACTCCCTTGAGTGTGCAGCGTATATTGAGCCACAAAACATATTTTTCCTTGATCTGAAATGTTCATTTTGCCATAATTAGTTTTCACATAGAGACAGTTTTCCAAGAGCTAACATAGCATTCAGACGCAATGGCAATTCCCCAGAGAACCAAACACAGGCTCTTTAACATTTGTGTAAATCATTTGAGAGGGAGTGAGAAAAAGGAAATTACATAAAAGTACAGCCTCATTTGGGTTTTTTTTTTCAACGACCGCTTTTGTTTGTGGCTCACATAAAACATAAAGAAATTCCTATGCACAAAAATAGTTATAATAATTTACAGCTATAACCCGCTAAAAACCGCTCCACTTTTCTAGTTGCGAAGAAGAAAAAAATATTTCTAGCAAATGAGTTGCATGCAACAAAAGGAGCAGCAGCTACAGCAGAAAAACATCAGCCTTTTTTTCGTGGCGACTGCAAAGATTAAAAATATAATCCCACACACATACAACCAAAGTGCACACATTACACATGTACTTTAATGTTGTGGTAGAATCTCCTTAAATGT
Organism: Hydrotaea diabolus; assembly: GCA_963513945.1. Classification (NCBI taxonomy): domain Eukaryota; kingdom Metazoa; phylum Arthropoda; class Insecta; order Diptera; family Muscidae; genus Hydrotaea; species Hydrotaea diabolus. The sequence continues at coordinate 45,678,952 of OY740717.1, read as the reverse complement.
ACCTACGGATGGCTGTGTGCTTTGGATTTTTTACTCGTATTTCTATGGCTTTGGACACAAAACCGAACCCACGACATTTACGATCCTTTTAACACCGAAAACAGCCAGTGAACACTACATTCGTCTCTGGGGTACATTGCGTTGTGCAATCAAAAGATTTATATGAACATTTTAATAAATTTTATAATAAATGTCTGTGCGAATGTGTGTGTGTCAGATATTTGTAGTAAACCACCATTGGTATGAGTAGTGTGTTCAGGTTATAGTAGTGGGTGTCTTAGTTATAACTGCGTCACTCCCCCACATTTTATTCTCTGTCTGAACAGAGTTCAAAGTGAGGGGTTTATAAATATCCAAAAAAAAGTTTCTTCCTCGTATTAGGATCAGTAAGTCATGAAGTTCAAATACTGTTGAACAAGGGCAGCGATATTGTGGGATCTGATTGAAAACCCATTGGAATATACTTAGTAGGGACATAAATACTGTAGCAACATTGAACACACCCATTTCAATAGTAGAACTGAACATACCCCGTTAATATCATATGGGTTTTGAAATCTAACCTCAATAGCGTTAGTCTGTAACGGGATTTTAAAATTGTTTCAACTTCCATAATGGAGTGGTCAGATAATGAGAACCGTATCGCTGTAATAGCGCTTTTTAAGTGTGAAATGCAAAAAAAAACATTTTTTTCAAAACGCTCCAGCCACTAGGGATTAGCCGCATGTTCGTCTACCGATGCATAAAACTGTTTGAGGAGACTGGAGATGCAAAAGACCGCCACGGGTCGGGCCGCCCACGCTCTGTTCAAACACCGCATGACATCAAAGCCGTTAAATCAAGAATTCACAGAAATCCGCTTTGAAAACAGAAAATCATGGCCATTGAGATGAATATCACGCAAAAGCCCATGAGTCGAATCATCAAAAAAGACGTGGGACTTGGGGCTTTCAAATGAAGTACCGGACATTTATTGACTGCAGCTTTAAAAAAAATAGGATTGAAAAATGCAAACGTCTTTTGGTGAAGCACGCTGATAACTTGCACAGAAAAATTTTGTTCACCGATGAAAAAATTTTCACCTTTCAGGAAAAATTCAGCAAGCAAAATGATAGCGTGTATGCTCGGTCATCTAAGAAAGACTCTGAACTGATCCCAAGGGTGGAAAAGGGTCATCACCCAGCTTCAGTCATGGTTTGGTGGGGTGTCTCTTATGTTGGGGTCACTGACCTGCATTTCTGCGACCAAGGAGTCAAAACATCGGCCAAAGTTTACCAAGAAACCGTTTTGGAAGCTGTTACGAAGCCTCTTAACAATTCCGTGTTCCCAAACCAGCCATTGACTTTTTAGCAGGATTTTCGCCGGCCCATAAGGCTAAAACGTCCCAGGCCTGGCTTCGAAACAATTTGCCAGCGTTCAGATTTGAACCCATTGGATTACAAATTGTGAACGGTTTAAGAGTACAAGGTTTGTCACAAAGATACCCCAACAATGGATCTCTTAAAACTGCTTTTGTTCGAGCTGTGGCCAATTTTCCAAAGGACGAGGTGGCCAGTGCGACTTAAGGCGTGTGTAAAGGCAAAAGGCGGACATTTCGAATAAGTAGATTCTTTTTGGATACAATATACATCAATAAATATATTAAAAAATATTGTGTCCAAAAACATTCAGTACTTTTTATTTTACAGCATAAAACGTGCGTAACAGTATTTATGTCTCTACTAAGTATACTCATTATGTTTAATTCAACACGCAAAAAAAAAAGTATGGTTGGGGTGACAATATTCAAAGAGAATCATACTATTGTTGGGTATATGGCTGTGGCACAACAATATTATGATCCTCACAACAATAGTATTATATGCACATAACCATACTATGATCCCCACAACCATAGTATGATTCACACTCAACCATACCATGATCTCCACAACCATACTATGATCCTCACAACAATAAACGAGAACCAGTCGGTAAAACACAAGTACACACAATAAAATCCCTCGAACTACCTTCCGATTACCAACCATTCACTGTATCGTGTGTATGTGTTTTTTTGTATTTGAAAAAGAAACATACGCACACACTTACATGTATGCTCTATAAAACCTGTTTTGTTATGTTAATAGTCGCAACCATACTGTATGATTGCCGTAATCATTTTATTGTTAACGTAAATTTTAAACAACAATAATTTTGTTGCACCAACCATGTATATATGGTTGCTCCAACCATATTTTCATTTTTTAATTTGATAAAAATACTATTGTTACTTTTCAACAATAGTAATATTGTCGCAATCATACTGTTGTCAGAATGAAATTCAAAAAACAATACTATGGTTGCGACGAACATTCTTTTATTGTAGAGAACATATTATTGTGGCTGATCGAAACTTGGTGATAAGTAACACCAGATTCGAACATCGTTATATCCACAAGGCTACTTGGCTGTCACCTGAAGGAAGCCTGCGAAACCAAATCGATCATATTGTGATTAACAGTGGACAGGCAGTCAGCGTGTTGGAGATACGAACGTTCCAAACAGCAGACATCGAATCGGAACACTTCAAGGTAGAATCGAATAGATTGTACGCACTAGATTAAGTGCTGCAAATGTTGCATGTACCACAACAAGAAAAAGCTAAACGTTGAAAATCTGCACCTACAACAAACGACGGAAGCCTACTCCATGAAGCTTTCTCAACTGATCTTTGAACAAACCCCTGCTCCTGATTGCATCAGCGCTAAGAAATAAAACGCATATAATTTAATGTCATGACCAAGAATTTAGATTTTTATACTCGTAAAGATAAGGGATTGTCATTGTGTTTTAAAAATGATTTCGGACAAGTGTCCGCCGTGGCTGGCTCGAATAAATTTTATCCGAGACGCCCAATTTTCGACTACTTTTTCCAGCATTTGGGGTCTTATGTCAGCATAAATGCGCCGAACATTCTCTTTTAAGGCATGTCGCGATTTTCTGCGTAAACAAACGACTTCATGTAACTCCACAAAAAATAATTCAGCGGTTTTAATCTTAGTATCTCACGACATGGGAGATAAAGCGCTCAGCAAAAACTTCCTTCAATAAATTCATTGTTTCGTTTGCTGTATGACATGTAGCGCCGTCTGGTTGGAAGCAAAGGTCGTCCACATCAACATCCTCCAATTCAGGCACGAACAAGTCAGTAATCATGGCTCTATAGCGTCCCTCATTGATGAAATATGGACCAATGATTTGCACACCAAACAGTGACTTTTCGACGACGTAACGGCGTCTCAACAATGGCTTGTGTTCATTACACCAAATGTGAAATTTTGGTTATTAACTCATTCCCAATCAAACAAAAGTGAGCTTCATCGCTTTAAAAATTCTTGTAAAAATCAGTGGCTATCTACATTTGGGCCCATTCCACACAATTTGCAAAAGCTTATCCGGAAACCAAAGTGAACATAATTCAAGTGACAGCTGTCAAAAAGACAAACTGCGAAAAAATTGTGGCCAAATTTAAAACCACACGTATAAAAAACACCCTTTACTAGACTCCATAACAAAAGCCGCCAAAGAAGAAATTCGTTACCGAAAAGGGCAAAAAAGGAACCGGTGGAACGACGAGGAGTGCAGGGCAACGAGGCAAAGATCACAGCTTACAATGCAACACTGGTGCCTTTTGCTACGCAAGCAGCGTTGGAGCGATATCAGGAGTTAATAAGGAAAGATAATCTGTGCAGTCTATTTCGAGCAAAGAAAATACAAATGGAAAGACGACATTGTGAGAAAATCGCCTTATACGACGCCAGAAAATGTTATCAACGAGACGAACACCAGGCGAAAGACTCGACTAATGGCATTGCTTTATGTAGAAATGGAAAAGGGATCCTGTAAGTGATACGTCGAGTGTGCTGAGAATTTGGAAAGAAAATTTTTCCAACTCATCAGCGGCAAAATATCTTGCCGATTTGGAATGATCATTTTTGCCGATGACAGACACACACTTCCTTCCAATCACAGATAATGCAGTTAAATGTCCACCCCTGACCCAGGGAAAGGTCAAAATAGCAAAAACTTGGCTCAAGAACAACAAAGCTGCAGGAGCCGGTGGAGCTGAATAAGCCCGGATAAGGGCTTATACTCCTACAGCATGCGTCAGCTAGTTTGCACTATCTGGAACACCGAAAGCATGCCCGATGATTGGAACCTCAGCGTACTACACCTAATTCTCAGAAAGCAAGCACAACTGTTTGCGACAGCAACAGTGGAATGAGTCTCCTTTAAATGGTATCAATTACAGAGTGGGCCAAAAGTTACCATGGGGTTTAAAAATTTAGTAATTTTTCTTTTATATATTTTTTTTAATTTTTTGTTTTTCAGTTTATATAAATAACACTTAGAGAATAATTATTGGAGAGATTCACAACTGAACAAAGAACCAGAATAATAGAAATTTATTATTTAAATCAGCGATCAATTATTTTAACGCAAACACATGAGTGATGACGCTCATTTTCATTAAAATGGCTTTGTCAATAAGTAGAACTGTAGGTTCTGGGGTTCTGAAAATCCTAGAGCCATTCATCAACGCCAATTGCACCCCATTAGGTGTACAGTATGGTGTGGGATCACTTCTGAAAAAATTTGGAAATTATTTGGCCAGCGCGATCGCCAGATATGTCAGCACCCGACTATTTTCGTTGGGGTTATTTGAAGCTGCGAGTATATAAGTATGTGAACAAGCCCAAGACAATCCAACACCTCTTCATCGGATTAAAAGCTGCTTCGACACTCCGATAAGAGAAAAATTATATGAAGCCATGTCTGCTTATGGGGTCCCATCAAAACTTGTTAGCCTTTGTAGAATAACACTAAGTGACAACGAATACTCTGTTTAAATTGGAAGTTACCTCTCTATTTACTATGAAAATAGGTCTACGGTTGCTTCTATAACACCTTAATAGGATTATCCTTGAAAACGCAAAAGGACGAAATTGACAGCAAGGACCAAAACCTTCTCGCGTATGCTTTTTCAAAGATTGTATTCGAGTCGTCTAAGTTGGGTTTGATGGTAAAATACGAAAGGAAGGCCAGTTTCTTTGGCCGGCAGTTGCAAAGTCAAAGTGGTAGAGGAATTTATATAAGAACTTATACTTCAGATCCGTCATAAATAAAAGAACCATGTCAGAACTGAAATAAAACGAAGCATTGTGTTGGCAAATATATGTTATTTTGGGCTGGTAAAACAGCTTAAGAACAAAGCCCTCTCTCGAAAAACGAAGACAACACTTTACAATACACTGATTCTACCTGCTCTATATATAGGGTGATCCATCAAAAGGTATTTTTTATCAAAATAAAAAAAATAAAAATAAAAAATTCAAACCAAGTTTGAAATCTTTATTGTTAATACGAAAGGACATTTTATGCCATTTATTTTTGGAATATAATTTTCTTTAAATGTTGCCAACTGTACTATAGAAATGAGCGTTAGTCGAAAAACAAGAAGATCTACTGCTTTCGACTAAACTTATATTCAGTGATGAGGCCCATTTCTGGCGCAACGGCAACGTCAATAAACAAAATTGGAAGAGGAACAAGAAGAGGTTCAAGAGGTGCCATTATATCCAGAGAAAACCACGTTTTGGTGCGGTTAATGGGCTAGTGGAATTATCGGTCCATATTTTTTCCCTATCATCTCGGACTTTTTACTACCTGTATTCTTGACGAAATTTTGTTTCAACAGGAAGGTGCCACTTGCCATGCAGATGGTCAAACAATGGATGAGAGGTAATTTCGAAAAGCAGCTAATTTCACATTTTGGACCGGTGGAGTGGCCGCCTAGATCGTGTGATATCACAGCTTTAGGCTTTTTTCTTTGGAGCTACGGAAAGTCCAAAGTCTATGCTGACAAACTAGCTATGATTTAAGTCTTGGAGGTCAACATTACGCGTGTCATTCACGCCATACCGATCGAAATTCTCGAATGAGTCATCCAAAATTGCACCCTCAGAACGGACACCCTGAGGCTAACATTTGAAGGAAATTATATTAAAAAAATAAATGGCCTAAAATTTCGTTCGAATGAATAAAAAAAAACCACACTTGATTTGAATTTTAGTATTTTTTTATTTAAAAAAAATAACTTTAGGTGGATCACCCTATATATGGAGAAAAAATATGGGTGCTATCAAAAGACGATAAAAGTATATTGGCACTTTTTTAAGGAGAAATCCTTTGTAAAATCTACCGCTCCATCTGCGTGGTCGGGGAATACTTATATATGCATCAGACGAATCGAGAGCTGTACGCGATGTACTCCGACACAAAAGTAGGTAAGCGTATCAATTTACAACGATTGCGCTGGCTGGTACATTATAGTTGTATGGAAACAAACGTTACATTACAACGGAAAGTGAAGACGGGAAAGACCGAGCCTCCGTTAAAAAGACCAAGTGGAGGATGATGCGAAGATCCTGGCGATTATAAACTGGAGGAAGCACACCCAAGACCAAAGTGCTTGTAATTCATTTATTGAGCAGGTCCGGACCAACAAGGTGTTTTTGAGCCAGCCTAGGTAAATAAGTACGTTTAGGTATTCGGGAATAAGCTTTCAAAGCCTTCTTAAAAAACAACCTTCTAGAAGACATTTTCACATTCAACACACATTTAATAATTCCTTTTGAAACTAGGCATTCCATAATTTCTACATGGCACATGAAAAATTTACCGCACTCACTCTCCTGTCGATTCTCTTAACAAGGCCTGCTAGAAAGCTTTAGAATAAAGCCAATACTAAGGCCTTCGTTGAGAAGACCTGCAAGAAGGCTTTCATATTTTTCCTCACGATCATTCAATATGATTTAATGACTCCCTTCTTGTGAAATAGTATGATCGCACACAATTATACTATGTATGATCCGCAAAGCTATTTATTAGAATTGGATTAAGTTGTCAACAATAGATTTGAGTTATGAAAATGATTTTAAAATAAATTTAATTCAAAATAAAAGGAGTGATTAAATTAACAATGGAAAAAACGTAAGCGTTTTTATTAAAATATTTCTGTTAAACATATCCAAAGCAGTTTGAAAAATTTTAATTTTCATATAAAAAGTACAATGAGTATTGCTGCATTAGAGCCGTAATAATAACATTGTTCTAAAAATCATATTCAAATGAAGAAAAATCATAAAGTATGATTGCCGTAATCATATTATTGTTAATATAAACCCCAAAAACAGTTCTTTTGTTGCACCAACCTTATTTATATTGACGCTACAACCATAGTTTAATTTTTAAATTCGATAATAATTCTATTGTTACATTTTAGCAATATTTATACTGCGGCAATCATACTATTGTCAAAATGGAATTCAAAAAACAAAAAAAAACTAAAATTTATCTGTTCCCACTGGAGTACTGTACTCTTAGCACTGTTTGAAGATCTATAAGTTTCCTTCGCTTACCAAATAGGATAACTTGCTTACGTACATAATCTGTCTTGGCACAGAAGGTCTCCATGCGTGTGTTTGTAATAGAGTTAATGGGTGATTCATTTAGAGATTTTTTCTTTTACATATCCCACATGAATAATGTTTAAGTATACACTGCACCGCTCTGGACTGGATAATAAAGTTCGGTGACATGATTTAATAATTCGATATTTTGTTTCGTATTAAAATCGGTTTTAGTTTGAATACTCATATTGACAGGTGGCCTCTACTTTTAAACATATATCCGATTCTAATGTCAGCCAATACATCAAAATTAATCCGCATTTGGATTCATAGCAAAATTATCTTTAATTTGTGTACTCGATCTTAGAAATAATGCCATATTTGAATTTATTTATACTTAGTAGGGACATAAATACTATTACACACGTTTTATGCTGTAAAATAAAAAGTACTGAATGTTTTGGACCAAATATTTTCTAATAAATTTATTGATGTATATTGTGTCCAAAAATAATCTACTTATCCGAAATGTCCGCCTTTTGCCTTTACACACGCCTTAAGTCGCACTGGCCAATCGTCAATAGCTGCAGAACCTCGTCCATTGGAAAATTGGCCACAGCTCGACCCAAAGCAGTCTTAAGAGATCCAATGTTGGGGTACCTTTTGTGACAAACCTTGTCCTCTTAAACCGTCCACAATTTGTAATTCAATGGGTTCATTTCTGGACTGCCGATGGACTGGGACGATTAGGCTTATGGGACGGCGCAGAATCCTGCTGGATAGTCCATGGCTGGTTTCGGAATAGGGAATCGTTAAGAGGCTGCACAACAGCTTCCAAGACGGTTTCTTGGTAAACTTTGGCCGATGTTTTGACTCCTTGTTCGCAGAAATGCAGGTCAGTGACCCCATCGTAAGAGACACCCCACCAAACCATGACTGAAGCTGGGTGATGACCCTTTTCCACCCATGGGTTCAGTTCAGAAGCTTCCTTAGATGACTGCGCATACACTCTATCATTTCGCTTGTTGAATTTTTCCTGAACGGTAAAGATTTTTTCATCGGTGAACAAAATTTTTCTGTGCAAGTTCTCAGCGTGCTTCACCAAAAGACGTTTGCATTTTTCAATCCTATTTTTTTTAAAGCTGCGGTCAATAAATTCCAGTACGTCGTTTGAAAGCCCCAAGTCCCAAGTCTTTTTTTTAATGATTCGACTCGTGGACTTTTGCTTGATATTCATCTCACGGGCCATGATTTTCTATTTTCGGAACGGATTTCTGTGAATTCTTGATTTAACGGCTTTGATGACATGCGGTGTTCGAATAGAGCGTGGCGGCCCGACCGGTGGCGGTCTTTTACATCTCCAGTCTCCTCAAACATCGGTAGACGAACATGCGGCTAATCCCTAGTGGCCGAAGCGTTTTAAAAATATCGCTTTTTTCATTTCACACTTGAAAAACGCTATTACAGCAATACGGTTCTCATTATCTGACCACTCCATGATGAAAGTTGAAACAAATTTAAAATCCCATTACAGACTAACGCTATTGAGGTTAGCTTTCTAAATTCATATGACATTAACGGGGTATGTTCAGTTCTACTATTGAAATGGGTGTGTTCAATGTTGTAACAGTATATATGTCCCTACTAAGTAGTTTTTAGTTTCGATCGCTTTTTTGTTCCTGTATGCACTGGGGTACAGAAAACCCTTTACGTGGGATCTAGTCATCGGAATATTAGCCCTCAAATAAAGCCAATCAGCAAAAAGTATCTTCTTTTTGGTTTCATTGAAATATGTTACTCATATGATCTGGTTTTATAGAAGCAGGCTAATGGGCCGACAACAATAGCCAAGGACGGACCTAAGTGTTTTAGCATTTGTTGTTCCATCGTAATATGCTAGTCCAGCATATAGATCGAAATTTTTGGTATTATCAAGTGGGACATCCTTAATAGGTTAATATCAGAACGTTAACCTATAAGACACATTTCATCCAGAGCTAGTCGCTAGTACTTTAGTTAACTGTGTCCAATTGCATCAAGATTAGATTTACAAAGCCCCTTCCAGAGCTCAAAAATACTTAAATACTTTGAACATATGTGTAAAAGCTGTAGTAAACTCTTAACCGATTTTCTTTAATCTCAATATTATACCAAAAAAATACGTCTGCCAAAGTATATGTATTAACAATTATGGATGAATCAGCTAGTGATTCTAAGTAGATCGGCAAAGTTTAAGTTGTGATTAGCTTTAATTTTTTTGATTGTTGCCAACATTTACCTTGCGACTAACATAGAATTATATTCTGTGCCTTAAAGTTTAAATATATCTTATCATTTTCCTAGGGATAAAATACCTTTTATTCCCACAACCTTAGATCCTTTCCACCCTTTAATAACAGTGATCATCACATGAACCCACCATCTGCATAACTGCTATGACATTCTTGTTAGGATCTACTTTAAAATAATTTCGATTTCATGATATTCCTAATGTAACGTGTGTTTTAAACAGTAAAAAAAGTAATTAAAAATGCACAAACATTTTGTGTATCCACCCACATAACGCGGCAATAATTCATGGGAAAGCCAACATTGTGAGCACTAAATTACACAAATTTATAATTTATCCTAAAGATATGCAACAGATATTTACTAACATTTGCCAGGGCATGCAGTTTCACTCAGTAGCAAGACTTGTTATTAAAAACATTTCGCCCCCTTCATTTGATGATGACTATTTCGAAAAGTTTTTTAGTCGGTGAGGAAGGAGAGACAGGTTGTTCTATCTTTCTCACCGATGGAATATTAATATTTGTTATGCAATGTTTGTGTTGCAGTGAAATTTAGGGAAAAATAAGCATGCACTGTGGGGAACATTAAGAAGACTTTAGTCGCAGGAAGTATTTGACAAACTGAATGCAATGGGATACTTCCCTTAATATATAATGTGAGTTTAAAGTCAATAGTAGCTTAATTAGTTTTACATGATTGTAGAAATTGGGATGGTCTTTTAATTTGACTTAAAATAGGCTTTGATCTGACTCATACCTCTGCTGGCAACATATGCCGCATTATATTTTGTAAAATCACATCTGTTTGTGTTGCATGAGTCTTTTGGTGATAGCCCCAACCATACAAATCTCTAATCAAGGATTGCATTTAAACGCATTGGGGCTATCGGATGGAACCTTTGCATGGGGAGCTACAAGAAGGCATGAACCATTGCATTCTATTTTGATAAGAATTGGTCACGTTTGGATTTTATTTGTAGATGTTATAGCGGCAGGACCACAAAATGGACGGGGCCGACAAAATTTTCGAATAAGGTCGAACATCAAGCATCAAGCTTAAAAACCTATGAGGACAAATGTTAAAAAAATTCGTCCTTGTTCCTAACCTGCAGTTTCATAGATGTGAGTTCACATTAGCAATCTTGAGTTTGATTACGACGGCCAGATAATGATTCTGGATCGACCGCTTTAGCAAATTCCGTATGACAGTGTGCTGAAAGGATTATTAAAGTATCTAGTTCTGATCTGTTGTTTGTTGCCAGGCGTTTGGCTGAGGGTTACCGTTGATAAATTTCAAAAAGTTGCACAGAAAAGGATTTAAAAAAGTGGCACAAAAAGGATATTTTTAACAAAAAAAAATTTCGCAAGTTTTTGTAGGTCTTTTTTACTTAAAAAACCTTAAAAAACATATTTAAATAATGAAAAACCTAACAAAAAACGGAGAAAAAACTCAGTTCAATTCAAAAACATTGAAAAACTAAAAAAAAACAAATAACTAATAAAAAAAACAATAAAAATCTAGTCCTGTTCGTCTGTGCAGAAAAGCCAAATGAAATTAAGTTCTTAGACTCCTTGTCCCGATCGGCCGGGTTGTAAATATACCCAGGTTTTAAATGTAATATCATATAGTTTTGTTAGTTATTGTGGAAAGATTTTTTTTTGGTATCCAAATTTTCGTTTTTGAATAGGCCGGATTTTCGTCCCTAGGGTCCGACCCTCTGGGGACAATTTTAATTTTATTTCATAGCCTTATGTCCAAAAATTTTAAAGACGTTTTTCGGCCGCAGGACCATTTGAATTGTCCAACAATTACTCTATCGTAATATAAAGTGTGGTCCATTCATAATGCACGATGTTGATTGTGAGTCTCACCTTAACGTCAGGATTTCTAACCCAACTTTTTTTTTGACATTTCTTTGTTTCAGTGTTTGATAAATTTAACCATGGTGAGGCACACAATAAAGCAGCGCGTTAAGATTGTTGAAGCCTTTTAGAAAAATGGTTGTTCAAATCAAAATACATTTCGTGCATTTTGTGATTTTGGACCAAATGTGTCCAAAGTGGATTCGTTAACAAGTAGAGTTGCCTCATATGGATAAAATGAGAATCCACGATTGATTATTGAAAAGCCAATACATTCACCAAAAAAGTGAGTGTTTAGTGAGGTTTATGGGCTGGCGAGGACTTCGGGCAGTACTTTTTCGACACTGAGGTCGGCCAAGCAGTTACCGTCAATAATGTTCGCTATCAAGAGATGATCACAGAATTCTTGTCGCCAGAAATTGAGGATATGCACCTGGACGATATGCGGTTCGAACAGGATAATGTCACTTACCAGAGAGACAACAAAACAGTGGCTCTTTTGCGCAAGATATTCAATGGCCAACTTATCTCACGCCATGGCGATGTTAATTGGCAGCCACGATAATGTGATTTAACACCGTTGGACTTCTTTCTTTGGCAATATTTAAAAACAGAGTGTTCGTTAATAAGCCAAGAACAATTCAAGAGCTAAAGGATACGATAATTCGATACTTTAACTACACTGAACCTCCATTATGTCTCAGAGTCATTGAAAATATGGACCATCGGATAGAGGTCTTGCACCGAAGCCGTGTTAAGCTTTTGGAAGTAATTTTTCCCTAAACATAATTTTCATAGATCTTTCTATCACAATAAAAAATTATTATATAATTCTCTAATAACTTTTTGTTTTATTTACAATTAATATCGTGCGTTTTAGTTGGACTTCCCTTAAGTATTATAGATGGTTTACAGATTAGTGTCGATTTTACGTGGTTAAAACTATTAATGACCTGAACCACGGTGCTTCATAGCATGAGGTAAGCTACAAGGCCCCCAATAAACAAAGGTGTTAGATAGACCTCAACCCCTCTTGGTGAGGGGTTGAGGTCTATCTAACACCTCTGCTAATATGTGGGTTTTAGCACCCGGTTGCTACCCAAATCCACGCCAATTATACACTTTAACTGCGATTTAAGTGTAAACTACAGCCACCGCGATCACCTCCTGATCACCCGCGGCATCAGACTTAAGTCTCCGTTCCGACCTCGTAGAGCACGTACGGAGTTTGAACTCCGCACACTCTGACTGGTAGCTTCAATGTCTACACCAAGAATTTGCTCTAAGCCACCATCAATCTTAGAGATGATTAAGATTAATTCGAGATGTATTTTAAGGTAGCAGGGGAGCTCTTGGGTTCACCTAAGGGAATTCAGGTGACCCCACTCATCCCCTACGGGATAGGTGGTTTACAGTCGGCTGTATCAGCACCAGACAACCATCATTGTTGTCCATTGGTTAAAAATTCAACGACAAAGCAGCAGAAATTTTTAATCGATCGCCGACACGAATAATGCTCTAACTCCACGAATATTAGGCAAACATTATAGTTCTTATTTCCTAAGGTATGAATGTACTTAAATGTACTCAGGATGAGACTAGGCTTACCTCAGAAACTGAGAAAATAGAATGTTACTGATCTTATTGCTGGATTTGAACTAACGTAATTTTTCAGCACGTATGATTATAGAGGGTGGGCCAAAAGTTACCAAAAGTTAAAAAAAAATAATAAACTTTTTCGTTTATTAGTTTTTTTTTTACTCAGATTAAACGAGGGCTGCTATATATATTTCTGGCCTAATAATGAAAATGCGAATACTTATCATCATAAATAATTTTATTGTTTTCAAAGTATTCTCCAGCAGGATTTATACACATTTGCATACGCTCATACCAATTGTCGTAGCACTTATTCCACTCCGATTGAGACACCTCCAAAACATGGTTTTGAACACTTCAACAGCACCTTCTCGCGACGAAAATCGTTGGCAACGCATTTTTTTCATGATGTGCGGGCACATACGCATATATCCATGATTCGTCACCTGTGACGATCGTATTTTTTCAAAAAATTTTTGCACCAATCGTCACGAGCCTTTTTTTGAGCGATTGTCAAATTGTGCGGGATCCAACAAGAACAAACCTTTTTTACGGCCAGTTGTTCATGCAATATCGAATGTATGCTGGTGGAAGAAATGCCCAAGGATGTCTCTATCTCACGGTATGTTACATGACGATCTTGCATTATCAGTTTACGCACGGCATCAATGTTCTCTGGCACAACGGCTGTTTTTGGACGACCTTCACGACCTTAGTCTTTGAGCGAGCATCGGCCACGATTAAATTCATTAAACCAGTTTTTCATAGTGCTATAGAATAGTGCTTCATCGCCATACAAAGATTTAAGTTCATCGATGCACTATTGCCGTCGAAATTTGAGAGTTAATTCCATTTTTTTGCCAAATTGATTTTTTCAAGTCACTGTAAACAACACAAATGATGGTCGTACGTCAAAACGTTCGGAGTACGTTTATGCTAAAAAATGTCAAACTTTTCAAAGCAAATGTCAGATGGCGCCAGGCAACACTTAGTGTTGCCTCGGCCAGAAATATATATAGCAACCCTCGTAACGCTCGAAGAGATATTTAAGCAGAATAAGATTTAAAGAACCAGAATAATAAAGTTTTATTATTTAAATCAGCGATCAATTCTTTTAACGCAAACGCATGAGTGATGAAGCTTTTTTTCATTTGAATGACTTTGTCAATAAGCAGAACTGTCCGTTCTGGGGTTCTGAAAATCCAAGAGCTATTAATCAACGCCAATTGCACCCCATTAGGTGTACAGTATGGTGTGGGATCACATCTGCAAATATGATTGGGCATTACTTCTTCGAGAATGAAGATGGAAGTGCTGCATGGTAGAAAATTGTTTACGTCCTGCTCTTGGAAACAGACCTGGGATGTAGTTTCTGCAGGACGGAGCCACTGCCCGCACTGCCCGAGACACAATGACACTTTTAAGTCAAGTTTTTGGAGAGCAAATAATTTCCAGAAATACGGAAATTATTTGGCCAGCCCGATCTCCAGATTTGTCAGCACACGACTTTTTTCTTTGGGGTTATTTGAAGGAGCGAGTATATGTGAACAAGGCCTACACAATCCTTCAACTCAAGGTCAACATTATTGTAGAAATTCGAAAGCTACAGCCACACATTTCGAAAAATGCTATGGAAAATGCTCTAAAACGAGCCCATCATAGCGAGGCTGAAAACGGGATTCATTTCCGTGACGTTATTTTTCATACTTAGTTTTTCATACAGTGACGTTATTTTTTATACTTAGTTCTATATAATGTGAGAAAAAAATATTAATGAACGAAAAAATTATTAATGCTTTTAACCCCATGGTAACTTTTGGCCCACCCCGTATTTGTAATAGTAACCTAAACGTCCCCCGTGGCGTATGATTATTATAAATACCAGTTTAAATGTTTAAACTGCCTACTGAATGATCTGAAAGTAATTTAAACAGGGTGTCCGCCGGGAAGGCGGCAGTTCATATTTGGCAGTCGTGAAGTAGAGACATGGCAAATTTATTACGGAATAATATGTTAATCGTGTTATAATCGTTCAATCATTTTATCAAAATTAGTCATTGATTTCTGTGACGATGAAAAAATAACGTAAAATTTTTGGAGATACAACGTGTCAAGAAAACGCACTATTTATCATGTAGTGAATGACTTCGAAGATAGCTGATAGGCCCAAGCATGGACCACAACGTACTGCGAGATCGGCTGAAAACATGACTGCTGCTCAAGAAAGTGTTCAAAACAATCCATCAACCTTAATTCGACACCGTGTTCAGGAGCTTTGTCTTCAAAGAACTACTTTAGCCTCAATTTTGCACAAGGATTTGTATTTGTTTCCATTTAAGATTCAATTGACACAAGAGCTTCTTCCACAAGACCATTAACGCCGCCGTACCAATATGCCAATAGGATGTTACAGCTGACCCATGACCCATGGTTTTCATGAAAAAATCGTAATGAGGAATGAGGCATTTGAATGGATATGTGAAAAAGCATAATAGTCGGTTCTGGGCAATGTAAAACCCTCAAGTTATTTATCAATCCCATAAGCGTCCATCAAAAGTGAAAGTCTGGTGTGCAATTTGTTAAAGAGGAATCATTGGACCTAACTTCTATGAAAATGAAAACGGCGTAACGGTAGCTGTCAATGGGGAGCCATATCGTGTCATGACTGAAAATTTTTTAACGCCAGAACTGCATGCTTTGGGCTTGATTAACATGTGGTACTATCAACAAGACGGCGCCACATCGCATACAGCCAGGATTACAATGGAATTACTGCGAGACGTCTTTCTACAACAAGTTATTTCAAGAAATAGTGATGGTGATTGGCCTCCACGGTCGCCTGATTTGACTGCTCCGGACATCATTTTGTGGGGATATCTGAAAAATGTGCTCAAAAAGGCTCGCATTTGTGAGTCTAACAGAGACGGACATTAATCTGATATTGTATTCCATACATAATTGCTGACATTAAACAAATCATTATCAATATAATTTCCATTCTCTTTTATTTAATCAAAAATTATAAACAAACAAAGTTGTATACCTTCCCGACGGACACCCTGAATATATTTGTACTTTAAAAATCAAAAAATAATACCAATGGAGAGATAAATCCTTGAGACATTTCCTAGAATTTTTCATATGCGATTATGGCAAAATGAGATTAGTCTTTAACTAATTGCTTTAATAAACAAAAAAGAAAATATTATGAAAATGCCATTAATGAATAAACATAACGTGCAACGAAGTGAAGAAGTTGACAATAAACTCTTGCAGATATAAAAATAAAAACAATAGAAAAATATTTCTTTAATTTTCAAGACTCAAAAAAAGGAACAAAAAATTGAAAAGCCTTAATTTTAAATAAACCAATTGTGACCAAACAGTTAAAGAAAAAAGAGTAATAACTTATAAAGCAACGACGTACATACCTGGTTTCTCCGAAAGGTTCAACAAATCGGACGGCTATAATACGAGGGCGGTTCGGAAGCACAAAAAGCGCGGTATAAACAGAAACAAGTTAAGTGTTTTGGAAACTTCCATCTCTGCTATGAACACATGATAAATTTTGTTTCGATCTGGCAACTCCTTCATATAGAAACAGGTGTTCACAAAAGACGCATCCGCGATTTTTTTACAATGGAAATATTAGAAATGCGTGGTGTCATTAAATATTTACATAAAAAAGGTTTATAGAGACAAGAAATTCATAATGATATGGTGAATGTGTTAGGTGACAGTGCTCCTTCGTAAGCAACAGTAAAAAATTGGGTTGCTGAATTAAAACGTGGTCGTACAAACATTGAAGATGAACCACGTAGTGGACGTCCAAAAACAACAACAGAAATTGTAGCCAAAGTGCATGATATGGTGGTAAATGATCGACGAATAAAAGTGCGTGAAATACTAATATCATGGGCATCTCAAATGATCGAGTCCATTTAATTTTGCATGAAGAACTACAGATGAAAAAGCTTTCTGCAAGATGGGTGCCGCACTGGTTAACAGTCAACCAAAAACGCATAAGAATGAACATTTCTCAAGCTTGTTTGGATCGTTTTCAGCGAAAAAAAATGGATTTTAAGCGTCGTTTCATAACTGTTGATGAGACATGGATCCACCACTATACTCCAGAGACAAAAGAACAATCCAAACAATGGACTGAAGCTGGAGGAAGGTTATCGGCTGGTAAGGTTATGGCAACGGTTTTTTGGGTCTTCAAAGGTATTTTATTGATTGACTGTCTGCAAAAGGGTAAAACAATAAATTCAGAGTACTATTGCAACCTTTTGGATCAATTAAATGTACAAATTCGAGAAAAACGTCCTGGCTTACAACACAAAAAAATAATTTCTCAACAAGACAACGCACCAGCGCACAAGAGTGTTTTAACAATGGCTAAAATCAACGAATTAAAGTACGAGTTGCTTGACCACCCACCTTATTCTCCTGATTTAGCTCCCAGAGAATTTTACCTGTTCCCAAATCTAAAAAAATTCCTTGCTGGCAAGCGTTTTACCTCAAATGAAGATGCAATTACAGTTGTAAACCACTATTTTGAAGACCTTGAGGAAAACTATTTTAATCAAGGGATAGAATTGCTAGATAAACGTTGGACTAAGTGTATTGAAGTTTCAGGAGATTATATTAAAAAATAAAAATATTTTTGAAAAACTAACTATTCTCTTTCATTGATAGGCTAAGAACTTTCCGAACCGCCCTCGTAATGAAACATTTTTACTAGCGCCCCGAACGTTTAGGACAGTTAACAAATTTTTTAGTAAGACAAAAACGAAGGTGGACAGTAAAGAAAAGTCCAATTTAGTTTATAGGATTAAATGTGATGGTGACAATTCCAACGTATGCCAAAAGGTACGTATGTCAAGAATGACTTTACACAAAGAAAATAAATATAAAAATTCATCTTTGTAAGCAAGAAAGTAATTTGTTTTATTCTATCAAGTATTTTTTTTTTGATTTATTATAATTATATAAATTATTTACATAAGGTTAACAAAAAAATAAAGCAAATTCCATGCTAAAGAAACTAAACGTAAAACAAAATCAAGTAGAGTTCAATTTTGCTAGTGTCAATAAACTCTTTTCACAAAAGTGTTTGTATTAAATTTAAGACGTGTTACGATGTTTTTTAATTGATTTAGTATTTCGTATGACCACCATTTGCATCCACCACGCATTAATCGCCTTTTCACAGAATGGATCAACTTTATGAGGTCATAATTGCTAGGTATATTTTCCCACTCTTCCAATATAGCGGATTTGAGTGCTGTCAAGTTTTTGGGTTGGCGTTTGGCGACATTTTTCTTTAAATGCACCCACAAATTTTCAATAGGGTTTAGGTCAGGACTTTGAGGAGGTGTATCTATAACTTTTCCGCAATTATAAAGTAGCCACATCCGCACCATATGCGACTTATGCTTAGGGTCATTATCCTGATAATATTTGAATTTTGGTTTGTTGCCTCTGAAGAACTCAAATTTCCTAGCGCTGCTTACCAATTTGCTCTTTAGAATGTCTAAATACTGCTTAGCGTCCATGGTAGTTTCTATAAAGGCTAAGTCTCCCACTCCTTTGCTTGAGATGCACCCCGAAATCATAACCGACATTGTTCCAAATTTGACAGTTGGAATGATTTTGCGATTTTCTAGCGATGTTAATGGCTTTCGCCACACTCTAGACGGCCCATCGTTGTAATACAGCATCATTTTGGTCTCATCGCAGAATATGACGTCGTCCCAATAGTCGGCCGTTAGGGAAACATTCATTACAGCGAAGGAAAAGCGCTTATCTACATTGACTGAAGAAAGGAGTGGTTTTTTTCGTGCAGCTCTTGATGAATATTTGTTCTTTAGAATCGCCTGTCTAACTGTTTCATGAGAAACAACTACTCCACACTCTTTCTCGAGCTCCCTTGCAAGGGTTCTGGTCGAAATTTGGGGGTTTCGACTAATTTTCCGTATCATTAGGCGCTCCGCACGTTCAGTTATTTTTGGCTTCGGTCCTCCTCCACGTTTTGGCTCCAATCTACCCTCATTTTCAGCTCGATTTATTACATTATAAATTGTCTTTCGTGTTACTGAAAACATTTCCGACAATTCTTTCACACTTTTTCCCAATTGGTGATTGTAGTAAATCAGCTGAATTACATCGAACGATAATTTTTTGCCTGGCATTTTGCAAACTCAATATGTTACGTTGTGATACGCGCACAACAAAAACTGATCACTAACTGACAACCACAATCATATACAAAAGCAATGTAAATCGCAAATAACTGTAAAGTACCGTTGGCCGTTAAGTGAGTGTCAAAAGGAATAACAAATGCGAGTTGTGAAAAGAGTTTCTTGACAGTAAAAAAAATATTGATAATTCTTTAAGTCCTATTTTTTGTTTTTTACACATTGGATTAACGTTCTTTTTATTTATCCCCTTTGCGAATACTGTATGTAATCATAATAAATAAAAAAAAAATAAGTTAAAAACCAAAAACTTACATTTTCATACAAATTAATTTGAAAATTATAATTTTTTGTAATGTGTAAAGTGATTCTTGACATACTGTATATGTTGGCACTACTGGGACAAAACTAAAGACTAGACTTTCTTCTCACAAATCTGACCTAAAAGCTGTTGATAGACCAATCGAGCAGAAGACTGCCCTTGCGAACCACTGTACTTTGACTGGACACAAGCCAAACTTTAACGACGTAGAAATGTTAGCACAAGAAAGGAATTATAAGAGAAGATACACTTTGGAAATACTTTACATCAACGACGTTCCCACATCTTAGAGAATGAACTTTAAGCTGACACGAATAGATGTGCAAATACATACAGACATATTGCTAATTAGTACTCGTACCGACGGAAAGACATACATTAGTTGAAAATTAGAAGTACAACAGGACAGAAGTAAAACAAGTATTTAAATGTAATTATTAACAAAAAAATATAATTATTCGCGATAGAAAATTGTGTATTGTTGTAATTTTATGTTCTCGGTTTTGTTTTAGTGACTACACCTGATGATAAACGACGAAGTCAGTTCGAAATATTGGTTTATTTAAAATTAAATAAATTATAAAAAACACCAACATCTGTTTTTTGCTTATGACCTCAAGCCTAACAATAACTGAAAAATTCAAATAAATTTTAAAAGAATTGATAAATTTTGCCTGGCTCTTGTTTTATTCCCTAGTGCATAATTATAAGTATAAATATTATTGTATATTATTATATTCAGTTTATCCTGAATATTCAAAAAACAAAATATTTGTTGAGGTATTTGATAAACATATATATCAAATACCTCAACAAATATTTTGTTTTTTGAATATTCAGGATAAACTGAATATAATAATATACAATAATATTTATACTTATAATTATGCACTAGGGAATAAAACAAGAGGCAGGCAAAATTTATAAATTCTTTTAAAAATTATTCCATTAACTAAGTACACCAAATTTGATTTTGGTGTTCCAGAGCGGAAAAAAGAAGACGCGTACTTTTTAGAATACATAGACACTTTTTTAGTTTTAAGGGGTAGCAATAATATGGGACTTCTAAAAAGGAGACAGCAAATGGGCCAAATTGCTACTTAAGCCGCACAACGGTAACGCTGGTTCGGCTTAAGGTGTAAAAACCGCCATAACTTCATAACCATTCACCAAGTCGCAGGGAAAATTGCATGTACCACGTGTGTATCCTTAGGACATTTTTTTAGGACAGGTTGATTTAGTAACCTTCTTGTAAATTTCGAAGTTGTAGGTTTTTTAAAACTAGCAAGAAAACTAAAAAGTGGGTTGCTATTTATGTTTCGGATCCTGACAATACAAGTGTTCGCAGATGCAAATGGAACTTTTATTGGGGGTGAATTGATTTGTTTATAGTGTGTTGAAAATTCATCTCAGTCAAAAAATAGAATTATCCCGTAAACATTTTCGTGCGATGATTTTTTACGATTTTCGGCGTGGTTATCGAGACAAGAGTGTTTAAATCAACTTGTTTCGACTTTTGGCGATGAAGCACCATCAAAAACCTCTGCGAATCGCTGCCGCTCGTGAAAACGTCCAACTTCGGTCACTTTGCCAGAAACCATCGATGCTGAGCTTGAACTGATTAAGAAAGACCGACATGTGACATACCGTGAGATTGTGGCATCCTTGGGCATTAGTATGACAAGCATCTATAATTGCATGTTTATTTGGCCGTGAAAAAATTTGTTCTCGTTGGATCCCACATAATTTGACGAATGCTCAAAAAAGGCTCGTATGGAATAGTGCAAAGAGATGTTGAAAAAGTATAACTCCAGTAGCTCAAAGGAAGTGTATAACATTGTCACAGGTGACGAATCAAGATCTATGCATATGAACCCAAAACAAAAAAGCAATCGACCGTATGGTTCTTTCAAGACGAGCCAAATTTAACAAAAGTTGTTCGTGGAACAAGTACGTCGAAGCAACTGATTGCGTTTTTTTTCGGTATAACCGTCATTGTTTCCACAGTGCCTTTAGTGGAACGTAGGACGGTCAATTTGTTTGAAATGAGGAAAGATAGTACGAGAATAATGTTGCCACAGTGCCTTAAGTGGAGCATAGAACGTTCAATTCTGAGTGGTATACAACCATTTTTTTACCAACAGTGTTCGAAGAAATGAGGAAAGATATTAAGAAAAGACTGATTATTTTACACCACGACAATGCGAGCTCTCACACATCAGCTAAAACGATGATATGGGCTATCCAACGTACAGCCCTGATTTGGCACCCAATAACTTCTTCTTATTCCCTAGCATCAAGAAAAAAAAACGTGGTCAACGTTTTTCATCGCTAGAAGCAGCTGTTAAAGCGTTCAAAAATCATATTTTGGAGGTGTCTCGATCGGAGTAGAAAAAGTGCTTCAAAAATTGGCTTGTGCGCATGCCAAAGTATATTGATCTTAAAGGAGAATATTTAAAAAAAAATAAAAACATTTTCAATGATAAATTATTGTGTTTTGATTGCTGGACCCGAAACAATGGGTGATCAAACTAGAGGTATTTTAAAGATTCATTTGTGGAATCTTTATTGGTTATTTGAAAGGACATTTTATGGCATTTATTTTTAAATATAATTTCCTTCAAATGTTGGCCGCAACTACGCCTTAAGGATTCCATTCTGAGGGTCCAATTTTGGATGACTCGTTCTAGCATTTTGACCGGTATGGCTTTAATGACACGCGTAATGTTGGCTTCCAAAAACCTGAATCGTAGCTGTCAGCACAGACTTTGGACTTTACGTAACCCCAAAGAAAAATTTCTAAAAGTGTGATATCACTCAATCTAGGTGGCCAACTTACCTGTCAAAAACTCTTTTCGAAATGACCCTTCAATAGATCCATTGTTTGAGCAGCTGTATGGCAAGTGGCACTGTCCTGTTGAAACCAAGTGTCGTCAAGATTATAGGCTTCAATTTCAGGTAGCATAAAGATCGATATCATGGCGCGATAGCGAGCACCATTCACGGTTACGTTTCGGCCATCATTTTTGAAAAAATATGCACCGATGATTCAACCAGCTTATAAATGCATCTCTTGTATTATGGCAACTCTTGAACCTCTTCATCTTGCACTTCAGGCCAAATGCGGCAATTTTGTTTATTGACTTTGCCGTTGAGCCAGAAATGGAAACAAAATTTTGGTCGAAAACAGCGGATCTTCCCGTTTCTCGCCGAACGTTCATTGCCATAATACAGTTGCTAACATTTGAAGGTAATTATTTTCAAAAAATAAATGCCATAAAATGTCCTTTCAAATTACCAATAAAGATTTCACACTTGATTTTAAATTTTATTTTTTTGTTCTGAAAAAATACCTCTAGATGGATCACCCTATGTCGTACCTAAGAATGGTTTCAACGATTTAACTTTCGTAGCTGAAATGCCTGTAACAAAACACAACTTGAAGTTCTTTGAGATGGATGCCGTACAAAACAAAATTCTACTCTAAGTCCAAGAAAAAACTGCCAGCCGTCCTATCGGCGGAGCTGCAGAAACAGTTTAAATAAACTCACTGCCACGAGTTGACTTGACTTCATAGCTAAAATGTTGACTTAGTACAATAATAATGTGTCCCCATTTTCCCTGCTTGTCCTTATTAATATTTATAAAATATGTTGTGGTTTCAAATTTCACGATGAACAAGTATATGTTATTTTTTTCGAAATAATTTCCATTTCAAAACAACTGGAATACTCCGCTACTTATTACTTAGGTTATTTTTAATATTCTGTTTTTTTGTATATTTTTAGCATATATACATTTTATAAATAACAATCTTTTCAGAACGTTGAATTTAATTTCGCTTTAAGCATTTTCGGTCTTTTCACCCTTTTGGCTCTTTAACAATAATTTATTGTTTATGGTTGCCCCACCTGCAGATCAGGCAAACTTCCACTCCGTTGGGTCTTTTGGAAATATAACCAAAGCTGTTAAACCAAATAAAGTTTAAACATATGTGCTTTTAAACTAATTAATTTGTTGTACACTTTCCGTTTCATTACAGAAGTACACACAAACACTCACTCGGCTAGAAAACCTCTGTGACCACAAATCAATTTCAATGAAAACATTGGAAAAACAGTAACAATTTCCTCATTTTTAGAAGATTAATTTGAGGAAATAGGAAAATCATCAACTTTCTTTGGTTTGTTTTTCAACAATATTTCAACAACAGACACAGGTGCTCTGTCGTATGAAGAGTATTTGTTTTTCAATTGGGAATTTATTGAAAATTAATTATTTGTTGTTTATAAAGTTCCATTGAAAAATAAACATTTACTAAATACCACAACAAATATTTTGTTTTTCCAATATTCAGCATAAATTACTGACATGAGTTGGGGAAAAAAACCAAAAAAGAAAAACTTCTTGGACAAATTTTATAAATTCGTTTCTTATTTATTTGCATAAACAACTTAAGGCTTTCCAATGTTTATATTTTGTTTTGAGATTTGAATATTTAAGCAATATTTTCCTATTGTTTTTTTATATTTGCATTAAGTTATTGTCAACTTCTTAGCTTTATTTGTTATGTTATGTTAATTTAATACTGGCATAATATTTGCTTTTGTTTATTAAAGAAATTAGTAAAAGACTAATCAGTTTTGTCCAAAGAACGCATGTAAAAAAATCTTAAAAAAAACTGAAGGATTTATTTCTCCATTAGAATTTATTTAGAATTATTAAAGTAGGAATATATATGTTCTACTGTTCGATCATTCAATAGGCAGTTTAAACTCAAAGTGCATATTGAACAGACGACCAAAATCTTAATAATAATCATACGCCACGCGGGAAAATTCAATTCCATAAATAATATTAATAATACGTTCAGGGTGCCATTAAAAAGGTTTTTATATTTACGATAAAAGTCACTGGGAGCTAAATCAGGAGAATAAGGTGGGTGGTCAAGCAACTCGTACTTTAATTCGTTGATTTTAGCCATTGTTAAAACACTCTTGTGCGCTGGTGCGTTGTCTTGATGAAAAATTATTTTTTTGTGTTGTATGCCAGGACGTTTTTCTCGAATTTGTACATTTAATTGATCTAAGAGGTTGCAATAGTACTCTGAATTTATTTTTTTACCCTTTTGCAGATAGTCAATCAATAAAATACCTTTGAAGTCCCAAAAAACCGTTGCCATAACCTTACCAGCCGATTGAATTGTTTTTGCCTTCTTTGGGGCACTTCCTCCAGCTTCAGTCCATTGTTTGGACTGTTCTTTTGTCTCTAGAGTATAGTGGTGGATCCATGTCTCATCAACAGTTATGAAACGACGCTTGAAACCCATTTTATTTCGCTGAAAACGATCCAAACAAGCTTGAGAAATGTTCATTCTTATCTTAACGAGTCCGGCACCCATCTTGCAGAACGCTTTTTCATCTGTAGTTCTTCATGCAAAGTTAAATGGACTCAATCATTTGAGATGCCCATGATATTAGCTATTTCACGCACTTTTATTCGTCGATCATTTAATACCATATCATGCACTTTGGCTACAATTTCTGTTGTTGTTGCTGTTTTTGGACGTCCACTACGTGGTTCATCTTCAATGCTTGTACGACCACGTTTAAATTCAGCAACCCAATTTTTTACTGTTGCATATGAAGGAGCACTTTCACCTAACACATTCACCATATCATTATGAATTTCTTGTCCCGATAAACCTTTTTTATGTAAATATTTAATGACACCACGCATTTCTAATTTTTCCATTGTAAAAAAATCGTGGATGCGTCTTTGTTAACACCTGTTTTTATATGAAGGAGTTGCCAGATCGAAATTTAACATGTGTTCATAGCAGAGATTGATGTTTCCAAAACACTTAACTTTTTTCTGTTTATACCGCGCTTTTTGTGCTAGGCTAAGAAGTTTCCGAACCGCCCTTAAGATGTGTGTTCAATCTGGCCACACTCTTTTCGGAGTTGGTATTATTGACAGCTGTCACCTGATTCATGCTAAGCTTAGTTTTCCATTTTATAATGAATAGATTTACTCCGAAACAAGGTTTGCAAATTGTGGTGAATGGGCCCAAAACGCGATGGCCACCGATCCTGATTTTTACAAGAAAATTTTGTTCAGCTTCTGGTTGAATGGGTACGTTAATTACATAAATTGTCGCTTTGGAGCAAAGAAAATCCACAAGCCATTGTTGGACGCCGTTACATCCTCAAAATTGAACTGTTATGTGTGCTCTATGGGCAGAGGGAATCATTGCTTCATATTTCTTCAAAAATGAAGCCGGCCATAATGTCATAGGCAATAGGGGACCCTAAAGAGCCGTGATTAATGACTTTTTCGTGCCTGAATTGAAGGATGTTGATGTGGACGATCCTTATTTCCAAGACAGCGCTACGTGCCATACAGCCAACAAAATAAACAATTTATTAAGGGAAACTTTTGGTCAGCGCATTATCTCGCTTAGTCTGCCTGTGGCGTGGCCTCCTAAATAGTGCGATTTAACACTGCTGGACTATTTTTGAGGGGTTATGTAAAATCGCTTTTCAACGCCGATAAACACGGCTGACGCCTAAGAAAATGATATTCGGCGCGTTATTGCTGACATACGGCCCCAAATGTTGCAAAAAGTGGTCAAAAATTGGGCCTCTCGGCTGGAATTTATTCCAGTCAGCCGCAGCGGCCCGAAATAATTTTTAAAACATAATGGCAAACCCTTATCTCTATAATAAAGCAAAATTCTAGGCATTAAACACTGAACTGCGTTTTATTTTTTTCTTGAAAACCACACGTCTGAAAAACACCCTTTAAAAATAAATCATACGTTCTGAAGAATTACATCATTTCAAATTTAGCAATCAAAATTCTTTCGTCATCAGAGGTAAGTCTAGTCGCATCCCGCACGAAGGAAAAATTTATGGTTGGCGTAACAATATTCGAAGAGCATCATGTTGGGTATATGGTTGTGACACAACAATATTATGATTCTTAAAACAATAGAATTATTCATACACAACCGCACTATGATTCTTACAACCATATAATTATCCTCACAACCATAGTATGTTTTACATACAATCATTGTATGAGACTCACATATATCCATAATATGCCCAACACGTAACCATGTTATGCTCCCTAATATATATTATATATGATATAGTATGATCCCACTCAACCATACTATTCTCACCAAAATTATTCAAAAGAATTTGGTTAAGCTTTTATTCAACAATAAAGGTTTTTTAGGTTATTAGTTTTAAGCCACATTTAATTCTAAATAATTGGAGCGCATTTTTTAAGAATAGAAAAAATCCGTTTAAATTTTTTTTTTTTTTTTTTTAATATATTTCAGTTATATAAATCCAGTAATATAAGTAATTTGAAGAAAATTCATTAACATATAAAAATACTATTATTGCGTTGGATTCGTAACAATAACATAGTTCTCAAAATCATTAAGACACATCATAATTTTGCCGGTATGATTGCCGTATTCAAATTATTGTTAACATAAAAGCAAACAAACAATACTTTTGTCAACTCCACCTGCTGATTCAGCCTTTCAGATGAAACTGCCAATAAAAAGAGTAAGACCAGCCGAAATACGCGAAGAGGTTAGCATTCTAAATTCGAAAAACGAATGATATGACCAAATCAATTCTCTGATGTTGCAGAACTTTACCAAAAAAGGTATAGTGGTTCTCACATACATTTTTAATGCTATTTTGCGCGTAAGCCACTTTCCATCGCAATGGAAATGTGCAGCAATAACAATGATCCCAAAGCCAAACAAACTAGAATCTAATACTTCTTCATATAAACCGATCAGCTATTTATCTACGTTTTCCAAAATATTTGAAAGAATATTCAATCGAAGATTGGCACCATTCATAGAAGAATTCAACATTATCCATGACCACCAGTTTGGATTCCGCCATAAACATGGAACTCCTGAACAATGCCATCGTATTGTTGAATTTGTCTCTAAAAACATTGGAAAATAAAAGATACTGCTTATCAGTTTTTCTTAACGTTCAACAAGCATTCGATCGAGTATCGCACCACAGATTATTATACAATTTAAAAATAATTCTTCCAACACCTTTTTATTTACTCTTGAGACCATATTTAGAAGTTCGGCTCTTCTATGTTAAACACAACAATGATTTCTCTCAATTTGTTAATGCACCAAGGCAGCGTCCTTACTCCCTTACTGTATACAATATTTAAGTCAGATCTACAAACATCAAATAGTGTAGTCGTAGCAGCGTATGCAGATGACACGGCGATCTTAGCTTCAAGTCACTCTGCGATAATTGCGTCTTCTTTAATTCAAACCCAACTCAAAAAATTTTCAAAGCTGGCTTGTAAATTAGAATATTAAGGCGAACTGCAATAAATCTAGTCACATAACGTTTACGAACAGGAAAACGCGATTGTCCACCAGTCACAATCAACGGAGAAACAGTTCCACATACCGAGTGTATCAAGTATCTTGGAATGCATTTAGATCGCATCTCGACCTTAAGCTTTAAAAGTTATATTGGCTTCTTGGGCCAACATCACAGCTATCTATGGAAAATAACCTAATAATTTATAAATCTTTTTTTAAATCGGTTTGGATATACGGTATACACCTATGGGGTACGTCCAGCATAGCTAACGTGAAAATATTGGAAAGATTTCAATCGAAAGTTTTACGATTGATTTTTAACTCGCCATGGTTCGTCAGAAATGATATAGTTCTCAACGATCTTAATATGACATTGGTAAAAGACGAAATTAAACCATGCTCCGAAAAATATCTTGCAAGACTAAGCAATCACTCAAATTTACTGGCTGTTTGTCTGTTAGATGATAGCCTCAAAACAAGGTGTATAAAATGAATACATGTACTGGACCTTTCTTTAAGAACATAAATATTTCCTAATATCGGGTGATCAATCTAAAGGTATTTTTTCAAATTAAAAAAAAAATAAAGTAAAATGTTGAATTTTTTTGGTTCTTTCTAAACGACATTTTATGGCATTTATTTTTTGAATATAATTTCCTTCAAATGTTGGCCGCAACTACGCCTCAGGGTTTCCATTCTCGTTCGAGCATTTCAACCGGTATAGCTTTAATGGCACGCGTAATGTTGGCTTCCAAAACCTTAATCGTAGCTGGTTTGTCAACATAGACTTTGGACTTTACGTAACCCCAAAAAAAAAAATGTCTAAAGGTGTGATATCACTCGATCTAGGCGGCCAACTCACCTGTCCAAAACGTGAAATTATCTGCTTTTCGAAATGGCCTCTAAATAGATCCATTGTTTGAGCAACTGTATGACAAGTGGCACCGTCCTGTTGAAACAAAGTGTCGTCAAGATTACGGTCCTCAATTTTAGGAAGCATAAAGATCGATATCATCGTTTTTGAAAACATATGCGCCGATGATTCCACCAGTTTATGAACCGCACCAAACCGTGGTTTGGCGCAGAAAAGAATGCCTCAAGGCAATTTGGAACGTCCGAAGTAGTTTATAGATCCCCAAGCGTGGAACTAATGGAATGGTTTTAGATAGGAGACCAGAATAGTAATTAGCAGCCCCAAATTAACTAAAGTTGACTTTTGAACCTTCTGCCGCAGATTTTGTTGCCCAGTGTAATTTCTCGTCAGTATTAAATGTTGTACATGCCCCGGTATTTGCATCAATTTATACTTGCCTAAAGTCCGTCAACTACAAGTACACATAGAAAAAAGATTCTTTGCCACAATCGAAGTTATTTGCCAACCAAATGATTAATGTGCATGTATATTCGAGTATGCCAACTGTACAACCGATGTTAGTTGGAGCACTGTAACGTATAGAAATTAAAACTGAAGAATCAGTAGAAATTAAGAATTCGAACCGCCAGAAGAAAGTTTTTGGATCTACAAGTCCACAAGCCACACTTGTTAAACGAAAAACTTTTAGAAGCGGCAAAAAAACTGTTTCCTTATTTACTTGAAGTACTCTTAACATTCTGAGGGTCATGTCAAGGAAGATAGATTAAATTTTGCTTAAAGAAGTAATACAAGAATTATTATCGCTTTTAGTTATGATGAAAGCTTAAATACCATCACCAATATTTGGTTACAACAACAAAATGTTGGCGAAACTACTGGTTGCCACAAGTTACGGCAACTAAAAACATTTTATGCATTTCATTGGAATAACCGATCAATTAGTTGCGTCTTCAATACGATTATATTAATCATCTTCAAGTGCCGAACCGAATATCTATTACGATTATTAATAGATTGTAACCAAAATAATTTATTTTTGCAACGGAATTTTAGTAGTTCCAACCGATTTCCAACTAATTTTTTCTCCGTGTATATTCTGGAAAATATTTTTTTATTAATAGTATGTTTAAGTACATAGCAGTATCATTTGGAATCATTTACCTCTTACCCAAAAAACTTAAACTGTCTGAAAGTTTTTTTTGTTTTTATAAATTTTCGAAGAATGTTTTCGTCGTGTACAAAGATTTTGTTGTCGCCAGAACCCATAAAACATAACATGGTTTATATGTAGATGTTGGATTAATCAATATTGTGTTACAACAGGGTTTGGCAACTACAAAGAACTAATTTGTTGTCATCACTAATTATTGGTACCAAAGCACATTGCACATCAAATCGGTCGCAAGTTGTTGCAACCAATAGCTAAAATGAATTCGGATGGTATGATATGGTTGCAGCAACCATCATATGATATCTCGAGCCATTTTACCATCAATACGATTGGATAGTGGTTATTGCACCAGAAAGTGAGTTTATTTGTCGCTGTCCGTCTAATGCTTAAGGCATAACACTAAGCATTTGATGGGATCAACAGCGGCAAAGGGGGTAAGA
Organism: Hydrotaea diabolus; assembly: GCA_963513945.1. Taxonomy (NCBI): domain Eukaryota; kingdom Metazoa; phylum Arthropoda; class Insecta; order Diptera; family Muscidae; genus Hydrotaea; species Hydrotaea diabolus. Next base: position 45,648,346 of record OY740717.1, on the reverse strand, counting down.
TCGGCAACTGCATTTGCAAGCTGACGCTTGTTTTGTTCTCTGGTTGGCGTAATGGTAAAGAAATTTAAAATCCATTTTGCCAACATACGAGGGTTGCGTGCGAATTTTTTCGCTGTGTTTTCTCACATTCATTTTCATAGGCCTGATGTTCTAGCTCTTAGTGAGACTCAGGTCCGTGAGGATTCTGATCCACAGGATTTTCACGTTCCTGGGTACCACACCCTATCTCTTTTTATTTCCCACAGAGGTCTTGTGGTATATGTACGTAATGACATAGTGTTTCAGAGCCAGCAACACTTGAACTCACAAGATCCAGAATTTAACTCCCTTTGGGTTAAGTTCAGGATTGGAACACACGTACTACATTTTGGGTTTATTTATAGAAGTCCAAACTCGGAAAGGGAGGCTTCCCTTAACGGCTTTGACGCCCTTTCCGATTCAATATCGAAAGTTTTGGAGAGTTATCCGGACAGTGAAATTGTCGTTGCTGTAGATTTCAATGTCCATAATTCCGCCTGGCTTTCACATTCGAGCCATACAACTCCGGAGGGCCAATACGCCGAGCTCTTCGCCGCGCAAAATGACTTGACGCAACTAGTGAATGAACCGACACATATTCCGTGTGTAGAAGGGCACCAACATAACATTCTTGACCTTTACTTAACTTCGCACCCTGAAAAGTACGAAGTAATTGTACTTGCACCTCTTGGTAACTCCGATCACTGCATTGTTTCAGCATCCTTTCCGTATTCCGCTCTTCGTGTCGCTTCGATACCAGCCCCAAAGCGGACAATATTTTTCTACGAAAAGGCACGTTGGGATGAGCTCAACCACTTTTTCCAGCATTTCAATTGGAAACTTTGCTTTCTTGATAACGACGTAAATGCTGCGGCTGAAATGATCCAAAACATAATTTTATCTGGTATAAAGACTTTTGTTCCAAATAAAATTATGTCGGCTAAACCAGCCAAAAACAGTTGGTTTAACCAGGCATGCAGGGATGCTGTCAGATCAAAGGAGGAAGCGTTCAGAAATTGGCGTTTGAACAAAAACTCCATTACTGAACTGCTGCGAAAACAGGCAAGAGCTTCGTGTGCTAGAGTGCTTAGGCGTGAAAAATTTCTGCACGAACAACGTCTACGTACAAAGGTTCTTACTTCTCCCAGGGGAAGTAAGAGCTTTTGGTCGTTTGTAAGAAGAGTAAAGGATAGTTCTTCATCTATCCCAACTCTTGTTAAAGACGACCAGGCATTCACTGACCCGGTTGATAAAGCTAACCTTTTGGCTGAAATATTTGCAGGAAATTCTTCCTTGCCGGAAAGCAATCAACCACTCCCCGCGATCGAAAACGTATCAAGTTCCATGCCTCAGATATTTTTTCGAACGCGTGCAGTTAAAAGGGTTCTTGCGAACCTCGATGTAAATAAATCCCCGGGCCCGGATGGTATCTCTGCACTTGTCCTATGTAAGTGCTCGTCGACGCTAGCCCGTCCATTACGCAACCTTTTCAACCTTGCTTACCGTGCGGGAGTTTTCCCAGCGTGTTGGAAGGTTGCGAACGTCCAGCCGATCCCTAAAAAGGGTGAAGCCAATAATCCTGCGAATTACCGGCCAATTGCGATTTGCTCTGCGCTCTCCAAGGTAATGGAGAGCATGGTAAACCACCATCTTGTGAGGTATTTAGAGACCAACGACTTGCTGAGTGATCGACAGTATGGCTTCCGTAGAAACCGCTCTACGGGAGACCTGTTGGCGTTCTTGTCGGAGCGTTGGAGTCGGTCTATCCACCAGTTTGGTGAGAGTAAGGTCGTGGCTCTAGATATCTCCAAGGCCTTTGATAGAGTCTGGCACGGTGCACTCATATCAAAGCTGATCGCTTTTGGTGTCGGTAATACGTTTGCTCGGTTTATATCGAGCTTTCTTAGAGATCGCACTATTAGAGTTGTTGTAGATGGGTTCTCATCCAACACACATAGGCTGACCGCAGGTGTACCACAGGGCTCTGTCCTTTCTCCCTCTTTGTTTCTTATTTTCATTGACGATCTATTGGGTCAGACCGTGAATCCAATCTACTCTTTCGCAGATGATAGTAACCTCTGCCATTCATATTCATTCGACCGTAGGCCGAGCCTTCAAGATATTGAAGACAAAAGGCGAATTATGGATGAGACACTTGGCCGTGATCTACTGGCCATTTCCGAATGGGGTCGAGTGAATAGAGTAGATTTTAATGCACGTAAGACACAGTGCTGCTTGTTGTCTCACAAGCGATTCGCTGACCCAACAATATCATCAATCTCTCTCGATGGTACGGATATTGAACAATCAGAAGCTCTCGATGTTCTGGGCATGAAAATACAATGTGACGCTCGTTGGGCGAGACATGTATTTGAAGTGTCGAAAGAAGCACTCAAGTGCATAGGCTTTTTAAAGCGGTGCAAGAAATATTTCACTCCTTCTGATCTTTTCAATATCTATACAACTTACATCAGGCCAAAGATGGAATACAACTCCCATATATGGGCAGGTGCTCCAACATCATCCTTGGAGCTACTTGACCGTGTTCAAAGGAGAGCGATGGTGCTGATAGGTGACAGTAGGATATCCAACTTTATTGTTTCCCTTGAGCATCGTCGGAATGTGGGTTGCGTGACGCTGTTCTATCGTTACTTTCATGGTGTGTGTTCATCAGACATCCGTCGCCTTATTCCTGACGTGAGGATGTTCGGCAGGGATACGCGACTTTCTAGGAATTCACACCCGTTTGTTATCGATTGGCCAGTTGACCGCACTATACACTACAGATCAAATTCGTTTTTCGCTCGTACAGTCCGTATGTGGAATCGACTTCCGGCAAATGTATTTCCCACTAATTGCGACATCCAGAAGTTCAAGGCAAGCGTCAACAAACATTACTCCCTCTTTTCCCCCTCCGATCCATTAATTTCCACTCGCCAACGCAATGCACCGCATATATAGGGGGCATCCCCTGAGTGTTGGTTATTTAAAAAAAAAAAAAAAAATTTAACCAAATTTTTGTAGTTCGGAACGATTTCCAACTGATTTTTTCTCTGTGTGTAGAAATTTAATGTGTTTTCTAGGTAAAGATTTTAAACATATATTTCCATTGCCGACAATCCCTAGTATTTTCTTTTTTTAAGTTCCTAATCATTTTAAATATGATGCCGAATCTGTAAAAATTCACGGCATGGAGTTCATTAGCTCAAAGGAGAATGTCTCAAGGCAATTTGAATCGTCAGAAATAGTCTGTAGATCACCAAGCGTGGAACTAATGGAATAGTTTTAGATAGGAGACCAGACTAGTGATTAGCAGCCCCAAACTAAAGTTGACTCCTAAACCTTCTGCCGCAGATTGTTTTCAAATTTTCTTGCCCAGTGTAATTTCTCATCAGCATTAAATGTTTTACATGCCTTGAAAACGGTTTCCTAGCAGTAAAATTATACACTATTATTTCGTAAACTATACGCAAGACCAACATTTAATACTTGCCTAAAATCCGTCAACAATAAGTACACACAGATTCGCTGCTACAACCGAATTTATTTGCCAACCGAATAATTAAGGTTGCATGCACCTCGAGTATGCCAACAGTACAACCGAATGTTAGTGGGTGCTCTGAACGTTCAATAATTGTAATTGAAGAATCAGTAGAAAATTTCTAGAATCCAACCCTCCAGAAAAGAATTTTTGGATATAAAATTCCACAAGCAGCACTTGTTTAACGAAAAACTTTAAGAATCGGCAAAAAAATGTTTTCTTATACGTATACTTGAAGTACTTCTAACATTGTATGGGGCACGATTTGCTTATACGTAGCAATAATAAAAGGATTATTTTCGCTTTTGGTTTTGAAAAAAATTTAAATATCATCACCAACATTCGGTTACAACAACAAAATATTGGCAAAGGTTTTTGTTGCACACAATGTCAAATGTATTTAGTATGACAAATAAATACATTTTATGCATTTATGCATATAAATGACGGATCAATTTTTTGCGTCTTCAATACGACTATATTCATCATCTTGTTCTGTCGAACCGAATATCTATTACGATTATTAACATTTAGTGATGGCAATAGAAATTCTTTTTTGCAGCGGTATTTTAGTAATTGCAACCGATTTCCAACTTATTTTTTCTCTCTGTGTATATGTCTTTGTCCTCTGTTTCTGTAAAAGTGTTAGGACTACGAAAACGAAGACATATAGAAAACGAGTTCCAGTCCTCGTTATGAAAATCACTCCTCAGCAGTTGTTTTTTATTGTCGTATTTATCGCAATAAAATCATAAAACGAAAACATCCGAATAAAATCATCGTCAAACTGGCCCAGAAACTCTACAATCCCTTAAAGCCAGAACAAAAAAAGAAATATAACAACAAATATAGCAAATCAAAGGATCAGTTTATATGCTAGCATATACTTGGTAAGAGCCATTCCTAACCAACCGACACCCTCCCCCTTTTCCTTTCCCATTTCTAACTATTATGGATATATAATATGAATCAAAAGAAATATAGCGACAGAACCACGAAAAAAAGAAAGAAAAACTGCAAAACATAAGTAGAGAAGCAGACAAATTGAAAGCATAAAAAGCCTTAAGGGGCTACGACATACACCATCTACAAAACTAGGAGAGCTCCACCAAGCCCAGCGGAAGGGGTCGGCAGAAGAAACAACAGCACCGGTCAGTATCAGCTAAAGAGGAAAAGCACAGCTTCACTTCATTGCCGTTGATTTAATTTGTTCCTTTAGGATTTGCCCATGAATGACAAGACCATCAAGCGTCCACCACACCACGGTGGACATGGAAAGGCGGAAAGCAATACTGCCACACAGCCAAAAGCACACACACACATATGCTCGCTGTATTTAATGTTCCTGTATGATTTCATTCATATGTTTGTGGAAGCGAACGGAGAAGCTTCGTCTCCGTCTGCTCCATCTACACAAACTCATTTTGTATTATTATGACATGTGTCATGCGGCATGTTAACATGCAGGACACACAATCGCTGCGAAACAAACAACAATGGCGAAAAAAAACAGAAAATAACTACAACAGCAGCAAACATCAGACATCGGGCATCATATATCCCTCTCCACTTAAAGCATAAATGTTTGTCCGTCCGTCCATCTGGCTGGCTGGTTGGCTAGCTGTCCCTCTGTCTGGCTATAGAAGTGTTGCTGTTTGTTGTGTGCCATAGTTTTGCAGCAAATGCTTCATGACATCAGGAAGACTTGCGCATAGTGTATTGAATACTCAATAAAAAAAGGTAACAATCTAAGAAATTTCCCAGTTTGAATTTTGAACTTGTTGAAATTTGACGAAAATTCGCACATATACGAGGATTCTCCTCGTCCCTGTCTGTTATATACCACCTCAATTATGGATACACTATACTTACTTAAGTCCCATATTACCGCATTAAGGAACAAGGGGATACTTCTGTCTAATCAGTAAGCTGCGCACTAGGGTGGAGTGAAATTCAAAAAAAAAAGTTAACCTCGGAAAGAGATGTAGTCTGGGTTCCTAATGAGGGGAAAAATAAAGAAAAAAATTTAAAAAAATTTTTAGGGGTCGCGCCACTCCCTAGAAATTTGGAAATTATCGCTATTTTGGCGTTGATTTTAGAAAAATCCTAAAAAGTTTTATGTCAATAAATGTTTGCAATAGCGTAAACAATGAAATAAGGGCATGAAAAAATTTAAAAAAATTTTTCTCATTGTTCAAAAATTTCAAAAAGTAAAATAAGTCAAATCGTCCCTTCTTCAGAAAATTGACTGAACAATGAAATCGCCACCAAAGCTACAAATATTAGTCGATTATCCTCATATTTGCCTCAAATACTTTTGTTTGGGCACTGAACAAGCTCAAACTTTTAAATTTCGAATAAGTTAAGTCGTTAATTTTTAGGATTTTTCTAAAATCAACGCCAAAATAGCGATAATTTCCAAATTTCTAGGGAGTGGCGCGACCCCTAAATTTTTTTTTAAATTTTTTTCTTTATTTTTCCCCTCTTTAGGACCCCAGACTACATCTCTTTCCGAGGTTAACTTTTTCAAATTATAAAAAAAAGCATGTTTTCACTCCACCCTACTGCGCACAATATAAAGTATGATATATTTCTGGCCTAGTAATAAAATACGAATATTTATCATTAAAAAGTGGTTTTATTGTTTTTCAAAGTCTTCTCCAGCATGATTTATACACTTTGGCTTGCGCTCAAACCAATTGTCGAAGCACTCTTTCTACTCCCGTTGAGACACCTCCAAACATGGTTTTTTAACGCTTCAACAGCATCTTCTGGCTACGAAAATCGTTTTCCACGCATTTTTTTCTTGATGTGCGGGAATAAAAACAAGTCATTGGGTGCCAAGTCAGGGCTGTACGGCGCATGACCCGTCAATTCCACGTTTTGGCAGGTCAATAAGGCGCTGGTTTGAGCCGATGTGTGAGTGCTCGCATTGTCATGGTGCACAATATTCGTCTTCTCTTGTTCGTTTTTCGAATTTCTCCGAAGACTTCAGACAAACAAATTATGGTGTACCACTCAAAATTTACCTCCTACGTTGCTCGAGCGGAACAGTCGCCACTTGACCAGTTTTGCCGAAGAAAGGGGCGACCATTTGCTCCGAAGTGCTTCTTCCACGAACAACTTTCGTTGGATTTGGCTCTTCTTCGAAGGCCCACATGGTCGATTGCTGTTTTGTTTCGGGTTCATGCACATAGATCCATGATTCGTCACCTGTATCGATCTTATAAACGTCTTTTAAAGCACCACGATCGTTTTTTTTCAAAATTTCTCTGCACCAATCGACACAAGCCTTTTTTTGAGCGATTGTCAAATTGTGCGGTATCCAACTAGAACAATTCTTTTTACGGCCAGGTGTTCTTGCAATAGCGAATGAATGCTTATGGAAGAAATGCCCAAGGATGCCTTTATCTCACGGTATGTCACGGAATGACCTTCGCCATTAAGCGAGATTCGGCCACGATTGAATTTATTATATTTTTTTCAAAGTACAAAAATTGAAATCAAATGAGTAATCTTCCCAGCAAGCCAAACCTTCAGATTTCGGTCAGAATTCTGTGCGACAATCGGCAAAATGTTCTGATTTCGGATCAGAATTCTTAGCGAGTTTGTAACGAAAAACATATGACACGAATTCTGAACTTCTTCTCTGAGGGAATTCTGATGTGTTTGCCGACATTTCGAATCGATTTCTGACCGAAGTTTGAACTGCAGTCTTGGGAAATTTCGACTCGTCGTATCGAAATCTGAACTAATTCTGATCGATTTCGGACAGAATTCTGGCATGATGTCTTATTAAATTCTAATGATTTTACCGACATTTCGAACCGAATTCTGAACGAATTCTGAGCTTATGTCATGGTGAATTCTGAATGTAAACAATCAACAAGAAGAAAATATTTTTGTTTAACAAAAAAAAATTGTAACACATTTTCAAAAACCGTTCGGAAAGACTTTTAGCGGGGGTGTCTGCAGTTTCGCCGAGAGCTCCACCTTACTATAATATTACCGCAAGAAATAATTGTGCTGTTACTATGTTTAGTGGCTATAACTTAAGGGCAACGAGTTTTGCATTTAGCGAGAGCTGCCGGCAGTAGAGTTTTCCTCCGAACACAATAAAAATCCCTCGCACCAAACGTTCAGAATTCGGTCAGAATTCTGTACGACAATCGGAAAAATACGAAGCAAATAACAAAAATTTTAAAAGAACTGACTACCTTAGACAAATCGTTTAGAGTTCGTTGCGAGTTCATTAAGATAAGTCTGATCAAAAAAATAATAAAAATTCCACAGACAAGTCTAACAGAATTCGGGCCGAATTCGTTCAGATTCACATAATAAATAAAAAGGCCTCAGGCAAATCGAACAGAATTCGTAACGATTTCGGTAAGAATTCTAGATAGAGTTCAGATATTTTTCAGAATTGTCTGACGTCAGACACTGTCGGCATATTTGGTTTACTGGGTTTATTGTTCGAAATAACATTTTATTCCATCTATTTTTTGAATATAATTTCCTTCAAATGTTGGCCGCAACTACGGAACAGGGTGTCCATTCAGAGTGTCCAATTTTGGATGATTGTTCGATCATTTCGAACTGTATGCCTTTAATGACACGCGTAATGTTGGCTTCCAACATTACAACATATGGAAAAAAGTCAAAAGGTGTACTCTCAGACGATCTAGGCGGCTAACACAGCGGTACAAAAAGTGAAATAAGCTTCTTTTCGAAATAACCTCTCAATAGATCTATTGTTTGAGCAGCTGCATGGCAAGCGGCACCATCTTCTTAGAACCAAATGTCATCACAATTACAGGCTTCAATTTCTGGTAGCAAAAATTCCGACATCTTGGCGCAATAGCAAGCATCATTCACGGTTAAATTCCGGTCATCATCATATTTAAAAAAATATACCGATGATTTCACCAGCCCATAAATCGCACCAAACCGTGTTTTTTTCTGGTTATAATGGCACCTCTTAAACCTCTTCTGGTTGCTCTTTAACCTATTTGCGGAAAATTTGTTTAGTGGCGTTGTCGTTGAGCCAGAAATGGGCCTAATCCCTGAACAAACATTTGGTCGAAAACAGCGGATCTTCTTCGAGCTTTTGAAGAGCACAAACACTGAAACATCGACGCGCAGTAAGATCACGCTGGAGTGGCAAACAATACTGAAAAGAAAAAAAATAAAGTTAAACACAACTCAAGAGTAATAGATTCGGAACCTACTGTTTAATGACGGCTTCAAAAAGCTAATCCATTATTATGGGAACATTTTTAGAAGTTTTTAAATTTTTTTGGGAAAGTTCTTACATAAATCTCTTACTTGTAAACTCGCCAGTATTTACAAAGTGGAAACCAGCCGCTTACAAATTGTGAGATGTTCCAAGCATTAAACCTGGGTTTACTAGCATGATAATCGAACACAATACCATCACACCACGGCAGCTCACAAAATAAAATCTAATATACCTTTATTTATAACCAAAAGGCCTGTTTTCAAAATATAATACACCACCTGTGTGGGAAATCATAAATAGAATTGCTCATTCGCCCTGAGTAACTCTATTGATATTAATCATAAATAGTATTGATCATTCGCCCTGAGTAACTCTGTTGATATTAATCATACGCACTCAATTCGGAATACATTCTTTGTAACTTTATTTTTAGCCACTTGTCATACCAATTCGCAGCACTGTGCTGCCATGTTAGTGCCACTGTCAGTTTTATGTGTGATTGTGTGTCCACTTGCTTGTGGCAGTGGTTATGTTGTGGCATTTAAGGTTATCATACTGTGCTTTTGTAAAGTTTTTTCTCTGACCTTTTTCTTCCCTTATCTTTTGCTGCTGTTTCTATATATTTGCTACTCTATAGCTTAGCTTTTGCTGCTTATGTTGCATGTTTTCCCGTTCCCACTCTATCGATGTTTAATTTTCTGTTTTATTTTCATATTGCTGACGGTTTTTTGTTGCTTCATTTATATTTTTTTTTGCTTGGGTTTTGCTTGTTGTCTTGCTTCCTGCCAGTGCTTTTCATAATGTCCGGATTTAACATGATTTAACCAACATGTGGTCACAATAAATGTGACCACCAAATGATGTTGCATGGACGTGGTGCTGTGGGTGTGTAGATATCGTGGACAATGTTACTTAAGATTTGTTGCATTTTTTCCAACAGAGAAACTTTAAAAGTAGGAGTATGGCAAACAATGTACTTTAAACGGTAGATACAATTCAGTGAGTATACGATGCAATAGCTTTTGATTATTTAAAGGTAGATTTTTGATGTTTGTTCTAAATTTGAACCAGCAACAATTTATTTGTCTAGAAATATAAAAGATGATACTACTCAATTATAAGTACTTAGTAGGGACATAAATACTGTTACAACATTGACCATACCCATTTCCATAGTAGAATTGAACACACCCCGTTAATGTCATATGGGTTTTGAAAGCTAACCTCAATAGCGTTAGTCTGTAACGGGATTTTAAAATTGTTTCAACTTTCATCATGGAGTGGTCAGATGATGAGAACCGTATCGCTGTAATAGCGCTTCTTAAGTGTGAAATGAAAAAAGCGATATTTTCAAAACGCTCCGGCCACTAGAGATTAGCCGCATGTTCGTCTACCGATGCATAGAACTGTTTGAGGAGACTGGAGATGTAAAAGACAGCCACCGGTCGGGTCGCCCACGCTCTGTTCGAACACCGCATGTCATCAAAGCCGTTAAATTAAGAATTCACAGAAATCCGCTCCGAAAACAGAAAATCATGGCCCGTGAGATGAATATCACGCAAAAGTCCATGAGTCGAATCATTAAAAAAAAACTTGGGACTTGGGGCTTTCAAACGTCGTACGGGACATTTATTCAATGCAGCTTTAAAAAAAATAGGATTGAAAAATGCAAACGTCTTTTGGTGAAGCACGCTGATAACTTGCATAGAAAAATTTTGTTCAACGATAAGAAAATTTTTACAGTTCAGGAAAAATTTAACAAAATGATAGAGTGTATGCACGGTCATGTAAGGAAGCATCTGAACTGATCCCGAGGGTGGAAAAGGGTCATCACACAGCTTCAGTCATGGTTTGGTGGGGTGTCTCTTACGATGGGGTCACTGACCTGCATTTCTGCGAACAAGGAGTCAAAACATCGACCAAGAAACCGTTTTGGAAGCTGTTGTGAAGCCTCTTCACAATTCCCTGTTCAAAAAGCAGCCATGGGCTTCCAGCAGGATTCTGCGCCGGTCCATAAGGCCAAAACGTCCCAGGCCTGGCTTCGGAACAATTTGCCAGCGTTCATTTTCTCTGAAGAATGGCCCTCAGTCAGTCCAGATTTGAACCCATAGGATTACAAATTGTGGACGGATTTAGAGGACAAGGTTTGTCACAAAAGATACCCCAACATTGGATCTCTTAAGACTGCTTTGGTTCGAGCTGTGGCGACTTAAGGCGTGTGTAAAAGCAAAAGGCGGGCATTCTGAATAAGTAGATTCTTTTTGGATACAATATACATCAGTAAATATATCAAAAAATATTTGGTCCAGAAAACATTCAGTACTTTTTATTTTACAGCATAAAACGTGTGAAACAGTATTTATGTCCCTACTAAGTACTTACTTAGGATGGCTCCACAACCTCTTGTTGGTCCGAGCCTACTTAAAAAAATGATTCTTAAGCACCTCGTTCTTGGGTGTGCTACCTCCAGCTATTAAGCCGAAGGATCTTTACATCATTTTCTATTTGGTCTCTCCACCGGATTCTAAGTCTTGACTGTCGCTGCTTTCCGAGGTAACTATCGTCTAACGCCTTTCTGGTTGGAGTATTTGTTTCCATTCTTCCTACATGCCCAAGCCAGCGCAATCATTGTATTTTGATGCACTTAACTACTTCATATAAGGTACATCTCATACAGCTCTAGGTTCAACCGACGTATATATTTCCAGCCCACGCAGCTGGGCCGTGGATTTTACGAATTATTTTTCTCTCAAAGACTGTCAATACAATATCATCCGCTTTTTAAATCACCATGTTTAAGCGTCATTAAGAAGCACAGTTAGTATCAGTCTATTGTAAAGTGTAATCTTCATTTTTCGAGAGAAGGCTCTGTTGTTAAACGGTTTACCTATCCCAAAATATACACAATAATACATATACATATTTTATAACATTTTCGTTTATATATATTTTTTTAGATAATATAAATAACACTTAGAGAATAAATAATGGAAAGATTCGCAGCGGAACAAAGAACCAGAATAATAAAATTTTATTTTAAACTCAGCAATCAATTATTTTAACACAAACACATGAGTAAAGAAGCTCATTTTCATTTGAATTGCTTTTTAAATAAGCAGAACTATAAGTTCTGGCGTTCTGAAAATCCAAGAGCCATTCTTCAACGCCAATTTCACCCCATTAGGTGTACAATGTGGTGTGGGATCACATCTGCAAATATCATTGGGCCTTACTTCTTTGAGTATGAAGATGGAAATGCTGTCACCATAATTGGAGAACGGTTTCGGTTTATAATAGAACATTTTTTACGTCCTGCTCTTGAAAACAGACCAGAGATTTGGTTTCAGCAGGACGAAGCCACTGCCCACACTGCCCGAGACATAATGGCACTATTAAGTAAAATTTTTGGTGAGCCAATAGTTTCCAGAAATTCGGAAATTATTTGGCTAGCGCGAACGCCAAATTTGTCAGCTCCCGACTATTTCTTTGGGGTTATTTGAGAGAGCGAGTATATGTGAACAAGCCCAAGAAAACCCTTTAACTCAAGGCCAGCACTGTTTCAGAAATTCGAACGCTACAGCCACAAATTTTGAAAGATGTTATGGAAAATGCTGTAAAACAAGCCAATCATTGTAAAGCTGAAAACGGAGGTAATTTAAGTGACATTCTTTTTCATACTTATTTTAAAAAAAAATCCATTTTGTATATCATACTTATATAATCTAAGAAATAATATTAATAAACGAAAAATTTGTTATTTAACCCCATGGTAACTTTTGGCCCACCCTGTGTTTGCCAACACGATCTTTCGTTGTATTTCTGTGCTGACATCATTCATTTCGTTTATTCCTCTAATACTTTGCAACTGCCGGCCAAACCAATCTCGCCATTCTTTCGTCACAGCATTTTTTTTTTGGTCTTGCCTTCCTTTACGAGGGCTGCTAAATATATTTCTGGCCTAATAATGAAAATTAGAATATTTATCATCAAAAATTGTTTTCCGTTATTGTAATTGTTTTCAATGTATTCTCCAGCATGATTTATACACTTTTGCATGCGCTCAAACCAATTGTCTTTTTCCACTCCGATTGAGACACCTCAAAACATGGTTTTTGAATGCATCAGCAGCATCATCAGGCGACGAAATCATTGCCCACGCATTTTTTTCTTGATGTTCGGGAATAAAAAGAAGACATTGGATGCCACGTCAGGGCTGTACGGCGGATGACCCATCCAGTCGAAGTTTTGGCCGGTAAAAAAGGCGCTGGTTTGAGCCAATGTGTGAGAGCTCGCATTGTCATGGTGCACAATGATTTGTCTTCTCTTGTTCGTTTTTCGAATTTCTGCGAAGACTTCAGGCAAACAAATTGTGGTGTACCACTCAAAATTGACCGTCCTACATTGCTCAGGCGGAACAGTCGCCACAGTCGCCAGTTTTGCTGAAGAAACAGGCGACCATTTGCTTCGAAGTGTTTCTTCCACGAACAACTTTAGTTGGATTTAGCTCGTCTTCGAAGACCCACACGGTCGATTGCTGTTTTGTTTCGGGCTCATACGCATAGATACATGATTTATCCATTGTGATCTTTGTAAATCCACATTTTATAAAAAGATAATAAATATAGATTTTTAAGTAGAATGTGGGTTTACTGTACAGACATTTCATGAAAAAAATGAGTTGGTGCCTATTTATATTAAGGTAACGTTATACAAAATTTGAAATGTGAACTAATATTTTTTGTTCTTGCGATCTAGACAGTACCACAGCTTTTCCATGTTCTTAGCCAAATTCAACAGAACGTTTATAATATCTCCCCCGCTATATAACCTATATTTTTTAAATACGTCGTTGGCGCCATTTAAATTAATGGAAGTTTAATTTGAATAAACAAATTCCTAAAATTTTGTTAAATAACATCTTTGTTTACATAATTGTCCTACATTCTGTTGACTGATCCCCCGTTTTCACATTGTAGGGCTATCTTATACAGGGTGGCTTACCAATTGTGCTACAATAAGAAATTCAAAAAACTTTTATTTTAATTAATGAATTTCATTTATTTTTTCAATTTAATTGTATATGACTGTGTTTGGGAAGGATTTTTTCAATTTAATTTTATATGACTAATTGTGTTTGAAGATGATAGACCGTAAATGACCTCCACGCATATGCGACACCTGATCAGAAAATAATCCATTGTAACCTGAAGGGTTGAAAGGTTGGGATCGCTTCAATTATTGTTTAAATGGATTGCTTCAGTTCAGTCAAATTCCTAGGTTTTGTTTTGTACACCACTTGCTGTAACCCCATAAAAAGTCGGGTGCAATCAGGTGACCTTGGGACGGCAGAAATTGGAATTTCTGGATACTAATTTGTTTGGGAGTTTTCGTTGAAGCTCTGCCATAACCGGTCTGACTATATGTGCATTTGCTCCATCTTGCTGGAACAAAATGCTTTTGAATCGGATATGCCTTCGGCGCAGTTCAGTTCACTGATTCCCATTGACAATAACTGTAACACATGGGTCGATTATGGATGGCAAGCAAACTCCAGTTGAGTTGTCAACTGGCAACGCAACTAAAATAAAAATAAGTATTATGTATAGCAACTTTTGTCAGTTGCCGTCGATAATAGTGTTTTGACACTTCGGCAACTTGAAATTTTGTAAACAAAACAAACAATTCAACTCAAAAAAGTAAATTTCAACAATAAAGATTTTATTTTTAATGATTAGCTCCGTGGAACTTTTTTTTAAGAAGAAGAAGATGCCCAGGACTTGGCATCTGTTAGGAGGAATTTAAGAGATAGCTCTAATCCCTTAGAATTGCCATCTGTACTGTGAGTCTTTTTCTATTTTTTTTAACGTACTCAAAAGTTCAGTTTGAGTAGCCATTTGTTCCTTGAGGAGACTGACCTTTTTATCCTCCGTTTTTACTTTTTTTCTCGGAGTTTGGAGTGCGTTGCCCATTTTAATTTGTTTACTAGCTTCTTGTTCCATTTCAATATTTGGATCGCTTTCAATAATTTGGTCCACATCCAATGTCTCTAGAACGCCAAACAGATTACCCACTGAAGTTGCAGCCAAATCAATTTGCAACAGGTCCGCTGCCGCCTGCTCCAATGGCGATAATGGCACTTCTTGCGATGGCCCACCACATGTGGTGTTAAGGTTTCTTTTATTTTCTGCCAGTTTCTTTTTTAATTTTGCCTTAAAATGAATCCACACTCTCTGCCATTCTTCTGAAGTACGTGTAGGGCCATAGCTATTTTATTTATCGGCAATTCCCTTCTATACTTCATCCGTAGTGGCTTTAGTTTTACCAAAAACCCGTACACCGCGAGCTAGGTTTGGGTTAGATTCCATTTTCTCTACCAGGATTTCAAATTGTTGCTTTGTGGTAATTTTAACCATCATGGAGCCTACAAACGCCAGAAAAAATATGTAATATTGAATATATGAATAATTAAAAATAAATGTAAATTGCCTTTATATTTTACTTCTTATTTTTTTTAAAAAATTACACACCAATTTGAAAAATTACACGGCAACCAGAAATAAATGGTTGCTGAAAAATTGCCTTTTTAGCAACTGAAATTGACAACTATCGGTCGTAGTTGCCATCCGTAATGCAAATTTGGCAACTGGCAACGCCACTAAACTTTGGTTGTCATCCATAATCGACCCAACAGTTTTTTTTAAAAAAGTATGGCCCCTTAATGCATTATGTTGAAACTTTGCACCATACAGTAATTCGTTCTGGGTGCAGTTCCGTCTCATGGAGTATTCATGGATTAGATTCACTTCAAATACAACTTGTCAGAAATGTGCGAGCGCTCATTTAGGAGCGCTCTTTCTTTTGCTACCGTTCATATATGAACAAAACAAAATTGGATTCACGCACACACGCGAAGGATGAGCAACAAAAAAATTTCAACCATCGCACACGTGAAAGAGAGTGAAAAGAAATATTTTTTACGCTCTTACTCGCGAAGAAGAACATTATGAAAAAATTGAAACGCACACGTTCGCGACCAAACTCATAAATGAAGCTAAATGAGCGCACATTAATGAAAGTTTCTGAACCCTGCTAAAAAGTCTAGTACCGCTGCACTATCCAGATCATCTTTTTCGGTATCCCAAGTATTAATTTTAATAAAACTAAATAAAGGGTGCTTTTTTTCGACGTGGGGTTTTCAATCGACCCAAACTTGTTTCGGAGTTGGTCTTTTTGACAGCTGTCACTTGACTTATGCTCAGTTTAGTTTGCCATTTCATAATGAATAGACTTACTCCGGAATAACGTTTACAAACCGTGGTGAATGGGCACAAAATGGGATGGCCTCTGATCATGGAATTGTGGCGTGGCCTCTAAGATAGTGCGGTTTAACACCATTGGACTATTTTTGTGGGGTTATGAGAGGTAGGTTGTCTACGCCGATAAGCCCGTCCCGATGGACGGCTTGCAAGAGAATATTCGGCCCGGTATTGCTGATATACAGGCTCAAACGCTGCAAAGAGTGGTCGAAAATGGGACCACTCGACTGGAATTTTTTAGAGCCAGCCGCGGACACTACTTCTCCGAGATTATTTTTAAAACATAATGGCAAAACCTTATCTTTACAATATAGGTAAATTCTTAGCCATAACATTTAATTATATGCGTTTTATTTCTTCTTAAAAACACACGTCTGAAAAAAACACCCTTTAGCAACCTTTTAAATAAAATAAGGAATAAGCCGATTGCGCACATAGAATAAAAAGTTATTACGCTTTGATTTTGTAGCACGATTCGTGCGCCACCCTGTAGTTATAGCTTACAAGCATTTAGAGGTGTAGAATTTCTAGAGCTGCTTACCAGCTATTCTAATAATATATTTATTATTAAGTTCGATTTTATGGGCCATACAATAAGTGATAAACGGAGTCATAAAACAATATTGACTCTCTATTGGTGATTAAGCATTTGAGAAAGTTTTTCTAAAAATCACATCTAATTTGCACAAACTTTTAATTTTGCGCTTTCCAAATTATTTACAGTCACATCGAAATACTAGCAATTTCCTTTGCTCTTAAGGAAAAAATTGCCATTAAAATTTATTACCATTTCTTGCAGCCACTCTGCAAATTTTCTTCTTATTTTGTCAGGCCAATTATAGCGCTGAAATGCACGAAACTGCATAGAAACACAAAAAAACGCTTCGAGTTGAGCATAGCAACTCTTTGTTTTATTCACGTAGTTACCTTTACGAAAAATAAATATTAATCTAACTCCAACAGCCAGCTAACTAATTAGCAACAAATAAGCCCGGACAAAAAAGAGTGGCAGTTATAACATCCGAATACACTTGAAGAAAAGAGCTAAGGCAAAATAGCGAGCGTATAAAGAAAACGAGTATCAAGGTTCTTTAAACAAACAATTTACTTTCATTCGAAGGTACTCACTCGGCAAATAATTCACATCATCGTCGTCATCAGGAGCAATTGCAGTGGCAGCGGCAGCAACATCCTTCTCGTCACCATCAACATCATTTGCAACATCGGCATCCGTTATACAGCCAAGCATATACACACACACAAACTTTGTTGCATTAACAATTACACAAAAACACGCTCAAACACACACACACACACTCATACATCTCGACACATGCGGCAAAGTGTTTGCCTTCGAGCTGTATGTACGTTTAACACAGCATAGCTAATAATAAGAAAACAATAGGCAACAACATCCTCATCCTTCAGCCAAATCATCATCTAAAGCGTCATCATTATCCTCGTCCTTAACATCCTCATGTGCCTCTTCATCATCATCATATGGCTTCTTCAGCCGTTCAGCCATTCTCGCCATCTGGCTGCTTCGTTCGTAGTGGTGGCCTGCACCATCAGCCTCCTATTTCTTTCCTCCTTCACATGAGCGTCCTCGTCATCATTACTTTGTCAATTCTCGTTCGTTTTTTCCCATGGCATGCAACAAAGCCAGCTCGGTGCATATGCAACTGTATTAATATTAAATAAACCCAGCACACACTCGCACCTGCACCGATTCAGCAGCGGAAGCAAGGTTGCGCCATAAGAATATGCTGGGCGCCAGAAAGTGGCCATTTGAAATATATTTCATGTTCTGCTCTCATGTTCACAAAAACAGTTTATATAAGTAGAAAAGGGGAATTGATTTAAAAAAGTCCACCATTGTAAATGATTACAGTAAGTATATTTGGAATGGTCCATCGGAACAATCATCTTAAATTAGTACTGAGTTTGGCAGTAAGGGTGTGTTTTGGGTCTCTTGAGTCCATGACTGGTAAAAATGTCAGCAAAACTTAACATTTTTATACCCTCCCCCTATTGGGAAGAGGGTATATATCATTTAATACTGACAATAAGTGAAACGCTTAGAAAGTATTTACGATTCTACTTAAGTTAAAAAAAAATCCTTTTCAAGACTTTTTATGTCATTTGAGCCATGTCGGTCCTTCCGACGGTCCGTCTGGTTCGAACGATTACACAGTGAGACAGAGAAAAAATACCTGGGAATTAATATTATTTTTCTTGTAGATCTTGCTGAGTACAACAAGAAACCGTTTTTGAAATTTCTAAAACACCTCCAAAATCTGGTTACGGGTAAAAACCCGGTTTTTCTGATCATATATATGCCAGTAACTTGGTTGAATATCAACCGATTTTTGACTTAAAAGTAGCATTCTGTCTCGTGCAGTGTGGGCAGTAGCTCCGTTCTCAGGTCTGTTTTCAAGAGCAGGACGTAAAAACTGTTTTGTCATAAACCGATACCGCTCTTCATTAACGGTTACAGCACTGCCATCTTTATTCTCGAAGAAGTAATGCCCAACTATAACTGGTGATTCATCTTGAGGTATTTTTTCAATAGCCTTTTTTCACAGATTTGCCGTGAGTTGTGTTTAACATTTTTTTTCTTTTCAGTATTGTTTGTCATTTCATCATGGAAAGACTTACAACGTCTCAAAATTGTTCAACTGTATAATGGAAATGAGCGTTCGGTGAGAAACCCTTTTCGACCACAATTTTGTTCAGTGATTAGGCACATTTTTGGCTCAACGACAATGTCAATAAACATACTTGCTGCATTTTGGCTGAAGAGCAACCATTAGTGTTTCAAGAGGTGCCATTATACCCAGAGAAAATCATGTTTTGGACCGGTATGTTGTCCGCCTAGATGGTGTAATATCACAGCTATGACTTTTTTCTTTGGGGCTACGAAAACTCCAAATTCTATGCTGACAAACAGCAAAGATTCAGGTTTTGGAAGCCAACATTACGCGTGTCATTAAAGCCATACAAGTCGAAATGTTCGAACAAGACATCCAAAATTGGGCCACCAATTGCGGCCAACATTTAAAGGAAATTATATTCAAAAAATAAATGGCATAAAATGTTCTTTCGAAAGAACCACAAATATTCCACATTTTATTTTTTGAATTTTTATTTATATTGAAAAATACCTTTAGATTGATCACCCGATATTTGCAGATGTGATCTCACACCATACTGTACACCTCATGGGGTGCAATTGGCGTTGGATTTTACGAACCCCAGAAAATACAGTTCGGATTATTAACAAAACCATTCAATAGAAAATGAGCTTTATCACTTTGTGTTCAAATAACACAGTGCAACAGTGAAAAAAATGCAAGAACACCACAGTATAGGTTCGATTCTACTACCAAAGAGAACTATTTCCCAATACTTGGTTTGGTTAGATTGGTGACCAACTTTTTTTTTAGGGCCTCAAAAGTTTTGAAAATCAGTGGGCCCTTCGAAAAAATGTGTTATCAGTTTTTGTTGTAAACACTTTATGCCAAAAAAAGTAATTTATTCCTGACCTATTTTAAAAAAAAAATATATTTTTTCACTTTTATCAGTATAACTTTGAAAGTGCCTGAACGTTTTGGAGTGACTTTTGGAGATTTATCTGATTTAATTTTTTTTCTATATAATTCCTATAACTTACTAAATTTTGTACATTCATTTTATTTATTGATCGCTAATTTAAATAATAAAATTCTATTATTCTGGTTTTTCTCTTAGTTTGAAATCTCTCCATTATTTATTCTCTAAGTGTAATTTATATAATCTAAAAAACAAAAAATAAAAAATATATAAACGAAAAAGTTATTAAATTTTTAAGCCCCATGGTGTTTGGCCCAACCTGTACAACCATAATATGATCATTAAAACGATAGTATGATTCACACATAACCATTCTATGATCCCAACAACCAAGGTATTAATCACACAACCGTAATATATTTGGCATACAACCATATTATGTACCCACAACCATAGAATCATACTATCATTACGCAACCATGTTATGATCCCCACAACCATAGTATGATCACACAATAAATATACTATGATCAACAAAATTATCTATTACTCGTAGGATTGGGTTAAATTGTCAACAATAGATTTGAATAATGACAATTATTTAAAAATACATTAAATATAAAACAATAGGAGTCATTTATTTAACAGAAGACATACGAGTATTTAGTTTAAAAAAAATTTAACAATTATTTCAGCTAAAAAACCCAAAGCAGTTTGTTCGAAAAATGTTATATTCTATACAAAAAGTACTATTATTACAATAGATCCGTTACAATAACATTGTTCTAACAAGCATATTCAAATGAAGATAAATTACAATCATACAGTATGATTGTCGTTATCATATTATTGTTAACATTTAACCCAAAAACCAATACTTTTGTGGCACCTACCATATTTATATTGTTGCTAAAACAATATTTTCATTTTATAATTTGGTAATAATAATATTGTTACATTTCAACAATATTAATATTGCGGCGATCATACTATTGTCAAAATTAAATTCAAAACACAATACTTTCGTTGCGACGAACATACTGTTATTGCGAAGAACATATTATAATTGCCGAAGAACATATTATAATTGCCTTGGCCATATAGTAACCATATTTTTTCTCTGTATGCAAACTCGCCGACCTGATCCAAATGCGGCTTCAGGCCGAATAAGTCAACAATTGGCCAAATCTTAACAAGGCGTGACTCCGATTATAGATTAATTATTTGAAATCATGTCTGGGTATGGGATACCATCGAAACTTGTACTCGTGGCAGCAGAATGACACCGTGTGGCAGCAAATCTTGAAATTGAAATTGGAAGTGACCTCTCCGAACCATTCACTACGACAAGAGGTCTCAGACAGGATCACAGCTTATTGTGTAAATTCTTTGAAAAATTGATACATCCTACATCTTCTTTAACATCTAAACGGAGGAAATCCTAGCAAATGTAAAGTTAATAAAACAAAACAAATAACACCAAGGGCCACATTCTTTTCGGTAACCGTCGAAACTTGTACTCGTACGCCTTTGCAGAATGACACCGTGTGGTAGCAAATCTTTAGTTCAAATTGGAAGTGACCTCTCCGAACCATTCACTACGACAAGAGGTCTCAGACATAGTCACAGCTTATTGTGTAAATTCTTTGACATATTGATATATCTTACATCTTCTTTAACATCTAAACTGAGGAAATCCTAATAAACGTAAAAGTTAATGAAACCAAACAAATAACACAAGGGCCTCATTCTTTTCAGTTATGCTGATGATATTAACATTGTCGGCAGAACAGAGCGAAATGTAACTGGAGCTTTTTTACAGATGAAATTAGTCGTTTAAGATAGGTTTAAGAGTAAATGAAGGCAAGCCCAAAATAATGATGGAGACCACTAGAGATGCACCGCAACGAAAGAAATCCGAGATTGTTTAGGCCGGCAGTTACAAGGTCGATGCAATAGACGAATTTGTATACCTAGGATGCGTCATAAACCGAAAGACCAATGTCAGCACTGAAATAAAACAAAGGATCGTGTTGGCCAATACTTATAGATGGAATTTGAGCTCAGTAAATAGCTTAGGAACAGAGCCATCTCTCAAAAAGAAAGATTTCTCTTCACAATACACTGATACTACCTGAACTTCTTAATGGCGCCGAAACATGAGTGCTTTCAAATGCGGATAGAAGTGGAGTGGCATTATTTGAGAAAAAATTCTTTCGTCTGCGGAACCAGCTGCGTTTGCGGTTTCGTAGATCAGGCGAGCCGCGAACTGTATGACCATCAATATACAACGATTGCGTTGGCTTGGACATGTTGGTCGAATGGAAACAAATGCTTCAGCCCGGAATGCGTTAGACGATTATTACCACGGAGACAGTGAAAAACGAGACTCCGGTGTAGAGATCAAGTAGATGTTGATGCCAAGATCCTTGGGATTAGAAACGGAAGGAAAAACAGGCAAGACCGAAGTGCATATAAATCAATTATTGAGCAGGCCCGGACCAACGAGAGGTTGTGAAGCCAGCCTAAGTAAGTAAGTAGTCTATGGGATTATAAATGGGCAATGTTGCCACATCCTGGTACTTCCCACCAAAATTTACCATTACGTCCACCTTTGCTTTTCTTGAGATATCTTAAATTCTATTTATAGAATTCAACCCTAATTCAACATTTCAGAGCTGAGTTATAAGCTTCACTTAATATTAAATAATTGCGCTTCTAGCCAAGCCCCTTCTAGTACCTCCCACAAAAATGAATTTTGTTCAGTGCAGATTATAACCCACATAGCTTGTCAGCCAGTGCGTGAAATTCACTTAAATTGTTTATGCCGTTATACTTATAGGTATATAACGACTTCGTATTGCATATCCAAAAAGGTGTTGACACACGCCATTTTGGTAACTTTCATACAAATGCGTCATTCCGCCTAATTTTTTTACTCTGGAAATATCTTTAATGATACTCACACGATCTAACCCAAAATCAATATCAATAATCAGACCGCAATTATAGAGTAAACTCGTTGACAAGAAATTGGATTCTAGCCACGCCCCTTCTGGTACCTCCCACACAAATTACACTTTTTTAGTACACATTATAATCCACATAACTTGTCACCCAGTGCGTGAAATTAGCATAAATTGTGAAATACATTATATTTTCATATCGACTTTATACATACATAGGTACGAAAATAGTGGATGGCACACCCATCATAGATAATACACTATTCCGCCCACTTTTGGTATTCGCTTAATAATTTTAAAACTATTCATATGATTCTGTTAAAAATTAGTTATTCCAAATAAAATAAAAATTAGACTTGCTGACGAAAATTGTAAGCCACTCCAACGCTTATTCTTGAACCTTCCACACACTCGGCACAATCCGGGCATAGATACATAATATAACTTTTGAGTGCGCATAAAAAAAATTGGAAGCCAAGCCCCGTTTAAGAATCGATAAAATCCCTTTAAGAATCGATAAAATCCGTACTCTTCAGGCAATGGAGAACGGAAGGAAGGGAAATTCAAATTCCATATTTAGGGTGGGCTATTGAAAAATTTAATTTAATTCAATTTAAAATTTAAATTGGAATCTGCTAAAAAAAAGTGCAGATAATTTTTTTAAATGTTATTAAGAAGGTTAAACTTTGTCATGGTCTGAAGATTGTTTGGCAGAAAATATAGAATTTTACCGAAAAGCGTGTTTTCAGGATAAGCTTATTTTCAGTTAGGTAGCTATGTCAATATGCAAAATTGCCGCATAGGAGTTCAAAGAACCCACATGTGACAATTGAGAAGCCAATGCACCCGCAATGAGTCATTGTTTGGTGTGGATTTTGAGGTTGGCGGTATCATTAAGTCATTTTCTTCGAAAATGAGCAAAGGGACATCGTTACCGTCAACGGTGTGCGTTACCACGCCATACTTAACGATTTTTTTTTTTTTAAAAAAATTACAAGAATGACATTTGGTTTCAACAAGACGGGGCTACATGCCACACAGCCAACGCACCATTTTTGAAAATCGAATAATCAGCCGAAATTGTGATGTCAATTGGCCGTCTTAGAGCTGTGATTTGACAAAGTTCAACCTTTGCAATAAAACCAAAAATGCGAACAAGATTGTCAGTATTTCGGTCTGTTGCTTTTACACATTGAACAGGGATTAACCGGCTCAGGACCACTTGCTTCTATATTTAAATAGAAGACAAGTTTTTAACAAAATGGCAAAGTGACATTGATTTTCGTGGCTGCACAAACTCAAATTTCAAAAGTTAAACCGCCCACCACACACTATACAATTGAAATTATCTTTGTTTATTGTTAATAGGAGCCTAAACTACTGAACCGATCTTCTAGAAATTTTCACAGAATTTAGCGGTGGTTAAAATAGGATATATCGATTTTTGATATCACAAGCGGGTAGTGCCACTCCGAAAGCCCTTAAAATTATGGTAAATAAGCTGCTTATATGTAATGAAAAAAGTCGTTGGTAAAAGTGGGCGGTACCACGTTTTTTTTTAAATGCGGTGTAGCGACTACAATTATTCACTGATCCACTTGAAAGGGAGTGCCATGCCACCGCCCTCTGATTCAAAAACTTAACGCACACAAAGCTCAGAAACTAAAGAAGTTAGGGACATCAAATTCGGTTGATGAACTACTAGTGTGTAATGAATTACATAAGGGGGGAAAGTGGGCGGTGTCGACCCCCCATATTTACAAGCGATCTAATGACAATAATTATGGACAGATTATCTTAAAAAGGGGGGCTTGAAACCGATCACTTTTTTCATCGAACTAATTTCTTGACACTTTAGTAGTATGTATTTAAATCCGATGTTATCTACATAAATACTTTATAAGTGCTGGGCATTTGGATGTGTTCGGGGTCACGCCCCTCTGCAAAAACGCATTCGTGTATACTCTATGACAAACTATGCGCCCAATTTTCACATTTTTTCCACAGCAGATAATGGCCGAACAACACGTCTAACTGTTCTGCTTCTTACAAACAAACTACACTAAACACAAACAAACTCAACTAATAAAATATGTTCTAGACAAGTGTGCTACCATAAAAAAAATGCACGTACACCGAAAATTCAAAAGTTCACCTTTTTTATTGAAAACACCTCGTATACGTGTGAATGTAAAGACAGACACTTTCCCAGTCCTTTTAACAACGACATAAAAGGACCTTCACACAAATTGATTCTGCCCTTTGAAAAACAGCATCTAAGGGGCCTTTTCTATGATAATAGCCCAGATGCCGCTTAAATTTCGCCTCTGGCTTCAGCAGCAACACAGATACACAAACGCGCAATTTTTTTTTTCGCTGCACTTGCAACACAATGTTTCTTGAACAATGTTAAACATGATTATTTTATTATGAGCAAACATATGCAAAGCAAAGCTAAACTCACACACACACAACTAGAATGGGGGTGTTGCATGCCACATGGCGTCATATACAAGCATCGGCATAGAAGTGTGTTCATGAACATTAGGGTGGACCGAATTTTTTGAGATTGAAAAATTTAAAGTGTTATATTTAATGTGGCAAAATTTGCCTAAATATTTACTTGACTTATTAAAAAGTGTCACGAACTGTCAACATTTATTTCACAAAATATTTGATCGGCAATTGTTGATGCAGTTTGTGCGTGCATACTAAGTCCATTTATTAAAGCCGTATCACCATCGAAAGTGCGTAAGTTCGCAAATTAGGCACGGGACGCGTTGGGAAGAGATCCTCATCTCAGACAGAAAATTATGTTCTCGAATGAGGCGCTGTTAGAAATCGATGATTGGGTTTCTGGTGAAATCGTTTTCCCTGCATGTTTCGTTACCAAGAGCACTTTAATTCGCACCTATTCAGCCTCTCACCGTATCATTGTAATGCTAAATTATTACCACGTCCAGTTCGCCGTGACTTGGGACCAAGTCTGGGAGAAATTTTAAGCCAGACCAACTGTTCTTCTTCAACCTTCCACACACTCGGCACAATCCGAGCTTAGATACATAATATAACAATTTCCTAAAACTTATTTCATCTTTGAATGCGCATAAAATAAGATTGGAAGCCGAGTCCCATTTTAACACCGTCCACTCATTCCCTTTAAGGCCCCCCATTCACGTAGAGTTTTAACTGTCAGTTTGAACTGTTCAGCTAAAACTGTCAGTTGAAACTGTATATGTGTGGTATATTACTGACAGTTTTTCTCAACTGTTCAGTTTAACTGAGAAATATAAAAATTTTATATTTTTAACTGACAGTTTTAACTGAAGTGAACGTATGTGGGGGTTCAACTGTACTGTTCTCAGTTCAATTTGTGTCGAGCGAGAGTGCGTATCATCATGTCACGTAAACAGAACCAAGTAATAGTTGATTTTATTGGAATATATAGATCTGTACCTTGCCTATGGCAAGTTAAGTCTAGCGAGTATCATGATCGCGCCAAAAAAGATGCTGCCTACAACAAGCTGGCGAAGAAGTTACAAGAACTAGAGCCTGACGCGCAAAAGAAATCTGTTTTGGCAGAAATAAACAGCTTAAGATCCGCTTTTCGCAAAGAAAAAAGAAACTTGGGTCATCAAAGAAGTCTGGAGCATCTGCAGACAGCATTTACAAGCCGTTACTTTGGTACTACGACCTGTTTGATTTCCTACATGATGAAGACACCCCAAGAACGTCAAAATCAAATCTGGACAGTGATAATGACGAGGTAAGAAATACACGATATAATTAATGTATAGTATGTATGTATTTATCTTTAATATGTATTTATCTTGAGTACGTATTTATTTGTTTTTTAAAATGTGATTGCTTTGCCATGGGACTTTGCCATCATTCATGAAGTAGTTCATGAACTTATTTCTGATTTCTTTTGCGTCATTACAAGTATATCCTCGACGACGATTAAGTGGAATCATGTTTGATTGGTAACTATCGTAACCCATAGAAATAATAGACCCGTCATGACTATTTTCTTGATACCTACACTGTGCAGGGGCGTAAGTACTAGATTGATGTTCAATCAGAAAGTTATGCAAAGCACAAGTAGCCATTACTACCTTCTCCACATTCAGTGGTTGTAAATGAATTGGGGACTGAAAGATACGAAACCGTGCTGCAAGTATCCCAAAAACGTTTTCGACAATGTGCCTTGCTCGAGATAATCGGTAGTTATAAACTTCTTTTTCGGCTGAATCTAGAAGTCCTTGTCTGAATGGCTTCAAAATATCCGTTCTGAGAGGAAAGGCATCGTCCGCAACGAATACATTCGGAACATTTTTGAAATTCTCATTAACATCGTCAGGCTGAGGAATATGTAAATTCTCCTTCACAAGCTTTTCAAAGAAACATGTGTTCTGAAGAACACCGCCATCGGAAATCCGTCCATTTGTTCCGAAATCTACCAGTAAGAATCGATATTTTGCGTCAACTATTGCTAGGAGAACCATAGTGTGTTTTCCTTTGTAATTGTAATAATAATATCCACAGTTTTCAGGGGGAATTATATCAATGTGTTTCCCATCCATGGCACCGATGCAGTGTGGGAAATCCCATCTTTCACCAAACATAGTCGTAATCTCCTTCCATTTATCTTCTGAGCAGGGAAACTGAAACAATGACGGAACAATTAATATTAAAATGTTTTTTTTATAAATTTATTATTTTAAAATTTTTTTCTTTATTTTTAAGGAAACGACTGACAATTTACTTCCATTAGGAGAAGATGTGAATGAGGATGAAGAAGCCTCTACATCAACATATGAGGATAGTCCAGCAAAACAAACACCAAAATCAAGGTCTGGTTCTAACAAAAAAAAAAGACTAAAGATGACCTGTCAGCAGAAGTGCTGACTTCATTGCGTGACCACTTCAAAAAACCTAGGAATGAACTTGGCCGTTTTGATCTGATGGGAAAAAGTGTTGCTGAGAGGTTAAAGGGCCTAGAAAAACGCGTGGCCCTCATTGCAGAAAGAAAAATAAATGACATACTATATGAGGCTGAAATGGGTTTTCAAAGTTCATCAACAAGTGAGAGCCCAACGGAGATACCTGCTTCATTCACTGAAATTCATAACAGCGGCAATGGACAAGCCTTCTATTCTCACGACACCACAGCATGCTCTTTTTTTCTCAATAAAATGATGTATAAAACAAAATGAACTTTGATTTGCATTGGAAAATAAAAGCAGTTTCCTAATGAAATAATGTTCCATTTCCGTTTATTTATTTAAAATTATAAAATATGTACATACCTCAATATATTTCCGCAAAACTTTGTATAAGGCGTCACATGTTTCTGGGATAATTTTTCCAAGCGCTTGGGGAGATATTCTTGTAGAGAATTTTAGGCACTCATAGGACCGCCCTGCTGCTAGAAATCTCAATGTAGCAGCTAATCTTTCGTGTGGAGAAATTGCTCTCCTCATGACTGTATCTTTCTTCATAATCAAAGGGGAAACCAACGAAAGCAGTTTTTGGTACACTGATTGAGTCATGCGCAAATAATTGAGGAAATCTAATGGTTCTTCACTTAATTCTGTTAATAAACTAATGTGGGAAGATAAATTTCGTTGTAATAACCACTTCTTGCACCACTGTTTACGCTGTTTATTTTTTCTTTTTTGTAAAATTACAAAAACTAAACCGAGAGCGGGCAAACCGTCCTGCTCGTTCGAATCCATGTTAAAAACTGAAGTACTGAACTGGTCGTGTGTGTACATCTCAGTTTACAGTTTAAGACCGGCAACTCACGTACAGTTATAACTGACAGTTTTAACTGACAGTTAAAACTGTACGTGAATGGGGGGCTAAGAATCGATAAAATCCGTACTCCTCAAGCAATAGAGAACGGCAGGAAAGAAAATTTGAATCCCATATTTTGCCTGAAAGTGAGGTTACCTCTAACTATTCGTGTTCCGGAATAACTAACCCGTGCTAATTTTCTAAGTGGTCACTGGGCTTAAGACGTAGGCTTTTGTCTTATATTCTCTCTCTCTTATTGTTCGGTGATGCTTAAAATATACTTTATTTGGGCTTTTTCTGGAATGAGGCCTTTTAATCGTCGGCGCTACAGCCTTTTCAGCCCTCGAATATTTTCTTTGGGCCTACATCAAGACCATTGTTTGCGTTGACAAGCCAAACATTTTCGAGGAGCTACAGCATCATATTCGAGATGCTATTGTTGGAATAACTCTGCACATATTAAACTAAGTCCTCCAAACTTGGACCGCTCACTGCCGACGCAGCGAAGACGACCGCTTGAATGATGTGCTATTAAACTACTTATAGTAAAAAAAAGCTAACCGAAAATAGGTTTTGGACGCCCTAAATTTACCAGGTTAGGTTGCTATATATATTTCTGGCCTGGGCAACACAAAATGCTGCCTGGCGCCATCTGACATTTCCATTGGAGAGTTTGACATTTGTATGCTACACGTTCTCAGAACGTTTTGACGTACGACCATTATTTGTGTTGTTCACAGTGACTAGAAAAAATTTATTTGGCAAAAAAAAATGGAATTAACTCGTGAGCAATTTCGTGCGATAATTTTTAACAACTTTTGACGTGGATTATCACGACAGAAGTGCATTCATGAACTTAAATTTTTATATGGCGATGAAGCACCTATAGCACTGTGAAAACTGGTTTAATGAATTCAATCGTGGCCGACGGTCGCTCAAAGTCGTGAAAGTCGTCCAAAAACGGCCGTTGTGCCAGAGAACATTCATGCCGTGCGTGAACTGATAATGCACGATCCTAATGGGACATACCGTGAGATAGAGTCATCCTTTGGCATTTCTTCCACCAGCATACAATCAATATTGCATGAACACCTGTCCGAAAAAAAGGTTTGTTATCGTTGGATCCCGCACAATTTGACAATCGCTCAAAGAAATTTTGAATGATATGATCGCGGTGCTTCTAAAGACGTTTATAAGATCGTCACAGGTGGCGTATCTAGATCTATGCGTGTACCCGAAACAAAAAAGCAATCGACCGCGTGGGTCTTCGAAGACGAGCCAAATCCAACAAAAGTTATTCGTAGAAGAAGCACTTCGAAGCAAATGGTCGCCTGTTTCTTCGGCAAAACTGGTCATGTGGCGACTGTGTTTTGCCAGGTCTAAATTCTTTAATATTAAAAACGTCCTTCCTTGGTTCAAAAAACTAACGTCTACCAAATTCATCAATATTAGATGTAATACGAAATGGCTTTTTGGGTTACAAAAACAAAATCGGATGAACACACATACGAGTATATGAGGGAGCTATATGTGACGCGCAAAACCAGTTTTGTTCAGGAGAGCCATTTTAAAGATTTAAATACGTGTATCTTTGGTGTACCATCACTTTCATAAAACGAGCATATCTCTGGGAGAGACCACTTTTGGGGTATGGGATCGGTCTCATTCGATGCTCAGATGTTGTCCACGTAAAAAAAAAGTGAAAATTGATTTTTTTTTACCCTTAGGTCCCTTTCTCTATGCGCTGTCACTAATATTAACCTTAACCGATAGTCTTCATTTTCAATAGAGTCCTTCGGTGATCCAAACAAATAACATGAGCCAAATTTCATTAATATTGGATGTGGGTTCTAGTGCTAAAAACATAAAATCGGATAAATATATTTTTTGGGGCTATATCCTAATCTGAACTGGTTTTCTTAAATTTTAACAATGTCCTCTCTTGATTTAAAAAACAAATGTGTAGGAATTCCATCAAAAGTGGATGTAAAATGTGGCTTCTAGAACTAATATTTATAAATCTGAACAGATATTATTTAAATTTTATAAATTCGGTGCCAGACCCTAAAAATTAACTGGTGCCAAACTTCTTATATATTAGATGGCTCCTAGAACTAAAATCTTAAATCGGATATGAGTATGGGAACTTTATCTTAATCCAAACCGATTTTCTTTAGTTTCAATTACTCGTATCTAAAGCTGAACAGATTTTATTGAAATTTTATAAATTCGGTGCTAGGTCCTAAAAATTAACTGGAGTCAAATATCATCTATATAAGATGGCTCCTAGAATTAAATTCATAAAATCGGATATGAGTATGTGAACATTATCTAAATCTAAACCAATTTTCTCTAGTTTCAATTTCGCTGTTCCTTGGTCCAAAATACTAACGTGTACCAAATTTCATCAAAGTTGGATATAATATGTGTCTTCCAGAGTTTAAGAAATAAATCGTATCTAAACTGATTTTCTTTGATGTCAATGACTTCCTTCCGTGGAAGTAAAATATGGCTTATGGAGCTAAAGCAGATATATCAGATGACAATATATGTAGGAGCTATATTAAAATATGAGCCGATTTACATAACATTTAACTAAGTCCCTCCTTGGTCCAAAACTTAAATGTGCGCCAAATCGTATCAAAATTTGATATACTACTCGTATGTGGACTACAAACATAAAATAAACATATATGTTAGGGAGCAATATCTTAATTAATTTCAATAGCATCTGTCCATGGTCCAAAAAACTTACATCTGCAAATTTCCTAAAAAGCGTACAACAATTGCGACCAGTAGTTTGATTACAAGCTTAGGATGGACGGCCGAGCTGACGACGAACAGACATAGTTAAATAAAATTAGCATTGTTCGATGTACTGGGTGTCCGTCGGGAAGGTATACTACTTTGTTTGTTTATAATATGTCATTAAATGAAAGATAATGGATCTTGTATTGATAAGTAATTTTCTTAATGTCGGCAATTATGTATGGAATACAATATCAGATAAATGTCAGCCTCTGTTAGCCTCATGAGAGTCCTTTTGAGCACATTTTTCATTACATTCAGCACGGCATCGAATTGAGGTTGATGGATTCTTTTGAACACTTTCTTAAGCAGCAGTTATGTTTTCCGCCGATCATGCAGTACGTTGTGGCCCATGCTTCAGTGTATCAACTACAGACCCTCTTTCTTCGAAATCATTCACTACACGATAAATAGTACGTGTTGTTGGCACGTTGTTTCTCCGAATAATTTTACGTAACTTTCTCATCGTCACAGTAATCGATGACGGATTTTGTTAAAATGTTTAACGATAAATTTGCCACGTCTCTACTTTACGACTGCCAAATATAAACTGTCAAGACTAATGTTTACCAAAATAGCGGGAAAGTATACCTTCCCGGTGGATACCCTGTACTTAAAGATGAGTCTAGCTAAATTATTTTTGTAGCTATCGGACAAACATTTGCCATGAAACTAAATTATAATCCCTGTTCCATAGAGTGGTGCAGGGTATACAAATCTCCCTACAAAAAAGAGCCAACCTAATGTACACACACATGCATTTGTGCATATGTTTTGTTAGCGTTTTTTTTTCTTTTCTCAACTCTTCTGTTCTTTGGATAGTGAAAAGTGAAGTGCTCTTCAAGTTAATGCCTGAGTGCCTCCGGCACTTATAACCTTGTACCTCTTCTCAGTGTGTCTCTCTGTGTGTGAGTCTGTATATGTGTGTGTTTGTACATGCGGGCTTGTGTTTGGTTCTTTCTTCTCCACATACGTACATTCTTCCTTTGCTCATTGTGTTTCTCTTTTATTTTTTACAATTTGCCATAAACACACACTAACACACACAGTCGCTCAAACTCGCACATGTAATGCAACAACCCCTGAAACAACAAAGCATAATTAGAGAACGCAGCACCTAAGGTTGCCCCATGTTGTTGTTTTCGTTTCGTTTCATTCTTTTTTCTCGTTTGTTGTGTGCGTCTTTTTCGAGCGCGGCATTGTTACGCAGGAGGCTTGAAGGAGGCTTTAAGGACTGTTTGCATATTAAAGCAGGAGTCCTTGAAAGATAAAAGTGACTAATTGGCGACGAAAATTTCGCTTGCGCTTACCAATGTCACAGAGGAGGCTTCATTACACACATAACGCGAAAGTATTGGATTATTTAATGGGCACGACATAAGAGCCATTTCCAAATAGAATCAATAAGCAACTGGGTTTTTAATGATTTTAATGATGATTGGTCTCTACGACACCATGTCCGCCGAGATATCTTCAAATTTGTTAGAACATTTCTTTTTATGTACCACAACAACGGAGAAAAGGGGATAACTGTTTAAAAATTCCCCAAAACGGCTTGGGTCCGGCTGGTCCAGCAAGTGGTCTATTTTTGAATCATGTATTTATTTGACAGTAACGCCTTTACCGATATCTTGATAGAAAGTTATATTTCCGCGAAAGGGCGTAAAAAAACTGGGACACTTGTAAAGATTTTTTTAACTCAAGTATACTAACGGGTGATCCATCTTGAGGTATTTGTTTTCAATAGCTTTTTTCACAGATTTCACGTGAGTTGTGTTCAACTTTATTTTTTTTCAGTATTGTTTGCCATTGCATCATGGAAAGACCTACACCGAAACAACGTCTCAAAATTGTGCAACTGTATAATGGAAATGAGCTTTCGGTGAGAAACTGTTTTCGACCACAATTTTGTTTAATGATGAGGCACATTTCTGGCTCAACGACAACGTCAGTAAACATAATTGCCGCATTTTGGCTGAAGAGCAAACATGAGAGGTTCAAGAGGTGCCATTATACCCAAAGAAAACCACGGCCTGGTGCGGTTTATGAGCTGGTGATTATTCCACCATCCATATTTTTTCAAAAATGATGATGGTCGGAACATAACCGTGAATGGAGCTCCGTGTCGCGCCTTGATATCGGACTTTTTGCTTCCTGAAATTGAAGCCCGTAATCTTGACGACATTTGGATTTAACAGGACGACTCCACTTACCATACAGCTTCTTAAGCAATAGATATATTAAGAGGTCATTACAAAGGGCAGCCAATTAAACGTTTTGGACCGGTGAATTGGCCGCCTAGTTCGTGTAATATTACAGCTATAGACTTTTTTCTTTGGGGCTACGGTAAGTCCAAATTCTATGCTGACAAACCAGGTACGATTCAGGTTTTGGAAGCCAACATTACGCGTGTCATTTAAGCCATACCGGTCGAAATGATCGAACAAATCATTCAAAATTGGACCTATAGAATGGACACCCTCAAGCGTAGTTGCAGCCAACATTTAACGGAAATTATATTCAAAAAATAACGGCATAAAATGTCCTTTCGAAAGAACCACAAATATTCCACATTTTACTTGATTTTTTCAACTTTTTTTTTATATTGAAAAAATACCTTTAGATTGATCACACGATATAACACAAACACTTCTTTTTAAAAATCCGTTAATTTAAAGCTTTATTTATTAGTATTTGAAAACTTAACTTTCAATTCATTTTTATTTTTGTACATAAAATAATATTATAAAACAAAAAAATAATAAATAATAGTTGCTGCCTTAAAAAAGTTGGATACCACTAAATAAACCATAAATTAACTTTACTCTTCAATACTTTCATATAATTTTTGATTTCAAATTTATTCGATACCACTGCCGATAGTCTTCGAGGCATCAATTTCACTAGGTTTAGGCAGTACGAAGATTCTCCTTCTTTAGTAGTAGGAAGGTACCTTTCCTCCTTTATTACTTGCTCTATCTGTGTTTTGTTGGACATATTCGTATGGCTTTTTAGCTGTTCCACCAAGTGGGCGTATAGATGCTCGACTGGGTTCAGATCGGGCGATTAAGCTGGCGTTGCCAACACATGGGATCAGTTGTATAGAAACCACATTCTGAAACTCAAGGCTTTGTGTTTTGAATCGTTGTCTTGATAGTTGCTGAAATTATCGGCAATACCCAATTTTCGATCAGAATATTTTAAATTATTTTTGAGAATATTCATTTTTTGAATTATACGATATGTTTTTCCTTATGTTTTTAAGGAAGTGGAAAATTAATTATTTTGCAAATATAAAAAGTTTATTTAAAAAAAAAATTGCGATTAGCTTGCGTCGATGTTCGCGGTAAGTAAAAGCGTCTTACGAAACCGATTCACCTTATCAAATACATTTTATTTTCTCTACTATGGAGGTTTCTTATTTCTAATATTCAGTTTCTTCTAGGCTAACCCGTTAACTAACGACTAGTGTTGGAAAACATAATTCAATTAGTAATGCTAATTTAGAGCTTATTCTATTTTAAATTCATTTTTTTAAATAGTAGTATTATTTTAATTTAATATATAATAATTTTCAAAATTTAATATAATTTATTTTATTTATATGACTGCTGGTAAGTACGATCCAACACGAGGGTTGCTACTGATATTTCGGGTCCGGCAATAAAAACACAATAATTTATCATTAGAAATGTTTTTTTTGTTTTTAAAAAATATTCTCCTTTAAGATCAATACACTTTTGCATGCGCACAAACCAATTATCAAAGCACTTTTTCCACTCAGATTGAGACACCTCCAAAACATGATTTTTGAACGCTTCAACAGCTGCTTCAAACGATGAAAAGCGTTGACCATGCATTTCATTCTTGATGCAAGAGAATAAGAAGGAGTCATTGGGTGCCAAATCAGGGGTG
The DNA here is from genome assembly GCA_963513945.1 of Hydrotaea diabolus. Classification (NCBI taxonomy): domain Eukaryota; kingdom Metazoa; phylum Arthropoda; class Insecta; order Diptera; family Muscidae; genus Hydrotaea; species Hydrotaea diabolus. The sequence goes on along the minus strand of OY740717.1, from coordinate 45,613,192 downwards.
TACGGTGGATGACCCATCAATTCGTCATCTTGAGTGGTCAAATAGATGATCATTTCAGCTGATGTGTAAGAGCTCGCATTGTCGTGATGCAAAATAATCCGTCTTCACTTATAATCTTTCCTTATTTCTCGAAAACTGTTGGCAAACAGATGGTTGGATACCACTCAGAATTGACCTCCTTAACCACCACTAAAGTCACTGTGACAACATGGCCGGTTATACCGAAAAAAAACGCAATCACTTGCTTCGATGTACGAACAAATTTCGATTCGATTGCTGATTTGTTTTGGGTTCATATGCATAGATCCCTGATTCGTCACCTGTGAGAATGTTATTTTTTAATTTAATTTCAATTCTCTTCAATGCCAATAATATTCCAACAAGTAATACAATAATCTTAACATAATTTAGTAAAGAGATTAGCCCACTCAGACTTATTCGGAAAATCTAAATATGACATTTATAAATTCAAGGGCAAATTTTCTAAAAAACTTTATACAAATATATTTAGTTAAGATAAAATTAGAGTTAAAGGATAAAAAAAACATCTACGTAGATAGAGCATTTATATTGATAGAACTGAGAGTAGGAACATTTTTCCAAAAAAAAATGTTTGTTATATAATTAATTTTATCTTTTACAAAGGAGACATTGTGTAGTGAGTGAAGACGCTTAGTAGAAAAATGGTATGATAAATTATAAATTAGTTTCACCAGTTTGTTTTGAGAAATCTGCAGGCGTTTAATATGACAATACTAACAACTTTTGTTGGATTTGGCTCGTTTTGAAAGACCCATACGCTCGATTGCTGTTTTGTTTCGGGTTCATATGCATAGATCCATGATTCATCATCTGCGACAATGATATATATTGCCTTTAAGCTACCGCAGTTATACTTTTTAAGCATCTCTTTGCACTAATCCAAACGAGCCTTTTTTTGAGCATTCGTCAAATTATGTGGGATCTAACGAGAACAAATTTTGTTTACGGCCAAATGAACATGCAATATCTTATTGATGCTTGTCATACTAATGCCCAAGGATGCCTCAATCTCACGGTATGTTACATGTCGGTCTTGCTTAATTACTTTACACACAGCGTCGATGGTTTCTGGCAAAGTGACCGAAGTTGTATGTCCTTCACAAAATTCATCCTGGAGCGAACGGCGTCCGAGACTGAACTCTGGGTACCAGCGGTTAACAGTGGTTTTTGATGGTTCTTCATCGCCAGAAGTCGAAACAAGTTGATTTAAACACTCTTGCCTCGATAACCCACGCCTAAAATCGTAAAAAATCATCGCACGATAATGTTCAAGGTATAATTCCGTTTTTGGACTGACATGAATTTTTCAACACACTGTAAACAAAACAATTCGCCCTTAAAAGACAAAACGTTCGGAGTGAAGTTATGCTAAAAAATTTGAAAGTTTCTAATGGAAGTTCCAGTTTTCATCTGGGAACACTAGTATTGTCAGGACCCGAAATATAAAAAGCAACCCACGTATTTCCCTCCAGGTCGATGGACAGACATGAACCCCGATCTACCCCCATGGTTCATAGTATTCGATCGTCCACCATGATTCACAGTCTTTCGTAAATTGCGTTCTTTATGCTCTTAATTTGGTCTTCTCCAGACATATGAGCATCCATTAGATCGAAAAAGGTTTAACTTACCTTTTTGGCAAATAAAACTGTCTTCCAATATGTCAAATCGTTATGTTTGTAGTTTTTTTTTGCAAATTTAATCGGGGTTTTCTTGTTTTTCTCGCATTTTTCGAGCCACTCTTCCACGAAAGGTAATTTTTTGTTAGTTTTTTAGAGAATATGTTACACGAGGCAATTTTACTTTCCTCAACTCTCAGTTTGTAGGAGAGAGACGTAAGGCGAGTGGAATAAAAAAAAATTAACCGTGCTATCAATTTCTTTTTTTATTTTTCGTTGTGTGAAGTTGGCTGCAGATAATTTCAGTATTTTTTCACACAAAAATTAGAACGAATAAATCACAGAATGTCAGAAAAGGCAATAATGAAAAGAAAAGTTGCAGTAACCGAATTGCCTTGTGTAAACGCAAGAGTCAAGTTCAAAAGGATATCATAAAAATTGACGCAAGTAAAGCTGTAAATGGACACTATTTCGAATTGTTTAAGGATTGGAATCCTTTTTTAAAATAATGGGACACCATGAAGAACATAGCATAGGATTTTTCTTGATTTGCTGCAACATCCATCACTCTTCCAAATTAGAAAATATCTGTTTTTTGCCGCAATGTTTTATATTTTACATTAAATTGAATGACATCTAGCGTTTTTTAATGTTATGAACCGTGAAAAGACTTTTTACAGCCTTTCCAATATCTCGGACCGATTTTTCGTCCTGAAAGTGTTTCATAATTAATTTCCTAACTTTAACATAAGTTTAACCACTTTGTCGACCCATTTTTGAAAGTTGTTATGAAAAATAAATATGAGCATTTTTTTGGAAACCGTTAGGTGTTACAACAACAAAATTGAAGCGTTGCCAGATAGAAAAACTAAATTTAAAAAAAAAAATCAGCTGTCTGACTTTCATTTTGACGCTAAAATTACTATTTAGAACTTTTGTAATTTAATTTTTTATACAGATATAAAAATACCAATTATAAATTATTTTTTTAAGTGCTATTACATTAAGCTTTTAACTGCTGCATTTGTATCGGCACACCTCCTTCCGATGGTACAAATATTTGATGACGATTAGGCATAATTGAGGTTCCATGCATTTAATGTGCCGAATTATCTCATCCTTTAGCTCTTGAATTGTTGCTGGCTTATCGACGTACACCTTTTTTTCAAATAACCCCAAAGAAAGAAGTCCATCGGTGTCAAATCACATGATCTTGGCGGCAAATTAACATCGCCACGGCGTGAGATAACTTGGCCATTGAATTTGTCGCGCAAAAGAGCCATTGTTTCGTTAGCTGTGTGGCAAGTGGCACCGTCCTGTTGAAACCACATGTCGTCCACATCCATATCTTCCAATTCGGGCCATACAAAATTCGTTATCATCTCACGATAGCGAACACCATTCACAGTAACTGCCTGACTGGCCTCGTTTTGGAAAAAAACACGGCCCGATGATGCCGCCAGCCCATAAACCGTACCAAACAGTCACTCTTTGCGGGTGCATTGTTTTCTCAACAATCACTCTTGGATTATCATTCGCCCAAATGCGCCAATTCTGCTTATTGACGAATCCACTGAGGTGTAAATGTGCCTCTTCATCACTGAAGATGATTTTCTTCGAAAATTTATCATCCGCTATATATTAACTTTAACGCGTTGCTCGCTTGTGTATCTTTCCATGGTTCAATTTGTGTTTGTCTGATATTTAAAAAATATCAAATGAAATGCAGAAAAAAACTTGACGTTTATGTGTGGTTCACCTTCAACATCGGCCCTCAAAATTTAACCACCCTTTACAAAATTTGTACATGTTGTCCCAGTTTAATTTTGAGCCACTGTAGATCGATTTAATTTTCATAAACTTTGCAAAATAATGCAAAATTATTTCCATTGTAAATTCATTGTAGTTGAACAGTGCGTTTATTGAAAATGTGTGTTTGACACAAATGAGGTATCCGACGCTCCTGCGGTATGGCACAAAGTTCGTGAGACTGGCATGCTAGAGGTCAACACTCGCCATAACTCCCCGGTGTGCATTAACGATATCGTGGTTACCGTAGTTGCGAGTGTGCGATTCAGCCCTGGAACTACAACTTGCTACGATCTCAACAACTCAAGATCTAATGCACCAGCCTAACAAAGTTATTGTTCACGTACAGGGTTCCACACCACCATCCACTTTGTTATCGCTTCTCGGTTTGGATTTAAGAGTAGATCGAAGAGGTTTGCTTGAAATATCATATTTTATGGCCAAGCAAATTTTCATCTCGACGGCTTTGTTGACAAACAAAACGGCCGCATTTTGGGATCGAAATCCCAGCACATGATTGTCGACTAGGTACGGCAAACATGGAGATTAGGAGTCAAGTGAAGATTTTGGATTTTTGTTTGAAAATGATACTAAAAACAAGTGGGTCGCCTAAGAGTGATAGGAGTGTGAACGAATATCATGCCAGTAAAGACAGGTTCAAATCCGGGTAAGAACATCTAACAATACTTCAGCGGTGGGTGCCCAGCTCGTAGATGGCACGACCTTACGAGATAAAAGAATTATCTCTAAGTCATGAATGAACTTCTCTGCATAATGCATTAGCCGTTCGGAGCCGACGTTAAGCAGTAAGTCCCGGTCAGTAAGTATAAAAATTATATCGTGCAAAGCTCATTGAGTTGGGAAAAATTTCCCCCTTGTAAGCGTGTTTTTTTAGACGTGTGGTTTTCAAGAAAAAGAAATACAACGCATATAATTAAAGTTATGGCCAAGATTTTAGCTTCATTCTAAAGATATGGATTTGTCATTATGTTTAAAAATTGATTTCGGGCAAATAGCCGCCGTGGCTGGCTCGAATAAATTTCAGCCGAGGCGCCCAATTTTCGAAAAATTTTCGCAGCATTTGGGGCCGTATGGTAGCAATGACGCCCCGAATATTATCTTCCAAGGCGTCAATCGTGGCGGACATATCTGCTTAGACAAGCGACTTCACATAACCCTACATAAAATAGTTCAGCGGTGTTACATCTTGAAAGCGACACCACAAGTCCACGACGCGAGATAATGCGCTCACCAAAAGCTTCTTTCAATAAAATGACTGTAGAGCCATGTTGTGGGAACCAAAGATCGACCACATCAACATCATCCAATTCAGGCACAAAAACGTCATTAATCAAGGCTCTACTTATATAGAGTTCCTTATGACAATGACATTATGGCCGGCTTCATTTCTGAAGAAATATGGAACAATAATTCTCTTTGCCCATAGATCACACCAAACAATGAATTTTTGAGGATGTTACGGCGTCCCAACAATGGCTTGTGGATTTTCATTACTCCAAATGCTACAATTTTGGTTGTTAACGTCCCCATTCAACTAAAAGTTAGCTTCATCGCTCAACAAAGTTTTCTTGTAAAATTCAGGATCGATGGCCATCTCGTTTAGATCCCATTCACCACCAAACGTTATTCTGGAGTAAATCTATTCATTATGAAATGGCAAACTAAACTGAGCATAAATCAAGTGACAGCGGTCAAAAAGACCAACTCCGGAAAAATTGTGGCCAGCTTGAAAACCACACGTCTAAAAAACACCCTTTATTAAAAGTACAATGTAATAAACCCACGATGTAATGAACGCCCTGTGATACCTGCATTGATTTCTGTCTTTAAAAGTACAAGACCAATGTGGTTCGCTTGATAAGAATATAGTAAAGGTGGTTAAATTTTAAGGGCCGATGTTGATTTTGAATAAAACATAAATTATTTAGGAAATTTTTGTCATTTCTTTTTATTACTATTGGTTTGGTATTATATTTTATATGTATGGAACAAAATATCGGCCAAATGGCCGCCGCGACCTCGGCGGCACACCTCCATCCGATGGTCCAAATTTTCGATGACGCTGAGGCATAATTGAGGTTATATGCCGTTAATGTGCCGAATTATCTCATCCGTAGGCTCTTGAATTATTGCTGGCTTATCGACGTTCACCTTATCTTTGAAATAAGTCCAACGGTGTCAAATCACATGATCTTGGCGGCCAATTAACATCGCAACGGCGTGACATCACGCAGAGAAAAGATATGGTTACTATATGGTCACGACAACAATAGTATGTTCTCAGCAATAAAAGTATGGTCGTCGCAACCATAGTATTGTTTTTGAGCTTAATTTTGACAATAGTATGATTGCGGCAATATTAATATTGTTGAAAAGTAACAATAGTAATATTGCCAAATTTAGAAATGAAAACTTGGTTGTAGCAACAATATAAATATGATTGGTGGGACAAAAGTATTGTTTTCATGGGTGTTACGTTAACAATAATATAATTACGGCAATCAAACCGGCAAAATGGTATTTTTTTTTTAATTTGACAATGTTATTTTAACGAAACTTACGCAATAATAGATCTTTTTATATGTAAATTAATTTTTTCAAAACAAACTACGGATTAGTATAACTGAAATGTTTTTAATAAATGAATTTTTTACTGTTAATTAAATCACTCCTTTTATTAAGAGTTTAATGTATTGAACAGGGATTAAACCGGCTCAGACCTCTTGCTTCTATATTTAAATAGAAGACACGTTTTTAACAAAAATGGCAAAGTGACATTGATTTTCGTGGCTGCACACTACTTTTATCATGATTTCGGGTCCGTGACAACCCTCATCAGAAAGCCTTGCTGCAATTGTTGGTGGTGAGAAATTCAACATCGGCATTAAAATTTAACCACCCCTTTAACGGGTTTTTAAAAAGTACCATAACAATTTGATCTCTTTATGTCAACGCTCCCACAAACATTTTTAATGATCTTTTTATCAAAAAGTCAACATTTTCATCATGGTTAAGTTCAATTAATAAGCGGCCCACCAAAAAGACTGTTCGTGCTACACGTAGTGGGTTAATTTGAATCCAAATTTTCTTCTGTGGATGTTCCGGCGATAAAGAGATGTCGTACCGCTCGAAGCGACGAAAATATCACAGTGTATCCGTTCAAAATGAGCCAAATCAGTCGATTCCACGTCGTTCTTAGGAATTGGCCATCCCTTAAATCACACTGTAGCGTATTTTGCTAAAAAAATCTTGGCCTTCATCCTTTTAAGATCAAACTACTCAAGAACTAAAGCCACTTGATCATTTGAAACGCCGATACTTCTTCGATTGGGCTCTGGCAAAGTTTTACGAAAATCCAGAATTTCATCGAAAAATCATCTTCAGCGAAGAAGCTTTTTTCTAGCTGAGTGGTTTTGTCAATTGCAACAACCCAATAACAAAAGACGAGCCCAGAGACAACATCAAATGCGGAACACTAAGTATTGCCTGGCGCCATCTAACATTTCGATTGGAAAGTTTGCATCGATGAACTTAAATCTTTGTATGGCGATGAAGCACCATCCTATAGCACTGTGAAAAACTGATTTAATGAATTCAATCGTGGCCGACACTCGCTCAAAGACGAAGATCACGAAGGTCGTCCAAAAACGGCTGTTGCGTCAGAGAACATTGATGCAGTACGTACTGATAATGCATGATCGTCATGTGACATACCGCGAGATAGAGGCATCCTTGGGCGTTTCTTCCACCAGCATACATTCGATATTGCATGAACACCTGACCGTAAACAATGTTTGTTCTCGTTGGATCCCGCACAATTTGACAATCGCTCAAAAAAGGCTCGTGTCGATTGGTGCAAAGAATTTTGAAAAAATTGGATCGCGGTGCTTCAAAAATTTTTTATAAGATCATCACAGGTGCCGAATCATGGATCTATGCGTCGATTCGTGCAAAGAAATTTTGAAAAAATACGATCGAGGTGCTTTAAAAGATGTTTATAAGATCGTCACACGTGACGAATCATGGATCTATGCGTATGAGCCCGAAACAAAACAGCAATTGACGGTGTGGGTCCTCGAAGACGAGCCAAATCCAACGAAAGTTGTTCGTGGGAGAAGCACTTCGAAGCAAATGGTCGCCTGTTTCTTCGGTTTCAATAGTCGCCTGTTTTTTCGGCTGTTTCGCTTGAGCAACGGAGAAATTCAAAAAACGAACAAGAGAAGACGAATCATTGAGCACCATGAGAATGCAAGCTCTAACACATCGCCTTAAACCACCGCCTTTTTGACCGGCCAAACCGCCGTACAGCCCAGACTTGGCACCCAATGACTTCTTTTTATTCCCGCGCATCAAGAAAAAAAATGCGTGGTCAACGATTTTCGTCGCCAGAAGATGCTGTTGAAGCGTTCAAAAGCCATGTTGTGGAGGTGTCTCAATCGGAGTGAAAAAAGTGCTTGGTTTGAGCGCATGCAAAAGTGTATAAATCATGCTGGAGAATACTGTGAAAAACAATAAAACCATTTTTGATGATAAATATCCGCATTTTCATTATTAGGCCAGAAATATATATAGCAGCCATCGTATCTCTTAAATACTCGGTGTTTTATTAATATATAAAATTGTTATGTCCTTAATGTAAATCCCTGTATATTGTCCTAACACTACTAAAATTACAACTCTCCTCCAAACTCGAGTCAGAGTAAATCTTCTCAACTACTTATTGAATAGGTAATGTATGTAAACTGTGTTTTCTTTGTAAAGAACTGTCTTAAAAACTGAGTTTCCTTTTACAACGAATGTTGATGATTACAACAGACATTGTATTTAACCAACCGAATCATTGTAGCTCGGACCATGTTCCAACTAATTTTTTCCTTTGTAATTTAAATAAAGAAATAATTTTAATTTTTTTTATTTATTTATCTTCCTAGCTTGCCCTTATTGTACAAGACCAAAAGAAAGTAACCTTGATTTCATGTTATTATTCTCATGGCATTTAAATTGCATTAAATCTCCATCACAAATTAAACAGGAAATCTTTTACAAAGTCTTAGCAATTTTCTGGTAATAAAATTTGTGATCATAAAAAGTCTGCCTTTGTCTAACTACTTTTAATTGTAGTTTCATGTCTGCTAATCTGGTGTCCTTTATAACACGAAATCCTCTTAAATGTTATTACTTACTTGGGTATGTGTTAGAGAGCTCATCCGTTCGCTCTCCGCCACTCATACCGACTTATATCCCCCATATATCCCTTCCCCTTCACCAGAAGAAGTGCTTTTCATAAGTTACGGTCACATTTTGTAAAATCAACAGAAGCTTAGAAAATGCGAAACTTACATTAAAAATGAAAAGCGAAAAAAACAGGAAAGGAGAAAAAATGTCATAATTTGTTCATAATTACATCCTGATTAGTGAACACACAGAGACATTAGGAGAGTGAGATGGGAACAGTGCAAGAGTAAAACTGAAATGAGGATATGCTACTCTAAACATACACATACTCTGAAACATATACAGGGGAGACACACAAAATCACTCATGGTAGATCATATGCTTCAGCTGAGTGTGTGTGAGGGAGCGTACACATATAGGTGTGTCTTGTGAGTGTGTGTACTCATACTCACTCCTCCATAAGTAAGTAGTGAGTAGAAGCCAACAACAACAAAGTTGTTCACATCTAACGGTAACAACTGTAATTCATACTAATCCGAAGGAATTGCATTTAGAAATGTGAATGTAGTCAAAGCTCGCCATCACTGGTACACCGTACTCTCTCACACAGTCAGAAACACTCCAATATTTCCACCACATGATGTGAGTGAAATTGTACAGTGGAAGGCTTGCAGTAAAATTCCAATTACGACGGTTGCTATATATTAACTCGTGAACATTTTCGTGCGATCACTTTTCACAACTTTCGACGTGGATTATCACGACAAGAGTGCATCGATGAACTCAACTCTTTGTATGACGATAAATCACCATCCTATAGCACTGTTAAAAACCTGTTTAATAAATTCAATCGTGGTCGACGCTCGCCCAAAGACCAAGGTCGTGAAGGTCGGCCAAAAACGGCCGTTGTGCCAGCGAACATTGATGCCATGCGTGAACTGATAATACAAGATCGTCATGTGGCATACCGTGAGATAGAGGCAACCTTGGGCATTCGATATTGCATGAACACCTGGCCGTAAAAAAGGTTTGTTCTCGTTGGATTCCGCACAATTTGACAATCGCTCAAAAAAAGGTATGAGCCCGAAACAAAACAGCAATCGACCGTGTGGGTCTTCGAAGACAAGCCAAACCCAACGAAAGTTGTTCGTGGAAAAAGCGCTACGAAGCAAACGGTCGCCTGTTTCATCGGCATAACTGGTCATGTGGCGTTTGTTCCGCTTGAGTAACGTAGAACGGTCAATTCTGAGTGGTACACTACAATTGGTTTGCCTGAAGTATTAGGAGAAATTCGAAAAACGAACAAGAGTAGACGAATCATTGTGCACCATGACAATGCGAGCTCTCACACATTGACTCAAACCAGCTCGTTTTCGACCGGCCAAAAGGTCGAATTGATGGGTCTTGCGCCGTACATCACTGACTTGGGACCCAATGACTTCTAATTATTCCTGCAAGAAAAAACACTCAAAACACCCAAAGCACTCAAAACACTCAAAGAACTCAAAACACTCAAAACGCTCAAAACAATCAAAACGCTCAAATACTCAAAAAGCTCAAAACACTGAGAGCACTCAAAACCCTAAAAACGCTTAAACACTCAAAACACTCAAACGATTGGTTGTATAATTCAAGCTGGATAATACTTAGAAAAACAATATAAATATTTTTGATGATATATATTCGCATTTTCATTATTAGGCCAGAAATATATATATCAGCCCTCGTTAACAACATTTTATTATACCTAGCAACACTCTAAGGAACCGGGCATTAAAAATGTTGATGGCAAATGCTGTAACAAAAGTATTTGTTCAAACCACCTCTCATCCGTCTGCTGACCATTACCAACTGTTTATCAAAATAAAGGGTGGTCTTCTATCATAATTAAAAAAAATTAAGATAATTTTCTGAAAACTCTTTGTTTAATTTACAACGAACATCGAGAGTGTTAGTTGGACCACCCTTTACAAGTGCAAGATTGATGTTAAATAATACTTCAATTCGATGAACGCATAAAAATGACATAAAAACTACGTATTTCAAATTGAAAAATTAATTCTCCAAATCGATGAATTTTTCATCAATTTGATGTAGAACTATTGAAACATCTTTTTCATAGATTTGATGTACATATATTTATTCAGAGTAGTCAACAGACCCATATGGATCGTGCCGAGTACCAAATTGGACCAAATCTTAAATATATTTGGATTTGTGAGAAAGTCTCAGTATTTTTAGATACCTTTATATCCACGAACATAAGGGAACGGTTTCTATGGCCCAGATCCCACTGACCACGCCCTGGGCAACTCAATGCAATATGACTGTTAATATAATTATAAAGTCGTGTTTTACGCTCCAGACCATATATCCAAAAATGGGCTTATATAGACCAAATGAAACCAGAATTAGTTGTTTGTCATTGTAATATACTACTTGAAATCAGAATTAAATGAGTATTCTTGAGCAATTGTATCTAAAATCGGTGGGGACCTTTATTCTGAAGCTGTACAATAACGTGGACCGATATAACCCATCTGAGGTGGTAACTGACTTATCTTATGAACTCTGTCAACTTCCGTCAAGATTGCGTGTAATATGTGGCTTCTACAAAGACATTGGAATGAATAGAGCATTATTGGCCCAACAACTTACATTTTATCAAATTTTACTTAGATCGGACCACAATTGCAACATGTAAAGGGTTTCCTACTACAACTGACGATGTAATTTGTAAATAACACAAAGAGTTTTCAGAGAATTATCTTGATATTTTGTATCATCATGCAAGGATCTATGGAAATTATGTGTGAAATAAAATATCGACCAAATGCTCCACACGGCTTCGGTGTCATACCTCTTGCCGATGGCCCATACTTTCAATGACTCTGAGACATAACGAAGGTTCAATGTAGTTAATGTGCCGAAGAAAGAAGTCCAACCGTGTCAAATCATGATCATGGCGGTAAATTAACATCGTGGGTCATTGAATTCCTGGCGCCAATGAGCTATTGTTTCGATGGTTGTGTGACAAGTGGCACAAACTATTCTATAGTCAAGGTCCATATCCTCAATTTATGGCCACAAGACGTCCTTTATCACCTCGTGCTAGTGAACACCATTCACGGTAAATGCTTGGAAGACTTCATTTTTGAAGAAGTACTGCTCGATGATAATGCCAACCCATAAACCGCACCTAACAAAAACTCTTGGTGGATGGATCGGCTTTTCAACAATTACTCGTGGATTCTCATTTGACCAAATGCGGCAATTTTGCTTGGTAACGAATTCACTGGGGGCACATTTGGTCTATTATGCTGACCAAAAAAATTACGAAGTGCACGAAATACATTTTGATTTGAACGCCCTTTTTCGTAAAGGTTTCAACAATCTTAACAAGCTGGTCAATTCTGCACCTTTCCATTGTTGAATTTGTCAAACACTGAAGCAAAGAAAAAACAAAGTAAGTTGGGCAAAAAAATGAATGCATTAAGGTTGGACCCTTAATGAAATGAAATGTACAATTGAAATATGGTCTCAAATCTGACTATTATATAAACATGAAAACCAATTTTCATTCAATTAAAGTAAAATATTCTTCCAATTGATGTACATTATTCTTTAGATTGATGTACAATGTTCTTCAAATTGATGTTCATTGCCTAATATTTTAACGTAGTATTACGTTTGCCAAATTGATGTAGGAAAAAGTTATTGATGAAAAGTTCTGCATCAAATTAAAAAAAAAATTGTTGTTCTAACCGAAAATGATGTAAAAATTCATCATATTGATGTACGGATTCATTAGACTAAATAACCGGTTTAGTCAGTGTATGGACATGTTAATACTTTTAAAACACCTAAAAAATTCGACCCATGACTACCCTATCAAAGTACAAACAAAAGTGGACGTTTTTTTAAAACCAATGGGTTTATGATTGCAACCATAATCTCATTCAAAACATTGAAATAAATCCACATTTGGATTCATTAGAAAATTTACTTTGATTTGAGTTCCCTTTCCTCTTCTATTGAACATAATGGCGGTTTTATCGTCCCCTTCAGGCTATACGTCATACCAAGATAAGGGAAAAAAGAAAATTTCAAATTAATCCATATTTGGATTCATACTAAATTTGCTTTAATTTGAGCAACCATTAGTCAATATATTGAAGGCCCGTTTTTGGTCAAAAGTGCCACAACTTCCATCAAATATTCACTTTTTTAGGTATTAAGTGCGCCCTAACTAACAGTCAACAGTTTAATCATTGTTAGTCTACAAATAATAATGACTTGGTAAGCAAAAAAAAAATGCCTTTTCTGAGGCAACTTTAGTCCCTTAAAGGGAATCTATTATCTCCTAAGGCAGATTTCGTCTTTTTACAATTTCAAACAGATTATCACCAGAACCCATAGTCATGCTAAATTTCTGGATCCTTGACAGTAGTAATTTACGACGATTTAATAGACTAGTGTGGGTGATCCATCTAGAGGTATTTTTTCAGAACAAAAATTATATAAAAATTCAATTCAAGTGTAGAATCTTTATTGGTAATTTGAAAGGACATTTTATGGCATTAATTTTTTGAAAATAATTTCCTACAAATGTTGGCATCTGCATTATGAAAATGAGCGTTCGGTGAGCAACGGGAAGATCCGCTGTTTTCGACCAAAATTTTGTTCAGTGATGAGGCCCATTTCTGGCTCAACGGCAAATTCAATAAACAAAGTTCCCGCATTTGGGCTGAAGAGCTACAACAAGAGGTTCAAGAGGTGCCATTATACCAAGAGAAAAGCACGGTTTGGTGCGGTTTATAAGCTGGTGGAATCATCGGTGCAAGTTTTTTCAAAAATGATGATGGCCGGAACGTAGCCTTGAATGGTGCTCGCTATCGCGCCATGATATCGGTCTTGATTCTATCTAAAATTGAAACCTGTAATCTTGACGACACTTGGTTTCAACTGGACGGTGCCTCTTGTCATATAGCTGCTCAAACAGTGGATCTATTGAGAGGTCATTTCGAAAAGCAGCTAATTTCGCGTTTTGTACAGGTGAGTTGGTCGCCTAGATCGAGTGGTATCACACCTTTAGACATTTTTCTTTGGGGTTACGTAAGGTCCAAAGTCTATGCTGACAAACCAGCTTCGATTCAGGTTTGGAAGCCAACATTACGCGTGTCATTAAAGCCATACCGGAAATGCTTGAACGAGTCATCCAAAATTGGAACCGCAGAATGGAAACCCTGAGGCATAGTTGCGGCCAACATTTGAAGGAAATTATATTAAAAAAATAAATGCCATAAACTGTCCTTTCAAATTAGCAAAAAAGATTTCACACTTGATTTGAATTTTTATATTTTTTTTGTTCTGAAAAAATATCTGTAGATGGATAACCCTATATAAGGGAAAACAGTCGAATATTGAAATCGCAACTATTCTTGTAAATTCAGAAACAATCAAATTTAAAAAATTAAAAAAATGAGAACTTCAGCTATAAAATATAATATACGAAAGATGGAAGATGTTTTAAGTTACTTTTAAAAAAAAGTAAATTATTAAACTAAATGTTTTTATTTTATAAAATTATTTTTCGGCTTGAGGTCATTTATTTAAACTCGTTGTTCTACGAGGGCGACCGCAAAAGTAACTGGCCTAACATAAAAAGAACCGTTTTTTGGGAATAATTATTATTTATTTTTCAACATAATCTCCTTCCAACGCATCAAACGTTTTTCAAGTTTTTTAATTCCATCCGGAAAATAAGATTTTTCAAGACCTTCAAAATATGCCTCAGTTTCAGCAATAACCTCGCTATTGGACGAAAATTTTTTGCCACCGAGAATTTTTTTTAAATTTGGAAACAAGAAATAATCTGAAAGAGCTAAATCTGGACTATATGATGGATGCGGAGCAATTTCAAATCGTAATTCGGCCAGTTTTTGTTGAGTTAAAAATGCAGTGTGTGAAGGAGCATTATCTTGATGAAAAAGAACTTTTTTTTCTAAATGCGGTCGTTTTATCTTGATTTCTTCACTCAACCGATCCAATAATGCACAATAATATTCACTATTTATAGTTTTTCCTTTCTCAAGATAATCAATAAATAGTATACCCCTTGCATCCCAAAATACTGTGGCCATTACTTTTCCTGCTGACTTAACAGTTTTCGCCTTCTTGGGACCACCTTTACCAGCATCTATCCATTGTTCTGACAGTTCTTTGCATTCTGGGATGTAGTGATGGATCCATGTTTCAACAACAGTTATGAATCGGCGCAAGAACTCTATTGGATTACGCTGATAAATCGGTAAAAGCTCCTCGGATTTGGTCCAACGGACGATTTTTTGGGGCAAAGTCAACAAACGCGGCACATATCTTGCGGATAGCTTTTTCATGTGGAGTTCATCATGTAAAATACTCCAAACTTGTTTTTCGTGTATTTTAACAATATCAGCAAGTTCTCTGAGCTTTATTCGTCTATCTTTAGCCACTTCATTAAATATTTTTCTAATGTTTTCAATAGTAGTAGCAGTTTTCGGTCTTCCAGAGCGTTGTTCATCTTCCGTACTTGAACGACCCATTTTAAATTGTTGAACCCAGGATTTCACGGTGGAGTATGATGGTGCATTATCACCATGAACAGTATCCAATTCATCTTTGATTAATTGTGGCGTATAACCTTTCATATAAAAGTGTTTAATTACCGCACGAAACTCTTTATTTTCCATTTTTCAAAAATTATAAAACTTGTTTACTTCAATCACCTGTAACAAAGAAACTAATCATTAAATATTTCGGAAATTTTGACAGATGGCTTATAAAAGATTGCTTTTAAAAATAAAAAAAAGTTGCTAGTAAATCAGAAAATGTGCCATGCCAGTTAGTTTTGCGGTCGCCCTCGTATGTGTTGTTTAATTTTTATTTATCCCAATATTTCGATTGACTTCGTCCATCATCTTCAGGGGTTGTCACTGACAAAATACAAAACATGATTACATTTAATAAACCAAACATTAACACAATATTTATAAAATAACAACACTAAAGGTCAACTATTCACTTACAACTAAATGTTGTCATCAAAACTTTAACAATTACAAACAAAAAATTATGGAGTAAAGGATTTTTCGATAGCCTTTGCACGAAAAAAAAAGTTCTACTACGACATATCAAAAAAATCATTCGAGGCGCCCAAATTCCAACTTGACCTATTATCACATTTATTTTTAAGGTAATAAAAAAATATTTTTTTTAAAGATTACTTTTGCAAGTTGAGTTACAATACATACACATTTATTTTGCCCATACAATACAATTAAAAAAACGACTGAGAGAATCGTAAAGAATCATGCCAAAAGGTGTCAATAAATCGATGGCAGAATATCGACAAATTGTTTGTCCTTACAAATCGGCTCACCTTAGTATAGATTTTATAGCACTTTTGCAAACTGGTTAGAGGGCAAGGCAAACTTAATGTCCAGGTATCTTCAGAAAGTAAAAAATCAAAAATTGTAGGAGACGTCATAACCAAGATTAAGATCTATTTTATATTTTTTGGCAACGTCAGATCCGCACATCTCTAGCATTCGAAATCAATAGAAAGTAGAACACCGGGACTTACATGAAGAACCAAATGGGTTTCTAAACGACAGAAATAATAGGGAACTAAATATGGAATATTTGCAGGAAATGTTTCAACCGAACAAATAAAAAGGGCTGTTATAAAGATAAGAGTTTGCAATTATGTTTTCTAAATGATTTCGGGCAAGTGGCCGCCGCGGCTGGCTCGAATAAATTCCAGCGAGAGGCCTAATTTTCGAACACTTTTTGCAGCATTTTTTTTGGGCCGTATGTCAGCAATAACGCGCCGAATATTCTTTTCTAAGGCGTCAATCGTGTCGGGCGCGATGCTGCGCTCAAACCGAACCATATTTTTGGTAACAAATTTCAAAAATATGCAAACGTTGTTCCGGTGTAGGGCTATTCATTATGAAATGCAAACTGATCATAAATCAAGTGACAGCTGTCAAAAAGGACCAACTCTGAAAAAAGTGTGGCCAGATTGAGAGCCACTTTCGAAAAAAGAAATAAATATTTTTCGTTGATGATACTTAATTAAAAAAAAAAATAAAAATAAAAAAGTTCGCTATGCAAATAATTTTTTTTTTTTTAATACAGAGGAAAACAAAATTTTTTGGTTAATTTTTTTTTTTAATTTTTCAAAATTTATTT
Organism: Hydrotaea diabolus; assembly: GCA_963513945.1. NCBI lineage: Eukaryota > Metazoa > Arthropoda > Insecta > Diptera > Muscidae > Hydrotaea > Hydrotaea diabolus. The sequence goes on along the minus strand of OY740717.1, from coordinate 45,596,291 downwards.
GTAAAGTGTTTTATATATCAACGTTTAATTAACTTGTAATAAATAAAGAAGATGAAAATCACAAAAAACCCTACATTTCAATGCTAAATATTAAAAAAATTATATGTTCAATTTTGATCATGAACTCCCCAATAACTACTGAACCGATTTTAAACTGGAGATAACCTAAAGGAGTTATCCGCGAATAAAAAAAGTTAAAATATCTCTATCGTTTCAAAATTTACAGAGTTTTGGGCAGAAAAACACGATTCTGAACCACTGTACGCCGTCTCGTCAGTGCGCAATGTACGACAACATGGGTGCTGACCACTAGCTGGCGCTCTTCTCTGCAGCAGCTGTGATGGGTTCGATACTTTGGCCAATTGCTTTTTCAATAAAAGCACTGTTTGTTCTACACCTTCTTTACCTTGCCTGGGGAAATAAGACTTCGAGAGGGAATGAGCAGTCACTGCACAAAAAAAATAAGATTCAAAAAGAAACTACTAAATGAAACACCAGGTACACTTTTATAAAAATTATATGTTCAATTCAAATACGCCCCACTGTGCATACAACAACGTAAATGCGTCAGTTGTACAAGCATCTCTATCTCCACTGGCAGCGAACATAGAATTGTACAAAAAATATTAAAGAACTTTGACATATGACAACTATTTGGGGGTGTCACATAGATTTTTTTAATAGCTTAAGATATTAGGTTGGATTGAAAATAAGAAAATCATTTTGTTCTTCAATATTTGGAAAAGAGATTAATATCAACCGATCATCTTAACTGCCCAGACATATTTATCTGGAGCCTTGAAATGAAAGCAGATCATAAAATAAAGCTTTTTTTCAGCTCAGGCGGCACAGCTTTTTCACACTTACTTCTGCAACTTTCAACATGAACGTGTGAGATTGAACTTCTGCCGCACCACCAGCATTGTTGGTCTGTGAACAGCTTAAGTTTTTTTTTGAAAAATATTTCATTTTTGTGTGTCATCATCAATTTAAATTATTTGAATAACAAAAGTTTGTTGGCTGCTTTAAAATTGTGTTTTTTTAAATACTTACTGCAATTTTCTTTCGTTCCATCCTATTAAATGTGTGTTTCTCGATACTGGCATTGTATATTGGACTGTTCCATAGAGCATTTCACAGATAAAATGTTTTTTACGTATGAAATGTCCTCCAAAAGACATTATGAGACAGGTAAGCTGAAAACATATAGAATGGGATTTGTAAGTAATTATGAAAACATCACGGGTAATGGATATTGTATTTGAGTATAGATTTAAAGTAGATTGAACCAAAAACTGGAATTAATGCGAAGCGATAATACTTTCAATCTCAAAAGGAAGCAAACAAAAGAAAAGCAAACCAAGTATTGTTCTCAACATAATATCAATTAGTCTTAACAATACCCCCAGTCTTAAAAATTCCCCAGCCAGATTGAATAACACCAGAATTAATAAGATTTGTTTCCAAAATCTCGCTAGCTTTGTATTCGCTGAACCTTTTAATGTCTGTGTTTTTTATTACTCAGAAAAATGTATTTCGTGTAAATATGAAAATAATGAAATCTTTAAAAAGTTTATCATAATTTAATGACGCCACCGCAAAACGCTAAAAAGGGTTTTTAAGGTTAAGTAAATAAAAGCCCAAAATTCATTCAGTGCTCGCGTTTAGGCGCCAAAATGCAAACAAAACAATTAAAGTCTACGTTAAGAATTTAATGCCTTTCACGGACATTATTCTCAATTTTGCCTTTTTGTCATAAATTAATTCAATTTTCTAAGCTGAAAAATATTTTATGACTTCGGACTGCGCTTGCTATGCTTGTAATAAATAATCTGTAATAAAAACTCTGCCAAAGAATTGAGTGCATACTCAGTGTGTCAGACAGTTTGTAACAATACGATATATTCATCTGAGACCGTATGCACTGAAAAAAGTGCTATCGATGGTAATTTTTATTTGCAAGGAGTTGATTTGGCGAACCTTCCAATTCGCTTTAGCTTCTCAAAATTAACTTTACAGGAATTTTAATCTGAGGTAGATTTTGTCAGAAAAATGTTTCCTCTTTACGTCGAGGATTAATTGTCCATTTGGGCTATGATACGAGTAACAAAAACAAGTAAACACATCATTATCGTATTTTAGTCGCTGCGATCCCATAAATTGGTCGAAAGAGCAGTATTTTGTAAATATTTGTATTCGTTACGAAATGTCCGTTCATTTGAGTACCATATATCAATAAAGGGCGATTTAAAATTTAAAATTTGAATCGGCTGCAAAAAAAGTACTAATAATTTTTTAAAATTTCTAGTTTTAATGGAAAGGTTGAACGTTGTCATTTAATAATGGAACACAATATCATTCATATGACTACCACAACTGGCTCGAGTAACATTTTCGATTGTTTCCGGTCGAATCTCTTCAAAGGCAAAAAAATCGTAGAGCATGGCGCCGTTACTGTTAACGGCGGATTCTTGCTCTTTTTCGAAGAAAAAAAATGACCCAATTATGCCGCCAGCCCAAAATCCTCACCAAACAGTGACTCGATGTGGATGCATTGGCTTCTCAATAGTCACGTGTGGGTTCTCTGAGCCCCATATGCGGCAATTTTGCTTATTGACATAGCCACCGAGAAGAAATTGAGCTTTATCTAAAAACACGATTTTTTGGTAAAATTTTTCATTTTGTGCCAAACAATCTTTAGTCCATAGGGCGAAGCGAAAACGCATCGGATGGTGTTCCATTATTATATGCTAAAGTTTAACCTTTCCAATAAAATCAGAAATTTGAAAAGATTTTTTGTACTTAGTAGGGACATAAATACTGTTACAACATTGAACACACCCATTTCAATATAAGAACTGAACATACCCCGTTAATGTCATATGGGTTTTGAAAGCTAACCTAAATAGCGTTAGTCTGTAACGGGATTTTAAAATTGTTTCAATTTTCATTATGGAGTGGTCAGATAATGAGAACCGTATCGCTGTAATGGCGCTTTTCAAGTGTGAAATAAAAAAAAAGGCGATATTTTCAAAACGATCCGGCCACTAGGGATTAGCCGCATGTTCGTCTACCGATGCATACAACTGTTTGAGGAGACTGGAGATGTAAACGACCGCCACCGGTCGGGCCGCCCATGCTCTGTTCGAACACCGCATCTCATCAAAGCCGTTAAATTAAGAATTCACAGAAATCAGCTCCGAAAACAGAAAATCATGGCCCGTGAGATGAATATCACGCAAAAGTTCATGAGTCGAATCATTAAAAAAGACTTGGGACTTGGGGCTTTCAAATGACTTATCGGCCATTTATTGACAGCAGCTTTAAAAAAAAATAGGTTGAAAAATGCAAACGTCTTTTGGTAAAGCATGCTGATAACTTGCACAGAACAATTTTGTTCACCGATGAATACATTTTTACCGTTCAGGGAAAATTTAACAAGAAAAATGATAGAGTGTATGCGCTCTCATCTAAGGAAGCATTTGAACTGATCCCAAGGGTGGAAAAGGGTCATCACCCAGCTTCAGTCATGGTTTGTTGGGGTGTCTCTTACGATGGGGTCACTGACCTGCATTTCTGCGAACAAGGAGTCAAAACAACGGCAAAAGTTTACCCAGAAACCGTTTTGGAAGCTGGTGTATAGCCTCTTAACAATTCTCAGTTCCAAAACCATCCATGGACTTTCCAGCAGGATTCTTCGCCGGCCCATAAGGCTAAAACGTCCCAGGCCTGGCTTCGAAACAATTTGCCAGCGTTCATTTCCTATGAAGAATGGCCCTCAGACAGTCCAGATTTGAACCCATTGGATTACAAATTGTGGACGGTTTTAGAGGACAAGGTTTATCACAAAAGATACCCCAACATTACATCTCTTAAGACTGCTTTGATTCGAGCTGTGGCCAATTTTCCAATGGACGAGGTTCGTGCGGCTATTGACAATTGGCCAGTGCGACTTAAGGCGCGTGTAAAGGCAAAAGGCGGACATTTCGAATAAGTAGTTTCTTTTTGGATACAATATACATCAATAAATATATTAAAAAATATTTGGCCCAAAAACATTCAGTACTTTTAATTTTACAGCATAAAACGTGTGTAATTTATTTCCCCACTAAGTACTTTCGCTAACAGCCGATTCAAATTTCAAATGGCCAACCCTATATTTGCCAGTGTTTTTTTTAACGGCCTAAGGTTGATAGGACGGCTGCTATATGTGACGCGCAAAATAGAAAGGGACCTAAGGGTAAAAACCAGTTTTGTTCAGCAGAGCCATTTTAAATATTTAAATACGTGTATCTTTGGTGTACCATCACTTTCATAAAATGCGCAAATCTCTGGGATGGAACACTTTTGGGGCATGGGATCGGTCTCGTTCGATGCTCAGATGTTGTCCACATCAAAAAAAAGTGAAAATTGCTTTTTTTAACTTTTGGTCCCTTTCTTTATGCGCTGTCACATATACATTTCTTGCCTAATAATATAAAAACGAATATTTATCATCAAAAATGGTTTTATTGTTTTTATTCTCCAGCATGATTTATACACTTTTGCATGCGCTCAAACCAATTGTCGAAGCACTTTTTCCACTCCGATTGAGACACCTCCAAAACATGGTTTTTGAACGCTTCAACAGCATCTTTTGGCGACGTAAATCGTTAACCACTCCTTTTTTTCTTGATCTGCTGGAACAAAAAGAGGTCATTCGGTGCCAAGTCAGGGCTGTACGGCGGATGACCCATCAATTCCACATTTTCGCCGGTCGAAAAGGCGCTGGGTTGAGCCGATGTGTGCGAGCTCGCATTGTCATGGTGCAGAATGATTCGTCTTCTCTTGTTCGTTTTTCGAATGTCTCCGAAGACTTCGGGGGAACAAATTGTGGTGTACCATTCAGAATTGACCCTCCTACGTTGCTCAAGTGGAAAATTTGCCACATGAAGAGTAATGCCAGGCAACCATTTGCTTCGAAGTGCTTCTTCCACGAACAACTTTCGTCTTTGAAGACCCATACGATCGATTTCTGTTTTTTCGGGCTCATACGCATAGATCCATGATTCGGCCCATGTGACGATCTTATAAACGTCTTTTGAAGCACCGCAATCGTATTTTTTTAAAATTTCTATGTACCAATCGACAAGAGCTTTTTTTTGAGCGGTTGTCAAATTATCCTGCACAATTTGACAATTGCTCAAAAAAAGGCTCGATTCGATTGGTTCAAAGAAATTTTGAAAAAATACGATCGCGAGAACAAACCTTTTTTACGGCCAGGTGTTCATGCAATGTCGAATGTATGCTGGTGGAAGAAACGCCCAAGGACGCCTCTATCTCACGGTAAGTCACATGACGATCTTGCATTATCAATTCACGCACGGCATCAATGTTCTCTGGCACAACTGCCGTTTTTAGACGACCTTCGTCTTTAAGCGAGCGCCGGCCACGATTGAATTCATTAAACCAGTTTTTCACAGTTCTATAGGATGGTGCTTTATTGCCATACAAAGATTTAAGTTCATCGATGCCCTCTTGTCGCGATAACCCACGTCGAAAGTTGTGAAAAATTATCGCACGAAAATGTTCACGAGTTAATTTCATTTTTTTGCCACATTGATTTTTTCAAGTCACTGTAAACAACACAAATGATGGTCGTACGTCAAAACGTTCCGAGTACGTTTATGCTAAAAAAATGTCAAACTTTCCAATGGAAATGTCAGATGGCGCCAGGCAACAGTTAGTGTTGCCTTGATTTTAACTACAAAATGTTCGTTAATGATGAAAAAATATTTCGATCACCACTAAAATTTCGTTGCTAAAAAGAATTTCAGTTGCAAACAGCAAATGTAAATAATCGTAACGGATATTCGGTTCCACAAACCATAAAATGATAAATATGATCACCGTGTTGTAGACGCAACTAATGATTGGTTATACCAGTGGAACGCATAGAATGTATTTAGTTGCCATAACTGATGAATGAGGCAATCAATCTTTTTGCCACCATTTTGTTGTTGTAATCAATTGTTCGTGATGATATCTAAACTTTTATGCTGTTGTTGTAGCGTCACATAGTACCGGGTCGATCTGACTGTCGACTTTTATCATACCCAACAACGAAAATAATCTTATTTTTTTTTTTAAGCAAATCGTTTACCTCAAGCGTGAGTATTCAATTATTTCATCGTTTAGATATTAAACGTCGAATATTTATTACCTATCTACAATTGCAAATCTTTAAATCTATTTTATTTAACAGAAATCTTCCTTTATCCTTTCGTTTTTTTCTCGATATGTTCCTCCCAATGTGAATAGCACTTCAAGTAAAATATATACTTCAAGTTATATATAAGGAAACAGTTTTTTTGCCTCAACTGACAAATTTGACATTCATACGCTAAAAAGTGCGGCATGCGGATTTTTAGATCTGAAAATTCTCTACTACAGGTTCGAAATCTTCGTATTTTCTACCGATACTTTACTTGCAATTCCTAAACGTTACAGTGTTACTGGATGGAATGGAATACACGATGTGCATGCAATCTCAAATATTCGGTTGGCAATCTAATTCGGTTGTGGAAACGTACGAGTATATGGTCTCTGTGAGCGGAAAGACAAAGGGTTAAAATTACAACTTTACTCCTATAAAAATATCAACATCAGCTTCAAATTTCTTTTGGCACTTTAAAACCAGAATTTAGTTAAATGACCCACTATACGATTTAATGCAGAAAATCGTTTCACTTGTAACGGGTGATCCATCTTAAGGTATTTTTTTCAATAGGGTTTTTTACACCGATTACAAGTGAGTTGTGTAAAACTTGATTTGCTTTTCTTTTCAGTATTGTTTGTCATTTTTTAATGGAAAGACTTACAACGTTGCCGATTTAGTGTTTGAGCTCTTCAGAAGCTCGAAGAAGATCCGATGTTTTCGACCAAAATGTTGTTCAGTGATGAGGCCCTTTTTGGCTCTACGGCAACGTCAATAAACAAAATTGCCGCATTTGGGCTGAAGAGCAACCAGAAGAGGTTCAAGAGGTGCCATTATAACCAGAGCTTGATCCAGTTAATGGGCTGATCGAATCAGGGGTCCATATTTTATCGAAAATAATAATGACCGGAATGTAACCGGGAACGGTTATCGCGCCATGACTTTGGATGTTTTGTTACCTGAAATCGAAACCCGTTGTCTTGACGACATTGGGTTACAATAGGATGGTGTCACTTGGCTTACAGCCGCTCAAACAACACTCAGTAGTGACATATACTGTTACACACGTTTTATGCTGTAAAATAAAAAGTACTGAATGTTTTTGGACCAACTATTTTTTAATATATTTATTGATGTATATTGTATCCAAAATGAATCTACTTATTCGAAATGTCCGCTTTTGCCTTTATACACGCCTTAAGTCGCACTGGCCAATCGTCAATAGCTGCACGAACCTCGTCCATTGGAAAATTGGCCACAGCTCGAACCAAGCTGTCTTAAGAGATCCAATGTTGGGGTATCTTTTGTGACAAACCTTGTCCTCTAAAACCGTCCACAATTTGTAATCCAGTGGGTTCAAATCTGGACTGCCTGAGGGCCATTCTTCATAGGAAATGAACGCTGGCAAATTGTTTCGAAGCCAGGCCTGGGACGTTTTAGCCTTATGGGCCGGCGCAGAATCCTGCTGGAATGTCCATGGCTGGTTTTGGAACAGGGAATTGTTAAGAGGCTTCCAAAACGGTTTCTTGGTAAACTTGGGCCGATGTTTTGACTCCTTGTTCGCAGAAATGCAGGTCAGTGAGCCCATCGTAAGAGACACCCCACCGAACCATGACTGAAGCTGGGTGATGACCCTTTTCCACCCTTGGGATCAGTTCAGATGCTTCCTTAGATGACCTCGCGTACACTTTATCATTTTGCTTGTTAAATTTTTCTTGAATGGTAAATATTTTTTCATCGTGAACAAAATTTTTCTGTGCAAGTTATCAGCGTGCTTCACCAAAAGACGTTTGCATTTTTCAATCCTATTTTTTTAAAGCTGCAGTCAATAAATGTCCGTTACGTCGTTTGAAATCCCCATGTCCCAAGTCTTTTTTAATGATTCGACTCATGGACTTTTGCTTGATATTCATCTCACGGGCCATAATTTTCTGTTTTCGGAGCGGAATTCTGGTGTGTTCAATGTTGTAACAGTATTTCTGTTCCTACTAAGTAAATATATTGAGTGGTCATTTCAAAGAGCAGCTAATTTCACTTTTTTGACAGGTGAGATGGCCGCCTAGATCGAGTGATATCTCACCTTTAGACCTTTTTCCTTGGGGCTACGTAAAGTCCAAAGTCTATGCTGACAAACCAGCTACGATTCAGATTTTGAAAGCCAACATTACGCGTGTCATTAAAGCCATACCGGTCGAAATGATCGAGCGAGTCATCCTAAATTGGACCCCAAGAATGGACACCCCGAGAAGTAGTTAGGGCCAACATTTAAAGGAAATTATATTTAAAAAAATATAGCCATAAAATGTCCTTTCGAATGAACAATAAAGATTACACATCTGACTTGCATTTTTGAATTTTTTTTATTTTGAAAAAAATACCTCTAGAGTGATCACCCCATACATACAATCTTCATTAGATTTGATAATACAAACCAAGTTCTCAAAAAACTGTTCGTAATTTAAATAAGAGATTTTATTTTTTAAAATTATTAAACAGGGTGATTCATTCACGACTAGACAAATTTCACCAGCGTATTCTTTGGCTCATTTCAGGAAAATATTCCCTTCTACGACCATGTCCGAAAATGCCAGGGACCAAAATGGCAGCGGTTTGAAATTTTTCGGATTGGTGGTCGGAGGGTACAATGGGGTGAAATTGATTTTCTAGAATAACAACCACATGTATTGGTTGTTCAGTTCCAATAATCATATTCTTCTAGGATCACCGCTACGTTTTCTCTTCAACCGCAAGTGTCAACAATCAACATTCGGTTGTAGCGATGAAATATATGGATAGAACTTGCAGCCACCAACATTCGTTTGTGGCTACAAATCTGTTCTCTGTGTGTGGGTAATTTAGTAAAATTTATAACAAGATCGAAAATTTTATTCCAAGCAGATCTCCAACGATGCGACTACGTCTCACAACAATATGCCGCTAAAGATAAAGTCTATAAAATATTCGGTTTGGCCGAACTTAGCAAGATGTTCACAAGATAAATTGGCCACTGGCTTTCAAGAAAAGGGAAAAGGGGTTTTAAAAATTATTTTCTTTTTTTTGTTCTATATAAAAATCAACAGACGCAAAAACACTCCATAACAGAAGAGACACAACTCAGTGCTGGACGAGATTGGACAATGTTTCTGTTTTCGCTTTCTTTTTAATATAAAAAAGACCTCCCCAACCACAATGAGGAAAAATGGTTAATAAAAATACAATAAAAAATCGCCGTTATTCATGGAAAACCCGCGAAAAAATTATTATTTTTTTTCAGATGCTTCTCAAAGTGAATAATGTTCCATCAGCAAGAACACCACGGCCAACCACCACCACCATCATAATCATCGTCGTCATCGCCGTAATCATTATTATTATGGTTATTATTGCTGTTGTTATTATTATTATTGTTATTATTAAGTAACAAAAGGCGTTTATTGTGGAAGTGTTTTTTCTGTTGTTGTTTTTTTTTGTAGCTCTTCTTGTTCTTCTTATTGTTGTTAAAATACTGCAGCGTGGTCATAAACAACAAAGAAACTTATACATTAAAAACAATACGCTTTATGGCCATCACCATCGCCCCTCCCATAGCCTGCCTCGTCCTTGTTAAGCAGAAAACAGCAACAAAAAAATAGTCCGCGTCCACTAATGGACCATATAATAAAGTGTAAAAAAATACATAAACCAACAAATAATAATGAAAATAAATTTAAAAAAAAAGCGAAACAAAACACACAACCGAAGACGAACAATACTTTCCGTATTTAGAAGAAAATATGCATAAAACAAAAGCATAGATTTATGTCCTTCCTCTTTGTCTTATGACTACGCATTTTATCAGTTTTTGCTTTAAAGTTTTTTATTTGTGATTTTTGTTCGGGCCTGAAGGACTTGGAAATTAAAATTTATTCGTCTCATAGGAGAGGGGTTGGAGCAAAACGGCCAAAGTTATTGCCATTTCGAGAAAGTGAAATTCATAGTTAGAGGCTTAATGAAAGTAATGGTCGTAAAACAGTTACAACTTTTTGACGGAAAAGTAAAATTCTTAATAAGGGGTCTAATTAAAATATACGCCTAAAAATAGGCTTTGTTTTTTAGTTGTTATCAGTGGCAAAAGTATGCTTTATAACGACAATTCCAACTAATAATTACTTTTTTAATCATATTGTAAGAGTCGTGGGTATCCCACTACACCTCATTTGCATTTAACAAATGTTTTACTATTATTTATATGGATACTACCTGTACCCCTTGCGCTTCGCCAACCCCGAATTGTAATTTTAATGTAACAGAATTGTGTTACTCTTTTCTATTTATTCAAGTGCTCTAGTATAAACGAAACGATTTCACCAATGCTATTGTCCCCAGCTACTACAAAAACAGCCATAACACTGCCTTTATTCACATATTTGCAAATGCATTTAATTGACTTCACAGAATTACAGTACTCAACATTTATGTGAGCCTGAAATACTTTTGACAAAAGTGAAGAATAAGGCACAATCCAAAGATTATCAACCTCAATGTCTTGATTGCGTATTTTAATTGCTGTTGTATAGCCATTTTCCTCCGGTGACCGACGTCGGATTACAGTCATCATCATTAATTGTATCCGAAGTTAATGCACTTGGATATCGCTTTGAACTTTCTCCATCGATCATGCATGGCAAATTCATATTTATTTGACCGCAAGGGCCACGGATCATATTTTTCGTGACAACTTCAAATAATTCTGATCGCTTATTTCATCTGGAATTTCAGCTGATATAATGTTATCAATTTGATCGGGTGTTATTTTGCAAACCAGCCATATCAATAGAAGAAGAAGGAAACAATCTTCCGATCAGTTTTATATTAAACTTTAAATACAGAAAAGTCAATAAGAGAGCAAGAGAACTGTTATTACTCATTGGATGACCGACCAACCTGCAGGAAAAGGTAATCAACAGGAATCGAGAATGTAATTCATAGCTTGTATTATATGTTGTTTCCAGAATAGATTATCCTTAACACGTAAGATGTCATAGGAAAAGAATAATTATTTTAATATGTCCAGAGAATGCATTGTATAACTCGTTATTTATAATGCATTCTTTGCGAGTGTTTTAAAAATGAATTCTGTACCTCATTCTTTTAAATGCATTATATATTTCATGTATTTATGATTAGGCTTATAAAGCATTCCACCGATATAGATTAAAGAATATGTTCTGTTTACTTGAAAAATAGTCAGTTTCCGACATCTCGGACTCAAATCGGATCCGAATCGGAACAGAGAAAGCGGAGTCCGTCATATCGGACTCAAATCGGATCCGAATCGGATCCGAGTCCGACTTTGTGCTTATTGGGATTCTTGTATTTTGTTTGTCTGTATCTTGTAAATTTTTTTTCTTGTATGATCTTGACATTATGTTTGTATGTACATATTTCGAATATGTATATTTAAATATCGTATCTATTATTGTTTTATTGTGTTGTTACCCTTATGGATTAACACCTTCTAAAGAAGCAGATAAAATAAAATTAGATCGTTATTGCCATTGAAACCGAGCGGTTGTTTTTAATTCTTTTCCGTTCCTCGTATTTTAGACAATTCATAACAACAACACACAAAAGCGCCTAAGAAAAAATTAAAAAAAAAAACATAATATGCAATATTTTGATGACATTTTAGATTGAGGTGGAACGTCTTTCTAACTCCAACGAATATTCTTTGTCATTGTATCCCTGACGCTTTGATACTTCTGGAATAATTTCAGAATCATTTTATTAAAAACAGACTTCACTTGTAGGCGTTGCTACACAAACTGAGTTATTTATGTAATTTCTAAATATGAAACACAAAATTTTTAAGCGACATGAAGGCGGCGACATGTTACAGGATTCCAAAACCAAAAACAATCGTCACATGCAGAAACAATATTTTCCATGTTCTACAGGAGAGGGAATAGGTAACCAACGTGCAATTGTTTTATTATCTTGTAGATTATTTTATTATTAAATATAATGTAATATTAATAATGAGTAATTAGGGTGATCCATCTTGAGGTATTTTTCTCAATAGTCTTTTTACAGATTTCGCGTGAAGTGTGTTCGACTTTATTTTTTTTTTTCAGTATTGTTTGCCATTTCATCACGGAAAGACTGACCCCCAAACAACGTCGCAAAACTGTGCAACTGTATAAGGGAAATGAGCGTTCGGTAAGAAACTGTTTTGACCACAATTTTGTTCAGTGATAAGGCACATATCTGGCTCAACGAAAAGCAATCATAAAAGGTTCAAGAGTTGTCATTACTTAGTAGGGACATAAATACTGTTACACAGGTTTTATACAGTAAAATAAAAAGTACAGAATGTTTTGATGTATATTGTATCCAAAAAGAATCTACTTATTCGAAATTTTCGCCTTTTGCCGTTACACACGCCTTAAGTCGCACTGGCCAATTGTCAATACACGCAGAGAAAAGATATGGTTATTATATGGTCACGGCAATAACAATATGTTCTTTAAAAAAAAGTATGTTTGTCGCAACCATAGTATTGTTTTCTGAATTTTATTTTGACAACAGTATGATTGCGGCAATATTAATATTGTTGAAATGTAACAATACTATTATTGCTAAATTGAGAAATGAAAATGTGGTTGAAGCAACCATGTAAATATTGTTGGTGCGACAAAAGTATTGTTGTTAAAGATTTACGTCAATCATACTGTATAGTTGAGACTATGAACAAAACATAACAGGTTTTAAAGACTATGCATGTATGTGTGTATTTTTTGGTATACCAAAAAAAAAACATACACACACACCATACAGAGCATGGTTGTTGTTCATTATAAAAAAAAATAACAAGCGGAAGACAGTGAGAAGGATTTTTGTTGTGTTTACTTTGTTTGGTGGAGTACTCTACTGCCGACTGGTTCTCGTTTATTTAAAATCTGTCTGCACATAAATATTTAGCCATTCATTATGGTTTAATCACGTTCATCACTTGGGGTCTACGGATGGTAAAGAAGCATTCATCCCCTACAGCGCCACTGCTTGCAACTTAAAGTCTTTGCGACTGCCTTTTGAATATATTTTTGTTTTTTTTTTTAATAAAATGTTATGAACTATTTTTAAAAAAAATGCTTAATAAGAATCTCTTATGTTGAATAATAACATAACCCAATACTATAATACAAATTTGGGGATCATAGTATGGTTGAATGGAATCATATTATGGTTGTAGGGTTCAAACTATGGTTGCGCGTGAATCATACTATGGTTGTGAGGATCATACTATGGTTGAATGTGAAAGCAAATATGGTTGTGAGGATCATAATATGGTTGTGGAGCTCATAGTTTGGTTAAGCGTAAATCATACTATGGTTGTAGAAATCATAATATGGTTGCGTGTGAATCATACTATGGTTGTGAGGATCATACTATGGTTGCATGTGAAAAAAATATAGTTGTGAGGAGCATAATTTGGTTGTGGAGATCATAGTTTGGTTGAGCGTTAATCATACTATGGTTGTAGGGATCATAGTATGGTTGTGTGTGAATCATACTATTGTTGTGAGGATCATAATATTGTTGTGCCACAACCATATACCCAATAATAGTATGATTCTCTTCGAATATTGTCACCACAACCATACTTTTTTCTGCGTGTAGCTGCACGAACCCCGTCCATTGAAAAAATTGGCCACAGCTCGAACCAAAGCAGTCTTAAGAGATCCAATGTTGGGATATCTTTTGTGACAAACTTTGCCCTCTAAAACCGTCCACAATTTGTAATCCAATGGGTTCAAATCTGGACTGCCTGAGGGCCATTCTTCAGAGGAAATCAACGCTGGCAAATTGTTTCGAAGCCAGGTCTGGGACGTTTTAGCCTTATGGGCCGGCGCAGCATCCTGCTGGAAAGTCCATGGCTGGTTTTGGAACAGGGAATTGTTAAGAGGCTTCACAACAGCTTCTTGGTAAACTTGGGCCGATGTTTTGACTCCTTGTTCGCAGAAATGCAGGTCAGTGAGTCCATCGTAAGAGACACCACAACAAACCATGACTGAAGCTGGGTGATGACCCTTTTCCACCCTTGGGATCAGTTCAGATGCTTCCTTAGATGACCGCGCATACACTCTATCATTTTGCTTGTTACATTTTTCCTGAACGGTAAAAATTTTTACATCGGTGAACAAAATTTTTCTGTGCAAGTTATCAGCGTGCTTCACCAAAAGACGTTTGCATTTTTCAATCCTATTTTTTTTTAAAGCTGCAGTCAATAAATGTCCGCTACGTCGTTTGAAAGTCCCAAGTGCCAAGTCTTTTTTAATGATTCGACTCATGGACATTTCCGTGATATTCATCTCACGGGCCATGATTTTCTGTTTTCGCAGCGGATTTCTGTGAATTCTTGATTTAACGGCTTTGATGACATGTGGTGTTCGAACAGAGTCTCCTCAAACAGTTTTATGCATCGGTAGACGAACATGCGGCTAGTCCCTAATGGCCGGAGCGTTTTGAAAATATCGCTTTTTTCATTTCACACTATTGCAGCGATACGGTTCTCATTATCTGACCACTCCATGATGAAAGTTGAAACAATTTTAAAACTCCGTTACGGACTAACGCTATTGAGGTTAGCTTTCAAAACCCATATGACATTAACGGGGTATGTTTAGTACTACTGTTGAAATGGGTGTGTTCAATGTTGTAACAGTATTTATGTCCCTACTAAGTATACCCAGAGAAAACCACGGTCTGCTGCGGTTTATGGATTAGAGGAATAATCGGTCCATATTTTAAAAAATGATGATGGTCGGAACGTTACAGTGAATGGAGCTCGCTGTCGCGCCTTGATATCAGACTTTTTGCTTTCTGAAATTGAAGCCCGTAATCTTGACGACATTTAAATTTAACAGGACGGCTCCACTTGCCATACATCTGCTTGAACAATGGATCTATTGGAAGGTATTTTCGAAGAGAAGCTAGTTTCACGTTTTGAACCGGTGAGTTGGCCGCCTAGATCGTGTGAAATCAAACCTTTAGACTTTTTTCTTTGGGGCTACGTAAACCAGCTACGATTCAGGATTTGGAAGCTAACATTACGCGTGTCACTAAAGCTCGAACAAGTCATCCAAAATTGGACCCCCAGAGTGGACACCCTTAAGCGTAGTTGCGGTCAACATTTAAAGGAAATTATATTCAAAAAATAAATGACATAAAATGTCCTTTCGAAAGAACCACAAATATTCTACATTTTATTTGATTTGATTGGGAATTAATTATAATCACCCATTATAATTAATTCCCAATGTAATAAATTCTGAATTTTCCTGCTGGGTAATTCCACTGAAAGCAACATAAATTATCACTCAATCCATTTATGATTACAATTTTGGAGAGCACATTATAACTCATTTTAACGATCAATAACATGGCACGCTCGAAAAAATTGTATGGTAATAGTAACTAGAAAATTCTACAATTATGTTAAAAATTTCAGTTAATACAAACTTAACTAATGAAATACATTTATGGCAAGGAGGTAATCTTGACAGATGATCAGTACTATATCTTCTCAAAATTATGTTAATCACTTTATGTTTGAACAACGTTGGGAAATAACAAACACCAATTTCGACTGCCATATGCTAGCTTGTGCGATAAGTTCGTTTGTAAGACTGTTACGCTTGTCGGCACCACCTACGGTCCACGTCGTCGCACGGCGCACATCGATCTTAACATCTCCAGCACTAGTCTGATGTGATTTTGCACACAGACCAGGCATTATTCGCTAACATTGCCCCATAGTCTGAGCAACTAAAGGCACCGTAACAATTTAAGCTATAAAGCTCGAAATGGAAAACTATTTGGCTTAAAAAATTATATCTTCTGTCGATGCCTATCTGTACTTCTGTTCGTTCGTCCATCTAAAGCTTGTAATCAAACTGCAGGTCGTAATTGTTGTCCGATTTTTATGGAACAACGGAAAAACGTCACTGAAAATAGGTTCAAATTAAGATACAGCTCCCATACGTACGAGTATATGGGGCATATCAATAATTCCATGACTGTCCGAATAAAACTCAATATTTTTGCAAAAAAAAATCTTATTGAACATAATCTTCTTTTAGCTACAAATATTGGAGAAACGTTTGACTTAATAGGATTTTTCGAGGTCCATAAAATATGCATTTCTTTGAGCAATAAATAATTTTATCTTTTGAGCTAAATCTCTTTCCACCAAGCCATTTCTTTAGGTTTGGAAATATTACAAAGAACTCGAGGTCCCTATTCGTAACCAAATTTATGCAATTTTGGTATTGAGACTGCACACATGTGTACCCGTGCATTATCCTGATGAAAAAGACTTTTTTCTTGGCCATATGGGGTCGTTTTTTTAAATCCTCGTTTAATCAGTCTAATAAGTTGGCATAATATTCAGCGTTTATTGCTCTTCCCTTTAAAAGGTAATTGAAGTGGATTTTCCCGCATGCATCCCGAAAAACTGTTGCCGTCACCTTATTGGCCCACAAAGTCACTTGGCCTTCTTCGGAGCCGGTTCAATCGGAGAAACCCATTGTTTAGACAGCAGCTTGGTCCTCGGAGTGTTCCAATGGATTCATGTTTGATCCATAATTAGAAAACGCCGTAAAAACTCATTCGAATTGCAGTTAAACAACTTCAAACAATCGAACAAACGATTACATTTATGTTTAATTGCGAGCAAACGCGGCACTCATCTTGTAGACAGCTTTCATAAACCCAACTGATCATGTAAAATCGAAACGACACTGCCATATGAAATGCGTATAGCATCTACAATCTAAGGCACTTTTACTCTTCGATCGGCCGTAACGTAGATTTTTCGACATTTTCGTGTATAATGACCTCAATTGGCCGCCCAGAACGTTCAGCGTCATTTCTACTTGTGCGACCACAACGAAAGTCAGTAAACACCGATGGTGCAGAGTCCCCACAGTATTATTCAAGCTTTTCCTTGGTTTGATTTTCCGCAAAAAATAACGTTTAATGAGCACTCGAAATTCACTTTTATCCATTTTTAACAAATTGCACGAGGTTTTATGTTTTAAACAGCTATTAAACGCAAACTAAATGACGCAACTCTCCCAAAAGTAGACATAAGTCTATTAACAGATGTACTTGATGGGAGGGAGCAATTTTGCATTTCATATAACTACAAGGGATGTTGGTAAAGTCCCGGAATTATTGATATGCCCTCGTATGTTCATCCGATTTTATGTCTTTACCTCTAGCAACCACATATTACATCCAAACTTGTTGGATCTTGGCACACGTAAGTTTTTCGTATCATGAAAAGACGCTATTATAATTTAAGAAAATCGGTTCAGATTTAAATAAAGCTCTCACATACGAGGGCGGTTCGGAAAGTTCTTAGCCTATCAATGAAAGAGAATAGTTAGATTTTCAAAAATATTTTTATTTTTCAATATAATCTCCTGAAACTTAAATACACTTAGTTCAACGCTTATCTAGCAATTCTATCCCTTGATTAAAATAGTTTTCCTCAAGGTCTTCAAAATAGTGGTTTACAACTGTAATTGCATCTTCATTTGAGGTAAAACACTTGTCACTGGGAGCTAAATCAGGAGAATAAGGTGGGTGGTCAAGCAACTCGTAATTTAATTCGTTGATTTTAGCCATTGTTAAAACACTCTTGTGCGCTGGTGCGTTGTCTTGATGAAAAATTATTTTTTTGTGTTGTAAGCCAGGACGTTTTTCTCGAATTTGTACATTTAATTGATCCTAAAGGTTGCAATAGTACTCTGAATTTATTGTTTTACCCTTTTGCAGATAGTCAATCAATAAACTACCTTTGAAACCGTTGCCATAACCTTACCAGCCGATTGAATTGTTTTTGCCTTCTTTGGGGCACTTCCTCCAGCTTCAGTCCATTGTTTGGATTGTTCTTTTGTCTCTGGAGTATAGTGGTGGAGTATAGTCAACAGTTATGAAACGACGCTTAAAATCCATTTTATTTCGCGGAAAACGATCCAAACAAGCTTAAGAAATGTTCATTCTTATGCGTTTTTGGTCGACTGTTAACAAGTGCGGCACCCATCTTGCAGAAAGCTTTTTCATCTGTAGTTCTTCATGCAAAATTAAATGGACTCGATCATTTGAGATGCCCATGATATTAGCTATTTCACGCACTTTTATTCGCCGATCATTTAATACCATATCATGCACTTTGGCTACAATTTCTGTTGTTGTTGCTGTTTTTGGACGTCCACTACGTGGTTCATCTTCAATGCTTGTACGACCACGTTTAAATTCAGCGATCCAATTTTTTACTGTTGCATATGAAGGAACACTTTCACCTAACACATTCACCATATCATTATGAATTTCTTGTCCCGATAAACCTTTTTTATGTAAATATTTAATGACACCATGCATTTCTAATTTTTCCATTGTAAAAAAATCGCGGATGCGTCTTTTGTGAACACCTGTTTTTATATGAAGAAGTTGCCAGATCGAAACAAAGTTTAACATGTGTTCAGGGCAGAAATGGAAGTTTCCAAAACACTTAACTTTTCACATCTTACATCCCATCCTGATGAAACTTAGCATGAGGAAGATTTGTCAGACATGAAAGGAAGTTATAAAAATTGAAGAAAGTCGGTTCGGATTTAGATATAGCTGCAACATATAAATATTTCCCACCAGATTTTACCAAAAACAATTAGATTTTCTAAAAAATTTAAATATGAAATTAGTTTTAAAATCTGAGAAGATTGTGTCCAAAAACCAGATGTTTTTTTTTAAACATCCAGGAGTGTAGGGTATAATATAGTTGGCCACGTCAGACTTTAGCTTTTTCACTACTTTCCATTTATGGTAAGGGTTTTTTTCCGACGTGTGGCTTTCAAGAAGAAACAACACGCATATAATTTAATGTTATGGCCAAGAATTTAGCTTTATCATAAAGATAAGGGTTTGCCATTATGTTTTAAAATCATTTCAGGCAAGTGGAGGCCGCGACTGACTTGAATAAATTCCAGCCGAGAGGCCCAATTTTAGACCACTTTTTGCAGCATTTAGAGGGGTATGTCAGCAATAACGCACCGACTATTTTATTTCCAGGCGTCAATTGTTTCGGGCTTCACTGCGTAATAACTCAACTTTACATAATCCCACAAAATATAGTCCAGCGTTGTTAAATCGCACGATCTTGGAGGCCTCGCCACAGGACCACGACGCGAGATAATGCACCCACCAAAAGATTCCTTTAATAAATTGATTGTTTCGTTGGCTGTATGGCATGTAGCGCCGTCTTGTTGGAACCAAAGGTCGTCCACATCAACATGCTCCAATTCAGGCACGAAAAGGTCATTAATCGTGGCTCTATAGCGTTTCCATTTACTGTAACATTATGGCCGGCTTCATTTTAGAATAAATATGGACCACTGATACTCTCTGCCCATAGAGCAGAGAGAGTGACTTTTTAAGAATGTATCGGCGTCTCAACACTGGCTTGTGGATTTTCATTACTCCTAATGCGACAATTTTGGTTATTAACGTACCCATTCAACCAAAAGTGAGCTTTATCGCTAAATCAATTTTTTTTGTAAAAATCAGGATCGGTGACCATCTCGTTTTGGGCTCATTCACCACGATTTGCAAACCTTGTTCTGGAGTAAGTCTATTCGTTATGAAATTACAAACCAAATTGAGCATAAATTAAGTGACACCTGCTCCGAAAAAAGCCAGATTGAAAACCATACGTCTAAAAAAAACCTTTTTATCTTTGATTGTGTTTGTTTTTTTCGAAGCAGGTCATAAACCCAACTTTAACATTTATAACCTCAGGCCAGGTCAACTCACACACATTAGCCGTTGCTTTGACGAATGTCACAACATCATTTTTACCTCGCGGAGGTCAGTTAGACGACTTGCCAGTGTTAGGTGCGCCTCCGGCTTTCGTATTGCTGAGTACAACTTCCACTGAGTAGAACAGAAGGTTGTTATCAAGTTTAACTTGGTGAACCGATCAGATACTTAACCTTACGACATACACCACCAACAACTCCAAACCATATTCTTATCACAATCTGCTTCCGTTCTTTCGACGGAAGCAGACATTCTGAATCCATCGTTATGTACTGATAACAAACTTCTGTTCTACTCGGTGGAAGTTGTACTCAGCAATACGAATGCCGGAGAGCGCAGCTTACACTCAGTACAAGATCTTCCGAAATTCTCCTTACTTAGAGGAGCTAAGCAAGTACACATCCCTGAATTTTCGTTCTTATGATTCCCATGCATTAAAGGATCTTCTGGAGTATGCGGATTTAACATGGCTTATTCCAGTAAGGTCGTTGGCCTTTAAATAAGCCAAAAATAAAAAACAAAATATGTGGAAACGTATGGCTGTATTTAAAACTTCTCTGAATTTAAAAGAGGTTTCCATTGAGTTACTTTACCATCAATATGGTCGTCTGCTTTAAATTTTCATAACTTAAGATTGAAAGTTAATGTTTACAGAAGTTTTTATTGCTTCTCCATAGAAGGCTTATATATTCTCCATTTGGTGCGAGAATGTGTGTGTGTGTTTTTATGTCTCATGTACTTACAAACGACAGATTCCACACGTATCGATAACTCCATGTGCCGCATGATAAAAATGAACCCCGAATCCAACAATCCCTTCAACGGTTACCGTACACACACAGACACGTACTCACACACTTATTGGGCCAATAATAAACAAATAAAACGAATTGTGAAAGGAAACGGAAATGGAAAACCAATGCAGCGGAAATTTAATAAACAACAAGTGCAACAAATAACAACAAGAATAACACCAACAGCAGCATCAGTAGTACTCACAGTTGGCAATGACTGTGGCAACATCAACGACCAAACACGAAACAACAACAAAAAGGACAAAATTCGTATGTTGCAGCCTTACGCACACTCACACCATATGTGTAAGTATCCTAGGGTGTCCGTTGTTTGATGGCATTGGGTACAAAACAAAAGATCTGCAAAAACAAAACAAAACAAAAAAAAACACTATACAATCTGTCGACAATATAAGTGCCGAGTTTGTTGACAACAGATCAGAACTATAATTGTGTCTATGGATGTGGGACATAAATACTGTTACAACATTGAACACACCCATTTCAACAGTAGAACTGAACATACCCCGTTAATGGCATATGGGTTTTGAAAGCTAACTTCAATAGCGGATTTTAAAATTGTTTCAACTTCCATCATGGATTGGTCAGATAATGAGAACCGTATCGCTGTAACAGCGCTTTTCAAGTGTGAAATGAAAAAAAGCGATATTTTCAAAACGCTTCGGCCACTAGGGATTAGTCGCATGTTCATCTATCGATGCATAAACCTGTTTGAGGAGCCTGGCGATGTAAAAATCAATAATTCACAGAAATCCGCTCCGAAAACAGAAAATCATGGCCCGTGAGATGAATATCACGCAAAAGTCCATGAGTCGAATCATTAAAAAAGACTTTGGACTTTCAAACGAAGCAACGGACATTTATTGACTGCAGCTTTAAAAAAATAGGATTGACAAATGCAAACGTCTTTTGGTGAAGCACGCTGATAACATGCACAGAAAAATTTTATTCACCGGTGAAAGAATTTTTACCGTTCAGGAAAAATTTAACAAGCAAAATCATCGAGTGTATGCGCGGTCATCTAAGGAAGCATCTGAACTGATCCCAAGGGTGGAAAAGGGTCATCACCCAGCTTCAGTCATGGTTTGGTGGAGAGTCTCTTACGATGGAGTCACTGACCTGCATTTCTGCGAAAAAGGAGTCAAAACATCGACCAATGTTTACCAAGAAACCATTTTGGAAGCTGTTGTGAAGCCTCTTAACAATTCCCTGTTCGAAAACCAGCCATGGACTTTCCAGCAGGATTCTGCGCCGGCTCATAAGGCTAAAACGTCTTAGGCCTGGCTTCGAAACAATTTGCCAGCGTTCATTTCCTCTGAAGAATGGCCCTCAGGTAGTCCAGATTTGAACCCATTGAATTACAAATTGTGGACGATTTTAGAGGACAAGGTTTGTCACAAAAGATACCCCAACATTGGATCTCTAAAGACTGCTTTGGTTCGAGCTGTGGTCAATTTTCCAATGGACGAGGTTCGTGCAGCTATTGACGATTGGTCAGTGCGACTTAAGGCGTGTGTAAAGGCAAAGGGCGGACATTTCGAATAAGTGGATTCTTTTTGGATACAATATACAGCAATAAATATATTAAAAAAATATTTCGTCCAAAAGCATTCAGTATTTTTTATTATACAGCATAAAACGTGTGTAACAGTATTTTTGTCCCTACTAAGTAAGTATTTATTTGCATTTCTGAAAGCTTAGATATATATATTTTTGGTAGGCAGAGCAGTCGATTACTCTGTCCGTAGTTTGAGCAAGATACAATTTAAGACGTGGCTTCTAGAGCGGTAGGGCACAGTGGTATGGAAACCACCGAACCATTAAAACATGGGCATATGGGTACCAACAAAAATTTTCATACTAATTGAAATGTGGCAGTTTTAAAGTCTGGATAAATTTACAGCCAAAATCTTGTTTTCAATTGACTCCTCCTCACATCCTGGCTGTGGAGTATATAAAAATTGGCCATGCCCGACTAGTTATTTTACTAGCGTATTTTTAAATAAAAAATAAACATCTATTTATAGCTAATGATTTAATTGCATTCCTATGATTTTATTTTCCATTCCTATGAAAAAGGCTTAAACCGGAATGCGGGATTTTTTCATTAAAAATATTTTGCTAGTCGGTTTTGAAAAAAACAAAAATACCGGTTTTCTGAAAACTTCGTTTTTTGGATACTGTAACCCAAGCATGAAGATTTTGTGCAGATTGAACAGAAGACGGGATGGGGTTCCTGGTCCCGAGGGAAGGTTAGGATGAATGGGACTCATGCCTGTTGAGATAACAATTACACTTGGGATCATCTAACGGTCTATTGTGGTTTCCCATAGGTAAAGGCGAGAGAAAGATGAAAATATTGAACGATTAAAAATGATGGATAAAGGGAAGAAGTGTTCGGTTATATATCTACGAGGGCGACCGCAAAAGTAACTGGCCTAACATAAAAAGAACCGTTTTTTTTTGGAATTATTATTATTTTTTTTTCAACATAATCTCCTTCCAACTCAATACACTTCATCAAACGTTTTTCAAGTTTTTTAATTCCATCCGAAAAATAAGAGTTTTCAAGACCTTCAAAATATGTCTCAGTTTCAGCAATAACCTCGCTATTGGACGAAAATTTTTTGCCACCGAAATTTTTTTTAAATTTGGAAACAAGAAATAATCAGAAGGAGCTAAATCTGGACTATATAGTGGATGTGGAGCAATTTCAAATCGTAATTCAGCCAGTTTATGTTGAGTTAAAAATGCAGTGTGTGAAGGAGCATTATCTTGATGATTATCTTTTTTTCTACATGAGGTCGTTTTATCTTGATTTCTTCACCCAACCGATCCAATAATGCACAATAATATTCACTATTTATAGTTTTTCCTTTCTCCAGATAATCAATAAATATTATACCCCATGCATCCCAAAATACTGTGGCCATTACTTTTCCTGCTGACTTAACAGTTTTCGCCTTCTTGGGACCACTTTTACCAGCTTCTATCCATTGTTTTGACTGTTCTTTGCATTCTGGGATGTAGTGATGGATCCATGTTTCATCAACTGTTATGAATCGGCGCAAGAACTCTATTGGATTACGCTTATAAATCGCTAAAAGCTCCTCGGAATTGGTCCAACGGACGATTTTTTGGGGCAAAGTCAACAAACGCGGCACCTTTTTTGCGGATAGCTTTTTCATGTGGAGTTCATCATGTAAAATACTCCAAACTTGTTTTTCGTGTATTTTAACGATATCAGCAAGTTCTCTGAGCTTTATTCGTCTATCTTTAGTCACTTCATTAAATATTTTTCTAATGTTTTCAATAGTAGTAGCAGTTTTCGGTCTTCCAGAGCGTTGTTCATCTTCCGTACTTGAACGACCCATTTTAAATTGTTGAACCCAGGATTTCACGGTGGAGTATGATGGTGCATTATCACCATGAACAGAATCCAATTCATCTTTGATCGATTGTGGCGTATAACCTTTCATATAAATGTGTTTAATTACCGCACGAAACTCTTTATTTTCCATTTTTCAAAAATTATAAAAATTGTTTACTTCAATCACCTGTAACAAAGAAAATAATCATTAAATATTTCGGAAATTTTGACAGATGGCTTATAAAAGATTGCTTTTAAAAAAAAAAACAAAAAAAGTTGCTAGTAAAACAGAAAATGTGCCAGGCCAGTTAGTTTTGCGGTCGCCCTCGTATTGCACACAATATAGCACGACTTTAAAATAAATATAAGTCGTATTTAATAAAATTAATGATTTTAGAAATAACTTAAAAGAATAATATTGAAACAAACCAAAATAACAAATTTTATCTAAGAAATATCTTAAATCAAAAACATTTAGACTATGTTTCCCATTATTTAGGTTTTTTGGGTTATATGTAAGTGCAGGTAACTTAAATTATGTGAATACTTTTACTTTCTAATGACGTTTTTATTCGTTTTTTTTTTTTCTAAAGTCACACCCTAATGCCAGCAGAACTCGAAAGTGTAGTTTTAGTTCTTATCCTTTTTTACAGTAACACTCATACATTTTTTCTGTTGACCATGTTCCTTTTGAGAGGAAGAGGGGTTTTTTATTATTGAATACTTTTATTGCAGCATTTCGTTGTTTTCCTTCTTTTTGTGTAACGGCAGAGGAGGCAAGAAGTTGCTGAGGAAGAAGGCTATCAAACAGATTTAGCAGGACAACCGCTGGTTCAACAATAACCAGACATTATGGTTTGCATTTGGCTATCATACAATGATTATGCATTTGTTGGCCAGCCCCTGTTAGGATTTTAAATAATTTCATATGGTGCGGAGAATGCCACCAACGGGGATCTATTACCAGTATGTGTGCAAGGAAGCCAGGCCAAAATCGAGTAAATTAATTTTAAAATTTATGGATAAATAATAAAATATTGCCCAATATTTTTTCTTGTTCCCCTCTCTCTCTCTGCACCTTAGTCGCGGTACATACCACAATTATGGCCTGCTATGGGGTCCACAAGAGTAGCAAATGTATAACTCCACGTCTTTATAATTTCTTTATCGTCGTATTACACATATTTTTGTGATGGCCATAAATTTTCATTATATTGCGACAATTTTAACCATTGCAGTCGTGGTATTTGCACAGGCACAAATAAATGCAGACCCACACACACTCGCAGGCAACTACCCAGCAAACCAAATTTCGGATAGCAGACACTTCTAAACAGTGTCTAAATTCTTCTTAAGAGTTCTGTAGACTCTTCTGAGGAATATTTTGTTACGACATGTTGTTCTGACAGGTCGAATTCTGAACTACGTGTTTAATAAACATTTCTTGGTTAATTTTTGGGGTCTTTATACTCTTACTCAGAGGTAAAAGTTGGGTTTTTTACCGGGGTTTCTTTAGTTCCTTAGAGAAAAATTCACCCCCGGGGCCGTTTTCGCCCTAAACAGAATATGACCATTTCCGGTTCTTAGGTTGTTTCATTTAACCGCTATCGTGCTTTCAAAAGACACACTGACAGACGGACTTACGGACAGACATAGGGGCAGGGCTAGAACATCTTAGAATTTTACGAAGATTCAGAATAGTTTACGTCTCCGATCCATATTTCGCTGTATTGCAAACGAAAATTATATAAACTATCCACCCTTCAGTGAAGGGTATAAAAACGCATGAACTTATAATATTATGACAATGATATTTGGAACCTATGTTATTGGCAATAATCGAAACACATCCCGGAGACAAATTGGGGTCTGGGCCCTTTTTATGACCAATCTAATGGACCCCTCGCTATAAAATTGTCAGAGAATGAAACCAATTACTATAAAATTATACTAGACTATGTTATGATAGAATTGGACAAGGGGTCGTCGGGATTTACGTGGTTATCGCCACGCTGGCTTGAACCACGGTGTGCCATCGCACTGGGGTCGTAACAATGCAACGGCCAACACCCCATTGGGTTGATTCCGCCGGTACCAATTCGAAGCATGACAGTTTTGGGTCATAACTTCCCTCGTGGTTAGGGGTTGAGGACTATCTGAACCTCTGCTGTTTTATGGGTCACAGCACCCGGTTGCAATGCAACTCCGCACCGAGCCGAAGCTCTCCCCGCGATTTGGGTTTAAACCACAGCCACCATTTGGTGTGGCCCCGAAGAGCCACACCAAATAGTCAGGCCAGAAATAGTTCTGGCCTGACTACCCGTGGTACCAGATTTAAGTCTGCGGTCAACAATGCCCATACTGTCCAAATCCCTTATGTCGCTGTACAACGAACATAGCAACAGGACTTGCTTCCATTCTTTAGGACTTCACCCACAGCAACAGCAGAGAGACCCTTTCTGTAAAGGAACTTATAAAGAGAGCCGTGTCCGCTCAGCAAGAACCCCAGACTAAAGCCGAAACGAAAGGAACTAATTAAGAGAGCCATGTCCGATCAGCAAGAACCCCAGACTTAAGCCGAAACCAAAGTCCGGGCGTCCCTTTACAAAGTCCGCGTCACGTATGAAATCATACGTGGCCCGGTCTTTGTCGCTGTCCGTCCACCGCTGCCTCCACCTTGAGGTCACGCACTCCTCTAAGCGTACCTTTACCTCTCGCATGTCGGCCACAGGCACTGAAAGCCAATCTCCTTTAAGAAGTGGTAGCCCCTTCTTGGCCTTTAAAGTAATCGCTCGGAGGATTACCTTAGTGACAATGAAGTATTACCAACTTGGAAGGAAGCTATGTTAGATGCCCTGGTTTGGCCCCTACAGATGCGGTAAGCCGCACCGCAGGGTCCGTCCCAATTGCGTTTAACGAAGCTCATACAGTCACCCTCCTTGACACTTAGAAGCAGGTCCTTATATACCCTCATACCGGTGAGATAGGCCTTAGATAGCCTTACGCCAGATACTCCGCGTTAGTCCGTCTGGCCCTCTGGAATCGCTTCCGGAGGCGCCGGACGTTCCTTCGCTTTAGATCTAGCTCCCTAGTCCACCACCTGACCCCACCGCGGTCATGTGCTGGACGCGTCTTACGACACATGAACTAATAGAGACATTACATTGATATTTTGAACATATGATATTTATCATTCCATCGAAAAAGTAGGCGGTGCTACGCCGCCTTTAAAAAATAGCAATAAAATCCAAAGTAATAGTAATAGTAATCGTTATAAAATATTAACATAATTAAATCAAAGACAATACAATTGTTGTTGTGTTATGATAAAAAAAGACAAGGAGGTGTGTCTCCGCCCACACAACCCCGGACATAAAAACATAATATCTCGAAAACTAATAGAGAAGATGAAATTTGGAACATTTGTATTGATATAGGTCGATACATATCCCGGAGAAAAAGAGGGTAATGCCACGGCCCCTTTAAAAATTATCATTTACGGCCGAAGTAATGGACCAATCGTTATAATATTTCAACAGAAGGAAGTTAAAGATTAGGAAGTTACTACAGATATTGTACAAGGGAACGTGGCACTGCCCGCACAAATCTGAACTTAAAAAGACTACATCGCATGAACTAATAGAGATATTAGTATGAATTGTGAACATATGTTGTGGGTATGGATCGAACGACATCGTGGCAACAAAGTGGGCGATGCCGCGCCCCTTTCAAATTATCACGTTTATGCCCAAACTATTGGACCGATCGTTTTAAAATTTTAAGAGAATGAAATTAATAAATAAGCCATTATTATAGACTATATTATGAAAAAAATGGAAAAGGGGGCGTAGCACCGCCCACTAAACCCTGACCTTTAAATATCTATATTCCGTAAAGCAGTATTGATATGACAATAATAGTTGGTATATATGATATTGATAATAAGAGAATTTTTCCTTGATAGAGAAAAGGCCGGTGTCTCAACCCCTTGACAATATTTTAACATTGGACCGTATGGAGGGTATATAAGTATACTTTAAGCTTCTGCAGGGCTGAACTTAATTAATCCATTTTTTTTTTGATTTGTTATGATCATTTGTTGTTATTACTTTTGAAAGAGTGAATGACTCCACAACCTTAGTAGATCAGGTTTGTTATTCTTTGCCATAGGGGGTAAGAAATCCACATCTTTTAGACGCGTGTTTCGTCGTTGTTGCGGGACGGCTCCTCACACCATACTTAGTCGGGACATAAATACTGTTACAACATTGAACACACCCATTTTAATAGTAGAACTGAACATACCCCATTAATGTCATATGGGTTTTGAAAGCTAACCTCAATAGCGTTAGTCTGTAGCGGGATTTTAAAATTGTTTCAACTTTCATCATGGAGTGAAGTCAGATAATGAGAACCGTATCGCTGTAATAGCGCTTTTCAAGTGTGAAATGAAAAAAAAAACGATATTTTCAAAACGCTCCGGCCACTAGGGATTAGATGCATGTTCGTCTACCGATGCATAAAATATTTTGAGGAGACTGGAGATGTAAAAGACCGCCACCGGTCGGTCGGGCCGCCCACACTCTGTTCGAACACCGCATGTCACCAAATCCGTTAAATCAAGAATTCGCAGAAATCCGCTCCGAAAACAGAAAATCATATCCCGTGAGATGAATATCACGCAAAAGTCCATGAGTCGAATCATTAAAAATGACTTGGGACTTGGGTCTTTCAAACTACGTACCGGACATTTATTGACTGCAGCTTTACCAAAAAATAGGATTGAAAAATGCAAACGTCTTTTGGTGAAGCACGCTGATAACTTGCACAGAAAAATGTTGTTCACCAATGAAAAAATTTTTACCGCTCAGGAAAAATTTAACCAGCAAAATGATAGAGTGTATGCGCGGTCATCTAAGGAAGCATCTGAACTGATCCCAAGGGTGGAAAAGGGTCATCACCCAGCTTCAGTCATCGTTGTTGGGGTGTCTCTTACGATGGGACCACTGACCTGCATTTCTGCGAACGAGGAGTCAAAACATTGGCCAATGTTTACCAAGAAACCGTTTTGGAAGCTGTTGTGAAGCCTCTTTACAATTCCCTGTTAAAAAACCAGCCATGGACTTTTCCGGCCCATAAGGCTAAAACGTCGCAGGCCTGGCTTCGGAACAATTTGCCAGCGTTCATTTCCTCTGAAGAATGGCCCTCAGTCAATCCAGATTTGAACCCATTGGATAACAAATTGTGGACGGTTTTAGAAGACAAGGTTTGTCACAAAAGATACCCCATTATTGGATCTCTTAAGACTGCTTTGGTTCGAGCTGTGGCCAATTTTTCAATGGACGAGGTTCGTGCAGCTATTGACGATTGGCCAGTGCGACTTAAGGCGTGTGTAAAGGCAAAAGGCGGACATGTCGAATAAGTAGATTCTTTTTGGATACAATATACATCAATAAATATATTAAAAAATATTTGGTCCAAAAATATTCAGTACTTTTTTATTTTACAGCATAAAACATGTGTAACAGTATTTATGTACCTACTAAGTATACTTTAAGCTTCTGCAGAGCTGAAATTAATTTATCAATTTTTTTTTGATTTGTTATGATCATTTGTTGTTATTACTTTTGAAAGAGAAAATGACTCCACAATCTTGGTAGATCAATTTTCTTATTTCTTCTTATAGGGGGAAAGAAATCCGCATCTTTTAGACACGTGTTTCGCCGTTGTTGCGGGACGGCTCCTCACCACCATATACATACGAGTGCCGACAGGGTCTATACTGCTTGACGATCTATATACACTAATAATTGCTTTGGTTATGAGAAGCAGTATGTTGAAGAGTAAGGACACAGACAGCTCACTGAAACAATTCCTACCATATTGACAGCCTGTCCGACTGACGTTTTTTTAGTACGAGAAATTTACCATCATTTGTAATGACTAAACAAATTCTGAACGTTTTCTGATCTCTGTTTCTAAAGGAAATTTCATTCAGACTGGTTTGAACAAAATTGAACTATGAACAGAACCACGAAATATTGATCTGATACGCTATAAAGGGTGGAACGCGGTAATTTTGTGATTTGGGAATGAAATAAAAAAAAAAATTATGAACCTTAGACAAATTTATTTTATATTTTATTTATATTGAATAGTACGGGAATTTTTAAATAACATGGTTTTAAATAGCGTATCTGGCAAATGTCGACTGCTGCATACGTTTCGGAAATTTTAATGAACTCTGACAAGCATGTTGAATGTTATCCTGCCAATTTAAGCCGCAATATTGTTAATTCGGCCTTGCAATGTATTGGGACGGTTGATCTGCACCTTTGACTTCAGGTAACCCAAAAGGATAAAATCGCATGGGGCTAAGTCTGCTGAGCGTGCCGGCCCATTCATATCACCCCTCAAAGAGATGAGCCGTCCAGGAAACATTTGCCTCAAACAATTCATGGTAGCCCTAGCTGTGCGTGCAGTGGTACCATCCTGTGAAACCATGTATCCTTTAATTGCATTGCCTCAAGAGCCGGCCAGTTCACATCACCCCTCTTAGAGATAAGCCGTCCAGGAAACAATTGCCTCAAACAATTCATGGTTACCCTCGTTGTTTGTGCGGTGGCACTATCCTGTTGGAAGCATGTAGCCTCTAATTGCATTGCCTCAAGAGCCGCTTGAAAAAAGTCTGGAAATGCCAAAAGCAAGTGGTTGCTTCCGAGCAGAGCGTTTCGGAGATTGCAGTACTGCTGCTCTAACTCTCTCTATGTTTTGTGGTGTTGTAATCCTTCTCTCAGTTTCCCTTCGTACACATGACACATTCCCTGCTGTTCAATAAAGTTACCCAATTTACAATTGATTGCCGTCCATTAACACGTCCGCGAACAGCGAATCGTAAACGAAAAGCACGCTGCACTGCTATGATCGAGTGCGCAATGACCTCTCCTCACGTGTTCAATGCCTGATGGCAACCGAAAGGCACATGAATACAAATCTTCCGTCAGCCACTATAAGTCACGCACAATCTCCCCTCTCTTCGACCATCAGTGCAGCCACAGTCTGCAGTGTAAAAAAAAAGCAAATTACGGCGCTCTATCCTGTATACTCGTATTATTGATCGTCCTAAAATTCATAGACACTCTAGCAATGTCCCTCCACCACTGAGTCTGTTGAAAGTAGATAGCGTTCAAACAAATCAACCAAAGCTTCTGAAATTTTGCATGATGCTGGCTTTAGCTATTTGGGATTGTAAATGAGCGAAATCGGAGTAGAAGAAAAAAGTTCCCTTTAAAGGACTAAAAGTACTTTGCTAAAAAGAATACATTTTTAAGCAGTTTCCTAGCAAACAATAATTTTTCGTTGAAGGACTATCGATTTATAGTCAATATGGACATGTGTGTTAATTGCAATTTCTATAATTGCTATAATCCAAATAAAGAGTAGTTTCGATGTTTTGGTTAAGATTGGTTAAAAATAGGGTAAACTTTTTTCGCTTTAGTTCCGTAGGGTACGGAGGGTAAGGGTGTAAGGTTCAGCCTCACAGAACTTATTGTTGCTTTTGCCTTTTTATGTTCATGTTTGTGTTAATTTATTGTCACAGGATTTTTTGTTTACGCTCCACCATAGGATGGAAGTACACTCATATATCAGTTTGCCATTCCGTCTGTAACACATCTGAATATTTATTTCTATATCGTTACACTCGTATATCAGTTTGTCATTCCGTTTGTAACACATCTAAATATTTATTTCTATATCGTTACTCAAATATAAACAGGCTCAAACTCATAAAAAATAGTTTTGCCGGTAGAAGAAAAAAACGTCATAAATCTGTAATAATAAGGACACAAAATCTTTATAAACTCAGATTTATAAAAAAATTAAATTATTTAAGAATTATACATTTTTTAAAAAAAAAATAATTTTTATAGATTTTGTATGAGTTAGTGTTTTGTATAGATATTTCATGGACAAAAAAAAATGAGTTGGGGCCTTTTTATATTAAGGACACGATATTTGTTATTGATCGTCATAAAATTCTAAGACTAGCAGTTGAAAGCACAATACAGTCCAAACGAAAAGAGCTAAATTCTTCAAACTTACCAGATATATGTCTTATAGTAGGCGTTTGGTTGAAAATGGACCCAGTCGGGCAAAATGGAATAAAATTCTTTTTATAGGAGCTCAACAAATGCTAATCAAGTTTTTAAGTTTTTGATATTTTTGCTATGGAATTCGACTGAATTACTTTTAAATCACCCTTTTTGGAAGTAGTAAGCAAATTTTTTTTTGTCCTTCCAAAAATGGTAGTGGTCATGGGGCCCTGGTGCCATAAAGGCCCACAAACTGTCCCCTAATGTTTGGGGATATATGGGTACACAGAAACAGTGAAATCACAAATCCAAATATACTTATAAACCCATATTTAAGATTTGGATTAATTTGGGATTCTCACCATGAAGGCCCAAAGACCCAAAGTGTTAAAGACAATAAAACTTCTTAACGAATCAGAATATCAAATTAATTTTACTTTCGAAGAAATTAAAGACCTTGACCAATGGGTGTAAGGTGAATAGGATCATATGGGTATTAAAAAGCAATAACATTTCTGCATACATTTGACGCAATTTTAGGTCTTGACCCATAAGTATTAAGGTCCCTCGGGCGTTGAAAAATTAGTCCCCTTAAACATGGGTGTAGAAACAGTGTAATTTTATGAAGAATCTGATCATAACTTCAATTTTACGATTTGGCTGAATTAGAGGCTTGATTTATGGCCGTGGTCTATGTTCTCTGGGCCCGTTATGTTCTGGGTATCCAAAACAGTGAACTTTTCTCAAAAAATTAAAATATGTACCTAGATTTTTAATTTAGTCAATTTTGGACTCGGACTTGCCCTTAATGGTCCTTAAACTGCGAGCACATGGGTATAAAAAAAACAACAACAATTTTCGTCATGAATCCGAAATTAATATTATTTCAATGACTCGACTTTATTTCAGGTTTTCGCCCATAGCTCAAAGTTCCCTAGAGTGCAAAAACTCCAAGCATTATTTGTGCTCAAAGATTTTAGTTCAGAGTTCACTTGAGAGTTAAAAATTTAGAATGCCAATTCAGAATTTCACGAGATTTTAATCAGAGTTCGGTCAGAAATGGGTACGACGTGTAAGCAAAAACTTAATTTCCCTCCGACAGTTCAGTTAACGAACGCGTCAACCATTACATGTGTTTTTAGTCACGAAGTCGACCTTGCAGACCTTGCATATTCTTCCCGATTTTCGACCGAACTCTGAACGTTTGGTTTGCTGGGTACACAGACCTATAACCACAGCCTTACTAATACTTGTATTCGTACACACATAGACCATCCGTATGTAGAGCGGGCCATAAACACACCCATTATGCTAAGAAAACTTATGGCAATTTTACCTTTTATAACTTAATAAATCCTTTGAATGACATGAATACGCACATGCATGCATTCGGCACGAATGCACTGACAACTGGAATTAGAAGTGGTCTGACAATTAGGGGAAATTCCATATAAAGAAATAAGTGCAGTAGAGAATAATTTTACTCTATTTCCTGTTTAAAACTAATAAATAAAAGACTAATCATGCACTGTATCGAGTGTGTGGGGATGTACGAGGGCGACCTCAAAAGTAACTGGGCTAACATAAAAATAACCGTTTTTTTTGGAATTATTATTATTTATTTTTCAACATAATCTCCTTCCAACTCAATAAACTCCATCAAACGTTTTTCAAGTTTTTTAATTCCATCCGAAAAATAGGATTTTTCAAGACCTTCAAAATATGCCTCAAAATATGTTTCAGCAATAAACTCGTTATTGGAGGAAAATTTTTTGCCACCGAGAATTTTTTTTAAATTTGGAAACAACAATTACCC
Source organism: Hydrotaea diabolus (assembly GCA_963513945.1). Taxonomy (NCBI): domain Eukaryota; kingdom Metazoa; phylum Arthropoda; class Insecta; order Diptera; family Muscidae; genus Hydrotaea; species Hydrotaea diabolus. Next base: position 45,562,138 of record OY740717.1, on the reverse strand, counting down.
GGAAGGACCTAAATCTGGACTATATGGTGGATGCGGAGCAATTTCAAATCGTAATTCGGCCAGTTTTTGTTGAGTTAAAAATGCAGTGTGTGAAGGAGCATTATCTTGATGAAAAAGAACTTTTTTTTCTAAATGCGGTCGTTTTATCTTGATTTCTTCACTCAACCGATCCAATAATGCACAATAATATACACTATTTATAGTTTTGTCCTTTCTCAAGATAATCAATAAATATTATACCCCTTGCATCCCAAAATACTGTGGCCATTACTTTTCCTGCTGACTTAACTCTTGGGACCACTTTTACCAGCTTCTATCCATTGTTTTGACTGTTCTTTGCATTCTGGGATGAAGTGATGGATCCATGTTTCATCAACAGTTATGAATCGGCGCAAGAACTCTATTGGATTACGCTGATAAATCGCTAAAAGCTCCTCGGAATTGGTGCAACGGACGATTTTTGGGGCAAAGTCAACAAACGCGGCACCCATCTTGCGGATAGCTTTTTCATGTGGAGTTCATCATGTAAAATTACTCCAAACTTGTTTTTCGTGTATTTTAACAATATCAGCAAGTTCTCTGAGCTGTATTCGTCTATCTTTAGTCACTTCATTAAATATTTTTCTAATGTTTTCAATAGTAGTAGCAGTTTTCGGTCTTCCAGAGCGTTGTTCATCTTCCGTACTTGAACGACCCATTTAAAATTGTTGAATCCAGGATTTCACGGTGGAGTATGATGGTGCATTATCACCATAAGCAGAATCCAATTCATCTTAGATTAATTGTGGCGTATAACCTTTCATATAAAAGTGTTTAATTACCGCACGAAACTCTTTATTTTCCATTTTTCAAAAATTATAAAACTTGTTTACTTCAATCACCTGTAACAAAGAAAATAATCATTAAATATTTCGGAAATTTTGACAGATGGCTTATAAAAGATTGCTTTTAAAAAACAAACAAACAAAAAGTTGCTAGTAAAACAGAAAATGTGCCAGGCCAGTTAGTTTTGCGGTCGCCCTCGTATGTGTTTTGTATGCAGTGCGAGGGACTTTTACTGTTTGCGGCAAGTTCTCGTTAAATGCGAAACTGCCTGCCCTTAAGCGTAAGGCCGCTAAACATAGTTACAGCATATTGGTTGCTACTAACGGTGTAGTGCGGCTCACCAAAACTTCCGTCACCTCTGCTTGCAACCTTAACTTTTCCGAATGCTTTTTGAACAAATTTTACAACTCTATTTTTGTATATATGTGAATTTTTTCGTCGCTTCATAACAAAAAAAATAGTATGTAAAAACGGCTAACAACTTTTTTGTAAAAATGTTTAGTTTTACATCGCCTGCCATAAAATTCTTTGCGATAATCTGCTTACAACTTTTGTAAATACGAGTATGTGAATTTTTTTTTATAACCTCAAAACGAAAATATTTTCGATAAATATGTCAATTTGTATATCGCTTGAAATCGGAAATATTTTTGATAAACAACATACGAATATTTTAGTTTATACATAAACAGTTTTATCACAGTACTTCCTTTTGTTTGTATATTTGAATTTTTTAATTGAACAGAAAATTTTTTTCTTTGTATGGATATGAATCGATTTCGACGATTTTGTGCATATTATTCAGTTTTGTGCCAAGGTCGAACCCTCTTAAAATACTTAGTAGGGACATAAATACTGTTACACACGTTTTATGCTGTAAAATAAAAAGTAGTGAATGTTTTTGGACCAAATATTTTTTAATACATTTATTGATGTATATTGTATCCAAAAAGAACCGACTTATTCGAAATGTCCGCCTTTTGCCTTTGCGCACGCTTTAAGTCGCACTGGCCAATCGTCAATAGCTGCAAGAACCTCGTCCATTGGAGATTGGCCACAGCTCGAACCAAAGCAGTCTTAAGAGATCCAATGTTGGGGTATCTTTTGTGACAAACCTTGTCCTCTAAAACTCTTCACAATTTGTAATTCAATGGGTTCAAATCTAGACTGCCTGAGGACCATTCTTCAGAGGAAATGAACGCTGGCAAATTGTTTCGAAGCCAGGCCTGGGACGTTTTAGCCTTATGGGCCGGCGCAGAATCCTGCTGGAAAGTCCATGGTTGATTTTGGAACAGGGATTGTTAAGAGGCTATACAACAGCTTCCAAAACGGTTTCTTGGTAAACTTTGGCTTATGTTTTGACTTCTGTTCGCAGAAATGCCGGTCAGTGACCCCATCGTAAGATATTCCCCATCGTAAGATATTCCCCACCAAACCATGACTGAAGCTGGGTGATGACCCTTTTCCACCCTTGGGATCAGTTCAGATGCTTCCTTAGATGACCGCGCATAAACTCTATCATTTTGCTTGTTAAATTTTTTTCTGAACGATAAAAATGTTTTCATCGGTGAACAAAATCTTTCTGTGCAAGTTATCAGCGTGCTTCAATAAGACGTTTGCATTTTTCAATCCTATTTTTTTTTTTAAATGCAGTCAATAAATATCCGCTACGTCGTTTGAAAGCCCCAAGTCCCAAGTCTTTTTTAACGATTCGACTCATGGACTTTTGCGTGATATTCATCTCATGGGCCATGATTTTCTGTTTTCTGAGCGGATTTCTGTGAGTTCTTGATTTAACGGCCTTGATGACATGCGGTGTTCGAACAGAACGTGGGCGGCCTGACCGGTGGCGGTCTTTTACATCTCCAGTCTCCTCAAACAGTTTTATGCATCGGTAGACGATCATGCGGCTAATTCCTAGTGGCCGGAGCGTTTTGAAATATCGCTTTTTCCATTTCACACATGGAAAGCGCTTTTACAGCGATACGGTTCTCAATATCTGACCACTCCATGATGAAAGTTGAAACAATTTTAAAATGCCTTTACAGACTAACGCTATTGGGGTTAGCTTTCAAAACCCATATGACATTAACGGGGTATGTTCAGTTCTACTATTGAAATGGGTGTGTTCAATGTTGTAACAGTATTTATGTCCCTACTAAGTATAAACATATGGTGATTGCAACCGAAATTCTTCTATTGCAATGCAATTTTAGACTAATTTTCCGACAATTTTTTTCCTGTGTGTTCTAGTTTTCTTCAGTCTAAATGGGATCAAAGAGAATAATCTCTATGTAGCGTAAAAGCTTCTCAACAAATTAAAATTTGCCGTGTGGATCAGGCTTTATTATTATAACGGGTGTTCCATTGCGAGGTTCCCCACTTATTTAAAGAAAGAACACAGGAAATTCAAAATGAATGGGGAATGTTTATTATCATTTGAATGAACATTTTTTGGCATTTATTTTTTGAATATTATGTCTATCACTGCTACGTCTCAGATGGTACAACCTCTGAGTCCAATTTTCGATGACTCCTTCGAGCATTTCGAGTTGTTACTGGCGAATGACACGTGTGATGTTTTGCTCTAAGGCCTGAATCGAAGCGGGTTTCTCCGCATAAACTTTAGACTTTACATATCCCCACAGGAAAAAGTCTAACGGGGTGATATCACACGATCTTGTTGGCCAATCGACCGGTCCAAAACGTGAAATTATCTGCTCACCGAAGTGTTCTCTCAATAAATCCATTGATTGATGCGATGTGTGGGAAGTGACGCCGTCTTGTGGAAACCAAATGTCGCCGAGATCAAGAGCTTCAATTTCAGGCATCAAATAGTCGGTTATCATGGCACGATAACGGTCGCCATTGAGGTTTCGTTCGCACCGGCATCATTTTTGAAAAAATATGAATCGGTAATTCTACCGGCCCACAAACCACACCAAACTGTTGTTTTTTCTGGATAAAGTGGCTGCTCTTAAAGCTTTTCTGGTCAATCTTCGTTCCAAATGCCGAAATTTTGCTTTTTTACATACCCATTGAGCCAGAAATGGGCCTCATCGCTGAACAAAATTTGGCTCGAAAACGTCGGATCTTCTTGGAACTTTTCAAGAGCCCATAGAGCGAAGCGATGTCGCTTCAATCCTTGCACAAGCTGTGTTTTGTACGCTTTCACTCTCAGATCTCGACGTAAAATGCGCCAAGTCATTCCATACGTCAGTCCGAGTTGCTGCGAACGGCTCCGGATCGACTCTCCTCGGTCTTGGTGTACACTCTCAGCTACGGCCGCTACATTTTCTCCACTGCGTCCAATAATGATTGCTGGGTCTCAAGATGGGTGCTGGTGTGGCAAATAGTACGCATAGTAGGCCGATTATGTTGACCATAAGTTGAACGAACTTCACGAAACACATTCCCCACAGAACGTTAATTTTCGTAATAAAGTTGAACGATTTGTAAACGTTGTTCAGGCGTAAGTCTTTCCATGATAAAATGCCAAGCAATACTAAACAAAAATAACATGGCAGAATGACACGACTCACACGTGATCTGTCAAAAAAAGCCTCTACTTGAATTTTGAATCATTATAGCTCTTCAACCGGTAGACACAGTTCCCTCTACTAAAAATTACCGTGTTCCAATCAACATTCGATTGTACCGATAGAATACATAGATAGTAAGGACGACCAGCAACATACGGTTGGTATGAAAAATCGGTTGTGGCAACCAATCTGTTCTCTATTTCAAAGTCCATGGAAATGTTCCGTAGAAGTTAAAAAACAATCCAGATCAAATAATTGTTGCCCCGTTGTACCAATTAGCGTCACTTTACTTTCACTTATTTTTGATATAAAAATTTGTTTTTCAAAATTTTCCATACTTTCCACTGCCATCCTCGTTGCATATTAGATGAAAGCTTGTGCCTGTCTGTTTGCTGGTTGGTTAGTTAGTTTACTTAAGATGCTTTCAAAAGTAAAATGCCAATGCTAAAATTAAGTTTTCCTGTAACACTAGCACACTCACACAAGCAGTCACCGGGGCACACAATATGAAATTGTACTCCACAGGAAGGACTAATAGGAAAATATTATAAATTTTCCCACAATTGTAGAAATATGTGAGAACACACACATACACGCACATGAATTAGAAATGGCATTCCGACCAACATCATCACCAACGGCTGGCTGGCTGGCTAGCTCACTGGCTGACTGGATGCGATAGTTCGCTGGCAGGCTGGGAGGGAGCAGAGAGGTTAGTGCTAACAGCAACAACATGCAGCAGCATTTTCAACAATGTAATTTTCACAATTTGTGACTTTTGGTCAATAGAGAGAACCGCAGTCATTGGGTTTGCACTATTGAACATGCATGTTCACACTCCCCTCTCTGGTTCTGGAATTGTGGTGCAGCATGGATTTGGTTCGTTTAGGGTGGCGGAGGTAGGGGGAGTAGGGCAAGACTTGCCGGCCCTTTGTTTGTGTGCGGTGTTCAATTCTATTTTAATCTCAATTTTGCGGAAGGAAGCAGTTGCATGTTTGCAAGTGTATGTGCGCGCGTGTGTGTGTGTGAGTCTGTGTGTGTGTACGATTTTATTGTAAATTATGTCCTTATACTTTTGACAGCATCTTAATCAATTGAAAACCAATACTTGGAGAGTTGTCCAAATGTACGTTAAGATTGCGATGCCATTCTTCTTCTGTCTCTATCTCCCTTCGGCTCTCCAGCGCGGGTTCTGCCTCTCTCTCTCTACGTCTCTCATTAGATTGCAGTTAAATAGACAGTTGTACATGTATGTTTACAGTTTGTTGGAGAGGAAGCACCAGCAGCCGAACGTTGACAAGGTGATATTTTATGGTAGATGGTGAAGCCTTGATTTGGAAAAGTTGCTAACGTTTCCTTTGACGTCAATTAAATAAGACCTCCCTCCCATATACACACATACCTATGTAAATTGAACTTATCGAGGTGATTTAGGGAACACACAAAGGTATGAGTTATAGTTTTTGGATTTCAAAATCAACGGGAATGTGAATTGAATCTAAAAAGTTTAAGCAACAGTAAGATAGTGGTACTAACATTTTTATAAAGGGTGTTTTTTAGACGTGTGATTTTCAGTCTGGCCTCACTTGTTTCGGTGTTGATCCTTTTGACAGCTGTCACTTGAATTATGTTTAGTTTGGTTTGCCATTTCATTATGAATAGACTTACACAGGCACAACGTTTGCAAATCGTGGTGAATGGGCCCAAAACGATATGGGCACCGATCCTGATTTTTACAAAAAAAATTTGTTCGGCGATGAAGCTCACGTCTGGTTGAAAGGGCACGTTAATAACTAAAATTGTAGCATTTGGAGTAACAAAAATCCACAAGCAGTTCTTGATACGCCGTTGCATCTTCCAAATAAAAAGTAACTGTTTGGTGTGGTCTATGGGCAGAGGAAATCATTGGTTTATATTTCTTCAAAAATGAAGCCGGCCAAAATGTGACAGTCACTGGGGAACGCTATAGAGTTCCCACAAGACGGCGCTACATTTTATTTTTTTATTTGACCAACACTCAGGGGTTTTATCCTTTACATGCGATGCATTGCGTTGGTGAGTGGAAAGTAAGGGAGTTCAAGGGGAAAGAGGGAATAATGTCTATTGACATCTGACTTGAATTTTTGGATGTCGTAATTGGTGGGAAATACATTCGCCGGAAGTCGATTCCACATATCGACTGTACGAGAGAAAAACGAATTTAATCTGTAGCGTCTAGTGCGGTCAACCGGCCAATCGATAACAAATGAGCGTGAACTCCTGAAAAGTCGTCAATCCCTGCCGAACATCCTCACTTCAGGAATAAGACGACGAATGTCTGAAGAACACACACCATAAAAGTAGCGATAGAACAGCGACACACAACCCACATTCCGAAGATGCTGCAGGGAGATAATAGAGTTGGATACCCTACTGTCACCTATCGACACCATCACCCTCCCTTGGACACGATCAAGTAGCTCCATCGATGACTTTGAAGCACCTTTCCATATATGGGAGTTGTATTCCATCTTTGGACGGATGTAGGTTGTATAGATATCGAAGAGATCAGAAGGAGTGAAATATTTCTTGCACCACTTTAGGAAGCCTATACACCTGAGTGCTTCTTTCGACACTTCGAATACATGCCTCGCCCAACGAGCGTCACATTGTATTTTCATGCCCAGAACAGCAAGAGCATCCGATGGTTCGATATCCATACCATCGATAGATAATGAAGATACTGATGGGTCAACGGATCGCTTGTGAGACAAGAAGCAGCACGCATTAAAACCTACTCTATTCACTCGACCCCATTCGGAAATGGCCTGTAAATCCCGGCCAAGTGTCTCATCCACAATTCGCCTTTTGTCCTCAATATCTTAAAGACTCGGCCTACGGTCGAGTGAATACGAATGACAGAGGTTGCTGTCATCCGTGAAAGAGTAGATTGGATTCACGGTCTGACCCAAAAGATCGTCACTAAAATTAAGAAATAAAGAGGGAGAAAGGACAGAGCCCTGTGGTGCACCTGCGGACAACCTATGTTAATTGGTTAAGAACCCTTCTACAGCAACTCTTATGGTGCGATCTCTAAGAAAGGAAGATATAAAGCGAGCGAAAGTATTATCGACACCAAATGCGATCAACTTTGATATGAGAGCACCGTGCCAGACTTTGTCAAAGGCCTTGAAGATATCCAGAGCCACGACCTTACTCTCACCAAAGTGGTGGATGGACCGACTCCAACGTAGAGCGATTTCTATGCAAGGTCGTAGGTCGTTGGACTCCAGATACCCCACAAGATGGTGGTTGACTATGCTCTCCATTACCTTGGAGAGCGCAGAGCAAATCGCGATGGGCCGATAATTCGCCGGATTATTGGCTTCAACCTTTTTAGGGATCGGCTAGACGTTCGCAGCCGCTGGGAAGACTCCTGCACGATAAGCAAGGTTGAAAAGGTTGCATATTGAACGGGCTAGCGTCGAAGAGCACTTACATAGGACAAGTGCCGAGCTACCATTCGGTACCGGGGACATACAAACATCGACCGGGGACACCAAACACGCCCATTTGTTATCTTATTTTATCTTCACAACTTCTTAATCTAAAAAGTCCTTTTTCATAACGATTGGTGCATTTTTTTTTTGAAAAATTGTATTATCTTTGGCTGACCTACGTTACTCGGAACCGAATAAGGCGGAAAGGGAACAAATAGCAAAAGCGGCTGATCGCGTAAGCGGTCGAAGCGCAGAAAACAAACAATCGCACAAACGGACAAACCGCATAGGATAATGAGTCACGACACGTTAATGACACGCGTACTGTTGGCTTCCAAAACCTGAATGAATGACGCACCATTCAAGAATGTCATGTGGCATACATTCGATATTGCATGAACACCTGGCTGTAAAAAAGGTTTGTTCTCGTTGGATCCCGCACAAGTTGACAACCGCTCAAAAAAAGGCTCGTGTCGATTGGTGCAAAGAAATTTTCGCGATGCTTCAAAAGACGGTTATAAGACGAATCATGGATCTAAGCGTCATTGATCGTAAGCCCAAAATAAAACAGCAATCAACCGTGTGGCTCTTCGAAGACGAGCCAAATCCAACGAACGTTGTTCAAGGAAGAAGCACTTCGAAGCAAATGGTCGCCTGTTTCTTCAACAAAGCTGTTCATGTGGAGCTTGAGCAACGTAGGACGGTCAATTCTGAGTGGCACACCACAATTTGTTTGCCTGAAGTCTTCGGAGAAATTCGAAAACGAACAAGAGAAGACGAATCGTTCTGCACCATGACAATGCGAGCTCTCACACATCGGCTAAAACCAGCGTCTTTTTGACCGGCCAAAACGTCGAATTGATGGGTCATCTGCAGTACAGCACTTGGCACCCAATGAAAAAAAAGAATTTTATTCCCGCACATCAAGAAAAAAATGCGTTATCAATGATTTTTGTCGCCAGAAGATGCTGTTGAAGCGTTCAAAAGCCATGTTTTGAAAGTGTCTCAATCGGAGTGGAAAAAGTGCTCCGATAATTGGTTTGAGCGCATGCAAAAGTGTATAAATCATGCTAGAGACAAACAATATACCATTTTTGATGATAATTATTCGCATTTCAATTATTTGATCAGAAATATATATGGAAGCCCACGTAGGTAGCAAAAAGTCCGATATCATGGCGCGATAGTGAGCATCATTCACGGTTACGTTCCGGCCATTGTCAATTAAAAAAAATGGACCGATGATTCCACCAGCCATGAAATACGTAAAAATTGATCTGGACTGCCACAAATATGCTCGCCATTTGGGATCCAGTAATCTTCGACAATTTGCAGTTAACGTACAATAAATTTGGGAATATATAAATTAAATGAGAATTGCTAGCCTTACTATTCGCTTTACCTATAGAATTGATAGATTATTGATTGAAGGCTAATATCTCGTGATTAATATCGCTATGATGATACAATTATGGCCAAACTACTAAATTGATCGTTATAAAATTGTATCAGGATGACTAGACAATTATTCCAGACAATGCGATTAAAATATGGGACAAGGAGGCGATGTGGCACCGCGCACAAAACTCTGAACTTTAAAAGACAATATCTCATAAACTAAATTGACGATGATATTTGAAGCATATGATTTTGACATGGAACAAAACACATTCTGAATTTGAGTCAACATTTTTTTCAAACGTTTATAAATGAAATTACTAATTTACGTTTGAAAAAAATGTTGACTCAAATTTGAAGTTTGACCTCTGAAAACACCATGAAGGGTATGGCCCTAGGTCAAATATTGTGTAAGAGAAAAATGTTTACCTGTATATTTGCAACACAAATGCTTAAGGTGTATTTTCCGAAAGTCGTTCTTCTGTACTGGCAAATACATATACGAATGTAATGAGTGGCCCAACCTTAATGCACGATGTCAAATGTTAGTCACACGTTAATGTCTAGTTCTTCGCCCCAATTAATTTTACATTTCTTTGTTTCAGTGTTCGGAAAATTCAACCATGGTGAGGTACACAACTGAGCAGCTGGTTGAGATTGTTAAAGCCTTTAACGAAAATAAGCGTTCAAATCGTACTGTATTTCGATCACTTCGTGATTTTTTTTGGTCAACCTAATCGACCAAATGTGTACACAGCCGGAAGAATTGATGCATTCACAAAGAGTGACTGTTTGGTGCGGTTTATGGGTTGGCAGCATCATTGGGCCGAACTTCTTTGAAAAGTAGGTCGGTCAAGCAGTACCGTGAATGGTGTTCGCTATCACCAGATGATGACGAACTTCTTGTGGACAGAAATTAAGGATATGGACCTGGACGAAATGTATTCCAACAGAATGTTGCCACTTGCCACACAACCAACGACACAATAGCTCTTTTGCACGAGAAATTCAATGGCCGTGTTATCTTACGTCGTGGCGATGTAAATGGGCCACCACCACCATCCACCGTTGGACTTCTTTGGTTGGGATTCAATAAGCCAAGTACAATTCAAGAGCTAAGTGATGAGTTAATTCGGCACATTGACGACATTGAACCTCCATTTTATCTTAGTCATTGAAAAAATGGACCATCGGATAGGGAAAGCAACCGAAGCCGTGGCGAGCCTTTATTTTGTTTCACACATAATTGCCGTAGATCCTTTCATCATTAAAAAAAATTCAGGATAATTCTCTGAAAACGTTTTTGTTTTATTTACAATAAAAATCGTGCGTTTAAGTTGGATCACCCTTAACCATTTACTGTGGCACATGTGGGTCTTTCAAATATTTTTCCATTTGAACGCCGAAGCGCCCTAATTGTAAAACCCTTAACTAAGCTTTATTAAAGAATAGTGGAAATGCTATACATAATCTCAGGGCTTCAAAACGCTCCTTAGTGGACTACGTAACCAAGTCTAGGAATCAATAGAAAAATGAAGGAGACTTTAAACCAGCCACACAACATAAAAACAGCTTTCGTTTAACACTCTTTGTGCGTGCGTCTTCTTTTTTTACAACTTCCCCCAGTGTTGCCGTCTCCCCCCATTGATAGGTTTGTACTCCTTCCGACAAAAGTTGATTAAAATGTATGCATTGCACTTTGTCCCCATTCCGATTTTAATTAAATAATGCCACTTTTGTTGTGTGGATCATTCGTTCATTCATTTGTCCCTACGCACACGACGGAAGGGGAAGAAGAAAATCCCCTTTTTTCCACAAATAATGGAAGTGAACGGAATGACGAGTGGAAAATAAAACTATGAACGGACTGAATAGAGAAATTGTTTGACATGTTGTACACTCACACACACACACACATACACAGCCAAAGAAACAGACGCAAAACAAGAGAGGAAAAACTATTACCACTACAATTGCCGCAGATACAATAAGAAAACCAGCAATACCAGCGCATTCAAGCTTAATATCAATTACTTGGTGATGTACCCTACAAACGATAAGTGGGTGTATTAGTTTTTAAGACACCTTAGTGACCGATAAAATAAACAATGATTTCAAAACAATTTCCGTTCACTATAAAATATTTGTAAAAATAAATTGTCCTTTGAATATGACAGAACTCAAATAAGATACGATTCTGCTCTAGTAACTGTCACTTGTTGTATACCCTCTGTCGCATCTAGTTCACATTATCTTTATGTTCCTTGAACTCTTTTAAAGCCCTCACAAAGCCCTACAAACGAAATGGCAATATCACTTATCTTTCCCAGTGTCCTGTGTACGGCACCGGAAATCTTTCACAACCCTTATCACATTTTCAACTGAATCTTTTAACGCCTCGCGGACAGCCAGTACAGCCAGTGGAACAAAGTATCTTATCATCATCAGTGCCACCACGAAAGTAATTGTTAACGACTTGGACGCATTTTTTCTCATTGTCTTGCTTGAGACGAGCTTCCCATTTTTTTGTTCTCCTTCTTTTTGCTTTTTCTAATTTGTTAAAAAATAATGATACAAAAGAAATTTCACTCATGTACAGAGCTCAGCAAAGTCTTTTAAGAAGCAGAAACAGAAGCATTTGACAGCATGGACACCGGAAAAAGGTCACCATATTGCTGGTGATTGTTGATATGTGAAACATAAAACGAGGATGGCACAATAAATGAGAGAGAGTACAGGGTGGCTGATAAATATTGCTAAATTAAGAAACTAATGTAATTCTTTTTTCAGTGTATGGAATTCATTTTTCTTTTAATCTAAAATCATTCAATTTTATTAAATATAGCTTAATTAGTTTAAAAAATAATGGAATTTAAATGGGCCCTGCTCTTTGATTCAATCATGTACGGCATCTTACTAAAAAGTTGTTTGGGGATTTGAGACAGGAATAGCCGCAATTGTTTCTCGAATGGATTGCTTTAGTTTATTCAAATTTGTTGGACTTTATCTTTCCAATAACCCCACAAGAAAAAGTCAGGTGCAGTAAGGTCAGGCGACCTGGGGACCAACGGAATGTGGAGTTTCCAGATATCAGCTTATTGGGAAATTTCCGTCGCAACATTCTGTCATAAAGGCCGGACTATAAGAGGAGTTGCACCATCTTGCTGAAACCACGCAGAGTTGAAAGAAATTCTCATTTGGCGTAATTATGAATAGAAAAGCTCCCTCAACATGCTCAAGTAACGGTCTCCAGTAGCCGTAACTGTGTGACAGTTTTCTTTGAAGAAGAAGGGCTCGACAATGCCGCCTGATGAAACTGCACACCACACTGTGACACGAAGTGGATGCAATTCCGTCTCATGGAGTATCTGTGGGTTGGATGCACTCCATATTCGACAATTTTGTTGTTGTAGCGGCAACTGCGTGCCGGGGTGACAGCCCTTAGCCGAATAATAGTTTTTCGGGTCAACCCGTCCATAGAACCGGCCATCGTGGGATTGGACAATTTGTTTTCAGTTCGACAATTTTGTTGGTTTATGTTGCCGTTTAAATCGAAATGAGCCTCGTCAGACATGAAAAGACAGTTCAACATGTTTCCGTCCTCTTGCAGCATTTGAAGCATCTTCTGGCAAAATTCCAAGGGAATCGGAAATTCTGCTGCTGTTTTCAGTTTGTTGGCAATTTGAATTTTATATGGGAATAAGTCGAAATCCTAGTGCATAATTAACTTCATTTGAGCAGATAAGCTTCTTGTCGAAACTCTTGGATTGTTTTGTATGGCAGCAGCTACAGCTGGTAAGGTCTTCTGTTGATTGTCCCATGTTCGGCAAAATTAATAACAAGTCTCATTATGGGTGATCTGACAAAACGGGCGTTTCTTTCAACCAATAATTTCAACTATATTCGACAAAGGAAAATGGGGTGTATACAAAATTTGTCATTCCTTTGCAACACCTAAAAATATTGATCGCTGAACTTGAAAAGTACATAAACTAAAGATCGTCGTAGAACCGTCCATCCGTCCAACCCTACGTCTGAGTGTCTTTAGTATCGGGTGATCAATCTAAAGGTATTTTTTCAACAAAAAAAATCAAAAAACCAAACAATGTGGAATATTTAAGCATCTTTCGAAAGGACATTTTATGCCAATAATTTTTTTAATATAATTTTCTTTAAATGTTGGCCGCCACTACGCTTCAGGGTGTCCATTCTGGGGGTCCAACTTTTGATGACTTGTCCGAGCATTTCGACCGGTATTACTTTAATGACACGCGTAATGTTGGCTTCGAAAACCTGAATCGTACCTGGTTTGTCAGCATAGAATTTGGACATTGCGAAGCCCTAAAGAAAAATGCCTAAAGGTGTGATATCACTTGATCTAGGAGGCCAACTCACCGGTCCAAAACGTGAAATTGGCTGCTGTTCGTAATGACCTCTTAATAGATCCATTGCTTGAGCAGCTGTATAGCAAGTGGAGCCGTCCTGTTAAATCCAAATGTCGTCAAGATTACGGTCTTCCATTTCAGAAAGCAAAATGTCCGATATCAAGGCGCGACAGCGAGCTCCATTTACGGCTAAGTTCCGACCATCATCATTTTTGAAAAAATATGAACCGATTATTCCACCATCCCATAAACCGCACCAGAGCGTGGTTTTCTCTGGGTTGCTCTTCAGCCAAAATGCGTCAATTATGTTTATTGAAGTTGTCGTTGAGCCAAAAATGTGCCTCATCACTGAACAAAATTGTGGTCGAAAACAGTTTCTCACCGAACGCTCATTTCGATTATACAGTTGCACAATTTTGAGACGTTGTTTCGGTGTCAGTCTTTCCATGATGAAATGGCAAACAATACTGAAAAGACAAAAAAATAAAGTTGAACACAACTCACGGGAAATCTGTGAAAAAGAGCTATTGAAATAATAACTCAAGATGGATCACCCTTTATTTGTTCAATGGTGATGTACATGGAATATATAAGATTCAAATTTGTTTCTTAATTCCCACGTCATTCCCTTAAAGAACACGGGCAAACTTGTGTCAAATCAGAGAGCTGTACGCGATATAATTCGTATACTCAGTGACCGGGATCTACTGTTTAAAGCCGGCGCCAAACGGCAAATGCATTTAATAGATAAGTTTTAGCACGGTTTAGAGATAAATATTTAACTCGCCGAATATTTAAGAAGTTAAACATGCGAATATTTAAGAAGTTAAACATGTGTTTAATAGCTTGATAGTCGTACACATATTATATTTAATCTTGATTGAATTTGCCACAAGTAATTTGCCTCTGCCAGAGACAGACGCTGTTGAAATTGGAGAAAATCATTTCAGAATTAGATAAAGCTCCCATATATATGTTCAACAGAATTTACATAATAAATAACACATTTTTTTTTAAAATTAAATACGACATTAGTCTACGGGCTGCTATATATATTTCTGGCCTAACAATGAAAATGCGAATATTAATCTTCAAAAATTGTTTTATTATTTTTCAAAGTATTTTCCAGCATGATTAATACACTTTTGCATGCGCTCAAACCAATTGTCGAAGCACTTTTTCCACTCCGATCGAGAAACCTCCAAAAAATGGTTTTTAAAAAATTTAACAGCTTCTTCGGGCGACGAAAATCGTTCACCACGCATTTTATTCTTGATGTGCGGGAATAAAAAGAAGTCATTGGGTTCCAAGTCAGGGCTGTACGGCGGATGGGCGATCAATTCGTCGCTTTCGCCGGTCAAAAAGACGCTGGTTTGAGCCGATGTGTGAGAGCTCACATTGTCATGGTGCACAATGATTCGTCTTCTCTTGTTAGTTTTTCGAATTTCTCCGAAGAATTTAGGCACACAAATTGTGGTGTACCACTCAGAATTGACCATCCTACGTTCGCCATATGACCAGTTTTGCCAAAGAAACAGGCGACCATTTGCTTCGACGTGCTTCTTCCACGAACAACTTTCGTTGTATTTAGCTCGTCTTTGAACAGCAATCGGCCCACACGGTCGATTGCTGTTTTGTTTCGGACTCATACACATAGATCCATGATTCCTCACCTGTGACGATCTTATAAAAGTCTTTTGAAGCACTGAGATCGTATTTTTTCAAAATTTCTTTCCACCAATCGTCACGAGCCTTTTTTGAGCGATTGTCAAATTGTGCGGGATCCAACGAGAACAAACCTTTTTTACGGCCAGGTATTCATGCAATATCGAATGTATGCTGGTGAAAGAAATGCCCAAGGATGCCTATATCTCACGGTATGTCACATGACGATCTTGCATTATCAGTTCACGCACGGCATCAATGTTCTCTGGCACAACTGCCGTTTTAGGACGACCTTCACGACATTCGTCTTGAAGCGAGCGTCGTCCACGGTTGAATTCATTAAACCAGTTTTTCAAAGTGCTATAGGATGGTGCTTCATCGCCATACAGAGATTTAAGTTCATCGATGCACTCTTGTCGTTGTAGTTGTTGTAGCGGCACACACAGTGACGAGGTGACAGCCCTTGGCCGAAGTATTGCTGCTTCGGGTCAATCCGGTGCATAGAACCGACTGTCGTGGGATTGCTAATCCACGTCGAAAGTTGTGAAAAATGATCGCACAAAAATGTTCACGAGTAAAATCAATTTTTTTGCCAAATTGATTTTTTCAAGACACTGTAAACAACACAAATGATGGCCGCACGTCAAAACGTTCTGAGTAAGTTTATGCTAAAAAAAATGGCAAACTTTCCAATGGAAATGTCAGATGGCGCCAGGCAAAACATAGTGTTGCCTAGGCCAGAAATATATATAGCAACCCAAATATGGGTGAATTTAGAGCCAGTTGGCATTTCGGACATACACACGTGTAGAGTACAATATGCTCGGCCACGCCCATTTCAGCTTTGTTTACTAGTCTACGTTAAGAAAACGACAAAAAACTATTTTCAAAACCATTTTACGTTTTTCACTGCGAAAAAGCGTATTTCTTAAGTAAAGGGTGGTCCAACAATAATGCACGAAGTTAATTGAAAGTCACACCCTAACGTAAATCTTTTTTAACATCTTAATCTGCCATTTCTTTGTTTTAGTGTTTGACTAATTCAACCATGAAGAGGTACACCATTTAGCAGAGCATTGGGATTTTTGAAGCCTTTTCCGAAATTGGGCGCTCAAATCAAAATGCATTTCGTGCATATCGTTATTTTTTCGACCAAATGTGTCCAAAAAACAACAATCGGTAGAATTGTGCACAAATTTCAGCAAACCGGGTCTATAGGAAATGTGAAAGCACCTGTGAATGCTCAGCCATCGTTCTGTCACACGGCCGTACTTATTCGAAAATGAGGTCGGCCATGAATGGTTACCGTGAATGGTGCTCGCTATCGTGAGATAATAAAGAACTTCTGGTGGACAGAAATTGTGTATCTGAACCAGGGCACTATGTGGTTCCAACACGAGGGTGCCACTATCCACGCAGCCAACGAAACAATGACTCTTTTATCGAGAAATGCAATGGGCGTGTTATCTCACGTCTTGACAATGTTAATTGGTCGCTAAGATCATATGATTTGACACAGTTGGGACTGCTTCATTTGTGGATAATTGAAAGAAAAAGTGTACGTCAATGAGCCAAGAACAAGTCAAGAGCTAAAGGATGAGACAATGCGGCACATTGACGACAATGAAGCTCCATTATGTCTCAGAGTCATAGACAATAAGGACCATCGAAAAGAGGTTTGCGACAGAAGTAATGGCGAGCATTTAGGCGATATTTTGTTTTACACATACGAGGGCACATCAATAATTCCGTGGCTTTTCCAACTTTCCTCGTAGTTATATGAAAGCAACACTGCTCCTATCAAGTATCATCTCTTCGTAGACTACGGTCAAATTTTGTGAGAGTTCCGTCATTTAGTTTATGACTGATGTTCAATACATACAACCTCGTGGATTTTGTTAAAAAAAAATGAGAACTTCGAGGGCTCATTAAACATTATTTTTTGCGGAATAAAAAACCGTCGATCAAACCAATGAAAAGCTTGATAAATACTATGGGTACTCTGCACCATCGATTTCACTGGTAAAAATTTCAAAAGTTCAAATGAACGTTCTGGGTGGCCAATTGAGGTCAATATACCCGAACATGTCAAAAAAAAACACGATATGTGACAGCGTATAGAAAAAGGGACCTAAGGGTAAAAAAAATCAATTTTCACTTTTTTTTTGATGTGGACAACATCTGAGCATCGAATGAGACCGATCCCATGCCCCAAAAGTGTTCCCTCCTAGAGATATGCGCGTTTTATGAAAGTGATGGTACACCAAAGATACACATATTTAAATCTTTAAAATGGCTCTCCAGAACAAAACTGGTTTTTACCCTTAGGTCCCTTTCTATTTTGAGCGTCACATATGGTGTTGACCGATCGAAGCGTAAAAGTGCATGATTGTTGATGCCATACGCATTTCATATGGCAGCGTGGTTTCGATTTTACATGATCAGTTGGGTTTAAGAAAGCTATCAGCAAGATTTCCTACACGTTTGCTCCTAGTTGACCATAAACGCAATTGTGTGACAACTTCAAAGGCCTGTTTTCGAGTGAGTTTTTGCTACGTCTTGTAACTGTGGATAAAACATGGATCCGTCTCAACACTCCGGAGACCAAGCAACAGACCAGCTCCGAAGAAGGCCAAGATGACTTTGTCGTCCAATTAGGTGATGGCAACAGTTTTTGGGATGTACGCGGGATAATCCACATCGATTACCTTCAAAAGTGAATAACAATAAACGGCGAATTTTATGCCATCTTATTGGATGACGAGGACATAACAAAATAACGACCCCATATGACCAAGAAAATACCCTTTTCATCAATATAGTGCAAGGGTGAACACGTGAGCAGTCTCAATGGCAAAATTGCATGAATGTAGTTAAGAATAGGTACCTTATTCGCCCTATACTCCGGATTTTGCCCCCAGTGACTATTTCCCCTTTTCAAAACTAAAGACATGGCTCGGTGAAAAGAGATTCAGCTCCAACGATGAAATTATTGATCAAACAAATGCCTATTTTATGGACCTCGAAAAAAACTATTTTTTGGAAGGGATACAAAAATTGGAGAAACGTTGGACTAAGTGTATTGAGCTAAAAGGAGATTATGTTGAAAAAAAAAATTTTTTTTTTGCAATAATAACTGTTTTTTATAAAGTCAAGGAATTACTGATATGTCCTCCTAATATTCATAGATCCTTTTTCTCTGAACATTTTTGTTTTATTTACTATTAACATCTTTGACCACCCTTTAATTTACTGAAGTATTCAAAATTGTCGTTAAGCCAATGAACGGGATTTCACATTTCTAAAATTATTTCCTTGAAAAAGTCCAAAAATATACGCGATAACTCCTACGTTCCTTTAAGCACTTTTGTCGTATCAAAAAAAACTTTCTTCTTCTTCTGCCTTTTTTTTAATAACTCCAAATTCCCCTACTTATCACACTTCACCTGCACAATTCTTTGAGCGTCCTTCTTTGATTGTTCGTGTGTGTAATTCTTGATTCGAATGCGAGGCATAAACCCTTATCTTAAGGATAAAATTGTATCTCTGATATATAAATGACATTATCTCGCTGGCTGAATGTCGTGTGTATGTCACACGCACACTCCCATATGGACACGTAAAAAGTGTCCATTCTCTGTAAATGCGTACGTTATTACATCTGTATGCTTGTTTGTACGGGTGGGTGGGTGTGTGAGCAAGCGAGCTGGCTGCTTTTCATTTGTACGTGCATTTGACATTACTTTGATAATAGAAATTTATTTGTTTTTGCTTTCCATGCGTTTGTGTGTGTGTGGGCATCTCGGAGTTTGTATGTGTGCGTGTGTCTTCATATGTGATTGTCAGCAGTGCCTTAGAAGACACTTTTGAGTTTCATTTCATTTGCAATTCATTTCTTCTTCGGTTTCTTTTCAGTTCTCTGATGTTGCTGTTATTGTTGTTCTTGTTGTTCCTCTGTCTTGTTGAGATCCTTTGGCCGCTGCTTCAAAGGACATCTGTATATCCCCTCAAAGCATTTATTGTCCGCATGTTGTCGTTTATGCAATTGTCTCCTTTGGTTTTATTTAGTTTTAGATCACACATCCACAAACTGCAAAAAAGAACCTGGGTTGGGGAGGATGGGGTAGGGTGCGAGTTCGGCTGAGGACGTTCAATTGTAAACGGACTCTGGTAATGATGGGTATTATACATTTGATACGATTACATTGACAATTGTCTTATTAACATTTCATTTGGAAATAGAGTTGGAAGAAATCTAATGTGGGAGATCAATTTTAACTCAAGTATCGTGATCATTTTAAACGAGATTAATGCTTGCTGATGGGACGATAAATGGTATTAGATTTAAAAACATATATGTGACAGCGCATAGAGAAAGGGACCTAAGGGTAAAAATCAAGTCTCGCTTTTTTTTTGATGTGGACAGATCCCATGCCCCAAAAGTGTTTCCTCCCAGAGATATGCGCGTTTTATGAAAGTGAAGTCGACGATTCTAAGAGATTCTTTATTAACAAAATAACTTGATTTTACGAAACTTCAAAAAATTTATATTTTTCCTTATGAACAATTTAAAAATAATAGAAAAATCATTTTAATCGACGGTTCTTGCGAATTGGTTCCTTAGAACTTGACGGTACCGGTCCTTTAATTTTTTCGATTTCTTCTTAACGTCTGCTGCCTTCACTTCTTGAGGATTGTCCACTTCCTCCGAATCCTCCTCTTCGTTTCCATTTCCAGAGACCAAAGGAAGAGAAGCAACCGAATCTTTTTTTGAATCGTCAAAAAATAAACCCCGGATCTCTTTATACAAGTACCATTGACGCTTCATCGATAACCCTGGTGACGGAATTATAATTGGTTTGCCATCGAAACTGGTATTGTTACTTAGATGTATGTTTTCATTTATGCTGGCTGAATTCGCAAACAGTTTACATTGCACTGGTGACTGAGCAATAAATACAAAGTGATGATCCTTCGATATTCCAATTAAAGTTTTTTATTAAGTGGAGGTATTCGTCTCATTTTCTCCACTCAACAACAGGCTCACTTGAGTTTGGAAGTCGAATAGGTAAAAAAGCATTAAATCCATTACGAAATGATTTTCTAACACAATCAACTACATCCATGAAGCAGTCGCCATTAGTTTGGGCACATTTTGATTTGAAAACTCCAAATAAACGATCAGGTGAAAACTTTGTATTTCCGGTTAACAAAAAGTTCAATTCAACTGACTCACATCTGTAAGTATCGACAAGGTGTTGTAAATATCGTATCATCGCATTGTTTTTATTTTGTGAAACACAGTTATCAGCGAATATCATTAATTTTTTAGTTGAATGCACTTCTCGTAGGTAGTAATCAAGCATTGATATTACTGAATTCGTACCTTTTCTAATGGAATCGCTTTCGTCAATACAGAAGATGTGTTGAACATTTTAACGTTCGTTTGTAATTCCGAAAATTGCTGTTTTGCGACCTGATTTAAAGTATGCAGTTCCTATTTGCTGTGGACCCGACGGAAAGCTAACATTTTGAGCATAATCCATAGATATTGCTAGATAATCCTCCTCTGGAATACCTGAATACAGGGCATTTGGATCAGGCTTGACTAATGTTTTCAAGTCGTTATAGTACTTTCGCTGAGTGCTGGCAGATTGCAAATGATCAGATTACACCTTCAATGCTGCTTCTTTTTCAACTTCAGTAACGTTTACTGTATTAACAGCATCTTTTGCAAGTTTTCGACACAATTCGCACAAATTGTATGCTGGCTTCATAGTGACGATGTAGGGACAATATTTCTTCCAAACCGTTTGGAAAGTGCGAAGTTTTACGATTTTACCACCCGGTTCGACGCTGTTGGTGTATCTAGTGTAAACAGAAGTCTTACTTTCAGTAGTTGGAAGTTTCAATAAACGATAATCACGATGATTTGGTTGACGTCCAGGTAAAGTGATAGCAACAGTTTCAGCAAAACGGCAGATAAATGAACAATTTCTTTTTTTCCAAAGTAGTTAAAGCATCTGTACGATTAATTTTATTCGTACTGCGATGTTCGCCTGGATCAATATCATTTTTGTCGAAATGTTCGACTAGATTTTTGTAGCGTTTAATTCCCATTGCATACAGGAAGAAGTACATATCACGGCATATCGGCAAACTTCGAAAATAATATATCAGATTGTACCGTTTCTTCATAGCTCGCGATCGATCACCAACTTTTGACCTGAGCATTGCATCGTCACGGTGAGCTGCCAGATGTGCGAGAATAATTAAATCTTGGGATTCCTTATCTAAATTCATGAAAGACGTACGAAAATCCACAGCCATCTTCTTAGGGATCACTTCATTGCATTGATTTGAACAACACGGAGGTATTTTTGAACCATACAGTCGAGCAACTACCTTATCTTCGCGTAAATCAAGATCAGATTAATCAAGGTTCATATTATCGGTATCCTCTTCCGAGTCACTATCCGATAATTCTGAGAAGTGATCGTCATCATCCTCGTCATCAGGGAAGCGATAAAGTAAATCTACTTCTTCGAATTCGTCCACCATTTCATCCTAAAACAGTAAGTAAGAATGTTATCAGTTTTAAATTATTTTCGCCAATAACATAATAAGGTTATGTGAAAAAAAAAATCGTACTAAGAGAGTGATATTCACGATTTAAAAGAATTATAAATGAGTATTTATTATAATTCACAATTAATAATTTCAGAAAATAAAGCTTGATTCGAAAACGCGAGCAAAATTGATATCAAACTCATGGAAACTGCGCGCTAGGTAGAAAACAGTAAAAACCAACTACACAAAACAAGAGGTAGGGGCGACCTACGCGCGTTTCAAGGTTGACCAGCACGTTCCTGACGTCATGAGATGTGTCGCTTTCAAATGAGACTAATACCAACACGCTCAGTGATGGTACACTAAAGATACACGTATTTAAAGCTTTCAAATGGCTCTCCTGAACAAAACTGGTTTTTACCCTTAGGTCCCTTTCTATGTTGCGCGTCACATATGTATCTTCCTGATTCTTTCTGTAATAAGTAAAACAGCTTAAGTCGGTTGATCCGAAGTACATCTACCCTCAAAGAAATATGGATTTTACATATTCCGTCGTTCTGTCCTCCATTTCCTGTTCGTGTGTTTGCAAGGAGGTACAATGGGGCGTGGCATCCGTTATTTTGTTATACTACTACAAATATGAAATAAACATTTTATAAAGATCATGTGTGGAGTCATGTACGGAAGCATGTGCGGAGGCATATGGGAAGACTACCTTTCGTTTGTTTGAAAGGTAGTAGAAAAGGGCGTGGCATAAACTTTTTTCTTTTAAGCTTACAAAGATGAAATGAACATTTTATAAACATCATCGATAGAGCCATGGACGGAGGAATGGACTGAGACATGGGCGAAGGCATATGCGGAGTCATTGAAGGGCGCATGGCCTATTCGTTTGTTTGCAAGGAAGTAGAATGGGGCGTGGCATCCACATTTTAATTTGGCGCTAACAAAGATGAAATAAACATTTTATAATCATCATAGATGGATCTATGGACGGAGGAATGGTCTGAGGCATGGACGGAAGCATGTGCGGAGACATGGGCGCAGGCACTGAAGGGCTCGTGGAAGGAGGAGGGACTTAGACATGGGAGGAGTTACGGAATGAGGCAAGAACAAAGCCGTAGGTGAAAACATGAATAGGGACATGAGTTAAGGAATGGGCCGAAGATAGACCGAAAGATGGTAGCTTGAGTGAAGAAATAGGTGATGACATAGCCGGAGAGACGAGCGTAAGATGGACTAAGGCATTGGTGGAGGAATGCGTCGAGGAATGGGTCGGCAAATGGGCGAAAAAATTCGCAAAGAATTTGGCGTCGAAATGCCTGTTTCTGATGTAACAGCTATGTTTTATCACGTCAATCTTCCTCAGAATTCGTTACTTCTGTTGCGTTGTCTAGGTCCAGATGAGTGTGGTTACATAGTCACCTGGGGACAAGAGACGCGGGTTTCGCTAATAAGTTAAATTGGTGCAGCGTATCATTTTGTGCGGCATTTTCAATTCGGACCCAATAAGAATTGAAACGGCTGCATCATGCTGACCTCAGCTTTGCCACTACGACACGGGTCTTTCTGGAAAGACTCCTCTCCGATTCAGCAACTTCTGGGGAAAGGGCTTGTTGTTGATGTAACAGCTATAATTTATCACGCCAATCTACCTCAGAATCCGTTACTTCCGCTGCGTCGGGCCACCTCAAAAGTGTGGGTCCATAGTCACCTGGGGACTCAAGACGCTGGCTTTGCTGGGCAAGTAAATGGGTGTACCGTTTCATGTAGCGCTTGAAAACATTCCGGGCAGATGTTTTGTGTGGCTTTCTATGAGAGAGCTGCACCATCCTGACCTCAGCTTTGCAAGTACGACACGGGTCTTCCTGGAAAGAGTCCTCTCCGTTGCTTGTTGTTGTAACAGATATGTTTATCACGCCAATCTATCTCAAAATCGTTTACTTCTGCTGCTCCGGGCCACCTCAACAGTGTGGGTCCATAGTCATCTGGGGACTAAAGACGCTGGCTTTGCTGGGCAGGTAAACAGGTGCAGCGTATCATGTGGTCCTTGACAACATTTCGGGCAGATGTTTTTTGTGGATTTTTCCATTCGGGCTCAATAAGAATTGAGACGCCTGCACCATCCTAACATTAGCTAAGTCAGTACAACAGTCTTCCTCTCCTCTTCAGCAACTTTGTGAACTTTCATGACATAATTTATCCGGTGCGAATTTTTGGCGGTTTGCACCTTGTTCCCTGCGAATACTGTCTAGGGCTGACTTGTGAGCACTCTTACCTAGCGGTTCTCTTTTATACCGCGGGATCTCTCCTGACATATCTTGGTGTGGGTTTAACTCCGTCAGGTGGAAATTCGAATGATCTCTCCGATGGAATCCCAGCAGGAACTGCTAAAACAGCATCATGTTGTATTCACGTACTAAGAGTATCTTAGCCTTGTCATGATGGTAATCCTGATGTGCCATGATAATGCAGCCCTAGGTTATCCTTAGAGCAGCATTCTTACAGCTCTGCAACTTCTCCCACTGCTTGTCACCTACCCACACTGGGGCAGCATTATTAAATACGGACCGGACAGCGGCCTAAAATGTAGCATGCAAAGTTTTTTTATCGGCGCCCCAAGGACTTGAGGTCCTACTCTGAATTAGATATAGAATCTAGAATATGAAAATGAAGCAGGGTGGGAATCCATTTCACAGTAGACTAACACATTTAGACTGAGTAATACTTCCCTAGTCCAGTTGCTAAAAAGTGTACCCAATGACTTCGTGGTGGATATCTCCATAAGACTCCATAATTCACTCCATGGCCCATCGCTAAGATCGAGCAGTCTTCCGCTATGATATGATCTTTACGCCGTCTGGTGGTTATGGAGTTTGGGAAAGGTAGAAATGAATCAGGACCCAATAGAGTACCCCGCCCTGTGTGACTCTTTTCACATGTAATTTGCGAGCCAACGTTTCAGATTATTCGGAGGAGTAGTGTTGGCTAGGTTCTCAAATAGTAAAATTATGGCTAACAGTACCAAAAGGCTACGCTAGGTCCAGTGCTACCAGAACAGTTCTCCCACACGGTTTATCATGGTTGAGGCAGCGACTTATCTGCATGGTTATGGAGTTAAGATCTGTTGTTGTTCTGAGCTTTTTACGGAATTCATGCTGGTGTTCGGCAAATTGTAGGTGTTCGGTCAGGGCGGAAAGGACAATAGAAAAATCGGTCTGTAGGATTCCCCCTAGCTTGCGTCTTCTTCTGGCTTGAGTAGTGGGATCATCCTGCCTATCTTCCAGGCTTTCGAAACTAGGTCATTATAAGGTAGTCATTGTCATGTTGATAAGCTTCGTCGGTTAATGAACTCCAGGCTCTTCCAGTTGTTTCTGCATGCACTTAGAGTTTAAATCCGGGACAAATTTTCTCGATGGCTTAACATTGCGGATCACATCTGCAACCTCGACGATAGCAAACTTC
Source organism: Hydrotaea diabolus (assembly GCA_963513945.1). Lineage (NCBI taxonomy): Eukaryota > Metazoa > Arthropoda > Insecta > Diptera > Muscidae > Hydrotaea > Hydrotaea diabolus. The sequence continues at coordinate 45,536,809 of OY740717.1, read as the reverse complement.
GTCGAAATGTCATCGACTCGGAGGTCAAGTTTGCAACTCATGACTCTTCTATTCGCCATATCACTTTCAAGGTGCTCAATAAACTGCCGGGTAAAATATCTCGCACACCTCCTCGGACCAGTCATAGTTCTTTTACCAAATTTGTCAGCATTCCAGTCGAAACGTTTTGTGGGATTTAAAAGTGATTTGTCTACAGTTTACTAATTGCGGGTATACATTCGGAACCTTCCCAATCTGCCTTCCATTGATTGAGAAAGGTACACTTTTTCGAGGTGATGAAGTCGCTGGGTATGGAAATGGTTACTATTATGGGGAAGTGATCTGATTCTATAAAAATGATAGAGCACTAGCTGGTGTCAGTAATGAGACTTGGGCTTAAGATGATAATGTCTTGCAAACTCGAGCAATCACCCTTAATCCTGGTGGAGGTCCCTACATTCGCTGTGCTGAATTGCCGATATGTTTCACCAGAAGCATCCATTTCCAGCTGGTTCCAGCTGTACATAGTAAAGGCAATGCCAACGTCCAAGTAGAACGATTTAGGTTGAGCCGGTTGTATCCATCACATTTTTGAAGCCTGCTGTCATTGTTAAGAATCGTTTCCTCGATCACGGCTTCATTGATGTTGAAGCGACTAATAAACTGCTACACCCATACATTCAAGGCATGGGTCACTAGGGTCAAGTCCAGCCAGAGATATATCTATATCGCACTGAGTTGTGCAGAATGAAGGCAATCAAACTAGAACGACCCAGTTGGAGCCGATTGTATCCGTCATATGTTTGAAGCCCGTTGTTGTTATTAGGTTTCGTTTTCTGGATCGCGGCTATCTTGATGTTGATGCAACTTTTAAAGTCTGATATCTCATTGATCTTGTTTTTAACCCTCTAGTGCATAGCCCCGCCTTTAGACGGGGTCTAGAAAAAAATCGATTTGATAAATATTTTTTTAAATTCTAAAATTCCGACTTTTCTTAAAGTGTATTGAAAGCTTCAAGCCGCGTTTCTGTTTTTTCAGATTGGCAGCACTCCTTCTAGCTTTCGAGTAATGTCAATTTAAAGTGACAGATGACTACTTTCGCGTGGTTTTTATTATTTTTGCAAACTGACAACTTTTTGCAAATAAAAAAAGTATACATTTTTGTGTCGATTTCATTTAAAAAAAATACCAACGTTTAAGAAATTTTACGTTCTTTCTGTGAGTAATTGTATTTTGATAAAAAAAAATTTCACAGGTGAGTAAATTGAAAGATATTCAACTCCGCCTTCAGGCGGGCTCATGCATTGCGCTGTTCACTTGTTTAGCCACCATCTTTCAACCAGTTTCAAATTTATTATATTATTATTAAAATTATCGGACTGATTCTCATTGTACCAGCATTGGACATGTTCCGTAAAAGTAAAACACATATGACCGAGGATGAAATTAGCGAATTCTTTGAACAAACACTATCCGATAATTATACTTCTGGCGATGAATGCGACTTTGATAGTGACGATGATGATAGGGATCCTAGTTACGTATTCCCTGAAGATGATTCTTTTATTGAAGCCCTGCTTGACTCTTCTGTAATGATGGGTAATGCTCTTGAATCCAATTTAAATTTGACGGATTATGAGCAAGCTACCACGGTTAGTGCACCTGATACTTGTTCTTCATCTGCTGCTGATGCTGCTAACCCTAGTGGATCTGCTTTTCGAATATTTTATCATATTTTGGACGTAGCTATGGTAAACGCATATTGTCTTTATAATAGACTAAATAAGGACGTCGTCAACTGTTCACTACCTGACTTCAGAACAGAAGTAGCAAAAACACTGTGTTTGATTCATACGGTGCAACCTGGCAAACGTGGTCGTCCATCATCTTTAACTCCCCCTACAACGGCTAAAAATACGTATTTGCCAGTGCATAATATGAGATACGATCAAATAGGCCATTGGTGCGATTTTTTGGACCGCTCCGGCAAAAAAACATGCAAGTATCCAGGATGTAAATCGGAAACTCAAGCATTTTGCGTTAAATGTAAGATTAATTTATGTAATTCAACAACAAATAAATGTTTTTACAAGTTCCATAATAAAGAATGAATAAAAATTTACAACTTATGTAGATAAAACTATTTTGTTTCACATTTGAATAAAAATTTAGCTGTATACATTTTAAGACGTTAATGCATAGGCCCGCCTCAAGGCGGATTTAATATTTTTACCTGTAAAAGGTGAACGAGGCATCCAATCAAAAAAACAACCTCAGATTCGTGATCAGCGACCTTAAATTAGTCTAATAAAAAATTAGGGGTCAAAACAAAAATTCATGCATTAGAGGGTTAAGTCCATTGCAATTATGTTACCGAATATTAATACTACCGGGCATGGTTACAGCAACATGCAGCGTAATCTGCTACTGTTGTGCATTGCCGATATGCTGCTGGTGGTAATTGATTGAGTCCCAAATGCTGAAGAAGATGACGAAGATTATGATGGCAAAGGCGACTGCGATGAAGAGGACTCGCTATGTTACAGGTTTGCACAACAAGAGGCAACGTAGCTGGTTGATTACTCCCTGGGCCTGACGAGGCCGGAGCGAGGCAGCTAATGTACTAAAATATTACATCTGATATACTCCATAGATGTTTGGAGGCTGTGTATGCAAACCTGATACACTTAGCAGAAGCAGGGTCGGAGATTTCCCTTTACCCCGGCTCGGACCAGTAGAAGCAGACTCTCCGGGCAGTCCCGCTCCTACGATGGAAAAATTTACGAATACGAAACCTTTATTGCTGTCGTGAAAGCCCTTGGTCCGAGAACTTTGAGTCAATCCGGTACATAGAACCGGCTTTTTTGGATTGTTGTGAAATCATCAGAGGGAATGGTTAGAAGGATGGTCGACGGACAATTAAAGAACCTTTGGCTTGTGATTAATCAGAGCGTATGACGAAACACAACCTCATGGTAATGCTGATAAAAAAAACTCAACCAACTCTCGACTTTTTGGTGCACAATGCTCCTAGTTTTTTCCTTAATCGGAACTAGAAATAGTTAGTAACGTATACTATTTTTCCCTTGATAAAAAGCTCACTTAGAAAGAATAGCCTTAAAAAACAATTAATCGATCTTCCTTAATCGCATTTTACTTGTAAAAGTTATATTCTGACATAATGATTTCGCTTTTTTGCTTCTTTAGCCGCCCACAGGTTATATTTAAAAAATTAAAGCTACAGTACAAGGTGACGTATGATTAATATTAATATTATGGTTCTTTTAGAAAATACAGCCTAACTATTTGTCTATTGAAGATATTTTAAACATTTCAACACCATATCAAAAACAACACATTAGAGAGTATAGAAAAAAGTATTGCTTATTAATTGGCTTAAAATAGCTAACATAAAAGCGCCACCTCTGATAGGCTTCATATTTTACAAAAGCATATCTAAAATATTTACTAGTTACTCTGCTAGTTAACCCATTGAATAAGCTGATGACTATGAATGATGGAATCAATTATTGCATTTTTCATCGTAAATCGGATGTAATTTGATTCAACTTTCGATTTACGATGTAAAATCCACCCAAAAACTCTGTAGTAAATGCGTACCTCCCTTATGGTAACATCAACTACTACCCACTCAAAAACATATTTCAAAACATTAAAAGTTCCCATAAATTTGCAGCTTCAATAGCTGGTGTTAGTTCATCATGTTCGTGCACCAAATTTGAAATTTGCTCGAACAACAGCCACTTTGCCATGCCGATTACCAACAACAAATAAACGTTGCAAGCACCATAAAACTCTGGCTGAACAACAAAGTAAAATTAATTATAGCCATTCTCACGCTAATTTATTATAATGGAAAATGTTGCCGCTCCTGGTGCTGCTATTCCTGTTGTTCCCACTACGCGCTACCATTATTATTATTATTATTAAGCGAAAAAGCAAAACTGTGCATGCATGTTTTGTCAGCTTTCAATGATTTTAATATGTTTTTAAACAAAGCGCTTTCTGACGCATTTCGATAGCAGCTACCATCCTTTACACTAGATTCATTGACTTGCACAAACTCACAAAGTGTGTCAGGGGAATGTTAACCCTTTCCGAGGTGCTGGTACTATAGGGGGACTTCCGTAGAAGAATAGATATGTACTTATGTGATAAGAATTTTCAAATAGCTTTAATGGGAAAAAGGTATGCGATATTTCCTAAGAGAACAGCAAGATTAATATGAATCATACGCCACATTGTACACGCACATTAATTGTGTTAAATGATAACACAGTGTAACAAAAAAGAATGAAGTCAAAATACCTGGGAAGTGATATTATATTTCTTGTAGATCTTTCTGAGTACAACAAAAAAACCGGTTTTGAAATTTCCCAAACACCTCCAAAATCTTAAGTTACGAGTAAACAACCGGGTTTTCGGATCTTACGCATTTATATGCCAGTAACTTGGTTGAATATCAACCGATTCTAAGTTTTTCGGCTAATTTGGAAAGAAACTGCGGCCTTTCGAATGGTGTATACACTTTTAAAATCACATTGAAAAAAAATCTGTGTATTTTTTCCTGTTAACTCATTTTTTTTAAAAAAAAATTGTAATTTAACACAAAATTTTTTAATTTTTGAACTGAATAATAAATAGAGTGTTTTTACGAATATAGAAATATTTGTTTGAGCGTTTTATTTTTAATTGAACATCGCCAGTATCCCGTTTAAGTGACCAGCAATATTCGGAAATCATTTTTATTTTATCTTTTCCTTCAAAACGTTTTTCCATTGTAAGTATTTCTTGATGAAAGTGTTCGCCTTGTTCATCACTGAACTGGCCCAGGTTTTCTGGGAAAAAGTCTAGATGTGAATGGAGGAAATGAATTTTAATTGACATGTTGCAGCCCATTACACCATACGCACTCAAAAATGCATCAACAATCGCGACATAGTTGTCGCTTTTGTGATTACCTCGATAGTTATCACATAGTGCAACAAATCTCTTCCATGCTTGTTTTTCAACGGAACTGAGCTTGTTGATAAATTCTCATTTCGCATAACTTTACGAATTTGAGGTCCAATGAATATACCTGAAATTCATCAGAACTGATAAATGCAATAACAGATATTAGATATGTGAAAAAATTAATACCTTCTTTAATTGTGGCTTCGGTTAATTTTGGGAAAACCCCTCTAAGACAGCAAAAAGCTACACCGTTTAAATCAAGTTTTTTTTACAATTGTTTCATGTATCGTAACTTAAGATGCAGTGGTGGCAGAACTCACAACTTTCGACGAGGATTATCACTACAAGAGTGCATAGATGAATTTAAATCTTTATGAATCACCATCCTATAGCACTGTGGAAAACTGGTTTAAAGAATTCAAACGTGGTCGACGCTTGCTCAAAGTCGAAGGTCGTCCAAAATCGGCCGTTGTCCTAGCGAACATTGATGCCGTGCGTGAACTTATAATTCAAGATCGTCATGTGACATACCGTGAGATAAAAGCATCCTCGGGCATTTCTTCCATAAACATACATTCGATATTGCATGAACACCTGGCCGTGAAAAAGGTTTATTCTCGTTGGATCACGCACAATTTGACAATCGCCCAAAAAAAGACTCGTGTCGATTGGTGCAAAGAAAGTTTGAAAAAATACGATCGCGGTGCTTCAAAGACATTTATAGGATCGTCACAGGTGACGAATCATAAATCTATGCGTATGAGCCCGAAACAAAACAGCAATCGACCGTGTATGTCTTCGAAGACGAGCCAAATCCAGCAAACGTTGTTCGTGGAAGAAGCACTTCGAAGCAAATGGTCGCCTGTTTCTTCGGCAAAATTGGTCATGTGGCGACTGTTCTGCTTGAGCAACGTAGGACGGTCAATTCTTAGTGGTACACCACAATTTGTTTGCCTAAAGTCTTCGGAGAAATTCGAAAAACGAACAAGAGAAGACGAATCATTGTGCACCATGACAATGCATTCTCTCACACATCGGCTCAAACCAGCGCCTTTTGGTGGGTCATCCGCCGTACAGCCCTGACTTGGCACCCAATGACTTCTTTTTATTCCCGCACATCAACGATTTTCGTCGCCAGAAGAAGATGCGTTCAAAAACCAAGTTTTGGAGGTGTCTCAATCGAAGTGGAAAAAGTGCTTCGACAATTGGTTTGAGCGCATGCGAAAGTGTGTAAATCATGCTGGAGAATAATTTGAAAAACAATAAAACCATTTTTGATGATAAATATTCGAAATATTCTCGAACGGCCGAAAATTCGAGTACGCGCTCTTAAAGTTGCGACCACCGGCTCAGTATTTCGGTAGTAATTTTTAATGATTTCCAAACATTGTTCGTAAGTGAACTTTGCCATCATGAAAATGTTGACTTCGACTAACTTTTTGACACTAAAAAGTTCACTCAAATGTTTAAGGGTGCGTATAACATACGAAATTGTTATGTCCCTATTGGAGAACCCTTTATAAAATTCTTAAATTAAAACCACATAAAATCCTGTGTGGATGAAAATTTATTTCTTTTTGTATATTTTTTGCATATTTTTGATATGTCCTCAAATTTGTTTTATTTGACCTATGAAAGGTCTAAAACCCAAAGTTGATTCTAATCGGATGAATAATAAAAAATGCAAAAATCCGAGGTCAAGTCATCACTACTCTAAAATTTATTATAACCCTGCTAACCACGCTTGAATGTGAACGTGTTTTGATCAGACTCGGAAGGACAGATGAACTTAGACATAGCTAGACTATAATTTTACTACGATAAATAATAAATATACTTTAAAAGGACTCCGAAGAATATTTCAAGTAATGTGAAGGGAATGAAAAATGAAATAAACCGTCCACTATCCGGTGGAGAGTATAAAAATTGGCTGACCAAGCATCATTTCGAAACTTGTCTCATATTTCCCACAATCTATACCATTAGTGCCAATCTGACTCTATATTGATCAACTTCCTAAGAATTTTTTTCCTCCACTACAATGGGTTAAATGAATTAAATTTTCTTAAAATGATTTTACTTTGAGGTTTTTGGCCCCCGCTTTTGATATGCATAATTACATAAAATCACTTTGAAATTTGACATACCACAAATGCTGCATTCGTGTAAAGCAAGACAAAGAAGGAAAAGAACTCACTTTTGAGTTAATTAAGCTGTCTCATCATTATCAATATAAGCGTCGTTACCATGCCATACAAATTTATTTCACTTTTCTCTTCATATAAATCAAATTGTTTACGATTTTATAGCAAAACTTTGTTAACGAAACATCAAAAACATAAAATAAATAAAAAAAATAAAATAAATAAAATTTGTAAGGCAGTCAAATTCTAATGCAAATAACAAAATTTATTACAAATCCAAAATAGAGGCATTTTTTATTTTCAGCTGTCATCGCTTTTGATCCATAAACACAAAATTGACAAAAGATGGCAGAGATAAATTTTTTATTGTAAATGAATTTTAAGCGGAATATTAATTTTATCAACACTTTTTGTCAAGTTAATAAATGTGTAAGCCATTTTTTTCATCATTTTATATCTTTGTTTTCAGTTAACTTCGATTGAGGGCAAAAACTTTTCAATTTAGTAGTTAAACTATAAACTTCTGGCTTCTTTTCTCAAAATACCCCAGAATCAATATTAATCATACGCCACCCCTAAAATTATTTTATTTTCGAACTTTTATTATGGCCTACCATTTACTACAAACTAAATATAATTTATGTGTGAAGTTGCAAAGTTGAAATTATTTTAAAGTGCATTTGTCCATATATTAAAATGCGGTTTACTTTAGGTGTATGTGTCTCCTTTGATTAATATCACATATGACTGCAGTCATAATTTCCGTTTCCGGTCTGAATAAAAATGCCTGTATGTATCATTCTGGTTATCACAATTTTGTAAACAAATTACCGTTTAACACATTAGTTGTAAAATTTTATTATCATAATTTGTTTTGAGTTCTAGCCAACATTCTCAGACCATTATTAATACGAGCGAGGAATAGAAATTCAGGAGACCATTAAGAGAAATAGATGCTGATGAATATAGTGGCATATGCCGATTACGTGTTCATATCGGTTCGGGGAAGTTCCTATATTAATGCAGCACTAAGTGAACTCTCTGCATGAGTAAATCAGATCTAATATACACAATTAAAGAAAATAAAACGATTAAAGAATAAAAGGGTTTAGTCTACCGCTGCTGAAAAGAGCAAAGCAAGCCGAATTCCTTGGGGTATTTCAGTAATAGCCAAGACTAGTGGAAGAAAAATTCTGAGAAAGATTAAAAAAGGACTTAATACATGGTGAAAGAAAGGAAGTAGAAAGTTACCACAAAGAGCTACAAAAAGTACAGAGTGATGGCCATCAAGGGGCCCATTCGAATGATGTCACAGGCACCACTACTTCCTCATCAACATAGATGAGGCAGCTGAAGCATTTTAGACCCCAAAAAAAGTCATACCTCTTTGCTATCAAAATTTGGTTTACGGGGACACTATAGGATTCCTAAGTATATAATACAGCCAGACTATTAATTGAAGAGAATAGAATTTTTAAACGTGCCCACCTTATATATCAGAGACGGATACTTGTGGACAGAAGTTGAGAATCTCTACGAAAGGTGCGCGATTTTCCATTTTTTGTTTTCGGGGTCACTATAGTATAGTACAGCCAGACTATTAATGGCAGAGGACAAAATTTGTAAACATGTCCACCCTAAAAATCCCAGGTACGAGGGCTGCTGTATATATTTCTGGCCGAATAATGAAAATGCGACTATCTATCATAAAAAAAAGGTTTTATTGTTTTTCAAAGTATTCTCCAGCATGATTTATACACTTTTGCATGCGCTCAAACCAATTGTCGAAGCACTTTTTCCGCTCCGATTGAGACAGCTCCAAATGAGACAGCTCCAAAACATGACTACGCATTTTTTTTTGATGTGCGGGAATAAAAAGAAGTCATTGGGTGCCAAGTCAGGGCTGTACGGCCGATGACCCATCAATTCCACGTTTTGGCCGGTCAAAAAAGCACTGGTTTGAGCCGATGTGTGAGAGCTAGCATTTCCATGGTGCACAATGATTCGTCTTCTCTTGTTCGTTTTTCGGATTTCTCCGAAGACCTTAGGCAAACAAATTGTGGTGTACCACTCATAATTGACCTCCTACGTTGCTAAAGCGAAACAGTCGCCACAAGACCAGTTTTGCCGAAGAAACAGGCGACCATTTGCTTCGAAGTGCTTCTTCCACGAACAACTTTCGTTGGTTTTGGCTCGTTTTCGAAGACCCACACGTTTAGTTGCTGTTTTATTTCGGGCTCATACGCATAGATCCATGATTCGTCACCTGTGACGATCTTATAAACATCTTTCGAATCACCGCGATGGTATTTTTTCAAAATTTCTTTGCACCAATCGACCGGAGCCTTATTTTTGAGCGATTGTCAAATTGTGCGGCATCCAACGAGAACAAACCTTGTTTACGGCCAGGTGTTCATGCAATATCGAATGTATGCTGGTGGAAGAAATGCCCAAGGATGCCTCTATCTCACGGTATGCCACATGACGATCTTGTATTATCAGCTCACGCACGGCATCAATGTTTTCTGGCACAACGACCGTTTTTGGACGACCTTCACGATCTTCGTCTCTGAGCGAGCGTCGGCCACGATTGAATTCATTAAACCAGATCTTCACAGTGCTATAGGATGGTGCTTCATCGCCATACAAAGAGTTTAGTTCATCGATGCACTCTTGTCGTGATAATCCACGTCGAAAGTTGTGAAAAATGATCACACGAAAATCTACTACAGCAGGATATAGTACATCAATTTTTCAATTGGTGTAAACTAAATCGCTTACCATTGAATATTTTAAAATGTTTTCAACTTCAGTGTGGAAGGCGTATATGTTATATAATTAAGTTTATTTTATTAGCAATGAGCAACTATAAACATTTAGAAACATTCTGAATTTAGGTCTTGTTTTCGACGCTAAATTATTCTTTACAGGCTTTCATAAACAGAAATAGTAGAGTTTTCTAATCCATATACCTGAATGTTATTATAAGTTACTTCGTTTGCATTAATTTCTGTGCATTTTTGCAGTCCTATTTCGTAGTATGAAGCTAGATGCAGGCTTATACATCTTGAAATATTAGTTAATCGTCGTTCAAAGTGTTGTATATTGTTTTTATACAAACTTATTTGTGGTCTTGTAGGCTGTTCTGAACTTTATAGCCTTGTTGGATTTAATACTCCTGTTAGATGTCTAAGGCATAATTAATATTTTTATGTTCCTCCTCATAGAACACACTACTCCTCACATGAGCCTCTATCGAAAACTTTTAGAGAACTTAAAAGAATTAACTCAAATTATGATTTAGATTTTTCATTAACACTGAATTAATTTAATGATATTTTTGATATAATAAATAAAGGGTGTCCCAAGAAGAACGCAATTTTTAAATCTGGCAACATTCGAAGTGTCATTGTTTTTCATTTGAACAATTGTTATTGTAAGTTAGTAGAAGGTACGAGGTTAGTAAAAATGGAGCGCTACACGAATGAACAACGCATTCTCATTGTAAAATTGTTTTACCAAAATGGTGAAAGTTTTGCGGCTACAGTTCGCAAATTGCGATCAATTTGGGGTCACAATAATGCTCCAAAAGAGTCAACTGTAAAGAGATTAATGGATAAATTTGCCGAAACTGGGTCTGTTAGTGATGTAAAGACAACAACGCGCCATCGACCAGGTCGATCGACCGAAAATGTCGCAGCTATACGTGATGATGTCGCTCAAACTCCATCCACCTCAATTCGACACCGAGCTCAGCAAATTGGTGTCTCCAAATCCACTTTGCAGCGAATTTTGACGAAAGATTTGCATCTTCATGCATACAAAATTCAATTGACTCAGGAACTGAAGCCAGCTGACCATGGACAGCGAAGGGAGTTCGTTAATTGGGTATTGGAGAGACAACATGAAAATGCTGATTTTGCCGATAAAATCATCTTCAGTGACGAGGCCCATTTTCATCTTGATGGCTTCGTCAATAGGCAGAATTGTCGCATTTGGGGTGCGGAAAATCCTCGAGTGATTCACGAGAAGCAAATGCATCCTCAACGTGTCACTGTGTGGTGTGGTTTTTGGGCTGGAGGAATCATTGGACCTTTTTTTATGAAAATGAGGCAGGTCAAGCGCAAACAGTCAATGGTGTTTGGTATCGTGAAATGATAACCAGTTTTTTCTTGCCTAGAATTGAAGAAATGAATGTGGAGGGCATGTGGTTCCAACAAGACGGCGCCACATGTCATATAGCCAGAGAAACAATTCAATTGCTGCATCAGTCATTTAAAAATTGCGCTCTAGAATGGCTGCCTGTATGGAAAGTACTACATAAAATTAAATAAGTAAAGTGTAGTTTGTTTTTGTTTTACGAATTTTTGTTAAGGTAAGCAGAAAAGCTCCAGCTTCGCTCTTCAAAGTTTCAAGGTTTTAAGTCCTGCAGTAGAGATTCCTAAGCACTTCAAACGCCGCCACTTGCAGAGTCCTTGCCACTATATCTCACTGATCGATAGTCCCTCATCTATTATCTCACTATTTTCCAAGTTCCTTAAATTATGACTCCACCTCTTAAGAACCTCTCATCTGTGGTCTGGATGGTTGCGTGTTTTTTTTTGGAAAACCACTTATTCGTTTGCCTCTACATCACCACCATTATCCATTCACTGTCATTTTTAATCTGACACCAAATGTTAATAACTGCCGATACTCGTACGTATGACCAGTTTTTCCCCCTGCATCCTATCTATTCCCACATCTATGAAGTTTTTATTTCCTGTGCTCGCCCATTTATGGCCCATTACATTTGCTGTTGGCCTTGGCGTTTAGTTCCGTTACCATTTGGTCGGGAGCAGCTTTTTTTTCTGCTAGCCAATTCCCCTGTAGCCATTGGCAAAGTGATAAATTTCTACGACAGCATATGTTAAAATGGTCATATGGGACGATGGCGATGGCGATGACGATTACTTCAATGGCGTGCAGAACAGAAAAAGGCTGGCTACATTCAGCCACCTCCTGCCGCCACTATATCATTTGAGGTGCTTATCATCACTGACGCCATCGTCCTTCTTTTTGAGGCAGGTTATGTCTGGGTAATGTTATTAGGAACGGTTAGTTAGCATTGCTGCATATGGACATGGCTTTGCCGCGTTTGGATGTGTCCACAGTCTTCGTCGGTCGTTTAGGGCATCTGTGCTGTTGTGTTAGGTTGGAGAGACAAATTTATTTGGAGACGTTTACGATGATTTAGTGGCATATTTGTTACACCGATTCGTTTAGATAGATTCTAGAGTGGTTATTTATGACTGCACAGAGAAATTATTAAATAATTGATAATTTATTGAAGTAAAATCAATTAGTTGAAGTGAATTTATGATTTCGATGCTACTTAAGAATAAAAGGACATTTCAACAACATGCAGCAGATTGTTGAAAGAGGGACAGCATCAGGTCTTGCACTGTAATTAAAAACCTTTTTACAAATATTATATTATGGTCCAAAATGCCCGAAATATTATCACTATATAGTCCTAAGCATTTGATGATCGCACCAACCATATTATGAAACTAGGAAAAAAATTGATGACGGATTTGGCCGACTTTAGAATATAGTATAGTATACCACTAGGCTGATATTGTTGGTCAAAACCCAGATAAAATGTATGAGGTTATTTGTCATTATTAGGAAACTACATTTTATGCCCTTAGGGCTAGATCCGGGGTCTTCATTTGCCGAGATTTTAAAAACACTGCCATATCTGGATTTGTGAGGTAGTTTTATTGGTTTTTGTTACCAATCTGTCCATGGTTGCATGGGGCGGATTTTTGGCCTTTTAGTCCGGCCCATTAGGGCGTCACTCCAAATTTGACCAAACCGGAGAAATAATATAAATTTAAGTATCGTGAGATAATATGTGTCTTCTAGATCTTATGACCTAAACACATATCAACGGTTGGACACATGTATGGGAACTATGTCTACCTCTAAACCGATTTTTTTAATTTTTTCAAACTTCATTAAGATCGACAAGATAGGACAACAGTTCGGACCTGTAGTTTCAAAACAAGCTTTAGATGAACAATGGACCGACGGGTAGGCAGACGGACGTCGTCTTGTGATTCTTAGTCGATTGGTACACCTTAAGGTGGGTCGACGTCACATATTTTTTGAAATAACTTGAAGCTGTTTCAATGTTTGTTGCATTGTAAAGAGTGGTTAGACCATAATGCACGATGTTAATTGTGAGTCACCCCTCAGCGTCTACCCTTTTGGCCAAATTAATATAACAGTTCATTGTTTCAATTTTTGACAAATTCATCCATTATTTAACGTTACAATTATTGAATCTTTTTACGAAATTTGGCTGTCCAATCAAAATGCATTTCGTGCACTTTGTAATTTTGTTGGTCAACATTATCGACACAATGTGTTCACAATTGGCAGAATTTGGCTCAAATTTCAGCAAACCGGGTCTGCAGGAAATGTGAAAAAACCTGTGCGTGCTCACCCAGTTCGTTCGTCCATCGGGCGGTAAATCTTCGAAAATGCGGTCGGCAAACCGTTCGCTATCGAAATATGATAACGGACTTCTTGTGGCCAGAAATTGCGGATATGGACCTGGACGATATGTAGTTCCAACAGGATGGCGTCACTTCCCACACAGCCAACGAAACAAGGGCTCTATTGCGCGAAAAATCAATGGCCGTGTTATCTTATTGGTCGCCACGATCATATGATTTGGCACTGTTGGACTTCTTTCTTTGGCATTATTTTAAGGCAAAGTGTACGTCAATAAGCCAAGAACAATGCAAGAGCTTAAGGATGAGATAATTCTGCACGTTATCGATACTGAACTATCCTTATGTCTGAGAGTCATTGAAAATATGGACCATCGGGTGGCATAAAATTGCCACCAAAACTATGGCGAGCATTTGGCTAATATTTTGTTTCACACTTAATTGTCATAGATCCTTTTATAAAAAAATAAATATAAAGATAATTCTCTGAATGTTGTATTAAAAATTTTAGTTGAACTACCGTTTATTAAGATTATTATGCAAATACAAAAAGTGGGCGGAACGGTCGTTTGCACTGGAGGTAACTTTTTAGTAGGCGTGAATAAACCCGTTATATAAATATTATAAAGTTCGGAATATAAGCGAATTTATTTTAATAGGAGACAAGTTATGTGGGTTCTGATCTTCGCTAAAACAGGGTCATTTGTGTGGGAGGTCCTCAACCAAAAACTAACATTCCGGTTTTAAGTCCCAACTGCATAGTCGAGTTCTTAAAAAAGCTTAAAATCGACTTGTCGATTTTCCTGGTATTTTTTGTCAAATTTTCCGGTTATTGTATGTAAAAGCAAAGAAAATTGATAATATTTATGTAAGAAATATTTAAATATGTAGCAAGAAAGTTTTTCGATAAAGACTGTAGACTTTTTTGATAATCGGTAAAAATTTAGGTATAGGTGACATATGTTCAACTGATTTTATGTCTTTAGCTTTATAGGCCACACAGTACATCTAATATTAATGAAATTGGGTACAGTTTATTACGATCGATCAGTAATCAGCTCAGATAAAAATGGTCTTACCGGTCCACGTTTTGATATAGCCCCAGTGCAAAGAACTCTATTGATATGACATACAAAAGCTCTAGAACTTCCATTTTAGTTTTGATTTCAACCTTATTTGGTATGGTATATTTCGATTGAAAATTAACTAATTTTTTAGTCATGTAGGCTTTTTTTCTGATAGGTACACGTAAAAATAGCCTGGGGGCCTAAAAAATGACTTTCCATATATGGACATATGGCTTTTAAATCGCTATAAAGTATATATTTAAACATAAATATAAAATTAATATTATTTTTGCAGTTTATCTAAATTTGGGTGACCAATTTAAACATGGACATATGGGTACCAATAACTCAAATTTAAATATATCCTTATTTGTAAAGTCTGGTTAAATTTAGAACTGCTCAAGACACCATTACTTTACTTCTGATTCGAAAAATAATTTTCGTTCTTAGGCAAAGGGCTGATGCTGGTTTTTTACTTTTAAAACACCGGTTTTTAGACACTCTACACAGACATGGCTCAAAAGACTAAACAATTTATGAAACTTATTTGGTAGAAACATTTGTAAGGTCTAATATGATTTTTCATATACCCTTACTCATTTACCTAGACAGGTGTACACAGAGAAAAAATTAATTTAAAATCGTTCCGAACATTAAAAATTCGGTTGGATTAACATTCTATTTGTTACAATCACCAACATTCCATTGTATTGATGTCAACACGCAGAAAAAAGATATGGTTACTACATGGTCACGGCAACAATAGTATGTTCTCTGCAATAAAAGTATGGTCGTCGCAACCATAGTATTCTTTTTTGAGTTTCATTTTGACAATAGTATGATTTCGACAACATTAATATTGATGAAATGTAACAATAGTATTATTGCCAAATTTAAAAATGAAAACTTGGTTGTAGCAACAGTATAAATATGGTTGGTGGGACAAAAGTATTGTTTTCATGAGTTTTACGTTAACAATAATATATTTAAGGCAATCATATCGGCAAAATGGTATTTTTTTAATTTGACAATGGTATTTTTACGAATCTTACGCAATAATAGTACTTTTTACATGTAAATTAATTTTTTCCAAAACAAACTACGGATTAGTATAACTGAAATATTTTTAATAAATGATTTTTTTTACTGTTCAATAAATCACTCCTATGTTAAAAAATTTTGGGGATCATAGTATGGTTGTGTGTAAGTCATACTATGGTTGTGAGGATCATACTATGGTTGAGTGTGAACAATAATATGGTTGTGCGGACCATAGTATGGTTGTGTGTGAATAATTCTATTGTTTCGAGGACCATAATATTGTTGTGGGGATCATAGTATGGTTATGTGTGAACCATACTATTGTTGTGATGATCATAAAATTGTTGTGCCACAACCATATAACCAACAATAGTATGAAGCTCTTCGAATATTGTTACCACAACCATACTTTTTTTCTGCGTGAATATGGTTCCATATACCATTACATGGTAGGTACGATATTATCATGGTTCTCGCAAAGAATGAGTCGGTTATAACCACCGAATTTAGTAACACTATTAATTGCCACAATCGGTGGTTGAGGCAAGAAACCAATTATGATGTAAATGTACTTTATAACCAATAGCGGTTTTGGGTT
Organism: Hydrotaea diabolus; assembly: GCA_963513945.1. NCBI lineage: Eukaryota > Metazoa > Arthropoda > Insecta > Diptera > Muscidae > Hydrotaea > Hydrotaea diabolus. The sequence goes on along the minus strand of OY740717.1, from coordinate 45,520,500 downwards.
ATCCCAACAGCAGAATATTTCCCTTATATGGATTTAAGGGTTCAAGCCGCTACAAAATCTTTGTTTAAGACGGAAATACTTTAGAAATACAAAAAAAAACAACAATTGTATTTATTTTGTTTTAATTTCTTCTTGTGTTAGAAAGTTGAAGCTTTTTGGGCCGTTTCATTGAAAAAATCAGAAAATGGGCCTGCTTCAAATTTAAATTATAAGCCAATTCGATTCCGTCTAAGAATGCGTCTTTGACAAATATTTTCGTTAAGTTCTCAGGAACGAAGCTAATTTATTAAGTAATTCTGGATATAAATCTTTTACATAGAATGACTCTGGAGTTGGGCTCCAGAGTCATGAAAAAATATTTGCAGATATTTGTTTTAAGTTATACCGAAAAATTTTAATTTGAAGCAGGTCCATTTTTCGATTTTTGTCAATGAAACTGAGCACTGTGAGACGGTTGGGCCAATAACTCAGCCATATAAATAAACCAACTATTAATAAATAAATACTTTTCAAAATTTTGAAACAGGCTTAACTAAGTATACGAGTATTCATGCGACATTACTTCGACTTAATGAATATTTCACCATAGAAGGTATCCTTAATATTGAAAAACAACAAAGAATTTGTTTTTCTTGGCTTTTCTTTACTTAAATTAAAAAAAATGACTTTACAGCTTTTTTGAAGATAGCTCACTGTGTCAAAATATGACCGATATGGGGAATTTTTTTATTCTTATCGCATATCCTTAGCCAAAACTGCACTTCATTTAAAGTTTTTTGTGTCACATTAACTCTTTAGTAGCCGTAAATACGAGGGCGGCTCGGAAAGTTCTTAGCCTATCAATGAAAGAGAATAGTTAGTTTTTCAATAATATTTTTATTTTTCAATATAATATCCTGAAACTTTAATACACTTAGTCCAACGCTTATCTAGCAATTATATCCCTTGATTTAAATAATTTTCCTCAAGGTCTTCAAAATAGTAGTTTACAACTGTAATTGCATCTTCATTTGAGGTAAAACGCTTGCCAGCAAGGATAAAAGTCACTGGGAGCTAAATCTGGAGAATAAGGTGGGTGGTCAAGCAACTCGTACTTTAATCGTTGATTTTAGCCATTGTTAAAACACTCTTGTGCGCTGGTGCGTTGTCTTGATGAAAAATTATTTTTTTGTTTTGCAAACCAGGACGTTTTTCTCGAATTTGTACATTTAATTGATCTAAAAGGTTGCAATAGTACTCTGAATTTATTGTTTTACTCTTTCGCCGATAGTCAATCAATAAAATACCTTTGAAGTCCCAAAAAATCGTTGTCATAACCTTACCAGCCGATTGAATTGTTTTTGCCTTCTTTGGGGCACTTCCTCCAGCTTCTGTCCATTGTTTGGATTGTTCTTTTGTCTCTGGAGTATAGTGGTGGATCCATGTCTCATCAACAGTTATGAAACGACGCTTAAAATCCATTTTATTTCGATGAAAACGATCCAAACAAGCTTGAGAAATGTTCATTCTTATGCGTTTTTGGTCGACTGTTAACAAGTCCGGCACCCATCTTGCAGAAAGCTTTTTCATCTGTAGTTCTTCATGCAAAATTAAATGGACTCGATCATTTGAGATGCCCATGATATTAGCAATTTCACGCACTTTTATTCGTCGATCATTTAATACCATATCATGCACTTTGGCTACAATTTCTGTTGTTGTTGCTGTTTTTGGACGTCCTCTACGTGGTTCATCTTCAATGCTTGTACGACCACGTTTAAATTCAGCAACCCAATTTTTTACTGTTGCATATGAAGGAGCACTTTCACCTAACACATTCACCATATCATTATGAATTTCTTGTCCCGATAAACCTTTTTTATGTAAATATTTAATGACACCACGCATTTCTAATTTTTCCATTGTAAAAAAATCGCGGATGCGTCTTTTGTGAACACCTGTTTCTATATGAAGGAGTTGCCAGATCGAAACAAAATTTAACATGTGTTCATAGCAGAGATGGAAGTTTCCAAAACACTTAACATTTTTCTGTATATACCGCGCTTTTTGTGCGGTATAAACAGAAAAGGAAAGCCCTGAATACCGCCCTTGTATTCAGGACTTTCCTTGCTATGTTAATCGCATATCACCATCAGCTTTCTCTTTAAATTGCTTCTGATACTTTAAAGCCAAAATTTTATGTTATGATCTACTACAGGTATGTTAACAATACGTGTTGGTGGTATTTTTCTTTTGGCCTTAGCAATTGCTTTCTTGCGATTTTTTAATGAATTTTTTAGGCATTATTCGTAATCGTCTTCTATTTCATCTTTCAAAGCTAAACTAAGTTTTCAAAATAAATACTCTTAATATTACTTACACAATTAATCTTTTAGATTCTTTAAATATAAAAACTAAATAAAAAATACGTTTTCTATTTCGGTTAAATAACCGAACACATAAAATACAACCATCAATTGGTCTAGTTAACAAATATTCGTAATAATAACAACCGAGTTTTAAAAGTGCTTATAACCAACAATCTATTACAGTACTCAATATATGACAAATTCAGTTCCAAAAGTCATCTTAATTAGTTTGTCTCTTCAACGGATAGTGTCTGTTTCGTTTACTTAAAATCTACATTCTGTTTTAGCGTTATGAATAGCACGTACGACTATAATAAAAATACGGCTGTGGCAACAAATCTGTTCTCTGTTTGTGAGGGTATTAAAAACTATCCTTCAAAACCATAAAATTAATTCCAAAAAAACAGTGAATACACATTGAATATCAGTTCCATCTCCTATGTCTGTGTCTCTGGGATAGGAAGTGCGAATTGTCGAACAAAAATTTGTTGTATCCGCACAAAAACATTGTCCTAAAACGCAACCGCACTATTTGCGGTTTCTGGCTGTTTTGGCTGTGCCCCACCGCTGCTGCAGTTATCCTTTGTCGAGTTTGGAATGCTCGTACATGCGTAGGGATGTTGAATATGTGTGCAAAAATTGCAGAAGGCCTAAAGCATTTTCTCCCGACTGTTTCGTTTTTATTGTTTTGTTGGCAATTTCGGTTTTAGCAGTTCTATAAAAGATAATGGAGTAATAATAAAAATAACAACAATGCCAAACAACACCAACAACATAACCATCATTTCACCCCATGGCAACAACAATGGGTACATAAGCACCAATACAGTCTCACATATAAACTTAACCATGAAAATGTTTTTCTGTATATGAAAAAAAACCAATTCATGGGGTTTTTCACTGCAGAGGAAATTCGTTAGCAACGCACAGCCGCCACGAAAACACTGAGAACAACACCAACAACTACAACCGTCTTCAAATAAAGTTTATAGTTTTGTACAGTGTTTTTGTTGCTGATGGGGTTCTACAGAATTCTAAGTAGGGAACTTAGAAGGCCTTCTTGAAAAGACATATTAAGGCCCAAATGCAGCCAGTGTATGTCTTGACTTAGGAAGTCCACACATCTAAACCTTTTTTTCGATACTTCAAACAAAAAAAATATTCTCTTCAAATTCACATTAAATGTTGTCGCCAAGATTATAAAGAACGTTTAGTTTCTAACCATCCTTAGCAAGCAACTCTCTTCCTTTTTGAGTAACATTCATATACGAGGTTTGCTATTTATATTTCGGGTCCTAACAATACTAGTGTTCCCGGATGCTAATAAAACTTCCTTTAGAAGCTTTGACATTTTTTTAGCTTAACTCCACTCAGAACGTTTTGTCATTTGAGGGCGAATTGTTTAGTTTACAGTGTGTTGAAAAATTCATCTCAGTCAAAAAATGGAATTCTCCCGTGAACATTTTCGTGCGATGATTTTTTACGATTTTTGGCGTGAGTTATCGAGACAAGAGTGTTTAAATCAACTTGTTTCGATTTTTGGGGATGAAGCACCATCAAAAACCACTGTTAATCGCTGGTACAAAGAGGTCAGTCTCAGGCGCCGTTCGCTCCAGGATAAATTTCGTGAAGGACGTCCAACTTCGGTCACTTTGCCAGAAACCATCGATGCTCTGCGTGAACTGAGTAAGCAAGACCGTCATGTGACATACCGTGAGATTGAGGCATCCTTGGGTATTAGTATGAAAGCATCAATAAGTTATTTCATGTTCATTTAGCCACATAATTTTACGAATGCTCAAAAAAGGCTCGTATGGATTGGTGCAAAGAGATGTTGAAAAGGTATAACTGCGGTAGCTCAAAGGCAGTGTATTACATTGTCACAGGTGACGAATCATGTATCTATGCATCTGAGCCCGAAACAAAACAAAATTGCCGGACCCAAAATATAAATAGCAACCGTATCCCACAATTCTTGCGCCAGAATAATCTAATGCCGATGTAGGACCAAATCCAACCGTAAAAAAGACGGGTAGACTACCTAATAAAAGGGTAATTGCCACGGTAACAAAGCATTTTCTTTTTCGAGATCGTTTAAACGTTGACAACTGACAATTGTTTTCCGAACGAAGGAGCAAATGTTGAGAAACACTTTTTTAAAACAAGTGCAGAGATAATTTGTTTACTTTAACCTCTGGATACAGCAACATATTCCAAACACAGAGAACAGATTCGTAGCCACAACTGATTTTTTTGCTATCCGAATTATTATTATCGATTATTCCATAAGTACAACCGAATGATAGAGAATATCTAGAAAGCTTCGGAAACCTGTATTTTCAAATAAAAAGAGTGGATTATAGAGTTATTGCATACATTTTATTTAATTTTTTTTATTTCTTATCAAAAGTTTTGTTATTTTGATTGAAATAAAGTGGCTTATCATGTTTTGCAGTACACAATTTTTTGTTTTTATTTTTTTCTAAAAAAATTAAATGAAATAAATATTGAAATTTTTATTACATTGAATAATTTCTATAAGTTCTAATTAAGTTTCAGCTAAAGACTGCTCCAAGGCGTTGTAGAAGGAAAGATAAATTGGTGGAATATATCGCAGCAAGGATTTAACGCTTTGTACTTTTTGAGCCGCTAGTTTTATGAATTCCGAGTTTTTTTTTTCAATCAATTTAAAGTTGTATAGCGTGATCCATCTAGAGGTATTTTTTCAGAACAAAAAAAAATATAAAAATTCAAATCAAGTGTGGAATCTTTATAGGTAATTTGAAAGGATATATTATGGCATTTAGTTTTTGAATATAATTTCCTTCAAGTGTTGGCCGCAACTACGCCTTAGGGTTTCCATTCTAAGGGTCCAATTTTGGATGACTCGTTCGAGCATTTCGACCGGTATGGCTTTAATGACACCAGTAGCGTTGGCTTCCAAACCTGAATCGTAGCTGGTTTGTCAGCATAGACTTTGGACTTTACGTAACCCCAAAGAAAAATATGTAAAAGTGTGATATCACTCGATCTAGGCGACCAACGCACCTGTCGAAAACGTGAAATTAGCTGCTTTTCGAAATGACCTCTCAATAGATCCATTGTTTGAGCAGCTGTATGGCAAGTGGCACCGTCCTGTTGTAACCATGTGTCGTAAAGATTACCGGCTTCAATTTAGGTAGCACAAAGATCGATAACAGAGCATCATCATTTTTGAAAAAAATATGCACCGATGATTCCGCCAGCTTTAAAACCGCACCAAACCGTGTATAATGGCACCTCTTGAACCTCTTCTTGTTGCTCTTCAGCCCAAATGCGGCAATTTTGTTTATTGACTTTACCGTTGAGCCAGAAATGGGCCTCGTCACTGAACAAAAATTTTGGTCGAAAACAGCGGATCTTTCTGTTTTTCATCGAACGCTCATTTCCATAATACAGTTGCCAACATTTGAAGGTAATTATTTTCAAAAAAATTCTTTTTAAATTACCAATAAAGATTCCACACTTGATTTGAATTTTTATATTTTTTTACCTCAACTTATACATGGATCACCCAATATTTGCAGGTTTTCACTTTCTTAAAATACTAACTCTCCTTGTATGGAAGGCTTTACAAAAATTTTCCTGAGTAACAAAAACATTTTAAGCCATAAATATATAAATACTCGATTTTTTGAAATAAAATGATAAGCCACACTGGTTAAAATAAATCATATTTAGCTAGTTTCTGAAATAACTTCATTATCTGTCTGTAAAGTCTTTGTCTTTCTCGCTGTCATCAGTATCTTCAACAAAATAATCACTTCCACTGCTATCTTTTTCAGAATCCATCTTAGTACACTACGAGGGCGGTTCAGAAAGTTCTTAGCCTATCAATGAAAGAGAATAGTTAGTTTTTCAAAAATATTTTTATTTTTCAACATAATCTCCTGAAACTTCAATACATTTAGTCCAACGCTTATCTAGCAATTCTATCCCTTGATTAAAATAGTTTTCCTCAAGGTCTTCAAAATAGTGGTTTACAACTGTAATTGCATCTTCATTTGAGGTAAAACGCTTGCCAGCAAGGATTTTTTTTAGATTTGGGAACAGGTAAATGTCACTGGGAGCTAAATCAGGAGAATAAGGTGGGTGGTCAAGCAACTCGTACTTTAATTCGTTGATTTTAGCCATTGTTAAAACACTCTTGTGCGCTGGTGCGTTGTCTTGATGAAAAATTATTTTTTGTGTTGTAAGCCAGGACGTTTTTCTCGAATTTGTACATTTAATAGATCTAAAAGGTTGCAACAATACTCTGAATTTATTGTTTTACCCTTTTGCAGATAGTCAATCAATAAAATACCTTTGAAGTCCCAAAAAACCGTTGCCATAACCTTACCAGCCGATTGCATTGCTTTTGCCTTCTTTGGGGCACTTCCTCCAGCTGCAGTCCATTGTTTGGATTGTTCCTTTGTCTCTGGAGTATAGTGGTGGATCCATGTCTCATCAACAGTTATGAAACGACGCTTAAAATCCATTTTATTTCGCTGAAAACGATCCAAACAAGCTTGAGAAATGCTCATTCTTATGCGTTTTTGGTCGACTGTTAACAAGTGCGGCACCCATGTTGCAGAAAGCTTTTTAATCGGTAGTTCTTCATGCAAAATTAAATGGACTTGATCATTTGAGATGCCCATGATATTAGCTATTTCACGCACTTTTATTCGTCGATCATTTAATACCATATCATGCACTTTGGCTACAATTTCTGTTGTTGTTGCTGTTTTTGGACGTCCACTACGTGGTTCATCTTCAATGCTTGTACGACCACGTTTAAATTCAGCAACCCAATTTTTTACTGTTGCATATGAAGGAGCACTTTCACCTAACACATTCACCATATCATTATGAATTTCTTGTCCCGATAAACCTTTTAATGACACCACGCATTTCTAATTTTTCCATTGTAAAAAAATCGCGGATGCGTCTTTTGTGAACACCTGTTTCTATATGAAGGAGTTGCCAGATCGAAACAAAATTTTACATGTGTTCATAGCAGAGATGGAAGTTTCCAAAACACTTAACCTTTTTCTGTTTATACCGCACTTTTTGTGCTAAGCTAGGAAGTTTTCGAGCCGCCCTTGTACTATATTCTGAACCTCTGCACTATGCACAATTTTCTGGTATCCAGAATTGTTTTTTATAGCAGCATCAAGTTTGAGTCTAACTTTAAGGCCAATATTGGAATAAAATATGAATTTTTGAGAATCTTTGCGTAAAATATTGATTTTTTTCAAAATAAATGTGGTTTTTTAACCAAATTTGTACACAATCTAAATTTTTTAAGCATATGCAATTTTGGTAATATATACCATTTTATTGCCAAACTGTTGATTCGTCAAAATATTCAGTCAAAGTAATATTAGACCAACGACAAAAAAATGCATTTGCATAGAATTCCGATCCCTAGTTAAGAAATTAACAATAATGTTTAATTGTAGTGGATGTTCTGATACCAATCGACTTTTCTATCTTATTCAAGATGGTCTGTTCACCGGTTCAGCATACATTTGCAATGATGATCATACGACTAGCAACACGGGCCGAACCTAGAGTTTTATAAAATTCGATAAATTTAAAAATCTTAATATATTTTGTGGGAAAAAATCGCACAAATTAGTTATTTCATAGTTTCCAAAATTAATTTCATTTTCTTTAATTCTTTTCTTCAATTCTTTAAGCTTACAATATTTATTTGAGAAAGTCAAATTAATTTAATTTTTTTTTATTCGCATAAAACCCTGAAGTTAAGAAGTTTATTGTTTTGTTTAAAATGTAATATTCCATGAGGATGATAGTCGAAGACGATCAACATATTGGAAATAGGATAAAATGAAACAAATTACAAGATAACACCAACAACTGTTTTTTGAGTTTGATAATGACCTCAAGCCAGACAATTTAGATCAAAAATACGAAGGCGACCGCAAAACTAACTGCCCTGGCACATTTTCTGTTTTACTAGCAACTTTTTTTTGTTTGTTTTTTAAAAGCAATCTTTTATAAGCCATCTGTCAAAATTTCCGAAATATTTAATGATTATTTTCTTTGTTACAGGTGATTGAAGTAAACAAGTTTTATAATTTTTGAAAAATGGAAAATAAAGAGTTTCGTGCGGTAATTAAACACTTTTATATGAAAGGTTATACGCCACAATCGATCAAAGATGAATTGGATTCTGTTCATGGTGATAATGCACCATCATACTCCACCGTGAAATCCTGGGTTCAACAATTTAAAATGGGTCATTCAAGTACGGAAGATGAACAACGCTCTGGAAGACCGATAACTGCTACTACTATTGAAAACATTAGAAAAATATTTAATGAAGGTACTAAAGATAGACGAATATAGATCAGAGAACTTGCTGATATTGTTAAAATACACGAAAAACAAGTTTGGAGTATTTTACATTGAAAAAGTTATGCCGCATTTGTTGACTTTGCCCCAAAAAATCGTCCGTTGGACCAATTCCGAGGAGCTTTTAGCGATTTATCAGCGTAATCCAATAGAGTTCTTGCGCCGATTCATAACTGTTGATGAAACATGGATCCATCCCATAATGCAAAGAACAGTCAAAACAATGGATAGAAGCTGGTAAAAGTGGTCCCAAGAAGGCGAAAACTGTTAAGTCAGCAGGAAAAGTAATGGCCACAGTATTTTGGGATGCAAGTGGTATAATATTTATTGATTATCTTGAGAAAGGAAAAACTATAAATAGTGTTTATTATTGTGCATTATTGGATCGGTTGAGTGAAGAAATCAAGACAAAACGATCGCATTTAGAAAAAAAAAGTTATTTTTCATCAAGATACGAGTAATGCTCCTTCACACACTGCATTTTTAACTCAACAAAAACTGGCCGAATTACGATTTGAAACTGCTCCGCATCCACCATATAGTCCAGATTTAGCTCCTTCTGATTATTTCTTGTTTCCAAATTTAAAAAAAATTCTCGGTGGCAAAATATTTTCGTCCAAAAGCGAGGTTATTGCTGAAACTGAGGCATATTATGAAGGTCTTGAAAAATCTTATTTTTCGGATGGAATTACAAAACATGAAAAACGTTTGATGAAGTGTATTGAGTTGGAAGGAGATTATGTTGAAAAATAAATAATAATAATTCCAAAAAACAGTTCTTTTTAAGCTTTTAAATGAGTATCAAAATATCAACATGCACTGATAAGCTTGGATCATTTTGACTCTTTAGAGACGTCAACGGCAATGCTGATTGGCCACTCTTATTCCCAGGCCTCTAAGTAGGCCTATCGTCCAAATGCCCTTTTCCGACTCTGTGAATAGTTGCTTTTTCGCTGTACAGCAGCATAATAGACCATAAATGCCATCGGTGTTCGACGTTTGGGCAGTATTGTTCGGTTTACGTTAATATTATATCCAATATAACAACAACTACAAGAACAAGGCTTGGTGCTGTTTTGTTAACAGCGATATAATTGGAAATTTCGTCGACAAGTATAGCTAAAAAGAGCCCGAGAAAAAAAGCAGTAGGTGGAAAAAGTGCAGTGAAGTAAGACCAGGAAGTGATAGTGTAGTGCGAGCAAATATTAGGAACTAATTTCCGTTTTATACCTAATTTGAGTTTTAGTTATGTTTTCTGTTTTTTTTCATTGACTCATTTCTGTTCGTTGAACGAAAGTAATAAGTGGTAATTAAATTCAAATACACTGGATTTGAGTTGTGGTCAGCATACAATGGGGCTGCGATTTTCCTAATTTTAATATTTAGAATCAAGTACTGGTAGATTGACTCTCAGCATGTGGTTTGTAGCATTTCGCGACCCTAAACTTCTTATTTCATCATTGGTTACATTTTTTTGCTTTCGACTTAGATTTTAAATTGTTAGCATATTGTACTTATACTTGTACGAAAAGGTCGTCTAAAGTGGATGAATTGTTTAAGAATTTTCAAAAAGGAAATCCTTTGCACAATTAAAGGCGCCCAGTGGTTCAGAATCGTCTTTTACAAGCCTCTGTAACTCTGTAACTTTTGTTCCGATAGAAATATTTTAATAATATTTATATTCGGCAGATAACTCTTTAATCTTTTTTTCAGTTTTGTTTTTAGTAAAGTCGGTTTAGTAGTTATTGAGGAATTCAAGTTCAAAGTTAAACTTTTGAATTTTTTTTTTAATTTTTACCATCGAAATGTGGGAATTTTCTGGTTTTTCATCTTTTTTTAGTATTAAAAGAAGGTCATATGTTAATAAATATAAATAAAAAAATTCAAAATATTTTTGTCCTCGATATTTTTAAACAAAAAATAATTCTTTGCATAGCGAACTTTTTTAAGGTTCATTTCTTATTTAATTAATATTAATAAGAATATATTTTTTACTTATATAACAGAAGCAATAAATAATAAAATAAATAAATTTTGAAAAATTAAAAATAAAATTCCCCAAAATTTTGTTTCCTCGATATTTAAAAAAAAAAACAATTTTGCATAACGAACTTTTTTAATGTTCATTTTGTTTTTTATTAGAATAACATTAAGGAAAAAAACTAGTTTTCATTTTCATCTAAGTCATCTACTTTCCAGATTGATGTCGAATGCTATAGATAAGCGGATCTGAGATTGCCATCAAAATATGAAATAAATTTTCGTTAGTACATTTTCGTGTATTTCTGTTGCTGTGCTCTCTATAAAATCTGTAATCCGATTGCTACATCAATTTGTGTATTGCTCGCAAGTTTATCGATAATTTTTTTTTTTATCTTGAAATGAAATTTATATCAGCACCAGTTTTTTTCGGTATCAGAAAAGAACCTTTTTGCTGCATGTATTGCCCGATTCTTGTTTTGGTTGGTTTATTCAAGCCACATTTGAGAAATTCACCCTGAACATGTTTCCTTTTCAAACTTATTAAATCCTTTTGGTGTCATTGTTTTCTATTGACCCTGTTGGTCCAAAATCCAAATTATATCTGATTTTAAGTGTGGTTAAGATGTGGTTTGACATACAATGCAGCTGGATGAAGCCTTTGTGTCAGTCAAAGCCTGACCAACTTTTCCATCTATTATCGTTAGCACTAATTGGTAGCTAACTTCAATTGTCTGACCGCTAATTTATTTTTTTATGGCTGAAATGTTGCAATTTGGATTATTATATAACTGACTTATTTTTTAATGGTATTATGAGTTCTTTTTTTAATTCAAGTATTATCACATACAAATTGCTTTTATTAATTTTGTCCAGATGAATCATCATCAATAAATTATTGAAACAAGGGTTGCGCTGTATGCGTAAGTCCTAAAGTTGTCCTCTGTCGAACTCGGTATGATTGTAATATTGTCCACAACAGATTTTTTTTTTGCCAACAGAATGATTGTGGTTACATGCACCTCGAGTATTTATTTAAAACTATTGGAACTTCACCTTCAGAAGAGAATTTTTGGATCTAAAAAGCCACACTTGTTTTTGCTTACACAATTGAACTACTTGAAATACTCATAAGGAGGGTCATGACGAGGAAAATGTGGAAAAGATGATGAATGTTTTTTACTGGAAAAAATGTGGTTAATCAATTGGCTTAAAATCAGTAAAAAAAACTTTTTTTACTAAAAAAAAAAATTCCATTAAATAACCCGTTGTTCATTATGGTTATCACAAATAATTGGCTACAACAACATAATGTTTGCAAAACCATTAGTTGCCACAACCACCAGTTGTGATTGCAACCGAAATTCCTCATTTGCAACCGAATCACAGTTCCAACCAATTTCCAACTAACAACAAAAAAGTAAGCCGTTTTCACTAACAGTTGGCGAGAAATGGTAATTTCCTCCTACACAAATTATTATTTTTCCAATAACATAAAATACAGGATGGCTCACCAATTGAGCTTTTTTATTTAATTCACTTTAAATTTATATGACTAATTGCGTTAGAAGATGATAAACCGTAAGGCGCCTTTACTCGTATGCTCACCCACGCATATGCGACACCTGATCAGAAAATTATACATTGCGGCCTGAAGGGTTGAAGTTAGGATCACTGATTTCTGTGATTTTAAGTGTGGTTAAGATGTGGTTTGACATACAATGCAGCTGGATGAAGCCTTTGTGTCAGTCAAAGCCTGACCAACTTTTCCATCTATTATCGTTAGCACTAATTGGTAGATAACTTCAATTGTCTGACCGCTAATTTATTTTTTTATGGCTGAAATGTTGCAATTTGGATTATTATATAACTGACTTATTTTTAAATGGTATTATGAGTTCTTTTTTTAATTCAAGTATTATCACATACAAATTGCTTTTATTAATTTTGTCCAGATGAATCATCATCAATAAATTATTGAAACAAGGGTTGCGCTGTATGCGTAAGTCCTAAAGTTGTCCTCTGTCGAACTCGGTATGATTGTAATATTGTCCACAACAGATTTTTTTTTTGCCAACAGAATGATTGTGGTTACATGCACCTCGAGTATTTATTTAAAACTATTGGAACTTCACCTTCAGAAGAGAATTTTTGGATCTAAAAAGCCACACTTGTTTTTGCTTACACAATTGAACTACTTGAAATACTCATAAGGAGGGTCATGTCGAGGAAAATGTGGAAAAGATGATGAATGTTTTTTACTGGAAAAAATGTGGTTAATCAATTGGCTTAAAATCAGTAAAAAAAACTTTTTTTACTAAAAAAAAAAATTCCATTAAATAACCCGTTGTTCATTATGGTTATCACAAATAATTGGCTACAACAACATAATGTTTGCAAAACCATTAGTTGCCACAACCACCAGTTGTGATTGCAACCGAAATTCCTCATTTGCAACCGAATCACAGTTCCAACCAATTTCCAACTAACAACAAAAAAGTAAGCCGTTTTCACTAACAGTTGGCGAGAAATGGTAATTTCCTCCTACACAAATTATTATTTTTCCAATAACATAAAATACAGGATGGCTCACCAATTGAGCTTTTTTATTTAATTCACTTTAAATTTATATGACTAATTGCGTTAGAAGATGATAAACCGTAAGGCGCCTTTACTCGTATGCTCATCCACGCATATGCGACACCTGATCAGAAAATTATACATTGCGGCCTGAAGGGTTGAAGTTAGGATCACTTCAATTATTGTTTTCAAAACCTGCTTTAATTCAGTCAAATCCCTTGGTTTCTTTATGTACACCTCTTGCTTGACATAAACCCATTAAAAAAAATTCTGGTGCAATAAGGTCCGGTGATCTTGCGGACCAGTGGAAAGTGGAATTTCTGGTTACTAATTTATTTTGGAATTTTCGTTGGAGCTATAGCTGACATAATCGGTTTGACTATATGTGCAGTGAGTCCAATTTTCTGGAACCAAAACCAGCAAATCCAGAGGGTTTAACTTGCTTGTAGTTTGGACTTTGTACGGTAACAAGTTTATGTCATATTGAATTATCCGTTGTAATGACCGTCTACTAACTACAATCTGAGCCGATAAGTTTAGAGTCGAGGCGCATGGATTTGCCAGAATTGACGATGCAACAGCCGCGATGGTGTCTTGATCCCGAACATAGGAATTTCGATGGTACGGTCTTCGTGCCATGCTTCTACTTATAGATTCGGCAAACATGTTAACCAGCCTCATAATGGCCCGTCTACTAGGGAGAGTTTCGACAAACTCCCGCCTAAGTTCCCTTTTCCAAAACATGGCACCGCTGCACTATCCAAACCCTGTTTTTGATATCACAATTATTCATTTCAATAAATCTTAATACTAAGCTTCCAATTAAAATAAAAAAATTAGCCGTTTTGTGTTTGTAGTACGATTCGAGCGCCACCCTGTATTTGTTTTCAGCAGCACACCACGCCACACATTACAAGTATATGTCTTAGTTGTAATACGAGTATGTTTACAATTGAATGGCATTAAAATTTTAGAAATCTGTGATGACAAAAAAATTGGTCTTTTGACCAGTAAAATTAAATTCTGAAACACCGTGCGGCGAGCTGAGTAAGCGGGAAGTACACGTGTTGGACTAACCCTGAGCTGTATAAGCTGTATCTGGTCTGGGATGAAGTTAAGCGTATCCAAATACAATGGTCATGTCGGCAGAATGAAAATAAACGCTCCAGCCAGAAGGTCGTTAGACGATTCCTACCAAGAAAAGCGCAGGGGGCAAAGACCGAAACTCTGGTAGAGAGACAAAGTGGCGGTTAATGCTAATTCTTTTGGTATTGAAGACTAAGAAAGCAATTCGAAGAACTTATACGAGTACGTTTTTTAAGCAGTTGTAGATCCATCATAAGTTAGTAATTAAACGTTAAATACATTTCTCCACAAACGAAAAATGTTACTTTTCGTACTTTTAAAATTTTTGCATTTAATTCCAAAATTTAATTAAAATACGTGTACGCCTTCTAGAGCGATGCTGACTTGTCAATCTTAATAAAGCTCGTGTTAATTCCCCAAATTGAAAAACAATACATTTTGTTTATTATTTTTAATTTTCTAAAAATAACAAAATTGTTTTTCTTTTAAATACTTTGGTGCTCTCGAGACACACAACAATATGTGTGTCAGTCAGTTCTGACTGTCAGTCAATACCATGGAATCTCACTTGGCTTTTGTTTACTATTTGTGAAAATTTTAATTCAATAAATCACTCATGTTACGCACATGAAGTGTATTGAACATGTTCATTATTTTGTTAGTTACAATTTTTAGTTTTATATGAGGAGATAAAGCATTGTCTACGTTGTATGGAAAGAAGATCTTTTAATATTTGTGGAAGACAGAAGATGTACGTATTGCATTTTATTTCAAGAGGATAATAAAAAGGTAGGGGCAACCACATGTTATGAGGAGGGCTAAATGTGAGAGAGATGTGAGTATCGAATAATATCTGTATTATTCGATATTATAACTAACAAAAATTATAAAAAATGCCCCAGCACCATTACGCAAATAGACAAATATACAATTCAAGTTTGTGTATAAAAAATAGTAAATATCTTACACGATACGAAGCTTGCCATCTGTATTTCGGGTCCGGCAATTAAAACATAATATGTGACAGCGCATAGAGAAAGGGATCTAAGGGTAAAAAAAAAACAATTTTCACTTTTTTTTTGATGTGGACAACATCTGAGCATCGTATGAGACCGATCCAATGCCCCAAAAGTGTTCCCTCCCAGAGATATGCGCGTTTTATGAAAGTGATGGTACACTAAATATACACGTATTTAAATCTATAAAATAGCTCTCCTGAACAAAACTGGTTTTTACCCTTAGGTCCCTTTCTATTTTGCGCGTCACATATAAGTAATTCATCATTGGAAATAGTTTTACTGTTTTTCAATTTATTCTCCTTTATGGTCAATACAGTTTTTTTGAACGCTTCAACAGCTGCTTCAGGCGACGAAAAACGTTTTTTCGTGATGCTAGGGAATAAGAAGGAGTCATTGGGTGCCAAATCAGGGCTGTACGTGGATGGCCAATCAATTCGCAATCATAAGTAGTCAAAAAGCTCATCGTTTCAGCTGATGTGTGAGAGCTCGCATTGTCGTGATGCAAAATGATACGTCTTCTCTTATTATTTTTCCCCATTTCTTCGAACACTGTTGGCAAACAGATGATTGTTGTATACCACTCAGAATTGACCGTCCTACGTTCCACTTAAGGCACTGTGGCAACATAGCCGGTTATACAGAAAAAAACGCAATAATTTGCTTCGATGTAATTCTTCCACGAACAACTTTTGTTGGATTTGGGTCGTCTTGAAAGACCCATACGGTCGATTGCTGTTTTGTTTCGGGTTCATATACATAGATCCATGATTCGTCACCTGTGACAATGTTATACACCGCAGTTATACTTTTTCAACATTTCTTTGCACCAATCCATACGAGCCTTTTTTGAGCATTCGTTAAATTATGTGGGATCCAACAAGAACAAATTTTTTACGGCCAAATGAACATGCAATATCTTATTGAAGCTTGCAATATCTGAGGATGCCTCAATCTCACGGTATGTCACATGTCGATCTTGCTTTATAAGTTCAAGCACAGCATCGCTGGTTTCTGGCAAAGTTGGACGTCCTTCAGAAAATTCATCCTGGAGCGAACGGCGTCCGAGACTGAACTCTTCACGCAGAGAAAAGATATGGTTACTATATGGTCACCGCAACAATAATATGTTCTCTACAATAAAAGCATATTCGTCGCAACCACAGTATTGTTTTTTGACAACAGTATGATTGCGGCAATATTAATATTGTTGAAATGTAACAATAGTATTATTGCCAAATTCAGAAATGAAAATATGGTTGTAGCAACCATATAAACATGGTTGGTGCAACAAAATTATTGTTGTTTAAAATATATGTTAACAATAATATGATTATGACAATCATAGCGTATGGTTACGACTATGTATATAACAAAACAGGTTTTATAGAGCATATATGTATGTGTGTGCGTATGTTTTTTTTGATATACTAAAAAAATCACACACACACACGATAGAGTGCGTGGTTGTTGTTCATTATAAAAAACAACAACAAACGGAAGGTAGTTTGAGGGATTTTTATTTGTGTTCGGTGAAGTACTCGCACTCTACTACCGACTGCTTCTCGTTTATTTTAAATCTGCCTGCACTTAAGTATTAAGCCATTGATCATGGTTACTTGGGGTCTACGTATGGTGAAGTAGCATTCAACCCTTCTGGCAACTGAAAGTATTTTCAACTGCCGTTGGAATATACATTTTTGTTTCTTGGCTATAAACTAAGTGTAATGGGATTTAAAATAACATGCTTGATAAAAATCTCTATTTTTGAATAACAACATTACCAAGTCCTAATAAATAATTTTGGGGATCATAGTATGGTTGAGTGAATCATACTATGGTTGTATGGATAATAATATGGTTGAGTGCGAAACATACTATGGTTGTGGGGATAATAGTTTGGTTGCGTGTGAATCATGCTATGGTAATGAGGATCATACTATGGTTGTGTGGATTATAATATGGCTGTGGAGATAATAGTATGGTTGTGTGTGAATCATTTTATTGTTTTGAGGATCATAGTATGGTTGTGGAGATCATAGTATGGTTGAGTGTGAACTATATTATGGCTGTGGGTATCATTGTATGGTTATGTGTGAATCATACTATTGTTGTGAGCATCATAATATTATTATGCCACAACCATATACCCAACAATAGTATGATCTTCTTCGAATATTGTTACCCCAACCATATTTTTTTTACGTGTTGGTACCAGCGATTAACAGTGGTTTTTGATGGTGCTTTATCGCCAAAAGTCAAAACAAGTTGATTTAAACACTCTTGTCTCATCATCGCACGAAAATGTTTACGGGATCATTCCATTTTTTGACTGAGATGAATTTTTCAACACGCTATAAACAAAACAATTCGTCTTCGAATGGCAACACGTTCTGAGTGAAGCTATGCTAAAAAATGTCATATTTATCAATGGAAATTCCAGTTTTCATCTGGGAACCCTAGTATTGTCAGGACTCGAAATATAAATAGCAACCCTCGTACATCCTGGTATCCAAAATTCGACTGTTCGATGCGTAAATGCGACAACAAGGCAAAGGTTCGGCATTGGAAATAAAAATGTTGTTAGTACGAGTATAGTGGGATGAACTTGCATTTTTATATCGCAACTGTGAATAATTACTTTTTCGATAGAACGTCTTAGTATTGAAGCGAAAATGGTGAGATTGTGTTTCCCAACTCTCGCTTTGAGATCTCGAAGTCTCCCTTCAAGGACCCTTAAACTTCCATCTAGATCCCCAAGACTGCAAAAAGTTCCCTGCTAGATTACAAAGGCTACCTTTTATAATTTTAAGGCTACCTGTTTGATCCCCAAGACTACCTTCTAGGTCCACATGGCTGCCTTCTGACAAAGGCTACCATCTTAATCACCGAAGTTCCCTTAAAGGACCTCTAGGCTTTGTTTTAGGCTTCCTACAGTACAAAAGGATATTTAACCTAAAAATAACAGGTGCGAAAAGAACATAACAAGTAAAAACGTCGTTAAGTTCGGTCAGGCCGAACTCTATATTCACCTTCCACACGCTAATAAAGTGCCAGATAAAAAATGCTTCGGCACTTTTGGCCCATGCGCCCATCTCTAAGCTCAGCCATAACTTAAAATTACTCTATATTTGGATACGTAGCAATATTTTCTTTAGTTTGAGTATACATTTGTGACAGCGCATAGAGAAAGGGACCTAAGTGTAAAAAAATCAATTTTCATTTTTTTTCTTTTTTTGATGTGCACACCATCTGAGCATCGAATGAGACCGATCCCATGCCCCAAAAGTGTTCCCTCCCAGAGATATGCGCGTTTTATAAAAGTGAAGTCGACGATTCTAAGCGAAAATAGATAGGGGCCTAATCTTTAGAATGGCTTTCCTGAACAAAACTGGTTTTTAGCCTAAGGTGCCTTTCTATTTTGCGCGTCATATGTTCTTATTGACAATTGACCACCCGTTTCGACCATGCAGTACATTTTTTGGGCCACATGGGTCAAAAACTCCCGCGAATATGCTCTTTTTTGAAGCATTTAGTACGTCCCAACTAACTGTACCCATTTTAACCATTGTTCGTTCAAAAAAAATATTATTTGCTAAGCAAATACTTAAAAAAAATTAGTTTTTATCGAGATACTATTAGTCCCTAAAGGAAAGCTTTGCCCCTGGGCTGATTTCGCCCACATGCAATCACAAACAGCTTATGACCATAAGTCAGCATAGTGGCAGCATAATTTCAGGATCCCTGGTTCATTAGTTGGGATAGATCGTCTTAAATTTTACGAACATCAAGAATACTCATAGACACAAGAGACAGATTTGTAGCCACTACCGAATTTTTTAAAAACCGTATGTTGGTCGTTGCACGTACTACACAAGTATTCCATCGCTACAACCGAATGTTGATTGGGTACATGTCAATTTTCAGTAGTGGGATAAATGTCATAAGCACCAGTTGTGACAACCAATAGTTTTTCTAAATTCGGTTGGCATAACCCACTTATAAACTGTAAGATTTGTAATATTATTGTAGCTTCCATCTCATGTTGAGTCGAACTATGTAACCATCAATACCATGGAATATTGGTGATTGCAACAGACAGTATCATTATTTAACCGAAAGTTTTTAGTTCGTACCGAATTTCAAATGATTTTGTCTCTGTGTGTACATATATAGGGTGATCCATCTAGAGGTATTTTTTCAGAACAAAATAAAAATATAAAAATTCAAATCGAGTGTAGAATCTAAATTGGTAATTTGAAGGACATTTTATGGCATCTATTTTTTGAAAATAGTTACCTTCAAATGTTGGCAACTGTATTATGGCAATGAGCGTTCGCTGAGAAACTGGAAGATCCGCTATTTTCGAACAAAATTTTGTTCGGTGATGAGGCCCATTTATGGCTCAACGGCAAAGTCAATAAACAAAATTGCCGCTTTTGGGCTGAAGAGCAACAAGAAGCGGTTCAAGAGGTGCCACTATACCCAGAGAAAAATCACCGGTGCATATTTTTTTCTGAAATGATGATGGCCGGAACGTAGCCGTGAATGGTGCTCGCGCCATGATATCGATCTTTATTCTACCTGAAATTGAAGCCCGTAATCTTGACGAAACTTGGTTTCAACAGGACGTAGAGGTCATTTCGAAAAGCAGCTATTTTCACGTTTTGGACAGTTGAGTTGGCCGCCTAGTTCGAGTGATATCACACCTTTAGACATTTTTCTTTGGGGTTACGTAAAGTCCAAAGCCATACCGGTCGAAACGCTCGAACGAGTCATCCAAAATTGGACCCTCAGAATGGAAATCCTGAGGCGTAGTTGCGGCCCACACTTGAAGGAAATTATATTCAAATAATAAAAGCCATAAAATGTCCTTTCAAATTGTCAATAAAGATTCCACACTTGATTTGAATTTTTATATTTTTTTTTGTTCTGAAAAAATACCTCTAGATGGATCAACCTATATTTTATTTATGCAAACGGAATGACAAATTTTCATTTATCATCCACCCTTCGGTGGAGGGTTTAAAAACTAGGTCCGATAGATTCCAGCTAATGAGTATAAGTATTCAGCTAACTGTCACGAGCGAAGTTTATTGTTTAGTGGATGGTGAAAGAAATGCCTACCTCTAAAATGGAAAGGTGAAAATATTTTGTAACAATTCCAGCCTTTCCACAGGCTGTAAATAGTCCTTACAAGCACTGTTCGTTAGAACGTCTAAAATTTTCCTACCATCCTTTGGTGCCGTAAGTTTCCCATTCCCCATTAGCACGTTTCTTTCCCTCCACTGTCGTCTCTATCTCTCTCTTCTTATAATTTAACATCATTATAGTGTATTTTTCATCTTTTTCAAAGAACTGACAGACATTGTTAACATTTGACAGCTTAAATGCTGTTTTTACAGCCCTCACATGGATACTCGTATATGTTAGTGAATATGGCTGAGTGCATACTTTTTGTGTGAGTATGTGCATGCATGTAAAAGTTATGCAAATTGAAAGCATATTTTCAGGGTTTTGAGTGAGTGAGTATGGGTGTATTTTTCTTTGCAACCACAAATTTGTACTAAAGGTAAGAAGAAGTAAGGACTGGGTGAAAGAAGCCAAATATTGACATATTTTTGGTTTTTGATGGAATTAAAACTCGATTTTTCAGACATTCATGTACAGGAATTTTTGAAAGGAATCCCTTAATTTATAAGTATAAAAAAACAAGTAAAAAGAAGGAGTTCAGAAGGAGTTCAAATTGGGGACGTTTGACTACAGCTATATGAATATGGCCTAATTCAGATATATTTCTTCAGTGTAGACCAAATGATATGCTAGGTATCCAAGCAACATATCCACAGATTGCTTGGCACTCGAAGGATTTTCCACACACAGAGAAAAAGTCAAAAAGCCTGACTTGATAGACTTCGGTATAGTAAGAGGAATTAGTAAATCTAACTTATCTGCTAGTACCTGCCCTGACTTATCGTCAGACCACTCGCCAGTTACATTTCTTCTTCACGAGAAGACAATACTTGTAGACGACCCACTAAGGCTTACTTCATACACAAATAACTGGTTAAAATACAGGAGGTGCATTAGCAGTCATTTAGATTCGAAATATCTAATTAATGATCCTTTATCATGATACAGTTCAGTTACGAGCAACGTTTGGACATATTAAATATTAGTACCGAAATTTACAGTCCGTGGCCGTGGTAAAGTTTAACGAATATCGAGAATGGCATCGAAGAAGCTAAATTTTGACTGAGTGTGTTTAGTCAATAAAAAAATATGCGTAATTGTTCACAGACTACTGTCAAATTTTGAGAGTGTTCCGTCATTTAGTTTGTGTTTAACGGCTGTTCAAAACATACAACCTCGTGGATTTTGTTAAAAATGGCAAAAAGTGAATTTAGAGTGCTCACTAAACATTATTTTTTGCGGAAAAAGCCGTCATTTAAACCAAGGAAAAGCTTGATAAATACTATAAGAGTCTCTGCACCATCGATTTCAATAGTAAAAAAGTGGTTTACTGACTTTCGTTGTGGTCGCACAAGCACAAATGACGCTCAACGTTCTGGACGGCCAATTGAGGTCAATACACCGAAAAAAGATCGTGGAAAATCTCCACTATATGGTGTTGGCCTATCGAAGAGCAGAAGTGCGAGAGATTGTTGATGCCATACGCATTTCATACGGCAGTTCGGTTTTCATTTAACATGATCAGTTGGGTTTAAGAATGCTGTCTGCAAGATTGGTGCCGCGTTTGCTCTCAATTGACCATAAACGTATTCGTGTGACAACTTCTATGGATTGTTTGGAGTTGCTTCACCGCAGTTTGAATGAGTTTTTGCGGCATTTTGTAACTTGGGATGAAACATGGATCCATTATAACACTCCCGAGACCAAGGAGCAGTCTAAACAATGGAATTTTCCGGGTGAACCGGCTCCAAAGAAGGTCAAAGTGACTTTGTCGGGCAATAAGGTGACGGCAACCGTATTTGGGATACATAATCCGCATCGATTACCTTCAAAAGGAAATAAAACAATAAACGGCGAATATTATGACACTTTATTGGACTGAATTACCGAGGGTTTAAAAACAAAACGACCCCATATGGCCAAGACAAAAGTTATTTTTCATCGATATAATGCACGGGTGTACACGTGTGCAGTCTCACTGGCGAATTGGTACCTCATCCGCCATATTCCTCGGATTTAGCCCCCCAGTGACTATTTTCTATTTTCAAACCTAAAGAAGAGATTTAGCTCCAACGATGAAATTATGGATCAAACAAAGCCTCGAAAAATCCTATTTTTTGGGAGGAATACAAAAATTGTAGAAACGTTAGACAAAGTGTACTCGTATTGTGCTAAAAGGAGATTATGTTGAAAAATATATTTTGAAAAAAATGTGTTTTATTCGAAAAGCCAAGAAATTATTGATATTCCCTCGTACCATTTAGGAACAATAGGGAACTTCTCTTACATGATTATGCTGTGTACCTTGTAATTCTTATGCTCACTGACCGGGACCTACTGTTTAAGGCCAGCTCCAAACGGCTAAAACATTTTATATTTTCCTACGTTCCGTTCCTACGTTGGCTGAAGCATGCCGATTTTACTGAATTCTTGTAAACGGTGGTTTGTGTGGGAGCGTACAGTCCAATTGCTTCTTTTGCGCGTGCAAAGATAAAATAAATGTATTGCAAAATACAAAATTGAAGCCTTATCAGCCAGTCAAATCACAAACGCTTCAACCATAAGCCATCACCATGATAAATTTCATTTCAGGTTACTAAGTTGATTCGTTTGACCACACACAAAAAACAGATTTGTTGCCACAACCGAATTGTTTGCCAACCGAATGTTGGTGGTTGCAAGTACTATATAAAGTGAGTTTAAAGTGAGCTCATAGCTATTTAAATGAAAGCATGTGGAAAATAAGTACTGAAATAGAAAATAGCGTCCTGGTGTTGACGGAAACTGAGAATTCCTCCAGAAAAATAGCCGAAAAATTAAATATAAGCCAACGCACTGTGATTAATGTACAGAAGAAGCGAAATATTGTACGTGTGTCAAATGTTGGAGGACGCCCTAAACTCCTTTCTGATTCGGATGCACGATTAATGGAACGGGAAATACCTAAGAATAGCTTAATAAAACCCAAAAAGGCGGCAGAAGAATTAAAAAAGACAGTCAGCGAGTGGACTGCCCGTACAGCATTGCATAGAATCGGGCTACAGTCAGCTATTAGGAATAAATGACCGGTATTGTCGATCAAAAATATTAAAGCTCGTATAATTTTTTCTATAAATTTATAGAAATTGGGCCGTTGAGGATTGGTAACGCGTGATTTGGTCGGACAAAGTGAAGATAAACAGATTCCAGTCCGATGGGATAAGTTATTGCCGGCGCCGACTAAAAGAAAGCATTCAGAGGCATCATGTGAAGCAAACTGTAAAACATGGAGGTGGCAGTTTGATGGTGTGGGGTTGCTTCGCCTGGTGGCGTGTTGGTCCACTTGTTAAAATTAATGGTATAATGAAGAAAGAAGACTACCTGAATATTTTGGAGACAAATTTGCCAGAATTTGTAGATTTGAGCGCATATCCCGAGGAGGAAGTCGTTTTCCAACAGTACGGTGATCCAAAGCACACCGCTAAAACAGTAAAGGAATGGCTATCCCAGCAAAATTTTCAGGTAATGAAGTGGCCGGCACAATCTCCCGATCTCAATCCAATTGAGAATTTGTGGGCAATAACGAAAAGGCGGGTAGGAAAATACAATAGGGCTCCTGAAAACATAGACGAGCTAGTGTGGAGCCAAATACCTGACAATTTTCTTCAAAATCTCGTGGAGAGCATGCCCAGACGTGTTAAAAGTACTAAGACATTGGAAAATCGTCTGTTTTCGAAACGTGCAAAACTAAGCAAATTGAGTTTATCTTAACCCTCTCATGCCCGAATTAAAATGGGCGGGTCTAAAAATTTTTTTATGTTTGATATGTGTTAGTCTTGACTTAAATATGAACTGACAAAAAATTCAAGGTCCTTGGTATCCTGGTTCGTCAGTTACAGGATGTTGCCTATAGGCAACATTGGGCAGTTGCGGTAAATTTAAAAAAAAAAAACATGTAAATTTGTTTATGCATTTTTTTTTATTGAAATTTAGGTATGAAAAGTTACAAAACAATTTTTTTGTGGATTGCAGCACAAATATACGTTGCATTTGCTGCATTTAGAGCGCGGATAACGAGTGTGGCATAGCCTGCATCTCCCTTTTGCTCCCCATTCTACCCAGTGACCGAGATTGTCAAATCGTTTGGATTTGGCAGGTTCTGCAATATACGCCTTTTTGTAGGAGCTTGATTCTGATGCCGTCGAAGAACCTGGTGATGATGGAGCCGATGGTATAGAACCTGGTGATGAAGGTCTTGACTCCATCGTTGAAAGGAGAGATGTTTCGCGACCCCTTTTCATTGGTAAAACTGCTGTTTGAGTTGCGTTCAAAAGCTCGTTAGCAATGTCCAACTGGAATTTTATTAGTGGCATATGCTTCACTTCGCCGTCTGTGTGTTTGAGGTCTCTGCGATACAACAGCCAACTATTTACTACAGAAGAATTTATACACCAGTACACTATGCGCATATACCACTTGTTTGAGCGGTGGTTGATTTTGTATAATTCTATCAGCATGTCAGCAAGATCAACCCCTCCCATATGTTTGTTATAGCATTAAACTATACCTGGACGAGATATTGTTATAAACTTCTTCACTTTTCGGCACCATCTCTTGCACTCGCTAATGGGGTTGTTACCTGTATAGTTGGAAATCAGTTGTACACTCTTATTGTCATACCAACGGCAAGCTATCAAATTGTGCGTTGCCTCAAATTTAAAATCGCTTGATCCCCGTCCTCGTTTTTGAAGCTCCTTCTCACTGCTTAGAGCACAATTTTTCAATCGATTGCTTCGGATTGTACCAACAGATAATATCCCTCTCTGACGAAGCGCAATCATCATGCTTCTCCAATGTAGAGAGTAAAATCATACATAATGCCAGATACACCAGCCCTAGTAAACATTTTAAGTCCCCACTTGTGCGGCTTGTTTGGCAGATATTGTTTCAAACTATGTTGACCTAATAAACAATATATTTTTGCATTAGATAGAGAGATATCGTATATATGTACATAAAATAATTACCTTTATATGCAATCATTTGCTCATCCACGCTTTGGAATTCTTCTTGGGGAATTTCATTGAATTTTCTCTTTATAAAATTTAGTGATGGGCGAACTTTGTATAATTTATCATACCCAGGTTGACCCTTTTGAGGCTGAACAGAGTTATTGTTCAGATGAAAAAATTGTTTAATTTTTTCAAATCTATTTCTTGGCAATGCATTTGCAACAGCCATCAATTTGAAATTTTGCGCCCATGCCATTCTATATGTTGGAATATTTACTTCAGCAAGGTATAGTAATATACCAACATATCTTTTTATTTCAGACACATTACACTTTAACTCCGTTCCATTTGTTTGTACCGCATACAAGTTTGTTTCATCACAAATCTTCTGCCAGACTTCATCTGTAAAGAACTGGGTGAAATATTCGGTTGGTTGTTTCACTTCACTGCTGCGAACTTCTCTTTTCCAACTGGTATTAGAATCCATAACCTCTTGACTCCTCCACCTTAAACTTTTCAAATCAATTTTCTCCATCACCTCCAGTACAACCTCTTTATTTTCAATTTCTGTTCCGTCATTATCTCTGCTTATTAGTTCCTCAATTAGATCAACTTCCATATTTTCACCATTATCAATCACATTTTTTAATGTTTCTTTGATGATGTTTTCCAAATTTACTTCTCTTTCCTGATCTTCTTCATTTTCCTCATCCGCAGAATCATCCCAGTCAAAATTAGTAATTTTTTCAATTTCTGCCTTTGTTAGACCCCTTGGACGCATCTAAGTAAGTATATACATAAAGAAATGTACATTGTTCGGAAATTACGCACTTTTACAAAAATACTATAAACAAACTTAACACTTATCTCATGATTTTTTTTTCTTAAATAAGTCTCTTACCTTTATTTATTTATATTCTTCACTTGGTTTTACAATAAAGTAGTTATTTTAATGCTTTTCGAAGCTTTTTGTATAAACACTTTTTTCACGAAACGATTTTCACAAATTCACATTGCTGAGAACGGCTACTGAATGAAAACGTGAACTGATTTTACTAGATCGAATAGTTGTAAGCTTGCACAGCACATCTGGCTACATAATGCAAAAAATCGCAGTTCAAACAAATGAAAATAACAGGACTTAGAAGCATATAAGTACAATGTTGCCTATAGGCAACATCGGGTATGAGAGGGTTAAGTTCATTGGAATTCTCTTTGTTATAATTATCTTTTAAGCTATTTTTTAAAATAATATAGTTTAGAATTAAGTTATGAATAAAATGCTTAAGTTTCATTAAATTTGATTGCGTATTACTTCATTTATGGACCCTTAAAGTTAATTTCCTAAACATGTGCTCGGTTTTGCACGGTACTATATGCCTTGAGATTGTCTGTTGAAAGCACAGTGCATAGTGCACACATAGAAAAAATGAGTTGAAAATCGGTCTGAACTACAAAAAATGCGGCTAGATTAACCGAATTTCTGTTGCAATAACCAACATTTCATAGTAATGATGGTAACATGGTTCGAGATATAATATGATGGTTGCTACAACCATATCACGGTATTCACAGCCAACAACACAGTTAGGCAACCAAATTCAGTTTAACTATTGGTTGCGACAACTGGCGGCTATGGCAACCAACCAATTTAACTACAAAAAATGCGGCTAGGTTAACCGAATTTCTGTTGCAATTACCAACATTTCACAGTAATGATGGTAACACGGTTCGAGATTTAATATGATGGTTGCTACAGCCATATCACGGTATTCACAGCCAACAACACAGTTATGCAACCAAATTCAGTTTAACTATTGGTTGCGACAACTGGCGGCTATGGCAACCAACCAATTGTGATGTATATATTACTTTAGTAGCAATAATTGATGTTGACAACAGATTATATCTTTGTAGTGACCAAACCCTGTTTAGTTGGATGTTGTTACATAACATTGGGTATACCAACATCGAAAAACAAATAATAATAATATTATATTTTATCGGTTATAGTCACAACGAAACCATTGTTTACGGCGAAAACATATTTCGAAAAATCCCCAAAAAAATGTATAAAAAAATAAATCGGCAGACAGTTAATGTTCCTTGGGTTAGACGGGGAATGCTTCCAAACGATACTGCCATAAAAATAAACAAACTATTAATAAAAGGTTGACCTTTAATTAAGCGATATTACTCAGACTTAATCAGAAGTTTCGCCATAGATATAGACCTCCTTATTATTCAAAATAACAACCAAGTTTTTTTGTGGCGACCTATTTTTCCCGAGTTACAGTCACCATAAGCTTGACAATAAATATTGTTATATACCTTAATTAATTCGTTTCAGATTGGGGCTGCAAGGCGGTAATATATTATTTTTTTTTAAAAACACATTGAACGGAGATTAACCGGCTCAAGACCTTTTGCATCTATAATTACTTAGAAGGGACATAAATACTGTTACACTCGTTTAATGCTGTAAAATAAAAGGTACTGAATGTTTTTGGAACAAATATTTTTTAATATATTTATTGATGTATATTGTATCCAAAAAGAATATACTTTATCGAAATGTCCGCCTATTGCCTTTACGCATGCCTTATGTCGCACTGGCCTATCGTCAATAGCCGTACGAACCTCGTCCATTGGGAAATTCATTCTTCAGAGAAAATGAATGCTGGCAAATTGTTTCGAAGCCAGGTCTGGGACGTTTTAAACTTATGGGCCGGCGCAGAATCCTGCTGGGAACTCTATGGCTGGTTTCGGAACAGGGAATTGTTAAGGGGCTTCACAACAACTTCCAAAACGGTTTCTTGGTAAACTTTGGCCACTCCTTGTTCGCAGAAATGCAGGTCAGTGTAGCTGTACGAACCTCGTCCATTGGGAAATTGGCCACAGCTCGAACCAAAGCAGTCTTAAGAGATCCAATGTTGGGTTATCTTTTGTGGCAAACCTTGTCCTCTAAACCCGTCCACAATTTGTTATCCAATGGGTTCAAATCTGGACTGCCTGAGGGTCATTCTTCAGAGAAAATGATTGCTGGCAAATTGTTTCGAAGCCAGGTCTGGGACGTTTTAAACTTATGGGCCGGCGCAGAATCCTAATGGAAAGTCCATGGCTGGTTTTAGAACAGGGAATTGTTAAGGGGCTTCATAACAACTTCCAAAACGGTTACTTCGTAAACTTTGGCCACTCCTTGTTCGCAGAAATGCAGGTCAGTGACCCATCGTAAGAGACACCCCACCAAACCATGACTGAAGCTGGGTGATGATCCTTTTCCACCCTTGGGATCAGTTCAGAAGCTTCCTTAGATGACCGCGCATACACTCTATCAATTTGCTTGTTAAATTTTTCCTGAACGGTACAAATTTTTTCATTGGTGAACAAAATTGTTCTGTGCAAGTTATCCGAGTGCTTCACCAAAAGTCGTTTGACGTCAATAAATGTCCGGTACGTCGTTTGAAAGCCCAAGTCCCAAGTCTTTTTTAATGATTCGACTCATGGACTTTTGCGTAATATTCATATTACGGGCCATGAGTTTCTGTTTTCGGAGCGGATTTCTGTGAATTCTTTATTAAACGGCTTTGATAACATGCGGTGTTCGAACAGAGCGCGGGCGGCCCGACCGGCGGCGATCTTTTTCATCTGCAGTCTCCTCAAACAGTTGTATGCATCGGTAGACGAACTGTGGCCGGAGCGTTTTGAAAAAGATTTTTGTCATTTCACACTTGAAAAGCGCTATTACAGCGATTCCCTCTCATTATCTGACCACTCCATGATGAAAGTAGAAACAATTTTAAAATCCCATTACAGACTAACGTTATTGAGGTTAGCTTTCAAAACCCATAGGACATTAACGGGGTATGTTTAATTCTACTATTGAAATGGGTGTGTTCAATGTTGTAACAGTATTTATGTCCCTACTTAGTGAATAGAAGACAAGTTTTTAACAAAATGGCAAAGTGACATTGATTTTCGTGGCTGCACACTGCTTATAGAGTTCGGTTTTACTTTCAACAATTGCAGCAAAGCTTTCTGAAGAGGGTTGTCATGGACCCGAAATCATGATAAAAGCAGTGTGCAGCCACGGCAATCAATGCCACTTTGCCATTTTGCTAAAAACTTGTCTTCTATTTAATTATACTTATAGATGCAAGAGGTCTTGAGCCGGTTAATCCCTGTTCAAGGTGTAAAAGCAACAGACCGAAGTAAAACAAACGAGCTTAACATTTTATTAAAAAGTACTTATAACAAACAATCTGTAACAACAACCAACACTATTTAGTTTCAATAATCATTTTAGTCTGTGAGGATTACCGATACTTTTTTTCTTAACCGAAAATGTCAGTTCCCTCTACCGAAAATTGCTGTCTTTCCAATCATCATTCGGTTGAAACGATGGAATACGTGAATAGTACTTGCAACCACCAACATTTGCTTGGCAAATAATTCAAATGTGTTCTCTGTGTGTATACAAACACTACTTAGACTTTCGATAACTCAGGGCTAAAATTGTATTTTCTTCCCGAAGTATCTAGGAATGCTCAAACCTCATTACAATTCCAACTTCTTCGAAGTGCTCTCTTATTAAAAACCATGTTTAGTGTGACAATTTCAATTCATAATTTTACAACTTGATTAAAAAACCACAAAACGAAATGGCAAATCGACAAACTGACACAGCTCAACGGGATTGGTATTGGATTTCGTTTATGGCTTTTGTAACATTTGTTGAAAACCCCTTCGCAGTGACCCTTTTACGCTTTTTATGAAGTACACCACCCCGGCGAAGAAGGAGAAGAATTTCGATAACCTTCAACTTATGCATAGTTTCAAGGAGGGGGACAATTTTATACAAATATTTTAGATAACTTCATTTTTCACTAGATTTCGGTTAACAATAATAATTGGACGCAATAATGTTACAAAGAGCCATCAAAGCCCTCTTTCACCCCAGCCCTTTACCACTTTAGCCCTTCTCCACCCCTTTGAATGGGGTCATAAAACACATGAAATGCAAATGTTTCCCCGATACTTTAGGCCTTACACACGCACATATCCTGTAAGTGCCAACCAAGCCTTTGCGTTTTTTGGAATTACAGCAAAGGCTATGCTATGACATCGTTTTTCCTATGTTAGGCAGCGCAGGGGGTAAATAACTGCTATTACGACTTCATTTTTCTTTTCGCCGCTATCCATTTCCCATTTTGCAACTAGAGTAGGCCAATCTACTGGTGGAGGCGGTGGTCATTTCTGACCACTTGTGACCCATTGTTATGAGTTGATGTTTAAAACAAATTGGTTTTTATTTTTCATTTTTATTTTGACTCTATTTAAGATATTTCGTCCACCCCCCACTCCAAGCCCACAATTAAACGAATGAGATCTCACTCTGCAATCGGATGTCGGCCCTGAACAGCAACTGCCGCCAAAACACACAAAAGGGTTTCATTTGAAAAATAACAACCACAATTACAATGGCAAAAAGTTTATTGTTTCGCCCATAAAAAGTGTTAATCAAGTTTTAACAAAAAGGGTGGACGTTTTGTCGCACTCGATTCCCTTCTAGCGTACATGACATTTGATTAGTTGCTATATTTGTTTAATTAAAAAGTTGTTAATTTGTCATTTTCATGAGCACACACGCACAGCTATAGACCGGGCGGCCGAAATGCCAGCGAACCGAGCGAGGAATAAAAAACGTCAATGAAACACAAAACTTTTGGCGAGTTTTTGTCGAACCCCATGGTGGCGTATGATTAATATTAATTAGAGCCCAATTACTCAGAAGCGGCCGAAAGGGCAGTGGGGGAAACATCTTGTAAACTTCCAAAATGTTATTGTTTTATATAAAGGGTCTATTAAGCCATTCAATATGTTGTACAACAATATTTTGCCAGCTTCTATAGAGTGGGTTGTTCTGTCTCCAAAAAAAGAAGGTTGGCCATTAAAGTAGAATTTGTCGTTAGGCATGTCACGGAATTTCCACGCAAACTACATGAGGTAAAGGACAAATTGCGCTACTTGTAAAGTGCAAAGAGAAAATTAGTTTTAATTTGTGTAATGGCTTCCATTTCCAGATATGAATGGAGAAACCAAAAATAATAAAACGTTAATAAACTTCTTCAAAGGAGCCTTTTGCCAAGGAGACCAAAACCATCAAAAGCATAGTAATGCAAGGCTCGATCAACCTTGCTACCTTGCCTCGTTTTAAGGATACAAAAATGATAAACTTTTCATCTTAACAAACATTAAATTTTATAGTTTTTTTTTTTTGAAAAAGGAGAAAAGTACTTTTTATTTTTAAGATATTCTGATTTTATTTTAGATGAGCTATACAAAAATGAAGGCGGTATTAAATAAGTCCCTACGAAATAAGTCCCCAAAAAATTATGAAATAAGTTCACAAACAAATGTTCAGAGAGTAGCAACGTTTTTTGGCGACTTATTTCATTTTAATGTAAGGGACTCATTTTATTTGAAATAACTCGCCAAAAATGATAAAATGGCATGAAATAAATCCATATGTGACGCGCAAAATAGAAGGGACTTAAGAATAAAAACAGTTTTGTTCAGGAGAGCCATTTTAAAGATTTAAATACGTGTATCTTTGGTGTACCATCACTTTAATAAAACGCGCATATCTCTGGGAGGGAACACTTTTGGGGCATGGTCTCATTCGTTGTTCAGATGTTGTCCACATCAATAAAAAAAGTGAAAATTGATTTTTTTTTACCCTTAGGTCCCTTTCTCTATGCTCTGTCACATATAAGAAATTTGGGGACTTCTTTCATTTTCAAATTATTTAAAAAAAAATAGTAATGAATTATGTACCGTTATATTTTCAAAACATATTGACCATATTGGCCATTATTTTATAAAATTGTTATAAAGGGTGTCCAAAATAGAGGTATGATTTTAATTTTGCTGCCATTTTTTCTACTTGTTTTTTACTCAAAATTTTTAACTTTGGATTCTGAACACTCCAGTTAGTGAATATTGAACCATACTCGATGAAATAACCTTTCAATTTCTCAATGGCTACGTCAACAAGAAAAATTGCCGCATTTGGCTTGAAGAGAATCGAAGAGTTATCTTAGAGCAACCATTATATCCACAAAATGTTAGGGTTTATTGTGATTAGTGGTCCGGAGGAATCATCGGACCATATTTTTAAGAAAACGAAAATTGACATGCAATTACGGTCGATGGAAATCGCTACATGAAGATGATCAGAAGCTTTTTGTGGCGGAAAACCTATTTTATTATTAAATATTTGTGAAAATTTCTCAATGGCAACGTCAATAAGAAAAATTGCCGCATTTGGCTTGAGAAGAATCGATGACTTATCTTAGAGCAACCATTACATCCACAAAAAGTTAGGGTTTATTGTAATTTGTGGTCCAGAGGAATCATCGGACCATATTTTAAAAAAAAACGAAAATTGAAATACAATTACTCTCAATGGAAATCGCTACAAGAAGATGATCAGAAGCTTTTTGTGGCGGATTTAGACGTAGAGAATATGTGGTTTCATCAGGATGGCACTTGTCACACAGCAAGAGAAACAATAGATCTTTTAAAAGAAAAGTTTAAAAATCGCATTATTTCTCGTAGAGAGGGAGTAAATTTCACACCAAGATTGGGCGATTTTACACCTTTAGATATTTTTTGGCGGTTTTTTTTTGAAATTGAAAGGGTACAGCATTAATACTACAAAAATTCAAGAGCTTTAATCAACATTTATGAATAGATATCAACTGTTGACAAAAGTTTAGTGATTGATAATTTTGGTACAATATTTTGAGCCTGCCGATGGTAAAAAATATTTTTAATATCTGAAAAAAGTTTTTTTGTATGAAAATAAAAAGGATACTTCAATTTTGGACACTCTAGACGTAGTAGATCAATGTATGATCTATGTTAAAAAATCAGTGTACAATAGAGTAACAAAGTACGTCTGTAAATACAAATTTAGCAAAGCTAAAAATAATTTGAGTTTAGAAGGAAAATGTGTACTAGCTAAACGTTATGAAGAATAAATCGGGCCCAAAGGCAAGTTGTAGACCACTTGGCAAAATACAGCCCTGGCCGTACACTGTACTTCGACTGGACATAAACCCAACACTGGCAATGTGGATGTGTTAGTAGAAGAGAATAATCCCTTCAGACGTTTTACTCTGCTAATGCTTTGCATTACTGACATTCCAGCGGAAAAGATATTGAATTACAAAAACGACACTGACAAGTGATCTCAAATGTATACGAGGGCGGTTCGGAAAGTTCTTAGCCTATCAATGAAAGAGAATAGTTAGTTTTTCAAAAATATTTTTATTTTTCAATATAATCTCCTGAAACTTCAATACACTTAGTCCAACGCTTATCTAGCAATTCTATCCCTTGATTAAAATAGTTTTCCTCAAGGTCTTCAAAATAGTGGTTTACAACTGTAATTGCATCTTCATGTGAGGTAAAACGCTTGCCAGCAAGGATTTTTTTTTAGATTTGGGAACAGGTAAAAGTCACTGGGAGCTAAATCAGGAGAATAAGATGGGTGGTCAAGCAACTCGTACTTTAATTCGTTGATTTTAGCCATTGTTAAAACACTCTTGTGCGCTGGTGCGTTGTCTTGATGAAAATTTATTTTTTTGTGTTGTAAGCCAGGACGTTTTTCTCGAATTTGTACATTTAATAGATCTAAAAGGTTGCAACAATACTCTGAATTTATTGTTTTACCCTTTTGCAGATAGTCAATCAATAAAATACCTTTGAAGTCCCAAAAAACCGTTGCCATAACCTTACCAGCCGATTGAATTGTTTTTGCCTTCTTTGGGGCACATCCTCCAGCTTCAGTCCATTGTTTGGATTGTTCTTTTGTCTCTGGAGTATAGTGGTGGATCCATGTCTCATCAACAGTTATGAAACGACGCTTAAAATCCATTTTATTTCGCTGAAAATGATCCAAACAAGCTTGAGAAATGTTCATTCTTATACGCATAAGGTCGACTGTTAACAAGTGCGGCATCCATGTTGCAGAAAGCTTTTTCATCGGTAGTTCTTTATGCAAAATTAAATGGACTCGATCATTTGAGATGCCCATGATATTAGCTATTTCACGCACTTTATTCGTCGATCATTTAATACCATATCATGCACTTTGGCTACAATTTCTGTTGTTGTTGCTGTTTTTGGGCGTCCACTACGTGGTTCATCTTCAATGCTTGTACGACCACGTTTAAATTCAGCAACCCAATTTTTTACTGTTGCATATGAAGGAGCACTTTCACCTAACACATTCACCATATCACTATGAATTTCTTGTCCCGATAAACCTTTTTTATGTAAATATTTAATGACACCACGCATTCTAATTTTTCCATTGTAAAAAAATCGCGGATGCGTCTTTTGTGAACACCAGTTTCTATATGAAGATGTTGCGAGATCGAAACAAAATTTAACATGTGTTCATAGCAACGATGGAAGTTTCCAAAACACTTAACTTTTTTCTGTTTATACCACGTTTTTTGTGCTAGGCTAAGAAGTTTCCGAACCGCCCTCGTATAAGTAGATACATTGTCAATAAACTCGGCAGAGCACAGAGCCGAGCTAAGTCCATTGTAAGAAAGGCTAAGAGGGAAGCTCATGCTATGTTGTTTAGGGAGGGAGTAGATGCAAAAGAATTGTGGAGGCGGATTAAGAATGGAGGGGTGGTAGATTCTCGATCTGAAAGTACTGCACACTTAGCTAATGTAGGAATTGATGATCTCAACGAGAAATTTGTTGAGAATCAACTGGAAGTCCCCAATGACATCGATGAAGTATTTCAAAGGGAGAGTTTTCGTTTCATGGTGTTTCGCAGGATGATCTATATTTAGCATTTGCAGCTATAACATCAAATGTAGCTGGCAGCGACGGGTATCCGTTGAAATTTTTTAAAGTAGTTTTTCCCTACATTGTAGGATATTTTTTTACATTTTGTGAACACTATCGTAATGACGTCAGTATTTCCCGTACAATGGAAATGCACCAAAATAACTACGATTAGGAAAAAATTAAATTCGGACTCGCTGGAGGTCAATCTCTCTTTTGCCAATGTTATCCAAAACAATGGAGCACATTTTAAAGCGACAATTGTTAGAGTACATAGAAGAAAAGTCTTTGCTTAATGATTGTCAGTGTGGATTTCGCAGTAAAAGGAATACATCAGCGTTATTAGCCGGTTTAACTGATGAATTGAGAAGTAATGTTACTAATCAGCGCCTAAGTGTGCTTATAGCCCTTGATTTGCAGAAGGCGTTTGACAGAGTTGATCATGGTTTATTGATAGACAAACTTTTTATGTTTTACGGATTTGAAGCCAGCGCCTGTCGTTTAAGAAGCTCTTATCTTAGTGGCAGGACGCAATACGTAAGTGTTAACGCTTATTCATCGTGTGTTTTGTCGGTAAGGAGTGGGGTGCCCCAGGGGTCGGTCCTTGGGCCTATTTCTGTTTACATTGTTTATAAATGACCTTTTTGATAGTCTTGGCAGCTCATGCACTCCTTATGCATATGCTGATGATGTTCAGCTAGTGTTTAAGGGAGAGCATCAATTTATTGATGTACTTCAAGCAAGGGTTGATGATGTACTGGAATTATTGCATAGCTGGATGGTGTCTAGTAATTTTTGTGTAAATTCGTCCAAGACTAAGGCTCTAGTATTTTCTACGAGGCCTGTAGACTTGCCATTGAAATACGACAATGTTTTCATTGAAATTGTTCGTAGCATTAAATGTTTGGGGGTTGTTGTTGATGACAAATTTAACTTTGAGCATCATATTGACGCTGTAGTTTCCCGAATTAATCTTACCCTTCGTCAACTTTACAACACAGACTTTGTGCTACCACTTTATGCTAAGAAGCAGCTGTTGCATGCCTTAGTAATGTCTAATATTCTTTATTGTATAGAAGTATATGCTGGGACTGCAAAAACATATATGAAAAAAATAAAAATTGCTCTTAATTCAGCTATGCGCTATTTGTATCATGTGAGACGTTTTTCGCATATTCAATCGTTTGTAAAACAATTTTTAGGTTGTTCATTTGATCAACTTGTTGACATACGATGTCTTTTGCAGTTTTATAAGGTCTACAGAAACCAATGCCCACAGTTCCTGGTTCAGTCGTTCACATTCACGCGTTCCACACGTACGTATCAATTAATTATTCCTAGAGTTGACTGCTTGTTAGGAAAATCTTTTCAAGTCAGAGTTGCTCGAGTGTTTAAGAAGCTACCTGATTATCTAAAAACGTTTAATATGTCCGATTCAACATTTCGCAAAAGCTTCTTAGGCACTTTGAATCTTTGTGGTGGCATATATTACTTATACAACTCTTATTGTCTTCTTTTTAATAGTTTTTAAAATGCTCTGATTATGGTCTTTGTGAATTTTTTTCCCAGTAAGGGTGCCAACATTTTTTTCCTGTTTTCTTTAAATTGGGAACATTTAGTTTAGTTTTTGATTATCATGTCTTGAATTTGCATAAATGTACAACATTTTTTAATTCTTATTTATGAGTATTCTATATACATATATATTTTTTTCTACTACTATTATTGAGTAACTGTTAAACTTGAATTTTTGTTAAACTTTAAAATGTTTCTTTAGATTAATTCTATCTAAGCTGTAGTTTACTGTAATTAGCTTTATCAGCCGAAAGGCTTCTTAATTACGGAAAATGTAAATAAATAAATAAATAAATTAACATTATTGGACAAAAGGTTTTGTAGAAAACTGTAGGATTTTTAATTACATAACATACTAATATAAATAATAATATAAAGTATGGTTGTGGTGACAATATTCGAAGAGGAAAATGCTATTGTTAGGTGTATTGTTGTGGAATAATAATATTATGATCCTCGCAATAAAGTAATAGTATGATTCAAATACAACCATACTATAATTCTAACAACCATACTTTGATCCTTACAACAAAAGTATGATTTACACATAAATATATGGGGTGGGATAGTGCACGAGTTACGATTTTGATACGGCTCACCTCCTTATTTTGTAGGGTTTGGAAAAAAAATGCATGAGCCAAATAATGAGGGAGGTGGGATGGGGCAAGTGACAGCTCATCGAGGTCAAAGATCGTGGGATGGGGGAAAATATTCACAAAAAGCCCTGCAGCTACCTAGGAGTCGCACCTAGAGGGGAAAAATGTATGACCGACCCCCATTAATTTTTCCCTCCCAATATTTTTTCCAAACATAACTACCCCCTATCTTCACCCCCTAAGGGGGCTCCCCTATAAAAAATTCAATTTTTTTTTAAGTTTTTCTCCCACCGCTTTAACTACCCCAAAAGTTCCCCAAGAGAAGTTAAATGTAAGACCAACTCCCAATATTTCTTCAATTCCAACAGTTTCTCAGAACAAATCCACCCTCTATCTTCAACCGTTAAGGGAGTCCCTATACAAATTTTTGTCATGAATACCCTCCATCGCTATCCCATAAGAAGAGATAGAGAGAGCAAAGTGCACTTAAAACGACCAAACAAAACAAAATTCACCACAAAATGATAACTTCGTTTAAATTTTCTGTTACTATTGATGATAATTTATTTTCGTTTTTATTAAATTTTTGGCTCATGCATTTTTTTCCAAACCCCACAAAATAAGGGGGTGAGTCATACCCATATCTCACTATTGAGAATCTCCATACAACATTATGCCACCCCTAATAACCATACCATGATACCCACAACCGTAGTATGATTCACTCTTAACCATACTATGATCTTCACAACCATATTATGATCCTTACAACCAAAGTATGTTTCACATACAACCATAGTATGATTTACACGCACCCATGTTATCATCCCTACAACCATAGTAGATCACACAAAATTATACTATGATCCCCAAATTATTTAATAAAATTGGGTTAAGTTGTCAACAATAAATTTGAATTAAAAAATGATTTAAAAATACATTAAATTCACAATAATAGAAGTGACTTTTTAACAGTAGAAAAAATCAGTTAACAAAAAACGTAATTGTTTTTGTTAAAAATATTTCAGTTAAACAAAGCGAAAACAGTTTGTTTGAAATTTTTTAATTTCCATATAAAAAGTAATATTATTGCATTAGATGCGTAACAATAACATTGGTTTAAAAAGCATTTTTAAATAAGCAAAAATTACAAACATACAGTATCATATTATTGTTAACATATTGTTGCTACAACCATATTTTCATTATTAAATTTGGTACTTATACTATTCTTACATTTCAACAATATAAATATTGCGGCAATCATACTATTGTCATAATTAAATTCAGTAAACAATAGTATAGTGGCGACGAACATACTTTTATTGCCGAAAACATATTATTATTGCCGTGACCATATAGTATAACTATGTCAATAGTTAATACTAAATTTCTGGCTTAATGAAAATGCCAATTTTTATCATCAAGAATGGTTTTATTGGTTTTCAAAGTATTCTCCAGCATGATTTATACACTTTTGCATGCGCTCAAACCAAATGTCGAAGCACTTTTCCCACTCCGATTGAGACACCTCCAAAACATGGTTTTTGAACGCTTCAACAGCATCTGCTGGCGACGAAAATCGTTGACCACGCATCAATTCGACGTTTTTACCGTTCAAAAAGGCGCTGGTTTTTAGCCGATGTGTACGAGCTCGCATTGTTATGGTGCACAATGATTCGTCTTCTCTTGTTCATTTTTCGAATTTCTCCGAAAACTTCTGGCAAACAAATTGTGGTGTACGTACCTCTCAGAATTGACCGTCCTACGTTGCTCCAGAGGAACAGTCGCCACATGATCAGTTTTGCCGAAGAAACAGGCGACCATTTGCTTCGAAGCGCTTCTTTCACGAACAACTTTCGTTGGATTTGGCTCGTCTTCGAAGACCCACACGGTCGATTGCTGTTTTGTTTCGGGCTCATACGCATAGATCCATTATTCTTCACCTGTGACAATCTTATAAACGTCTTTTAAAGCACCGCGATCGTATTTTTTCAAAATTTCTTTGCACCAATCAAAACTAGCCTTTTTTTGAGCGATTGTCAAGTTGTGCGGGATCCAACGAGAACAAACCTTTTTTACGGCCAGGTGTTCATTCAATTTCGAATGTATGCTGGTGGAATAAATGCCCAAGGATGTCTCTATCTCACGGTATGTCACATGACGATCGTGCGTTATCAGTTGACGCACG
Organism: Hydrotaea diabolus; assembly: GCA_963513945.1. Classification (NCBI taxonomy): domain Eukaryota; kingdom Metazoa; phylum Arthropoda; class Insecta; order Diptera; family Muscidae; genus Hydrotaea; species Hydrotaea diabolus. The sequence continues at coordinate 45,480,672 of OY740717.1, read as the reverse complement.
GCGTCAATGTTCTCTGGCACAACGGCCGTTTTTGAACGACCTTCACGACCTTCGTCTTTGAGCGAGCATTGGTCACGATTGAATTCATTAAACCAGTTTTTCACAGTGCTATAGGATGGTACTTTATCGCCATACAAAGACTTAAGTTCATCGATGCACTCTTGTAGTGCTACTTCACGTCGAATGTTGTCAAAAATGATTGAACGAAAATGTTCACGAGTTAATTCCATTTTTTTGCCAAATTGATTTTTTCAAGTCACTGTAAACAACACAAATGATGGTCGTACGTCAAAACGTTCTGAGTACGTTTATGCTACAAAATGCCAAACTTTCCAATGGATATGTCAGATGGCGCCAGGCGACACTTAGTGTTGACTAGGCCAGAAATATATATTTGCTATTGCCTCGTACTAACTTCAAAATATAATAAAGAATAAGCCGATTGCTCACACAGAGAAATAGTTATTACACCTTATTTTGTAGCACGAATCGTGCGCCACTCTGTATTAGAGCATTGAGCAATGAATATCCGTCAGGTGCAATAAAACCTCTTTTCTTTTCTGCTAATCATTTGAAAACCTTAACAACTTGAAGCTTTCGATAACCTTTGTAATATGTCGATTCATATTGCATAATGGTATACGAACTTTAAGTGATGACACCAAAACTCGAAAGGACAAATACCAACATAAATGTATTTTGGGTGGAAAATGCTACTAATTTTCTTCATGATTACTTGACACATGTTGTAACAAACGAAAAAAGTAAATAAAAAACTGTAGAAAAATCGTCGCAAGTGCAAGTATAAGGGCGACCGGAAAACTAACTGGCCTGGCACATTTTCTGTTTTACTAGCAACTTTTTTTTTTGTTTTTTAAAAGCAATCTTTTATAAGCCATCTGTCAAAATTTCCGAAATATTTAATTATTATTTTCTTTGTTACAGGTGATTGAAGTAAACAAGTTTTATAATTTTTGAAAAATGGAAAATAAAGAGTTTCGTGCGGTAATTAAACACTTTTATATGAAAGGTTATACGCCACAATTAATCAAAGATGAATTGGATTCTGTTCATGGTGAGAATGCACCATCATACTCCACCGTGAAATCCTGGGTTCAACAATTTAAAATGGGTCGTTCAAGTACGGAAGATGAACAACGCTCTGGAAGACGGAAACTGCTACTACTATTGAAAACATTAGAAAAATATTTAATGAAGTGACTAAGGATAGACGAATAAAAGTCAGAGAACTTGCTGATATTGTTAAAATACACGAAAAACAAGTTTGGAGTATTTTACATGATAAACTCTACATGAAAAAGCTATCCGCAAGATGGGTGCCGCGTTTGTTGACTTTGCCCCAAAAAATCGTCCGTTCCGACCAATTGCGAGGAGCTTTTAGCGATTTATCAGCGTAATCCAATAGTCCTTGCACCGATTTATAACTGTTGATGAAACATGGATCCATCCCAGACATGGATCCCAGAATGCAAAGAACAGTCAAAACATTGGATAGAAGCTGGTAAAAGTGGTCCCAATAAGGCGAAAACTGTTAAGTCAGCAGGAAAAGTAATGGCCACAGTATTTTGGGATGCAAGGGGTATAATATTTATTGATTATCTTGAGAAAGGAAAAACTATAAATAGTGAATATTATTGTGCATTATTGGATCGGTTGAGTGAAGAAATCAAGATAAAACGACCGCATTTAGAAAAAAAAGTTCTTTTTTATCAAGATAATGCTCCTTCACACACTGCATTTTTAACTCAACAAAAACTGGCCGAACTACGATTTGAAATTGCTCCGCATCCACCATATAGTCCAGATTTAGCTCCTTTTGATTATTTCTTGTTTCCAAATTTAAAAAAAGTTCTCGGCGGCAAAAAATTTTCGTCCCTCCCAATTGGACGAAAATTTTTTGCCACCGAGAATTTTTTTAAATTATTATTCCTTAAACTGAGGCATATTTTGAAGGTCTTGAAAAATCTTATTTTTCGGATGGAATTAAAAAACTTGAAAAACGTGTGATGAAGTGTATTGAGTTGGAAGGAGATTATGTTGAAAAATAAATAATAATAATTCTAAAAAAACGGTTCTTTTTATGTTAGGCCAGTTACTTTTGCGGTCGCCCTCGTATTATTCTCTATGCGAAAATGTGTACACCGCCTTTTTCCTCAAATATCCTCATTCGCTTTTCCGGTGGCCTCCTCTGCGTTTCCGCATCCCTCCACAGCGAAACTGTTAATTGTGTCACAATGATTAATAGTATAAAAATAGAAAACATTGTACAATACAAATACACATACATACATACTGACACGTACACATGCAATGTCGTACCCATACCGATACACACGCTTACTTAAATTCCTTGGGTGTATCGCTGAAAAAAAAAGAAAAGCTGGAAAATACAAAAAAATACCAGCAGCATCCAGAATCCAGAAAGAAGCAGCAGAAGTATAGCAACCATTTGAGAAGACACCAAATGTCAGCAAATTTGTAACGGGAATGTTATACATCTCGATTCAAGTGAGAAACAGTCATTTGCAGTAGGTGGTGGTAGGGGGTGGGTGTTGGAAAACTGTTGCGGGGAGTGACAATGGGCATACAAACGAGTATGCTTCAATGGAGTGGGAGGAGATATTTTGGGAGCATCGCCAGAAAAAAAGTGTCTTAACAAATATGCGCCAATCTAATACAAATTTACAACAATATTATGAAATAAACAAGTAAAAAACGTGGTTATGCTCGGCCAGTCCGAATGTAATATACCCTCCAATGCTCAGTGGTTGGAAATAGATATTTTGTCCTAGACAGAAAAAAACTTCGCACAGCCAAATAAAAGGTGCATTTAAGTTAAAATAACCGATAGTGACAATAAATCAAATGGCATCCAAATTGAACAAGAACTGTGGTTTTTGCGAGCATTCAAAGACCTCTCCCTACACGCAGAGAAAAAACATGGTTACTACATGGTCACGGCAATAATAATATGTTCTCCGCAATAAAAGTATTTTCGTAGCAACCTAAGCATTGTTAACTGAATTTAGTTTTGACAATAGTATAATTGCTGCAATATAAATATTGTTGAAATTTAACAATAGTATTATTGTCAAATTTAAAAATGAAAGTATGGCTATAACAACAATATAAATATTGTTGGTGCGACAAAAGTATTGCGTTTTATGTTAATAATAACATGATTATGGCAATCATACTGTATGATTGTAAATTTTCTTCATTTAAATATGCTTTTAAGAACAAATGTTATTGGTACGGATTTAATGCAATTGAATCGAGCTGCTTTGGCTCTGTTTAACTGAAATATTTTTAATAAAAACGCTTACGTTTCACTCCTATTATTTTGAATTTAATGTATTTTTTAATAATTTTCATAGTTCAAATCTATTGTCGACAATTTAAACAAATTCTAATAAATTATATTGGGGATCAAAGTACAATTGTGTGTGATCATACTATGGTTGTAGGGATCATAACATGGTTGTGTGTGAATCATATTATGGTTGTGAGGATCATACTAGGGTTGTATGTGAAACATACTATGGTTGTGAGGATCATACTATGGTTGTGGAGATCATATTATGGTTGAGTGCGAATCATACTATGATTGTGGGGATCATAACATGGTTATGTGTGAATCATATTATTGTTGTGAGGATCATAGTATGGTTGTATTTGAATCATACTATTGTTGTGAGGATCATCATATTGTTGTACCACAACCATATACCCAACAATAGTATTATCCTCTTCGAATATTGTCACCACAACCATACTTTTTTTCTGCGTGTATGGCTATGTATAATTTTACGGATATACGAAATACACAAAAGATATAGGACATTGCAAAAGAGGAAATTCGGTTGCAATCGCCAAATGTTTATAATCGTAATGGATATTTGGTTCAAAACACCACAAGATGATAAATATTATCATCATACTGTGCTTACAACTTATTTATTGTTCATATCAATCAATTGATTTAGTTGCCACAACTGGTGGTTGTGACAACCAATAGTTTTGCAAACATTTTGTTGCTAAAACCAATTATTAATTGCTTAAACACTTTGCCATTTAAACGACAAACAGCTGACTTGGTACCCACTATTATCCCTTCGCACGACAATTCGTACGAAAATTTAAAGGAACGATAACGAACACTTTTAATATAAAGTTGGGACCCACTAATTTTTTTCATTGTCATCTTTGCGAGCGCAAATGTCCAAATCCTTCACTTGTGTTTTGTCTTTCGTTTGATAACAGAAACACATAAAAGCACGTACGCAAGGCGAAATTAAATGAAGGAAATGCAATAAAATTTTGTTTTTCTAATTCTACAAAATATTGTTTGTTCACATTTATTTTTTTTCAGAAGCTTCAGTCAAAACATTTGAGTTTTAAGATATTCCATTGCCTCTTTTGTATCGAGGTCATACACAGACAAGATAAGGGTTTTCTCAAAATTACTTTGAAACCCCCAGACATATTATAAGTATTAAAAAATCAATAAAATGTTTTGCATGATATACTCGTATTCGCTAATTTTTGCATTAACAAATAGGTTAAAAAGTCTTTCAACTACGAGGGCGACCGCAAAAGTAACTGGCCTAACATAAAAAGAACCGTTATTTTTGAAATTATTATTATTTATTTTTTAACATAATCTCCTTCCAACTCAACACACTTCATCAAACGTTTTTCAAGTTTTTTAATTCCATCCGAAAAATAAGATTTTTCAAGACCTTCAAAATATGCCTCAGTTTTAGGAATAATAATTTAAAAAAAATCTTGGTGGCAAAAAATTTTCGTCCAATAGCGAGGGACGAAAATTTTTTGCCACCGAGAATTTTTTTTAAATTTGGAAACAAGAAATAATCAAAAGGAGCTAAATCTGGACTATATGGTGGATGCGGAGCAATTTCAAATCGTAATTCGGCCAGTTTTTGTTGAGTTAAAAATGCAGTGTGTGAAGGAGCATTATCTTGATAAAAAAGAACTTTTTTTTCTAAATGCGGTCGTTTTATCTTGATTTCTTCACTCAACCGATCCAATAATGCACAATAATATTCACTATTTATAGTTTTGTCCTTTCTCAAGATAATCAATAAATATTATACCCCTTGCATCCCAAAATACTGTGGCCATTACTTTTCCTGCTGACTTAACAGTTTTCGCCTTCTTGGGACCACTTTTACCAGCTTCTATCCAATGTTTTGACTGTTCTTTGCATTCTGGAATGTAGTGATGGATCCATGTTTCATCAACAGTTATGAATCGGAGCAAGAACTCTTTTGGATTACGCTGATAAATCGCTTAAAGCTCCTCGGAATTGGTCCAACGGACGATTTTTTGGGGCAAAGTCAACAAACGCGGCACCCATCTTGCGGATAGCTTTTTTATGTGGAGTTCATCCTGTAAAATACTCCAAACTTGTTTTTCGTGTATTTTAACAATATCAGCAAGTTCTCTGAGCTTTATTCGTCTATCTTTAGTCACTTCATTAAATATTTTTCTAATGTTTTCAATAGTAGTAGCAGTTTTCGGTCTTGCAGAGCGTTGTTCATCTTCCGTACTTGAACGACCCATTTTAAATTGTTGAACCCAGGATTTCACGGTGGAGTATGATGGTGCATTATCACCATGAACAGAATCCAGTTCAACTTTGATTAATTGCGGCGTATAACCTTTCCTATAAAAGTGTTTAATTACCGCACGAAACTCTTTATTTTCCATTTTTCAAAAATTATAAAACTTGTTTACTTCAATCACCTGTAACAAAGAAAATAATCATTAAATATTTCGGAAATTTTGACAGATGGCTTATAAAAAACAAAAAAAAACAGAAAATGTGCCAGGCCAGTTAGTTTTGCGGTCGCCTTCGTATATTTGTGTTTATTCATTTAGCCCTATTAACCCAAATAAAGGAATAGATAAACGTCTTGATAAACTGCCACTTTTGCTGTAAGATGAGTAAAATTATAGCGCTCATCTAGTCAAATTTGAAGTTAGTCAAAATTTTTGTTCTGGAAACAATTTCATTCAACCGCAACACTTAAGGCAATGCGAAGTCACAAGATAGTAAGCTTCGTTTTGATACGAAAGTGAGTGACTGGATTTCGTTCGCATAGACTTTCGTTCGAGATCGAAATTCAGGCAATTAGTTTTTTAGTTAACTCAAAAATTCTCTTTTGAAGGTTCGGATACTTGGTATGTTGCGCCGACGCTACAGTTTCAACAACCGAATGTTGATTGAGAAGACAGCAATTTTCAGTAGAGATAACTGACACTTTCGGATGAAGAAAACAATTATCGGTTGTCCTAACAGATTAAGATGATTATTGGCGCTGAATTTGTAATTACATCGTACATGGGTGTTGTTATAGATTGTTAGTTATAAGCACTTTTTGAAAAAATTTAATATTTTACCGCGTTGCAATCAGTCCGTTGCATCAGTTGACCCGTTCAATAAAATAACTACGTCTTTGGCTAGATGTTTTGAAAAGCATTGCAGTGATGCCCCAATCCAAGAAGAACTAATTAAGATACGAGGGCGACCGCAAAACTAACTGGCCTGGCACATTTTCTGTTTTACAAGCAACTTTTTTTTGTTTGTTTTTTAAAAGCAATCTTTTATAAGCCATCTGTCAAAATTTCCGAAATATTTAATGATTATTTTCTTTGTTACAGGTGATTGAAGTAAACAAGTTTTATAATTTTTGAGAACATAAAGAGTTTCGTGCGGTAATTAAACACTTTTATATGAAAGGTTATACGCCGCAATTAATCAAAGATGAACTGGATTCTGTTCATGGTGATAATGCACCATCATACTCCACCGTGAAATCCTGGGTTCAACAATTTAAAATGGGTCGTTCAAGTACGGAAGATGAACAACGCTCTAAAAGACCGAAAACTGCTACTACTATTGAAAACATTAGAAAATTATTTAATGAAGTGACTAAAGATAGACGAATAAAGCTCAGAGAACTTGCTGATATTGTTAAAATACACGAAAAACAAGTTTGGAGTATTTTACATGATGAACTCCACATGAAAAAGCTATCCGCAAGTTGGGTGCCGCGTTTGTTGACTTTGCCCCAAAAAAATCGTCCGTTGGACCAATTTCGAGGAGCTTTTAGCGATTTATCAGCGTAGTCCAATAGAGTTCTTGCGCCGATTCATAACTGTTGATGAAACATGGATCCATCACTACATCCCAGAATGCAAAGAACAGTCAAAACAATGGATAGAAGCTGGTAAAAGTGGTCCCAAGAAGGCGAAAACTGTTAAGTCAGCAGGAAAAGTAATGGCCACAGTATTTTGGGATGCAAGGGGTATAATATTTATTGATTGTCTTGAAAAAGGAAAAACTATAAATAGTGAATATTATTGGGCATTATTGGATCGGTTGAGTGAAGAAATCAAGATAAAACGACCGCATTTATTAAAAAAAAAGTTCATTTTCATCAAGATAATGCTCCTTCACACACTGCATTTTTAACTCAACAAAAACTGGCCGAATTACGATTTGAAATTGCTCCGCATCCACCATAAACGAGTAGTCCAGATTTAGCTCCTTCTGATTATTTCTTGTTTCCAAATTTAAAAAAAATTCTCGGTGGCAAAAAATGTTCGTCCAATAGCGAGGTGTTTGCTGAAACTGAGGCACATTTTGAAGGTCTTGAATAATCTTATTTTTCGGATGGAATTAAAAAACTTGAAAAACGTTTGATGAAGTGTATTGAGTTGGAAGGAGATTATGTTGAAAAATAAATAATAATAGTTCCAAAAAAACGGTTTTTTTATGTTAGGCGAGTTAATTTTGCGGTCGCCCTCGTATTTAACAATAAAAATTGGTTGTTGTTTTGAATAATAGGGTGGGGTATCTAAGCCAAAAATTCTGATCAAGTCTGAGAAATGTCTCTAAACTACTGTTAAGCCTGTTTCTGTATACTGGAAAATATTTTTTTTTTATTTGTAGTTCTGACCGATTTTCAACCGATTTTGTTTTGTTTATGGCGTTGCAAAAAAAAACCTACGAGGGCCGTCCTTTTGCAAATTTATTATAATCACCAAAGTCTATTCTTTCATTTCTAAAAGTATTTAATCACCCCCTAAGAGAGAAATTTTGTTTCCTAGTGTAATATGTTACAACATCAAACTAAACGGGGTTTAGTTACTAAACGAATTTATTTATTGTCACTACCAAATATTAGCCACAAAGAAACATGCACTTCATAATTGGTTTGTTGCTAAAACCACCAGATGTGGCCAGCAATAGTATTACGGAATTTAGTTAGCACAAACTATTTATTGGCTGTGCGTACCGAGGTGTTAACAAAGTAGCCATCTTATGAAATGTCGAACCTTCAATACCATACAATGTTGGGAATTGCAACAGAAAGTCTTTTATTCCAACCAAATTTTTGTAGTTCGGAACGATTTCCAACAGATTTTTTTGTTCTGTGTGTATATTTATTAATTTGATCTCGAGGATAGCCTTAATAGATCTGTAGAAATATTTGCTTACTCCGAGTAGCCATAAACCCATATTTAACAATGGTCTCTTGTTTTGGCGGTAATTTTACCACTAACCTTTGTTTGGGCTAAATCTTCGACATAGAATCGTATTTGGATTCGTTAAGAAATTGTTTTACATTAAGTAGCCTTCCATAGGCTCTTTTGACCAGAGCGGTCGTTTTTGGGGCTCTTTGAGTTTATAAGTACTCATGTATCGATAATTTCCAAGTAGACGCTCCTCTTGACAATAAGGTTCGTTGTAGAGGCCCTAGAGTCGATGATTTCTTGCCGTAATTCCCTACAAATCCCTTATTGGATTTGTAGGGAATTTTGCTTTAATTTGAAAGCTACTGTAGTCGCTTGTTTTGATCGTACGGGCCATTTTTGGGCCACTATGGTCCCTGAGTATTAGCCTCATACGTAATAATTTAAACACCTATATGTCCATACAAGTATTAACCAGAAGTGTTTCTCTTGACTATTATTTGGAGCCCCCTGGGTCTATAAGTTCGGCCCTAATCTAACACAAATTGTTAAACAAATCCATAGTGGAACTAGTAGTGAAATTTGTTCTAGCTTGAGTAATCACAGTCCAAATCTACCAGCGGTCGTAGTTTTAGACCAAACGGGCAGGGGTTTGGACCCCTACGGTTCGTTCCACACGTCGGCAGATTTTGGAAGTACATGCATATATCAAATTGTAATAAAATTTGATAAACTTTGAATTACCAAACATTCATAATTAATAGCTTACGCTTCTGGGCCACAAGAGCCGAAGGTCCAGCAACTACAACCCCTTGTTCGGTATAGAATGTGTCTTAACTAACAGTCCCCATAGTTCGTCCAGAAAAATACGTTTTTACACAAAGAGGGTAATTTTTTCAAGGTAACTTAAGTTACTTAAGAGGATATTTTTCGTTTTCTGGGTTCTGATTTAGCACTTCTACAATCCGAAAAAGTTTAAGACTTAAAGTCACCATCAAACAAAATTTATGTTTTCTACCTTATTTCATTAAACCGCTAACGTGCTGGCAACAGACACACAGAAGGACGAACGAAAGGACAGACGGACGGTAATCGCAACATCGTCTTAGAATTTTACAACGATTAAGTTCATGTGTGCTTTAAAAGATCTCCGACCAATATTTCTATGGGTGTTGCAAACGAAATGACAAATTTAGTATACACTCTATCATACGGTAGAGGGTTTTAACAAATAATGGAGGCAAGCGAAATCTACTCATCGTCCTTCACGTTCATCCGTTCGCTCATGCATGGTGGTTTGGGGCATATGCACGACGTGTAAGTAACCTTAGATGATCCCATAGTAATATTGGGTACATTTTGGGTATATGGGAATGTTTTGTATTGGGTATGTGCTTTTGTATAATTTCACGAGGGTAGTGTGGTAGTTGGGGTAATAATTGACTGATTAAAGGGCACGTTTCCGGATATTCATTAAGCCCATTTTTGTTTCTTGCAGTTTAATGGATTTGATCAATTTTGAACGTTTTCATTATTTTTTTCGGTAAAAACAATTACAATCTATGGAAAGGTTTTTACAAAAAAAGCTGCTAGAGACATACATCTGGTGTTGCTCTTGACTCTTGTAACGTGGATAATTTCTCAGTATCCAAATAAATCTTAAATTCAGTTCATGTGACATTTCGGCTAAAATGTTGCACTCGTCAATGATAAACTGAGTTCCAAAATGATTTTGATCATATATGGGAAAATAGATTTTAGTTGGTTGCTGCAAGGGTTGTGGAGTTTTAATAAAGGCTGGGGTAAATCGGCCCGCCTCACAGTGCCTCGTTCCCATACTAACATTGGACAAAAAAAGAAGGAGTGTACAGAATGCAATGAAACTTCATTGCTAAATGGATTATGATACGTTGGTTTGAAAAAGGTTTTCCGTTTTAATGTTACATTCGTGGTTTTCTTTTAAAATGCTTTTTTTTTTAAAGGTTTTTACTGAATTATTTGGAATATCAACTAAGCCTGAATTAACACGATGATGTGCTCTCAGAGCAGTTCGCTGACATCCTAATTTGATAAATTTGAAATTTTTTAAAAAAAAGGAACAACAAATTCTTTATTAAGAACTATATGTGACGCGCAAAATAGAAAGGGACCTAAGGGTAAAAATCCGTTTTGTTCAGGAGAGCCATTTTAAAGATTTAAACACGTGTATCTTTGATGTACCATCACTTTCATAAAACGCGCTTATCTCTGGGAGGAAACACTTTTGGGGCATGGGATCGGTCTCATTCGATGCACAGATGTTGTCCACATCAATAAAAAAAAGTGAAAATTGATTTTTTTTAACCCTTAGATTAGGTCCCTTTCTATTTGCGCTTAGAATCGTCGACTTCACTTTCATAAAACGCGCTTATCTCTGGGGGGACACTTTTTGGGGCATAGCATAGGTCTCATTCGATGCTCAGATGTTATCCACATCAAAAAAAGTGAAAAGTTGAAGAAAAGTTTTGTTCAGGAAAGCCATTTTAAAGATTAGGTCCCTTTCTATTTGCGCTTAGAATCGTCGACTTTACTTTCATAAAACGCGCATATCTCTGGGAGGGAACACTTTTTGGGCATGGGATAGGTCTCATTCGATGCTCAGATGTTGTTCACATCAAAATAAGAAAAAAAATGAAAATTGATTTTTTTAACCCTTAGTTCCCTTTCTCTATGCGCTGTCACATATATTTTTTTAATGTGTTCTTTGGAATCAAAAATTTAATGATTTTCGAATAAAAAGTTCATCATAGACAATTTATGTTTTTCTAATAGACGAAAGTTTTAACTAATTTTTTGTGCAAAAAATTTCACCGAAATTTTTAATGTTTTTACTTTTTGGTATCAAAAATAAATTTTTGAATTTTTCACATAAAAAATGCATCAAATAATAATTAAAAACAAAAAGAATCGGACAAAATCGGCAAAGATTTTGTTTTATTGTGTAAACAATTTCACTGAATTTTTTTATTTTACCATCAAAAGTTGAAAATTTTTCACATATGAGGGTTGCTATATATATTTCTGGCCTAGGGAACACTAAGCGTTGCCTGGCGCCATCTGACATTTCCATTGGAAAGTTTGACATTTTTTAGCTTAAACGTACTCATTGACGTACGACCATCATTTGTGTAGTTTACAGTGACTTGAAAAAATCAATTTGGCAAAAAAAAGGAATTAACTCATGAACATTTTCGTGCGCTCATTTTTCACAACGTTCGAAGTGGATTATCACGACAAGAAAACATCGATAAACTTAAATCTTTGTATAGCGATGAAGCACCATCCTATAGCACTGTGAAAAACTGGTCTAATGAATTCAATCGTGGCCGACGCTCGCTCAAAGACGAAGGTCGTCCAAAAACGGCCGTTGTACCAGAGAACATTGATGTCGTGCGTGAACTGATAATGCGTGGTCGTCATGTGACATACCGTGAGATAGAGGCATCCTTGCGCATTTCTTCCACCAGCATACATTCGATATTGCATGAACACCTGGCCGTAAAAAAGGTTTTTTCTCGTTGGATCCCGCACAATTTGACAATCGCTCAAAAAAAGGCCTCGTGTCGATTAGTGCAAAGAAATTTTGAAAAAATACGATCGCAGTGCTTCTAAAGTCGTCACAGGTGACGAATCACGAATCTATGCGTATGAGCCCGAAACAAAACAGCAATCGACCGTGTGGATCTTCGAAGGCGAGCCAAATCCAACGAAAGTTGTTCATGAAAGAAGCACTTTGAAGCAAATGGTCGCCTGTTTCTTCGGCAAAACTGGTCCTGTGGCGACTGTTCCGCTTGAGCAACGTAGGTCGGTCAATTCTGAGTGGTACACCACAAATTGTTTGCCTGAAGTCTTCGGAAAAATTCGAAAAACGAACAAAAGAAGACGAGTCAGTGTGCACCATGACAATGCGAGCTCTCACACATCGACTTAAACCAGCGCCTTTTTGACCGGCCAAAACGTCGAATTGATGGGTCATCCGCCGTACAGCCCTGACTTGGCACCCAATGGCACAATGACATATTTTTATTCCCGCACATCAGGAAAATAAAGCGTGGTCAACGATTTTCGTCGCCAGAATATGTTGTTGAAGCGTTCAAAACCATGTTTTGGAGGTGCCTCAATCAGAGTGGAAAAGTTGCTTCATCAAATGGTTTGATCGCATGCAAAAGTGCATAAATCATGCTGGGAATACTTTAAAAAACAATAAAACCATTTTTGATGATAAATATTCGCATTTGCATTATTAGGCCAGAAATATATATACTACAGCAGCCCTCTACACTATAAAACAAAAGATCTATATTCTTGAATGATTTTTTCTGGAAATCAAATACTTAGATGATTATAGTAAGTTCCCCCGTAGGTCCGAGTTATTTTTTATGGGCAAGGAAATTTTTATTTTGCAACGCTATACTACCAGTACCATATGAAATAAGTTAAAAAGTAGTAAATCAATTGTATGGAGTTTAAATTCCAAGAACATTTTATCATGCTATCTCTAAGATTCGAGTGTTCTTTTCATGCTTTTTTTAAAAAAAAAGTTAGACCTGTCTTTTTTAAATGAATTTGTGTAAATGTTTTTCAGATATTGTTAGACTTAAGGTCATAAGTAAAAAACCAATGTTGATGTTTTTATAATTTAATTAATTTTTAATATCCCAATATTTCAACCTGACTTTGTCGTTCATCATCATCGTATCTTCATATTACAAACAGATGTGAACATAGGGCGTTTTATTAAATTAATTTTTTTACATATTCTTCTTTAAATAACCTTTGAAACACCTGTTCATAACTCAAATAACATAACAACTATTTTTAAATCGTTAAATTTAAAATTTTACCATCAGTTGGTAAAATTAACAACTGCTCGTGGTAATGACGAATTTAAAGAGTTCTTATAGAAAATAATCTACTACAACCAATACATGTACAAATTCAGTTCCAATGATGACCCTTATTAGTTCACGTTACCGATACTTTGTCTCTTCAGCCGATACTATCAATTTCCACTAATAAAAACAAATGTGCTCCCTGCGTGTATGTATAAAAAAAAACTTTTAAGGCGTGTGATTAGAACTAACGATTCTTTGCAGAAGGTATGGCTATAAAAAACAGAGCGAAACGCCATTTATAGCTGCACTTTTCAGCAGATGCTGGAAACATGTATTCGAATAATGATGCCTATTCCTATTTGTTTATCTTATAAAATGAAATTATGTTTCTGAAGCTTTTTAGGCAAATAACATAGGAAAGGGCTGAGCAAATTTAATCGAACCGTAAAATTAATAATATATTCAAATTATTACAAAATTCGTTAAATTATTTTTTTACTCGGATTAGTGACGAGATTTTATTGTTTTTTATTACCAGATTTCACGTTTCCTGGATATGTCCGATCTTTGCGAAGGTCTAAAATCGTGCACTTTTTAATCACCGCTTCCTGCAGGACTGGCATTATAGGTATAACTTGGCAGGGGAGAAGTAAGAGAAGCTCAAAAGTGCTCAAAGCTTCTCAAACTTCTACCTCATAGGGTACCGCCCTACTGTAGTTTTATACTGTTGGTTAAGTAGTCTTAGAACTTTACGACGATATATGTTCTTTATAGGGCCACACATAAGTATATCGAAATGTTACAAAAGAAATTACAAACTTACCCTACGAATTTGATTCCTCGGAACCCTAACCCAAACATTGTGTGTAAATAATTGAACACTTGAAATGTATCAATCAAAAGTGGAACTTTCTATACTGCACTCGTAGCGTTTGAAATAAGTAAAAGTATGCATGGAACTGTAAGCATTTGCAAGTGTATATTTGTATACAGGGGCGGAAAATAGGCGCTCAGGTTTTAGAAAAAAAACTCCTACTAGTCGCCAGTTTCCACGAGGTGGAAAACCCGCCGCTGGAATATTGTTAGATGCTCTTTAGCGGTGTTGAACCTGGGTTTACTCGCATGATAGTCGCGCACACTCCCACCACACTACGGCCACTAAAGGGTGATTAAATTTTAAGGGCCGATGTTGGTGGTGAACCACACCTAAACGTCAAGTTTTTTTCTGCATTTCATTTGATATTTCTCAATTTCAGACTAACTCAATTTGAACCATGGAAAGATACACAAGCTAGCAACGCGTTAAAGTGATTCAGGCTTATTGTGAAAATGAAAATCAATTTTCGAAGAAAATCATCTTCAGTGATGAGGCACATTTTCACTTCAGTGGATTTGGGCGAATGATAATCCAGGAGTGATTGTCGAAAAAACATTGCACCCACAAAGAGTGACTGTTTGATGCGGTTTATGGGCTGGCGGCATCATCGGGCCGTATTTTTTCTAAAATGAGGCCGGTCAGGCATTTGCTGTAAATGGTGTTCGCTAACGTGAGATGGCCCGAATTGGAAGATATGTATGTGGACGATATGTGGTTTCAACAGGACGGTGCCACTTGCCACACAGCTAACGAAACAATAGCTCTTTTCCGAGACGAATACAATGACCGTGCTATCTCACGTCGTGGCGATTTTAATTGGCGGCCAAGATCATGTGATTTGACACCGTTAAACTTCTTTTGTTGGGGTTATTTGAAAGAAGAGATGTACGTCGATAAGCAACCAACAATTTAAGAGCTAAAGGATGAGTTAATTCGGCACATCAACGGCATAGAACCTAAATTATGCCTCAGCGTCATCGAAAATTTGGACCATCGGATGGAGGGCACACCTCCATCCGATGGTGCAAATTTTCGATGGATCTGAGGCATAATTGAGGTTCTATGCCGTTGATGTGCCGAATTAACTCATCCTTTAGCTCTTAAATTGTTGCTGAGGTCGCGGCGGCCATTTGGTCGATATTTTGTTCTATGCATAATTGAACCATACACGCAGAAAAAAAGTATGGTTGTGGTAACAATATTAGAAGAGCATCATACTATTGTTGTTTATATGGTTGTGGCACAACAATATTATGATCATCACAACAATAGTATAGTTCACACATAATCATACTATGATCCCCACAACAATATTATGGTCCTCGAAACAATAGAATTATTCACACACAACATACTATGATCCCCACAACCATATTATTATTCACACTCAACCATAGTATGATCCTCACAACCATAGTATGACTTACACACAACCATACTATGATCCCCAAAATTGTTTAGGAAAGGAGTGATTTATTTAACAGTAAAAAAATCATTTATTAAAAATATTTCAGTTATACTTATCCGTAGTTTGTTTTGGAAAAAAATAACTTACATATAAAAAGTACTATTATTGCGTAAGATTCGTAAAAATAACATCGTCAAATTAAAACAAGTAAGTAAGTGCTATAGTCGGGCGTGGCCGACTCTATGATACCCGCACCACTATAAATGTGATTAAGTCTCCTGTTAATCGAAAGCACTCGTCGCTATTTCTATCTGTATCTATCACGCAAGCACTAAGCCTTTATACCCCATACCACTATGTGGTGAGGGTATAACAATTATAGTTGGTCCACATTTTCATACCTTGTTTTCGGACCCTGTGCCCTCCCACGGACGAGATAAATCATTTGGCTTGACATATTTAAAGTCCTGAGGCAATTCCCTGTCATTTGAGGGGTCACACTAAAATCCGGGTAAACCGAAACTTTTGGACCCTCCTAATGGACCCTGGGGCCCAAACAGTTCTGTATTTAAAATTGTAAGATAATTTCCTTTCATTTAAGGGGTCACACTTATATTTAAAATCATGGGTCCATTTTTTGGGTTCTGAAGGCCCCGTAGGTCCGAGAGGCGGGTCCAACTATTTTTTTTACATTTTGTGGTCAGTTCTACATCGAATGGCATATTTTTTTAATTTGTTGACCAATACACGCGACATCAACTGGATTTGGACCAAATCCGGGAGTTCCTTTGTATGGGGGGTCTATCAGAAAGTGCTCCGATTTGGACCAAATTCAATAGCGTCCGTCCTTGTCCCAATATATTACCACATGCCAAGTTTCATCAAGATCGGTGCATAAATGCGACCTGTACTTTGATTACAAGAATAGATGGACATCTTTACATCCAGCCAGCCAGCCGGCCAGCCAACCAGCCAGCCGCCCAGCCAGCCAGACAGACATGGCTAGATCGACTCAAAATGTAATTCTGAGCAACTTTCTCTCTGGTCCCGGTATTCTAACTCGATTCCTTCGATGTGTTACAAACGCAAGCACTAAGCCATTATACCCCATACCACTATGTGGTGCGGGTATAACAAATACAATTTTACCGGTATGATTGCTTTAAATATATCATTGTTAACGTAAAACCCGTGAAAACAATACTTTTGTCCTACCAACTATATTTATATTGTTGCTACAACCAAGTTTTCATTTTTAAATTTGGCAATAATACTCTTGTTACATTTCATCAATATTAATATTGCCGCAATCATACTATTGTCAAAATGAAACTCAAAAAACAATACTATGGTTGCGACGACCATACTTTTATTGCAGAGAACATACTATTGTTGCCGTGACCATATAGTAACCATATCTTTTTTCTGCGTGTACCAATATTATCATAATTTAAAGAAAAGACAATAATTTCCTAAATAATTTGTGTTTTATTCAAAATTAACATCGGCCCTTAAAATGTAACTGCCCTTTACTATCAACTACTATCGGCATTAGTTTACGAAATATAGACTTTCAAAGTTCAGGGTTGTAAGGGCGGGGCCACGCCATTTTGTCTTATGATAATAATTGATTTCATTCTTGAAACATTTTTGATCGATCGGTTCACTACTTTGGCCAATTATGCTTTTTTTAAAGGGGCGGGGCAAGGCCCACTTTTCCTCCAGGGTAATAAAAAAACAACAAAATTTCGTCGGAAATCCGAATACTTATAACAATTATTTGACCTAATTTATGACATTGACACATGGATGTAAAGGCCTATGGGTACCGCGAAATACAATCAATTTAACGATTTGGCTAAATTGGAGGTTTTTACCAATAGGCGTGGACTAAAGGTCTTGCGGCCCAAAAATCATTCCATAATTTTCATGCATGTATAGGTATCCAGAAACGGTGAAATTGTATTACCAATCTAAATATGGACCTATATTTAATATTTGTGCCAATTAGGAACTTCGACTGGTCCATATGGACCATAGGAGCTCAAAAATCAGTCACATTAAAATGTGGATATATAAGTACAAGGGCTACTATAAATATTTTGGTCTAATAATGAAAATGTAAATACTTATAATCAAAAATGGTTTTATTGCTTTTCAAAGTATTTTCCAGCATGAAAGTATTTGCATGCGCTCAAACCAATTGTCGAAGCACTTTTTCCACTCCGATTGAGACACCTCCAAAACATGGTTTTTGAACGCTTTAACAGCATCTTCTGGCGAAGAAAGTCGTTGACCACGCATTTTTTTCTTGATGTGCGGGAAAAAAAAGAAGTCATTTGGTGTATGACGGATGACCGAACCATCAATTCGACGTTTTGGCCGGTCAAAAAGGCGCTGGTTTGAGCCAATGTGCAAGAGCTCACAATGTCATGGTGCACAATGATTCTTCTTCTCTTGTTAGTTTTTTGAATTTCTCCGAAGACTTCAGGCAAACTAATTGTGGTTTACCACTCAAACCTAACCGTTCTACGTTGCTCAAGCGGAGCAGTCGCCACGTGACCAGTTTTGCTGAAGAAACAGGCGACCATTTGCTTCGAAGCGCTTCTTCCACGAACAACTTTCGTTGGATTTGGCTCGTCTTCGAAGACTCATACGGTCGATTGCTGTTTTGTTTAGGGCTCAAACGCATAGATCCATGATTCGTCACCTGTGACGATCTTAAAAACGTCTTTTGAAGCACCACGATCGTGTTTTTTCAAATTTTCTTTGCACCAATCGACACGAGCCCTTTTTCGAGCGATTGTCAAATTATGCGGGATACAACGAGAAGAAACCCTTTTTACGGCCAGGTTTTCATGCAATATCGAATGTATGCTGGAGGAAGAATTGTCCTAGGATGTCTCTATCTCACATGACGATCTTGCATTATCAGTTGACGCACGGCATCAATGTTCTCTGGCACAACGGACGTTTTTGGACGACCTTTACGACCTTCGTCTTCGAGCGAGTGTCGGCCACAATTGCATTCATTAAACCAGCTTTTCACAGTACTACAGGATGGTGCTTCATCGCCATGCAAAGATTTATGTTTGTCGATGCACACTTGTCGTGATAATCCACGTCGAAAATTGTAAAAAATAATCGCACGAAAATATTCAGGAGTTAATTCCGTTTTTTTACCAAATTGATTTTTTTCAAGTCACTGTAAACAACACAAATAATGGTCGTACGTCTGAGTACGTTTATGCTAAAAAATGTCAAACTTTCCAATGGAAATGTCAGATGGCGCCAGGAAACAGTTAGTGTTGCCTAGGCCAGAAATATATATAGCAACCCGTATTAAAACAATAAAATTGTTCACAAATCAGAAAATCCCATTCATTTACCGATTTAAAGACATTTAGGGTCTTGACCCATGGGTATAAGGTCCCTAGGGTTAAATTAGAAAAATTTTCTTCACGTTAAAGCAGTTAAAATATCCCTATCAGAATTTTCAAAGTGCCCAGGCCTTTATTCGAAATCCACCCCTGGCAGCGCATGTATTTCACGCGCGCTTCTGAGTGTGTGTGTGTGTGTACTCACCCAACACAACTTAAAACACTATAAACCAAAATGTAAAACTGAAATTGAACAAATTCCTTGACAAATTGGAATTTTTTCTATAAATGTTTTGCGCTGCTGCTTGCGAACATTTTTTTCTTTTTTGCTGTCTTGTATCATGCGTTCCCTAATGCTGCCGCCATAGAGCACTGGCTGAGTGGCTGGCTGGCTGTTTGGCTGACAACCCAATGATGGCAACAAAAACTGGTACCCACCGAAAATCCGACCGAAGGATGTCGAGGGGCAAGAAGCAGATGTTTTTTTTTTATTTTATACTCACATTTCTAAAGCACAACGATTTTTTTCATATTTTTTCATTTTTTTTTTTTGGTTTTTTTGTTACTTGAGATTTTTTCCTCGTCTTTCTAGTCGAGTGTGGAAAAATTGAAAAATGTTAGTTTTACAACAAGTGCAATTTGTAAATTTTCCAATTTTCTCCCGTTTTCCTCATTCGTTTTGCAGACTCCAGCTCCACAGCTACAGTTTCGGCTTCTTTTATTGTCGGTTGTGTTTTTTGTTAGTTTGCGCTGCATACGGCATTCCTCTACGCAAGAGTCAAATCACACGTACACCCATACTCATGTACATTGCGCCTTCATAAGGACACTGAGGACAGCGGCAGCCAGCTGGGAGCAAGGAATACTATCTGGATGAGGCCAACCACTAGAACTCAAACACAAATTCAAAACTCTCAAACCCGTTCGTTTTCGGTTTGTTTCGAACAAAACTTTGGCGATATACACTTTTGTTCTTTTTTTCCGTTTAGTTATCGTCTCTAGATTAATAATACGTTTGTTGCCCATTCTAAGGCGATTGGTTGCACGCGGGAAGGGCAGGTCGATGTAGAGTTTTCAGTTTCTGAGAAAAATTCGAAATGAAAATTGTTTGGTCCTCCCCCACCCAGAACCATCATTTGGGAATCAAGCGAACAAACACAACAGCCCCATATGGGAGGGGTGTAAGTGAGTGTGTGTGTGTATGTCCGCTGCTGTCCGCATGTTTTGAGGTTATGATCAATTTATAACATTTTGTTTTTTGTTCTCCAGGGTTGTTTTACTTCCATGGTGCGGGGGGAGTGTTAATTTATCTTAAATTGTTGGGGTTTTCGGGGAATGGGGGAGTAAATGTTTGTGTGTGTGTGTGTGTGCTTTGGCAGTTGTTGAAAGTTTCATTTCTGTGGTAAATCTTATAAAATATTGATAAGTTTTTCATTTTGGTTATTGGAAAAATAGTTTTACCGCTTCCAACCCACCCATCCGTATACACTTCCCATGTTCCTTTCGATACGCGTCAATTTTGACCTTGATGTTGTAGATTTGATAAATAGTTTTGAATTTGTTAAGTTTTTTTTTTGCTGCAAGAGCCAAAAAACTATTTGTATACGAGTATTGATGATGATTTTATTAAAAAGTTGAAATTATTCGGAGCAGCCATCTTGGGGACTTACTTCAATTTATTTTAAGGTCAAATAGAAAATAGCTGATGTTATTTCGGTACCACATACAGAAAGTAATATTAACTATTTGTTTTGAATTAATTATGTTACTTACATACGGGAAACAGATTAGTTGTCACAACCGAATTTTTTGCGAACCCATACTAACCATGTATGCCATCCCTACAACCGAATGTGATTGGGTACACAGCAATTTTCGGTAGAGGGAACGGACACTTTCGGTTGCAGAGAAAAAGTATCGGAAATGGCAACTAATTAGATGATTATTAGAACCGTGTTTGTACATGTATTGGCTGTTGTTATAGATTGCTGGTTATAGGTATTCTTTGGTTACAAATGGCGGCTCTGTTGGTAAATGCAAGTGGAGAGTGTTCGTGACTTATAGTGGCTGACGGGAGATTTGTATTCGTCTGCCTTTCAGTTGCCATCATGCATTGGACACGTGAGTAGAGGTTATTTTGTGTTGAAGCGTATTTTTTAATAGCGCACCCGATCATTGCAGCGCACCGCACCGTGCATTTCGTTGACGATTCGCCGTTCCCCCACGCGGACGTATTCCTGGACGGCAATCAATTGTAAATTGGGTAACTTCAATTGGTAACTTCATTCGCGTATCTGTGAGGTGCGCCATATCACGAGTACTTGACTATGAAACAGGATTTTTCTCAGCCGGCTCTTGAGGCAATGCAATACAAAGGATACATGGTTCCATCAGGAGGGTGCCACTGCGCACACAGCGATGGTAACCTTGAATTGTTTGAAGTACATATTTTCAGGATGGCTTATCTCTTTGAGGGGTGATGTGAACTGGGGGCTAATCACCGCATTCGTTAACGACCAAATTTAGTTCGAAACGCAATTAATTTGGATCACAGCAATCGTTAACGAATTGCAACTACCCGAAGTTGAATTCGATAGCACAACCGTCATCGAAAAAACCAAACACTACCATTTTTAATGACGCCAAACAAAACAACAGAGTAAAACAAAAGAAATGTAGGTATTTTTCTATATTTTGTGAAATAACGTAAAAATATTCGTCTTTTTTATTATTTTTAGGGACAAAGATAATGAAAAAATGATTTCCAGACCAAATAACAATAAAATAAATGGAAAGCAAAAGAGTGTTCTGGCAGAATTTATGTTGGAGCATCCCGATTTGGCAAAAAATAAGCTGAAGAATTGTGCTCAAGCATTGGATCCATTTATAACTAATTACTTTCTATATTTTTTATCAGATTTATTAAAATATTCACTTGCACCAAACCAACAATCGCTTGTTGTTTTGTTTTTCTGCTTTTCTCTGCTTGTCATCATACTCGTATGCTTGCCGCAAAGAGAATCAACAAAGAAAGATGTTTCATCGGCCTTTTAGGAAACTCAATTTGTGTTATCACAGTAGTGGTTTCGACAAAAATTACGTAAAAACACCATGAATTGTTATAAAATAATAAATTAACTACAATAAAATAATTAATCGTTACATTTTTGCATTGCAATAATGCGTAAAATGTTTCTTATCATCTATTTAATTTTTTAACAGTCCCACGGCGTGCTCGAATCAGCCAACGACACATCTTTTGAGTTGAAAGTCTTTGTTTTGCAGCATTGCAAAAAAAAGAAGTATGCGATAAAACATTACGATCGAATGCCATGATCCAAACATTTAAACGTATCGAAATATTTTTCTATTCGAATTTGCATTCGTCGTCGAATGCCGTGATTAGCCCCCTGGCCGGCACACTCACAAGACTTAGCCCCATGCGATTTTTTCCTTTGTGGTAACCTGAATTCGAAGGTGTACATCAACCGTCGCAACACCTTGGAAGACATAATTAACAATATTGAAGCTGAAATTGGCAGAATACCTGTCGACATACTTGTTAGAGTTCATGAAAACTTCAGAAAACGTATGAAGCAGTGTGTGAATAGCGAAGGTCGACATTTGAAAGATTAAAAAAAATTCCCGATAAATTATTATTGGGATTATATTCAGATTTTGAAAAACCAATTAATTGTATGTTACAAAAGCGAAACAAATAGGGTTTTGTCAGTGCAAACAACTTATATGTTGCCCTCCCTTATTAATAATACCAATATAACACAGTTGGTTGGTGGTCACAATCACCTGTTGCGGCAACCAATAGTTTAACTGAATTCGGTTGGTATAAATGTGTTATGATCTCCAGAGAATTTTAATCAATACAGTCGACTTACATATTCCCCTAGATTTTTAAAGCAACTCCGACACAATGCTCGAGAAAAATTTAAAAGTTGGAGGTGTGCAATGCAAATACAGGGTGGGCCTTTTCTTGTATTATACTTTTTCGTTTATTAATTTTTTTCTCAAATTAAATACTTAATATACAAAATGAAATTTTTTTTACACTAAGTATGAAAAATAATGTTACTTAAATGACCCCCGTTTTCAGCTTCGCAATGATGGACTCTTTTTAGAACATTTTCCATAACATCTTTCAACATTTGTGGCTGTAGCGTTCGAATTTCTGCAACACATATACTCGTTCCTTCAAATAACCCAAAAGAAAACAGTCGGGTGCTGATAAACCTGGCGATCGCGCTGGCCAAATAATTTCCGAGTTTCTGGAAATTATTCGCTCTCCAAAAATTTGACTTAAATGTGTCATTGTGTCTCGGGCAGTGCGGACAGTGCACAGTGGATGCACTCATACGACAAAAATAAAAAAATCGAAGTCGATGTACTGGACATGTAGGGTAAAAAATAGTCGTTAAAGACATCATATTTATTAACTTTCAGTTCTATTTATGATTTCTAACGGTTCTTACGAAATATAAGCAAGAGAAGTGCAAGTATGCATTGAAGTCCGTGGTGTATATAAAACAACTCGAAATTTAAGTCAAGTGCACGTGGTAAAAAAATAAGAAAATAAGTGGCAAAATTAAATATGCCGAAAATGGAAGTTGTTGTAAATGGTAATAAGATACATTTTATATAATAATAATTTAAAAAAAATCAATATGGTGTTTATAATATATTAGTTTTACCATTCAATTTTTTTTTAATTTTTTGACTGTGTTTTTTAACTTTACATGGAGATTTAAAATAGATATCCTACTCTTGCTGCTTCAAATCTTGGTTCCACATATTTGTACAAGTGTCAAGATTAAGGAACTCTTTAGTTTATCTGCAAAAATTTGCATCAATTTGTTTTATCAACGATATAGTAACCCTTCCTCGTTGTTTTGTAATGTGATTTTTGTTTAGCTGACGCAAACATTAGATTTGTTGGTACAAGTGATCAAAAATAGTGTTTTTGTTGTTAAAAAAAAACTAATTCTTGGCATTGTTTTGTTTATTCTCTTTGTGCTCTTTCCGATTTTCTTATGATTTTGACATTTGATGTTATTGTTTCTTTGATTCTAGTTTTTCGTTTGTTGTATTATATTGTTTTGAGTAAAATAAAAACAAAAAAAATTTAACTTAAAAATACTCTACAGCTTCAAAAGAGAATTGATAAATTTGCCAGCTAAATAACATCATGTAAAGATAGAAAAACAAAAGTTATTGTCTTTTTCGAATGTCGATTATTCAACTTCTTTATATATATATTTGACACTATTGTTATAGGCACATCTTCGCAATGCGTATTTTCCCGATTGTATATTTTTGAAGTATGGTGCTCCAAAAAAGGTAAAGGGACCATTAAAGCTAACCAGGTGTTCGATGACACATATTGAAATGGAAGGCACGGAATCAATGTTTTGCGAGTTATCAAAGCGCATAAATTACATATGTTCGAAACTTGCACTCATGTGGCGGAAGAACGCCCGATTAAAATCATTGGTTTTAAAAAATCATTCACCTTGGCTGTCCATCAAAGAAGTTGTTCCTTTAAATGAAGCAGTCTCTTTACAAAATGAAATTATAAATTCCGGCTTAAAAAGAAAACGTGGCCGTCCTAGAACTGATTTTTCGCAATCTTCGAAGAGGACTAAACAACGTAGATTAGCAGTTTTGGCAGAAAATGATGAGTCTATTGCAAACGCTTTACGCAGCTCAGAGTGTGAACCTAAACAAGTGCTTATGGAAGTAAATATTACCGAAGTTATATCACTCATGATGGAAACGAATTTAACAAAACATCAGTATTTACTCATTCGGGAATTTATAAACGCTAAGCTTTCTTTCAGTTTGTTACCTAGTTATGAAAAGGTTGTAAAGGAAAAGAAAAAGAGCTATCCAGATACAATTACGGTGAATGAATCATGTGCTGAAGTTGAGTTACAAAGTTTGCTAGATCACACAGCTTCTCGCATATTAGATCTTCAAAGTGAAGTGCTGGATAATATAAATGATGACTGTGGAAACGATTTAATTTTAATAGGTAAATGGGGATTCGATGACTGTGGAAACGATCTAATTTTAATAGGTAAATGGGGATTCGATGGAAGCTCTGGATACAACGAGTATAAACAAAAATTCAAAAATAAGAACCTTGAAGACAGTAATCTGTTTGTAACATCTTATGTTCCCCTTCGACTTATGACTAAAAATACTGCATACCAAAAATCAAAAATAATTTGGAAAAATCCACGACCATCTTCAACCCGTTATTGTAGACCGATTAGATTTCAACTTAAAAAAGAGACTAACCAAACATCCATCAATGAACGAAATTATTTTATGCAGAAAATTAACACGTTGAAGAACACAGAATATTTAAACTTTGAAAGAAAAATATATGTTGAACATAAATTGCAATTAACTATGGTTGACGGCAAAGTGTACAATGCTCTTAGTGAAACCTCATCTGCGAAATGTTATATATGCGAAGCTTACCCAAAAGAGATGAATAATTTAGAAAAGTGCCTTGAAAGCATCAGTCAAGAAAGAACATTTTAAATTTGGATTATCGCCCTTGCACGCATATATACGATTTTTTGAATATTTTATTCACATTTCTTATCGATTGGACATTAAAAAATGGAAAGTTATGTCCGAAGATAAACCTAAATTTTTAAAAAGAAAAAGAAAAATTCAAAAAATGTTTAAAGATAAAATGGGATTAATTGTGGATAGACCGAAAGTAGGAGGTAGTGGGACATCGAATGATGGAAACACAGCTAGGAGATTTTTCAACAATGTGGATTTGTCGGCTGAAATAACGGGCCTTGATAAAGACTTACTTCTTAGATGTGCAACTTTATTACAAGCCATGTCGTCAGGGTATGAAATAAATTCAACAAAATTTAACACATATGCACTAGATACTGCCAGATCACTAACACAGAAATATCCCTGGTACTATCTTCCACCATCTGTCCATAAAGTTTTAATACATGCTTCCGATATCATAGATCATGCGTTAGTGTCTATTGGGGAACTTTCTGAGGAAGCTGCCGAAGCAAAAAATAAAGATATTAAAAGATTTAGGCTCAAACACACTAGAAAGACGTCACGCATTGCAACTAACGAGGATTTGTTAAATCGGTTGCTCCTAAGTTCAGATCCATTTGTCACAGGTCAGAGGAAGTTACCATGCAGCAAAAAATCAAATTTATTGACATCTGTTTTTGATTTGTTGGAAGATATCTAAACATTATTAAAATAAAGATAATATGTACACTAAACCCACATACCAAAGTTTGTTTAAATAAAGTTAGTAAAATAAAGGAGCAGAAATGATGGATTTTTGATTTGTGATTTGTATGGGAGGTACTACGCCCCTTTGTCCAACCACGCCCATAATTGCACAAAATTATACTTTTATATCTATACACTTATTCTGAACGATACTTCTATTCAAACTATTTTTTTCGCTCCATCCCATACAAATGCATCCACTGTGCAGTGGCTCCGTCCTGCTGAAACTACATCTCAGGTCTGTTTTCAAGAGCAGGACGTGAAAAATTTTCTATCATAAACCGATACCGCTCTCCATTTACGGCTGCAAACAAGACTTTCATCTCCGTTCTCGAAGAAGTAAGGCCCAATAATATTTGCAGATGTGATCCCACACCATACTGTACACCTCATGGGGTGCAATTGGCGTTGATGAATGGCTCTTGGATTTTTAGAACCCCAGAACCTACAGTTCTGCTTATTAACAAAGCCATTCAAATGAGCTTTATCACTCATGCGTTTGCGTTAAAATAATTGATCACTGGATTAAATAACAAAATTCTATTATTCTGGTTCTTTGTTCAGTCGTGAATCTCTCCATTATTTATTCTCCAAGAGTTATTTATAAAGGGTGGTTAAATTTTAAGGGCCGATTTTGATTTTGAATAAAACACAAATTATTTAGGAAATTTTTGTCATTTCTTTTTGTTATGATAATATTGGTATGGTTCAATTATAAAGGGAACAAAATATCGGCCAAATGGCTGCCGCGACCTCGGCGGCACACCACCATCCGATGGACCAAATTTGCGATGACGCTGAGGCATAATAGAGGTTTAATGCTGTAAATGTGCCGAATTATCTCATCCTTTAGCTCTTGAATTGTTGCTGGCTTATCGACGCACACCTTTTCTCTCAAATAACCCCAACGAAAGATGTCTAACGGTGTCAAATCACGTGATCTTGGCGGCCAATTAACATCGCCAGGACGTGAGATAACACGGCCATTGCATTTGTCGCGCAAAAGAGCCATTGTTTCGTTAGCTGTGTGGCAAGTGGCGCAGTCTTGTTGAAACCACATATCGTCTACATCCATAACTTCCAATTCGGGCCATAAAAAGTTTGTTATCATCTCACGAAATCGAACACCATTCAGAGTAACTGCCTGACCGGCCTCATTTTGGAAAAAATACAGCCCGATGATGCGGCCAGACTATAAACCGCACCGCACAGTCCCTCTTTGTGGGTGCATTGTTTTTTCGACCATCACTCTTGGATCATATCATTCGCCCAAATGTGCCTTATCACTGAAGATGATTTTCTTCGAAAAGTGATCATCTACTGTTGCCTAAGTTTAACGCGTTGCTCGCTTGTGTATCTTTCCATGGTTCAAATTGAATTAGTCTCAATTTGAGATATCAAATGAAATGCAGATCACAAATTGACGTTTAGGTGTGCTTCACGTTCAACATCGGCCCTTAAAATTTAACCACCCTTTATAATCTGAAAAAATATAATAAATATAAAAACAAAAAAGTCCCATATCCCAAGCATTTGTATCTTAAAATATATTAAAGACACGTTCTCAAAAGTTCTGGGTTTCTTGAAAACAAAGTGTTTGTCTGTACTAAATGTCTGGAGTTGGAGAGTATTCAAAAAAAGCTGATTTTTCAAATAATAATGACTAATTGCTTTTTATTATTGAACAAAACAAAAAACCTAGTGCATATTAAAACAAAATAATTTCGTTTATTCGCCAACTTGGGGATTATTTCCTTTTGCCAAATCTACGGCATAAATTTTACAATAGCGAAAATTTGCCGTAACATTTCTTGGCTCGAGTTGCATATAGAGGACAGGCAGGGCAATAAATTTAATATCCCATGGATTTACCTTTTATTCAAATTGTATTGGCAGGTATTTTTAGATCGCCATAAAATGCCTCTAAGCTAATTAAAATTTATACTGTACCATGGCCATACACTAGTCCATCTATGGACTGTGGCATGGACATTTGTTTTGCTCCTTCTCTATGGAATTTTCGCCATAATCAAATTGTAAATCGTAGTCGCGTATGGCGTCATGCCAAAGTGGCCATTTATTTTTAGGCATTCCATTCATTCATTTTTTTTTCAAACACACACACACACAGAAAACTCAGAAAATCTCGACGGAATTCATTTCATTTTACATTCCTTTCTCCGGCGTTCGAGTTGTTTCTTTTTTTTGTCAATCTTTTGCTGGACAAAAAGTGGAAATTGTGTTTGGTAAAGGGATTATACGACAGAAAAACATATTGAATAGAGTGTATCTAAAGTAGTTTGAGCAATTAGCAGTTACGCATTGGAGATTATTGGTAAGTGAGAGCCATAAAGGACCTATTCAGACTGACGAAAACGAGTACTTTTTAAGGTAGTTTTCCTATAGAAATGCGACAAATATTTGGAAATTAGAATTTTTTGTATAGAGAAACGAAGATGAAATGTTCTAGTTTTGGCAGTTTAAAAAGGCCACTTGTCCGCGCCTTGATCCGTTCTCGATCCACAAAGAAACCAACGATTTAAAATCTAACAAATAAAAATCATAACATAATTTAAGATAGAGAGGAAGACTTGGGCCCTATTCAGACTGTCAAAAACTAGTAGTATTTCCCCCATCATCATCAAATAGTTGGCAACTCTTATTTAGATGTCGAGAACAAGCTAAAAACGATAAAATTTATCAGTAAAAAAAGTCTGTTAATGAGATGTTTTAAATAAAATATTTGAAAATGTTGTTCAAGTGGGCTATTTTGTATTTATGCAAAAAATTAATAAAGATATATTTTGTGTGCATTCGTTTGGATCGATGCTGTACCACCCTGCCCTATTTTTGCTCGCTCGCTCTGCTTTGTATATTTTTTTCTCAGGCCGTTCATATTATTAAACTCGCGACTGGTTTCCAAAACACAACAGTTGTTTACTCTACTGTGTTTGAAATATGTTTGGCATACACATTTTTCAATACTCGTATTTGGTATCCAAGAAATATGTTTTCTTACCTGTAAACAAAAGTTGGACCGCCGTAGTTTGGTGGGAGTGTGCACTACGAGTTTCCAGTCCGGGTAAGAATAAACAATTCAATACAATTTTTAGCGGCTGTTTTCCATCTCGTAAATGCTGTTGACTTTAACAGTAAGAAATTTATATTTAAGTCATGTAAGAACTTCTCTATAAAATGTATTACATATGCAGAGCCAGCATTGAACAGTAGATCTTTCTTATAGTCAGTTACTATAAGAAATACACGGTGATTCATTCTCGACTGAACAACTTTTACCAGCTTATTCCTTGGCTTATTTTATAAAAATATGTCCATCTACGACCATGCCAGGGGCAAATGCAAGGGGGCAAATTAAATTAAAAGATAACCCTACCTTTTACCTATCCAAAATAACCTAAACGAAGCCCAGAGGTACTATCATTCCAAAGTTATGACTATTTGACTGAAAACTGAAATTTTTTCATGAAATGAGCCAAGGAATACGCTGGCAAAATTTGTCCAGTCGTGAACTGATTTAAGAAAAGTTGCCCATGTTTCTTAATGGAATGTTGTGGGAAATAAGTATGTAAGTAAAGAAACGCTATACTAATCATGACTCATACGAGCCCCGACCACTATTAATTCGTACGGCAAGCATTTTTACCCGTATGCAATGTTTAACAGGTGATATTTTCAATACTAATGTAGTCAGCGCATGCAAAACCTATTTTTTCTGAAAGAGCATTTTGTTCTCTTGATTTTAAATTTTATTGTACCTCAACAACAACAACAACAATATTTATTTCTTTGAATGCTTCGCAAAACTATTAAAAAAATGTGACCAGTATTAATTCTTACGGTGGGTTAGCTTAGCTAACAATTGAAAGAAGATCAAAACAAAACAAAAAGTAGAAACCGTTATGCAAAGCAGAATATCAGAAATGTAAAAAAAAAATTCTTCAAATTATTCAATGTTCTCCAACGATGGCACGTGGTAAGCCGATTTGCAAGGAAATAAGAAGTTTGGTTTTAGACTATTATAAATCTGGGAAGACTTTTGGCGAAATATCCAAACAATTAAATCTATCTAAGTCGTCTGTTCAAGGAGTAATAAATAAATTCAATAAAACTGGCAATATTGATAACAATATCGTAAATAGAGGCCGAAAATCGGCAATAACAGAGAGAGATAAAAGACCGCTGGCCACGATTGTGAAGGCTAATCGTCGCCAAAGCTTAAGAAATGTAGCATCAGAATGGTCTGATAAAATCGGGAAAAGTGTTGGTCGTGAGTGGACGCGCCTACAGTTACGAAATATCGGATATAAGTTTTATAAGGTATGTTTATTTATTACTATTATTATTATCTTTATTACATACTCAATATCTTAAATCATTGGCCAAAGAAAAACCATTGCTTACCCTTCGCCAAAAGAAGAAGCGTTTGCAATGGTGTCGAGAACGGATGTCGTGGACTCAAAGGCAATGGAATTCCATCATATTTAGCGATGAATCTAAATTTGATGTGAGTGTCGGCGATGCGCGAAGGCGAGTTATCCGTAACAAAACTGAAGCGTACCATAAAGACTGCCTTAAAAGGACAGTTAAGTTCCCAGCGAGCATAATGGTGTGGGGTTGTATGTCTGCCAAAGGGGTAGGACAACTGCACTTTATTGATATGATGGTCAACGCTGAAAAATATATTAACATTCTAGAAGAAAGTTTGCTGCCATCAATACCAAAACTGGCTGACTGTGGAGAATACACGTTTCAGCAGGATGGAGCATCATCTCATACTGCCAAACGAACCAAATCATGGCTGCAGTCTAAGGAAATTGGGGTCTTAGATTGGCCATCAAATAGTCCGGACCTAAGCCCAATCGAGAATATATGGGGAATAATGAAAAGAAACCTAAAAAATGAGCCTCAAAGGACCCTTTCTGGTTTAAAAACAAAATTGCAAGAGATGTGGGATTCTATTTCAACAGAACAGTGCCAGAATTTATATGAATCTATGCCAAAGCGATGTAAATGTGTTGTAGAGGCAAAAGGCGATGTTACCCAATATTAATATTTAAAGATAAATTAAAGTTTTTATAAAATAGCAACTATTTAACCCACCGTACGAATTAATACTGGTCACATTTTTTTTAATAGTTTTGCGAAGCATTCAAAGAAATAAATATTGTTGTTGTTGTTGTTGAGGTACAATAAATTTTTTTTTTTTAAAATCAAGAGAACAAAATGCTCTTTCAGAAAAAAATAGGTTTGCATGCGCCGACTACATTAGTATTGAAAATATCACCTGTTAAACATTTCATACGGGTAAAAATGCTTGCCGTACGAATTAATAGTGGTCGGGGCTCGTAGTTATGAGCGCTTTTAAATCGTTTTTACTACTATAGACCTTTTTGACTACAACCATGTGTGCAATCCGAAAATTGTGCGCTGAGTTCTACCAAACAGTTTTTAATATAAAGAAATTAATGTTTTTTTATATTAGAACTGGTACCAAGTTCGTTCACGTACAAATAATAAATCGACCTTACAATGACTCCTATATAATTATTTTTCCTATTGAGTTCTTTATTTGAAAGAAAACATTTCCTTTTGTAGCATGCTAATTTTTATTGCGAAGATTTGACTTAGACTTATGTCTATAGTATTTTTACACCCATTAAGAGGGAAACGCATTTATAAAATACGTTAAACCTAGACTTTGAGAAAAAACTAAAAGCAAACATCTTCAATGTGAGTAAGTTTACGAAATTAAGCACCATAGGCATTCAATTTAACTGTGGAACAAATTCAGGTTAGCAAAAGTTAGGTCGATTACGAGAGTGAGGGGTGAAAATATAGGCTAAATTAGAAGACCCGTATCACGGAGTTTGTATATGTTAGTTCGATTTTTTTTTTTTTAATCGAACTTTGCAGTCAAATGCCGATTTTCAGCATATTTTTGCTATGAACTATTTAAAATTCAATTTTAAATAACTTGCTTGATAAAAAGCTCTATTTTTGAATAACAACATAAACTAATCCTAATAAATAATTTTGGGGATCATATTATGGTTGAGTGAATAATGCTATGGTTGTAGGTATAATAGCATGGTTGCGTTTGAATCAGACTAAACATTCGAAACATTCTATGGTTGTGAGGATCATAATATGGTTGTGTAGATCATAGTATGGTTGTGTATGAACCATACTATGATTGTCGGGATCATAGTATGGTTGCGTGTGAATCATACTATGGTTGTGAGGATCATACTATGATTGTATAAGAATCATACTATTGTTGTGAGGAAAATAGTATGGTTGTGGAGATCATAGTATGGTTGTAGAGATCATAGTATGGTTGAGTGTGAATCATACTATGGTTGTGGGGATTATAGTATGGTTATGTGTGAACCATGCTATTGTTGTGAGGATCATATGCCACAACCATACACGCAACAATAGTATGATCCTCTTCGAATATTGTCACCCCAACCATAAATTTTTTTCTGCGTGCGTTATATTAATTTTTTATGCCCTTCTACCGAAATATTAAGTTTTTTTTCCCCTACCGCTGAAGAGAGAATGGTATATAAAATTTGCCATTCCGGTTACAACACCACAAAATATTGATCGAAGACACATGCGCCCAAAAACTGGACCGTTTCTTTTTAAGTAGGGACAGTGGACGGTTTTTAAGTTTTGGCCTGGCCGATCTTAAGGACGTTTCTAACTGATTTTAATACATTTTTTATTTTACTATTTGGAAGTATATATCCTGTTATTTGAATTTTGAGTTGGTTTTTTTAAAACATCGTTTTTACTTCCGAATTTAATATAGTTTGTAAGCACACAGACGCAGAAAAAAAGTATGTTTGTGGTGACAATATTCGAAGAGGATCATACTATTGTTTTTCAAATTTTAATCAAGCAAGTTATTTTAAATTTCATTACAATTAATTCATAGCCAAATTTGAGGCCTTGCTTTTATTGAACATTTCATTCAAGAAACAAAAATATGTATTCCAACGGCAGTCGAAAATACTTTAAGTTACCAGCAGCAGAGTATTTCACCAAACAAAATAAACACAATAAAAATCCCTCGAACGACCTTCCAATTGTTGTTTTTTAAAATGGACAACAACAATGCACTGTATCGTGTGCATGTTTTTTTTTGGTATACCAAAAAAAAACATACGCATTCACATATATGTGTGCTCTATAAAACCTGTTTTGTTATGTTTATAGTCGCAACCATACGGTATGATTGCCGTAATCATATTATTGTTAACGTTAATTTTAAACAACAATACTTTTGTTGCATCAACCATGTTTATATGGTTTCTATAACCATATTTTTATTTCTAAATTTGGCAATAATACTATTGTTCAACAATATGAATATTGCGGCAATCATACTATTGTCAAAATTAAATTCAGAAAACAATACTATGGTTGCGACGAACATACTTTTATTGCGGAGAACATATTATTATTGCCGTGACCATATACTAACCATATTTTTTTTTCTGCGTGCAAGTGGAACGATTTTATGCATCAAATTGGAAAAGTAGGTCAACAAAATTCAATTTTGTATCGCAAACTGTTAAGCTCGTCTGTTTTATTTCGGTCTTTTGCATTTTAACATTTAACTTTTAAGATACAGCTGGTTAAGTTATTGAAGTGAATAATGTAGAATTATAAAACTAAATATTTCTGGTTAATTAAGGTTAATGTGACACAAAATACCTCAAAAAAAGTCTTGGCTGCATGTGATAAAAAATATATACCCTCTCTTGATTTTGATTTTTTTCTGAACGCAACTCAT
The DNA here is from genome assembly GCA_963513945.1 of Hydrotaea diabolus. Classification (NCBI taxonomy): domain Eukaryota; kingdom Metazoa; phylum Arthropoda; class Insecta; order Diptera; family Muscidae; genus Hydrotaea; species Hydrotaea diabolus. The sequence continues at coordinate 45,446,477 of OY740717.1, read as the reverse complement.
TCATTGAATTTTATAAAAAAAAAATTACAAAAAGTATCATTTTATCTCGAAAATATTCTGTTCTATACTAAAATGATAATAGTAGATACGAGTAGTTATTTATAGAACATTTTAACCCAAAAACGACTATTTTTGAATTTCATTAAAAAAAGCGTTACGGCCCAAGTGAAATTACCTGGACAACATTTTTATAGAACACAATGTTACTCATACCCCGTTAAATAATCATTTTTTCACTCTTTATTACTTTTTTGAAAAAAGGACACTCCATTATGAGGGATAGGAGTTTAAAATGTTCTACGAAAGAACTGTACTATTCCACTTAAGACATTTCATCATGAAAATTCGGTGTGTTTACTACTATTTAAATTTCCTTGGTCCAAACAAAACAATTTGGACCTACGATAGCCGTCCTTTTGGGTATTTACTACAATCACCTAAGTCCTTGATTTCTAGAAGAAATTATAACCGCAAGTCATTTGTTAACAAAAATTTATAAAAGTTACTGCTGTAATCTATTCAGGAAAAACAAGCAAAAACCAGGTAACACGCAACCATGTTATTATCCTTGCAACCATATTTTGATCCCTCCCAATCATACATACTATAAGTATAATCCTCAAAATGATTCATTTGACCTGGGCTATGTTGTTATTCAACCACGGATTTTTGTTAAGTATATTATTTAAAATTACATTACAATTACCCGTAGTTCAAAGTCAGAATTGAAACCATACTTCTATTAAACATTTCATACGAAGAGACCAAAAAATTGTTTAAAAGGCAGTCGAAAAGACTTATAGTGGCAACCAAAGGTGGCTGCAATTTCGGTGCGCGCTACTTCACCATCCTCATACCACAAGCAACGAATGTGGTTAAACCATAATCAATGGCTTTAAACTGTGTTAAAGTACAGGCAGAGTGTTCCACCGAATAAAGTAAACACAATAAAAATCCTTCGCACTGCCTTCTAACTTCGCTGGGTTTGCATCGCTAGACGTATGCTGTTGTTGTTGTTATTTTTTATAATGCTCAACTTTCAACAACCATATTTAAATTTCTAAATTTGGCAATACTTCTATTGTTGCATTCGTATAATATTAATATTGCCGCAATCATACTATTGTCCAAATGAAATTCAAAGAAAAAAAAAGTATGGTTGTGACGAACATGCTTTTATTGCAGAGAACATACTATTGTTGCCGTAACCATATCTTTTCTCTGCGTGCGGTCAGACAACCGAATAGAAACAATTTAATTATCCTTTGGTCCAAATCCAAAGATTTGCAATGAAAAAAATTTGTCGTTTTTGTGCCATCGATTTTCCACTACGACATATCAAAAAATATAAAATTCGATTCTCTTAGTCGTATTTCTATTCTCACGCGCTCATATGTTATATTGCATTGTATGTCACCATGGAAAGGTAATTTTTTAAAATTTATTTTTTACCTACTAAATAACCTTAAAAATAAAAGTTAAGAAAAAGACAAAAAAAAAATAAAATTTGGGCGCATCAAAAATGATTTTTTGATATGTTACGAGTATATGAAACTTTTTCTCATGCCAAAAGCTATCGAAAAATCGAATGCTCAATATCGATTGTTAAATCGACTCACCCTAATGTACACCAAGCCAACTTGTGTTTGTAATGTCATAAAAATATTAATATTTATTTTTATTAACATTTGTAAAGGTTTTTTTTAATTACTAAAAAACCTTAAGAATAAAAGTTGAGAAAAGGTTAAAAAAAAGTTAAATTTGGGCGTCTCGAAAATATTTTTTTTTTAATTTTTATACACGCAAAGAAAAATATGGTTACTATAAGGTCACTACAACAATAAAATGTTCTCTGTAATAATAGTATATTCGTCGCAACCATAGTATTGTTTTTTAATGTTTCATGTTGACAATAGTATGATTGCGACAGTAATAATATTGTTGAAATGTAAAAATAGTATTATTGCCAAATTTAAAAATGAAACTATGGTTGCAGCAACAATATAAATATGGTTGGTGCGACGAGAGTGTTGTTTTTGGGTTTTATGTTAACAATAATATGACTATACTGTATGATTGTAATTTTTCTTAACAATGTTATTGTTACGAATCTTATGAAAAAATAATGGGAATTAAAATTTTCCAAAAAAAAAAATTTATTAAAAAGCTTACGTTTTTTTAAATGGATTATTCTACTGTTGAATAAAAAGTCCTATTATTTTATATTTAATGTATTTTTAATTTATTTACTGAATAAAAATCTCTATTGTTGACAACATAATCCAATCGTAATAAATAATTTTGAGGACCATAGTATGGTTGAATGGGATCATACTATGGTTGCGTGTGAACCATACTATGGTTGTTAGGATCATACTATGGTTGTATGTCAAACATACTATTGTTGTGAGAATCATAATATGGTTTTGGGGATCATAGTATGGTTGAGTGTGAATCATACTATGGTTGTGGTGATCGTAGTATGGTTGAGTGTGGATCATACTATGAGTGTGAGGACCATAGTATGATTGAGTGTGAATCATACTATGGTTGTGAGGATCATAGTATGGTTGTGTGTGAATCATACTATTGTTGTGAGGATCATTGTTGTGCCACAACCATATAGCCAACAATAGTATGATGCCCTTCGACCAAACCTAATGTACAAATTCACTTCCAACAATCATCCCCATTGGTTAGGGTTACCGATACATTGTCTCTTTAACTGAGACTGTCAGTTCCTACTGCTGAAAATTGCGGTGTACTTTGTCAACATAAGGTTGCAGCGATGGAATACATGGTTGGCAACAAACGGTTAACAAAGAAATCAGTTGTGACACAAGATCTAATCTCTGAGTGTGAATTTTTAAAAATCGGTACTTAAACTACGATTTCATTTATTGGCTCCCAGACTCTTGACGAATCTGTGATCTTAGAATTCAACAATCCGTTAAATGTATTCGAATTTATTTTTAAGAGTGCTGCCCCAACAATTTCATTCAATCGCTCTTACTTCTGACAAATTTAATAACGATGGCAAATCACATACTCTAGGTTTCATGCTGCAAAGTCCATTAGCTTTCGATAGTTTCGCCATTTATTTAATAAGTTTCCAGAAAATTGAGTGAAACGACAAAAGGCAAACGTTTAATAACTCTTTTGGAACTAAATATTAAGTCACGTCTTCACAGTTTAATAGGAAGACATTTTGGTATTTTTTGTTTTGTTTTTGTTTTGTGGGTGAAGTTATTGTTGCCTTTTTTGGTCGTTCTGACGTTGGTCGTAAAACATTTATAAAACTTGAAATGCTCTGACACTCCGTTTTCATTTAACTTCGTATCGTTTAGTTTTGACTTGGTTATTTGTTGTCGTTAAGTGTTTTTCTTTGTAGTGTTTCTTTTTAACTACGAGTATTTCATTTATAAGCTTTTATTAAATCGCTTTTTTCTATTCTTTCTTCGTCTTGTGTTTAGTTTTAATGGAGCTATTTAGAGTGAGTTCAGTCGGAGTGAGCAATTAGAGACGAAAATGGGCCCTAATCAAAAATATTATGTAGAGTGGAAGGGAAGGTCGGGAGAGTGAGTTGTTACGGTGACAGTAATTGTAGTTTTAGTTGCCACATTGACATTAGAAGAAAGAGCGTGTGAATAGTAAACACTGATAATACGTTATGCTTTATTTCGTGTTAATGTTCGGGAATGTTTCTTCGAAACGTTTAAGATTAGTAGGGTTTACATATGGGAGTAATTCTTGAGAAATCTGGGCAATTTAAACTCTAAATGATTCTACAGCATTTCATAATGTATCTAATTTTATATCGTAGGATTGATAACATATTAAAGGAACATCCGATATTAAAAATAAATGATTTTAGTATCCTCTTTAAAAATCGTAGGATTGATAACATATTAAAGCAACATCCAATAATAAACATAAATGATTTTAATAACCTCCATACACGCAGAGAAAAAATATGGTTACTACATGGTCACGGCAATAATAATATGTTCTCCGCACCAAAAGTATGTTCGTCGCAACCATAGCATTGTTAGCTAAATTTAGTTTTGACAAACGTATAATTGCTGCAATATTAATATTGTTGAAATATAACAATAGTATTACTGCCAAATTTTAAAACGAAAATATGGTAATAGCAACAATATAAATATGGTTGGTGCGACAAAAGTATTGTGTTTTGCATTTTATGTTTACAATAATATGATTACGGCAATCATACTGTATGATTGTAATTTTTCTTCATTTAAATATGCGTTTAAGAACAAATGTTATTGGTACGGATTTAATGCAATAATAGTACTTTTTTATCGGAATTAAAATTTTTTAAACAAGCTGCTTTGGCTTTGTTTAACTAAAATATTTTTATTAAAATTGCTTACGTTTATTTAAACTTATTTTTTCTACTGTGAAATAAATCACTCCTTTTATTTTGAATTTAATGTGTTTTTGAAAAATCTTCATAATTCAAATCTATTGTTGACAACGTTATTGTTATTGGGATCATAACATGGTTGCGTGTGAATCATACTATGGTTGTATGTGAAACATACTATGGTTGTGAGGATCATACTATGGTTGTGGAGATCATAGTATGGTTGAGTGTGAATCATACTATGGTTGTGGGGATCATAGTATGGTTATGTGTGAATCATATTATTGTTATGAGGATCATAGTATGGTTGTATTTGAATCATATTTTTGTTGTAAGGATCATAATATTGTTGTACCACAACCATAAACCCAATAATAGTATTATCCTCTTCGAATATTGTCACCACAACCATACTTTTTTTCTGCGTGTAGGTTTGCAGCACCTCGAAATACTGGTGATTTCATAAAGTACCCTGTGGGAAGCCAGGGGTCAAGTGTCTCCAAGTCAACACTATTGTCTACTATTTTGGTAGACTTTTGTTGACATTGTCAACGAAGCGTCTACAGTTTTTGCCTATGATAAGTACAGAAATATTTAACAACTGCATAGATGTTTATCTTCTTGATTGGTTTATTTAATTAGTCTTTTAAAGAGCAACGTAAATTTCATTCATATTAAAAATTCTGACACAAAAAGGCTATAACGCACAATGTGTGTCATATAAAAGTAATTTTTTTTCCTCAAAAAAATAATTTTTACAACAGAATTGCTACTGTCTCATCATATACCCCTTCTAATAAAGGGTGTTTTTAGACGTGTGGTTTTAAATCTGGCCTCACTTCTTTCGGAGTTGGCCTTTTTGGCAGCTGTCACTTGATGAATGCACAGTTTGGTTTGCCATTCATACTGAATAGACTTACTCCGCAACAACGTTTGCAAATCGTGGTGAATGTGCCCAATACGAGATGGTCACCGATCCTGATTTTTACTAGAAAATTTTGTTCAGCGATGAAGTTCACTTTTGATTGAATGGGTAATAACCAAAATTGTCGCATTTGGAGTAATTAAAATCCATAAGTTGAGACGCCGTTACATCCTCAAGAAAAGTCACTGTTTGGTGTGCTCTATGGGCAGAGAGAATCATTGGTTCATATTTCTTCAAAGATGCAGCCGGCCATAGTGTAACAGTTAATGGGGAACAAAATAGAGCACTGACTAACGACTTTTTCGTGCCTTAATTGAATAATGTTTATGTGGACGACCTTTGGATCCAACAAGACGGCGCTAAATGCTATACAGCCAAACAAATAATAAATTTATTGAAGGAAACTTTTGTTGAGTGCATTATTTCGCGTCGTGAACCTGTGGCGTGGCCTTTAAGATCGTGCGATTTAACACCGCTGGACTATCTTTTTTGTAGGGTAAGGTGAAGTCGCTTGTCTACGCAGAAAGCCCGACACGATTGACGCTTTGGAATAGAATATATGCGCGTTATGGCTGACATTCGGCCCCAAGTGCTGCAAAAAGTGGTCGAAAATTGGGCCACTCGACTGGAATTTATTCGAGCCATCAGCGGAGGCCACTTGCCCGAAAACATTTTTTAAAGATAATGGCAAACCCTTATCTTTATAATAAGGCTAAAACCAAGTAGGTCATAACATTAAATTATATGCGTTTTTATTCTGCTTAAAAACCACACGTCTGTAAAAACACTCTGTAGTGTATAAATCTAGTAAAATGATTCATGACTGTTGACTACAACTATTAAAATCTACTTCCGATTACATGGTCCAATATATCCATATGATACAAGATACATAGGCAAAAGAATGGAAGTCAAATAAAGAGTTCCAAAAGTATTGACAACAATTACTAAAATGTTGTAGTGAGTCACTAGCTCCAATGTCTCCAAGTGGTTCCATGAGAACCATCTCATCAATAGTTCCAAGGGTACTAGTGGGTTCTAAATGACGAAGCACATGTTAAATTCCCACAGCAGTTAGCATTGGCTAGTATTTGGTCAGTAGTACTGATAAGAAAGTCAAGAAAGAATTCAGTACAGTGTTACTCTCGACCTTTCCTATAGCGTATATATTCTAAATCGTCGAAATTCGAAAATGATATAGGTACCACCACCCGTCTGGCTGTGGAAACCTTACTACAGGACGTCTAATTGAACGGTTGGAATAAAAAACAGGCCAGATCAGTCAAGAGGTAAACAAGTGGACAATTCGCAAATTTGACCAGGATGAAGCTTTTGTACACGCAGAGAAAAAACATGGTTACTATATGGTCACGGCAATAAAAAGATGTTCTCCGCAATAAAAGTATATTTGCCGCAACCATAGTATTGTTTACTGAATTTATTATTGACAATAGTATGATTGCCGCAGTATTAATATTGTTAATATGTAACAATAGTATTATTGCCAAATTTAATAATGAAAATATGATCGTAGCAACAATATAAATATGGTTGGTGCGACAAAAGTATTGTTTTTTGGGTTTTATGTTAACAATAATATGATTACGGCAATCATACTGTTTGATTGTAATTTTTCCTCATTTAAAAATGCCTTTTCGAACAATGTTATTGTTACGGATCTAATGCAATATAAGTACAAATTAAAAGTAAGAAATTAAAAATTTTCAAACAAACTGCTTTGGCTTTGTTTAACCGAATTTTTTTAATAAAAACGGTTACGTTTTTTAAACTAATTTTTTCTACTGTTAAATAAATCACTCCTATTATTTTGATTTAATGTATTTTCGAATAATGTTCATAGTTCAAATCTATTGTTGACAACTTAACCCAATTCTAATAAATAACACTGTGGAACATTTTGGGGTTATTGTCTGGAGGGTGAGAAATTCCAAGTCAGGGTGATGGTACTAGGTCAGTATATTAAAACCCTCAAAGGGTTTTGCGTTCGTATTTGCCAGTTTTTTTATGACCTTTTACATTTTTTCCTTATCTTGATGTTTTTTCGCTTAGTTGTAAAATGTTGGCAAAAACGTAGTTTGACATAACTCGAGAACGACTAGTTCGATTTTGCTGAAATAAATTGAGAAAAATTAATAATTACATTTTCTTTAATCCATTAATATACTGTTTCTCTACCAAATCAACATTTTTGCAATTAGAAATAAATTTATGAAAAACGTGTAGAGTCTTATAACTTTCACGTAAAGTCACATAACCTATAAACAAAATGCGACATAGATCATAGAAATCGATTAACGCGTTCTGCTTTTATTTAAAATTAAGTGAAGCTACTGGCACATACGAACGCAAAACCCTTTGAGGGTTTTAATATACTGACCTAGTAACATCACCCTGACTTGGAATTTCTCACCTCCCAGATTGGCTGTTGTACTGTGTAATATTGGATATAATAGCATATTTGTGTGTGATCATACTATGGTTATAGGGATAATAACATGGTTACGTGTGAATCATACTTTTGTTGTGAGGATCAAAGTATGGTTGTGAGGATCATAGTATGGTTGTATTTGAATCATACTATTATTGTGAGGATCATAATATTATTGTAGCACAACCATACACCCAACAATAGTATTGTCCTCTTCGAATATTGTCACCGCAACCATACTTTTCTGCGTGTACTATTCAGGTCGCTCTATTGAAACGGTTGGCATTGAAAACGGGCCAGATCGGCCAAGAGGTTAACTAGTGATTTCTAAGTTCGGTCGGGCCGAAGCTTTTTTACTCTCCACCCTATTGGAACGATTGGAATTAACAACGAGCCAGATCTGTCACGAGGTAAACAAGTGGACAATTCGTAAGTTTGGTTGGGTCGAAGCTTTTATATTCGCCACCATGGATCCCTTTTATTGAGTCGTTGACAGTGTTGGGGGATATTGTTGTTGATGGTTGGTTCATGTTTAACAGAAACTAATTTTTGGGGCCCTATGAACCGTTGTCTGTTTATATTCATAAATTTTGAACTCGTATAATCGGGCCTTAAATTTAGACTTATCTTAAAAGTTAATTCATATTAGTGGGTATTAGTGATGAAATTCCATTGTTTCTGAGTAAACATATGTCGATGTTTAAAAACTTCTCTGTTTCTGGATACCCATATGTCCCCAAACAATAGGGGACGGCTTTTGGGCCCAATGACCAAGCCCATTTATGGGAAGGTTCGAAAAACCCCGATTTAAAGGTGAATTTATTATTTTTATTAATTTGATTAGAAACATTTTAACACCCTCAAAGGGAAGTACGATTTGACGGTTTTACAGTTTCTAATTTAAAGCCGTAAAGTCCAAAGTTATGCGGCTCATAATGCCAATATTGAGTAAGCCATTCGTACATAAAGCCCGATATAAAAATAATGTTTGCTCTTTCAAAAATAAATTGTTTCACCTAATGATCAGTACAAAATTTTTATAGAGTGCAATTTTGTATTCATAAATTTGCATATCTTGCAAAAGGCCTTATAAGAAGATAGGCCGTGGCGTTAGATATTGTAAAGCATTTCTGACACTCGATAAGTATTTATACAGACAATTACTGGTTCCGCAGAACGCAATCCATGATATGGAAGGGTCCACAAGATTCAGCTCGACCGAACTTAATGCTTCCACGTGTTTTGAGTGTCGTTATTGTTAACTTTAAAACCAAATATTTCCGTAAATTGAAACCAAGATATAGCAATTAGTATATACTCGTATAGCAAATGATTTCTTTCACCAAGTCCCTAGTTCGCATAGATAAACGAAATCCGATTCAAACGGGTTTGGGTTTGCCATAAATTGTCATACAAATTGAAAATAGATTTCAACTTGAAATGCAATGTGACCGGATTTCGTTTGTATCGGTTTATCCAATTCTTGGTCTGGCAAGTCTGTTAGCTGATCAATGTCTGACATCTGAAGTACCATGTATTTAGTGAGAAGTTTGCAATTTTAAAATTACGATCATTGATCAATCGAAAAAAGTGTTAGAATAGTTTAAGTTGCGATGCGGATGTGTCTCCTTGGTTTAATTGCGTGAAAATATCATGCGATTTAACGCCATTATACTTGTTTGTGGGACCACGTCATCACATCTAACCACGTCAAGCGACTGACTGATCCGCTAACGTTGGAGCATCTGAAAATCAAAAGTTATCAAGTTAAGACCGAGACAACGCCCGAAATGCGAGAAAAAGTGGGTCAACATTACATCAAAAAGATCGAGTCTATCAACCAATCGGACGGTGGTTGTATTTCGTTTACAATGGCAAAGTCCAAGCATTATAATAAAATAATAGTTCCATTGAAATCATACATTTATGGGTCTTTTATTTAAGTTAACATTAAAAACCAAAAACTAGATAACCCTTTAAAGGGGGTAACGAAAAATAAAATCTGCTGCACAAGATATAAGTAGTTAAAAATGTTGTTAATGGAACACTTTAACGCTAATATAAACGTAACCCCTCAAACCAGTCACATACAATGGAATAGACGAGGGTTTTACTTATACTTTAAAAAAATTGTTCAATAATATGAAATTGTGCAATAATATTGAAAACAATAATTCTCAGAAAAAAAAATAACATTGACACCTAAACACAACAACTTCCTAACGAATGCACGAACGAGACGCACAATTAAATTGCATTTAAAGGCAAATATAGAAATTAAACACATTAAAGCGTAGCGTGTCTATAGCAGTAACGCATCGATGACACACTATTCATTATACGAGTACAGGGCTACGTTAGCAAAACTGGCGAACCGATAATATCAGCTACACGCAAAGAAAAATATGGTTACTATATGGGCACGGCGACAATAAGATGTTATCTGCTATAAAAGTATGTTCGTCGCAACCATAGTACTGTTTTTTAATTTCATTTTGATAATAGTATGTTTATGGCAATATTAATATAATTTAATTATTTAAAAATGAAAATATGCTTATAGCAACAATATAAATATGGTTGGTCCGAAAAAAGTATTGTTTTTGGGCTTTATATTAACAATTATATGATTACGTCAAGTATTAAATATGGTTTGTAGACCATAGCTGTTGTTTCGAATCGTATGCCATAATAGTAATATGTATATTAAAATTAAATTTTTTCCAACAAACTGCTGTGGATTTTGTTAAATGAAAAATTTTTAACATATGAAACGCTTACACGGAGAGAAAAGATATGGTTACTATATGGTCACGGCAACAATAGTATGTTCTCTGCAATAAAAGTTTGGTCGTCGCAATCATAGTATTGTTGTTTAAAATTTCATTTTGACAATAGTATGATTGCGGCAATATTAATATTGTTGAAATGTAATAATAGTATTGTTGCCAAATTTTAAAATGAAAATATGGTTGTAGCTACAATATAAATATGGTTGGTGCGAGTTTTATGTTAACTATAATATGATTACCGCAATCATACCGACAAAATTTATTTTTGTCGGTATGATTAATTTTTCTTCATTTAACAATGTTATTGTTACGAATCTTACGCCATAACATAAGTAGTACTTTATATGTGAAAATTATTTTTTTTCAAAACGAACATCTTATACTTTGAATTAGTATAACTAAAATATTTTTAATAAATAATTTTTTTCTTTTGTTAATAAAATTACTCCTTACTAATTTGTTTAATACAAAACTCTATTGTTAAATAACAACCCAATCTTTACAAATATTTTGGGGATCATAGTATGATTACGTTTAAGTCAAACTATGGTTGTGGGGATCATACTATGGTTGTATGTGAAACATTCTATGGTCGTAAGGATAATAATATGGTTGTGGGGATCATAGTATGGTTGAGTGAGCATAATAATATGATTGTGGGGATCATAGTATGGATGTGTGTGAATAATTCTATTGTTGTGGGGACCATAATATTGTTGTAGGGATCATAGTATGATTGTGTATGAACCATACTATTGTTGCGATGAGCATAATATCGTTGCGCCACAACCATATACCCAACAATAGTATGATGCTCTTCGAATATTGCTATCCCAACCATACTTTTTTTCTGCTTGTACGTTCTTTTAAAGGGTTTTATCCTACCGTTAAATAAATAATTCATTTTATTTTAAATTTAATGTACATATATTTAAACAATTTACTTAATAAAAATCTCTAGCTCGTTTGTTTTATTTTAGTCTTTTGCTTTTACACATTGACCATGAATTAACCAGCTCGAGACCTCTTGTATCTATATTTGAAAAGAAGACAAGTTTTAAACAATATGGCTAAGTGACATTGATTTTCGTGGCTGCATACTGCTTTTATCGCGATTTCTAGTGTTGAATAACAAAATAAGCCAATCCTAATAAATAATTTTGGGGATCATAGTATGGTTAAATAGGATCATACTATGGTTGTACGGACCATAACATGGTTGTGTGTGAATCGTGCTACGGTTTTGAGGATCATACTATGCTTATATGTGAAACATACAATGGTTGCGAGTATCATAATATGGTTTTCGGGGTCAAAAAATGGTTGTGTGTGAATCATACTATTGTTGTAAGGATCATAACATGGTTGTAGAAGTCAAATTATGGTTTTATATGAATCATTCTATTGTTGTGAGGATCATAATATTGTTGTATCATATACCCAACAATAGTATGATGCTCTTGGAATATTGTTATCCCAACCATACTTTTTTCTTCGTGTACATATGTCGAGTGCATACCAATGACAGCTGTTTTTATTGTTTCCATGCTATGTACCACCAATATTTGCTCTAAAATTTATAGAATTAAAGTTATTAGATCTGGAATTAATACGTAATAGTATACTTGCGTTATATTTGGTCGGAAAATCAGAACCAGCTACGTATTGCTCGTGAGGTAAGCCAAAGTGCGTAAAATGTTTTTGTATCGCACCATTAATTGTTATAACATCTTATAAAATGGCTCGGAAAGTAATTGCTGGGAGCAACGAAGTCCTCGTCGTATTGGTAATCGCGGAATGGAAAATATCCCAGAGAAGCATCCGATGCATATTCCACAATTGGCTCAGAGTAAAGCTTTTAAAAGGCACAAGAAATTGCACCAAAGCAACAACAAAAAGTGAGGCTAGAAAGAGCAAAGGAAATTTAACGCTTGTCCAAACGTGATGAAAATAGTTTTCCTATTGAGCAGTTCATAAACTCTAAAAAGGAACAGTCAGCGGGAGTAATTTTTCATCTCAAGTAGCTGTCTGTGACCACCGACTAAAGCTGCGCAGTGAGATGCGATTAAAAAAAAACACAGAAACAATTCAGTCGTTTCTAAACTAACAGTCAGATTTTGATGAAATTTCACACACTTAAAAAAGAGGTGCTTTAGGGCTTATGTTTTGGGCCCCCACGATATACAGGGGCGGAGCTACAGGGCCCCCAAGTTGGGCAACTCCAATTTTATAACCCATGTAACTTTTGTATTTTTGAACCGATTTGAATGGTTGTTTGCCCTGTTGCCTACCTTGGTGTAGAATTTTGGTAATAAATAAATCAATTGTGTACCGATTCTTTTTATTTTAATATTGTTTTAAAAACAACAAAATTTGCTATATAAGGGAAAATTGCGTTGTTATACCTTTCAAGTTAAAAGTTATAAGCATTCAATGCTAAAATTTTAAAAATTGTCGAATTTTTGCCTTTTTGGGTAAAAAGTACTCGTCTTATTTTGGAGTTATAAAAAAAACGCACAAATTATACATATTCATTCTTAAAGCAACGTTTTTGGAGAAAATATTAAAAAAAAAGTTTAAAATTGTTTTTGTTCTTGGTGCTATTGCCATCTGAAATACAGCATTTTTTATGTAAAATACAAAAGTTATTCCTAATTTTACCAAATTCAAATCTGGGATCAAAAATGTATAGCAATCCTAGATGGCTCAAACTGCAGAAGGATTCCACTTTTTTGCCAATAATGTGCCAAATATAGCACGAAAACTAAAAAAATCCATTTTTGGGATTTTTTAATAATTTTTTGTTAATGTTGTCCTTTATGGAAATTCCTATTTTTCCAACATGACAGGTATTTGTGCAATTTGTAAGTGTAAATTACTTTCAACAACACATTCTTTGCTTTTGAGAAGATAATTCTTACCTATCACACCATTGATACTAAATTTTTCCATTCAAAGGATCCATTTGGATACCAGGTAGCAGGGATATATCAACATGATAGTTTCCTTTTGTGTTCATATATCTAAGAATGCGATTTGTTACCAGGAAAAAAGTAGTAGATTCTTGACTGAAGACTCTATAGGAAAAAAAAATATTCAAATCAGTTCACAAATACAAAAGTTACATGCGTTTTTAAATTGTATAAACTCAAGGTGCCCAACTTCGGGCCCTGTAGTTCCGCCTCTGCATACCGTGAGGGCCCAAACCCCAAAACATTAGCTCAAAAACACCTCTTCTCTAAGTGTGTGGAATTTAATCAAAATCCGACTGCTAGTATAGAAACGGCTTAATTATTTCCATTTTGTTTAATCTGTTTCCACTATGCCTACTTGTTTTCAACCAGTCTGGTGTCCAAATCAGCGCGATTTTTTTATCGGGAAAATGTTTTGGAAGCTGCTGCAGAGCTATGGACACGCCAGCATTTCGGTTGCAGACCATGGACGTTCCTCAAGACTCGCACCGTCTTATAAAGCTAGTGTGAACCAAGAATGACTAAAAAACATACAAATTCGCCAGATAAAAATCCAATGGACTATTTCAGATGGGTCATTTTGGAGATCAAGGTGAGGACTAAAATATATGCCATGAGTGGATGCGCTGAAGAAAGCCTTCGTACGGGAATGACACAAAATACCGCAAAATCATATTCGTGCAGCATGCAACTTATTTTAATCATTTAAAAGCCATAGTCAAGGAATAAGGTGGTCACATCCAGCTAAAGAATAAAAAACTCCAAAATTATTATTTTTTCACATATTTTTTAATTTAAATCAATGCAAAATAAATTCACACAAAAAAAATATGGTCGTTTGAATAGGTAAGACTTCAATTGCCTAACGCTGTAGTCCCTGCTAAAGATGCAAGAAAACTTATTTTTAACCGTTTAAAGGCATAGTCAAAGGCATAAGAGGGCCACATCGAGATAGAAAATTTATTTTGAAATTATGATTTGTCCACATATTTTGTAATTTAAATCAAATAAAAAATAATTTCACACAAACAAAATATGGTCGTTTGAATAGGTAACACTTCCATCGCCTAAACCTGTAGTCCTCGCTATAGAGCATTATTAACTGTGTCCAGATCTCCTTAAAGTCGATATATCCGAGCTGTGGTTCAACCAGCCATGCAATTCTCTAAGTTGTGTAGAACAAATTTGGCTCTTGGGGCATCATGTGACCTTGATTATTTTACTTTGGTCGCATCGTCCAGTCTAAGCGTCTAATTTTTTATACTCTACTCTGTGGAACACGGTATTTCAGGTTAATTTCAGGGCAAATGTTTGCAGCTTCCAATAACATTTAAGCCAGACGCACCTTTAAGTGTACCAATCGTCGTTTAGTCACCAGCTGGTTTCATTTAACGATGTCTGTCAAGCTTTTTATTAAACTACTGGTCGCAATTCTTGTACGTTCATCATGAAATTTGGCACTGGTAAGTTTTTTGGACGAAGGACAGACGCTATTAAAATTTAAGAAACTTGGGTTAGATAGATTAGATTACTAGTTTCAGTCCATTTTTTAAATGAAGTGTCCATAAAAAAGGTTTAGGTATTAAAAACATTAAATTTCATCACGGATCCAAATATCGTATTAATTTTACGATTCAAATATTTTTAAGTCATTGACCCATTGGTCTATGGGTGCTAGGGTGCCGAAAAACTGGACATTTCGAACATGTGTACATGGGTACAGTGGAATTATGTGTAGAAACTGAATATGACATTATTTTACGATTTAGTTGATTTGGAGGCCTTACCTTTTGGGCGAGGTCTTTGGATCTAAAAACCGCTCCCAAATGATGGGGGAACAAATATTCCAATTTGTACATATCTAATTAAGATGTGTGCGAATTTGAAACACGGACCGGCCAATACGTATGGGCCCCAGGGCACCAAAAGTCGGCCTCCTTAAACTATAGACATATAAGGGGTGGTGAAATTTTAAGGGCCGATGTTGAAAGTGAACCACACCTAAACGTCAAGTTTTTTTCTGCATTGCTGAATTGCCGCATTTGGGCGTGAGTGATTGTCGAAAAAACAATGCACCCACAAAGAGTGAAATTGAACAATATTAAAACAGGATTGAACGCTGCCACCATTTCATAGGCCGGGTCACATATATTAACTCAAAAAACAGTGGTATTTCGTCACTTATCAATATGCTTTTATTTTTATCATTTGTCTAAATTTAGGGCCCGGGCTCCCTAGGGCCGCCTCAACAAAAGACATATGGGTTGTCCAAAAATAATAAAATCCGAACAAGACAAAGTAGGGCCCATAATAATGTACTTCTGTCAAACGTGGACCCAACCACCGTATTCCCTAATACGAGGACTGCTATATATATTTCTGGCCTAATAATGAAAATGCGAATATTTATCATCAAAAATGTTTTTTTTTGTTTTTCAAAGTATTTTCCAGCATGATTTATACACTTTTGCATGCGCTCAAACCATGGTGTTTGAATGCTTCAACAGAATCTTCTCGACGAAAATCGTCGACCACGCATTTTTTTCTTCATGTGCGGGAATAAAAAGAAGTCATTTGGTGCCAAGTCAGGGCTGTACGGTGGATGATCCATCAATTCGACGTTTCGCCGTTCAAAAAGGCGCTGGTTTGAGCCAATGTGTGAGAGCTCGCATTGTCATGGTGCACAATGATTCGTCTTCTCATGTTCGTTTTTCGAATTTCTCCGAAGACTTCAGGCAAACAATTTGAGGTGTACCACTAAGAATTGACCGTCCTACGTTGCTCAAGCGGAACAGTCGCCACATGACCAGTTTGCCGAAGAAACAGGCGGCCATGTGCTTCGAAGTGCTTCTTCGACGAACAACTTCCGTTGGATTTAGCTCGTCTTCGAAGACGCTGTCGATTAGCGTTTTGTTTCGGGCTCATACGCATAGATTCATGATTCGTCACCTGTGACTTTCTTATAAACGTATTTTGAAGCACCGCGATCGTATGTATTCAAAATTTCTTTGCACCAATCGACACGAGCATTTTTTTGAGCGGGATCCATCGAGAACAAACCTTATTAACGGACAGGTGTATATGCAATATCGAAAGTATGCTGGTGGAAGAAATGCTTAAGGATGCCTCTATTTCACGGTATGTCACCTGACGATCTTGCATTACACAGTACAACAGCCAATCTGGGGGGATGAGAAATTCCAAGTCAGGGTGATGGTACTAGGTCAGTATATTAAAACCCTTTATGACCTTTTACATTTTTATACCCGCACCACATAGTGGTATGGGGTATAATGGCTTAGTGCTTGCGTTTGTAACACATCGAAGGAATCGAGTTAGAATACCGGGACCAGAGAGAAAGTTGCTCAGAATTACATTTTGAGTCGATCTAGCCATGTCTGTCTGGCTGGCTGGGCAGCTGGCTGGCTGGCTGGCTGGCTGGCTGGCTGGCTGGCTGGCTGGCTGGCTGGCCGGCTGGCTGGCTGGCCGGCTGGCTGGATGTAAAGATGTCCATCTATTCTTGTAATCAAAGTACAGGTCGCATTTATGCACCGATCTTGATGAAACTTGGCAAGTGGTAATATAGTGGGACAAGGACGGACGCTATTGAATTTGGTCCAAATCGGAGCACTTTCTGATAGACCCCCCATACAAAGGATCTCCCGGATTTGGTCCAAATCCAGTTGATGTCGCGTGTATTGGTCAACAAATTAAAAAAATATGACATTCGATGTAGAACTGACCACAAAATGTAAAAAAAATATTGGACCCGCCTCTCGGACCTACGGGGCCTTCAGAACCCAAAAAATGGACCCATGATTTTAAATATAAGTGTGACCCCTTAAATGAAAGGAAATTATCTTACAATTTTAAATACAGAAAAAAATTCGACCTGTTTGGGCCCCAGGGTCCATTAGGAGGGTCCAAAAGTTTCGGTTTACCCGGATTTTAGTGTGACCCCTCAAATGACTGGGAATTGCCTCAGGACTTTAAATATGTTAAATATGTTTATCTCGTCCGTGGGAGGGCACAGGGTCCGAAAACAAGGTATGAAAATGTGGACCAACTATAATTGTTATACCCTCACCACATAGTGGTATGGGGTATAAAGGCTTAGTGCTTGCGTGATAGATACAGATAGAAATAGCGACGAGTGCTTTCGATTAACAGGAGACTTAATCACATTTATAGTGGTGCGGGTATCATAGAGTCGGCCACGCCCGACTATAGCACTTACTTACTTGTTTCCTTATCTTGATGTTTTTTCGCTTAGTTGTAAAATGTTGGCAAAAACGTAGTTTGACATAACTCGAGAACGACTAGTTCGATTTTGCTGAAATAAATTGAGAAAAAATAATAATTACATTTTCTTTAATCCATTAATATACTGTTTCTCTACCAATCAACATTTTTGCAATTAGAAATAAATTTATGAAGAAAATTTTGCCAAAAAAAAAATTTTTTTTTTTTAAACATATAAATCCCAAACGGAAAAACGTGTAGAGTCTCTTATAACTTTCACGTAAAGTCACATAACCTATAAACAAAATGCGACATAGATCATAGAAATCTGCTTTTATTTACAATTAAGTAACTTCACTTCTCACCCCCAGACAATAACCCCAAAAATGTTCCACAGTGTTATCAGTTCACGCACTGCGTCAATGTTCTCTGGTACAACGACCTTTTTCTTTGAGCGAGCGTCGACCACGATTGAAATCATTAAACCAGGGTTTCACAATGGTGCTTCATCGCCATACAAAGATTTAAGTTCATCGATACACTCTTCTCGTGATAATCCAGGTCGAAATTTGTGAAAAATGATCGCACGAAAATGTTCAAGAGTTAATTCCATTTTTTTGCCAAATTGATTTTTCAAGTCACTGTAAATAACACAAATGATGTTCGTACGTCAAAACGTTCTGATTACGTTTATGCTAACAAATGTCAAACTTTCCAATGGAAATGTCAGATGGCGCCAGGAAACACTTAGTGTTGCCTAGGCCAGACATATATATATAGCAACCCTCGTACTGTCAATGCTATACTACAATGCAATCCATGGTGTATAAAGAGTATAAAAGCGTCGGCCAGGCTGAACTTGCAAATTGTCCACTTGTTTTTTTTTATAAACAATTAGTAACTAAGTGTCGAATAGTTTATTTTTTGTTTGCTAACATTAATAAAATATATGGCGCCCTAACGAACTTTAAAACATTTGCCATTGAACTTAAGTCTACACTAAAATTTGGCAGAGGTTACAAGCTTTATGACAATTTTCCTATGGCGCATCATGACCATATGGACGGCCCACCCGTTAAAATGACCATTAAAATTCAAACGTCGTAGCGTTAATACACAAAGCCAATAAAATAAGCAACGTTTTGTCAACTCAACACAAGCTGAGTTGAGATTTTCAGTATATCTGAAGTAGTTTTAAAACACTGCAGTTTCTTAATTAAACCGATACAGAACGTATTTGAATGTAAGTGCGGAAAGACGAAGGAGTGATTTATCCCAAAAAATTTTTTTATTAATATTTCCAGAAATAGTGAAACAAATTGATCATTTTCATTTGTGCAATATTGAAATAGATTCGTTAAAAAATTTAAACAATTCATAGTGAAACTATTATTAGGGACACTTTTAAAATATTAAAGAATTTTAGTGATATTTAAAACAACACAAAAACGAAAAATGTTGAACTCAACTTTGACATTCACGCCTGAGAGACTAGAGAAAATAGTCGCATTGAGAGATTTACTGACAGGTAAGACTAATTGAGTTATAGACTTATAATATGTATTGTTTCTAAATATTTAAAATAACGCGTGATCCATTTCGAGGTTTCCTACTTTTTTTAAAGAAAAAACACAGAAATTCAAATTAAATGGGGAATGTCATTTATTGAAAGAACATTCTTTGGCATTTATTCTTTGAAGATTATGTCTATCAAATGTTGGTCGCGGCTACGTCTCAGATGGTTCGGATGGAGTACAATTTTCGATTACTCGTTCGAGCATTTCGACTGCTAACTGGCGAATGACACGCGTTATGTTTTGCTCCAAGGCCTAAATCGAAGTGGGTTTGTCCGCGTAAACTTTAGACTTTACATATCCCCACAGGAAAAAGTCTAACGTTGTGATATCACACGACCTAGGTGGCCAATCGACCGGCCCAAAACGTGAAATTATATGCTCACCGAAGTGTTCTCTCAATAAATCCATTGATTGATGCGATGTGTGGGAAGTGGCGCCGTCTTGTTGGAACCAAATGATGCCAAGATCACGAGCTCCAATTTCAGGCATCAAAAAGTCGGTTATCATAGCACGATAACGGTCGCGATTGACGGTTACGTTCATTCATTTTTGAAGAAATATAGACCGATGATTCCACCGGCCCACAAACCACACTAAACCGTTGTTTTTTCTGGATGAAGTGGCAGCTCTTGAACTTCTTCTGGTTGCTCTTCATCCCAAATGCGTCAATTTTGCTTGTTTACATACCCATTGAGCCAGAAATGGGCCTCATCGCTGAACCAAATTTGGCTCGAAAACGTCGGATCTTCTTTGAACTTTTCAAGAGCCCATAGAGCGAAGCGATGTCGCTTGGGAACGTCGGGCGGCTGTATTTTGTACGCTTTTAAGATCTCGACGTAAAATGCGCCAAGTCGTTCCATAAGTCAGTCCGAGTTGCTGCGAACGGCGCCGAATCGACTCTCTACGGTCCTGGTGTACACTCTCAGCTGCGGCCGCTACATTTTCTTCACTTCCGAGCTGGACGTGGTATATTCGGTCGAATATTATCCAATAGTGAATGCTGAGTCTCAAGATGGGTGATGGTGTTGCGATTATATTATGTTGACCATAACTTGAACGAAGTGCACAAAACACATTCCTCACAGAACGTGAATTTTCGTAATAAAGTTGAAAGATTTGAAAACGATGTTCAGGCGTAAGTCTTTCCATGATGAAATGCCAAACAATACTTAACAAAAATATAATGACAGCATGGCACGACTCACACGTGATCCGTCAAAAAAGGCTATTGAAAAAAGTATCTCTACTTGGACCACCCATTATAATTTGCATAAATGGGACTAAAATTTCCATCATGAGCCGGTGTTGAGTTGTAGCCTTGACAAAATTATTAGAGCTAGAAAATCGTTTTTTTTACAAATATGCAGTAATGTGGGGTAGAAGTCCTGCCTACCAATCCACCTCCAACACTATTTTTCTATTTAGAGGAATCCGCGTCTCTCCTAAGTTTGAGCAAGTTCAGACCTAATATGTGACTGCTAGAGCGTAAGCAGGGTTGCCAATTTACTAGCTTTTCTAGCTAGATTAAGCGAAAAGATTTTGCAGTAAGCTTTGAGCTTTTTTCTAGCTTTTTCCAGAAATTACTTTTTTGTTTTCAAATTTTTTTAACAAGAAATTTTACGAGTATAAATTAATTTTTCGTTTTGCTGCCTGATTTACAAATAACGCGTTTTGTTAATTGATGTTCGAAGAAGGGGCCGACCTTAAGTCTTCTTTTATAGGGTGGCACGCGAATCGTGCGACAAAAACAAAACGTAATAACTTTATTTCTGTATAAGCAATCGGCTTATTCTTTATTTTATATGGAAGGTTAGTGTTTAGATTAATTGAAATGAACGAAAAAATGAATGAAAAAATAAATGAAATACATTGATTACATAAAAAGTTATTTAAATTTCTTATTGTTGCACACTTAGTGCGCCACCCTGTATATAAGAAATGAGTTTTTTTGACTTATAAATTGCAAGTGTTATATGTGGATTTTTAGATCCAAAAAATAGTTGGGTAGGTTTCGATACTTAGACATTTCTACTGATACTTTCAGTTTAAAACACTGACTAATGCTGTGTACCAACCAACATTTGGTTGTACTGAACGAAACTTTATGGTTAATGTATTAAACAAAAATGGAAACAACATTCGGTTGTGGCAACGAATCTGTTCTCTATGTGTAATAATTGGAAAATTTCAAGTTAATACCCATTACTTAAACAAGTGCTCTATTCATGTTTTTCTGTTTAACAATTGTTTTCGGTTTGGAATACCACAAGATGATAAATATGATCATCGTTTTGTAGACGCAACTAATTGATCGGTCATACCAATGAAACGCATAAAATGTATAAAGTTGCCTTCACTGGTGGTTATGGTAACGAATAGTTTTGCCAACACTTTCTTTTGTTCATCATAACCAAAAGCGCAAATAACCATATAATTAAAAGTTTTATCTAATTTATTCAGAAAAAATCATCCATCATCTTCTCGACATGACCCTCCCTATGCTTAAGAGTAGTTCAAGTATACGAGGGTTACTATATAAATTTCCGGCCTAGGCAACACTAAGTGTTGCCTGGCGCCATCTGACATTTCCATTGGAAAGTGTGACATTCTTCAGCATAAACGTACTCAGAACGTTTTGGCGTACGACCATCATTTGTGTTGTTTACTGCGACTTGAAAAAATCAATTTGGCAAAAAAAGGAATTAACTCGTAAACATTTTTGTGCGATCACGTGGATTATCACGACAAGAGTGCATCGATGAATTCAAATCTTTGTATGGCGATGAAGCACCATCCTATAGCACTGTGAACTCTGGTTTCATGAATTCAATCGTGGCCGTCGCTCGCTCAAAGACGAAGGTCGTGAAAGTCGCCCAAAAACGGCTGATGTGCCAGAGAACATTGATGCCGTGCGTGAACTGATAATGCAAGATCCTCATGTGACATACCGTGAGATAGAGGCATCCTTGGGCATTTCTTCCACCAGCATACATTCGATATTGCATGAACACCTGGCCGAAAAAAACACGATCGCGGTGCTTTAAAAGACGTTAAAAGATCGTCACAGGTGACGAAATGAGACCGAAACAAAACAGCAATCGACCGTGTGGGACTTCAAAGACGAGCCAAATCCAACGAAAGTTGGATTTGGAAGAAGAACTTCGAAGCAGATGGTCGCCTGTTTCTTCGTCCAAACTGGTCATGTGCCGACTGTTCTGCTTAAGCAACGTAAAACGGTCAATTCTGAGTGGGACGCTAGAATTTGTTTGCCTGAAGTCTTCGGAGAAATTCGAAAAACGAACACGAGAAGACGAATCATTGGCACCATAACAATGTGAGCTCTCACACATTGGCTCAAACCAGCGCCTATTTGACCGACCAAAACGTCGAATTGATGGGTCATCCACCGTGCAGCCCTGACTTGGCACCCAATGGCTTCTTGTTATTCCCGCACATCAAGAAAAAATGCGTGGTCAACGATGCTGTTGACGCGTTCAAACACCATGTTTTGGAGGTGTCTCAATCGGAGTGGAAAAGTGCTTTCACAATTGGTTTGAGCGCATGCAAAAGTGTATAAATCATACTGGAGAATATTTTGAAAAATAATAATTGATTTTACACTCAACCATACTATGATCTCCACAACCATACTATGATCCTCACAACAATAGTATGATTCACACTTAACCATACTATTATCTTTACAACCATATTTTGTTTCTCATACAACCAGAGTATGATTCTTACAACCATAGTATGATTCACACGCAACCATACTATGATCCACAGAACCATAGTATGATTCACACTCAGCCATACTATTATCTCCACAACCCTATTATGATCCTCACAACCATAGTATGTTTCTCATACAACCATAGCATGATCTTCACAACCATAGTATGATTCACATGCAACCATGCTATTATCCCTACAACCATAGTATGATTCACTCAACCATACTATGATCCCCAAAATTATTTATTTGGATTGGGTAATGTTGTTATTCAAAAATAGAGATTTTTATCAAGCGACTTATATTACTTAGTAGGGACATAAATACTGTTACAACATTGAACACACCCATTTCAATAGTAGAACTGAACATACCCCGTTAATGTCATATGTGTTTTGAGAGCTTACCTCAATAGCGTTAGTCTGTAACGGGATTTTAAAATTGTTTCAACTTTCATCATAGAGTGGTCAGATAATGAGAACCGTAAGGCCGTAATAGCGCTTTTCAAGTGTGAAATGAAGAAAGCGATATTTTCAAAACGCTCCGCCCACTAGGGATTAGCCACATGTTCGTCTACCGAAGCATAAAACTGTTTGAGGAGACTGGAGATGTAAAAGACCTCCACCGGTCGGTCGGGCCGCCCACGCTCTGTTCGAACACCACATGTCATCAAAGCCGTTAAATCAAGAATTCACAGAAATCCGCTCCGAAAACAGAAAATCATGGCCCGTGAGATGAATATCACGCAAAAGTCCATGAGTCGAATCATTAAAAAAGACTTGGGACTTGGGGCTTTCAAACGACGTACCGGACATTTATTGACCGCAGCTTTAAAAAAAAATATGATTGAAAAATGCAAACGTCTTTTGGTGAAGCACGCTGATAACTTGCACAGAAAAAAATTGTTCACCGATGAAAAAGTTTCAAACGACGTACCGGACATTTATTGACCGCAGCTTTAAAAAAAAAGGATTGAAAAATGCGAACGTCTTTTGGTGAAGCACGCTGATAACTTGCACAGAAAAAATTTGTTCACCGATGAAAAAATTTTTACCGTTCAGGAAAAATTTAACAAGCAACATGATAGAGTGTATGCGCGGTCATCTAAGGAAGCATCTGAACTGATCCCACACGCAAAGAAAAAACATGGTTACTACATGGTTACGGCAATAATAATATGTTCTCCGCAATAAAAGTATGTTCTTCGCAACCATAGTATTGTTTACTGAATTTAATTTTGACAATAGTATGATTGTCGCAATATTAATATTGTTGAATTGTAACAATAGTATTATTGCCAAATTTAAAAAATAAAAATATGGTTATAGCAACAATATAAATGTGGTTGGTGCAACAAAAGTATTGTGTTTTGCGTTTTATGTTAACAATAATATGATTACGGCAATCATACTGTATGATTGTAATTTTTCTTCATTTAAATATGCTTTTTAGAACAAATGTTATTGGTACGGATCTAATGCAATAATAGTACTTTTTTTATCGAAATTAAAATTTTTTAAACAAGCTGCTTTGGCTTTGTTTAACTGAAATATTTTTAATACAAACGCTTACGTTTATTTAAACTTATTTTTTCTACTGTGAAATAAATCATTATTATTATTTTAAATTTAATGTATTTTTAAATAATTTTCATAATTCAAATCTATTGTTGACAACCAATTCCACCAATTCTAATAAATAATATTGGGGATCATAGTATCATTGTATGTGATAATATTGTGGTTGTAGGGATCATAACATGGTTGCGTGTAAATCATACTATGGTTGTGAGGATCATTCTATGGTTGTGAGGATCATACTATGGTGTGAGGATCATACTATGGTTGTGTGTGAAACATACTATGGTTGAGATAATCATACTATGGTTGTGTAGATCATAGTATAGTTGAGTGTGAATCATACTATGGTTGTGGGGATCATAGTATGGTTACTATTGTAGTGAGGATCATATTATGGTTGTATTTGAATCATACTATTGTTGTGAGGATCATAATATTGTTGTACTACAACCATATACCCAACAATAGAATTATCCTCTTCGAATATTGTCACCACAACCATACTTTTTTTCTGCGTGCAAGGGTGGAAACGGGTCATCACCCAGCTTCAGTCATGGTTTGGTGGGGAGTCTCTTACGATGATGTCACTGACCTGCATTTCTGCGAATAAGGAGTCAAAACATCGGCCAAAGTTTACCAAGAAACCGTTTTGGAAGCTGTTGTAAAGCCTCTTAACAATTCCCTGTTCCGAAACCAGCCATAGAGTTCCCAGCAGGATTCTGTGCCTGCCAATAAGGCTAAAACGTGCCAGGGCTGGCTCGAAACAATTTGCCAGCGTTCATTTCCTTTAAAGAAAGGCTCCAGGCAGTCCAGATTTGAACCCATGGGATTACAAATTGTGGATGGTCTTAAGGGAACAAGGTCTGTCACAAAAGATACCCCAACATTGGATCTCTTAAGACTGCTCGAGCTCGACTGGTTCGATTTTCCAATGGACGAGGTTCGTGCAGCTATTGACGATTGGCCAGTGCGACTTAGGGCGTGTGTAAAGGCAAAAGGCGGACATTTCGAATAAGTAGATTCTTTTTGTATACAATATACATCAATAAATATATTAAAAAATAATTGGTCCAAAAACATTCAGTACTTTTTATTTTACAGCATAAAACGTGTGTAACAGCATTTATGCTCCTAAAAAGTATAGCAATCCTCGTATCCGATCCGATTGAATGACTCCGTTCTATGATTTTGGTAATACTCGTATATAGTATCACTGCAGTTATAGTTTGGCGATTTTTTTTGGTAATTTTGACCAACAGTTTGGCGACAAAGGCCAAATTGACAACCCTGGTGCAATGTTGCAAGCGCTCGATTCGTTTAATTTTGATTTGAATAAAAGCATATTCCTCATGCTTTAGCCTTTCAGTAGGATCAAAATCAAATTAGCTGGATAAGTGGAAAACTGTATTAGTGAAATACATCTAGCACTCGAAAACAGGCGGTCCCTTGCGACCCAATTATTCAGGTGCTACTGTATATGTTCAAAATTGGAAAAAAAAAAAACACTATTTGCTCTAACTTTAAAAGGCAAACACAACTTTTTGCTGCACTACGACCATTCTTTTGCACAACAATTGCGATATTTACCAAATAAATTTTCATTATTAAAAGTCCATAGAACGCAAATAATTAACGTCAAACGGATGCAAAATAATAACAGTAGTTGATTCAGCTGCTCAACGAAGATATTGGATTTCGCTGCATGCAATTCTTAAATACTGACAATAAGAACAGAGCTTTTGTGCAACTGCACAAAGGGAGCACTTTAACAATTCAAATTTATTTTGTAGAAGAATGGTCGTGTTGAAACAAAAAGTGGTATTTGCTTTTTAAAGTAAGAACAAATACTGGTTTTTCCCAATTTCGAACATATAAATAGTTCGGGTTTACTTCTGTTTTCCATCAGTTAATTCGGTCTTTTCGAACCACTAACAATAACTTCGTTCATTATCAAGATGAAATTCGCCGCAATCCTCACTTTTGCTGTAGTCTTGTGCAGTTTCCTGCAATTTTCCCAAGCTGATGATAGTTGCCGCTATGCCAAACGCCAAGTATGTAAGACCAACAGTGTCGGCATGAGGGATTGCATTTGCTACAATGATTAAATTATTGGATATACAACAAAGGACATCACATTATGACTTTAAAAATAAACGGAAATAAAAGTTTTTAACAGTTTAAAATTTTGTCCAATATCGTTTATAAGGTCCTTTGAACACATTATCACGTTATTAGGTCCTTTTTTTACATTACGTGTCCTTAAGCTCTGATTGCAGCTGCAAACGAAATTCAAATTTAACGGATATCGTGCCGTAAAGAAATAGGGTGCATTTCAATTGTATAAGCGAATAACGTAATAGGACCTTCGCTTACATAAGCTGCGTTCTTTTCAGGCTACTAAACCAGCACTTGTACGGAAGTTACTCCGTTAGCAAACGAGTTGGCCTT
This sequence comes from Hydrotaea diabolus, assembly GCA_963513945.1. NCBI lineage: Eukaryota > Metazoa > Arthropoda > Insecta > Diptera > Muscidae > Hydrotaea > Hydrotaea diabolus. The sequence continues at coordinate 45,419,366 of OY740717.1, read as the reverse complement.
AAGTTGCTAAAGAAACGAGTTAGAGTTACCACACTTATTTTACAAACAAAAACACATACGAGGGCTGCTATATATATTTCTGGCCTAATAATGAAAATGCAAATATTTATCATCATTGTTTTTCAAAGTATTCTCTAGCATGATTTATATACTTTTGCATGCGCTCAAACCAATTGTCGAAGCAACTTTTCCACTCCGATTGAGACACCTCCAAAACATGGTTTTTGAACGCTTCAACAGCATCTTCTGGCGACGAAAATCGTTGACCACGCATTTTTTTCTTGATGTGCGGGTATAAAATTAAGTCATTGGGTGCCAAGTCAGGGCTGTACGGCGGATGACCCATCTATTCGACGTTTTGGCCGGTCAAAAAGGCGCTGGTTTGAGCCGATGTGTGAGAGCTCGCATTGTCATGGTGCACAATGATTCGTCTTCTCTTGTTCGTTTTTCTCCGAAGACTTCAGGCAAACAAACTGTGGTGTACCACTCAGAATTGACCGTCCTACGTTGCTTAAGCGGAACAGTCGCCACATGACCAGTTTTGCCGAAGAAACAGGCGATCATTTGCTTCCAAGTGCTTCTTCCACGAACAACTTTCGTTGAATTTGGCACGTCTTCGAAGACCCACACGGTCGATTGCTGTTTTGTTTTAAGCTCATACACATAGATTCATGATTCGTCACCTGTGACAATCTTATAAACGTCTTTTGAAGCACCGCGATCGTATTTTTTCAAAATTTCTTTCAACCAATCGACACGAGCCTTCATTTGAGCATTTGTCAAATTGTGCGGGATCCAACGAGAACAAACCTTTTTAACGGCCAGGTGTTCATGCAATATCGAATGTATGCTACTGGAAGAAATTACCAAAGATGTCTCTATCTCACGGTATGTCACATGAGGATCTATCATTATCAGTTTACGCACATCATCAATGTTCTCTGGCACTACGGCCGTTTTTGGACGACCTTCACGACCTTTGTCTCTGAGCGAGCGTCGGCCACGATTGAATTCATTAAACCAGTTTTTTACAGTGCTATGGGCTTCATCGCCATACCAAGATTTAAGTTCACTTAGTGTTGCCTAGGCCAGATGACACACCCTGCTATATAAAGCCATAATTTCTACATTAAGAAGTTTTCAAACGAGAATCGGCGATTTCCAATTTTGGTTTTTTTACACAAGATGGCATAAGTGAAACTATAAATCAACTTCAACTGATGGTTTAAAAAAAAAATTCCACATCTGTACAAAGCGAAAGTAAAGCAATTAGTTGATTTGTTACAATCCATAGAATATTTCATTACAATTTTAGTTTTTTTCTTGTCTGTTTATGACGAAGTGGCAATCAACCGTCTTGATGTTCAACTATCGTTGGTGTATACAAAGATTAATAATGTTGCCATACTACTCTTAAGTTTTGTTTAATGTTGCCACATTACCAAATTGCAAACTAACTAGGTAACTAAGCTAGTTACCCAAAAGAACATGGCAATTATGTGTGCTAAGACTCGTGAAGTTAACAAAAACGTAGAGTGGGCTATGACACTTTTTAAACGAAACAGTGAACTCAACATTGGACGACTTTTACAGTGGATAGAGATTATCTATTATCCCAGTGGTGGGAAAACATATTTTTAATATTTTGTTAGAGATATCGATGCGATAGTGGATGGAATGAAACACACCCTGGGTGGTAACAGGCCCTCTATGCAAAATCGCCTTAATAATACAAACATAGTATATTCAATAATTCCATTATATTTGTATTATTAAGGCGATTTTTCAGAGGGCTTGCGGTTAGCTTATTAATATACAGGGCTAGGCGGTTGAAGTGTTGCCAACTTCACGTAGGCAATACCAGCAAATCGATAACTCAAATTTACACCAATGACAATGTTTACAAACTACCACAAACATTTGCATCTAAGTTTTATTGAACAAAAGTCAATCGAAGTGACATTCGAACGAAATGTGATTGCCTTATATTTGGCCTGAAAATCACATCTAGCCCATTTTTAGTGAGCTGAGCCATCTCTAAAAGAATAAAATGTTTGTGGATCGCACCATCAATCGTTAAAAATAGGGATCAGAATTCATGCAAATACATATTTATTATCTTTAATCTAAAAGTAACTTTGAGTTAATATCATTGTTAATCAATCATTTTGCAATTAAAAGTCATTGATTTGTTAGTGCATATTTTGTTTAAATAAAATGTTTTAATGCATATTTGGGTCAAAATCTCCTATGCGAATTTTTCAGAAATGCAAATATTTGTTCAACGAAAAAACGTCAAAAATAATTAAAAAAAAGTCCGAAGCAACTTGCCTGCACATATTCAAATTATGGATTTACACACAAAAAAAGATTTGGTTCCAGAACCGAATTTTTTCGTCAACCCAATGATTGAGGTTGCATGCACCTCGAATATGCCATTAGTACAACCGCATTTTAGTTGGTGCTCTGTGAAGTTCAGCAATTTTAACTGAAGTATGGGTAGAAAATACGAAGAAAATAATTTTTGGATCCAACTTGTTTAACAAAGAAATTTGAATTTTTTAGTTGTGGCAAAAAGCTGTTTCTTGAAGTACCTAGTGGGGTCATAAACACTGTTACATCATTGAACACACCCATTTCACTAGTAGAACTGAACATACCCCGTTAAAGTCATATGGGTTTTGAAAGCTATCCTCTATAGCGTTAGTCTGTAACGGGATTTTAAATTTGTTTTAACTTCTATCATGGAGTGGTCAGATAATGAGAACCGTATCGCTGAAATAGCGCTTTTTAAGTGTGAAATGAAAATTGACTGCAGCTTTAAAAAAAAAAAGGATTGAGAAATGCAAACGTCTTTTGGTGAAGCACGCTGATAACTTGCACAGAAAAATTTTGTTCACCGATGAAAACATTTTTACCGTTCAGAAAAAATTTAACAAGCAAAATGATAGAGTGTATGCGCGGTCATCTAAGGAAGCATCTGAGCTGATCCCAAGGTTGGAAAAGGGTCATCACCCAGCTTCAGTCATGGTTTGATGAGATGTCTCTTACGATGGGGTCACTGATCTGCATTTCTGCGAACAAGGAGTCACAACAAATGCCGAAGTTTACCAAAAAACCGTTTTGGAAGCTGCTGTGAATCCTCTTAACAATTCCCTGTTCCAAAACCAGCCATGGACTTTCCAGCAGGATTCTGCTTCGGCCCATAAGGGAAAAACGTCCCAGGCCTGGCTTCGAAACAATTTGCCAGCGTTCATTTCCTCTGAAGAATGGCCCTCAGGTAGTCCAGATTTGAACCCATTGGATTACAAATTGTGGACGGTTTTAGAGGACAATGTTTGTCACAAAAGATACCCCAACATTGGATCTCTTAAGACTGCTTTGGTTCGTGCTGTGGTCAATTTTCCAATGGACGAGGTTCGTGCAGCTATTGACGATTGGCCAGTGCTACTTAAAGCGTGAGTAAAGGCAAAAGGCGGACATTTCGAATAAGTAGATTCTTTTTGGATACAATATACATACATCAATAAATATGTTAAAAAATATTTGGTCCAAAAACATTCAGTACTTTTTATTTTACAGCATAAAACGTGTGTAACAGTATTTATGTCCCTACTAAGTATACGATGGAATATAAATAATTCCGTAACTCTTCCAACTTCCCTTGTAGTTATACTCGTATGAAATGCAACACTGCTCCCATCAAGCACCAGCTGTTAGTAGACTACTGTACAATTTTGAGGAAAATCCGCCATTAAGTTTGTTTATTTTAAACAGCTGTTCAGAACATACAACTTCGTGGATATTGTTAAAAATGGAAAATTGAAGGAAGTAGGCTTTTTTCAAAGCCCAACGGACAAAACGTCAGGAACTCTGGCAACCCTGTTGTGCAATCAGCTGAGGGCATTGGCATGCCTTGGCTACACACTGGAAACCCTGGCTATTTACGTATATCGTTCCTGCCATATAAATTAAAGCCAAAAAAAAAAAAAAAAAAAAAATGGAAAAAAGTGAATTGCGAGCGCGCATTAAACATTATTTTTTGCGGAAAAAACCGTCAATCAATCCAAGAAAAAGCTTAATAAATACTATTGGGAATCTGCACCATCGATTTCAATCGTAAAAAAGTGGGTTACTGACTTTCGTTGTGGTCGCACAAGTACAAATGGCGCTCGACGGCCAATTGAGGTCAAAACACCCGAAAATGGCAAAAAAAAAACCACGATATGGTGGTGGCGGATCGAAGAGTAAAAGTGCATGAGATTTTTAATGCCAAACGCATTTCATATGGCAGTGTGGTTCCGATTTTACATGATCAGTTGGGCTTAAGAAAGCTGTCAGCAAGATGCCTGACGCGTTTGCACTCACCTTCAATGGATTGTTTAGAGCTGTTTAAAAGAGTTTTTGCGATCCATTACAACACCCCGGAGACCAAGCAGCAGTCTAAACAATGGGTTTCTCCGGGTGAACCGGCTCCAAAGAAGGCCAAGGTGACTTTGTCGGTCAATAAGGTGATGGCAACAGTTTTCTGGGATGCACGCGGTACAATCCACATCGATTTCCTTCAAAAGGGAGAAACAATAAACGGCGAATATTATGCCAACTTATTGGACCGATTTAACAAGGACTTAAAAAAAACGACCCCATATAAGCCAAGAAAAAAGTTCCTTTTCATCAAAATAATGCACACATGCGCAATCTCAATGGCAAAATTGCATCATAAATCTCCGGATTTAGTCCCCAGTGACTTTTTCCTATTTCCAAACCTAAAGAAATCGCTCGCTGGAAAGAGCTCCAACGAAAGCAAAGTGCACTGGGTTACAGCAAATTATTTATAAAGGGTGATTAATTTTGAGGTTCCCTACTTTAAAGAAAAAAAAAACAGAAAATTCAAATTGAATGGGAAATGTTTATTATCTTTTGAAAGAACATTCTGTGGCATTTATTTTTTGAAGATTATGTCTATCAAATGTGGGCCGCGGCTACGTCTCAGATATAATATATTTTTTGTTTTGACAAAAACAATTTTTTTCAAATACACGCTTACCGACACATTAGGGTTTGCCCAACAGCACCATTCCTACTACTTTCGGTACTTTTGCAACCTCATATTGTCCAAGTCCATGTCATCTAATTCCGGCCATAAAATGTTGTGAGAAAGGTTCATTCGCTGTGCAGAATTAGAGGATGTTTCGGCCTTATCCACTCTTTATTCCACAGCAACAAAACTCACCAGTTGGGCCAGACATATTGGACTACCATCTTCCCCAAAATCCTCGGCATCACATTGGACAGCCTTTTTTCTGATCCTCTGCACATGCTACATCTATCAGCGATAAGCTAAAAAGTAGGAACAAGGTACTCAAGTCACTTGCCGGCAGTACTTTAAGAGCCGACAAAGAAACCTCTTTGACCTCTTATAAAGCGATAGGTCGGTCTGTAGCGAGCTACGCAGCGCCGGTGTGGCCCGCGAGTCTGAATACGACGCAGTAAAAGAATATCAGACTTGCTAGAATGCCGTCCTGAAAATATCAACAGAGTGTTTCCTTATGTCTTCTAAAAACCATCTACATGAGGAGACGGAGGATCTTACCTTATGCAGACACAACTTCTTGTTGTCCAAACAGTATCTGCTTAGGTGTCTTCGCAGTAGTCATCCCAACCACAGTCTTTTGGACTGGATGAATCCGCCCAGGCAAATCAGGTACGTTCGTCATGATCTAGATAGAAAGAGCCAGCGGTACAAGTGGGAACCCTCAGATCGTCGAAACTAGCAGGCAGGTCTAAACGATATTCACGCTATTGAAGTCACAGCAGCAATATCCAGCTATACCGTGAATGTCGTGCTAGGGGAGCACATCCCAAGGAGATTTCACCAGAGGAGAAGGCGCTACCTCGGCAGACTCGCGTGTTTCTGGCTCAGCTGAGATCCGGATTATGCAGCCTCCTCAATTTGCATTTGGCGCGAATTGACGCTAACGTTCCGGACGTTTGTCCCACCTGCCCATATGACGTGCTGCACCCCTTCAATTGTCCGGCCAAGCCCACTCAGCCGATCCCCAGGTCTCTATGGACGCATTCAGTTCAAAAGGCGCATTTCCTTCAATTGAATATCGAAGCAGATCCCCCATAGACGAATAAAACTTACAATACTACATATATTGTTGTTACAACATCAACCAGTCTTCGAGTTTCGGGACATAACTACTGATGATTGACTCAGATGGTCGTTTACCTTGCCAAAGCCAGTAGTACAAATTGTCTGAAAAAGAGATAAAACCAAAAAAAAAAGACATTAACTTATCATAATAGCTGTCTAAAATCGTCATTACAATTATATAAAGTAAACCTATACAATACATTTTCGGCCAAAATTATGTACGTCCGGTTTTCGGCAATGCCCATTGAGCGAGCTAGCGGCGTTGCATTTCGTCGTCCTGCTTGAATTCTTTCGGGAATATCGCCGGGTTAACTTTCCGACCGTGCTTTATATGATTGTACGCAAAAAAAGTATGGTTGCGGAACAATATTCGAAGAGCATAATACTCTTGTTGGGTATATGGTTGAGGCATCATCGTATTATTATCCTCTATGCAGATCTATCTGCAACGTACACACATGAACTCGATTTCGATGAACTTCCGAGATTTTGTGAGTATTTTTCGACTCAATTTCGACACATTTAGCTTACTTGAAAGAGTTAAAAAAAGGGTTATGACTTGAGCAGTTTTTTATTCTGGTTCGAGACCTTTTTGTTGCTTCTTCTTTTTAATAATCAACGTAAAAAGAAGTAATTGGTGAAATGTATTTGCTACGATTGCCAGGCAGACTGTACAGCTGTTTCTAAACCCGCCAAGGTTTTTCTTCAGCAGTCTTTGGCAACGACTACTTCGGCAACAAATCAAATGACTTATACGGGAGACTCCCTGGCGGGAGAAAAACCTTGGCGGGAAGAAAAATCTTGGCGGGTTTAGCAACAGCTGTACAGTCTGCCTTTCAACCGTAGCAAATACATTTCACCAATTTCTTTTTTTTACGTTGATTCTGAAAAAGAAGCAACAAAAAGGTCTTGAACCAGAATACAAAACTGCTCAAGTCATAATAATGATAAAAGACCGAATAAATAAAAACAAAAAAGAAACTGTTAAAAAAAAGAGTTTTCAAACCTACAGGTTTACGATGTAAATCGCTCTCTAGTCGTTTACATATAAAAAAGATATGCTGTATACCTTTAACAGTTTTATAAGATTTAATTTTACGATTTGGACGGGTGATGTTAAATTTGTATGATGCTGGACACTAACACTAATCCATAGTCCTTTTCTAATAATCAATGTATTTATATGCTAAGAGGTTAGTATTATTTACCTTATCTAACAAAAAGTGGTTCAACAGTAATTAAATTTAAATTAAATGTTTTCTGACCTAATATTCAAAAATGTACGTATACTTAGCACGGACATAAATACTGTTACAAAATTGAACACACCCTTTTCAATAGTAGAACTGAACATACCCCGTTAATGTCATATGGGTTTTGAAAGCTAACCTCAATAGCGTAAGTCTGTAACGGGACTTTAAAATTGTTTCAACTTTCATCATGGAGTGGTCAGATAATGAGAACCGTATTAGGCCGAAAGTCTCAATTTTTAGTCGGCGTTTTCGATATTTTCGTTCATATCCGATTGAATGACTCCGTTCTAAGATTTTGGCAATGTATCACTGCGGTTATAGTTTGGAGAATTTTTTGGTAGTTTTGTCCAACAATTTGGTGCCAGAGGCCAAATTGACAACCCTGGTTCAATGTTGCAAGCGCTCTATTCTTTTAATTTTGATTTGAATAAAAGCATATTCCTCATGCTTTAGCCTTTCAGTGGGATTAAAATCAAATTAGCTGGATAAGTGGAAAACTGTATTAGTGGGATACCTTTTTAAGTGGGAAGAAGCAGACGGTCCCTTGCGATCCACTTATCCAGGTTCTACTGAATTGTTCGAAATTAGAAAAAATTACTATTTGTTCTAACTTTAAAAAGCAAACACAACTTTTTGCTGCACTACGACCATTCTTTTGCAAAACAAATGCGATATTTACCAAATAAAGTTTCATTGTTAAGAATCTATAGAATGCGTATAGTTAACGTCAAACGGATGCAAAATAATAACAGGAGTTGATTCAGCTGTTCAACGAAGATATTGGATTTCGCTGCATGCAATTCTTAAATACTGACAATAAGAACAGAGCTTTTGTGCAACTGCACAAAGGGAGCACTTTAACAATTCAAATTTATTTGGAAAATATAGCATTTATTTTGTAGAAGAATGGTCGTGTTGAAACAAAAAGTGGTATTTGCTTTTTAAAGTAAGAACAAATACTGGTTTTTCCCAATTTCGAACATATAAATAGTTCGGGTTTACTTCTGTTTTCCATCAGTTAATTCGGTCTTTTCGAACCACTAACAATAACTTCGTTCATTATCAAGATGAAATTCGCCGCAATCCTCACTTTTGCTGTAGTCTTGTGCAGTTTCCTGCAATTTTCCCAAGCTGATGATAGTTGCCGCTATGCCAAACGCCAAGTATGTAAGACCAACAGTGTCGGCATGAGGGATTGCATTTGCTACAATGATTAAATTATTGGATATACAACAAAGGACATCACATTATGACTTTAAAAATAAACGGAAATAAAAGTTTTTAACAGTTTAAAATTTTGTCCAATATCGTTTATAAGGTCCTTTGAACACATTATCACGATATTCGGTCCTTTTTTACATTACGTGTACTTAAGCTCTGATTGCAGCTGCAAACGAAATTCAAATTTAACGGATATCGTGCCGTAAAGAAATAGGGTGCATTTCAATTGTATAAGCGAATAACGTAATAGGACCTTCGCTTACATAAGCTGCGTTCTTTTCAGGCTACTAAACCAGCACTTGTAGCAAACGAGTTGGCCTTAAGTTGCTAAAGAAACGAGTTAGAGTTACCACACTTATTTTACAAACAAAAACACATACGAGGGCTGCTATATATATTTCTGGCCTAATAACGAAAATGCAAATATTTATCATCATTGTTTTTCAAAGTATTCTCTAGCATGATTTATATACTTTTGCATGCGCTCAAACCAATTGTCGAAGCAACTTTTCCACTCCGAGAAAGTGAGACACCTCCAAAACATGGTTTTTGAACGCTTCAACAGCATCTTCTGGCGACGAAAATCGTTGACCACGCATTTTTTTCTTGATGTGCGGGTATAAAATTAAGTCATTGGGTGCCAAGTCAGGGCTGTACGGCGGATGACCCATCTATTCGACGTTTTGGCCGGTCAAAAAGGCGCTGGTTTGAGCCGATGTGTGAGAGCTCGCATTGTCATGGTGCACAATGATTCGTCTTCTCTTGTTCGTTTTTCTCCGAAGACTTCAGGCAAACAAACTGTGGTGTACCACTCAGAATTGACCGTCCTACGTTGCTTAAGCGGAACAGTCGCCACATGACCAGTTTTGCCGAAGAAACAGGCGATCATTTGCTTCCAAGTGCTTCTTCCACGAACAACTTTCGTTGAATTTGGCACGTCTTCGAAGACCCACACGGTCGATTGCTGTTTTGTTTTAAGCTCATACACATAGATTCATGATTCGTCACCTGTGACAATCTTATAAACGTCTTTTGAAGCACCGCGATCGTATTTTTTCAAAATTTCTTTCAACCAATCGACACGAGCCTTCATTTGAGCATTTGTCAAATTGTGCGGGATCCAACGAGAACAAACCTTTTTAACGGCCAGGTGTTCATGCAATATCGAATGTATGCTACTGGAAGAAATTACCAAAGATGTCTCTATCTCACGGTATGTCACATGAGGATCTATCATTATCAGTTTACGCACATCATCAATGTTCTCTGGCACTACGGCCGTTTTTGGACGACCTTCACGACCTTTGTCTCTGAGCGAGCGTCGGCCACGATTGAATTCATTAAACCAGTTTTTTACAGTGCTATGGTGCTTCATCGCCATACCAAGATTTAAGTTCACTTAGTGTTGCCTAGGCCAGATGACACACCCTGCTATATAAAGCCATATGTTTTTCAATTTCTACATTAAGAAGTTTTCAAACGAGAATCGGCAATTTCCAATTTTGGTTTTTTTACACAAGATGGCATAAGTGAAACTATAAATCAACTTTAACTGATGGTTTAAAAAAAAATTCCACATCTGTACAAAGCGAAAGTAAAGCAATTAGTTGATTTGTTACAATCCATAGAATATTTCATTACAATTTTAGTTTTTTTCTTGTCTGTTTACGACGAAGTGACAATCAACCGTCTTGATGTTCAACTATCGTTGGTGTATACAAAGATTAATAATGTTGCCATACTACTCTTAAGTTTTGTTTAATGTTGCCACATTACCAAATTGCAAACTAACTAGGTAACTAAGCTAGTTACCCAAAAGAACATGGCAATTATGTGTGCTAAGACTCGTGAAGTTAACAAAAACGTAGAGTGGGCTATGGCACTTTTTAAACGAAACAGTGAACTCAACATTGGACGACTTTTACAGTGGATAGAGATTATCTATTATCCCAGTGGTGGGAAAACATATTTTTAATATTTTGTTAGAGATATCGATGCGATAGTGGATGGAATGAAACACACCCTGGGTGGTAACAGGCCCCCTATGCAAAATCGCCTTAATAATACAAACATAGTATATTCAATAATTCCATTATATTTGTATTATTAAGGCGATTTTTCAGAGGGCTTGCGGTTAGCTTATTAATATACAGGGCTAGGCGGTTGAAGTGTTGCCAACTTCACGTAGGCAATACCACCAAATCGATAACTCAAATTTACACCAATGACAATGTTTACAAACTACCACAAACATTTGCATCTAAGTTTTATTGAACAAAAGTCAATCGAAGTGACATTCGAACGTAATGTGATTGCCTTATATTTGGCCTGAAAATCACATCTAGCCCATTTTTAGTGAGCTGAGCCATCTCTAAAAGAATAAAATGTTTGTGGATCGCACCATCAATCGTTAAAAATAGGGATCAGAATTCATGCAAATACATATTTATTATCTTTAATCTAAAAGTAACTTTGAGTTAATATCATTGTGAATCAATCATTTTGCAATTAAAAGTCATTGATTTGTTAGTGCATATTTTGTTTAAATAAAATGTTTTAATGCATATTTGGGTCAAAATCTCCTATGCGTATTTTTCAGAAATGCAAATATTTGTTCAACGAAAAAACGTCAAAAAAATTTAAAAAAAAGTCCGAAGCAACTTGCCTGCACATATTCAAATTATGGATTTACACACAAAAAAAGATTTGGTTCCAGAACCGAATTTTTTCGTCAACCCAATGATTGAGGTTGCATGCACCTCGAATATGCCATTAGTACAACCGCATTTTAGTTGGTGCTCTGTGAAGTTCAGCAATTTTAACTGAAGTATGGGTAGAAAATACGAAGAAAATAATTTTTGGATCCAACTTGTTTAACAAAGAAATTTGAATTTTTTAGTTGTGGCAAAAAGCTGTTTCTTGAAGTACCTAGTGGGGTCATAAACACTGTTACATCATTGAACACACCCATTTCACTAGTAGAACTGAACATACCCCGTTAAAGTCATATGGGTTTTGAAAGCTATCCTCTATAGCGTTAGTCTGTAACGGGATTTTAAATTTGTTTTAACTTCCATCATGGAGTGGTCAGATAATGAGAACCGTATCGCTGAAATAGCGCTTTTTAAGTGTGAAATGAAAATTGACTGCAGCTTTAAAAAAAAAAAGGATTGAGAAATGCAAACGTCTTTTGGTGAAGCACGCTGATAACTTGCACAGAAAAATTTTGTTCACCGATGAAAACATTTTTACCGTTCAGAAAAAATTTAACAAGCAAAATGATAGAGTGTATGCGCGGTCATCTAAGGAAGCATCTGAGCTGATCCCAAGGTTGGAAAAGGGTCATCACCCAGCTTCAGTCATGGTTTGATGAGATGTCTCTTACGATGGGGTCACTGATCTGCATTTCTGCGAACAAGGGGTCACAACATCGGCCAAAGTTTACCAAAAAACCGTTTTGGAAGCTGCTGTGAATCCTCTTAACAATTCCCTGTTCCAAAACCAGCCATGGACTTTCCACCAGGATTCTGCTTCGGCCCATAAGGGAAAAACGTCCCAGGCCTGGCTTCGAAACAATTTGCCAGCGTTCATTTCCTCTGAAGAATGGCCCTCAGGTAGTCCAGATTTGAACCCATTGGATTACAAATTGTGGACGGTTTTAGAGGACAAGGTTAGTCACAAAAGATACCCCAACATTGGATCTCTTAAGACTGCTTTGGTTCGTGCTGTGGCCAATTTTCCAATGGACGAGGTTCGTGCAGCTATTGACGATTGGCCAGTGCTACTTAAAGCGTGAGTAAAGGCAAAAGGCGGACATTTCGAATAAGTAGATTCTTTTTGGATACAATATACATACATCAATAAATATGTTAAAAAATATTTGGTCCAAAAACATTCAGTACTTTTTATTTTACAGCATAAAACGTGTGTAACAGTATTTATGTCCCTACTAAGTATACGATGAAATATAAATAATTCCGTAACTCTTCCAACTTCCCTTGTAGTTATACTCGTATGAAATGCAACACTGCTCCCATCAAGCACCAGCTGTTAGTAGACTACTGTACAATTTTGAGGAAAATCCGCCATTAAGTTTGTTTATTTTAAACAGCTGTTCAGAACATACAACTTCGTGGATATTGTTAAAAATGGAAAAAAGTGAATTGCGAGCGCGCATTAAACATATTTTTTGCGGAAAAAACCGTCAATCAATCCAAGAAAAAGCTTAATAAATACTATGGGGAATCTGCACCATCGATTTCAATCGTAAAAAAGTGGGTTACTGACTTTCGTTGTGGTCGCACAAGTACAAATGGCGCTCGACGGCCAATTGAGGTCAAAACACCCGAAAATGGCAAAAAAAAAACCACGATATGGTGGTGGCCGATCGAAGAGTAAAAGTGCGTGAGATTTTTAATGCCAAACGCATTTCATATGGCAGTGTGGTTTCGATTTTACATGATCAGTTGGGCTTAAGAAAGCTGTCAGCAAGATGCCTGCCGCGTTTGCACTCACCTTCAATGGATTGTTTAGAGCTGTTTAAAAGAGTTTTTGCGACGTTTTGTAACTGTGGATGAAACATAGGTCCATTACAACACCCCGGAGACCAAGCAGCAGTCTAAACAATAGGTTTCTCCGGGTGAACCGGCTCCAAAGAAGGCCAAGGTGACTTTGTCGGTCAATAAGGTGATAGCAACAGTTTTCTGGGATGCACGCGGTACAATCCACATCGATTTCCTTTAAAAGGGAGAAACAATACACGGCGAATATTATGCCAACTTATTGGACCGATTTAACAAGGACTTAAAAAAAACGACCCCATATAAGCCAAGAAAAAAGTTCCTTTTCATCAAAATAATGCACACATGCGCAATCTCAATGGCAAAATTGCATCATAAATCTCCGGATTTAGTCCCCAGTGACTTTTTCCTATTTCCAAACCTAAAGAAATCGCTCGCTGGAAAGAGCTCCAACGAAAGCAAAGTGCACTGGGTTACAGCGAATTATTTATAAAGGGTGATTAATTTTGAGGTTCCCTACTTAAAAGAAAAAAAAACAGAAAATTCAAATTGAATGGGAAATGTTTATTATCTTTTGAAAGAACATTCTGTGGCATTTATTTTTTGAAGATTATGTCTATCAAATGTGGGCCGCGGCTACGTCTCAGATATAATATATTTTTTGTTTTGACAAAAACAATTTTTTTCAAATACACGCTTACCGACACATTAGGGTTTGCCCAACAGCACCATTCCTACTACTTTCGGTACTTTTGCAACCTCATATTGTCCAAGTCCATGTCATCTAATTCCGGCCATAAAATGTTGTGAGAAAGGTTCATTCGCTGTGCAGAATTAGAGGATGTTTCGGCCTTATCCACTCTTTATTCCACAGCAACAAAACTCACCAGTTGGGCCAGACATATTGGACTACCATCTTCCCCAAAATCCTCGGCATCACATTGGACAGCCTTTTTTCTGATCCTCTGCACATGCTACATCTATCAGCGATAAGCTAAAAAGTAGGAACAAGGTACTCAAGTCACTTGCCGGCAGTACTTTAAGAGCCGACAAAGAAACCTGTTTGACCTCTTATAAAGCGATAGGTCGGTCTGTAGCGAGCTACGCAGCGCCGGTGTGGCCCGCGAGTCTGAATACGACGCAGTAAAAGAATATCAGACTTGCTAGAATGCCGTCCTGAAAATATCAACAGAGTGTTTCCTTATGTCTTCTAAAAACCATCTACATGAGGAGACGGAGGATCTTACCTTATGCAGACACAACTTTTTGTTGTCCAAACAGTATCTGCTTAGGTGTCTTCGCAGTAGTCATCCCAACCACAGTCTTTTGGACTGGATGAATCCGCCCAGGCAAATCAGGTACGTTCGTCATGATCTAGATAGAAAGAGCCAGCGGTACAAGTGGGAACCCTCAGATCGTCGAAACTAGCAGGCAGGTCTAAACGATATTCACGCTATTGAAGTCACAGCAGCAATATCCAGCTATACCGTGAATGTCGTGCTAGGGGAGCACATCCCAAGGAGATTTCACCAGAGGAGAAGGCGCTACCTCGGCAGACTCGCGTGTTTCTGGCTCAGCTGAGATCCGGATTATGCAGCCTCATCAATTTGTATTTGGCGCGAATTGACGCTAACGTTCCGGACGTTTGTCCCACCTGCCATCAGGGACCATATGGCGTGCTACACCCCTTCAATTGTCCGGCCAAGCCCACTCAGCCGATCCCCAGGTCTCTATGGACGCATTCAGTTCAAATGGCGCATTTCCTTCAATTGAATATCGAAGCAGATCCCCCATAGACGAATAAAACTTACAATACTACATACATATATTGTTGTTACAACATCAACCAGTCTTCGAGTTTCGGGACATAACTACTGATGATTGACTCAGTCGTTTACCTTGCCAAAGCCAGTAGTACAAATTGTCTGAAAAAGAGATAAAACCAAAAAAAAGACATTAACTTATCATAATAGCTGTCTAAGATCTTCATTACAATTATATAAAGTAAACCTATACAATACATTTTCGGCCAAAATTATGTACGTCCGGTTTTCGGCAATGCCCATTGAGCGAGCTAGCGGCGTTGCATTTCTTCGTCCTGCTTGAATTCTTTCGGGAATATCGCCGGGTTAACTTTCCGACCGTGCTTTATATGATTGTACGGAACAATATTCGAAGAGCATAATACTCTTGTTGGGTATATGGTTGAGGCATCATCGTATTATTATCCTCTATGCAGATCTATCTGCAACGTACACACATGAACTCGATTTCGATGAACTTCCGAGATTTTGTGAGTATTTTTCGACTCAATTTCGACACATTTAGCTTACTTGAAAGAGTTAAAAAAAGGGTTATGACTTGAGCAGTTTTTTATTCTGGTTCGAGACCTTTTTGTTGCTTCTTCTTTTTAATAATCAACGTAAAAAGAAGTAATTGGTGAAATGTATTTGCTACGATTGCCAGGCAGACTGTACAGCTGTTTCTAAACCCGCCAAGGTTTTTCTTCAGCAGTCTTTGGCAACGACTACTTCGGCAACAAATCAAATGACTTATACGGGAGACTCCCTGGCGGGAGAAAAACCTTGGCGGGAAGAAAAATCTTGGCGGGTTTAGCAACAGCTTTACAGTCTGCCTTTCAACCGTAGCAAATACATTTCACCAATTTCTTTTTTTTACGTTGATTCTGAAAAAGAAGCAACAAAAAGGTCTTGAACCAGAATACAAAACTGCTCAAGTCATAATAATGATAAAAGACCGAATAAATAAAAACAAAAAAGAAAACACTGTTAAAAAAAAGAGTTTTCAAACCTACAGGTTTACGATGTAAATCGCTCTCTAGTCGTTTACATATAAAAAAGATATGCTGTATACCTTTAACAGTTTTATAAGATTTAATTTTACGATTTGGACGGGTGATGTTAAATTTGTATGATGCTGGACACTAACACTAATCCATAGTCCTTTTCTAATAATAAATGTATTTATATGCTAAGAGGTTAGTATTATTTACCTTATCTAACAAAAAGTGGTTCAACAGTAATTAAATTTAAATTAAATGTTTTCTGACCTAATATTCAAAAATGTACGTATACTTAGCACGGACATAAATACTGTTACAAAATTGAACACACCCTTTTTAATAGTAGAACTGAACATACCCCGTTAATGTCATATGGGTTTTGAAAGCTAACCTCAATAGCGTAAGTCTGTAACGGGACTTTAAAATTGTTTCAACTTTCATCATGGAGTGGTCAGATAATGAGAACCGTATTAGGCCGAAAGTCTCAATTTTTAGTCGGCGTTTTCGATATTTTCGTTCATATCCGATTGAATGACTCCGTTCTAAGATTTTGGCAATGTATCACTGCGGTTATAGTTTGGAGAATTTTTTGGTAGTTTTGTCCAACAATTTGGTGCCAGAGGCCAAATTGACAACCCTGGTTCAATGTTGCAAGCGCTCTATTCTTTTAATTTTGATTTGAATAAAAGCATATTCCTCATGCTTTAGCCTTTCAGTGGGATCAAAATCAAATTAGCTGGATAAGTGGAAAACTGTATTAGTGGGATACCTTTTTAAGTGGGAAGAAGCAGACGGTCCCTTGCGATCCACTTATCCAGGTTCTACTGAATTGTTCGAAATTAGAAAAAAATACTATTTGTTCTAACTTTAAAAAGCAAACACAACTTTTTGCTGCACTACGACCATTCTTTTGCAAAACAAATGCGATATTTACTAAATAACGTTTCATTGTTAAGAATCTATAGAATGCGTATAGTTAACGTCAAACGGATGCAAAATAATAACAGGAGTTGATTCAGCTGTTCAACGAAGATATTGGATTTCGCTGCATGCAATTCTTAAATACTGACAATAAGAACAGAGCTTTTGTGCAACTGCACAAAGGGAGCACTTTAACAATTCAAATTTATTTGGAAAATATAGCATTTATTTTGTAGAAGAATGGTCGTGTTGAAACAAAAAGTGGTATTTGCTTTTTAAAGTAAGAACAAATACTGGTTTTTCCCAATTTCGAACATATAAATAGTTCGGGTTTACTTCTGTTTTCCATCAGTTAATTCGGTCTTTTCGAACCACTAACAATAACTTCGTTCATTATCAAGATGAAATTCGCCGCAATCCTCACTTTTGCTGTAGTCTTGTGCAGTTTCCTGCAATTTTCCCAAGCTGATGATAGTTGCCGGTATGCCAAACGCCAAGTATGTAAGACCAACAGTGTCGGCATGAGGGATTGCATTTGCTACAATGATTAAATTATTGGATATACAACAAAGGACATCACATTATGACTTTAAAAATAAACGGAAATAAAAGTTTTTAACAGTTTAAAATTTTGTCCAATATCGTTTATAAGGTCCTTTGAACACATTATCACGTTATTAGGTCCTTTTTTTACATTACGTGTCCTTAAGCTCTGATTGCAGCTGCAAACGAAATTCAAATTTAACGGATATCATGCCGTAAAGAAATAGGGTGCATTTCAATTGTATAAGCGAATAACGTAATAGGACCTTCGCTTACATAAGCTGCGTTCTTTTCAGGCTACTAAACCAGCACTTGTACGGAAGTTACTCCGTTAGCAAACGAGTTGGCCTTAAGTTGCTAAAGAAACGAGTTAGAGTTACCACACTTATTTTACAAACAAAAACACATACGAGGGCTGCTATATATATTTCTGGCCTAATAATGAAAATGCAAATATTTATCATCATTATTTTTCAAAGTATTCTCTAGCATGATTTATATACTTTTGTCATAAAAGTCATTGATTTGTTAGTGCATATTTTGTTTAAATAAAATGTTTTAATGCATATTTGGGTCAAAATCTCCTATGCGAATTTTTCAGAAATGCAAATATTTGTTCAACGAAAAAACGTCAAAAATAATTAAAAAAAAGTCCGAAGCAACTTGCCTGCACATATTCAAATTATGGATTTACACACAAAAAAAGATTTGGTTCCAGAACCGAATTTTTTCGTCATCCCAATGATTGAGGTTGCATGCACCTCGAATATGCCATTAGTACAACCGCATTTTAGTTGGTGCTCTGTGAAGTTCAGCAATTTTAACTGAAGTATGGGTAGAAAATACGAAGAAAATAATTTTTGGATCCAACTTGTTTAACAAAGAAATTTGAATTTTTTAGTTGTGGCAAAAAGCTGTTTCTTGAAGTACCTAGTGGGGTCATAAACACTGTTACATCATTGAACACACCCATTTCACTAGTAGAACTGAACATACCCCGTTAAAGTCATATGGGTTTTGAAAGCTATCCTCTATAGCGTTAGTCTGTAACGGGATTTTAAATTTGTTTTAACTTCCATCATGGAGTGGTCAGATAATGAAATAGCGCTTTTTAAGTGTGAAATGAAAATTGACTGCAGCTTTAAAAAAAAAAGGATTGAGAAATGCAAACGTCTTTTGGTGAAGCACGCTGATAACTTGCACAGAAAAATTTTGTTCACCGATGAAAACATTTTTACCGTTCAGAAAAAATTTAACAAGCAAAATGATAGAGTGTATGCGCGGTCATCTAAGGAAGCATCTGAGCTGATCCCAAGGTTGGAAAAGGGTCATCACCCAGCTTCAGTCATGGTTTGATGAGATGTCTCTTACGATGGGGTCACTGATCTGCATTTCTGCGAACAAGGAGTCACAACATCGGCCGAAGTTTACAAAAAAAACCGTTTTGGAAGCTGCTGTGAATCCTCTTAACAATTCCCTGTTCCAAAACCAGCCATGGACTTTCCAGCAGGATTCTGGCTTCGAAACAATTTGCCAGCGTTCATTTCCTCTGAAGAATGGCCCTCAGGTAGTCCAGATTTGAACCCATTGGATTACAAATTGTGGACGGTTTTAGAGGACAAGGTTTGTCACAAAAGATACCCCAACATTGGATCTCTTAAGACTGCTTTGGTTCGTGCTGTGGCCAATTTTCCAATGGACGAGGTTCGTGCAGCTATTGACGATTGGCCAGTGCTACTTAAAGCGTGAGTAAAGGCAAAAGGCGGACATTTCGAATAAGTAGATTCTTTTTGGATACAATATACATACATCAATAAATATGTTAAAAAATATTTGGTCCAAAAACATTCAGTACTTTTTATTTTACAGCATAAAACGTGTGTAACAGTATTTATGTCCCTACTAAGTATACGATGAAATATAAATAATTCCGTAACTCTTCCAACTTCCCTTGTAGTTATACTCGTATGAAATGCAACACTGCTCCCATCAAGCACCAGCTGTTAGTAGACTACTGTACAATTTTGAGGAAAATCCGCCATTAAGTTTGTTTATTTTAAACAGCTGTTCAGAACATACAACTTCGTGGATATTGTTAAAAATGGAAAAAAGTGAATTGCGAGCGCGCATTAAACATTATTTTTTGCGGAAAAAACCGTCAATCAGTCCAAGAAAAAGCTTAATAAATACTAGTGGGTATCTGCACCATCGATTTCAATCGTAAAAAAGTGGGTTACTGACTTTCGTTGTGGTCGCACAAGTACAAATGGCGCTCGACGGCCAATTGAGGTCAAAACACCCGAAAATGGCAAAAAAAAACACGATATGGTGGTGGCCGATCGAAAAGTAAAAGTGCGTGAGATTTTTAATGCCAAAACGCATTTCATATGGCAGTGTGGTTTCGATTTTACATGATCAGTTGGGCTTAAGAAAGCTGTCAGCAAGATGCCTGCCGCGTTTGCACTCACCTTCAATGGATTTTTAAGAGCTGTTTAAAAGAGTTTTTGCGACGTTTTGTAACTGTGGATGAAACATAGGTCCATTACAACACCCCGGAGACCAAGCAGCAGTCTAAACAATGAGTTTCTCCGGGTGAACCGGCTCCAAAGAAGGCCAAGGTGACTTTGTCGGTCAATAAGGTGATGGCAACAGTTTTCTGGGATGCACGCGGTACAATCCACATCGATTTCCTTCAAAAGGGAGAAACAATAAACGGCGAATATTATGCCAACTTATTGGACCGATTTAACAAGGACTTAAAAAAAACGACCCCATATAAGCCAAGAAAAAAGTTCCTTTTCATCAAAATAATGCACACATGCGCAATCTCAATGGCAAAATTGCATCATAAATCTCCGGATTTAGTCCCCAGTGACTTTTTCCTATTTCCAAACCTAAAGAAATCGCTCGCTGGAAAGAGCTCCAACGATGATATTATTGATCAAACAAATTTTTGGAATGAATACAAAAATTGGAGAATTATTGGACCAAGTGTATTTAGCTAAAAGGAGATTATGTTGAAAAATAAAATTATTTTGTTTTTTCAAAAAAAACAGTGTTTTATTCGAAAAGTCATGGAATCACTGATATGCCCTCGTAGAACATACAACTTCTGTTTATTTTTCCAAACAAAAGTTCGAGGGAAAGCAAAGTGCACTGGGTTACAGCGAATTATTTATAAAGGGTGAATAATTTTGAGGTTCCCTACTTTAAAGAAAAAAAAAAACAGAAAATTCAAATTGAATGGGAAATGTTTATTATCTTTTGAAAGAACATTCTGTGGCATTTATTTTTTGAAGATTATGTCTATCAAATGTGGGCCGCGGCTACGTCTCAGAGTCCAATTTACGATGACTCGTTCGAGCATTTCGACTGGTAACTGGCGAATGACATGCGTGATGTTTGGCTCCAAGGCCTGAATCGAAGCGGATTTGTCCGCATAAACTTAAGACTTTACATATCCCCACAAAAAAAAAGTCTAACGGTGTGGTATCACCGAAGTGTTCTCTCCATAAATCCATTCATTAATGCGATATGTGGGGAGTGGCGCCGCGCCGTCTTGTTGAAACCAAATGTCGCCGAGATCACGAGCTTTAATTTCAGGCATCAAATAGTCGGTTGTCATTGCCATAACGGTCGCCATTGACGGTTACGTTTTTGAAGAAAGATAGACCGATGATCCCACCGGCCCACAAATCACAACAAACCGTTGTTTTTTCTGGATGAAGTGGCAGCCCTTGAGCCACTTCTGGTTGCTCTTCGTCAAAAATGCTGCAATTTTGCTTGTTTACATACCCATTGAGCCAGAAATGTTGGCCGATTATGTTGGCCATAAGTTGAACGAAGGGCACGAAACACATTCCCCTCAGAACGCGAAATTCGTCATAAAGTTAAACGATTTGTAAACGTTGTTTAGGCTTAAGACTTTCTATTATCAAATGACAAATAATGCTAAACAAAAATAACATGACAGCGTAACACGACTCACACTTGATCTGTCAAATCACCCTATAGAACAGTCTTTCGAGATTTTGAGAACAAAAAATTAAAATTTATCATAAAATTATCTTAAACTGACATTTTACGTTCACCCTATTGGCTAGAAACTATACTATCTTTAACGGCAAAAGATTTGAGAACAAAGAAAAAATTGTGGTTGGTTGCTATTTTTATGAGCTTGGCTGTAGTTCGATGAAAAAGGTATATCAGCTAAATTGCGTCTATGTTGGGAAACAATGTGATTGCTTCGAAGTCGTTCGCTAAGCAAATTCTTTTGCTAACATGAAAAGATTGTTCAACAAAAATAAAGCACCTGTTTTCCTGTGCATTCTTTGCAAATCGCATTTCTTGTTGATCAAATAATTTTTCGTTTGTTTTTGTTCCATTTTTTCGCCTAGAACACGCAGTGGACTTATATTTATTTAACATTGTTCATTAGGGTGGAGTGAAAACATGCTTTTTTTATAATTTGAAAAAGTTAACCTCGGAAAGAGATGTAGTCTGGGGTCCTAAAGAGGGGAAAAATAAAGAAAAAAATTTAAAAAAAATTTTAGGGGTCGCGCCACTCCCTAGAAATTTGGAAATTATCGCTATTTTGTCGTTGATTTTAGAAAAATCCTAAAAATTAACGACTTAACTTATTCGAAATTTAAAAGTTTGAGCTTGTTCAGTGTCCAAACAAAAGTATTTGAGGCAAATATGAGGATAATCGACTAATATTTGTAGCTTTGGTGGCGATTTCATTGTTCAGTCAATTTTCTGAAGAAGGAACGATTTGACTTATTTTACTTTTTGAAATTTTTGAACAATGAGAAAAAATTTTTTAAATTTTTTCATGCCCTTATTTCATTGTTTACGCTATTGCAAACATTTATTGACATAAAACTTTTTAGGATTTTTCTAAAATCAACGCCAAAATAGCGATAATTTCCAAATTTCTAGGGAGTGGCGCGACCCCTAAAATTTTTTTTAAATTTTTTTCTTTATTTTTCCCCTCATTAGGACCCCAGACTACATCTCTTTCCGAGGTTAACTTTTTTTTTTTGAATTTCACTCCACCCTATTGTTCATATTCCTGGTATCGCAACAATATATTTTTTGTTTTGACAAAAACAATTTTTTTCAAATACACGCTTACCGACACATTAGGGTTTGCCCAACAGCACCATTCCTACTACTTTCGGTACTTTTGCAACCTCATATTGTCCAAGTCCATGTCATCTAATTCCGGCCATAAAATGTTGTGAGAAAGGTTCATTCGCTGTGCAGAATTAGAGGATGTTTCGGCCTTATCCACTCTTTATTCCACAGCAACAAAACTCACCAGTTGGGCCAGACATATTGGACTACCATCTTCCCCAAAATCCTCGGCATCACATTGGACAGCCTTTTTTCTGATCCTCTGCACATGCTACATCTATCAGCGATAAGCTAAAAAGTAGGAACAAGGTACTCAAGTCACTTGCCGGCAGTACTTTAAGAGCCGACAAAGAAACCTCTTTGACCTCTTATAAAGCGATAGGTCGGTCTGTAGCGAGCTACGCAGCGCCGGTGTGGCCCGCGAGTCTGAATACGACGCAGTAAAAGAATATCAGACTTGCTAGAATGCCGTCCTGAAAATATCAACAGAGTGTTTCCTTATGTCTTCTAAAAACCATCTACATGAGGAGACGGAGGATCTTACCTTATGCAGACACAACTTCTTGTTGTCCAAACAGTATCTGCTTAGGTGTCTTCGCAGTAATCATCCCAACCACAGTCTTTTGGACAGGATGACTCCGCCCAGGCAAATCAGGTACGTTCGTCATGATCTAGATAGAAAGAGCCAGCGGTACAAGTGGGAACCCTCAGATCGTCGAAACTAGCGGGCAGGTCTAAACGATATTCACGCTATTGAAGTCACAGCAGCAATATCCAGCTATACCGTGAATGTCGTGCTAGGGGAGCACATCCCAAGGAGATTTCACCAGAGGAGAAGGCGCTACCTCGGCAGACTCGCGTGTTTCTGGCTCAGCTGAGATCCGGATTATGCAGCCTCCTCAATTTGCATTTGGCGCGAATTGACGCTAACGTTCCGGACGTTTGTCCCACCTGCCCATATGACGTGCTGCACCCCTTCAATTGTCCGGCCAAGCCCACTCAGCCGATCCCCAGGTCTCTATGGACGCATTCAGTTCAAATGGCGCATTTCCTTCAATTGAATATCGAAGCAGATCCCCCATAGACGAATAAAACTTACAATACTACATATATTGTTGTTACAACATCAACCAGTCTTCGAGTTTCGGGACATAACTACTGATGATTGACTCAGATGGTCGTTTACCTTGCCAAAGCCAGTAGTACAAATTGTCTGAAAAAGAGATAAAACCAAAAAAAAGACATTAACTTATCATAATAGCTGTCTAAAATCGTCATTACAATTATATAAAGTAAACCTATACAATACATTTTCGGCCAAAATTATGTACGTCCGGTTTTCGGCAATGCCCATTGAGCGAGCTAGCGGCGTTGCATTTCGTCGTCCTGCTTGAATTCTTTCGGGAATATCGCCGGGTTAACTTTCCGACCGTGCTTTATATGATTGTACGCAAAAAAAGTATGGTTGCGGAACAATATTCGAAGAGCATAATACTCTTGTTGGGTATATGGTTGAGGCATCATCGTATTATTATCCTCTATGCAGATCTATCTGCAACGTACACACATGAACTCGATTTCGATGAACTTCCGAGATTTTTCGACTCAATTTCGACACATTTAGCTTACTTGAAAGAGTTAAAAAAAGGGTTATGACTTGAGCAGTTTTTTATTCTGGTTCGAGACCTTTTTGTTGCTTCTTCTTTTTAATAATCAACGTAAAAAGAAGTAATTGGTGAAATGTATTTGCTACGATTGCCAGGCAGACTGTACAGCTGTTTCTAAACCCGCCAAGGTTTTTCTTCAGCAGTCTTTGGCAACGACTACTTCGGCAACAAATCAAATGACTTATACGGGAGACTCCCTGGCGGGAGAAAAACCTTGGCGGGAAGAAAAATCTTGGCGGGTTTAGCAACAGCTGTACAGTCTGCCTTTCAACCGTAGCAAATACATTTCACCAATTTCTTTTTTTTACGTTGATTCTGAAAAAGAAGCAACAAAAAGGTCTTGAACCAGAATACAAAACTGCTCAAGTCATAATAATGATAAAAGACCGAATAAATAAAAACAAAAAAGAAAACACTGTTAAAAAAAAGAGTTTTCAAACCTACAGGTTTACGATGTAAATCGCTCTCTAGTCGTTTACATATAAAAAAGATATGCTGTATACCTTTAACAGTTTTATAAGATTTAATTTTACGATTTGGACGGGTGATGTTAAATTTGTATGATGCTGGACACTAACACTAATCCATAGTCCTTTTCTAATAATCAATGTATTTATATGCTAAGAGGTTAGTATTATTTACCTTATCTAACAAAAAGTGGTTCAACAGTAATTAAATTTAAATTAAATGTTTTCTGACCTAATATTCAAAAATGTACGTATACTTAGCACGGACATAAATACTGTTACAAAATTGAACACACCCTTTTCAATAGTAGAACTGAACATACCCCGTTAATGTCATATGGGTTTTGAAAGCTAACCTCAATAGCGTAAGTCTGTAACGGGACTTTAAAATTGTTTCAACTTTCATCATGGAGTGGTCAGATAATGAGAACCGTATTAGGCCGAAAGTCTCAATTTTTAGTCGGCGTTTTCGATATTTTCGTTCATATCCGATTGAATGACTCCGTTCTAAGATTTTGGCAATGTATCACTGCGGTTATAGTTTGGAGAATTTTTTGGTAGTTTTGTCCAACAATTTGGTGCCAGAGGCCAAATTGACAACCCTGGTTCAATGTTGCAAGCGCTCTATTCTTTTAATTTTGATTTGAATAAAAGCATATTCCTCATGCTTTAGCCTTTCAGTGGGATCAAAATCAAATTAGCTGGATAAGTGGAAAACTGTATTAGTGGGATACCTTTTTAAGTGGGAAGAAGCAGACGGTCCCTTGCGATCCACTTATCCAGGTTCTACTGAATTGTTCGAAATTAGAAAAAAATACTATTTGTTCTAACTTTAAAAAGCAAACACAACTTTTTGCTGCACTACGATCATTCTTTTGCAAAACAAATGCGATATTTACCAAATAACGTTTCATTGTTAAGAATCTATAGAATGCGTATAGTTAACGTCAAACGGATGCAAAATAATAACAGGAGTTGATTCAGCTGTTCAACGAAGATATTGGATTTCGCTGCATGCAATTCTTAAATACTGACAATAAGAACAGAGCTTTTGTGCAACTGCACAAAGGGAGCACTTTAACAATTCAAATTTATTTGGAAAATATAGCATTTATTTTGTAGAAGAATGGTCGTGTTGAAACAAAAAGTGGTATTTGCTTTTTAAAGTAAGAACAAATACTGGTTTTTCCCAATTTCGAACATATAAATAGTTCGGGTTTACTTCTGTTTTCCATCAGTTAATTCGGTCTTTTCGAACCACTAACAATAACTTCGTTCATTATCAAGATGAAATTCGCCGCAATCCTCACTTTTGCTGTAGTCTTGTGCAGTTTCCTGCAATTTTCCCAAGCTGATGATAGTTGCCGGTATGCCAAACGCCAAGTATGTAAGACCAACAGTGTCGGCATGAGGGATTGCATTTGCTACAATGATTAAATTATTGGATATACAACAAAGGACATCACATTATGACTTTAAAAATAAACGGAAATAAAAGTTTTTAACAGTTTAAAATTTTGTCCAATATCGTTTATAAGGTCCTTTGAACACATTATCACGTTATTAGGTCCTTTTTTTACATTACGTGTCCTTAAGCTCTGATTGCAGCTGCAAACGAAATTCAAATTTAACGGATATCATGCCGTAAAGAAATAGGGTGCATTTCAATTGTATAAGCGAATAACGTAATAGGACCTTCGCTTACATAAGCTGCGTTCTTTTCAGGCTACTAAACCAGCACTTGTACGGAAGTTACTCCGTTAGCAAACGAGTTGGCCTTAAGTTGCTAAAGAAACGAGTTAGAGTTACCACACTTATTTTACAAACAAAAACACATACGAGGGCTGCTATATATATTTCTGGCCTAATAATGAAAATGCAAATATTTATCATCATTGTTTTTCAAAGTATTCTCTAGCATGATTTATATACTTTTGTCATAAAAGTCATTGATTTGTTAGTGCATATTTTGTTTAAATAAAATGTTTTAATGCATATTTGGGTCAAAATCTCCTATGCGAATTTTTCAGAAATGCAAATATTTGTTCAACGAAAAAACGTCAAAAATAATTAAAAAAAAGTCCGAAGCAACTTGCCTGCACATATTCAAATTATGGATTTACACACAAAAAAAGATTTGGTTCCAGAACCGAATTTTTTCGTCATCCCAATGATTGAGGTTGCATGCACCTCGAATATGCCATTAGTACAACCGCATTTTAGTTGGTGCTCTGTGAAGTTCAGCAATTTTAACTGAAGTATGGGTAGAAAATACGAAGAAAATAATTTTTGGATCCAACTTGTTTAACAAAGAAATTTGAATTTTTTAGTTGTGGCAAAAAGCTGTTTCTTGAAGTACCTAGTGGGGTCATAAACACTGTTACATCATTGAACACACCCATTTCACTAGTAGAACTGAACATACTCCGTTAAAGTCATATGGGTTTTGAAAGCTATCCTCTATAGCGTTAG
The DNA here is from genome assembly GCA_963513945.1 of Hydrotaea diabolus. Lineage (NCBI taxonomy): Eukaryota > Metazoa > Arthropoda > Insecta > Diptera > Muscidae > Hydrotaea > Hydrotaea diabolus. Next base: position 45,392,200 of record OY740717.1, on the reverse strand, counting down.
TCTGTAACGGGATTTTAAATTTGTTTTAACTTCCATCATGGAGTGGTCAGATAATGAGAACCGTATCGCTGAAATAGCGCTTTTTAAGTGTGAAATGAAAATTGACTGCAGCTTTAAAAAAAAAAGGATTGAGAAATGCAAACGTCTTTTGGTGAAGCACGCTGATAACTTGCACAGAAAAATTTTGTTCACCGATGAAAACATTTTTACCGTTCAGAAAAAATTTAACAAGCAAAATGATAGAGTGTATGCGCGGTCATCTAAGGAAGCATCTGAGCTGATCCCAAGGTTGGAAAAGGGTCATCACCCAGCTTCAGTCATGGTTTGATGAGATGTCTCTTACGATGGGGTCACTGATCTGCATTTCTGCGAACAAGGAGTCACAACATCGGCCGAAGTTTACAAAAAAACCGTTTTGGAAGCTGCTGTGAATCCTCTTAACAATTCCCTGTTCCAAAACCAGCCATGGACTTTCCAGCAGGATTCTGGCTTCGAAACAATTTGCCAGCGTTCATTTCCTCTGAAGAATGGCCCTCAGGTAGTCCAGATTTGAACCCATTGGATTACAAATTGTGGACGGTTTTAGAGGACAAGGTTTGTCACAAAAGATACCCCAACATTGGATCTCTTAAGACTGCTTTGGTTCGTGCTGTGGCCAATTTTCCAATGGACGAGGTTCGTGCAGCTATTGACGATTGGCCAGTGCTACTTAAAGCGTGAGTAAAGGCAAAAGGCGGACATTTCGAATAAGTAGATTCTTTTTGGATACAATATACATACATCAATAAATATGTTAAAAAATATTTGGTCCAAAAACATTCAGTACTTTTTATTTTACAGCATAAAACGTGTGTAACAGTATTTATGTCCCTACTAAGTATACGATGGAATATAAATAATTCCGTAACTCTTCCAACTTCCCTTGTAGTTATACTCGTATGAAATGCAACACTGCTCCCATCAAGCACCAGCTGTTAGTAGACTACTGTACAATTTTGAGGAAAATCCGCCATTAAGTTTGTTTATTTTAAACAGCTGTTCAGAACATACAACTTCGTGGATATTGTTAAAAATGGAAAAAAGTGAATTGCGAGCGCGCATTAAACATTATTTTTTGCGGAAAAAACCGTCAATCAGTCCAAGAAAAAGCTTAATAAATACTAGTGGGTATCTGCACCATCGATTTCAATCGTAAAAAAGTGGGTTACTGACTTTCGTTGTGGTCGCACAAGTACAAATGGCGCTCGACGGCCAATTGAGGTCAAAACACCCGAAAATGGCAAAAAAAACCACGATATGGTGGTGGCCGATCGAAAAGTAAAAGTGCGTGAGATTTTTAATGCCAAAACGCATTTCATATGGCAGTGTGGTTTCGATTTTACATGATCAGTTGGGCTTAAGAAAGCTGTCAGCAAGATGCCTGCCGCGTTTGCACTCACCTTCAATGGATTTTTAAGAGCTGTTTAAAAGAGTTTTTGCGACGTTTTGTAACTATGGATGAAACATTTGTCCATTACAACACCCCGGAGACCAAGCAGCAGTCTAAACAATGGGTTTCTCCGGGTGAACCGGCTCCAAAGAAGGCCAAGGTGACTTTGTCGGTCAATAAGGTGATGGCAACAGTTTTCTGGGATGCACGCGGTACAATCCACATCGATTTCCTTCAAAAGGGAGAAACAATAAACGGCGAATATTATGCCAACTTATTGGACCGATTTAACAAGGACTTAAAAAAAACGACCCCATATAAGCCAAGAAAAAAGTTCCTTTTCATCAAAATAATGCACACATGCGCAATCTCAATGGCAAAATTGCATCATAAATCTCCGGATTTAGTCCCCAGTGACTTTTTCCTATTTCCAAACCTAAAGAAATCGCTCGCTGGAAAGAGCTCCAACGATGATATTATTGATCAAACAAATTTTTGGAATGAATACAAAAATTGGAGAATTATTGGACCAAGTGTATTTAGCTAAAAGGAGATTATGTTGAAAAATAAAATTATTTTGTTTTTTCAAAAAAAACAGTGTTTTATTCGAAAAGTCATGGAATCACTGATATGCCCTCGTAGAACATACAACTTCTGTTTATTTTTCCAAACAAAAGTTCGAGGGAAAGCAAAGTGCACTGGGTTACAGCGAATTATTTATAAAGGGTGAATAATTTTGAGGTTCCCTACTTTAAAGAAAAAAAAAAACAGAAAATTCAAATTGAATGGGAAATGTTTATTATCTTTTGAAAGAACATTCTGTGGCATTTATTTTTTGAAGATTATGTCTATCAAATGTGGGCCGCGGCTACGTCTCAGAGTCCAATTTACGATGACTCGTTCGAGCATTTCGACTGGTAACTGGCGAATGACATGCGTGATGTTTTGCTCCAAGGCCTGAATCGAAGCGGATTTGTCCGCATAAACTTAAGACTTTACATATTCCCACAAAAAAAAAAGTCTAACGGTATGGTATCACCGAAGTGTTCTCTCCATAAATCCATTCATTAATGCGATATGTGGGGAGTGGCGCCGCGCCGTCTTGTTGAAACCAAATGTCGCCGAGATCACGAGCTTTAATTTCAGGCATCAAATAGTCGGTTGTCATTGCCATAACGGTCGCCATTGACGGTTACGTTTTTGAAGAAAGATAGACCGATGATCCCACCGGCCCACAAATCACAACAAACCGTTGTTTTTTCTGGATGAAGTGGCAGCCCTTGAGCCACTTCTGGTTGCTCTTCGTCAAAAATGCTGCAATTTTGCTTGTTTACATACCCATTGAGCCAGAAATGTTGGCCGATTATGTTGACCATAAGTTGAACGAAGGGCACGAAACACATTCCCCTCAGAACGCGAAATTCGTCATAAAGTTAAACGATTTGTAAACGTTGTTTAGGCTTAAGACTTTCTATTATCAAATGACAAATAATGCTAAACAAAAATAACATGACAGCGTAACACGACTCACACTTGATCTGTCAAATCACCCTATAGAACAGTCTTTCGAGATTTTGAGAACAAAAAATTAAAATTTATCATAAAATTATCTTAAACTGACATTTTACGTTCACCCTATTGGCTAGAAACTATACTATCTTTAACGGCAAAAGATTTGAGAACAAAGAAAAAATTGTGGTTGGTTGCTATTTTTATGAGCTTGGCTGTAGTTCGATGAAAAAGGTATATCAGCTAAATTGCGTCTATGTTGGGAAACAATGTGATTGCTTCGAAGTCGTTCGCTAAGCAAATTCTTTTGCTAACATGAAAATATTGTTCATCAAAAATAAAGCACCTGTTTTCCTGTGCATTCTTTGCAAATCGCATTTCTTGTTGATCAAATAATTTTAAGCCGTCAACTAATAAATGCGCTTTAGTAGAATTCGTTTGTTTTTGTTCCATTTTTTCGCCTAGAACACGCAGTGGACTTATATTTAATTAACATTGTTCATTAGGGTGGAGTGAAAACATGCTTTTTTTATAATTTGAAAAAGTTAACCTCGGAAAGAGATGTAGTCTGGGGTCCTAAAGAGGGGAAAAATAAAGAAAAAAATTTAAAAAAAATTTTAGGGGTCGCGCCACTCCCTAGAAATTTGGAAATTATCGCTATTTTGTCGTTGATTTTAGAAAAATCCTAAAAATTAACGACTTAACTTATTCGAAATTTAAAAGTTTGAGCTTGTTCAGTGCCCAAACAAAAGTATTTGAGGCAAATATGAGGATAATCGACTAATATTTGTAGCTTTGGTGGCGATTTCATTGTTCAGTCAATTTTCTGAAGAAGGAACGATTTGACTTATTTTACTTTTTGAAATTTTTGAACAATGAGAAAAAATTTTTTAAATTTTTTCATGCCCTTATTTCATTGTTTACGCTATTGCAAACATTTATTGACATAAAACTTTTTAGGATTTTTCTAAAATCAACGCCAAAATAGCGATAATTTCCAAATTTCTAGGGAGTGGCGCGACCCCTAAAATTTTTTTTAAATTTTTTTCTTTATTTTTCCCCTCATTAGGACCCCAGACTACATCTCTTTCCGAGGTTAACTTTTTTTTTTTGAATTTCACTCCACCCTATTGTTCATATTCCTGGTATCGCAACAATATATTTTTTGTTTTGACAAAAACAATTTTTTTCAAATACACGCTTACCGACACATTAGGGTTTGCCCAACAGCACCATTCCTACTACTTTCGGTACTTTTGCAACCTCATATTGTCCAAGTCCATGTCATCTAATTCCGGCCATAAAATGTTGTGAGAAAGGTTCATTCGCTGTGCAGAATTAGAGGATGTTTCGGCCTTATCCACTCTTTATTCCACAGCAACAAAACTCACCAGTTGGGCCAGACATATTGGACTACCATCTTCCCCAAAATCCTCCGCATCACATTGGACAGCCTTTTTTCTGATCCTCTGCACATGCTACATCTATCAGCGATAAGCTAAAAAGTAGGAACAAGGTACTCAAGTCACTTGCCGGCAGTACTTTAAGAGCCGACAAAGAAACCTCTTTGACCTCTTATAAAGCGATAGGTCGGTCTGTAGCGAGCTACGCAGCGCCGGTGTGGCCCGCGAGTCTGAATACGACGCAGTAAAAGAATATCAGACTTGCTAGAATGCCGTCCTGAAAATATCAACAGAGTGTTTCCTTATGTCTTCTAAAAACCATCTACATGAGGAGACGGAGGATCTTACCTTATGCAGACACAACTTCTTGTTGTCCAAACAGTATCTGCTTAGGTGTCTTCGCAGTAATCATCCCAACCACAGTCTTTTGGACAGGATGACTCCGCCCAGGCAAATCAGGTACGTTCGTCATGATCTAGATAGAAAGAGCCAGCGGTACAAGTGGGAACCCTCAGATCGTCGAAACTAGCGGGCAGGTCTAAACGATATTCACGCTATTGAAGTCACAGCAGCAATATCCAGCTATACCGTGAATGTCGTGCTAGGGGAGCACATCCCAAGGAGATTTCACCAGAGGAGAAGGCGCTACCTCGGCAGACTCGCGTGTTTCTGGCTCAGCTGAGATCCGGATTATGCAGCCTCCTCAATTTGCATTTGGCGCGAATTGACGCTAACGTTCCGGACGTTTGTCCCACCTGCCCATATGACGTGCTGCACCCCTTCAATTGTCCGGCCAAGCCCACTCAGCCGATCCCCAGGTCTCTATGGACGCATTCAGTTCAAATGGCGCATTTCCTTCAATTGAATATCGAAGCAGATCCCCCATAGACGAATAAAACTTACAATACTACATATATTGTTGTTACAACATCAACCAGTCTTCGAGTTTCGGGACATAACTACTGATGATTGACTCAGATGGTCGTTTACCTTGCCAAAGCCAGTAGTACAAATTGTCTGAAAAAGAGATAAAACCAAAAAAAAGACATTAACTTATCATAATAGCTGTCTAAAATCGTCATTACAATTATATAAAGTAAACCTATACAATACATTTTCGGCCAAAATTATGTACGTCCGGTTTTCGGCAATGCCCATTGAGCGAGCTAGCGGCGTTGCATTTCGTCGTCCTGCTTGAATTCTTTCGGGAATATCGCCGGGTTAACTTTCCGACCGTGCTTTATATGATTGTACGCAAAAAAAGTATGGTTGCGGAACAATATTCGAAGAGCATAATACTCTTGTTGGGTATATGGTTGAGGCATCATCGTATTATTATCCTCTATGCAGATCTATCTGCAACGTACACACATGAACTCGATTTCGATGAACTTCCGAGATTTTGTGAGTATTTTTCGACTCAATTTCGACACATTTAGCTTACTTGAAAGAGTTAAAAAAAGGGTTATGACTTGAGCAGTTTTTTATTCTGGTTCGAGACCTTTTTGTTGCTTCTTCTTTTTAATAATCAACGTAAAAAGAAGTAATTGGTGAAATGTATTTGCTACGATTGCCAGGCAGACTGTACAGCTGTTTCTAAACCCGCCAAGGTTTTTCTTCAGCAGTCTTTGGCAACGACTACTTCGGCAACAAATCAAATGACTTATACGGGAGACTCCCTGGCGGGAGAAAAACCTTGGCGGGAAGAAAAATCTTGGCGGGTTTAGCAACAGCTGTACAGTCTGCCTTTCAACCGTAGCAAATACATTTCACCAATTTCTTTTTTTTACGTTGATTCTGAAAAAGAAGCAACAAAAAGGTCTTGAACCAGAATACAAAACTGCTCAAGTCATAATAATGATAAAAGACCGAATAAATAAAAACAAAAAAGAAAACACTGTTAAAAAAAAGAGTTTTCAAACCTACAGGTTTACGATGTAAATCGCTCTCTAGTCGTTTACATATAAAAAAGATATGCTGTATACCTTTAACAGTTTTATAAGATTTAATTTTACGATTTGGACGGGTGATGTTAAATTTGTATGATGCTGGACACTAACACTAATCCATAGTCCTTTTCTAATAATAAATGTATTTATATGCTAAGAGGTTAGTATTATTTACCTTATCTAACAAAAAGTGGTTCAACAGTAATTAAATTTAAATTAAATGTTTTCTGACCGTAATATTCAAAAATGTACGTATACTTAGCACGGACATAAATACTGTTACAAAATTGAACACACCCTTTTCAATAGTAGAACTGAACATACCCCGTTAATGTCATATGGGTTTTGAAAGCTAACCTCAATAGCGTAAGTCTGTAACGGGACTTTAAAATTGTTTCAACTTTCATCATGGAGTGGTCAGATAATGAGAACCGTATTAGGCCGAAAGTCTCAATTTTTAGTCGGCGTTTTCGATATTTTCGTTCATATCCGATTGAATGACTCCGTTCTAAGATTTTGGCAATGTATCACTGCGGTTATAGTTTGGAGAATTTTTTGGTAGTTTTGTCCAACAATTTGGTGCCAGAGGCCAAATTGACAACCCTGGTTCAATGTTGCAAGCGCTCTATTCTTTTAATTTTGATTTGAATAAAAGCATATTCCTCATGCTTTAGCCTTTCAGTGGGATCAAAATCAAATTAGCTGGATAAGTGGAAAACTGTATTAGTGGGATACCTTTTTAAGTGGGAAGAAGCAGACGGTCCCTTGCGATCCACTTATCCAGGTTCTACTGAATTGTTCGAAATTAGAAAAAAATACTATTTGTTCTAACTTTAAAAAGCAAACACAACTTTTTGCTGCACTACGACCATTCTTTTGCAAAACAAATGCGATATTTACCAAATAAAGTTTCATTGTTAAGAATCTATAGAATGCGTATAGTTAACGTCAAACGGATGCAAAATAATAACAGGAGTTGATTCAGCTGTTCAACGAAGATATTGGATTTCGCTGCATGCAATTCTTAAATACTGACAATAAGAACAGAGCTTTTGTGCAACTGCACAAAGGGAGCACTTTAACAATTCAAATTTATTTGGAAAATATAGCATTTATTTTGTAGAAGAATGGTCGTGTTGAAACAAAAAGTGGTATTTGCTTTTTAAAGTAAGAACAAATACTGGTTTTTCCCAATTTCGAACATATAAATAGTTCGGGTTTACTTCTGTTTTCCATCAGTTAATTCGGTCTTTTCGAACCACTAACAATAACTTCGTTCATTATCAAGATGAAATTCGCCGCAATCCTCACTTTTGCTGTAGTCTTGTGCAGTTTCCTGCAATTTTCCCAAGCTGATGATAGTTGCCGCTATGCCAAACGCCAAGTATGTAAGACCAACAGTGTCGGCATGAGGGATTGCATTTGCTACAATGATTAAATTATTGGATATACAACAAAGGACATCACATTATGACTTTAAAAATAAACGGAAATAAAAGTTTTTAACAGTTTAAAATTTTGTCCAATATCGTTTATAAGGTCCTTTGAACACATTATCACGTTATTAGGTCCTTTTTTTACATTACGTGTCCTTAAGCTCTGATTGCAGCTGCAAACGAAATTCAAATTTAACGGATATCGTGCCGTAAAGAAATAGGGTGCATTTCAATTGTATAAGCGAATAACGTAATAGGACCTTCGCTTACATAAGCTGCGTTCTTTTCAGGCTACTAAACCAGCACTTGTACGGAAGTTACTCCGTTAGCAAACGAGTTGGCCTTAAGTTGCTAAAGAAACGAGTTAGAGTTACCACACTTATTTTACAAACAAAAACACATACGAGGGCTGCTATATATATTTCTGGCCTAATAATGAAAATGCAAATATTTATCATTGTTTTTCAAAGTATTCTCTAGCATGATTTATATACTTTTGCATGCGCTCAAACCAATTGTCGAAGCAACTTTTCCACTCCGAGAAAGTGAGACACCTCCAAAACATGGTTTTTGAACGCTTCAACAGCATCTTCTGGCGACGAAAATCGTTGACCACGCATTTTTTTCTTGATGTGCGGGTATAAAATTAAGTCATTGGGTGCCAAGTCAGGGCTGTACGGCGGATGACCCATCTATTCGACGTTTTGGCCGGTCAAAAAGGCGCTGGTTTGAGCCGATGTGTGAGAGCTCGCATTGTCATGGTGCACAATGATTCGTCTTCTCTTGTTCGTTTTTCTCCGAAGACTTCAGGCAAACAAACTGTGGTGTACCACTCAGAATTGACCGTCCTACGTTGCTTAAGCGGAACAGTCGCCACATGACCAGTTTTGCCGAAGAAACAGGCGATCATTTGCTTCCAAGTGCTTCTTCCACGAACAACTTTCGTTGAATTTGGCACGTCTTCGAAGACCCACACGGTCGATTGCTGTTTTGTTTTAAGCTCATACACATAGATTCATGATTCGTCACCTGTGACAATCTTATAAACGTCTTTTGAAGCACCGCGATCGTATTTTTTCAAAATTTCTTTCAACCAATCGACACGAGCCTTCATTTGAGCATTTGTCAAATTGTGCGGGATCCAACGAGAACAAACCTTTTTAACGGCCAGGTGTTCATGCAATATCGAATGTATGCTACTGGAAGAAATTACCAAAGATGTCTCTATCTCACGGTATGTCACATGAGGATCTATCATTATCAGTTTACGCACATCATCAATGTTCTCTGGCACTACGGCCGTTTTTGGACGACCTTCACGACCTTTGTCTCTGAGCGAGCGTCGGCCACGATTGAATTCATTAAACCAGTTTTTTACAGTGCTATGGTGCTTCATCGCCATACCAAGATTTAAGTTCACTTAGTGTTGCCTAGGCCAGATGACACACCCTGCTATATAAAGCCATATGTTTTTCAATTTCTACATTAAGAAGTTTTCAAACGAGAATCGGCAATTTCCAATTTTGGTTTTTTTACACAAGATGGCATAAGTGAAACTATAAATCAACTTTAACTGATGGTTTAAAAAAAAATTCCACATCTGTACAAAGCGAAAGTAAAGCAATTAGTTGATTTGTTACAATCCATAGAATATTTCATTACAATTTTAGTTTTTTTCTTGTCTGTTTACGACGAAGTGACAATCAACCGTCTTGATGTTCAACTATCGTTGGTGTATACAAAGATTAATAATGTTGCCATACTACTCTTAAGTTTTGTTTAATGTTGCCACATTACCAAATTGCAAACTAACTAGGTAACTAAGCTAGTTACCCAAAAGAACATGGCAATTATGTGTGCTAAGACTCGTGAAGTTAACAAAAACGTAGAGTGGGCTATGGCACTTTTTAAACGAAACAGTGAACTCAACATTGGACGACTTTTACAGTGGATAGAGATTATCTATTATCCCAGTGGTGGGAAAACATATTTTTAATATTTTGTTAGAGATATCGATGCGATAGTGGATGGAATGAAACACACCCTGGGTGGTAACAGGCCCCCTATGCAAAATCGCCTTAATAATACAAACATAGTATATTCAATAATTCCATTATATTTGTATTATTAAGGCGATTTTTCAGAGGGCTTGCGGTTAGCTTATTAATATACAGGGCTAGGCGGTTGAAGTGTTGCCAACTTCACGTAGGCAATACCACCAAATCGATAACTCAAATTTACACCAATGACAATGTTTACAAACTACCACAAACATTTGCATCTAAGTTTTATTGAACAAAAGTCAATCGAAGTGACATTCGAACGTAATGTGATTGCCTTATATTTGGCCTGAAAATCACATCTAGCCCATTTTTAGTGAGCTGAGCCATCTCTAAAAGAATAAAATGTTTGTGGATCGCACCATCAATCGTTAAAAATAGGGATCAGAATTCATGCAAATACATATTTATTATCTTTAATCTAAAAGTAACTTTGAGTTAATATCATTGTGAATCAATCATTTTGCAATTAAAAGTCATTGATTTGTTAGTGCATATTTTGTTTAAATAAAATGTTTTAATGCATATTTGGGTCAAAATCTCCTATGCGAATTTTTCAGAAATGCAAATATTTGTTCAACGAAAAAACGTCAAAAAAAATTTAAAAAAAAGTCCGAAGCAACTTGCCTGCACATATTCAAATTATGGATTTACACACAAAAAAAGATTTGGTTCCAGAACCGAATTTTTTCGTCAACCCAATGATTGAGGTTGCATGCACCTCGAATATGCCATTAGTACAACCGCATTTTAGTTGGTGCTCTGTGAAGTTCAGCAATTTTAACTGAAGTATGGGTAGAAAATACGAAGAAAATAATTTTTGGATCCAACTTGTTTAACAAAGAAATTTGAATTTGTTAGTTGTGGCAAAAAGCTGTTTCTTGAAGTACCTAGTGGGGTCATAAACACTGTTACATCATTGAACACACCCATTTCACTAGTAGAACTGAACATACCCCGTTAAAGTCATATGGGTTTTGAAAGCTATCCTCTATAGCGTTAGTCTGTAACGGGATTTTAAATTTGTTTTAACTTCCATCATGGAGTGGTCAGATAATGAGAACCGTATCGCTGAAATAGCGCTTTTTAAGTGTGAAATGAAAATTGACTGCAGCTTTAAAAAAAAAAAGGATTGAGAAATGCAAACGTCTTTTGGTGAAGCACGCTGATAACTTGCACAGAAAAATTTTGTTCACCGATGAAAACATTTTTACCGTTCAGAAAAAATTTAACAAGCAAAATGATAGAGTGTATGCGCGGTCATCTAAGGAAGCATCTGAGCTGATCCCAAGGTTGGAAAAGGGTCATCACCCAGCTTCAGTCATGGTTTGATGAGATGTCTCTTACGATGGGGTCACTGATCTGCATTTCTGCGAACAAGGGGTCACAACATCGGCCGAAGTTTACCAAAAAACCGTTTTGGAAGCTGCTGTGAATCCTCTTAACAATTCCCTGTTCCAAAACCAGCCATGGACTTTCCACCAGGATTCTGCTTCGGCCCATAAGGGAAAAACGTCCCAGGCCTGGCTTCGAAACAATTTGCCAGCGTTCATTTCCTCTGAAGAATGGCCCTCAGGTAGTCCAGATTTGAACCCATTGGATTACAAATTGTGGACGGTTTTAGAGGACAAGGTTAGTCACAAAAGATACCCCAACATTGGATCTCTTAAGACTGCTTTGGTTCGTGCTGTGGCCAATTTTCCAATGGACGAGGTTCGTGCAGCTATTGACGATTGGCCAGTGCTACTTAAAGCGTGAGTAAAGGCAAAAGGCGGACATTTCGAATAAGTAGATTCTTTTTGGATACAATATACATACATCAATAAATATGTTAAAAAATATTTGGTCCAAAAACATTCAGTACTTTTTATTTTACAGCATAAAACGTGTGTAACAGTATTTATGTCCCTACTAAGTATACGATGGAATATAAATAATTCCGTAACTCTTCCAACTTCCCTTGTAGTTATACTCGTATGAAATGCAACACTGCTCCCATCAAGCACCAGCTGTTAGTAGACTACTGTACAATTTTGAGGAAAATCCGCCATTAAGTTTGTTTATTTTAAACAGCTGTTCAGAACATACAACTTCGTGGATATTGTTAAAAATGGAAAAAAGTGAATTGCGAGCGCGCATTAAACATATTTTTTGCGGAAAAAACCGTCAATCAATCCAAGAAAAAGCTTAATAAATACTATGGGGAATCTGCACCATCGATTTCAATCGTAAAAAAGTGGGTTACTGACTTTCGTTGTGGTCGCACAAGTACAAATGGCGCTCGACGGCCAATTGAGGTAAAAACACCCGAAAATGGCAAAAAAAAAAACCACGATATGGTGGTGGCCGATCGAAGAGTAAAAGTGCGTGAGATTTTTAATGCCAAACGCATTTCATATGGCAGTGTGGTTTCGATTTTACATGATCAGTTGGGCTTAAGAAAGCTGTCAGCAAGATGCCTGCCGCGTTTGCACTCACCTTCAATGGATTGTTTAGAGCTGTTTAAAAGAGTTTTTGCGACGTTTTGTAACTGTGGATGAAACATAGGTCCATTACAACACCCCGGAGACCAAGCAGCAGTCTAAACAATAGGTTTCTCCGGGTGAACCGGCTCCAAAGAAGGCCAAGGTGACTTTGTCGGTCAATAAGGTGATAGCAACAGTTTTCTGGGATGCACGCGGTACAATCCACATCGATTTCCTTTAAAAGGGAGAAACAATACACGGCGAATATTATGCCAACTTATTGGACCGATTTAACAAGGACTTAAAAAAAACGACCCCATATAAGCCAAGAAAAAAGTTCCTTTTCATCAAAATAATGCACACATGCGCAATCTCAATGGCAAAATTGCATCATAAATCTCCGGATTTAGTCCCCAGTGACTTTTTCCTATTTCCAAACCTAAAGAAATCGCTCGCTGGAAAGAGCTCCAACGAAAGCAAAGTGCACTGGGTTACAGCGAATTATTTATAAAGGGTGATTAATTTTGAGGTTCCCTACTTAAAAGAAAAAAAAACAGAAAATTCAAATTGAATGGGAAATGTTTATTATCTTTTGAAAGAACATTCTGTGGCATTTATTTTTTGAAGATTATGTCTATCAAATGTGGGCCGCGGCTACGTCTCAGATATAATATATTTTTTGTTTTGACAAAAACAATTTTTTTCAAATACACGCTTACCGACACATTAGGGTTTGCCCAACAGCACCATTCCTACTACTTTCGGTACTTTTGCAACCTCATATTGTCCAAGTCCATGTCATCTAATTCCGGCCATAAAATGTTGTGAGAAAGGTTCATTCGCTGTGCAGAATTAGAGGATGTTTCGGCCTTATCCACTCTTTATTCCACAGCAACAAAACTCACCAGTTGGGCCAGACATATTGGACTACCATCTTCCCCAAAATCCTCGGCATCACATTGGACAGCCTTTTTTCTGATCCTCTGCACATGCTACATCTATCAGCGATAAGCTAAAAAGTAGGAACAAGGTACTCAAGTCACTTGCCGGCAGTACTTTAAGAGCCGACAAAGAAACCTCTTTGACCTCTTATAAAGCGATAGGTCGGTCTGTAGCGAGCTACGCAGCGCCGGTGTGGCCCGCGAGTCTGAATACGACGCAGTAAAAGAATATCAGACTTGCTAGAATGCCGTCCTGAAAATATCAACAGAGTGTTTCCTTATGTCTTCTAAAAACCATCTACATGAGGAGACGGAGGATCTTACCTTATGCAGACACAACTTTTTGTTGTCCAAACAGTATCTGCTTAGGTGTCTTCGCAGTAGTCATCCCAACCACAGTCTTTTGGACTGGATGAATCCGCCAAGGCAAATCAGGTACGTTCGTCATGATCTAGATAGAAAGAGCCAGCGGTACAAGTGGGAACCCTCAGATCGTCGAAACTAGCAGGCAGGTCTAAACGATATTCACGCTATTGAAGTCACAGCAGCAATATCCAGCTATACCGTGAATGTCGTGCTAGGGGAGCACATCCCAAGGAGATTTCACCAGAGGAGAAGGCGCTACCTCGGCAGACTCGCGTGTTTCTGGCTCAGCTGAGATCCGGATTATGCAGCCTCATCAATTTGTATTTGGCGCGAATTGACGCTAACGTTCCGGACGTTTGTCCCACCTGCCATCAGGGACCATATGGCGTGCTACACCCCTTCAATTGTCCGGCCAAGCCCACTCAGCCGATCCCCAGGTCTCTATGGACGCATTCAGTTCAAATGGCGCATTTCCTTCAATTGAATATCGAAGCAGATCCCCCATAGACGAATAAAACTTACAATACTACATATATTGTTGTTACAACATCAACCAGTCTTCGAGTTTCGGGACATAACTACTGATGATTGACTCAGTCGTTTACCTTGCCAAAGCCAGTAGTACAAATTGTCTGAAAAAGAGATAAAACCAAAAAAAAGACATTAACTTATCATAATAGCTGTCTAAGATCTTCATTACAATTATATAAAGTAAACCTATACAATACATTTTCGGCCAAAATTATGTACGTCCGGTTTTCGGCAATGCCCATTGAGCGAGCTAGCGGCGTTGCATTTCGTCGTCCTGCTTGAATTCTTTCGGGAATATCGCCGGGTTAACTTTCCGACCGTGCTTTATATGATTGTACGCAAAAAAAGTATGGTTGCGGAACAATATTCGAAGAGCATAATACTCTTGTTGGGTATATGGTTGAGGCATCATCGTATTATTATCCTCTATGCAGATCTATCTGCAACGTACACACATGAACTCGATTTCGATGAACTTCCGAGATTTTGTGAGTATTTTTCGACTCAATTTCGACACATTTAGCTTACTTGAAAGAGTTAAAAAAAGGGTTATGACTTGAGCAGTTTTTTATTCTGGTTCGAGACCTTTTTGTTGCTTCTTCTTTTTAATAATCAACGTAAAAAGAAGTAATTGGTGAAATGTATTTGCTACGATTGCCAGGCAGACTGTACAGCTGTTTCTAAACCCGCCAAGGTTTTTCTTCAGCAGTCTTTGGCAACGACTACTTCGGCAACAAATCAAATGACTTATACGGGAGACTCCCTGGCGGGAGAAAAACCTTGGCGGGAAGAAAAATCTTGGCGGGTTTAGCAACAGCTGTACAGTCTGCCTTTCAACCGTAGCAAATACATTTCACCAATTTCTTTTTTTTACGTTGATTCTGAAAAAGAAGCAACAAAAAGGTCTTGAACCAGAATACAAAACTGCTCAAGTCATAATAATGATAAAAGACCGAATAAATAAAAACAAAAAAGAAAACACTGTTAAAAAAAAGAGTTTTCAAACCTACAGGTTTACGATGTAAATCGCTCTCTAGTCGTTTACATATAAAAAAGATATGCTGTATACCTTTAACAGTTTTATAAGATTTAATTTTACGATTTGGACGGGTGATGTTAAATTTGTATGATGCTGGACACTAACACTAATCCATAGTCCTTTTCTAATAATAAATGTATTTATATGCTAAGAGGTTAGTATTATTTACCTTATCTAACAAAAAGTGGTTCAACAGTAATTAAATTTAAATTAAATGTTTTCTGACCTAATATTCAAAAATTTACGTATACTTAGCACGGACATAAATACTGTTACAAAATTGAACACACCCTTTTCAATAGTAGAACTGAACATACCCCGTTAATGTCATATGGGTTTTGAAAGCTAACCTCAATAGCGTAAGTCTGTAACGGGACTTTAAAATTGTTTCAACTTTCATCATGGAGTGGTCAGATAATGAGAACCGTATTAGGCCGAAAGTCTCAATTTTTAGTCGGCGTTTTCGATATTTTCGTTCATATCCGATTGAATGACTCCGTTCTAAGATTTTGGCAATGTATCACTGCGGTTATAGTTTGGAGAATTTTTTGGTAGTTTTGTCCAACAATTTGGTGCCAGAGGCCAAATTGACAACCCTGGTTCAATGTTGCAAGCGCTCTATTCTTTTAATTTTGATTTGAATAAAAGCATATTCCTCATGCTTTAGCCTTTCAGTGGGATCAAAATCAAATTAGCTGGATAAGTGGAAAACTGTATTAGTGGGATACCTTTTTAAGTGGGAAGAAGCAGACGGTCCCTTGCGATCCACTTATCCAGGTTCTACTGAATTGTTCGAAATTAGAAAAAAATACTATTTGTTCTAACTTTAAAAAGCAAACACAACTTTTTGCTGCACTACGACCATTCTTTTGCAAAACAAATGCGATATTTACTAAATAACGTTTCATTGTTAAGAATCTATAGAATGCGTATAGTTAACGTCAAACGGATGCAAAATAATAACAGGAGTTGATTCAGCTGTTCAACGAAGATATTGGATTTCGCTGCATGCAATTCTTAAATACTGACAATAAGAACAGAGCTTTTGTGCAACTGCACAAAGGGAGCACTTTAACAATTCAAATTTATTTGGAAAATATAGCATTTATTTTGTAGAAGAATGGTCGTGTTGAAACAAAAAGTGGTATTTGCTTTTTAAAGTAAGAACAAATACTGGTTTTTCCCAATTTCGAACATATAAATAGTTCGGGTTTACTTCTGTTTTCCATCAGTTAATTCGGTCTTTTCGAACCACTAACAATAACTTCGTTCATTATCAAGATGAAATTCGCCGCAATCCTCACTTTTGCTGTAGTCTTGTGCAGTTTCCTGCAATTTTCCCAAGCTGATGATAGTTGCCGCTATGCCAAACGCCAAGTATGTAAGACCAACAGTGTCGGCATGAGGGATTGCATTTGCTACAATGATTAAATTATTGGATATACAACAAAGGACATCACATTATGACTTTAAAAATAAACGGAAATAAAAGTTTTTAACAGTTTAAAATTTTGTCCAATATCGTTTATAAGGTCCTTTGAACACATTATCACGTTATTAGGTCCTTTTTTTACATTACGTGTCCTTAAGCTCTGATTGCAGCTGCAAACGAAATTCAAATTTAACGGATATCGTGCCGTAAAGAAATAGGGTGCATTTCAATTGTATAAGCGAATAACGTAATAGGACCTTCGCTTACATAAGCTGCGTTCTTTTCAGGCTACTAAACCAGCACTTGTACGGAAGTTACTCCGTTAGCAAACGAGTTGGCCTTAAGTTGCTAAAGAAACGAGTTAGAGTTACCACACTTATTTTACAAACAAAAACACATACGAGGGCTGCTATATATATTTCTGGCCTAATAATGAAAATGCAAATATTTATCATCATTGTTTTTCAAAGTATTCTCTAGCATGATTTATATACTTTTGTCATAAAAGTCATTGATTTGTTAGTGCATATTTTGTTTAAATAAAATGTTTTAATGCATATTTGGGTCAAAATCTCCTATGCGAATTTTTCAGAAATGCAAATATTTGTTCAACGAAAAAACGTCAAAAATAATTAAAAAAAAGTCCGAAGCAACTTGCCTGCACATATTCAAATTATGGATTTACACACAAAAAAAGATTTGGTTCCAGAACCGAATTTTTTCGTCATCCCAATGATTGAGGTTGCATGCACCTCGAATATGCCATTAGTACAACCGCATTTTAGTTGGTGCTCTGTGAAGTTCAGCAATTTTAACTGAAGTATGGGTAGAAAATACGAAGAAAATAATTTTTGGATCCAACTTGTTTAACAAAGAAATTTGAATTTTTTAGTTGTGGCAAAAAGCTGTTTCTTGAAGTACCTAGTGGGGTCATAAACACTGTTACATCATTGAACACACCCATTTCACTAGTAGAACTGAACATACCCCGTTAAAGTCATATGGGTTTTGAAAGCTATCCTCTATAGCGTTAGTCTGTAACGGGATTTTAAATTTGTTTTAACTTCCATCATGGAGTGGTCAGATAATGAGAACCGTATCGCTGAAATAGCGCTTTTTAAGTGTGAAATGAAAATTGACTGCAGCTTTAAAAAAAAAAGGATTGAGAAATGCAAACGTCTTTTGGTGAAGCACGCTGATAACTTGCACAGAAAAATTTTGTTCACCGATGAAAACATTTTTACCGTTCAGAAAAAATTTAACAAGCAAAATGATAGAGTGTATGCGCGGTCATCTAAGGAAGCATCTGAGCTGATCCCAAGGTTGGAAAAGGGTCATCACCCAGCTTCAGTCATGGTTTGATGAGATGTCTCTTACGATGGGGTCACTGATCTGCATTTCTGCGAACAAGGAGTCACAACATCGGCCGAAGTTTACAAAAAAACCGTTTTGGAAGCTGCTGTGAATCCTCTTAACAATTCCCTGTTCCAAAACCAGCCATGGACTTTCCAGCAGGATTCTGGCTTCGAAACAATTTGCCAGCGTTCATTTCCTCTGAAGAATGGCCCTCAGGTAGTCCAGATTTGAACCCATTGGATTACAAATTGTGGACGGTTTTAGAGGACAAGGTTTGTCACAAAAGATACCCCAACATTGGATCTCTTAAGACTGCTTTGGTTCGTGCTGTGGCCAATTTTCCAATGGACGAGGTTCGTGCAGCTATTGACGATTGGCCAGTGCTACTTAAAGCGTGAGTAAAGGCAAAAGGCGGACATTTCGAATAAGTAGATTCTTTTTGGATACAATATACATACATCAATAAATATGTTAAAAAATATTTGGTCCAAAAACATTCAGTACTTTTTATTTTACAGCATAAAACGTGTGTAACAGTATTTATGTCCCTACTAAGTATACGATGAAATATAAATAATTCCGTAACTCTTCCAACTTCCCTTGTAGTTATACTCGTATGAAATGCAACACTGCTCCCATCAAGCACCAGCTGTTAGTAGACTACTGTACAATTTTGAGGAAAATCCGCCATTAAGTTTGTTTATTTTAAACAGCTGTTCAGAACATACAACTTCGTGGATATTGTTAAAAATGGAAAAAAGTGAATTGCGAGCGCGCATTAAACATTATTTTTTGCGGAAAAAACCGTCAATCAGTCCAAGAAAAAGCTTAATAAATACTAGTGGGTATCTGCACCATCGATTTCAATCGTAAAAAAGTGGGTTACTGACTTTCGTTGTGGTCGCACAAGTACAAATGGCGCTCGACGGCCAATTGAGGTCAAAACACCCGAAAATGGCAAAAAAAAAACCACGATATGGTGGTGGCCGATCGAAGAGTAAAAGTGCGTGAGATTTTTAATGCCAAACGCATTTCATATGGCAGTGTGGTTTCGATTTTACATGATCAGTTGGGCTTAAGAAAGCTGTCAGCAAGATGCCTGCCGCGTTTGCACTCACCTTCAATGGATTTTTAAGAGCTGTTTAAAAGAGTTTTTGCGACGTTTTGTAACTGTGGATGAAACATAGGTCCATTACAACACCCCGGAGACCAAGCAGCAGTCTAAACAATGGGTTTCTCCGGGTGAACCGGCTCCAAAGAAGGCCAAGATGACTTTGTCGGTCAATAAGGTGATGGCAACAGTTTTCTGGGATGCACGCGGTACAATCCACATCGATTTCCTTCAAAAGGGAGAAACAATAAACGGCGAATATTATGCCAACTTATTGGACCGATTTAACAAGGACTTAAAAAAAACGACCCCATATAAGCCAAGAAAAAAGTTCCTTTTCATCAAAATAATGCACACATGCGCAATCTCAATGGCAAAATTGCATCATAAATCTCCGGATTTAGTCCCCAGTGACTTTTTCCTATTTCCAAACCTAAAGAAATCGCTCGCTGGAAAGAGCTCCAACGAAAGCAAAGTGCACTGGGTTACAGCAAATTATTTATAAAGGGTGATTAATTTTGAGGTTCCCTACTTTAAAGAAAAAAAAAAACAGAAAATTCAAATTGAATGGGAAATGTTTATTATCTTTTGAAAGAACATTCTGTGGCATTTATTTTTTGAAGATTATGTCTATCAAATGTGGGCCGCGGCTACGTCTCAGAGTCCAATTTACGATGACTCGTTCGAGCATTTCGACTGGTAACTGGCGAATGACATGCGTGATGTTTTGCTCCAAGGTCTGAATCGAAGCGGATTTGTCCGCATAAACTTAAGACTTTACATATCCCCACAAAAAAAAGTCTAACGGTGTGGAATCACCGTAGTGTTCTCTCCATAAATCCATTCATTAATGTGATATGTGGGAAGTGGCGCCGCGCCGTCTTGTTGAAACCAAATGTCGCCGAGATCACGAGCTTTAATTTCAGGCATCAAATAGTCGGTTGTCATTGCCATAACGGTCGCCATTGACGGTTACGTTTTTGAAGAAAGATGGACCGATGATCCCACCGGCCCACAAATCACAACAAACCGTTGTTTTTTCTGGATGAAGTGGCAGCCCTTGAGCCACTTCTGGTTGCTCTTCGTCCCAAATGCTGCAATTTTGCTTGTTTACATACCCATTGAGCCAGAAATGTTGGCCGATTATGTTGACCATAAGTTGAACGAAGGGGACGAAACACATTCCCCGCAGAACGTGAAATTCGTCATTAAGTTAAACGATTTGTAAACGTTGTTTAGGCTTAAGACTTTCTATTATCAAATGACAAATAATACTAAACAAAAATAACATGACAGCGTAACACGACTCACACTTGATCTGTCAAATCACCCTATAGAACAGTCTTTCGAGATTTTGAGAACAAAAAATTAAAATTTATCATAAAATTATCTTAAACTGACATTTTACGTTCACCCTATTGGCTAGAAACTATACTATCTTTAACGGCAAAAGATTTGAGAACAAAGAAAAAATTGTGGTTGGTTGCTATTTTTATGAGCTTGGCTGTAGTTCGATGAAAAAGGTATATCAGCTAAATTGCGTCTATGTTGGGAAACAATGTGATTGCTTCGAAGTCGTTCGCTAAGCAAATTCTTTTGCTAACATGAAAAGATTGTTCAACAAAAATAAAGCACCTGTTTTCCTGTGCATTCTTTGCAAATCGCATTTCTTGTTGATCAAATAATTTTAAGCCGTCAACTAATAAATGCGCTTTAGTAGAATTCGTTTGTTTTTGTTCCATTTTTTCGCCTAGAACACGCAGTGGACTTATATTTATTTAACATTGTTCATATTCCTGGTATCGCAACAATATATTTTTTGTTTTGACAAAAACAATTTTTTTCAAATACACGCTTACCGACACATTAGGGTTTGCCCAACAGCACCATTCCTACTACTTTCGGTACTTTTGCAACCTCATATTGTCCAAGTCCATGTCATCTAATTCCGGCCATAAAATGTTGTGAGAAAGGTTCATTCGCTGTGCAGAATTAGAGGATGTTTCGGCCTTATCCACTCTTTATTCCACAGCAACAAAACTCACCAGTTGGGCCAGACATATTGGACTACCATCTTCCCCAAAATCCTCGGCATCACATTGGACAGCCTTTTTTCTGATCCTCTGCACATGCTACATCTATCAGCGATAAGCTAAAAAGTAGGAACAAGGTACTCAAGTCACTTGCCGGCAGTACTTTAAGAGCCGACAAAGAAACCTCTTTGACCTCTTATAAAGCGATAGGTCGGTCTGTAGCGAGCTACGCAGCGCCGGTGTGGCCCGCGAGTCTGAATACGACGCAGTAAAAGAATATCAGACTTGCTAGAATGCCGTCCTGAAAATATCAACAGAGTGTTTCCTTATGTCTTCTAAAAACCATCTACATGAGGAGACGGAGGATCTTACCTTATGCAGACACAACTTCTTGTTGTCCAAACAGTATCTGCTTAGGTGTCTTCGCAGTAGTCATCCCAACCACAGTCTTTTGGACTGGATGAATCCGCCCAGGCAAATCAGGTACGTTCGTCATGATCTAGATAGAAAGAGCCAGCGGTACAAGTGGGAACCCTCAGATCGTCGAAACTAGCAGGCAGGTCTAAACGATATTCACGCTATTGAAGTCACAGCAGCAATATCCAGCTATACCGTGAATGTCGTGCTAGGGGAGCACATCCCAAGGAGATTTCACTAGAGGAGAAGGCGCTACCTCGGCAGACTCGCGTGTTTCTGGCTCAGCTGAGATCCGGATTATGCAGCCTCCTCAATTTGCATTTGGCGCGAATTGACGCTAACGTTCCGGACGTTTGTCCCACCTGCCCATATGACGTGCTGCACCCCTTCAATTGTCCGGCCAAGCCCACTCAGCCGATCCCCAGGTCTCTATGGACGCATTCAGTTCAAAAGGCGCATTTCCTTCAATTGAATATCGAAGCAGATCCCCCATAGACGAATAAAACTTACAATACTACATATATTGTTGTTACAACATCAACCAGTCTTCGAGTTTCGGGACATAACTACTGATGATTGACTCAGATGGTCGTTTACCTTGCCAAAGCCAGTAGTACAAATTGTCTGAAAAAGAAATGAAACCAAAAACAAGACATTAACTTATCATAATAGCTGTCTAAAATCGTCATTATAATTATATAAAGTAAACCTATACAATACATTTTCGGCCAAAATTATGTACGTCCGGTTTTCGGCAATGCCCATTGGGCGAGCTAGCGGCGTTGCATTTCGTCGTCCTGCTTAAATTCTTTCGGGAATATCGCCGGGTTAACTTTCTGACCGTGCTTTATATGATTGTAGGCAAAAAAAAGGTATGGTTGGGGAACAATATTCGAAGAGCATAATACTCTTGTTGGGTATATGGTTGAGAGATCATAGTATTATTATCCTCACAACGATAGCATGATTCACACACAACCACATTACAGTATGTTTCACATAATAGTATGATCCCCACATGCTTAGTATGATTCACACTCTATTATAATATGATCCCCATAACCTTATTATGATCCTTGCAACCATACGAGTAATATATTTCACATACAACCATAGTATGATTTACACGCAACCATGTTATGATTCCTACAACCGTAATTTGATCCCAATCAACCAAAGCATTCCTAAAATTATTAATTAGGATTGTTAAGACATTTATTTACATTTACTTTTAAAGCGATTTTTTATAGACAATATCAAAATTTATTTGATGCAAATGCAATCGGTCATTCCGGATTTATTGACGAAACATTTTTGGCTTTGGCATAGCGGCAACTGTCATCAGCTTGAGAAAATTGCAGGCAACTGCACAAGACTACAGCGAAAGTGAGGAATGCGGCGAATTTCATTTTGGCAATTAGCGAAGTTTTTAGTTTCCACTCTGACAGCTGAACCAACTTCTATTGTTTCTTTCCTTCTGTTTGGTTTTAATCATTTTGCGTTTTAAATTCGCCTGTACAAAAGAAGACTATTGACAATTCGATTCATTCATTAAAAATTCAATCGGTAAACATCGCATTTATTGTGCCTTAGAAACGTGCCGATCCCGAGTCGCGTCAAACTCAATGTTTTATTTGTTATTAAAAGTTGGAACAAATAGGGCTTTCGCTCTTCTTAACATATATAAATAGCTCGCGAATATTGGATTAGCTATCAGTTAACTCCGTCTTTTGGAACTACTAACTAAAAACTAAGCTTATTGCCAAGATGAAATTCGCCGCATTCCTCACTCTTGCTGTAGCCTTGTGCAGTTTCCTGCAATTTTCTCAAGCTGATGACAGTTGCCGCTATGCCAAAAGCCAAAAATGTTTCGTCAATAAATCCGGAATGACCGATTGCATTTGCATCAATTAAATTTTGATTTTGTCTATAAAAAAATCGATTTCAAAAGTAAACGTAAATAAATGTCTTAACAATTGAAACTATTGATGAATTATTTTGGTGGTGTCTCATAACGTGCAAGGACATAATAAAATACAGTCCATGGACCATTACAATAGAAGTGTCCATAAAGAAATCGAGCACTAAGCAAATCGATGGAAACTTTTTTAGTGGATTAATTGATTTTTTTTTTTTTGGAATTCAGGATGTACGAGGGTTGCTATATATATGTTTTAGCCTATCTGACATTTCCATTGGAAAGTTGTTTACAGTGACTTGAAAAAATCAATTTGGCAAGAAAATGGAATAAACTCGTGAACATTTTCGTGCGATCATTTCTTACAACTTTCGACGTGGATTATCACGACAAAAGTGCATCGATGAACTTAAATCTTTGTATGGCGATGAAACACCATCCTATAGCACTGTTAAAAACTAGTTTAATGAATTTAACCGCTCCAAGAAGAAGGTCGTCCAAAAACGGCCGTTGTGCCAGAGAACATTGATGCTGTGCCTGAACTGATAATGCAAGATCGTCATGTGACATACCGTGAGATAGAGGCATCCTTGGGCATTTCTTTCACCAGCATACATTCGATACTGCATGAACACCTGGCCGTAAAATAGGTTTGTTCTCGTTGGATCCGCACAATTTGACAATCGCTTAAAAAAGAGGCTCGTGTCGATTGGTGCAAAGAAATTTTGAAAAAAAATACGATCGCGGTGCTTCAGGAGACGTTTATAAGATCGTCACAGGTGACGAACCAGGGATCTATGCGTTTGAGCCCGAAACAAAACAGCAATCGACCGTGTGGGTCTTTGAAGTCAAGCCAAATCGAACGAAAGTTGTTCGAGGAAGAAGCACTTCAAAGCAAGTGGTCGCCTGTTTCTGGTGACTGTTCCGCTTGAGCAACGTAGGAAGTAGGTACGGAGAAATTCGAAAAACGAACAAGAGAAGACGAATCATTGTACACCATGACAATGCGAGCTCTCACACATCGGCTCAAACTAGCGCATTTTTGACCGACCAAAACGTCGAAATAATGGGTCGTCCGCCGTACAGCCCTGACTTGGCACCCAATGACTAATTTTTATTGCCGCTCATGAAGAAAAAAAAGCGTGTTCAACGATTTTCGTCGACTGAAAAAAAAACCATGTTTTGAAGGTGTCTCAATCGGAGTGGAAAAGGTGCTTCGACAATTGGTTTGAGCGCATGCAAAAGTGTATACATGCTAGAGAATACTTTGAAAAACAATAAAACCATTTTTTAATCAAAATAATCGCATTTTCATTTTTGGGCCAGAGATATATATAGCAACCCTCGTAAGAACAGACGACGCAAAACAACGTATACTTCGACGATGCCATCTGGAATCTGACTGATGAGACTACCCAAAGTAACTAGGTCTGTGCCCGTTCATACCACTTTTAAAAACTATTAACTTTTTACGATATCGAATTTGAAGTAAAGGTTGTAAAGACAGTAAAAAATGTCCAGGAAAAAATAACGGGAGCAGAAAATAAATAAATGAAAAATATTTTTAATTACAAAAATTATAAGTTTTGTTTGTAGAATAAAAAGTTATTCAACAATACCATCAGCTCGTAGCAGGCCAACTGGCTGCTGATAGCATTTCTTAAATCTTAAAATTTGTAAACTAAAAAAAGGACGAAAATACTTAATTGTTGTAGAGACGATTAAGTAAAGTCAATAATTCGCGGCTAATTAGTATCAATAAGCAATTTGATTACATTTTGTTTAACGAAAATCCAAAATTTTTAGAAATTAAATGTGATATCAATCGTTTGTTTTCATTCTAGATTAAAATATACTAAAGGCTGGTCCAATAATATTAATATTTTGATAGAAGGATCTATAACAATTATGTGTAAAACAAAATATCGGCCAAATGCTTGTCACGGCGTTGGTGGCACACCTATATCCTATATTGGCTTATTGACGTCCACTTTTTCTTTAAAATATCCCCAAAGAAAGAAGCCCAACGGTGTCAAATCACATGCTCTTGGCGGTCAATTAACATGAGATAACACGGCCATTATATTTTTCGCGCAAAAGAGCCATGTTTCTTTGGCTGTATGGTCCCATCCTGTTGGAACTAAATATCGTATAGGTCCATATCCTCAGTTTCTGGCCGCAAGATGTCCGTTATCATCTTGTGATGGCAAATACCATTCACAGTAACTGATTGGCCGACCTCATTTTCGATGAATAAAGCCAGATGACGTCGCCATCTAATAAACCGCACCAAACAGTCATGCAAATCTGTTTTCACATTTCCTACTGACCTGGTTTGATAAAAATGGACACAACTCTGCCGATGGTAGACACATTTGGTCGATTAGGCTGACCAAAAAAATTACGAAGTACACGCAATGCATTTTGATTTCTTCTCTTGAATTTGTCAAACACTGAAACAAAGAAATGTCGAATTGAGTTGGGCAAAAAACTTGAAGTTAAAGTGTAACTCACACTTAACATCGTGCACTTTGGTTGGACAACCCTTTACTTACAGCAAAAAAAATGTGGTTACAATTTCCTATTTTTATGCAGCAAAAATTCTTGGAGTAAAACTAGTAAAAGAGTGAGACATATTTGTTCTTCTCTCTGCAAATTGCTTCCAGCTTTTACTTGTTCTGGGAGTACGGGAACGCGTATTGAAGTAAAAGTTGTAAAATAAGTAAATGTAGTATGAACGGGAACAGACTTATTATGAAACTCTTTAAAAGTGACACAATGATCATTAAGGCGTTAACTTATCATCCATGAATTTAATTTTTAACAACTCTTGCTGTCGTGTTGGAGGCATGTTTTTCGAACCGATGTTGTCGAGTTTAAGGCCCGCAAATAAATTCCAACTTCGCAAATGGCACCCAAAAACTACAAAATTCCCTGTGAGATATGCCCTCTGATCGATCCTATGTTCATCCAATTGGAAACTCGTTTTGGCGTGGTCTGCCTTCGGCCAGGTTTGAAGGATTTTTACTGTAGACATGGACTAGGGACTCGTACAGTAAGCCCTTCTGTGTAAAATATATTATTTCGAGGTATAACAAAAATTATATTCCGAATTAAAAGAAGATGTCAATAAAACCACTGATAAAGACTCCCTCAAATTGTCTAAGTGGTGGATTTTTTAACGGACATTCTGATTTTAATGGTCCCTGAACCGTATTTTATTATGTCCCTGCACATTATAAGACACCACCAAAATAATTCTTCAATAGTTTCAGTTGTTAAGACATTTATTTACGTTTACTTTTGAAATCGTTTTTTATAGACAAAATCAAAATTTAATTGATGCAAATGCAATCGGTCATTCCGGATTTATTGACGAAACACTTTTGGCTTTTGGCATAGCGGCAACTGTCATCAGCTTGAGAAAATTGCAGGAAACTGCACAAGACTACAGCAAGAGTGAGGAATGCGACGAATTTCATCTTGGCAATTGGCGAAGTTATTAGTTAGTAGTTTTAAAGGACACTGTTAACTGATAGCTTATCCAGTATTCGCGAGCTATTTATATGTTAAGAAGAGCCAAAGCCCTTTTTGTTCCAACTTTCAAAAACCAATAAAACACTGAGTTTGACGCGACTCTGGATCGGCACGTTTCTAAAGCACAATAAATGCGATGTTTACCGATTGAATTTTGAATGAATGAATCGATTGCCAAAAGTCTCCTTTGTGCAGGCGAATTTAAAACGCAAAATGATAAATACCAAACAGAAGCAAGGAAACATAAGACGTTGGTTCAGCTGTCAGAGTGGAAATTTGACTCCGCTTGAACTATGCATAACTAGTTTTAGCATAATTTGCGTTTGGCACCGAATTTTTGGAAACTTTGTGGTTGATGTGGACCGCCGATATTTCGATTTCTATCCAATCAGTTCATGTATACGAGTACAAATAAATTAAAAAAAAACTCTAGTGAAGTTATGGCCTTAGCGACCACTTACTCGTTTAATATGCGAGGACCAAGAGAACTCGCCTGCTGCCAATGCCCCAGCGGAAAATCGAACTATAAACAGAAATCGAAATATTGCCGGTCCCCTTAAACAACAAAGTTTGCAAAAAATTCAGAGCCAAACGTAAATTATGCTAAAACGCATCAAGTCTCCCCTATGCATAGGGGAGGCAATTTTCCACTCTGACAGCTGAACCAACTTCTATTGTTTCTTTGCTTCTGTTTGGTTTTAATCATTTTGCGTTTTAAATTCGCCTGTACAAAAGAAGACTTTTGACAATTCGATTCATTCATTAAAAATTCAATCGGTAAACATCGCATTTATTGTGCCTTAGAAACGTGCCGATCCAGAGTCGCGTCAAACTCAATGTTTTATTTGTTTTTGAAAGTTGGAACAAATAGGGCTTTCGCTCTTCTTAACATATAAATAGCTCGCGAATATTGGATTAGCTATCAGTTAACTCCGTCTTTTGGAACTACTAACTAAAAACTTAGCTTATTGCCAAGATGAAATTCGCCGCATTCCTCACTCTTGCTGTAGTCTTGTGCAGTTTCCTGCAATTTTCTCAAGCTGATGACAGTTGCCGCTATGCCAAAAGCCAAAAATGTTTCGTCAATAAATCCGGAATGACCGATTGCATTTGCATCAATTAAATTTTGATTTTGTCTATAAAAAAAATCGATTTCAAAAGTAAACGTAAATAAATGTCTTAACAATTTAAACTATTGATGAATTATTTTGGTGGTGTCTCATAACGTGCAAGGACATAATAAAATACAGTCCATGGACCATTACAATCAGAACGTCCATAAAGAAATCGAGCAATTAGACAAATCGATGGAAACTTTTTTAGTGGTTTAATTGAATTTGTTTTCGGAATTCAGGATGTACGAGGATTGCTTTATATATTTCTTACCTAGGCAACACTAAGTGTTGCCTAGCGCTATCTGACATTTCCATTGGAAAGTTGTTTACAGTGACTTGAAAAAATCAATTTGGCAAAAAAAATGGAATTAACTCGTGAACATTTTCGTGCGATCATTTCTTACAACCTTCGACGTGGATTATCACGCCAAAAGTGCATCGATGAACTTAAATCTTTGTATGGCGATGAAACACTATCCTATAGCACTGTTAAAAACTAGTTTAATGAATTTAACCGCTCCAAGAAGAAGGTCGTCCAAAAACGGCCGTTGTGCCAGAGAGCATTGATGCCGTGCCTGAACTGATAATGCAAGATCGTCCTGTGACATACCGTGAGATAGAGGCATCCTTGGGCATTTCTTTCACCGGCATACATTCGATATTGCATGAACACTTGGCCGTAAAAAAGGTTTGTTCTCGTTGGATCCCGCACAATTTGACAATCGCTCAAAAAAAGGCTCGTGTCGAATGGTGCAAAGAAATTTTGAAAAAAATACGATCGCGGTGCTTCAAGAGTTTATAAGATCGTCACAGCTGACGAATCTGGGATCTATGCGTCTAAGCCCGAAACAAAACAGCAATCGACCGTGTGGGTCTTTGAAGACAAGCCAAATCCAACGAAAGTTGTTCGAGGAAGAAACACTTCAAAGCAAATGGTCGCCTGTTTCTTCGGCAAAACTGGTCATGTGGTTCGGAGAAATTCGAAAAACGAACAAGAGAAGACGAATCACTTTGCACCATGACTGTTGTAACTATTGTTACGCAGTTGGCAACTATGTGTAATAACATATGTTTAGAACATAAACAATGAACAGTCATCATCATATTGTTCGATCTCATTTTTATCTACTTACATTTACATTGTCATTCGGCTTCTATTTAACTCACCATTTTGTAAATACTTTTGCCATATATATTTTCATCATCAAATAAATAGATACTGAATATCTAGCAAGCTAACAAGACGTGCAATTCAATACTTCGAAATATACAACAATTGGCGACGAGTGTGAAAGTTGAAATTAGTTATTGTTGAAACAAAATTAATCCTTTTTTTTCTATTTACAAAGGAAAGTGCCACAGTTTCTACGGCAATACAATATGGATGCACAACAATTTGAAACATTTATGCAAATGCAAAGGTCTTTGGTTGACCAAAGATGGGGCATCGACGTCAGGTGCGAGTGCAAGTGCAGGGCAGAGCTTCAGCAGTGCTAACATCAATACGGCGTTGGTTCCAAACTTCGATGCTTTCGATCCAGCCAAGGAGACATATCAAAGTTATATTCAACGTTTCTCAAATTACATAACCATGAAAGGAGTCGGTAGTAATAAGGAGTACTGTACAAAGTTACTCCTTAATTCAATTGGTGCAAAGTACTTCAATATGGCGACGGCGTTGGCGGCCCCAAGAGTAGCGACAGAACTGCAGTACGATGAGTTGTTGAAACTTTTGGAGGATCATTTGGCTCCAAAAAAGAATGTTCTGGTCGCACAACACAACTTTTTGTCAAAATACCAAATCGAAGGGCAGTCAATTGCAGAGTTTGTAGCCGCACTCCGTATGGAAATTAACAACTGCGAATTCGTCTCACCATGCAAATGTGCAACGTCCATTGCCGATGTGTTTTTGAGAGCACAATTTATTCGAGGTATTTACGACAATAGCATACGAGAACAACTTCTTCAGTCAAGTACGTCGAAATTTGAAGAAATTGTTTCAAAGGCATTGGCGCTTGAAGCAGCAAAGGTGGATGCTAGATTGTTGTCTCACGCTACGGCAAACACGTCAAACAATAACCCAACAGATATCAACAAAGTTTTTAACCACAAAAAGTACTCGAAACCAGCCAAGTCTCATCAAGGGCAGCCAAAACGTTATGTCAATTATGAGCAATTAGGTATTGCCGGATTATGCTTACGATGTGGCAAAAATAATCATTTTGCAAAGGAGTGTCGCTCCAATAAAAATTTAAAATGTAACTTGTGTTCAAAGCAAGGGCATGTAGCTAAAGTCTGCATTGCTTCACTTTTGGCGGATGGTCCTAATGCCGGACAACGAGGAAAACCAAGTACGAGGGGTGGTTCTACAAACCAAGTAAGAGCTGACGATTCACAGTACGGAATCTACAAGATCGTCGATGTGTACCGTAATGATTTTGCAAATGCAAATTCCGAGCGGTATTACGCTAATATTTCTATTGAAGGGAAAATTGTCAGATTTGAGGTGGATTCTGGGTCCGGCTATTCATTTTTGCCTAGAAGTCAATTCAAAATTTTAAATTTGCCCAACAAGCTAACCCCTACAAATCTAGTTTTTCGATCTTATACCCAAAATAAGTTTGTTCCGGATGGCAAAGTTCGAGTAAACATCAAATACAATCAAAATTCGATTTGCGATGAAGTCTACGTTGTTCCAGATGGTTGTTCAGCCCTAATTGGGCGTACTTGGATACGACGCCTGGGCATTAGCTTAAACGAGTTGGACGAGGGCAATGCAAATGTGGGTTTTACAAATTCAATCGACGATGCGGACGAAATTAAAGAATTTATATACGAATTTGGAGGTGTTTTCGAGCAGAAGATTGGGTGTATACCTGATTATAACGTTTCTTTGAAATTGCGTGAAGGTGCAACTCCGATTTACACGAAAGAACGTCAGATACCATACGCTTTAACTGAACGTGTAAATAAAGAGCTGGAAGAATTGGAAAAAGCTGGAATAATTACAAAAGTTGCGAATAGTGATTGGGGGTCACCGTTAGTGGTCATTCCGAAGGCTGACGGCGGGGTACGCTTGTGCGTAGATTATAAGGTCGGCGTAAATCAACGTTTAATGAATGCGCACTACCCGATACGGAAAATTGACCAAATTTTCAACAGTCTTAGGGACTCTAAATTCTTTTGTCGTCTTGATTTGTTCAAAGCCTATCTACATGTTCCCGTCGACAAAAATTCAAGTGAAATTCAGACGATTTCCACTCATAAGGGGACTTTTCGGATGAACCGACTTTCATTTGGCATAAAAACGGCACCAGCCGAATTTAACCGGATTATCGACCAAATATTACGCGATTTACCTAAAACTGAGTCATACTTCGACGACATTGTGGTTCATGGTGAATCGATTGCCGAGTGCAAGGCGAATTTAAAATCCTGTTTAATCCAGCTGCAAAAATTTGACCTTCATTTAAATATTTCAAAATGTAAATTTTTCGAAACCGAGATTGAATTTCTGGGTCATATTATACAATACAACAAAGTGCAAAAATCTGCTACAAAAGTACGAGCTATTTTGGAGATGCCGCAGCCCGAAGGTGTGGAAGACGTTCGTCGATTCCTAGGCATGATAACCTACTATGCCCGATTTATACCAAATGCATCTACAATAACCACACCATTACGTCATCTATTGCGCAAAAATTCACATTTTCATTGGTCGTCTAAATGCGAGAAAGCCTTTCAAACGCTAAAAATGGAGATTGCCAGTGACCGTGTACTGATGCCTTTCAACCCTGAGTTGCCGGTGCAGCTCGCTTGTGATGCTAGTCCCACTGGTATAGCAGGGGTTTTGTCGCATCTTATTGGCGATGAAGAGAGGCCAATTGCTTTCGCATCGCGGTCTCTGTCTCCGGCAGAACAAAATTATTCTCAACTTGATCGTGAGGCTTTGGCGATTATTTATGCAGTGCAACATTTTCACGAGTACGTTTTCGGCCGACTTTTCAAACTTGTAACCGATAATCAACCGTTGTCCCGAATTTTTCACCAAAACGCAAAATTGCCTCAAATGACGTCATCACGTTTGCAACGTTACGCAGCATTTTTAACTGGCTATAACTACGAAGTCATTACAAAAAGGAGTGAAGAAAATGTTAATGCCGATTGCTTGTCCCGGGCTCCCATAACAGCGGGTATGCATACGACAAACTTCATCGATCAAGAGGTACGTTCTATTTGCAATTTTTCTCTGAATCAAATTAATTCAATTAATTTAAATTTCAACACAATTCGAGAAGAGACAAAAAGCGATGAAGAACTTGCAAAACTTATGTGCAAATTACGTAGTTCAGATGCGATTGACTCTGAGTACACCATAGATTGTGACATTCTTTTCAAAGGTCAAAGGGTCATTGTGCCTGCTTCACTCCAACAATCCGTTCTAGATGAACTACATTATACACACATTGGTATAACCAAAATGAAACAATTGGCGAGACGTTACGTTTATTGGCCTTCGATCGATAAAGACATAGAGAGGTACGTACGCTCCTGTTCTGCATGCGCCAAAGTAAGGAAAAGTCCGCCAAAAGTTATGCTACACCCGTGGGAGGAACCAGAGGGAAATTGGCAACGTGTTCATATCGACTATGCGGGACCGTTCCAAGGCCATCAATTTCTTGTAGTCATTGACGCGAAGTCAAAGTGGGCAGAAGTGGGCGTGTGCTCTTCTGCACCAACATCTTTATCAACCATTGAAATTTTAAAAAACATTTTTGCCAGGAATGGATACCCTGATGTGATGGTCTCCGACAACGCTGCTATATTTAAAAGTGATGAGTTCACAAAATTTTGTACCAACTCAGGAATTTTCCAAAAATTTATAGCCCCAGGGCACCCAGCTACAAACGGCTTAGCTGAACGAAATGTTCAAACGTTGAAGCAGCGGTTAGCAGCAATGTCCGACGATCCGTCACCGATGTCATCAAAAATAAGAGACATTTTATTTAAATATCGAGCAACTCCCCTTCGCAATGAAAAGTCGCCTTCAGAAATGTTTCTGGGAAGGCAGATAAGGACGCAATTAGATGCACTGAGGCCATCTAAACTACCTAACTTATCAGTACCAATAACACCTGTTCGACAATTTAGTGAGGGAGATAGAGTGCAAGCCCGATGGTACACAATGAACAAGGCTACGTGGAAAATTGGTACAATTATAAAAAAGTTAGGTCGTCTTCATTATACTGTAAAGCTTGATGTTGGTTTTGTATTCAAACGCCATATCGACCAGCTTCGTTCCACCGACGTACAAACTCAAGTTCCAACGGCTTCACAACAAGCAGAACCAGTTCCACCACAGAGCCAAGAAATTGATCCACAACTACAATATTCGCTGCTGGCATCAGATATTCCACTTAATACACCAACAGACAGCTCTAGAATTCCGGACACTTCAACTTTGCCAACACCAGTTCCAGATGCAGGAAGTGTTGTAGGGATGCCTCAGGAGTCAACACCCAGCCGTCGTACATCTGGCAGACAACGGAGGAATCCACAGTATTTTAGCGATTTTATTCGTCATTAAATTAGGCTCAGTCGATTGTAACGTTCAAATTAAGTGGGGGAGAACTGTTGTAACTATTGTTACGCAGTTGGCAACTATGTGTAATAACATATGTTTAGAACATAAACAATGAACAGTCATCATCATATTGTTCGATCTCATTTTTATCTACTTACATTTACATTGTCATTCGGCTTCTATTTAACTCACCATTTTGTAAATACTTTTGCCATATATATTTTCATCATCAAATAAATAGATACTGAATATCTAGCAAGCTAACAAGACGTGCAATTCAATACTTCGAAATATACAACAATGACAATGCGAGCTCTCACACATCTGCTCAAACTAGCGCATTTTTGACCGGCCAAAACGTCGAACTGATGGGTCATCCGCCGTACAGCCCTGACTTGGCACCCAATGCCTTATTTTTATTCCCGAACATCAGAAAAAAATGCGTGTTCAACGATTTTCGTCGGCTGAAGAAAAACCATGTTTTGGAGGTGTCTCAATCGGAGTGGAAAAAGTGCTTCGACAATTGGTTTGAGCGCATGCAAAAGTGTATAAATCATGCTGGAGAATACTTCGAAAAACAATAAAACCATTTTTTAAGAAAAATAATCGCATTATCATTTTTAGGCCAGGAATATATATAGAAGTCCTCGTAGAATGTGTTATACCTCAAATTGTTATATTGTACTCTGAAGAGCTTACAGTACGAATCCCTAGATTTGCATTGTCCACAGCTGAAATCCTTCAAATCTGGCCGAAGGCTCACCACGCCAAGGAGTTTCTAAAAGGATAGACATGGGATCGACCCGAGGGCACATCGCACCGGGAATTTTGTAATTTTTAGGTGCCTTAGAGGGATTTGAAATGCATTTGCTGGTCTTAAACTCGACAACATCGGTTATAAATTCATGCCTCCAATACGACGGCGAGAATTGTTAAAAAACTAAATAAATGCACTAAATCCATGGACGATAAGACAACGCCTTTATAGATTTAAAAGTGTCTTAATAAGTCTGTTCCTAACTTTACCTATTTAAAATTTTTACCCCAAAAAGCGTTCCCGTACTCCCAAAACAAGTAAAAGTTGGAAGCAATTTCAAGAGAGCCGAAAAAGATATGTCTCTATCTCTTTACTTGTTTACTCGAAGAATTTTGCTGTGTAAAAGCAGAAAATTGTAACCATGTTTTTTACTTCTTTTAGATTTATCGTATCTAGAATGGAAACAAACGATTAATTTCATATTTAATTTCTAAAAAATTTTGGATTTTTGTAATTTTAAATAACCGCAACAAACTCGATCTAATTAGTTTGTGGGTTAATACACTCTTTCAAAAATAAAAATATTTTTCATTTATCACTTTATGACGTCTGTTGCTTTTACCAATTTTACTACACTTTTTTTACTGCTTTTACGAGTACAATCTTTACATCAAATTTGTTCTCGTAATTTTTAGCAAATTTTTTACTGTCAGAGAATTATTGTGCAAACTCTCTTTTATTACTTTTTGTTAATGGTATTTAAGACACTCTCTCCATTGTCGTAATGTCTATAGACATTATGTCCTTAGGCGTTATAACAAGCCCTATGTGGCCAAGACCTTAATTTTTATGAAGTGTACATCTCTATAACAGTTAAACGACCGCTTCCGGATCTATTGCAATTTGACAAATGCAGGTTGCAGGAGCGCGGTAATTTGCTTTTTTGCACTGAAGGTTATGGCGGCACTGTTGGTCGAAGAGAGTGGAGAGTGTGCGTGGCTTATAGGGGCTGGCGAGAGAATTGTATTTGTCTGCCTTTCAGTTGCTATCATGCTTTGGACACGTGAGGTGAGGTCATTTTGTGTTGAAGCGTATTTTTCAAATGCGCAGTGCAGCGTGCTTTTTGTTTACGATTCGCTGTTCCCCCACGTGGGTGTGTAAACAAACTAAATATGCGGTACTGGGGTTGAAACAAACCCCAGAGAACTTCACCGGAGACCTCTGCGTTCGTTGTGTGGTGCGCCATATCACAAGTAGGCATCATTGGCCCTTACTTATTCCAGGATAACCGTCTTGCCGTAACTGTGAACTCCTAACGGTACTTAACTATGATACAGGACTTTTTCAGACGGCTCTTGAGGCAATGCAATTAGAGGATCCATGGTTCCAACAGGATGGTGCCACTGCACACACAGCAAGGGTTACCATGAATTGTTTGAGGCAAATGTTTCCCGGACGGCTTATCTCTATGAGGGGTGATGTGAACTGGCCGGAACGGTCACCAGACTTAGCCATATGCGATTTTTTATTTCATTCCCAAATAAGCAAATTACTGCGCTCCACCATGTACAATAGAGGCTTTAAGGTTTATCCACACAAGCAATATGTTTGGTAAAGATTGTGAAAGCAGTAAAAAAATATAGGGCATTTTTTCAGAACAAAAGAAAAATAAAAATTCAAATCAAGTGTGGAATCTTTATTGGTAATTTGAAAAGGACATTTTATGGCATTTATTTTTTGAAAATAATTACCTTCAAATGTTGGCAACTGTATTATGGAAATGAGCGTTTGTTCGGCGAGAAACGGGAAGATCCGCTGTTTTCGACCAAAATTTGGTTCAGTGATGAGGCCCATTTCTGGCTCAACGGCAAAGTCAATAAACAAAATTGCCGCATTTGGGCTGAAGAGCAACAAGAAGAGGTTCAAGAGGTGCCATTATTCCCAGAGAAAAGCACGGTTTGGTGCAGTTTATAAGCTGGTGTAATCATCGGTGCATATTTTTGCAAAAATGATGATGGCCGGAACGCAACCGTAAATGGTGCTCGCTATCGCGCCATGATATCGATACCTGAAATTGAAGCCCGTAATCTTGACGACACTTGGTTTCAACAAGACGGTGTCACTTGCCATACAGCTGCTGCAACAATTGATCTGTTGAGAAGTCATTTTGAAAAGCAGCTAATTTCACGTTTTGGACAGACATTTTTCTTTGGGGTTACCTAAAGTCTATGCTGACAAACCAGCTGCGATTCAAGTTTTGAGCCAACATTACGCGTGTCACTAAAGCCATACCGGTCGAAATACTCGAACAAGTCATCCAAAATTGGACCCTCAGAATGGAAACCCTGAGGCGTAGTTGCGGCCAACTTTTGAAGGAAATAATATTCAAAAAATAAATGCCATAAAATGACCTTTTCAAATTACCAATAAAGATTACACACTTGATTTGAGTTTTTATATATTTTTTTGTTCTCAAAAAACACTTCTAGTGGATCACCCTTTATATACAAGAAAAAGTACGGAAACACACTCAAAAAGTGATAAATGAAAAATATTTTAATTTTTGAAGAGTGAATTAAATCCCAAACTAATAATATCAGGTTTCTTGTGTTTTTTATTAATTACAAAAATCAAAATTTTTTTAGAAATTAAATATGAAATTAATCTTTTGTTTCCATTCTAGATAAACCTAAAAGCAGTAAAAAATATGGTTAAAATTTTCTGCTTTTACGCAAAATTCTTCGAGTCGGAGAAAGAGAGACGTATTTGTTTCTTCACTCTCGAATTTGCTTTTAATTTGTACTTGTTCTGGGAATACGGGAACGCGTATTGAAGTAAAAGTTGTAAAATAGGTAAAATTAGTCAATGTAGTAGGTACGGGAACAGACTTATTATGACACTTTTTAAAAGTTACACAATGTCCATAAAGGCGTTGTCTTATCGTCCATGGATGCAGTGCAAATTTTTTTCCAATTCTCGCTGTCGTTATGGTGGCATATTTTTCGAACCGGTGTTGTCGAGTTTAAGACCAGCAAATAAATTCCACCTCCCTTTAAGACAACCAAAAATTACAAAATTTCCGGTGAGATTTGCCCTCAGATCGATCCCATGTCATCCTGCTGAAAACTCCTTCGGTGTGGTCAGCCTTCAGCGGGGTTAGAAGGATTTCAGCTGTTGGCACTGCAAATCTAGGTATTCGTACAGTAAGCCCTTCTGAGTGAAATAAACCTACTCGAGGTATACACATTCTACATCCTGAATTCAAAAAAATGTCAATAAAACCAGTGAAAAAAATCCTAGATCCTAAGTGCTGGATTTCTTCATGGCAATCATAGAGATATATGGTCCATGAGCAGTATTTTATTATGTCCTTGCACGTTATGAGACACCACCAAAATAATTCATCAATAGTTTCAACTGTTAGGTCATTTATTAACGTTTACTTTTGAAATCAAAGTTCTTTTTTTTGACAAAATCAAAATTTTATTGATTCAAATGCAATTGGTCATTCCGTATTTATTGACGAAACATTTTTGGCTATTGGCTTAGCGGCAACTGTCATCACTTTAAGAAAATAAATTAATACTTTGTATGGCTTCCATCACAGATTTTAGACGTCGCACAAGAAAAAAAAATACAGGGTGTCCTTCAGGATGGTATACTACAGGGTGTCCGTCAGGAAGGTATACTACTTTGCTTGTTTATAATTTTTGATTAAATAAAAGAGAATGGATCTTATGTTGAAAAATGTTTTATTTAATGTCGGCAATTATGTATGGAATACAATATCAGATAAATGCCCGCCTCTGTTAGCCTCACAAATGCGAGCCCTTTTGAGCATATTTCTCATTACATTCTGCACGGCATCGAATAGAGATTGATGGATTGTTTTGAACACTTTCTCGAGCAGCAGTAATGTTTTCAGCCGATCTTGCAGTACTTTGTGGTCCGTGCTTGAGCCTATCAGCTACAGACCCTTTTTCTTCGAAATCATTCACTACACGATAAATAGTGCGTTTTGTTGCCACGTTGTTTCTCCCAAATACTCGTATGTCACGTAACTTTCTCATCGTCACAGTAATCGATGATTGATTTTGATAAAATGTTTAAACGATTAAAACACGTTGGTTTTTCGAATATTTTACCATAAAAAATTTGCCACGTCTCTACTTCACGACTGCCAAATTTGAACTGTCAAGACTAATGTTTACCAAAAGCAAAACAAAGTAGTACACCTTCCCGGCGGACACCCTGTAGTAAATGTTTGCTTAGTTTTTCTCCTGGTACAAGTTGCTATTTATATTTTGGGTCCTGACAATACTAGTGATCCCAGATGCAAACTGGAACTTCCATTGGATACTTTGACATTTTTTAGCATAACTTCACTCAGAACGTTTTGTCATTTGAGGGGGAATTGTTTTTTTTACAGTGTGTTGAAAAATTCATCTCAGTCAAAAAATGAAATTATCCCGTGAACATTTTCGTACGATAATTTTTAACGATTTTCGGCTTAGGTTATCGAGACAAGAGTGTTTAAATCAACTTGTTTCGACTTTTGGCGATGAAGCACCATTAAAACCACTGTTAATCGCTGGTACCAAGAGTTCAGTCTCGGA
This sequence comes from Hydrotaea diabolus, assembly GCA_963513945.1. NCBI lineage: Eukaryota > Metazoa > Arthropoda > Insecta > Diptera > Muscidae > Hydrotaea > Hydrotaea diabolus. The sequence goes on along the minus strand of OY740717.1, from coordinate 45,353,196 downwards.
CGCCGTTCGCTCCAGAATGAATTTCGTGTAGGACGTCCAACTTCGGTCACTTTTCCAGAAACCATCCATGCTGTGCGTGAACTGATTAAGCAAGACCGACATGTGACATCCCATGAGCTTGAGGAATCCTTGGGCATTAGTATGACAAGCAACAATAAGATATTGCATGTTCAATTGTACGTGAAAAAAAATTGTTCTCGTTGGATCCCACATAATTTGACGAATGCTGAAAAAAAGGCTCGTAATCCTCGTGAACATCAAAGAGATGTTGAAAAAGTATAACTGCGGTAGCTTAAAGGCAGTATATAATATTGTCACAGGTGACGAATCATGGATCTATGCATATGAACCCGAAATAAAGCAAGAAAGCGACCGTATGGGTCTTTCAAGACGAGCCAAATCCAACAAAAGTTGTTCGTGGAAGAAGTACATCGTAGCAATTGATTGCGTGTTTTTTCGGTATAACCGGCCATGTTGCCACTGTGCCTTTAATGGAACGTAGGACGGTCAATTCTGAGTGGTATACAACCATCTGTTTGCCAACAGTGTTCGAAGAAATGAGGAAAGGGATTATTTTGCATCACGACAATGCGAGCTCTCACACATCAGCTGAAACGATGAGCTTTTTGACCACTCATGGTGTCGAATTGATGGGCCATCCACCGTTTAGCCCTGATTTGGCACCCAATGACTCCTTCTTGTTCCCTAGCATCACGAAAAAAATGCGTGGCCAACGTTTTTCGTCGCCTGAAGCAGCTGTTGAAGCGTTCATAAATCATGTTTTGGAGGTGTCTCAATCGGAGTGGAAAAAGTGCTTCGAAAATTGGTTTGTGCGCATGCAAAAGTGTATTGATCTTCAAGGAGAATATTTTGAAAAACAATAAAAACATTTCCAATGACAAATTATTGTGTTTTTATTGCCGGACCAGAAATTTAAATAGCAACCCTCGTAATTCACTTTAACATATTGAGGAGCGTAATCCTCGAAACAGCAGAGTGGTGTGGGGTATCTCATAGTCTGCCACGCCCGACTTCTTACTTGTTTTATTTGCATTTGTGAGCCCACGTGTCTTTGTTGAAAGACGTAATCATTAGGAAAGCGTATATACGGAATATAATGTTAAATAAATATTAGGTAACGGGGTTTTTTGGGAATAAAGCGGGACAAAAACAAGCACGTTTTAAGAAAGCAAATTTATTACTTGAGGTTTAAAATTATTTGAACAATACCTCAAGAAAGAAATGCGCTTTTAAAAAATACGCAATAAAGAACCAGGTGCTTTATATTTGTGTAACATTGTTTTCGAGCTAGTGTAGCAACCAAATTTTGATAAATGAACGACTCTTTTTGTTTTCCAACTTTAAAGCCTTTTAGCTCGATATTCTTTTTCTATCGATATACAACAACCTCACCCTATTAAGAACAGCCAAGGTCAGTAAAATAGCAACCAACTAGCAGATTAAGCCTTTTCAGAGTTCTCAAATCATTTGCCGTCCATTATTGTAGTTTTATTTTGAAAAAAAAAGAAAATTTAAATCGATGGCACTAAATCTAGCGTTAGAAAATAATTTCCATTTGATAAAAATATTTTTTTTTGGCTTCAACAAAATATATCAGTTTCAAAGTTTCAACTTCATAAAGAAATCGTACACATGAACCCCAAATGGAACTCAAAGACATTTTTTAAGGTGCATCTGTAGGAGATGGGAAAATGTTGATATTTGAATTAACTCAAACAGATAATTCAATGACATTATTCAAGTTTTTTTTTCAATACAGAAATGGAGCGATGGATCCGCAAGGCTCGAGTTCGCCGATTACACTTCATGTAGCTTGAATCTTTTTGGTTTTATCATTAACAACATCCTGAAAGACCAGTGATAGCCCATTCGGCGAAGCGAAAACGCATCGGATGATATTTTATTATTAAATGACTAAAAACAACTTTTCCAATTGAAACAGCCGATTCAAGTTGTTAAGTCGCCCACCCTGTATATATTAGATGTTGTATATAGATATAGATTTTGAAAAAAAAATACTTTGAACCAACATTACTTTGTTCTCCAAAAGCCTTTGATTTTAAAAGGTACCAATTTTCAAAGGTGATTGCGTTTCCCACTTTGGGGTATAACGCATCGGATGATATTTTATTATTAAATGACTAAAAACAACTTTTCCAATTGAAACAGCCTATTCAAGTTAATAAGTCGCCCACCCTGTATATATTAGATGTTGTATATAGATAGATTTTGAAAAAAAAATACTTTGAACCAACATTACTTTGTTCTCCAAAAGCCTTTGATTTTAAAAGGAACCAATTTTAAAAGGTGATTGCGTTTCCCACTTTGGGGTATAACTTTTGACCGTCTGTTACTGACCCCTTGGAAGATAGGGTACATTTAATGCAAAAATGCACGTTTTTTAGTTTTTAAACGCGAATGTTACATTTACTCCCATATTTTTCTTTTTTAAAATCTAGGCACGCAGCTTAAAAGATGAGCAAATTTCCTTTCTCCTAATGCTAAATATTATCCCAATCGAAATTCGTTTGCCGCAGTTATGCCCCAAAAACCCCTAATCAAATCGAATCAAATATCAAATCGAAGAAGTGAAGGATAACCACCCCTAGGTAGTACTGCAATTCATTCAGAATTTTAACTCCTCTTGTACGTGAAAAATTATCAATTCAGGACCTTAAGGCGAATATCGAACAAGCAATTTTTAAGATAATGCCAAAACTCGCCTAGGTCTTCGAAATTTTTATGAATAGGTTGCTTTACAGCGAAAGCAAGTTAGCTACTTACGAGGGCGGTTCGGAAAGTTCTTAGCCTATCAATGAAAGAGAATAGTTAGTTTTTCAAAAATATTTTTATTTTTCAATATAATCTCCTGAAACTTCAATACACTTAGTCCAACGCTTATCTAGCAATTCTATCCCTTGAATAAAATAGTTTTCCTCAAGGTCTTCAAAATATTGGTTTACAACTGTAATTGCATCTTCATTTGAGGTAAAACGCTTATTCGAAGGAATTTTTTTAGATTTGGGAACAGGTAAAAGTCACTGGGAGCTAAATCAGGAGAATAAGGTGGGTGGTCAAGCAACTCGTACTTTAATTCGTTGATTTTAGCCATTGTTAAAACACTCTTGTGCGCTGGTGCGTTGTCGGGATGAAAAATTATTTTTTTGTGTTGTAAGCCAGGACGTTTTTCTCGAATTTGTACATTTAATTGATCTAAAAGCTTGCAATAGTACTCTGAATTTATTGTTTTACCCTTTTGCAGATAGTCAATCAATAAAATACCTTTGAAGTCCCAAAAAACCGTTGCCATAACCTTACCAGCCGATTGAATTGTTTTTGCCTTCTTTGGGGCACTTCCTCCAGCTTCAGTCCATTGTTTGGATTGTTCTTTTGTCTCTGGAGTATAGTGTTGGATCCATGTCTCATCAACAGTCTGAAAACGATCCAAACAAGCTTGAGAAATGTTCATTCTTATGCTTTTTTGGTCGACTGTTAACAAGTGCGGCACCCAACTTGCAGAAAGCTTTTACATCTGTAGTTCTTCATGCAAAATTAAATGGACACGATCATTTGAGATGCCCATGATATTAGCTATTTCACGCACTTTTATTCGTAGCTATTAAACATAGAAATGAGAATAAATTATTTGGCGAAATAGCAAAATTATTATATTTAAGCAAATCGATGGCGCAGACCATATTTAATAACTATAAAAAATCAAGTTCCGTCGAAAGTAAGCCGCGCACTGGTCGTCCGAAGAAGCTTGGCCGCAGAGACATTTCATTCATTCGCAAAGAAGTGGACCGAAATCCCAAAGTTCATATCACTAAGTTGGTCCAGGACATAGCTGAGAGATCCAAAATTTTTGTTCACCCACGCACTGTAACTAGGACCCTCAATAAGGAAGGATTTCACTGCAGATCTTCTCGCCTTATAAGCGACAAAAACAGGAAACTTCGCTTGGAGTTCGCAAAAGTCATATAAATAAGGGAATTGACTTCTGGAAACGGGTGCTATTTACGAATGTCTAAATGCAATATACTTGGATACGACGGGAAAGCCAAAGTTTGGAGAAAACCGAACACTGCTATGGATCCCAAGCACCTAATGCCGACTGTGAAACATGGTGGTGTTATGGTCATTGTATAAATAAATAATAAATAATAATGCCGGAAGATTATCTTTCGAATAAAGTAAATTTCATGTTAATTATAAAAATAGTCATGGCTTTATTCCATTTCAAAGTTCTATACCTCAATAAAAGAAATCTCTTTAGGATATAGCTTACGCCTTCAAACTGAATTTCGAAAACGTTAAAAAATATTAAAAAAAAATTATATGGGTCATCTTCGACATCTGATTTAAAGGTGTTAAAATTAAATTTGAGGGTCTATGTTGGATCCCAAGCACCTAATGCCGACTGTGAAACATGGTGGTGTTATGGTCATTGTATAAATACATAATAAATAATGCCGGAAGATTATCTTTCGAATAAAGTAAATTTCATGTTAGTTATAAAAATAGTCATGGCTTTATTCCATTTCAAAGTTCTATACCTCAATAAAAGAAATCTCTTAAGGATATTGCTTACGCCTTCAAACTGAATTTCGAAAACGTTAAAAAATATTAAAAAAAAATTATTTGGGTCATCTTCGACATCTGATTTAAAGGTGTTAAAATTAAATTTGAGGGTCTATGTTAGGTGGTCGAAATCCAAGTTTTTTTGTAAACATTACTTTAAAAATTGGCAAGTATTTTTTTTTAATATTATTGGCGAATAAAAAATATTTTGCAAATTTCCCATTATTTTTGGAACACAATTTCATTTACGAGGGCGGTTCACAAAAAGCGCGGTATAAACAGAAAAAAGTTTAGTGTTTTGGAAACTTCCATCTCTGCTATGCATGTTAAATTTTGTTTCGATCTGGCAACTCCTTCATATAGAAACAGGTGTTCACAAAAGACGCATCCGCGATTTTTTTACAATGGAAAAATTAGAAATGCGTAGTGTCATTAAATATTTACATAAAAAAGGTTTATCGGGACAAGAAATTCATAATGACATGGTGAATGTGTTAGGTGAAAGTGCTCCTTCATATGCAACAGTAAAAAATTGAGTTGCTGAATTTAAACGTGGTCGTACAAGCATTGAAGATGAACCACGTAGTGGACGTCCAAAAACAGCAACAACAACAGAAATTGTAGCCAAAGTGCATGATATGGTATTAAATGATCGACGAATAAAAGTGCGTGAAATAGCTAATATCATGGGCATCTCAAATGATCGAGTCCATTTAATTTTGCACGAAGAACTACAGATGAAAAAGCTTTCTGCAAGATGGGTGCCGGACTTGTTAACAGTCGACCAAAAACGCATAAGAACATTTCTTATGCATCATGAACATTTCTCAAGCTTGTTTGAATCGTTTTCAGCGAAATAAAATGGATTTTAAGCGTCGTTTCATAACTGTTGATGAGACATGGATCCACCACTATACTCCAGAGACAAAAGAACAATCCAAACAATGGACTGAAGCTGGAGGAAGTGCCCCAAAGAAGGCAAAAACAATTCAATCGGCTGGTAAGGTTATGGCAACGGTTTTTTGGGTCTTCAAAGGTATTTTATTGATTGACTATCTGCAAAAGGGTAAAACAATAAATTCAAAGTACTATTGCAACCTTTTAGATCAATTAAATGTACAAATTCGAGAAAGCCGTCCTGGCTTACAACACAAAAAATAATTTTTCATCAAGACAACGCACCAGCGCACAAGAGTGTTTTAACAATGGCTAAAATCAACGAATTAAAGTACGAGTTGCTTGACCACCCACCTTATTCTCTTGATTTAGCTCCCGGTGACTTTTACCTGTTCCCAAATCTAAAAAATTCCTTGCTGGCAAGCGTTTTACCTCAAATGAAGATGCAATTACAGCTGTAAACCACTATTTTGAAGACCTTGAGGAAAACTATTTTAATCAAGGGATAGAATTGCTAGATAAGCGTTGGACTAAGTGTATTGTCCAAGTTTCAGGAGATTATATTGAAAAATAAAAATATTTTTGAAAAACTAACTATTCTCTTTCATTGATAGGCTAAGAACTTTCCGAACCGCCCGCGTAGTACACACAACCATACTAAGATCACTAAGTATGGTTCGTAAAGATTGGGTTTAGTTGTTATTCAACAATAGAGAATTTTATTAAGTAAGTTATGTAAAAATATATTAAACTCTTAATAACAGGAGTGATTTATTTAACAGTAAAAAAAAACATTTATTAAAAATATTTGAGTTATACTAATCCGTAGTTTGTTTTGAAAAAATTTAATTATTATTACTATTATTGCGTAAGATAAGTAAAAATAACATTGTCAAATTTAAAAGAAATTACAATTTTGCCGGTATTATAGCCGTAATAATATTATTGTTAACATAAAACACACTGAAACAATACTTTTATGCCACCAACCATATTTATATTGTTGCTACAACCATATTTTCATTTTTAAATTTGGCAACAGTACTATTGTTACATTTTAACAATATTAATATTGCCGCAGTCATACTATTATCAAAATGTAGTTCAAAAAACAATACTATGACTGCGACGACCATACTTTTGTTGCCGTGACCATATAGTAACCATATTTCTTTCTGCGTGTATGTAAAGAGTCTACAGATTACACAAACTTGAAACATATTGGGCGGCCCTAAAAACCTAATGCTAGAGAAGATGCCCGGTTGCAAGAAAAATAAAACACAACCCAAAAATTACTTCTACTTAAGTGGCTGCAGAGTGTTTGGTGGAGATGGATAAAGAAATTCACCCATATACTGTGCGTATGACTCTCCATCGTACTGGTTACAGCTTACGAATCGCACGAAAAAAGCCACTCATAGGCAAAATAAATAAATCAAAACGAATAGACGTCACAAAAGAGTACAAAAACAGTACATAAGACTTTTGGGATAGAGCAATCTTCTCAGACGAGAGTAAATTTTAAATTTTTCAATCGGACGGAAGAATACGTCTTTGGGAAACCCAAATACGAAGCTAGATAAAAGCAACGTTGTCAGCACAATCAAGTCAAGTATGATGGAGGGTGGGTCATGGTGTAAGGCTGTATTCCTGCAGCTGGTATAGAAAAATCGGAATACCTAAATATCTTAAAGGAAAACCTTCAAAGCGCCGAGAGGTTAAGTCCTGAAGAAATTATTTAATTTCGGCAGGACAACGATACCAAACACACCGCCTACGACGTACGAATGTGGACTATACATTATGTTCCTCATATTCTGCCGACTCCTACGAATCTCCTGACATTAATCCTATAGAACATCTATCGGACGAATTGCTCAGACGAGTAGAAAAGCGCCATAATACCAGCAGGACAGAACTTAAAAAAATCCTTTTGCAAGAATGGCAATGTATTGGGGTTGATGTCACAAAAAATTGAGTGCATTCAATGCCAAGAAGCTTGAAAGAAGTCATTGAAAAGAAAGGTTACTCAACAAAGTACTAAATGTTTGTAGAACATTTTTTTTGTTTAAAGTTCTTCAATTGTGTGAATACTTATGTCTGGCAAAAAACTACATTTTTATTGAGTACTAAAGTTATTCTTTTATCTACAGGGTGGAGCGCGATAATTTGCTTATTTTGAAATTAAATAAAAAAATTATGAACTTTAGAAAAATTTATTTTATATTTTAATTATATTGAACAGTAAGGGAATTTTTAAATAACAAAGTTTTAAATAGTGTATCTGGCCATACGTTTTCTGAAGTTTTCATGAAGTCTAACAAGCGTGTCGACTGGTATTCTGCCAATTTCAGCCTTAATATTGTAAATAAGGTCTTCCAAGGTGTTGGGGCGGATGATGTACACCTTCGAGTTCAGATAACCCCAAAGGAAAAAATAGCATGGGGCACCCCTCAAAGATATAAGCCGCCCAGGAAACATTTGCCTCAAACAATTCATGGTAACCCTGTTGTTGTTGTAACAACAATATATTTATTTTGAAGTCTTGTTCGTCTATGGGGGATCTGCTTCGATATCCAGCAGACATTTGAACTGGATGCGTCCACAGAGACCTGGGGGTCAGCTGAGTGGGCTTCAAGAGGTGCAGTACATCATGTGGTCCCTGATGGCAGGCGGGACAGATGTCCGGAACGTTAGCATCAATTCGTGCCCAGTAAGAATTGAGGCGGCTGCACCATCCAGATCTCAGCTGCGCCAGAATCACGCGCGTCTGCCGAGGTAGTACCTTCGTAAGTACCGAGGTAGTACCTTCGGTAGTACCGGTAGTAACCCTCGCTGTGTGTGCAGTGGCACCATCCTGTTGGAACCATGTATCCTCTAATTGTATTGACTCAAGTCTGCAAATGCCTAAAGCAATTGATTGCTTCCGAGCCAGAGCGTTTCAAAGATTGCAGTATTGCTGCTCTAACTCTGGTAGTACCGGTAGTAACCCTCGCTGTGTGTGCAGTGGCACCATCCTGTTGGAACCATGTATCCTCTAATTGTATTGACTCAAGTCTGCAAATGCCTAAAGCAATTGATTGCTTCCGAGCAGAGCGTTTTAAAGATTGCAGTATTGCTGCTCTAACTCTCTCGATGTTTTGTGGTGTTGTAATCCTTCTCTCAGGTCCCCTTCGTACATATGCCACATTCCCTGCAGATCTCAATGAAGTCACCCAATTTACAATTGATTGCCGTCCAGGAACACGTCCGCGTGGGGCAACAGGGAATCGTAAACGAAAAGCACGCTGCACTGTTGCGCATTTGAAAAATACGCTTCAACACAAAATGACATCTCCTCACGTGTCCAATGAATGATGGCAACTGAAAAGCAAAAGAATACAAATCTTCCGTCAGCCACTATAAGCCATGCCCACTCTCCACTCTCTTCGGTCAACAGTGCCGCAACAGCCTGCAGTGCAAAAAGGCAAATTATCGCGCTCCACCCTGTACCTTACATACCATACATATTTTATTATACTTATATTTAGATTAATAATAAATGCATACATAATTTTGTTGGACACTGTATAAGTTGGACACTGTATAATGTCTATCGGCTTTTACCTAAAAATATTAAACACTTAACATAAAATCTTCTATTGAGAGAATACTTTTGTCCGTCACTGCACATATTAAAATATACTCATACTCAATATTGAGAAACCTATATTTACCTTGCTTGTAGATTCCAAGCCCACCCTGTTGTTTGAACGTTTCTTCACATTTGAAGGTCGATTTCAAGGCACATCTCTCATAAAAGTGCCTTGGTCGATTCCCTTTTTAGAAATACTTTAACATACTCGTATATTACAAAAACATTTTTTATTTTTTTATTCCCCAGGCTCTTACAATTTAAACGTGGGTTCCGACGATGCATACCTCTCGAAATTTTTAGCCGACAAAAACTGGGATGTTGAAAAGGCTTTTGGAGCAATTCATGGCTATTACAAATTCAAGGCGGAAAATCCTTTGTGGGTGGCCCATCATCCATTAGAATACTATCGACAGGAATTTTTTGATGCCGCCGCGAGATATATTATGCCTAAGCCAGACAAGGATGGAAGACCCATATTGGTATACAGAATGAGTAAGTTAATGTCATGATACAATAAACAAGGTAGAGTTATGCTATCAGCTGATTTACATTTTTTTTCTCGTAGAAATTTATTTTGAAATTTGACAAAGGCAATTTTTGAAGTTTGTTATGCTGAATTTCTGTACCAAACATTCACAATAATCGTCAAGCATTGACAAAAATGTATTATTGACAAGTGACTTTGACAGTTTAGCGAACTGTTTGTTGTTGGGCTAGTGACTATACCTCGTTTATTGTACCATGGCTAATGTGATAACGATCGACTTATGTCAATATCAATAAATTAATATAATATTTTACCCACAAATATCAAACAAATTTTGTAAGTAATTATTACCAAGTAGGCAACATAAAAAAGTACTCGTATCTTTTATTTTTCAGTTATTGACGTCGGTCATAAGCAAAAAACAGATGTTGATGTTTTTATAATTTATTTAATTTTAAATAACCCAATATTTCGAACTGACTTCGTCGTTCATCATCAGGGGTATTCACTAAAACAAAAACGAGAACATGCGGTTCGGAAACTTCTTAGCCTAGTACAAAAAGCGCGGTATAAACAGAAAAAAGTTAAGTGTTTTGGAAACTTCCATCTCTCTTGCTATGAACACATGTTAAATTTTGTTTCGATCTGGCAACTCCTTCATATAGAAACAGGTGTTCACAAAAGACGCATCCGCGATTTTTTTACAATGGAAAAAATAGAAATGCGTGGTGTCATTAAATATTTACATAAAAAAGGTTTATCGGGACAAGAAATTCATAATGACATGGTGAATGTGTTAGGTGAAAGTGCTCCTTCATATGCAACAGTAAAAAATTGAGTTGCTGAATTTAAACGTGGTCGTACAAGCATTGAAGATGAACCACGTAGTGGACGTCCAAAAACAGCAACAACAACAGAAATTGTAGCCAAAGTGCATGATATGGTATTAAATGATCGACGAATAAAAGTGCGTGAAATAGCTAATATCATGGGCATCTCAAATGATCGAGTCAATTTAATTTTGCATAAAGAAAAAGCTTTCTGCAAGATGGGTGCCGCACTTGTTAACAGTCGACCAAAAACGCATAAGAATGAACATTTCTCAAGCTTGTTTGGATCGTTTTCAGCGAAATAAAATGGATTTTAAGCGTCGTTTCATAACTGTTGATGAGACATGGATCCACCACTATACTCCAGAGACAAAAGAACAATCCAAACAATGGACTGAAGCTGGAGGAAGGTTATCGGCTGGTAAGGTTATGGCAACGGTTTTTTGGGTCTTCAAAGGTATTTTATTGATTGACTGTCTGCAAAAGGGTAAAACAATAAATTCAGAGTACTATTGCAACCTTTTGGATCAATTAAATGTACAAATTCGAGAAAAACGTCCTGGCTTACAACACAAAAAATAATTTTTCATCAAGACAACGCACCAGCGCACAAGAGTGTTTTAACAATGGCTAAAATCAACGAATTATAGTACGAGTTGCTTGACCACCCACCCTATTCTCCTGATTTAGCTCCCAGTGACATTTACCTGTTCCCAAATCTAAAAAAATTCCTTGCTGGCAAGCGATTTTTTTACCTCAAATGAAGATGCAATTACAGTTGTAAACCACTATTTTGAAGACCTTGAGGAAAACTATTTTAATCAAGGGATAGAATTGCTAGATAAGCGTTGGACTAAGTGTATTTAAGTTTCAGGAGATTATATTGAAAAATAAAAATACTTTTGAAAAACTAACTATTCTCTTTCATTGATGGGCTAAGAACTTTCCGAAGCGCCCTCGTAAATACACAATTTTCTATTACGAATAACAGAATTTTTGTTAATAACTACATTTAAATAATTGTTTTACTGCTGGCCTGATGTATTTATAATATTCAACTAATGTATGTCTTTCCGTCGGTACTTATTAGCAATATGTCGGTATGTATGTGCAAATCTATCCGTGTCAGTTTTAAAGTTCATTCTCTTAGATGTAGGAACGTCGTTGATGTAAAGCATCTCCAAAGTGTATCTTCTCTTATAATTCCACTCTTCTGCTAATATTTCTACGTCTTTAAAGTTTGGTTTGTGTCCAGTCAAAGTACAGTGGTTCGCAAGGGCAGTCTTCTGCACGATTGGTCTATCAAAAGCTTTTTGGTGCGATTTGTGAGAAGAAAGTCTAGTCTTTAGTTTTGTCCCAGTAGTGCCAACATATGTGACGCGCAAAATAGAAAGGGACCTAAGGTTAAAAAACAGTTTTGTTCAGGAGAGCCGTTTTAAAGATTAGGTCCCTTTATATTTGCGCTTAGAATAGTCGACTTCACTTTCATAAAACGCGCATATCTCTGGGAGGGAACACTTTTGTGGCATGGGATCGGTTACATTCGATGCTCAGATGTTGTCCACATCAAAAAAAAAGTGAAAAGTTGATGAAAAGTTTTGTTCAGGAGAGCCATTTTAAAGATTAGGTCCCTTTCTATTTGCGACTTCACTTTCATAAAACGCGCATATCTCTGGGAGGAAACACTTTTGGGACATGGGATCGGTCTCATTCGATGGAAAAAAAGGAAAATTGATTTTTTACCCTTAGGTCCCTTTCTCTATGCGCTGTCACATATACCTTTGGACATACGTTGGACTTGTCACCATCACATTTAATCTTATAAAATAAATTGGACTTTTCTTCACTGTCCACCTTCGATTTTGTCTTACTAATTCGTTGACTGTCCTAAAGGTTCGGGGCGTTATTAAAAATTTGTCTTTATTATAAACCTCCAAATTGTTGAACCTTTCGGAGAAATCAGGTATTTACGCCATTGCTTTATAAGTTATTACTCATTTTTCCTAACTGTTTGGTCAAAATTGGTTTTCGTCCGTCTATTTAAGTCCTCTATGGTTTTAATTGGTATCTTTTGATATATAAACTGCTTCCTCCCTTTTTTAGTTCTACTTCTTTTGTTACTACATTTCATCTACTTCTGTTCTTTCTTTCCAGATGATGTCTTTGACAAATATCCGAATTATCTCTACGATAGTGTTGAAATCGAAGATTTTATTGTTGAATCAATTTTGATGCTGCCGCAGGCTCAAGAAAATGGTATAACCATAATATTCGATACGAGGGCGTAAGTTGGAAGATGTTTGTTATCACAAGAAAACTTTATTATTTTTTTCATTTTTCTTTCCAGATTTAGTCGCAAGTTTCTACCCTCCCTAACGCCCAGCTTTACCCGTCTAGTAAATCAGAAAAATAAAGTGCTGCCCTACTCGAAACGTGTGATTCACATTATCCTGGGAGGTGCCTTTATGAATGCAGTGACGACCCTGTTGATGACACTTATGGATAAGGATTTTAAGAAAAATGTAAGTCAAAAATGTAAATGTAAGTTTACTCTCTTGTAAAGAACTCCGGATTGTTACTATCAACTATGAGGGTTGCTACATATATTTTTAGCCTAGGCAACACTAAGTGTTGCCTGGCGCCATCTGACATTTCTATTGGAAAGTTTGACATTTTTTAGCATAAACGTACTCAGAACGTTTTGACGTACGACCATCATTTGTGTTGTTTACAGTGACTTGAAAACATCCATTTGGCAAAAAAAAATGGAATTAACTCGTGAACATTTTCGTGCGATCATTTTTCACAACTTTCGACGTTGATTATCAGGACAAGAGTGCATCGATGAACTTAAATCTTTGCATGGCGATCAAGCACCATCCTATAGCACTGTGAAGAACTGGTTTAATGAATTCAATCGTGGCCGGCGCTCGCTCAAAGACGAAGGTCGACCAAAAACGGCCGTTGTGCCAATGAACATTGATACCGTGCGTGAACTGATAATGCAAGATCGTCATGTGACATACCATGAGATAGAGGCATCCTTGAGCATTTCTTCCACCAGCATACATTCGATATTGCATCAACACCTGGCCGAAAAAAAAAGGTTTGTTCTCGATGGATCCTGCACAATTTGACAATCGCTCAGAAATAGGCTCGTGTCGATTGGTGCAAAGAAATTTTGAAAAAATACGATCGCGGTGCTTTAAAAGACTTTTATAGGATCGTCACAGGTGACGAATCATGGATCTATGCGTATCGACCGTGTGGGTCTTCGAAGACGAACCAAATGCAACGAAAGTTGTTCGTGGAAGAAGCACTTCGAAGCATTAACGAAAGTTGTTCGTGAAAGAAGCACTTCGAAGCAAAAAGGTCGCCTGTTTCTTCGGCAAAACTGGTCATGTGGCGACTGTTCTGCTTGAGCAACGTAGGAGGGTCAATTCTGAGTGGTACACCACAATTTGTTTGCCTGGAGTCTTTGGAGAAATTCGAAAAACGAACAAGAGAAGACGAATCATTGTACACCATGACAATGCGAGCTCTCACACATCCGCTCAAATCAGCGCCTTTTTGACCTGGCAAAAATTCGAATTGATGGGTCATTCGCCGTACAGCCCTGACTCGGCACCCAATGACTTCTTTTTATTCTCGCACATCAAGAAAAAATGCATGGTCAACCATTTTCGTCGCCAGAAGATGCTGTCGAAGCGTTCAAAAACCATGTTTTGGAAGTATCTCAATCGGAGTGGAAAAAGTGCTTCGACAATTGGTTTAAGCGCATGCAAAAGTGTATAACGCATGCTAGAGAATACTTTGAAAAACAATAAAACCATTTTTGATGATAAATATTCGCATTTTCATTATTAGGCCAGAAATATATATAGCAGCCTTTTTTTATTTATTTGGTCTTTTATCATTATTATGACTTGAGCAGTTTTTTATTCTGGTTCGAGACCTTTATGTTGTTTCTTTTTCAGAATCAAGGTAAAAAGAAGAAATTGGTGAAATGTATTTTCTACGGTTGCCAGACAGACTGCACAGCTGTTTCTTAACCCGCCAAGGTTTTTCTTCAGCAGTCTTTGGCAACGATTACTTCGGCCACAAATCAAGTGACTTATACGGGAGACTCATTTTTATTAATGAGAATTACCCTTTGCGTATAGTTTTCGAACTGTGCGTAGAGCAATCTTCAACGCGCAATATCATTTCCACCAATTCCGTTTCGCATGGGTCTTCGTTGAAAACCACAAATGCAAAAAGCACAACCAAAGTGTGCATGTTTTTTGTGCGTTGCACATTTTTTTAATAGTTTTTTTGTTATTTATTCGGTCTTTTATCATTATTATGACTTGAGCAGTTTTTTATTCTGGTTTGAGACCTTTATGTTGTTTTTTTCAGAAGCAGCCCTTGTAAGTCATTCTTTTATCGACTGCGTTATATATCAAAGTCATATAACTTCTTTTTTTTGTTTCTACTTACTTCTAAAGAACTAAGGTCATTTTAATTCTAATATCGACCTGCAATATCTTTTAAAGTCTGATTTCTTTTTTTCTGCTTTTCCTTTTCAGACATTTAACCACGATGGCAAGGATTTCGATAAACTTCGTGACATGGTCGGCTATGAGAACTTACCAGCTTTATATGGCGGTCCTGAAAAGAATCAATTGGATAGCAATCTCTTGTGGAACCATTTAGAGAAACACTCCGACTATTTGTTAAGATTACAAAGTTATAATAAATATATGTGCAATTAAAGTCGAGAATCCAAATAAAGTATTTATAGCAAATGAATATTGCGAAGAAACGGATTTTATTCAGATTGTATTTCCACTAGGATAACTCCAAACGGAAAAAAATAACTAAGCAAAGTTTTTTGTAGGGAGCTACAAGATATGTTTGCGGATTCGTGCTTAATTTTGCTTCAATTTAAAAAACTAATAAATATTTCCATTTTAACAATTGTTCGCTTGTTTAGCCTGTAACAATTAAATTTTAATGAAGTTCGCTTTAGTTTTAGTAGCCATTAGGGTTGTAAGTGTTGATTGTCATTAAGCCCACTAATTGACTTTATGTTGCATAAATTCAAAAAGTCATGATTGACTTTTTCGTCCGACTTTAATAGAACAATCGACTTTTTGCTTGCACCACACTGTGGAACCGGGTTTAAAAAGTTAGTTTCATGGCACCTTTCAGTGCACTAATCGACTCAGAATCACAAGCCGTCTATCTGTCCGTCCATTCGTCTGCTATGATATCCAAATACAGGTCTCAGAATCACTAGCTGAATAGATTTAACGATATTCGTATGCTCGATTGCCCTTCCGTCTACTTTAGATCTAAAGTGTGTTACCAAAAGGCAAAAGTATGTTTTTCTTTTAACCAAGGACGGACGCTTTGAAATTGAATGAAATTCGGTTTTGATTTAGATATAGCACCCAAACATATGTTTAGCCGGTTTTATGTTTTTACCTCTATAAGTCACACATTACATCCAATCCTGTAGAAATTTGGCATAAGTTAGTTTTTGGACCAAGGATTTGTTTTATTAAAATTATGGGAAATCGGTTTAGATTTAGATATAGCTTCCACACATAAGAACGTTCAACCGATTTTATGTCTTTAGCTCTTAAAGGTATATTACATAAATTTCGCACAGTTCATAACGATTGATAAGATTCCATATCAGATAAAATTGGTATATATCGGTCTCCTGATATAGCCCTAGTCCAAAGGTCGCATCTAATTTTACATACATCGCTCTAGAGATCACCATTTTTAGTTGGACTAGTTTGAAACTGGACTGGACCATAAGGCCATTAGGCAGTTAGGACCCAAACCATACAAATGGTTTTGGGACCCAAAGAACGTGGATGCTGTTGGGAGGGTAGGTATTTAAGAATGACATTTTCGCACGAGGTCAAAAATAAACTTATTTTTGATAATTTGGTTTAATTTGGTGACGGAATATTCTGTCCGTTTAAATATGGCCAAATGCGTAAAAAAATGAAAATATGCAAAATAATGATGAAAATTTCTTACATATCTAATTGTGACATTGTTTTTAAAATCTGAGTAAATTAAGAATTCGTTTAAGGGGTTCATAACCTGTTTCATTTGAATTTCTGCACATTTAGATTTTATAGTTGCTACGCCTATATTTAAAATTTTTGTATATACTCCACCAAAATATTGATCTGAGACCCTATAAAAAATATATATCCTGATCGTCGTAAAATCTAAGACAATCTAGCAACGTCATTGTGTCTGCTGAAAGCAAGATAGGGGTAAAACAAATCGACCTAGGATCCTGTAATTTTGCATGAGAATGGCTTATGGTCATAAGCTGCTTGGAATAGTAAATCGGTTTAGGGCGAAAAAAGTTGCACTTTAAGTGACTGAAGGTACCCCGCTTAAAAGTATTTTTTAAGTATTTGCTTAGCCAATACAAATTCTTTGTGGACGGACAATAGTAAAAATGGGACCTGTTGGTTGGGACGCATTAAAAACCTAAAAAAATACATAGTTGCTGGACTTTTTGAATTATGTTGCCCAAAAACGTACCGAATGGTCAAACCGGGCTATTTATACATTTTGCTACGACTACATTTGTGACGCGCATAATAAATGGACCTAAGGTTAAAAACCAGTTTTGTTCAGGAGAGTCATTTTAAAGATTAGGTCCCTTTCTGTTTGCGCTTAGAATCGTCGACTTCACTTTCATAAAACGCGCATATCTCTGTGAGGGAACACTTTTGGAGCGTGGGATAGGTCCCATTCGATGCTCAGATGTTGTCCACATCAAAAAAAAAGTGAAAAGTTGATGAACAGTTTTGTTCAGGAGAGCCATTTTAAAGATTAGGTCCCTTTCTATTTGCGCTTAGAAACGCCGACTTCACTTTCATAAAACGCGCATATCTCTGGGAGGGAACACTTTTGGGGCATGGGATCGGTCTCATTCGATGCTCAGATGTTGTCCACATCAAAAAAAAAAGAAAAAAAATAAAATTGATTTTTTTACCCTTAGCTTCCTTTCTCTATGCGCTGTCACATATATAGAGTAATTTTAAACGGACACATGGGCCAAAGGTCCAAAAATGTGTATCAATTTTGTTGCGCTTAGTTACGTAGGGACGGTTAAGGATATACAAGATTCTGTCTGGCCGAACTTAACGACGTTTTTACTTGTTGCTTCTATTTTGAGTATATGTATAAATGAATTATTTATGTAAACATAAGATGTACTTATATACGAGGGCGACCGCAAAACTAACTGGCCTGGCACATTTTCTGTTTTACTAGCAACTTTTATATTTTTTGTTTTTTAAAAGCAATCTTTTATAAGCCATCTGTCAAAATTTCCGAAATATTTAATGATTATTTTCTTTGTTACAGGTGATTGAAGTAAACAAGTTTTATAATTTTTGAAAACATGGAAAATAAAGAGTTTCGTGCGGTACTTAAACACTTTTATATGAAAGGTTATACTCCACAATTAATCAAAGATGAATTGGATTCTGTTCATGGTGATAATGCACCATCATACTCCTGGTTTCAACAATTTAAAATGGGTCGTTCAAGTACGGAAGATGAACAACGCTCTGGAAGACCGAAAACTGCTACTACTATTGAAAACATTAGAAAAATATTTAATGAAGTTACTAAAGATAGACAAATAAAGCTCAGAGAACTTGCTGATATTGTTTAAATACACGAAAAACAAGTTTGGAGTATTTTACATGATGAACTCCACATGAAAAAGCTATCCGCAAGATATGTGCCGCGTTTGTTGACTCAAAAAATCCGAGGAGCCTTTAGCGATTTATCAGCGTAATCCAATACAGTTCTTGTGCCGATTCATAACTGTTGATGAAACATGGATCCATCACTACATCCCAGAGTGCAAAGAACAGTCAAAACAATAGAAGCTGGTAAAAGTGGTCCCAAGAAGGCGAAAACTGTTAAGTCAGCAGGAAATGTAATGGCCACAGTATTTTGGGATGCAAGGGGTGTAATATTTATTGATTATCTTGAGAAAGGAAAAACTATAAATAGTGAATATTATTGTGCATTATTGGATCGGTTGAGTGAAGAATAAAACGACCGCATTTACGAGGGCGATTCGGAAAGTCTTTAGCCTATCAATGAAAGAGAATAGTTAGTTTTTCAAAAATAGTTTTATTTTTCAATATAATCTCCTGAAACTTCAATACACTTAGTCCAACGCTTATCTAGCAATTCGATCCCTTGATTAAAATAGTTTTCCTTAAGGTCTTCAAAATAGTGGTTTACAACTGTAATTGCATCTTCATTTGAGGTAAAACGCTTGCCATTTTTGTTTTACCCTTTTGCAGATAGTCAATCAATAAAATACCTTTGAAGTCCCAAAAAACCGTTGCCATAACCTTACCAGCCGATTGAATTCTTTTTTCCTTCTTTGGGGCACTTCCTCCAGCTTCAGTCCATTGTTTGGATTGTTCTTTTGTCTCTGGAGTATAGTGGTGGATCCATGTCTCATCAACAGTTATGAAACGACGCTTAAAATCCATTTTATTTCGCTGTAAACGATCCAAACAAGCTTGAGAAATGTTCATTCTTATGCGTTTTTGGTCGACTGTTAACAAGTGCGGCACCCATCTTGCAGAAAGCTTTTTCATCTGTAGTTCTTTATGCAAAATTTAATGGACTCGATCATTTAAGATGCCCATGATATTAATACCATATCATGCGCTTTGGCTACAGTTTCTGTTGTTGTTGCTGTTTTTGGACGTCCACTACGTGGTTCATCTTCAGTGCTTGTACGACCACGTTTAAATTCAGCAACCCAATTTTTTACTGTTGCATATAAAGGAGCACTTTCACCTAACACATTCACCATATCATTATGAATTTCTTGTCCCGATAAACTTTTTTTATGTAAATATTTAATGACACCACGCATTTCTAATTTTTCCATTGCAAAAAAATCGCGGAGTGTCTTTTGAGAACACCTGTTTCTATATGAAGGAGTTGCCAGACCGAAACAAAATTTAAAAATTTAATAAGTGTTCCAAAACACTTAACTTTTTTCTGTTTATACCGCGCTTTTTGTGCTAGGCTAAGATGTTTCCGAACCGCCCTCGTAGAAAAAAAGTTCTTTGCATCAAGATAATTCTCCTTCACACACTGCATTTTTAACTCAACAAAAACTGGCCGAATTACGATTTGAAATTGCTCCGCATCCACCATATAGTCCAGATTTAGCTCCTTCTGGTTAATTGTTGTTTCCAAATTTATAAAAAATTTCGTCCAATAGCGATGTTATTGCTGAAACTGAGGCATATTTTGAAGGTCTTGAAAAATCTTATTTTTCGGATGGAATTAAAAAACTTGAAAAACGTTTGATGAAGTGTATTGAGTTGGAAGGAGATTATGTTGAAAAATAAATAATAATAATTCCAAAAAACGGTTCTTTTTATGTTAGGCCAGTTACTTTTGCGGTCGCCCTCGTACATATATTTATTTATTTATTTGAGAATTTAAAACAAGACAAATAAAACATTTTTAGGGTCCTTGGTAAATTCCTTTGTCCGTTTTCGTGCTGTCAACAGACACATGGACGGACGGGCAGGGCTATATCGTCTTTGTCTTATTAATAATATATTATAATATATCAATAATAAATGATAATATTATTATTAATATTATTCAGTCAATATTTTAAATAATCGGCTTTTTTCTCCATAAAGTCGACTTTTCATATATTTTTATTTAAGTCGACTTTGTGGCTCGGCTATGTAACCCTAGTAGCAATATGTCCATATTTTAGTTTGGTCGCTTGTTATACTTTAAGGACGGTTTTTTTTTGGGCACCAAGGTTTCATGAGAACTAAACAGCCTCACTAAAATTTTTATTAAAAAAAATATTAGTAAAAATTATTGATTTGACTATTATGGTAGTTACTCGCCAAGGGTCCTTGAGTGTAAACTTAAATCAAAGTTTAATCAAAACATAATATAAATCTTTACGAGCGTTTAGGCTTGTTGTAAAGTTGGCTTTAATATGAGTACCAATATGTCTAAACTTACGATCGGTAGCTTTAACCCTTCGATAAGTGAGAAGGTCCCATGGGATGTATTTCATTTTCAAACTGAAATTACTCCATAGTGGTCCATGGAATGTATTTCCGACCCCCATATGTATTCCAAGGGAATTTTATCTAGAAAAATTTATCTAAAAATTCAGTTTTAATTGCATTTAAAGGTAATTAGACCGACAACGAGTGAAGAGGTCCCTTGGGATTTTGGGATTATTAATAAATGCACTTTTTTGGCTTGGTTTAGATTGTTTTACCATATTCCGCTCGCATTTCCGCATGTCGTACATCATAATACGCGAATCAAATCGAAAAGGCAGGGAAGTGACAGCTTTATGGAGTTTGGCAAATCCGACGAACACAAAGGAATGGAAATCAATCACTGAAAGACTTCGATGCCTTTTTGTCTATTATTTTGAATGCTGGACTCACTAAAGCTTGTGTCCAGTTTTTTAAATACGAGGGCGGTTCGGAAACTTCTTAGCCTAACACAAAAAGCGCGGTATAAACAGAAAAAGTTAAGTGTTTAGGAAACTTCCATCTCTGCTATGAACACATGTTAAATTTTGTTTCGATCTGGCAACTCCTTCATATAGAAACAGGTGTTCGCAAAAGACGCATCCGCGATTTTTTTTACAATGGAAAAATTAGAAATGCGTGGTGTCATTAAATATTTACATAAAAAAGGTTTATCGGGACAAGAAATTCATAATAATATGGTGAATGTGTTAGGTGAAAGTGCTCCTTCATATGCAACAGTAAAAAATTGGGTTGCTGAATTTAAACGTGGTCGTACAAGCATTGAAGATGAACCACGTAGTGGACGTCCAAAAACAGCAACAGCAACAGAAATTGTAGCAAAATTGCATGATATGGTATTAAATGATCGACGAATAAAAGTGCGTGAAATAGCTAATATCATGGGCATCTCAAATGATCGAGTCCATTTAATTTTGCATGAAGAACTACAGATGAAAAAGCTTTCTGCAAGTTGGGCGCCGCACTTGTTAACAGTCGACCAAAAACGCATAAGAATGAACATTTCTCAAGCTTGTTTGGATCGTTTTCAGCGAAATAAAATGGATTTTAAGCGTCGTTTCATAACTGTTGATGAGACATGGATCCACCACTATACTCCAGAGACAAAAGAACAATCCAAACAATGGACTGAAGCTGGAGGAAGTGCCCCAAAGAAGGCAAAAACAATTCAATCGGCTGGTAAGGTTATGGCAACGGTTTTTTTGGGACTTCAAAGGTATTATATTGATTGACTATCTGCAAAAGGGTAAAACAATAAATTCAGAGTACTATTGCAACCTTTTAAATCAATTAAATGTACAAATTCGAGAAAAAAAGTCCTGGCTTACAACACAAAAAAATAATTTTTCATCAAGACAACGCACCAGCGCACAAGAGTGTTTTAACAATGGCTAAAATCAACGTATTAAAGTACGAGTTGCTTGACCACCCACCTTATTCTCCTGATTTAGCTCCCAGTGATTTTTACCTGTTCCCAAATCGAAAAAAATCCTTGCTGGCAAGCGTTTTACCTCAAATGGAGATGCAATTACAGTTGTAAACCACTATTTTGAAGACCTTGAGGAAAACTATTTTAATCAAGAGATAGAATTGCTAGATAAGCGTTGGACTAAGTGTATTGAATTTTGAGGAGATTATATTGAAAAATAAAAATATTTTTGAAAAACTAACTATTCTCTTTCATTGATAGGCTAAGAACTTTCCGAACCGCCCTCGTAATATTAGTATTTGTAGTAGCATATATTACTTATACAACTCTTATTGTCTTCTTTTTGTAGTTTTTAAAATGCTCTGATTATGGTCTTTGTGAATTTTTTTCCCAGTAAGGGTGCCAACATTTTTTTCCTGTTTTCTTTAAATTGGGAACATTTACTTTAGTTTTTGATTATCATGTCTTGAATTTGCATTAATGTACAACATTTTTTAATTCTTATTTATGAGTATTCTATATACATATATTTTTTTCTACTACTATTATTGAGTAACTGTTAAACTTGAATTTTTGTTAAACTTGAATTTTTTTAATACTTTAAAATGTTTCTTTAGATTAATTCTATCTAAGCTGTAGTTTTCTGTAATCAGCTTTATCGGCCGAAAGGCTTCTTAATTACGGAAAATGTAAATAAAATAAATAAATAATTGTTCGTGATGTAAATTAAATCCATATCCAATAAATTTCTCCTGAAGAAGTTGGAAACAAACCAACGAAACGTTGAGGAAAAGATGAAATGATTTAGTTTTATTTACATCAAAACATATAACTAATCCAACTAAAGAAATAAACAACAAATTGGTCATAAACAAATCTGAATAACAACAAAATAGTCACTTGAAAGAGAATGCCAAAAACACATTTTTGTGAATGTTTGATGACAATTGGGAATGTTAGATAAAGAATTTTTCCTTTACAAACTTCAGCAAACGCCATTGTCAAATAATTTCAAAATTCACAGTTTAAATTACTCTAAGAAAAAATTTAAAAACAGCTGTTCTTTATTTTACCATGAAATCGTCCTTCAGTTTAGTTTGTGTGTCAATTTTCGAAGCAAGTTCATGAAAATGGATCGTTATTGGACAAACCAACGTGAGTATTTTTTGGTCCAATGCGTTCAATTGAAAATGTTGCTGCTGTGGTTGAGAATGTCCAAGAGCAGCCATCAACATCCACTCGTCATCGTTCTGAGGATGTGAACACTTCTCGCACTTCTTTGAGAAGAATTTTGCATAAAGACCTCGGTATGAGGGCTAACAAAGTTAAATTGGCCCAAGAACTGCAGCCTCATGACCAGCTGATGCTTTTTCGCTTCGCCGAATGGACTAAAGATTATTGGGCAGGAGATGAAGAATTTTACCGAAAAATCGTGGTTTCAGATGAAACTCATTTTCATGCCGGTGGCTATAATTCTAGAGTTGCAGAGTCTAAACTCGGTAAGAAGGTTTCATTATATCCTAATATGGAACAATGTGTGGCAACTGCATAAGGCCAAAACCTGGACCATATGCTAAGTTTCATCTAAATCGGTTGATGCAAACTTTACTTTGATTTCATCAACGGACGGACACACAGCAGTTAATCGAAACAGGTAGTGTTTACTTATTTACTAGAGTCCCACAACATCCCATTAGGAAACAAGGGCGAACTTCTCCCAAAACAGAGAGCTGTGCACGATTCTATTCATATACTTATACTTACTGACCGGAATCTACTTTTTAGCGCCGTCTCCGTACGACTAATGCATTTTTTCTATAGAGAAGTTTTTACATGTCATGAGATAAATCACTTACTCGTAAAGTCGCCAGCATATACGAGGTGAAATTTTGCATAAAATTGTCTGTCGTGGGAACCTAAAATGCGGATCAACCGACTACGAACTGCAAGATAAGGCTAGGTGGCCTTGTACAGACCTGGATACTTGTACAGACCAGGATACATTTCGACTTGCAAAAATACCATGATACCCCCGCAGCTTATTTGATACCACTTATTCTTTTGCACAAATAACTTATTAAAAAAAATATTAAAAACAAAATTTAACATTTTTTTCTTTGATTATGAATTAAAGAAAGCTTTCAATTACCTTAACATCAATCCTAATATTAATTAATAAATTAATAATTCGGTTCAGGCAGCAACATGGACCTATCGGTCGTCCAATGAATAATACAACCTTTGTGTTGAGACTGTTCGAAAACAAAGACCGATAGTTTCATCAGAGATGGTTATTGTGTGACTTGCCGCCTGTTCTATGCACCGGATCGACCTGAAGAAGGAATCTTCAGCCAAGGGCTGTCACCCCGGTACTCGTATGTGCCGCAACATCAACAACATTTGTGACTTGTCAAGTATTGTACAAAATTTGGTCTGAACATCACATGTGACTTTTAGACCTGCGGATTCTAAAACCGGAAAAGAGCTTAGTATGCTATCATAACATAGCCCGACATTGACCCATTTTAATAGCGTTTATGCCGGACCTAATCCTAAGCAATGACGACACGGACATCGTCAAATCGAATTAGATAGTGGTTCTGAATCGATTCGGGTCTATCTCCTTGCCTTCAAGGTTTTTCAAACATCAGCACTACATAAGAATACCCTACGCCACATAGTGAGATAGACAATCACAAGACAGCTGGTTCTATGGGATTGACCCGAAGAGCAATTCTTTGGCCAAGGGCTGTCACCCCGGCACACAGTTGTGTGAACAATGGGCCTTTCTGGCCCAAAACGTACTTTATTCCATTTTTTTGTATTAATTCTCTTATCTCTCACTTATCATTCCGGGTAGACATTTGCACGATCTTCGTAGTAAGGCGAAAACAGTTAAATAATATTCTTTAAGGAGTAGTCCACGATCTACCCAAGCATTCCTAAGAATTATTCATCCCGAGATGTTTTGAAGTCTCATTGTGGGCAAAGAATGGTTTCTGTGTTCAAATTGTGTTTTTAGGAAGGGTTTTGTTTGTAAAAGCTTAAATACTCACAATTATAGGAATTGAGCGTGTTAAAATTAAACAGCAAACCACCTAGGACCATACCCAGTGCTCGGTAAACTAGAATTATTTTCTGGTGATTCTTTTACCGCATCCCTTAATCCAAGGAGAAACATGTACATACATGTCTAATCTCAAGGTAAACACAAGCGGCGGATATGCCAAATGTTTTAACACGTCTTCGACATTGAAACCGGGTTAAGTTTAGCAGAATCTAAAAACGTAAATTTTATTTTTAAATCACATTTTTATTTGTTTGAGTTTTACTTACCTGTTGGCAGGAATTGTTTTTGAAGTCGAAGAGTGAAAAATGTTACAAGTATTTATTAAATTTCCACTTGATTCTTTCTTGTCGCTAAATAATTAATTTTAAACTGAACATTGCAACGTAGAGTTGGTAAACAAAAGGTTTCATTGGCGAATTACTAGCATGCGGCGAATTCAAGCTCAAGTGCATGCACAGTGCAAAAAAGATCAGTTGAAAATCCGTTCTGATTTTCACAATATCATAGTTCGAACACAACCGTGCCGTTGTCGTATGGCGTACAGCCCTTTGTCATGTATTTCATATGGGCGAGCACATTTGGTTGGCGAATGCTCATGACGGCTGGCTACAAGACGACGACTTAATTTTTTTAACTTGTTGACGTTTTCAGTGCTGCCATTAGTAGCTCGTCTCTGTAAATAAATCGATAAGTTACCGATTAATGTGACGTCACACCGACTAGATTGAAAGTTACCTATTTCGTGATAACCGCTGTTTCTGTACGTTGAAATCGGTAAAAATTCGATCTGTGATGGATAGAAACACAAATCGGAAAGAAACGGTGACAAACAGCTTTTTATTTGCATTTGTTTTCAGGTACAAATATTTTGTATTAACTGCTATTTTAATAAAACTTTTATATTTGAACGACATAACTATTACTTACCTTCTCACTTATTTTGTTAAAAATATGCAAACAAATAGGAATGAAATGAAATGAATTAAATAAGCTGACAGTTGGTGATGTACATTGCAAGTAAACAAACATTTGCACTTGGTTATTTTGCATTACCATACGGATTTCGTTGAAACCGGTTCATAAATTGTCGTAAATTTCAACTCATTGCCATCTTAAATGTTTATGTTTTGCTGCCTATTTTCAAACACATTTAAACAGCGGTAACACAATTAAAACATATGTTTTTAATAAAAAAATTTTGTCTAAAATAGGATAATCTAAATTGTATTTGGTGTAAAATGTTATATTTGGTTACTTGCTTTCTCATAATTGCAACATCACTATAGCAAACGACAGAGTTCTCACTTGGCTTAAAGTCAGTGATAAAGTTACCGATTTCAAGTTGAGTCACTTTTCTTACAGAAACACTTTTTTAAGCGATTTCTATTGAAGTAGAAGCGGAACAAATGTCTTATACCGATTTGGAACGAGTGAATGGAATAGGAATCGGCATTTTTTTTTTACAGAATGGCGGCAAAAATGACGATTTTTAAATAAAGAGTTATATGAAATAAAGAGGAAGCCATATTTAACTTTGCAAATGTTTAGATTGACAAACCTTAGTATTCGATAAGTTTGTAATAAGTGCTTCACGTGTTTTTGCAATAATTTATTAAGACAAAAATATGTAGGCAAAGATTTTAGCGAGATCAGGAAAAAAAGAAAAAATATTTTTTTGTTTGTTTTTATAAATATTTTTTTTAGTTACAAACCGAAGCGTTGTTTTTCATTTTCCTTTATTCGCTTCAAATTACTGCAATGTATATGTATGCAAAACATTTCTTACAAGTGGGAATTATGTCGAGGTTAAAAACATATGACTTCAAAAATGGTCTAGATTCTCCCATAGCAATTAATCAAGTCTAACTTACTAACTGAAATAATATTTAGCAGTAAAACTTTTTATTTTTATTATTATTTTTAAAGGAAAACTGAAACATCGAAATCAGAAATTCTCAAATAACTAATTATACCCATTTACCCGATGTTAAAGTGGCCGAAGCGATTGTGGGTTCCAAAGCCAACGAAGGGGATAGAGGCTCAAAAAATGATGGTGATGGTGTTCTAATACAATTCAAGCACTCAGGGCTGTCATAGAAACCAATGTTGTCACTATTGGTTTTGAAAACGATAAGAAAAAATGCTTTGGTGTCATGAAAACCAATGTTATCGGCTTTATCAGCAACAGCTGATTCGATCGTTAGTTTTATTTACATTAAAAATGGACAAAACCAACATGGTTTCGTGACACCAAATGAAACCAACATTGGCTTGCAAAAACTATGACAGCCCTGACTATTTGAAGACACTGTCTGTTTGTCGTAAAACAAAATAGTCCAATATTCAAATGGAGAACAATTGAAATCAAGTATCCATTTATTGCAAAAGTATGCGAAAAAACAACTTTGTCAATCGTCAACACTTTTCTATTTCGTGAGAGATTACTTTCGCATGCAGTTCTCATTGCTACTCAAATTCGTAGCTAAATTTCTCCAAAAAATTCAATTATGATTACCTTTTTGAGATCAATTGTTGCGGACATGTGGTTCCATATATGTTTATTAATCGACTGCCTTAAAAAATAAACTTTGTTTTAAAATTTTTACAAACTTAAATATTACTAACGAGCAAACTTCTTGAAATTTCTGATGTTTGTAACTTTATAATCACTCTTACTTTCTTTAAAAAAAAGTTTTTTAATACAAAGAAAACTTGTGTTTTATTCCTAATTCCATTCCATTTTGATTTTTCTACAGAAAAATGTCGTCTTTAATCGACTTACTTATTCATACTAAAAAGTCGACTTCTATTTTTTTTTACACGGGACCGTTTTAAGAAGACAATAGTAATACATTTAAACTTTTCTATTAATTCACCTACTCGTCATCCATTTATGTAATTCATTTGTTTTCGTTCTTTCCTTTAATGCTACATTTTGTTACGCTTGTCAGAAGCTGTCAAAATTAATCACTTCTTTTTTCCTGCGTTTGATGAAAAATGGGCAAACATCAGAAGTAAACTGTCATCTCTTGTGATCCGAAGCTGTGAAAAATTACTTTTTTAAGTGATTTTAAAATTAAGAAAACAACTACGAAACCATTTGATTTGCAAATAGCTTAAAAGGAGCTTCATGTGGATCTAGCAAGGGGCATACATTTGTTTGAATCTAGCAAATACTCTTGGCAGTTAGAAAAGTAGTGGAAAATGCTATAAATATGCATTAATATGTGGTAAAGTTTGTGTCTATAGAAGCTATCAAAATGTGATCCCTATGAGCATATGTGTATATTAAAACACAACTTTTTATAAACTGTGTTTGCAAAAATATTAAATGCTCTTAATTGGACAAGTCGTCAAATTATAATGTTTGACAACTTTCAGTGGACGTTTTTCTTCTTGAACGCAAGGACGTAGGCATTTACAAAATATATTTTTTCGTGAGACTGACTGTGTTTACGTTTTGATCACTCACTGCGTTTTATAAAATAAGGGGTATTACTTAAATCCTGTATTAATAGTTAAACAAAGGTACCAACATTCAGTTGAAGTTGAATTCGGTTGCAACAATGAAACACTTTCGCCCTCTAGAGTGCCTTCGAAGGTTTAAGAATAGTTGGCAATGCTATACTCTTTAAGGCATAAAATACAACTCTGCATATGATGATGAAATACAGCGCGCTCAAAATAATGTCTTTGCTACAAGCAACGAATCTAAATGACCCCAAAACGTTTAGCGTAAAGGTCAGTACAAAGCAAAATCTATAATTTTGTTGTTGTGAAAGATTATAATTGAAAAAAATACAACAAAATGTATTTATTTTATTTACATCAATTGGTTTTTTTATTAGGAAATCTCAAAATAATGTAATTTACCGCAACACGCAGCTATTTACATTCCTTCGTTGTTAACGTTGCTTGAGCGTTATTTAGGTTGGGCCGTTATTCTAATTTTTTTCGTGGCTTCATTCGACTCAACTGCAACCAACTTCACAGCAGAATAAGGAACAAGAGAAAACGGCCAAAATAGCGGAGAAAATAAGAATATTTTTGTAACTTTCTTGTACGAATCGTCAAATATAACAAAAAAATAATTTGTTGCCAACAAACAACAGTTCGTAAATAATTTATAGTACAAGCTAATGCACCTGAGGAACACCGTGAACGATAGCAAAGCAACAAATTTCGTTTCGCATAAGTGTGCTGTGGAAAAATAGAACAAAAATAAAACGAAGGAAAAAAAATTGCGGCAAACAACAAAATAAAATTCCAATTTCGTATTGATAACATAATGTCGAAGGCAAAAAAGCTATCACTGCCTGGTGGAAATGGTGGCGGCGGCGGTGGTGTTGCTGAGCCCCAAGAAATCGTGTGTTACAAACCCAAAGATCTAGTATGGTAAGCCTAGTTCGGCCAGAGAAATCAATCTGGGCGCAAGAGAAAAGATTAAGAAAATTTCGATGGAATACTGAACAAGCGGCAGTGGGCAACTTACTATCGATGGAGAAACTTTTTCACCGAAAAATGGCGCTTAAACATAACCTCAATGAAAAGTAAAATGAACAAAAAGTGGAAATTAAAATATGTCGCTTAAAAAACCTACAGAAAATAATATCCCCAAAGAAATTTATAGTGGTTAACGTGACCAGTGATATAGCGGATGGAAAACGTTCCTTTTACTTCCTTTAATTTGGTGCTTTGTTTCTTTTTTTGATTGTTCTTTGACTTGTAACCGTTGCTCGCTCTGCCGGCGCTCCTAATGTTTAAGCTCAGCAACGCCGTATTTTCTGCTTTGCCCTGACGTTTGTGTGTCAACATTAGATGAAGAAAAAATCCCGCGCATTTTTTTACCCTCAGACATCTCTTGGAATTTTCTTAGTTTTTCATGTTTTACCTAAGCATTATGGTTTTTTGCATACTAATTTTCTTCATTTTAGGGCTAAAATGAAAGGTTTTGCCCCATGGCCTGCTATGGTAAGTGGAAACTGTTTTTTTATTAACTTTATTTTCATTTTTTTTCCAATTGTCTACAATAATGCTGTAGTTGTAGACGTCAGCGTTATTTTGTTTTGTATGGTGGTTCAGTCGTTGTTTGTGTTTTCTCGTTTGTTCTTACAACACATTCGTGGAGCAGCGCTGCTCTGCTCTGCCGGGGCTCTAGCGCTGACTATGCCGTATGTGTGTTGTTATGTCTTATTTATTATTGACTGTACTTTTGCGTCCGCAGTGTACGGTATTTGGGAAAATGAATGAAGAGAAACTGACAGTCGACCAAGGTATGGACGGGGGGCCTTCGTGTATTATATTTTCTGTTTTTGGCGCAATTTTTTTTACAAATTTTTTTGCACAGAAGTTTGAAGTGGTAAAAGGTGTAATAATAGAAAGTAGAATAATTAAATTTCATGGCATTCTATGTGTTGGTTTCATACAATTGAATATTCCATTTTTTTTTAAACAAAAATTTGTCGTATTTGTTTAAAGTCGAAATTTGTTTGAAACAAAAATCGTTGTTGCTTTGCAGCTGGATCGTCTGTTGAATAAATTATGAACGGTTTGGCCCAGTCTGGGGGTAAATTGCTAACGCCAGGTTCCACTGACTGAGCCAGCAAAATTTTTAATAGTTCTCTAAAGGGTGCCTATTGAAACCGTGACCGTTTTAAAGACACTGCATGCTAAAGCGTGGTCCAACTAAAACGCCCTAGTCTGTTAATAAATCAAAAATTATCCTAATTTCCATTATGATAAGAGGATCTAGGAAACTTATGTGTAAAACGAAATATCGGCCAAATACTAGCTATGTCATCGGTGGTAACTCCATCCAAATGGTTGTTGTAACAACAATATATTTTCTTTTGAAGTCCTTTTTGTCTATAGTCTTCGATTTCCATGTAGAGGAAACGCACCATTTGACTTGGATGCCTCCCCAGAGACCTGGGCGTCAGCAGAGTGGGCTTGGCCGGACAATTTAAAAGGTGCAGCACGTCATGTGGTCCCTGGTGGCAGGCGGAACAGATGTCCGGAACGTTAACATCAATTCGTGCCCAATAAGAATTGCGGCGGCTGCACCATCTAGATCTCAGCTGAGCCAGAACAAGGCGCGTCTGTTTCTTCTTCCTCCTCCTTAGCTGTAATCTCGGGGAATGTTTTCCTAGCACAATTCATACTGTTGCTGGATACTGCTGCTGCGAAGACGTCAGCGTGAATGTCGTTTGGACCTGCCTGATAGTTCGGATGATCTAAAGGCTATCTCTGGTTCCGCTGTACCTAACTCTCTAGATCATGAAGATCGTACCGGATCTTCCTGGGCGAAAGCATGCTGTCCATGAGATGGTGGTTGAGATGACTACGGTGAAGACACCCAAGCATGTATTGCCATCCAACGACAGAGCCTGTTCTGTAGACCGGATTGACCCGAAGAGCAATTCTTCGGCCAAGGGCTGTCACCACGGCACACATCTGCCGCAACAACAAGAAGCAAGTATTGCTTAGATAACAATAAATTGTCTCAGTGCGTTGTAAGGATCTTCTTCTCCTTATACAGATGGCCCTCAGAGAACGAAAGAAAACACCTTGTTGATGTTCTCAAGGCGGCATTCTGTCAAGTCTGAATTTTCTCGCACTGCGCCGTTGTTGTAGGCAACTAAATGTCGGTGTGACAGCCCTTGGCCGAAGAATTGCTCTTCGGGTCAATCCGGTCTATAGAAACGGTTGCCGTGGGATTGTCAAAAAAAATTATTTTCTTGTTATTTTAACCTTGTTCTTCGTTACGTTCGCCGATCACACCGGCACTGCGTAGTTCGCTACACACCGACCTATCGCTTTGTAAGAGGTCAACAAGGTTTCTTTGTCGGTTCCCCAAGTACTGCCGGCAAGTGGCTTGAGAACCTTGTTCCTACTTTTGAGCTTATCGTAGATAGCTGTCACATGGGCAGAGGATCGAAAAAGGCTGCCCAATGTGACCACAAGGATTTTGGGGTAGCTGGTAGTCGGGATGTTGCGTCATCGACTTTCACATTGAGTGACAAACGCACTTCTGCGATCCATGCAGTAAACAAAACAATGTGGCTGACGATTTGGAGGCGAATATTTTCATATACCTCGCTGTGAAAAAGATTTCTAAGTCAGTGAAAAAGTTTCTAAGTCACTTTAAGCCATGACGCCAGAATTGTGCAATTATCAGCGTACGACACAATTTCAATAACAATAATCCTACGACAGCCGGTTCTATGTTATGCCAGAAGATGCTTCAAAGGGTGGAAGAGGACGAGCCCCATTTTGATTTAAACGTCAAAATAAACAAACAAAATTGTCGAACTAAAAGCAAATTGTCCAATCTCACGACAGCCGGTTCTATGGACCGGATTGACCCGAAGAACAGTTCTTCGGCCAAGGGCTGTCACCCCGGCAAACAGTTGCCGCTACAACAACAACAATGTCAACGCCGTCTGGTAATCCATATTTTCAATGACTTTGAGACATAAAAAAGGTTCAATGACGTTAATGTGACGAATTATCTCATCATTATATTCTTGAATTGTTCTTGGCTTATTGTCGCACAGTTTTTCTTTTAAATATCCCCAAAGAAAGAAGTCCAACGGTGTCAAATCATATGATCGTGACGCCAGTTAACATCTCAACGGCGTTATATAATTTCTCTCGCAAAAAAGCCATTGTTTCGCTGGCTGTGTTGTAAATGGGCACCATTCTGTTGGAACCACATATCGTCTAGGTTCATATCCTCATTTTCTGGCAACAAGAAGTCCGTTATCATATTGCGATAGCGAACACCATTCACGGTAACTGTCTGGCCCACCTCATTTTCGAAGAAGTTCAGCTCGATGGCGCCGCCAGACCATAAACCTCACCAAACAGTCACTCTTGGATTCTCATTTGCCCAAATGTGGCAATTTTGCATGATAACGAATCCAATCCATGGGTTGAAGTTGTCAAATACTAAAAAAAGAAGAAATGTCAAATTAAATTGACGTTAAGGTATGACTCACAATTAACACCGTGCATTATGGTTGGACAACCCTTTACAAGCTTTTCAAAGAAGGTCGAGAAGATGTGAGTGACAACGACGCTCCACCACATTAAAAACCGATGAAAATGTTGAGAAAGTGAAGAAATATGTTATGCAGAATCGTTGAAACACCATTAGAGACTTTACAGAGGATGTCAGCATATCGGTGGGCTCATGTCATACAATTTTTTCGGAAATTTTAGACATGAAGCTTGAGGCATAGGGTTATATACTTAAGACTAAAAGTCGACTCTTGATTAATATACATGGAAACACATATCCGCCTCAATTGATCCCAAATGATAATCAAATTTAAATTTTAAGTTTGGCTCCGAATTTAGGTAGCAATAAGAACTGAAGTGGCAACGTTTGACAAAGTTTTGTTTTTGCTTCTTTTGCATTATTAGGTACTCGCTTTCCATTGGTCTCCATAAAAGTATTGTATAATTTTGTATAACGACAAACAGGTGGTGTCTTCAATTGTATTGGAACGCCATTGCCATCATTATGGACTTTTTGGCGCTTCAAGCTTACACTCTTGTCAAGGAACCACCTTATGTTTTCCTCTTCTTTGGCCTTGGACCAATCTCTTCGGCCACATCAACATCGGGTAAATAGGTATCAATAGTTATTCGAGAATTTCGGTGTTGGCCAGTTCGGTTTAAAAATAATAAAAAACCACTTGTTGCAGAGCTGAATATAATTTCTGTGTTAGTAAACTTTGTGGGCATACAATAAAATAAAACTTATGTATTTCTCAGTCGGCGAAAATTAATGAAAACGCATAATATACGAGTTTTTAAGTAATACGCATTGTTTGGATGACAATTAAAAATATTCAAAGTTAAAATGAAACAGTCGACATAAAAAATCGACTTTTAGACTACCTTTAGATAAACTACTTTGCCTTTTTTTAAAAAAAAAAAATATTCATAGACTCTTCTAAAAAATTAAAAAAATCGGCGAAGATTTCGTTTATTCCAATAGACTTATTGATATTTTTTGGCTTCATCAATTGAGAATTTGTCGAATAAAAACTTTATCATACATTTTTTAAAAAAATAAAATCAAAAAGAATCCGACAAAATCGACGAAGATTTTGTTTTCTCTAATAGACCAAAGTCCAAACTAATTTATGGTGCGAAAAAATTTCACCGATTTTTTTTTATTTTTTCGATTAAAACGTTAGTTAATTAATTAAACGTTAAAAATAAAAAGGAATCGGAAAAATCGGTGAAAACTCCGTTTTTTTTTTTGCTAAAAGTCCAAAATAATTTATTTTGCAAAAAAAAAATGTCACCGAATTTTTTTTATGTATTTTTTTGGCATTAAAAATTGAGAATATTTTAAATAAAACTGAGAATTAAATAGAATCGGAAATAATCCGTTAAGATTCGTTTTTTTTCTAATAGACGAAAGTCAACTAATTTATTTCATTTCATTTATTTGCATGTATGTCATTTCGCTGTATAGATTTGATTACAATGTATAGAGTTTAGGAAAATTTTCTGTTTCTACTTAGTGATAGTTTTTGAGGATTTTTAACATTATGAGTTATGAATTTACATTATGTTTTAAATGGAAAGGAAAAATACAAGCAAAACCTTATTTTAAAACCAAATAATTGACTAGAGAAAATGCATTTACTTAAGTAAAGTTAAGATGAAATCAATTCATTGATGTAAGCATAACGCGAAGATATACATCTTCGATCGAATTGTATCGCCATTTTTGTATTTTTTTCTTTAACGAGCTGGAATCCAGATAGAGCGTGCAGTCTTTGAGTAGAGTAATGCCGCGGAAGGTTGAATATCATTTTTAGAAGTTTATTCTGCGAAACTTGTAATTTGTAGATATGGCAGTAAGCCGAAGACATCCATAGCGGTGCACAATAAAAAATTAAAGGCAAAAATATTGCTTTTAATACCAATTTCTTATTTTCCTTGTTCATAATGGATCTTCTGTTGATTAATGGATACATTATTCTAGTGGTTATATTTACTTTATTAACAATATACGAAACATGATCGCCAAAAATTAGTTTCTTATCCAGAATAACGCCTAGATATTTCACATTTGTTTCCCAGTCTACGTTGTGGTTGGTAAAACATAAGGGCGATTGAGGCAGGTAACAGGACTTCCGTTTTCTAGTTCAACTAATTTAATTGTGCAAACAAATTTCGCCGAATTTTATTTTATTTTACCATCAAAAATTGATAAATTTTCACATATTCATCTAAAAAAATTATATATTAAAAAATTAATAAAAAAAAATAACATTTATAAGATTTAAAATTAAAAAAGCTAAATTTGTACTGCTCCTTAGCTATTCAAAAGTTATAAACCAATTCGATTCCGTCTAAAAATGCGTCTTTGACAAATATTTTTGTTCAACTACTCAGGAACGAAACTACAATATAAATTAAATCTGGTTACAAATCGCTAACTTTGAATGGCTCTGTAGCCCAAAAAAAATAATTTCTATTAACAAATATTTGAGGATTTTTCTTAGTTGCACTATTACCTTTAACTGATACCACAAAATTTAAATTCGTAGCAGGCCAGTTTTCTGATTTTTGTTAAAGAAACGGAGCACTGTGTGCCTCTCACAAGCCAACTCCACTAAGAACATAGGTTCTAGACAAGTCTGCCCACATAAAAAACCCTAATCGAATGTTTTTTTTTTCAACAATATATTTATTTGCAATCTATTTTATATACAAAAATAAAAAGCAAATTAAGTAATAAATAAATTAATGACAGTATAGCTAAAACCCAGTGGCCTCAGCATTAATATATTTTACATTGGTAACTTATATTATTGCAAGTATGTACATACATTTATTTTAAAAAAGGGATATCTAGTATATGATTTCTTTGTAGTCTTTTAATCTCGTCACTGTCATCTAAAAGAGATATAGCCAGAACATTAGAGTGATTACTTAGTCTGTTTAAGTAGTTGGCACTAAACCTAGCTATTTCACAAACCATGGTGCATTAGAAATTAGTCGGAGAGTCTTGGACTGGTACCTTTGTAAAATTTCCAAGTTGGAATTGCTGGATGTTCCCCATAGTTTGATTCCAGAAGTCCACACAGGATGACTTTATTTTTTAATTGTTAATTGTGATTTAGGGCCAATTAACCAGTACATTTTTTTGGTTTTTATCTCAACTTCCTTCCTGTTCATCTCTATATGTTCTCTCCAGTTAAGCCGCTGATCTATTCGAAGTCCAAGATATTTTACGTGATTAGATTTTGGAATCACAACGCCATTTAAAGTGAGTGGAGGGCAGTCTTCTTTTCGCAATGTAAAAGTTACATTGCTGGATTTGTCAGCGTTGACTTTAATGTTGCAAGTATCAAACCACAATTGAAGATCGTCAAGCTGTCTTTGAACTTTAGATGATGCTTTCGCAGGAAACGAACCTGTAGCCAAAATAGCGGTGTCATCAGCGTATGAAGCGATCGTGATATCCGTGTTAACAGACATGTCAGAAGTGTATATCGTATAAAGCAACGGACCCATAACGCTTCCTTGTGGTATTCCAGATTTAATATTTCCAACTTCAGACTCTTCACCATTAACATACGAGGGCGGTTCGGAAAGTTCTTAGCCTATCAATGAAAGAGAATAGTTAGTTTTTCAAAAATATTTTTATTTTTCAATATAATCTCCTGAAACTTCAATACACTTAGTCCAACGCTTATGTAGCAATTCTATCCCTTGATTAAAATTGTTTTCCTCAAGGTCTTCAAAATAGTGGTTTACAACTGTAATTGCATCTTCATTTGAGGTAAAACGCTTGCCAGCAAGGAATTTTTTTAGATTTGATAACAGGTAAAAGTCACTGGGAGCTAAATCAGGAGAATAAGGTGGGTGGTCAAGCAACTCGTACTTTAATTCATTGATTTTAGCCATTGTTAAAACACTCTTGTGCGCTGGTGCGTTGTCGGGATGAAAAATTATTTTTTTGTGTTGTAAGCCAGGACGTTTTTCTCGAATTTGTACATTTAATTGATCTAAAAGGTTGCAATAAATAGTACTCTGAATTTATTGTTCTACCCTTTTGCAGATAGTCAATCAATAAAATACCTTTGAAGTCCCAAAAAACCGTTGCCATAACCTTACCAGCCAATTGAATTGTTTTTGCCTTCTTTGGGGCACTTCCTCCAGCTTCAGTCCATTGTTTGGATTGTTCTTTTGTCTCTGGAGTATAGTGGTGGATCCATGTCTCATCAACAGCTATGAAACGACGCTTAAAATCCAGTTTATTTCGCTAAAAACGATCCAAACAAGCTTGAGAAATGTTCATTCTTATGCGTTTTTGGTCGACTGTTAACAAGTGCAGCACCCATCTTGCAGAAAGCTTTTTCATCTGTAGTTCTTCATGCAAAATTAAATGGACTCGATCATTTGAGATGCCCATGATATTAGCTATTTCACGCACTTTTATTCGTCGATCATTTAATACCATATCATGCACTTTGGCTACAATTTCTGTTGTTGTTGCTGTTTTTGGACGTCCACTACGTGGTTCATTTTCAATGCTTGTACGACCACGTTTAAATTCAGCAACCCAATTTTTTACTGTTGCATATGAAGGAGCACTTTCACCTAACACATTCACCATATCATTATGAATTTCTTGTCCCAATAAAGCTTTTTTTATGTAAATATTTAATGACACCACGCATTTCTAATTTTTCCATTGTAAAAAAAATCGCGGATGCGTCTTTTGTGAACACCTGTTTCTATATGAAGGAGTTGCCAGATCGAAACAAAATTTAACATGTGTTCATAGCAGAGATGGAAGTTTCCAAAACACTTAACTTTTTCTGTTTATACCGCGCTTTTTGTGCTAGGCTAAGAAGTTTCCGAACCGCCCTCGTACACATAAAAACATTGCAGGCTTAAATACTATTTAAACAATAAGTAATATGGAGTTGCTAGCATTTTTTTAAGTTTAAAAAGTAATCCACTCTGCCATACCCGGTCAAAGGCTTACTTGATATCCAGAAAGATTGATGAGCAGTACAGTTTCTTCTCTAGAGAGTCTCTGATAACCTTGATGATCCTGTGGCTTTGCTCAGGTGTACCGTGATTAGGCCTAAAACCAAACTGATAGTGTGGTATAATGTTCATTGCGTCCAATAGCGGAAGAAGTCTTTTCTGGAAAAACATTTCAAAATTTTTTGAGAAAATTGGGAGCAAGCTTATCGGTTGATATGAACTTATTTTCGGGCTTATTTGGCTTCTTCACCATGATGATCTTTGCGTGCTTCCATTGAGATGGGAAATGTGATAATCTTAAGATGGAATTATATAATGTTGTAAGAAACACAATCCCCTTTTTAGGAAGTGACTTGACGACTTTAGTGTTAATGTTATCATATCCGGTCAAAGACTTACTTGATATCCAGAAAGATTGATGAGCAGTACAGTTTCTTCTCTAGAGAGTCTCTGATAACCTTGATGATCCTGTGGCTTTGCTCAGGTGTACCGTGATTAGGCCTAAAACCAAACTGATAGTGTGGTATAATGTTCATTGCGTCCAATAGCGGAAGAAGTCTTTTCTGGAAAAGCATTTCAAAATTTTTTGAGAAAATTGGGAGCAAGCTTATCGGTTGATATGAACTTATTTTCGGGCTTATTTGCGTGCTTTCATTGAGATGGAAAATGTGATAACCTTAAGATGGAATTATATAATGTTGTAAGAAGCACAATCCCCTTTTTGGAAGTGACTTGACGACTTCAGCGTTAATGTGATCATATCCAGGGGCTTTTTTGCCTTTTAATTTCTTTATTTCGCTTTGAATTTCACGGTAAGAAAAGGATTTTATAGGCGAAAACATTTGACAAGGTACATCTATAAAATTATCGATTTCTTGGCAAACAGTTCTGCTGCAAAAGTTAAATGGAGTAAATATATCTTTTAAGAAGTTTTTGTATGCTTCCGCTATTTCTCTATCTGATTTACACCATGTTCCGTTGAATTTTTTAATGGGAATATTTCTTTTATGTGGTCGTTTTAAGTATCTGGTGGCTTTAAATAAATTATAGTCATGATTATTTGAAGGACTAAGTTCTTTTAAATATCTCCCAACGGAATAATTTGTCATCTGTTTTAGACGCTTACTAAGATGTTGGACTACTCTGTTTAGGCTAGTTTTATCTGATGGAAGCCTAGACCGTTGCCATACTTTCCTCAGTCTTCTTTTTTTTGATGAGGTTTCTTATTTCCAAAGATAGATGAAAGCTTATTATTTCCAAAGATAGATGAAATGCAGCTTCGTGAATTAATTTTACGAAAGTTTCAACAGCTTCATCAATTTCATGTCCAGTCTTCAAGGGTATATGAAGATTCAAGTTTCTGTCAATCCAATACGGGTAGCGTTCTATGTCAGTTTTAGGTGAGAAAATAGATTTGTCAATGGATACTAGGGATGGGGTTGTTTTGAAGTTAAGAAGAATTGGTGAGTGGTCCGAGCTTAATTCGTCACAAACACAAATATTAAATGATCAAATTATATTTCAAAAGAAAACAATTTCGCAATCTGGCTTTTTCTATTTGCCAAATATATTCTATAAACTAAAACATCCATTAGGAATCATAAAGATATATCATTATCATAATTATATATACCCCGCGACGATTGGACTTGGTTTCCTGTAGCATAGATCACTTTACTGCCATCACAACCCGTATCGTACAGTTCACAATGCTTGTCTAAATCCTTGATATTCTTTTTTCGAGCGACTATATACACAACCAGCAGAACTATAAAGGCCAACAAGAGGGGTATACCCAAAATAAGCGACATTATTTTGGTAATGACATCGGGAATCGTTTGACATATTATCTGGCCTTTGAAGTTAAAGGATTTGGTAAAACCTCTCTTGCATTTACATTCACCGGTCAGTAAACATTCACCATTTTCGCAAAGTTGTCGCTGACACAAGTCATTTGGTTCGCAGACATTTGGATTGGCCGTGGCATGATAGTCGGTCCAACATTCGCATTGATTCGGACCAATGCAATCGGCATTTTCACAGTGGTGCTGGCACTCGGGTTCACAAATGTTGTCATAGGTTCGACGGAAACCCTCATAGCAGATGCATGCGTTGTAGTCATTCAAGCAATAGCCACCGCCACTAGGACATGAACAGTTCTTCAGAACACATTGATTAATTGCGAAGTCAGGGCGAAATAGTATATCATCACACTGAGGTTCGCATTTGTCGGTAAGAGGATTTTTTTCGTAGCATTCACATGTCTGCGGCTTTGTGCATCGGGAGAAATGGGCACATGCAGGATTACATATGGGTTCGCACGTATTGGAAGTTTCAAATGGTTTTCTGTAACCATCACAGCATTTATATATAGTTGTATTGTATTTAATGAGCTAGAATTGGAAAAGCAAAAAAGAATTCTTATTAAGAGAGGCAATACAAATGGTAAAAAAAATGACGATTCTTACCTCATCGTCTATCATTATAATTCTTTCAAAAATTTGTGGACATAGATTTCCATTGTGTTCGGCTGCCTTTGTTATACTTTTAAAGGCGATAATAAATAGTAAATATTTGTTTATCATTGTCATTGATTTATATTTGGATTTGAATCCTAAAAGGAACGCTTTTTTATAGTTGGATTTTTATATGTGACGCGCAAAATAGAAAGCGACCTAAGGTTAAAAAGCAGTTTTGTTCAGGAGTGCCATTTTAAAGATTAGGTCCCTTTCTATTTGCGCTTAGAATCGTCGACTTCACTTTCATAAAACGCGCATATCTCTGGGAGGGAAGACTTTTGAGGCATGGGATCGGTCTCATTCGATGCTCAGATGTTGTCCACATCAAAAAAAAGTGAAAAGTTGATGAAAAGTTTTGTTTAGGAGAGCCATTTTAAAGATTAGGTCCCTTTCTATTTGCGCTTAGAATCGTCGACTTCACTTTCATAAAACGCGCATATCTTTGGGAGGGAACACTTTTGGGGCATGGGATCTGTCTCATTCGATGCTCAGATGTTGTCCACATCAAAAAATTAAAAAAAAATGAAAATTGATTTTTTTTACCCTTAGGTCCCTTTCTCTATGCGCTGTCACATATTTTTATTAATTCTGATTGTCAACTTTGAGTTTTTAGCGGCAAAATCATGGTACAATAAAGAAGGTAGAGTTATGCATGCCTTCAGGTCATTTAAAATTTGTTCTCGTAATAATTTAATGTTTTAAATTTAAAATTTGACAAAATAAATTCTTAAAGTTTGTAAAGCTAAATTTCTTTATAAAACATTTTAAATAATCATCAAACATTCACAAAAATTTATTTTTGGAATTTTCCGTCAAGTAACTTTAACAGTAACGCGTGCTCCATTTCTAGG
This sequence comes from Hydrotaea diabolus, assembly GCA_963513945.1. Lineage (NCBI taxonomy): Eukaryota > Metazoa > Arthropoda > Insecta > Diptera > Muscidae > Hydrotaea > Hydrotaea diabolus. The sequence continues at coordinate 45,311,730 of OY740717.1, read as the reverse complement.
ATCCCTACTTTTTTAACAAAAAAAAAAAACACAGAAAATTCAAATTGAATGGGTACTGTTTCTTATCATTTGAAAGAACATTCTTTGGCATTTATTTTTTGATGATTATGTCTATCAAATATTGGCCGCGGCTACGTCTCAGATGGTCCATCCGTTGAGTCCAATTTTCGATGACTCGTTCGAGCATTTCGACTGGTAACTGGCGAATGACACGCGTGATGTTTTGCTCCAAGACCTAAATCGAAGCGGGTTTGTCCGCATAAACTTTAGACTTTACATATCCCCACAGGAAAAAGTCTAACGATGTTATATCACACGATCTTGGTGGCCGATCGAGCGGTCCAAAACGTAAAATTATCTGCTCACCGAAGTGTTCTCTCAATAAATCCATTGATTGATGCGATGTGTGGGAAGTGGCGCCGTCTTGTTGAAACCAAATGTCGCCAAGATCACGAGCTTCAATTTGAGGCATCAAATTAGACGGTTATCATGGCACGATAACGGTCGCCATTGACGGTTACGTTCCCACAGGCATCAATTTTGAAGAAATATGGAACGATGATTCCACAAACCACACAAAGCCGTTCTTTTTTCTGGATGAAGTGGCAGCTCTTAAACCTCTTCTGGTTGCTCTTCGTCCCAAATGTGGCAATTTGCTTGTTTACATACCCATTGAGCTAGAAATGGGCCTCATCGCTGAACAAAATTTGGCTCGAAAACGTCGGATCTTCTTGGAGCTTTTCAAGAGCCCATAGAGCGAAACGATTTCGTCGCTTGGGAACGTCGGGCGGCTTCAGTTCTTGCACAAGCTGTATTTTGAACGCTTTCAATTTAAGATGGTCCATCCGTTGAGTCCAATTTTCGATGACTCGTTCGAGCATTTCGACTGGTAACTGGCGAATGACACGCGTGATGTTTTGCTCCAAGACCTAAATCGAAGCGGGTTTGTCCGCATAAACTTTAGACTTTACATATCCCCACAGGAAAAAGTCTAACGATGTTATATCACACGATCTTGGTGGCCGATCGAGCGGTCCAAAACGTAAAATTATCTGCTCACCGAAGTGTTCTCTCAATAAATCCATTGATTGATGCGATGTGTGGGAAGTGGCGCCGTCTTGTTGAAACCAAATGTCGCCAAGATCACGAGCTTCAATTTGAGGCATCAAATTAGACGGTTATCATGGCACGATAACGGTCGCCATTGACGGTTACGTTCCCACAGGCATCAATTTTGAAGAAATATGGAACGATGATTCCACAAACCACACAAAGCCGTTCTTTTTTCTGGATGAAGTGGCAGCTCTTAAACCTCTTCTGGTTGCTCTTCGTCCCAAATGTGGCAATTTGCTTGTTTACATACCCATTGAGCTAGAAATGGGCCTCATCGCTGAACAAAATTTGGCTCGAAAACGTCGGATCTTCTTGGAGCTTTTCAAGAGCCCATAGAGCGAAACGATTTCGTCGCTTGGGAACGTCGGGCGGCTTCAGTTCTTGCACAAGCTGTATTTTGAACGCTTTCAATTTAAGATCTCGGCGTAAAATGCGCCAAGTCGTTCCATACGTCAGTCCGAGTTGCGGCGAAAGGCGCCGAATCGACTCTCCACGGTCTTGGTGTACACTCTCAGCTACGGCCGCTAAATTTTCTTCACTGCGTGCTGGACGAGGTCTATTCGGTTGAATATTATCCCATAATGAATGCTGGGTCTCAAGATGGGTGATGGTGTTGCGATTAGTACGCCTAGGAGGCCGATTATGTTGACCATAAGTTAAACAAAGTGCACGAAACTCAATCCTCACAGAACGTGAATTTTCGTAATAAAGTTAAACGATTTGTAAACGTTCTTCAGTCGTAAGTCTCTCTATGATGAAATGCCAAACAATACTAAACAAAAATAACATGACAGCATGACACGACTCACACGCGATCTGTCAAAAAAAGGCTATTGAAAAATAATCACTACTTGGATCACCCATTACAACGAACTACTTATTAGTTGTTCGGCTAGTGACTATACCTTGTTTATTGTATCATTATTTCAAGTTTTAAAATTATTTAAAAATATTATAAAGAGTCCGAGAAGCTAATGCGATTTGTTGACCCCCTCCAAGATGGCACAATAAACAAGTTATAGCCACTAGCCCAACAACAAACAAATAGTTCCCTGTACTGTCAAAGTCATTATGATAATTGCGAATGTTTGATGTAGAATTTAAACTTTACAATTAAAAAAAATTAAACAGGGATTAACCGGCTCGAGATCTCTTGCATCTATATTTAAATAAAAGACAAGTTTTTAACAAAATGGAAAGTGACATTGATTTTTGTGGCACTTTTATTTTATCGCGATTTTGGGTCCGTGACGACATCATCATCAGAAACCTTAGCAGCATTTGTTGAAGGAAAACCCGAACTTTTTAAAACCAGGCTCTCGCCAAACGAATAAGAACTACTGTTGAAAATTTAACTTTTCATGATTCCTTCACACAATTGCCCACGAAAATACAATTCATTCCTACTAACTCTACAAAAACTACACATTGTGTAAAATCAAAAGACCAAAATAAAACAAACGAGTTAAACAAGTTTAAAAAAAATTTTAAATTGAGAGTTTAAAATTTATATTACTGCGAGAAAATCATAAAAATCAGCTGATATCATAACTTTACCTTCTTTATTGTACCATGCCCCTTTTAAAAATGTCTCGCAATATCTCTGCTTCTACTTATTCTTGATATTTTGTTGCTAAATATAGTTTTAAATATGTCGCTTTTGATTCCATTTTGATTTTAATTACTTAGTAGCGACATAAATACTGTTACAACATTGAACACACCCTTTTCAATAGTAGAACTGAACATACCCCGTTAATGTCATATGGGTTTTGAAAGCTAACCTCAATAGCGTTAGTCTGTGATGGGATTTAAAAATTGTTTCAACTTTCATCATGGAGTGGTCAGATAATGTGAACCGTATCGCTGTAATAGCGCTTTTCAAGTGTGAAATGAAAAAAAACGATATTTTCAAAACGCTCCGGCCACTAGGGATTAGCCGCATGGTCGTCTACCGATGCATAAAACTGTTTGAGGAGACTGGAGATGTAAAGACCGCCACCGGTCGGGCCGCCCACGCTCTGTCCGTTAAATCAAGGATTCACTGAAATCCGCTCCGAAAACAGAAAATCATGGCCCGTGAGATGAATATCACGCAAAAGTCCATGAGTCGAGTCATTTAAAAAGACTTGGGACTTGAGGCTTTCAAACGACGTACCGGACATTTATTGACTGCAGCTTTAAATAAAAATTGGGATGGAAAAATGCAAACGTCTTTTAGTGAAGCACGCTGATAACTTGCAGAGAAAAATTTTGTTCACCGATGAAAAACAATTTACCGTTTAGGAACAAGCAAAATGATAGAGTGTATTCGCTGTCATCTAAGGAAGCTTCTGAACTGATCCCAAGGGTGGAAAAGGGTCATCAGCCAGCTTCTGTCATGGTTTGGTGGGGTGTCTCTTACGATGGGGCCACTGACCTGCATTTCTGCGAACAAGGAGTAAAAACGTCGGCCAGAGTTTACCAAGAAACCGTTTTGGAAGCCTCTTAAAAATTCCCTGTTTCCAAACCAGCCATGGACTTTCCAGCAGGATTCTGCGCCGGCCCATAAGGCTTAAACGTCCCCGGCCTGGCTTCGAAACAATTTGCCAGCGTTCATTTCCTCTTAAGAATGGCCCCGTAGGCAGTCCAGATTTGAACCCATTGGATTACAAATTGTGGACGGTTTTAGAGGACAAGGTTTGTCACAAAAGATACTCCAACATTGGATCTCTTAAGACTGCTTTGGTTCGAGCTGTGGCCAATTTTCAATATCACCATAAGTAAAAATACCGGCCCTTATGGAGTTTTGAATATGGTCCTTAACTATGACTGTGATTTCTTTAATTTTGTTAAATGTTTACGTCATGTCTAGCTCGGTACTTTCCCACAATGTGTACTTTCCCTCTTAATTTATTAAACCAAAGAGTAATTTTACTTTTTTTTACTCGCCGACATTTTTTAATTTTGACTCGTGCCTTCCTACTCTCAATTTGAAGTCTGTGAATTCCATGTATGTTTTTTCTCTACTCTCATTACCATCGAAAATTCATTGGAAGATAATTGATTTGACGTCGCTCCCTCAAAAGGAAATTATTAAAATAATTTTTTGTAAAACTTAGCTAGTTTTACAAAAAGTTATTTTAATACTTTCCTTTGAGGGAGCGTTTAAAAAATCACACTTTAATTAAGTTCTTGTTTATTTAAAATTTCCCCCTCCCTCTTGGTGATTTGAAATCTTATTATTTTGAAACTTTCGGTACCTCTGGTTTCTGGACTGTATTTTAAAAAAGAGTATGCATATTTTGGTTTGGGGTTTTTTTTTTAAATAGTTTGGTAAATATCTGTTAATACTTGCGATTATTTGTTTAAAGACAAGAGTATGTGCAGGTGCATATAGGGCAATCGATTGTGCCATCGATTTTTCTATAACTTTTGGAATGAGGAAAAAAAGTTCCACTACGACATATTAAAAAAATACCTTGGAAAGGTAAAAAAATGCGAGTAGTATGTTCCACATACGGACAACCCGTTTGAAGAATGAATTCTTTCTGTAATGCGTCGTGCTATAAGTAGGCCAATCAATAACAATTGCATGCGAACTTCTAGACAAGCGGGTGTTACGGGCGAACACTCGGACCACCGGGATGAGGTCACCTATCGCAGAAGAGCAAAGTGCCTGTCGTTATGTGATGTAGATGTTGAGAAGGTCTAAAGAAGTGAAGTATTTCTTGAGATGCTCGCTGATAAACTTTTTATTTTTAATTTGAATTAAATATTTTTCAATGATATTAAAAATGGTTCAATTTAATATAAAAACTTAATACCAAACAAAAAGCTCGTCTAGACAAAAGTTGAGGGCTGTAACTATCTAATTCAGAAATATAATGATAAGCGCACGTCACCAGGAGTTATCGACTTAAATTGCAAGCTGCAATGAAATTAACGATCTGAACCGAATATTAAGCTTAGATGAATGTTTTAAAATTTCAGAAGTTGCCTTAAGGACATCATTTGAAAGGTATTCAAATAAAAACGCGAAAATATTGAGTGTCTTAAATTTACTGTTTCTCTTTTTTTAACTTTTAATTGTAAAGAAGATTCTGTGGATACTGATTAAAAAAGAAACATCATTTTATTCTTTTTTGTCTTATAATCGCTCTCACATTTTTATTTTTAAATGAAACTCATTTTGTGGTTTTATTATCGAGGGCAAGTCGCAACTAATGTTGCCATACATATTTATTTAACAACATGCCAGTTTGAACGAAATATGATATTCATGAGTGATATAAACAATTAGAAAAGAGTAGGGTATCTATTAGAGCGCCCATAAAACAAAGTGTTATTTTTTCCGCTCCCCGCTCATTTTCTATTATATGAGGCATCAAAAATAATATCCGTGCATAATTTTTTTCAATCGGATGGAAACCGGCCAGACCTTCACGACTTTTAGTCCTAAAAATGGAGTAAAACTAGTTGCAAACTTTGATGAGCTATAACTCGTAAACCAGACGACTTTCGGAAAATACACCTCAATCATTTGTGTTGCAAATATACAGGCAAACATTTTTCTCTTACACAATTTTGAACCTAGCTGTGACCCTTCATGGTGTTTTTAGAGGTCAAGCTTCAAATTTGAGTCAACATTTTTCAAGCGTAAATTAGTAACATTATTTTTAAACGTTTGAAAAAAATTTTGACTCAAATTTGAAGTTTGACCTCTGAAAACACCATTAAGGGGGGCCATAGCAAGGTCAAAAATTGTGTAAAACATTTCATGACTACATTTGATTCATTCATTTCATTCATTTATTGATATTCAAAAAGTAACCGAGCCTTTAGGCTTAATATAGTTACAAAATTACTTCAGACTTATTTAAAATATACAACAAAACTTAAAGTAAGATTAAACAATTTAATATAAATAAATATTAAGAAATTTACATTAAAATAAAAAAAATACGAGGGCGACCGCAAAAGTAACTGGCCTAACTTAAAAAGAACCGTTTTTTATGGAATTATTATTATTTATTTTTTTAACATAATCTCCTTCGAAATCAATACACTTCATCGTACGTTTTTCAAGTTTTTTAATTCCATCAGAAAAATAAGATTTTTCAAGACCTTCAAAATATGCCTCAGTTTCAGCAATAACCTCGCTATTGGACGAAAATTTTTTGCCACCGAGATTTTTTTTTTTAAATTTGGAAACAAGAAATAATCAGAAGGAAATAAATCTGGTCTAATCGTATATGGTGGATGCGGAGCAATTTCAAGTCGTAATTCGGCCAGTTTTTGTTGAGTTAAAAATGCAGTGTGTGAAGGAGCATTATCTTGACGAAAAAGAACTTTTTTTTCTAAATGCAGTCGTTTTATCTTGATTTCTTCACTCAACCGATCCAATAATGCACAATATTATTCACTATTTATAGTTTTTCCTTTCTCATGATAATCAATAAATATTATACCCCTTGCATCCCAAAATACTGTGGCCATTACTTTTCCTGCTGACTTAACAGTTTTCGCCTTCTTGGGACCACTTTTACCAGCTTCTATCCATTGTTTTGACTGTTCTTTGCATTTTGGGATGTAGTGATGGATCCATGTTTCATCAACAGTTATGAATCGGCGCAAGAACTCTATTGGATTACGCTGATAAATCGCTAAAAGCTCCTCGGAATTGGTCCAACGGACGATTTTTTGGGTCAAAGTCAACAAACGCGGCACCCATCTTGCGGATAGCTTTTTCATGTGGAGTTCATCATGTAAAATACTCCAAACTTGTTTTTCGTGTATTTTAACAATATCAGCAAGTTCTCTGAGCTTTATTCGTCTATCTTTAATCACTTCATTAATGATTTTTCTAATGTTTTCAATAGTAGTAGCAGTTTTCGGTCTTCCAGAGCGTTGTTCATCTTCCGTACTTGAAGATGAACAATTCATCTTTGATTAATTGTGGCGTATAACCTTTCATATAAAAGTGTTTAATTACCGCACGAAACTCTTTATTTTCCATTTTTCAAAAAATGTAAAACTTGTTTACTTCAATCACCTGTAACAAAAAAAATAATCATTAAATATTTCGGAAATTTTGACAGATGGCTTATAAAAGATTGCTTTTAAAAAACAAAAAAAGTTGCTAGTAAAACAGAAAATGTGCCAGGCCAGTTAGTTTTGCGGTCGCCCTCTTATGCTACAGCTGGTTCAGAAAAAATTTACCCCAGTACCCTCCGACCACCAATCCGAAAATTTTCAAACCGCTGCCATTTCGCCCCTTGCATTTTCGGGCATGGTCGTAGATGAACATATTTTCATGAATTGAACTAAGGAATACGCTGGTGAAATTTATCTAGTCGTGAATCATGAATCACCCTAAATAATTAAAAAACAGACTTCAAGTCATCTTCATATTTACATAGATATATTTAATTTTAATTCAAAATTCTCAGGATTATACAATATGCATAAGATACTACGATACTATGACGATTCAACTCTTTTCCTTTCTGTAGAATAGTCTTAGTTGTACTACACCTATGAATAGAACTCATGGCACATGACACAATCATTTGCATCACATATCTGTTTCACATTGATCTGGATTTTCTGAAACATAAATTAAAATTATTTTAATTACGGCACTGGATAACGTTATCTCCATCATTCTCACCGATCGCCTGGCCATATTGGGCTTCATTCTGCTTATTTTTATTTTTAGCTACAATATACACCACCAGCAAAACTATGCAGGCCAATGCCAAAGGTATTCCCAAAAGAATCGACATAATTTTGCCAATGAACACGGAAATTGTTTCACACAGTATTTGGCCCTTGAAGGTAAACGATTTGATAAAGCCTTTCTTGCATTTACATTCACCGGTCTGTAAGCATTCTCCATTCTGGCAAAGCTTATGTTGGCATAAGTCATTTGGTTCACAGACATTTGAATTGTCGGTGGCATGATAATCAGGCCAACATTCACATTGATTTGGGCCAACGCAATCGGCATTTTCACATTTCTCCAGACATTCCGGTACACAGTGACGGTCATAGGTTCGTTGGAAACCCTCGTAGCAAATGCAATCGTCATAGTTGTCCAAACAGTAACCGCCACTGGAACATGAACAGTTCTTTAAAACACATTTGTTTATTTCAAAATCTGGACGCAACTTTTCGCCCATACACTGAAGATCACATTCATCGTTGTGTGGATTTCGTTCGTAACCATAAGAGCACTCACATATCTGAGGCTTTGTGCACGTCGAGAATTGTGGACAGCCGGGCTCGCATACGGGTTCGCAATCGCTTGAAGTTAGTGAGTGCTTTCTGTAACCTCTTAAGCAGACACATTGGAAGGGTTTAGGGCAATAACCATTGAGACAATCGCACATGGGCTTACACGTTCGCAAGGTTTCATTCCATAAGTGTCCGGTATTGCATTCGCAGACATTGGGTTTGATGCAAACGCCATTAGCACAATTCGTACAGAGTGGTTTGCATTCTTGTTTGACCGTAATGTAGCCTTCACAGCATTTAAGAACAGTTTCATTAAACTTGACAATCTGAAATTTATATTGAAAGAGAAAAAGAAACGTAAAAAGTCTTAAGGGAGGTAATGTTTTAAAACTTTGTTTGTATTGTATTTATTTGACTATTTGAACGGATAATAGGGTTTGCAATTTACCGGGATATAGGAAATTATTTTTTGAACAGTTTTTATTCTGGTTCTAGACCTTTGTTGTTTCCTTTTTAGAATCAACGTAAAAATTGGTGAAATGTATTGGCTAGGTTGCCAGGCAGACTGTTCAGCTGTTTCTCCGCTCTACACACAGTGCCAGGATTTAACACAAAGGGTAATTCTCAGTAATTCAAATGAGACTCCCCTATAAGTCATTTGATTTGTAGCCGAAGTGATCGCTGCCAAATACTGCCGAGGAAAAACCTTGGCGGGTTTAGAAACATCAGTACAGTCTGCTGTTTAAGTCATAATAATCATAAAAGACCGAATAAATGTAAACAAAACAAAAAAGGAAATATTTTTCTCCCAATCCTGGGATCCTGAGACGAGAAATTTTCAGAATGTCATTTTCGACATATAAATTTACATTTTGTAAATAAAAAGAAACTGAATTCAAAAACATTTATCGACTAATTGGAAAGCATTTGTTTGGAAATTGGGCGAAATTATAAAACTTAAGAGCTGTTGGCTCAATATTTAATAGCGAATTCAATATTCATTTAAATATACTAACATTTTCCATATCAACATTGAAATATGTTTAAATAACTGATTACACTGGTCAACACTAAATTTCAATAAATTAAAAATTCTATATAAAAAAATCTAATTTGAATTTTGTAAGTTCAACGCGTGTTACAAACACCAGGTGGACGCCAAAGAATTTTCGTTTGTTTTTTTGAGTTAAACCAAGGAGACGTTTGAGTTATAAACATGGGGTAAGACTTACCATACCATTTTGCAATTCCGTTCTTTCAACAATATGTTGACATAGGTTATCATTTCCAAATGACTTCGCTTTGGTAATCAATGCAACAGCTATAAACACGAGTGGATATTTTCCCAGCATTTCAGTTGTTCGTTATGAAATTGTTACCGCTTAGTTCTATTGCTTGAGAAATATGTTATGATACTAACTGAATTGGAACGCTTTGCTTCTGCTCTACATATCCTAAAGTTTATTTTTAAATTAAACTCAATTTGTGGTTTTCTTATGCGATGCCAGATTTTTGTTGGTTGTGTTGAGAGCTTGAGCGTATTTACGTAACATGGTCACCTTTGAGACAAGGTATTTGCAAAAGGTTTGGCGAACCGAACGCAGCTTTTTTTTTAATTAATCGAGGCAATTCTTCATTTATTTTTATCAAACTGAGTCCTTTCGGACTAAATGAATTTGTGTCTGCGTACGTTAGGGACCTTCTTTAACTCATGTAGATGGTGCTCAGAATACATAAAGAGATACCCTGTTAATTTTCTTAGGGCGGCATTCTGGCAAGTCTGAATTTTTTTCATGGCGTCGTACTCACATTTGCTGACCACTGCAGCGCTATGTAGTTTGCTACGGACCGACCTATCGCTTTGCAAAAGGTCAGCAAAGTTTCTTTGTCAGCTTCCCAACTACTGCCGGCTAGTGACATGAGGATCTTGTTCCTACTTTTGGGTTTATCGCAGATAGCTGTAGCATGTACGGAGGATCAAAGAAAAAGACTGTCCAATGTGACCCCGAGGACGTTGATCTAGTTGGTAGTCGGGATGTTGACGTCATCGACTTTTATCGCACCTCTGCAGTCCATGCTGTGAACAGGAGGATATTTTCATATTCCTAGCAGTGAATAAACGTGCTATGTCAGGGAGGTAACAGTTGATTTTCTCGTATATGTAAACCACGTTTAGTCCTGACGCCAGAATTGTGCAATTACCAGCTTATGACACAATTTCAACGTTTTCTGATGGTGCAGGAATTTTAGAGAGGTAGAGGTTAAACGAAACAGGTAATATCATTCCAACTTGGGGAACTCCTGGTTAAACTCTATGGGGCTTCAACTTCCTGTCTCTAAATTCTACATATGACAGTTTACGACCCAACGTTTCGAACTAGTCGAAAGCGACGTTTCCGCAATGTCCTTGAACTGAGTGGCATAACTGACCGTGTCGAAGGCCTTGGTAAGGTAAAAAGACACGAGGCTTTGTGCTCGTTCTGGTTAAGGCCGCGACTTATACGTGTGGTGGTGGCGTGCAAAGCAGTTGATGTGCTGTGCTGCTTGCGGAACCCATGCTGATAACTGCACATGGAGGGTGTTCGATCAGGCTGGGTAGGAGCAGTGCCTTAAGCGTCTTAGCTACTTGTGAAAGCAAGAAGATCGGCCTGCACGATTCTCCAATGCTTGCGCCTTTGTCTTTGCTCTACTTTGGTCCAACACTTTGGTCACTATAATCGCGGGATATCCAAGTGCTTCAACATCAGCATTGAGACTCCGCCCGGACCCAGCGTCTTTGATGGCTTTTCGCTATGGATGATATGGGTTACTAAGCCAACGGTAAATTGTGATAGTGCCTTTTCGACTCGGAGAGCACGAATACGACGCAGTACTCTCCTTTTCGCCTTATCGCTATCTCGTAGCTCAATTAAAATGCGGTTAAAAAAATAGCGTACCGCTTCGGAATGTCACTGTGCTGTCACCGAACGTGACGGCTTTCCGATCATCCTCCCTTCCAGATTTAGAGAGCGATCTGACCGTTGTCCACAATTTACCAATTCCGGAACTTAAGTTGCACTGCTTTAAGTGATCTAGCCATTTGTTCCACTGATGTTCGTTGACCAACATACTCTTATCAGAGTTCAAATCCCTAATTCTAGGGTCAGCAGTGTTGGAGCGACGAATATCATCTGTGAATCCCACTGCCTCTGCTGAAATATGACAGCGTTGATGATGGCCAGAAACTTTTTCTCCGGTACCCGAACATCCGAGAGATTAGTAGATTAGTTCAGCTGCGGTTTCTGAAGCCGTCAGCCTTGTTTGATTGAAATTCGTACGGCGAGTATATTAGGAAGGTGGTCTGATCCTAAAGAGATGTCAGGTTGCCTTTTTGTTTCGCTTATATTGACCAACCTACCGATCTCAGAGTTGAAATCCCTAATCCTAAGGTCAGCAAGGTTGGAGCGACGAATGTCATTACGGTTATCTGTAAGTCGTTGTTGTTGTTGTAGCGGCAACTGTCTGCCGGGGTGACAGCCCTTGGCCGAAGAATTGCTGCTTCGGGTCAATCCGGTCCATGGAACCGGCTGTCGTGGGATTGATCCCGCTGCCTCTGCTGCTAAATTTGGTCGTATCTTGGGTATTTGACCAGCTGGAATATAGCAATCTGCCTGCAGCTGCCTTGATGATGGACGGGAACTTCTCGGGAAAATCCGAGGGAATGGGAAAGCTGGTTTCATCTCTGAAGCAGAGGTTATAAATGGTCTGTTGATGGAGAGAATTATGGGAAGATGGTCCGATTCTAATGAGATGACAGATTGGATGGTGACGTCGTTTATCAGGCCAGGTGATGCCATAGTAATGCCAGACGAGCTATGACGATTGCCCATAATCCCCTTGGGGTCTTGCTCATTTACGGCGCAGAATGTAGAGCTATCTATCAATTTACTCTGCCAAAGCCATACCCCTCTGGCCGTTGCCTAGGAGAGAATACTTCAGTTCGTGGCGGATATTAAAGTATTTAGGACCAAGCGATTGTAGCCAAGTAGAATAATGCTAATGTCGAAAATAACGCGGGGCACAGCTACCAACCGGCGGGATGTTTACTAGGGTAGGTCGTTTTAGCAATCGATATTGTGCCATCGATTTTTTTTATAGCTTTTGGCTTGAGGAAAAAGATTTCCACTACGACATATCAAAAAAATCAATTTCGAGGCGAACAAGTAGGTAATAAAAAAATAAGCAGACATACGTCCCAGACTTAACTGCTAACCTAACAGACAACGTATTTAAGAACAAACGGGGAACAACGCTTTGTGCACTATACAATTGTAATAATCACAAAATTTGTCCTATTGTGAAAATTTAGCTCAAATGCATTTATAAAAAGTTTTCACATGGATTAGAGAAGATGAATCTCTTACTCATTCCCGAGGTGAAAGACCCACAGCTGACAAATGTTACATATTCTTAACCGGATATCAACCTGGGTTTACATATATGATTGTCTTGCACACTAACCATCACCCTACGGCGGCTAACGAACAACAACGATGCCACTAGACGAATTTTTCGACAAAGTTTGGCCATTGTTACTGAGAAAATCATTTACGATATCGCATGTACGAATGTTTAAAATGTTTTTTGTCTTTCTTTTTTTTGGTTTCACTTCACTAACTGATAAGATTCGATTTTGGCTGTCCTTCAGACTCGATGAATTTAAGAGAGTCCATATCTCTCTTCGTTAATCACATATGTAGATTGTACTACAACACTTGTATTGTTATCCAGACCAAGATAATGGCTACGTACAAAGCACTTCGGCAAAACTTCGGCTGCAGTTTAACCTGCCAAATTACCAAGATAGTTATTTATATGTAGATGGTCGGACAGTACTGTCATATCTGCTGAAATTCAAACTGGTTGAGAAATTTAAGAAGTAAATAAGATCATTGACAAACCGCTCTGTTGGGATTAAAGACACTTTAAGGAAAGGTAGTGAGTGATTGATGAATACCCATGGCTTTGCTGGCCTAAGGATGTAACAAATACTGACTATTCAGCAAAAACCCATATTGGCGCCTTTAACGAACTTCTAGAAACATGGATGAAAAAACAACAATATAAAACATACATGGTCAGAAAGCGACTTATATAAGATCGTCTGGTCTTTAATGGCCTAAACTTTGAATGCATAGAACAAAAAACCTGTTAAGTAGAAAATGACCGGTAGGCTTTACTTGCCTAAAAATGTTACAGATACTGACTATTCAGCAAAACCCCCAATTGGCGCCTTTAACGGACTTTTTGGAACATGGATACAAAAAACAACAATATAAAACATACCTGACCACAGGAATCGACATATATTTATAAGATCGTGAGGTCTTTAATGAATAGAACAAAAAAAACTTAAGTGGAAAATGCAGGTAGGTATAGCCCAATACTGTTGATTGTGTACAAGCAGATCGAGACAGTAGGTACCTATTGTATGAATGCCTGCCCACCCGAATATCTGGGGAAGAACTTACCTCGAGATTTAGATTAGTAATCTACATGCTGAATTGAAGTTCTGTTAACAGTTTGTCGTAATTCATGAGGGGCTTCCTACCGAAATTATAGTGGATAAAAAACAAGTGAACATGTCTACAGTTAGACAGAACTGGCTATAAAATACCGCTCATACTACGAGTATGATAATTGATTAATCAAGAACATTTATATTATTAACTAATACGAGAGCTGCTATATATATTTCTGGCCTAGTAATGAAAATGCGAATATTTTTCATCAAAAATGGTTTTATTGTCAAAGTATTCTACAGCCTGATTTATACACGTTTGCATGCGCTCAAACCAATTGTCGAAGCAGTTTATCCACTCCAAAACATGGTTTTCAAACTCTTTGACAGTATCTTCTGGCGACGGAAATCGTTGACCACGCAATTTTTTCGACGACGGCCAATTCGACGTTTTGGCCGGTCAAAAAGGCACTGGTTTGAGCCGATGTGTGAGAGCTCGCATTGTCATAGTGCACAATGATTCGTCTTCTCTTGTTCGTTTCTCCGGAGACTACAGGCAAACGAATTGTGGTGAATTGACCATCCTACGTTGCTCAAGCGGAACAGGCGACCGTACTTCTTCCACAAACAACTTTCGACCCACACGGTCGACTACTGTTTTGTTTCGGGCTCATACGCATAGATCCATGATTCGTCACCTGTGAAGATCTTTAAACGTCTTTTGAAGCACCGCGATCGTATTTTTTCTAAATTTCTCTGCATCAATCGAGAACAAACCTTTGTTACGGCCAGATGTTCATGCAATATCGAATGTATGCTGGTGGAAGAAATACCCAAGGATGCCTCCATCTCACGGTATGTCTCATGACGATCTTGCATTATCAGTTCACGCACGGCATCAATGTTCTCTGGCAAAACGGCCGTTTTGGACGACCTTCGTCTTTAAGCGAGCGTCGGCCACGATTGAATTCATTAAACCAGTTTTTCACGGTGCTTCATCGCCATACAAAGATTTAAGTTCATCGATGCACTCTTGTCGTGATAATCCACGTCGAAAGTTGTGAAAAATGATCGCACGAAAATGTTCACGAGTTAATTCCATTTTTTTCCCCGAATTGATTTTTTCAAGTCACTGTAAACAACACTAATGATGGTCGTACGTCAAAACGTTTTGAGTACGTTTATGCTAAATGATGTCAAACGTCTGATGGCCAGAAATAAAGATATCAACCCTCGTACTCTTTAAATAGAATTGGATTTATTATAAACATAAAGAACAATCTCTGACATTTACTTTTTCAATATGATTTAATTTAAAGGTTGGCCCGCCACTAAGACATTCCAGGTCTATTCGGAAGGCTCAACTTTCGACCACTCTTTCTATCATAGCCAACGGTATCTCGCGATTTACATAAGTAACAGCGGCTTCTAAGTATAATTTATAATCTATAATTTTTCATACGTATCGGGGAAGTTCCATTTCATTTTATTAATTCAAAAGATTAAATGCATTTATACAGTGATACAGGGTATTAGGACTTAGTGCTGATGTTTGCAACACCTTTAAGGAATGGATAGAGGCCCAATGTTAGGTAAAGCGATGGAGATAGACCCAATGTTAAGTATTGCGATCGACTTAGAATTACTATTTGATTCCATTGAGCGCTGTTCGTCCGTCTGTCCATCTATCGTTGCAATAAAAGTAAAGGCTGCAATTACGAACAGATTTTTTATGAAACTCTGTACATTTTTCAAGTTTGGGCCAAGGACGAACCCTATTAAAATTAGTCCACATCGGTCGATAATTTGATATCAAATAACTCCCACACAAATGTCCTACCCAATTTAAGGCCCCGCAGCTCTAGAAGCCACATACCCGTCCAAATTGTGCACATGAGCGACCATTAATTAACTATGGTGAAACTGGACCACATAGGTCCATATTTTCGTATAGCCCCACACAAAGGTCATTCGCGATTTTATAACCTTCAGCTCTAAAAACAGACTACACCCGATACCGACCAAATTGCACAGAGAGCATAACGAGTGGCCAAGACCTATCTCAAGTAAAGGTGGACCTATCACAAAGGTCCCGCCCGATTTGAATTCCTGCAGATCCAGAAGCCACAAGTTATTTATACCCGATCACGCTCAAATTTTGTATAGTACATTATGAGCCACAAAAAATTACCTCTACATACTAAGTCCGACCTTGCACAAGCTTCAAGCAGAGTTGGCTAATTCTCTAAATATCATAGTGGTGTAGGGTATCTTATAGTCGGCCACGACCAACTTTTACTAGGTTTTTTTTTATTGGTTTTTCCAAAAAACCAAATATTTCCATTATTTATGGAACATAATTTCATTCAGTCGGTAGTAGCCCACGATGTTACTAAATTTTCCAAAACCATGTTGACGTTTTCTGGCTCTTTCTCACGAATGGATTGCTCGCTATTTGCCTCCAGTGTCTATTTCGTTCACGGACTGTTCGCATAACATTAGTTCTTTCCGGTGCCACACAAAAAGCGTCAAATCAAATCTCCGAGTTGGTCAGTTGGCTTCGTCGAAAAGGCTGATAACACGATTATCGAATTTGGCGGGCAAATGATCGATATTGGCGTGGACTGTGTTGTATGAAGCGCCCTCCTGCTAAATCTATAGACCATTCAAGCCCACGCCTTCAGTCAACGACCACGACAAAATAGTTTACTTGGCCTCTGTAGCGCTTACTGTTAACGAAGGGACGATTACGGCAGTATTATTAAAGAAAAAAAGGTCAATGATGACAACGCTCCACAATCCCCTTCAAAACTGTCGCTCTCTGAAAATGCATCTTCTTTTTGACGGTCAAGTGCAGGATTTCCCCAGATCAGGTAGTTTAGATTGTTAAAATAGCATACTAACTTCTTTCTTCTGAAATCAGCTTTAGCTTATACTCACTAACGGGGACCTACTGCTTAATGGCGGCTATAAACCGCTTATGCATTTTACGGAAAGGTTTCAACATGGCTGAGACCTTATTCTCTTACTCGTATAGTCGCCGAAATTTAGAAGGTAGTTGTAACATATTTTGTTTTGAAGTCCTGTTCGTCTATAGGGGATTAGCTTCGATATCCAGGCGTGGAAATGCGCGCATTTGAACTGGATGTATCCAAAGAAACCTGGGGGTCAGCTAAGTGTGTTTTTCCGGACAATTGAAGAGCTGCAGCACGTCATGTGGTTCCTGGTGGCAGTCGGGAAATATGTCCGGAATTTTAGCATTAATTCCAGATCTCAGCTGAGCGAGAAGCACGCGCGTCTGCCGAGGTAGCGTCTTTTCCTCTGGTGAAATCTCCGGGGGATGTTCCCCAAGCTTTACATTCACCCTATAGCTGAATACTGCTGAAGCGACTTCATCGGCGTTAATATCGTTTAAACCTATACGTAAACCTAATAGTTATGCTAATCTAAAGGATTTCTCTTGTACCGCTGAACTCTCTCAAGATCATGAAGATCGTACCTGATCGGCCTGGACGAAAGCATCCTGTTCATGAGATGGTGGTTGGGTGACTACTGCAAAGACATCAAAGCAGATACTGCTTAGACAACAAGAAATTGTGCCTGCGCACGGTTAGGACCTCTGTCTCCTGATGTAGATGGTCCTCAGAAGACACTTGGTCCTCAGGAGACACCCTGTTGCTGTTCTGAGGGCGCCATTCTTGCAAGTCTGAATTTTCTTCCACTGCGTCGTATATAAGTTCGCCGACCACACCGGCGCTGCGTTGCTCGCTTCAGACCGACTTATCGCTTTGTAAGAGGTCAGCATGGTTTCGTTGTCGGCTCCCCAAGTACTACTGGCTAGTGACTTGAGAACCATGTTTCTACTTTTAAGCTTATCGCAGATAGATGTAGCATATGCAGAGGATTGAAAAATACTGTCCAATGTGACCGCTAGCATTTTGGGGTAAATGGTAATCGGGATGCTGAGGTCATCGACAACCGCACCTCTGCGTCCCATTTCCTCTAAGGCCGAAACGGCTAAGCAAATGTGTGTGCCTCATTTTATACGAAACTTGTTAGCGGCCTTGGAGGGAATAATTCCAGTTAACTTTAATCTCTTAAAGAGAAACTTTTCTCCTGGGCCAGTTTCGCCTATTAATTCCAATCACCTTACGACTATGAGCTATCATCGTGCTCGATTTCAGCGTCCTAGCTTAATTCGTTGTGCGGTTGTTGAGCTTTTATCCGAGACTTGGACGGGCTGACATGGCTGGATCGCCTTTATGTTTACGGCGAACATTAATATAGGGTGGGCCGTTTAAAGTTTCAAATTTGAATCGGCTGTAAACAAAAGCACCGATAATTTTTCAAATATCTGATTTTATTGGAAAGGTTGAACTTTGTCATTTAATAATGGAACACAATATCATTCATATGACTACCACAACTGGCTCGGCTGTACCTCATCCGATCAAACCAATTTTTCAGTACATTTTCGATCTATTCTGGTCGAAACTCTTCAACTTCGATATTATGTTTAAACGCTTCAATTGTCTCTGGATGCTTTGCGTAACATTTTTCCTTCCCACAGATTATAATCTAAAGGGCTCAAAACTTCAAAGCACATCACAAGTTCGGCTGATTTTTCGATTTTCAAAAATAGTGCGTCAAATATCGATGATTGCGTTGGCGGTGTTGTTGTTGTGGTTGTAACAACAATATTTTTATTTTGAAGTTTTGTTCGTCTATGGGGGTTCTGTTTCGATATACAGGTGGAGGAAACGCGCAATTTGAACTGGATGCGTCCACAGAGACCTGGGGGAAAGCTGAGGGGGCTTCGCCGGACAATTGAAGAGGTGCAGCACGCCATGTGGTCCCTGATGGCAGGCGGGACAGATGTCCGGAACGTTAGCATCAGTTCGTGCCCAGTAAGAATTTAGGCGGCTGCACCATCCAGATCTCGGCTGCGCCAGAACCACGCGCGTCTGCCGAGGTAGTACCTTCTCAGGTGAAATCTTCGGGGTATGTATCCCTAGCACTACATTCACACGGTAGCTGGATACTGCTGCTGCGACTTCATCGGCGTGAATGTTGTTTAGACCTGCCTGATAGTTTCGATGATCTAAAGGTTCTCTCTTATACCGCTGGAACAATCTCTATAGATCATGAAGATCGTACCTGATTTGCCTAGGCGGTGACATGTAGCGCCGTCTTGTTGAAACCAATTGTGTCCATGTCATTCTCTTGAATTTTTGGAAACAAAAATTCGTTGAGCAGGGTTTGGTAACGCTCACCGTTGACGGTAACGACGGTTCTTGCCCGTTTTCGAAGAAAACTGTCGCAAAATCCATACTAAACAGTGAATCGTTGTGGATGTATTGGATTCTGAATAGTCACGTGTGGCTTTATCTGAAAACACGATTTTTCGGAAAAATTCTTCATCTTCTGTCAATATTTAGCCATTGTGCGAAGCGAAAACGCATCTTGGATGGTGTTCCATTATTAAATGACAAAGCTTAACTTTTTCAATAAAACCAGAAATTTAAAAAATTATCAGTACTTTTTTTAACAGCCGATTTAAATTTAAAATTTTTAATGGCCCACCCTATATAATCTTAATAGGGTCTCCGCTTAATATTTCGTTGCGTTGTAAACGGAGTAGACACTCCATCCTTCAGCGGTGGGTATTAATAAGTCTCCAATATCCAATAGGCCACGTTTACTTCAATGTATGCACAATTATACTCTCCTTGGATGTTTTAACCCGTTCAATTTAAACCCGTCTGATTCATTGTACAGACTTACGGAGTAAGACTTGCAAAGCACACAAAATTCAAATAAAATAAAATAAAAAACAGATACGATAAATTTTTGTTAATCGCGTATTTGCTACGACAGTTTGTGGCTGCATACATACGTACAGACATACAGCGGTACGTATTTATATCCGTACTTATGTGTTTCTTCTAATATTTCTGGAATTTGTTGATCTTGAATTGAAATAGAAAAAAGAAGAAAGCAGAAGTCAGCCATTTATTTTAATTGTTTGGAAATACAGTCATTTTGAGTCATTCTCGCACTTCTTAAGATCTGACTGATCATTGTTGTTATGAGAAATCTCAAATTGTCTGGGACTAATGACGTACTCTGCATATAATAATCACATCTCTTCACATGGTTTTTGTGGTCACGCTCAATTGGAAATGGATCAAAATATTCAGTTACGGTTTACATCTTCAGTTTGCAATTACAAGCGAAAACAACTCATGAAAGCCAAACGAATCGTAATAATCCTGCTGTGGTCGATCGCTCTGCAAAGTGCTGCCGGCAAATGGTGTACAAGGATGATAGAAACACACCAGGATTCCACGGGTTTCGAAGTGGAACAAAAGGTAATTTTTTTTATTAAATGATACACTGGCAAAAATTGGTATTCATGACAACTTTTACTCCATTAGAATGTTACCATAGCCGAACTTGAGCGACACTGCTGTGCGGGTTACTATTTGAATGGCACCGACTGTGTATCGTTGTGCAAAGAACCTTGTTCCAATGGATACTGCAGCGATAAGGGCACATGTATGTGCCATCCTGGCTACACTCTGGACAGTGTCACCAAAGAATGCCAGCCGATATGCCAGATAAAATGCGAAAATGGCAAATGTTTAAAACCGCCCGACACATGCGAATGCTCTACTGGTTATGAGTTCAATACAGTCTCTAAGACTTGCAAACCAGTTTGCAAATCAAAATGTGCGGTAGATGACTCAGGTCGTCGCGGTACTGGTACGAATTGCGATCTAATTTGTTTGGCCAAATGTAAAAGTGGCAAATGCTTTTCAGCTGGCCAAAAAATTATCGATCGTGGCATTGCTGCCGCCTTATGCACACCCAGCTGTGGTTATGGCAACTGTTCAACGCCCGGCTCTGCATGTCAATGTTATGAAGGCTATAAACTGAACAATGCCAACGGTCTGTGTGAGCCCATATGTTCCCGTAAATGTCCCTCGCACAGTAAGTGTGTCCAGCCCGATGTATGCGAATGCCATAAAGGATTCCATTTGGATTCGGTCACCAAACACCGCTGTAGACATATGGATAGTAAAGTTTTCACTTACGCCGGGTCTCTGACACGTTCCAACAGTCCCCCCACCTTGGAAAGAATTGAGCAAATTCTTCAGCCGGATAAATGTGAAGAAGGTTTTGAATTTAACAAGACCTCATTAAGATGCCAGCCTTCGTGTCATAATGGCTGCCTTAATGGCAACTGCAGCTCAACTGATGTTTGTATTTGTTGGAGCGGTTTTTCTCTGGATCCAATAACTCACAGTTGCCGGGAAAATCCCTGTAAATATCCCTGTCCGAATGGCTATTGTCTGCCCGATGGCGATTGTGTTTGTCCAGAAGGTTTTACGAAAGCAATGACCAGATCATCTGGTTGTGAGACCCTGTATGCACATACTGTTAAATTTGTGGGCATATTCCTATGTGTTATGGTTGTGGTGGCTGCTATCATATGGCTGATTGCAGTGGCCGAGAGGAGGCGGAGAAGAAATATGTAGAAATAGGTGGTCTTGCTTTGTTGTTAGTTATTTTTTGTACTTTGAAATAAAAAAAAATGAAATATTAAAATAGTTGTGGAGTTTTCCCTACACATCAAAGAAATTTGTATGCATTTCTATACTTACTGATGGGGTTTACTCTTCAAAATAGTTTGATTTTCAAACTTAAAAACCCCTCCATAGATTTCTATTTTTTCTCTATCAGCTATTGTGGACAACTTTAATTTTTATTCCATAATTGCTGTTTATAACTCGAACCTAAGTCAAACTTAAAACGAGAAATTGCCGGTTTATCGAAAAAAAAACAATCAACCAGTATATACGGCAACCTGCGATGTCTACAAACTTTTTCCAAATGATGGGCACACGTTTTAAGCTTTGTGTGCAATGCAAGCACATCAAGTGTGTTTCCTATTACCAACTATAACTGCCGGTTTCCAAGAAACAAACACTTGATTCTTTTTGATATATCGTCAAAATTAGCAGCGTAATAAGTTTTTGTTGAACGCCATTCAATTCTGGTTTTTTGGTATGCGCTAGAAAAAGACGTATAAAGCGTATGCTCAACATTTTAAAACTCGTTTTGCTTAAATCCATTTTTGTGCGCTTTAAATTTTGGCAGTTAACGAAGACACAAATTCTAATGCTACGTCATAATCTTGCATCGCAATCAACTACTTGGGCGATTCTAATTTAAGCAAAATATTGGTGCAATCTTTTAAATATGAAATATGCGGATAACCCATTAAACAGTTAAAAAAAGGAGGTCATCTAATCGGTTCGAACTTTTGCACCTTTAACAAGGTGGACCAAAAGTTACTATGGGGTTAAAAAACACTTTAATAACTTTTTCGTTTTTTATTTTTTTTTCTCAGATTATACAAAATGGATTATTTTTAAACTAAGTTTGAACAAAATTGTCACTTTAATGACCCCCCGTTTTCAGCTTCGCAATGATGGGCTCGTTTTAGAGCATTTTCCCTAACATCTTTTAAAATTTGTGGCTGTAGCTTTCAAATTTCTGCAACAGTGTTGGCCTTGAGTTGAAGGATTGTCTCGGGCTTGTTGGCATATACTCGCTCCTTAAAATAACTCCAAAGAAAATAGTCGGGTGCTGACAAATCCAACTGGCCAAATAATTTGCGAATTTCTGGAAATTATTCGCTCTCCAAAAAATTGACTTAAAAGTGCCATTGTTGGTCGGGCAGTTTGGACAGTGGCTTCATAATTCCATCTTCATTCTCGAAGATGTAAGGCCCAATGATATTTGCAGATGTGATCCCACACCATACTGTACAACTAATGGGGTGCAATTGGCGTTGATGAATGGCTCTTGGATTTTCAGAACCCCAGAGCCTACAGTTGTGCGTATTAACAAAGCCATTCAAATGAAAATAAGCTCCATCACTTTTTTCTGGAGTTTTGTGAAGTCGATTGTCTACGCAGAGAAGCCCCACACGATCGACGCCTTGGAAGAGAATATTCGGCGTGATATTGCTGACATTCGGCCCCAAATGTTGCAAAAAGTGTTCGAAAATTGAACCTCTCTTCTGGAATTTATTCGAGCCAGCCGCGGCGGCCACTTGCTTGACCGAAATCATTTTTAAAACAATGGCAAACCCTTAGCTTTATAATAAAGCTAAATTCTTGGCCATAACCCAGTAAAAAAACAGACCATCCAAAAAGTGGAAAAAATCCAAAAGTTGTGCCCCTGAAATATCACCACTCTTCTTTTTTGCTTCAAGGCTTTGTTGTAATCAAACATTTGCTAGTGAAAGGCATCCTTTGAAGAGTAACTATAGTTGGAAGAGATTATCCAATGAGATACCATACATCACTGCTACTCGCACAAACCCCAGATCATTATATTATAAATCCCATAAAGGTGGCAACATAGACCTCGTGTCTCAGGTCACCTTTTTTACTTTCCACCATTTGGTGGAACTGACTTACCAAGTTAAATGAAGAAGATGAAGATCACTGCTACTCAGAATATTCCATTTTCTGGAGCTTTAGATTAATTTGATTTCTAATTTTCCATTTCAATTTATTCAAAACCGTTTAACTATAGGGCCCATTTTCCCTAGAGGTTAGTGTTGGCCGCTCGTAATGCTCTTTGCGAAATCTGTCCGGCATCGGGTAAAATATGTGGTTTTAAGAGCTCTCGGTTCTGAAATGGGGAAGGAATTTTGTGTGAGGGCTAAACGAAAATATGGACCTATATGCAGGGTTGTGGAGTTTTGCAAAAACCAGCGACTCCGGGTCTTGGATCGTCTCCCGACTAAATATTTTAATTTGTTTTAAAGAAAGTCCTATAATGGTAAACGCTATGGAATGCTCCGTCTACCATTAAAAGATTGAAATGATCAAAATGGAAGCCAGGGAGTTCAACCAGAAGTTCAAAAAAACGTTTCTGTAAGCGCTGTTCTTTAAACGGGTTAGACGGGTTAGGAGTCTATGGAACAATGTTCATAGGTTGTATATTGTTGCAGTGAGATCGATAATGCCAGTGTGGATAATCATTTTGCGGAAGGCTTTCTGAAGTTCACATAATGCAAGATTCTAAATAAGTTACAAAGAATGACCACACACTAAATTGTATGTAACATTAGGGGTGGGATAGTGCACGAGTTTTCGATTTTGATACGGCTCACCCCCTTATTTTGTGGGGTTTGGGAAAAGTGCATTGGGCCAAAAAATGGGGGAGGTGGGATGGGGGCAAGTGACGGCCCATCGAGGTCTAAGGTCGTGGGATGGGGGAAAATATTCACAAAAAGCGCCGCAACTACCTAGGAGTCGCACCTAGAGGGGTAAAATGTTTAACCAACCCAATTAGTTTTTCCCTCCCAATATTTTTTCCAAACATAACTACCCCCTAAGGGAACTCCCTTACAAAAAATTGATTTTTTTAAACTTTGCTCCCACCGCTTTAACTACCCCAAAAGTGCCCCTAGAGGAGTGCAATACTAACTTCCAATATTTCTGCAATTCCAACAGTTTCTCAGAACAAGTCCATCATCTATCTTTAACCGTTAAGGGAGTCCCCATATAAATGTTTGTCATGAATACCTTAAGAATCTCCATACATCACTATCCCACCTAAGAATCTCCATACATCACTATCCTACCCCTAATGTTACATGATCTGTCCCTGAATGTCATAAGAAGGATGCTGCAGCATCACCTCAGTGACAGTGTAATCCATAACAAGGTGCTTGATATTCCTGGTATTGTTGACCATGCATTGACCGGACAGAAACGCACGGTACTGTAAAACTGCTGGCACAAGGACGTATTAGGGTTATATACTTAAGACTATAAATCGACTTTTCGACTATTACAAAATCAAAAGACTTTTTTTCATATAAAAAGCCGATTAATGTTGACTTTTCGTCTTTTTAATTAAGGGAATTTTAATTGCAATAATTTGGAGTAAAAAATAAGTATTCTTTGCATAAAAACTTTTATTTATGAAAGTAAAATTGATTATAAACTAATAAACATCAGGTATTTCAAGTACTTCGTACATTAGTAATATCCAAGTTTAAAAAAAATTATTAAAGCTGTCGATTAATAATATAGATCCAACTACATGTCCGCATTAATTGACCTCAAAAAGATAATCATATATTAATTTATTGGAAAAAGTTTGCTCCGAATTTGAGTAGCAAATAAATAACACTGTGCGACAGCCACAATCGGTTTGGGATGAAACCACCGGGGAAAGTTATATCGGTCAAAAAAGGTCATACGTGTCCCAGCGTTTCGTTGGGTCTCATCTAGGAATCGAGATATATCGATTTGAAGTTAGTAAGTATCGTATAGGGGAATTTGTCACGTTTTTAGCTCTTTTGTTTGACATAACTTGAGAACCACTCGTCCGATTTAGCTGAAATAAATTTTAAAAAACCAAGAATTACAATTCCCTTAATCTGTTCATATATTATTTTCCTTTACAAGTAATAGTTTCCAAGTTAAAAATAAGCGCATGAAGAAAAATTATTTTTTTTTTTATTTTTTTTTTAAATACATTTATTTATAATTGCGAAACTGTTGCTTAAGTAGGAAAACGGTTTAAGAACAGATTAGTTTCAGCTAAATCGGACGAGTGGTTCTCGAGTTATGTCAAACAAAAGAGCCTAAAACGTGACAAATTCCCCTATACGATACTTACTAACTTCAAATCGATATATCTCGATTCCTAGATGAGACCCAGCGAAACGCTGGAACACGTATGACTTTTTTTTTACCAATATAACTTTCCCCGGTGGTTTCATTCAAACCGATCACTGACCCTTACCATTTGTCGCAGAGTGTAATCTATCACACAGGTCTGAAGTGACAACGATTTTTCGCTACTTTTGGAATAAAAAGGGTATTTGCTTTCCAGTGTTCTCCATATAAGTATTGGAACAGGCGGTGTCTTCAGATAGGATTGGAACACCATTTAGGGCCTTTTTCGCGCCTAATGTTTACACTTCGTTGGCCTTGGAACAATCTCTTCGGCCACATCAACATCGGGTAAATGGGTATCAATAGTTATTCGAGAATTTCTGAATCCGGTGTTTATTAGTTCGCCTTAAAAAATAATAACTTGTACGTTTTTAACCTCGGCATACAATAAAATGAAACTTTTATGTATTTCTTAATCGTCGAAAATTGAAGCGCATAATAAATTTTAGCAAAACCCATTGTTTGGATGAGAATTAAAAATATTTGAAGTTAAAATAAAAAAGTCGACTTTTAGACTTGGTCCACTTAACGACTGCCTTTTTTATACCCAAAAATCGATTAATCGATCAGTTGACAATCGTCTTATAGACGTAGGACGTATGTCGACTTAATACTGTTGGTTTAAAATATAAGTTGGTTCTGATGTTATTTCAACGATCTGCACTTGATATAGAGAGTACCTAATCATCGATGTGTCAAAGAGAAGTAGCAGAATGGCTGTGCTTTCCATAGTGGGGATAATTGTTATGGGCAACTTATATAGCATCCCCCGAAAAGAGGATGCCATACTAAAATTCCTATTCAGTTTGCTACACAACAAAATACTGATATAAAGTTTAAATTATTTTTCATCGTAAAGTTCTAAGGCAATCTAGCCATTTTCGTCTGATCGTGTGAAAAGCACGATAGCGGTCAAAGGCAGATCAATTTTTCTGTGATTGTGCCTTGTGATCATACGTATGCTGTTTTGGCTTTGCAAATTTTGCTATGAATCCGAATATAGAGTAATTTAAAAGACTTGGCTGATAATGGGGATGGTCCAATAAGCGGACAAATTATTTCGCCTTAGCAGCGGCGGAGGGTATACTTAAATAAGGTTCGGCCAGGCCAAACTCAACGTTTTTACTTGTTTAAATTGTTTTTCGTATATTTAGTTGCATAAGCAACAGTAGTGCAGATAAAGCAAATAATATCTAAGTTATTTGTATCTGTTTTTGTAAAAACTACATTCTATTTTAAAAGAAATTTATCTAGAGGCTTGGTAATACCTATTCCTGTTATTAATGATACGGAGTCTCAGGGTGAGATGACGAAATGGTGATTTATATTGAGCAACCAACCCCCCCCCCCCCCACCCCCCTTTGGTGTAGAAATTTAAAAGAGATCTAAAAATAATCAAAAAATAAGTATGATTTATTAATAATTAGAATTCCGATTCTAAATTCATTTAGAATCGGAATATTCTGACGATGACGAATTTATCATAGACGCCACGCTTATAACAATATATTTGTCAAGCATTTTAGTTAAAATGCTTGATGGGCCGCCATGGTATGCCGCTTAGTGAGAACGACTATCTTACAAATAAACTCAGATTCAAATACGGATAAGAACAAGTCCATGGCTCTAGTTCTTTAAAAAACAAATACGTTTTTTACTTTCGTTGTATTTTTTAAATATTCAGTGGTGGTCATATAATTAGGGACACCCTATTTTATTTTGAAGTATGATGTTTTTGTTTAAATAAAATAATAAATATATTTTTTTATTAAGTAAAGGTGTTTGATACATTTCAGAACATGTATTTATTGAAAAAATATATGAAAATAATATATTTACATTAACTTAAAAAAGAAAATGAAAAAAGGACCGATTTTGGCTTGGACAGCTAATTAAGGACACTTCAAGTTTTTTTTTTATAAATTTAATAAATAATAATATATTATAACTTAAATTGAGTTTTAACGTTGATTTAAATCTAATATTTAGTCGGGTAACCCTTTGATGCAAGCAATGTGTTGCATCCCCGAGGAAGACTCTCAACTAGATGTTGACATCGTTCAATGGAGATATTCTGCCATATTTCTTCAACATTATGGAACAATTCCTCAGCATTTTTGTTGTTTTTTTTCTCCAAAGCGCTCTCAACATCTGCCCAAAGAGTTTCAATAGGGTTTAAATCGGGGCTCTGGGCAGGCCATTCCAAAACGTTTACGTTTTCAGTAGAAACCATGCTTTAACGCTCCTAGCTGTATGTTTTGGGTCGTTATCTTGCATAAAAACAAATGAAACAGGCACGTGTTCGTCTGCAAATGGTTTCATTGTATTCTCCATAATGTCTTTATACACATGTTGATCCATTCTCTGGGTTATCCTACGAATAGGACCAACATCAAACCACGAAATTGTTGCCCATACCATAATATTGCCTCCTCCATGCTTTACGGTCTTTAGAGTATACCGAGGGTCAAGTTCTTTGTTTGGAGGACGTCGTACATATCTTTTTCCATCTGACCCAAACAAATTGAATTTGGATTCATCACTCCACAGTATGTGTTTTCAAAACTCCAAGGGTTTTTCGATATGCTTCTTTGCAAAATTAATTCTGTTTTTTAAATTTTTTTTCGAAACGTGTGTTTTTTTTCTTGCTATACATAAACGGAGCCCACATTCAAGTAATCGACGCCTTGTGGTTCTCGTTGATATTTCACCGCTAATTTGTGCCGTTATTTCGCTGTGAATCTGTTTAGAGCTTAGAAAAGGATTAGCCTTGCTCGTTCTGCAAATTATACGATCATCAGCTTTTGTAGTTTTCCTTGGTCGTGGCATTCGGTTTTTGTTCTCGACGCTTCCATTGTTTCTATAATGTACAATAGCATTGTGAACCATTGATTTCGAACACAGAAGCTCCGTCACAATGTCCCAAAACGACTTTCTTTCCTTTATGTACTTGCAAATTATAATCTTGCGCAATTCCGGAGTACAGCTCTTTTTCCGACCCATGTCTAAAATGAATGTTACTTAAATTTTTATATTTAAGTCATTTTTCAATAATCTAATACACTTACTGCCTTTTTTTATTATTTGTTGACTCTAAAAAAAATAAAATATTATATGTCCCTAATTAAGTGACCAAGTGAAATCACCTTCAAATTGCGACTGTTTCAATAAACACAGATTTTGTAATAAAAGCGACGCTGCAGAGTGATGCTTCTTGATGTCAAATAGTTGAGTACAGTTATAATTTACCGTTACAATACGAAAAGTAACATCAGAGAGAAAAAAATAATGAAATTTAAGTATTTATTTTTTTTCAAAGTGTCCTTAATTATGTGGCCACCACTGTATATGAGCTGTGATGGTCAAGTTATGTGTTTTGAGTAAATAAAACTAAATTATTTCATCTTTTTCTCAACGTTTCGTTGGTTAGTTTCCAACTTCATCAGGAGAATTTTTACTAAATATACTGTAGACGAAAATAAATTAAGTTACATTACATTAATTTTTCTTTTTGCTATACTATTGGTAAATAGTTCACCCAACTTACGATTTAGTTTACACCACGAACAATTACTTATATTATTAAAAAAAAACTGGACTTCACGACACAAGTAATAAATAATTAAAATAAACAATAATACAATAGGGCAACTCACGATCTCAGGGAAATAGCCCGAGGAAAGTGGAAAAGGAAAATATCGGAGGAAATTTTGCAATTACAAAAACAAAATACACACGGTTGCTTTTCCCCAAGATGGGGAAATTTACATCACCAAAAATCAGAGGAAAGTTTCCACCGGCGCTTGGGGAAATCAGTCAGCTGTCACCACCAGAGTTTTGAGACGAAATTATACTGTCGGCGCCGTGGCCGCCTTTATTAGCTCGAATTAAACATCATCAACAATGGTTAAATATTGTGCTTGAATGTTTTTTACATTGTTGTCGGTAAATGTCTTAATTTTAAAGTTATTCATCCATCCACATTTATTCGATAATAAGAGATTTTGTTTATTTATTTATTGCCGCGAAAGCCGGTTGCGCGGCGGCCACCTAAATTTTAAAATCAATTTAGGCGCGACGCTTCATGTCGGCTCTATACTCTGGTCAACACATCAAAAAAATAAAACGTAAACAAAGTGTATATATTTGTTTTATACAACATACCTTCAATTAAAAGTATTTCCTGGGCCGCTTCCTCTATGAGAGAATCGATAATTTTCTCTTTTTCGTTTTTCTTTGGCATATTGAAGCAATTTTTCGTATTTTCTTTGCAAAAGTCTCAAATACTTCATTTATTGTTTATTAAATTGCTTTGACTTTTTTTAAACATCAGCTGATTATCAACAGTGTTGGAAAAAAAACAATCAAGTGCGCTCACAATCGGGTGCAAGTTTTACATTTCCTTTTTCTTTTCCACAAGATAGTGAGTTCCGCTAATGTAAAAATCGCAGGAGGAAACTTAAATACTAATATCACAGAACTGTATGCTTCAAAATAACGCAACGGAATACCGCAGCTTAGTGTTGTCTTTATCTTCTTTGGTGTTTAAAGAATTGTTTACTCTTTGTTGGATTCTTAGACTCTCCAGTGCATATCTTTTGTTTTCGTTTCTCTTTGTCGAGTATTTTGACGCCTTTAAAGTTTACTTTATGTCCGCTCTCTTTTGTATGTTGTGCAAGTGCAGTTGTCTCCTTGTCTTTTCGAATGTCTGTTTCGTGTTCTGAGATTCTAATGCCTAATGTTCGCTTTGTTGTTCCAACGTACACTCTTTGGCAGTCTTCGTTGTAATTGCCACTGCAAGTGATCTCATACACAACGTTGTCTGTGTTGAGTTTGTGAGTTGCTGTTTTTGTTGTGAATACGCTATTGTTTTCTTATCATGTAGTGTATTTTGTAGCTTCTTACCATCAGTCAGATTTGGTATAAAGGGTACACTGTAAAAAGTTTTTGGTGGTTCCTTCGAATTTTTTTCTTGCTCGGATTAAATGTATTTGCTATTAGGTTGTTTATAATGGAATTTGGGTAGTTGTTTAGCTTTAGCGTCTGCATTATTTTGAATACGAGGGCGGTTCGGAAAGTTCTTAGCCTATTAATGAAAGAGAATAGTTAGTTTTTCAAAAATATTTTTATTTTTCAGTATAATCTCCTGAAACTTCAATACACGCAGTCCAACGCTTATCTAGCAATTCTATCTCTTGATTAAATTAGTTTTCCTCAAGGTCTTCAAAATAGTGGTTTACAACTAATTGCATCTTCATTTGAGGTAAAACGCTTGCCAGCAAGGAATTTTTTTTAGATTTGGGAACAAGTAAAAGTCAATGGGAGCTAAATCAGGAGAATAAGGTGGGTGGTCAAGCAACTCGTACTTTAATTCGTTGATTTTAGCCATTGTTAAAACACTCTTGTGCGCTGGTGCGTTGTCTTGATGAAAAATTATTTTTTTGTGTTGTAAGCCAGGACGTTTTTCTCGAATTTGTACATTTAATTGATCTAAATGTTTGCAATAGTACTCTGAATTTATTGTTTTACCCTTTTGCAGATAGTCAATCAATAAAATACCTTTAAAGTCCCAAAAAAAAGCTTCAGTCCATTGTTTGGATTGTTCTTTTGTCTCTGGAGTATAGTGGTGGATCCATGTCTCATCAACAGTTATGAAACGACGCTTAAAATCCATTTTATTTCGCTGAAAACGATCCAAACAAGCTTGAGAAATGTTCATTCTTATGCGTTTTTGGTCGACTGTTAACAAGTCCGGCACCCATCTTGCAGAAAGCTTTTTCATCTGTAGTTCTTCATGCATGTTGTTGCTGTTTTTGGACGTCCACTACGTGGTTCATCTTCAATGCTTGTACGACCACGTTTAAATTCAGCAACCCAATTTTTTACTGTTGCATATGAAGGAGCACTTTCACCTAACACATTCACCATATCATTGTGAATTTCTTGTCCCGATAAACCTTTTTTATTAATTTTTCCATTGAAAAAAATCGCGGATGCGGTTTTTTTGAACACCTGTTTCTATGTGAAAGAGTTGCCAGATCGAAACAAAATTTAACATGTGTTAATAGCAGAGATGAAAGTTTCCAAAACACTTAACTTTTTTCTGTTTATACCGCGCTTTTTGTGCTAGGCTTAGAAGTTTCCGAACCGCCCTCATATGTATCATATGGAAACATTAGACCATTAAATCAGAAATAGTAGAACATTCATGAAACATTTTAAATCGGCTTGTGATTCTGAGTCGATCAGTACACTTAAAGGTGGGTTATAAAAGTAACAATGAAAGGCCATGAAAGTAACTTATAATACCCTGTTCCACAGTGTGGTGCAGGGTAAAAA
The DNA here is from genome assembly GCA_963513945.1 of Hydrotaea diabolus. Lineage (NCBI taxonomy): Eukaryota > Metazoa > Arthropoda > Insecta > Diptera > Muscidae > Hydrotaea > Hydrotaea diabolus. The sequence goes on along the minus strand of OY740717.1, from coordinate 45,279,786 downwards.
TATTTGTTTAGTCGAAAGAAAAAAGTCGAACGCAATAGTCAATCACGACTTTTCCAATTTTTGCAACAAACAGTCTATAACTCGACAAATCGATAATCAAATCTAAGAATCCTACTCTTGCCTATGTATGTATCATATGGAAACATTAGACCATTAAATCAGAAATAGTAGAACATTCATGAAACATTTTACTAGATTTTTACACTAGAAGGGGTATACGATGAAACAGTTGCAATTCTTTTGTAAAAATGATGTTTTGTTTAGGAACAAATAGTAAGATTACTTTCATATGACACACATTGTGCGTTGCAGCCTTTTTGTGTGGGACTTTAATTGAAGATACAACTTAAGTAGAACTCATACATTTGTAGTTGTCAAATATTTCTGTAAACGTCAAAGGCAAAGAGTGTAGACGTTTCGGTGCCAAAGTCAACCAAAATAGTAGACATTAGTGTTGACTGGAAGACACTTGACCCCAGGCTTCCTACAGAGTTCTGCAAGTTGAATATATGTGAATCTATAACAATCCATGTCCTTCCCTTGCAAGGTTTCGTTGATATCAGTTAATTTTTGTGATCTGCACTTTCATTATTATCATTATAACGACGAATGGAAGGACAAAACAAACCAAAAAAAAATAATTCTACAGGGTGGTTGATGAATATGGCTACATTCAAGAAACTCAAATTAATTTTTTTTTCAGTGTATGGAATTAATTTTTCTTTTATTCATTTTAAAGCTTACTCAATTTCACTAAATATAGCTTAATTAGTTTTAAAAACAATGGAATTTAAATGTCCTTCCCTGCTCGTTAATGCATGTGCGGCATCTTACCAAAAAGTTGTTCATTACTGCTTGGAGAGTTAAGACAGGAATAGCCGCATTTTCATTTTTCATTTTTTTTCATTTATTGATATTCAAAAAGTAACCGAGCCTTTAGGCCTTATATAGTTACAAAATTACTTCAAATTTGTTTAAAATATACAAAAAAAAAACTTAAAGTAAGATTAATCTATTTTATATAAATAAGTATTAAGTTAAGCATACGTTAAATAATGTTTTTTTTTTAATTATTTTATTTTATTTTGATATCCCAAATTACGCAAAAAAAAGGTATTAATGAACGACTACTAGTTAAGTTTCGTAGTGTAACAGCAGCATGAAAGTGCAACACACTAAGACTACTAGCCAATACTATTGTTTCAAATTAAATCAAAGACAAAGCAATACCCGTAGAAAACGCTTTTTTTTAATCATTTACAAATCATTATGTTTCACATGTTGAAATATTTTTTTCTTATAAGAATGGCAGGAGTAATTAAATGATCTGAGCGAGACAGGCAGACTATTAAAAATGCGAGCAACTCTTACGTGAAATGATCGACCTAAATCTGAATTTAATCGGGGAATTGTAAGCTGTGGATTTCTTCTGGACCTTCCAAACTGGAAAAATTTAACTACAAAGATTGGTGTCTGAAGTTTATACATCTTATAGAAGTGAAGTAAACTCCTTATTTTTGTAAACTCCATAAAGCTACAATGCAAAAACCGATCAATGTACTCCGAAACGTGCCGCCGAATATTAAGAGAATATAAATACCTCACCACACGATTAAATGCTCGACGAATCTTATCCATGACCTGAGCCACTGCTCCAGAGTAAACTTCAATACAATACAGAAATATTGGCATAACGATCGCATGAACTATCCTAATTTTAATGTGTAGTGGAAGAGACAATTCAAAGTTGTACAACTTTCGCAAAGTAAAGTTAACTCTGGAAACCATGGAAACAGCATGGGCCTCAAACTTTAACTTATTATCAAGAGTAATACCAAGACATTGAATATTATCAACGAATTCGATTACACTATTTGATACAGACACTACAACATTGCTCTCCAAAGGACTGCCAAAGAACATTGCTTTCGTTTTATTCACATTGACTGTAAGTCCATTACTGGACAACCAAACAGCCAAATTAGATGTTACGAAATTAATATTACTCTGCAACACGTCCAAGAAGTCCGAGTTTCCCTTAAACAACAATTGAACATCATCAGCAAAAGCAAAAGGAACACAGGAGCTGGTTTCAACACTAACAAACATATCATTAATATACATTACAAACAAAAGCGGTCCAAGAACAGAACCCTGAGGAACTCTACTACTAACTGGAAGCAAGTCTGAGGAACAGCCATTTAAACATACATACTGTCTTCTATCAAATAAATAAGACTGCAAAAGCCTACACGCGGATTTTTTCGATTTTTCGCGCATTTTTTCGATTTGATTGCTTTAACTAATTCAAATTTATTGGTTTTGCTTTGTAGACTCCCTGTTTCCAATATCCCCACCATAAAGTCAGGTGCAATAAGGTCTGGCGAAGTGGGGGCAAACGGAATGTGGAGTTTCTGGATATCAGCTTATTGGGAAATTTTCGTTGCAATTCTTTCATTACAGGCCGGGCTATGTGACAGTTGCACTATCTTGCTAAAACCACACAGAGTTGAAAGATATTCTCATTCGGCGTAATTCAGGATAGAACATCTCTCTCAACATGCTCAAGTAATGGTCTCCAGAAACCTTAACAGTGTGACCGTTTTCTTCGAAAAAGTAGTGCACGACAATGCAGCGTGAAAAAAAGGTAGAAGCTACAGTAGGAGGGATTGTTTCCTCCGTCCGAACTAAAGGGTTTCGATAGTAAGGTCTTCTGTTGACTGTCCCATGCTCGGCAAAATTGTTAACAAGTCTCATTATGGGAGGATTGCCTTTAAACGAGCGCCTATACTCTCTTTGGACCGAAACTACAGACTCCAGTGAGTGATAGCGGCGAATAAAAAATTCAAATTCTTGCTCAATGTCCCAGTTATCCATTTTTGTTAAATTTAAAAATCAATTTGCTAAATAAAAGAAAAGTTAACCAGATTATTTATATGTGACCTAAAGGACCTAAGGTAAAAACCAGTTTTTTTCAGGAGAGCCATTTTAAAGATTTAAATACGTGTACCATCACTTTCTTAAAACGCGCTTATCTCTTGGAGGGAACACTTTTGGGACATGGTCTCATTCGATGCTCAGATGTTGCCCACATCAAAAAAAAATTGAAAATAGATTTTTTTTGACGCTTAGGTCCCTTTCTCTATGTCTGTCACATATAGAAAAAAAGTTATTAATTTTTTTGGTAGCGACTTTCATCAGCCACCCTGTATGTAAAAGAGTGTATTTAACTTGAGGTTTTTTACTTACCTAATGCCCTCAAAATTTCAACAAGGAACATGTCTAAAAAAATAAGCTGTAGAAGATATTAATTATTATATCAATCGCTGACTAAGACTTTTTGTTAAATGCCGGCTTTGAACGGCGTTAAAATTCCGAAGAGATGGAGTTCTTACCCGGATTCAAACATGGATGTATATAAAAAAAAAACACCAGCCTTTTCTTACCATTGATGATGCTACTCATATTGCTTTGGCATATTTTTAGAACCCCTTTTGATTTATACTCTTACAAATAATCTCGCAATTGGAATTTGTGGTTAATGAGAGCCTTATACAGTCTGTGCACATTGGCTGGCTATTCCATGGTAGTATTTAAGTCACGATATAATTGATATATATTCAGTACGCATCTGTTAGGGCACATTGAGTGTTTGAGGAAAAAAAATCAAATGAAGAAAATGGAAATTAATCGCTTTATTATTTTACTACTGGTGGTAGTAGCGACACACAAAGCTACAGGCAAATGGTGCACAAAGATGGGACTACGTTCCTATGACGAAGATGTAAATGGTCAACTGCAGGTATGGAAATTAATCGTGTTGTTTCTATGAATTTCATATTACATTGAGAACTTCTTTTTTCTCGGCAGACAAAAACCATTACAAAAATAGAAAGACTCTGCTGCGATGGTTACTATTTAAATGGAACCCAATGTGAGCCCATTTGCGTACAAAATTGTCCGAATGGCGTGTGTGAAGAACCGGGGAAATGTGTTTGCCATCCTGGCTTCCAACTGGATGTATCGACTAATATATGTCAGCCGGTGTGTATCTCAAGCTGTGGTTTTGGTAAATGCATCAAACCGGAAACATGTGAATGCGATGCTGGCCATGTTTACAATAAAACAGCCAAATCCTGTGAACCCTCTTGTTCTCCGAAATGTCCAGTTAAAAGTACATGCGTTAGACCGAATCAGTGTGAATGCAATCAAGGTTATAAGTCCACTGACAACAATTCACTCATTCTGCAATGTGAACCCGTCTGTCATAAAGGGTGCCACAACGGTATTTGTACAGCTCCCAATGTATGCGAATGTAATCTAGGATTTTCCAAGAATTCGACTTTGCTTATCTGCCAAGCAAATATATGTAAACTACCCTGTCCCTCGACGGGATATTGTCTGGCCGTTGGAGAATGTGTTTGCCATGATGGTTACACAAAATCTCTGTTCACTAAAGGCCCCAATACGCATTGTGAGGCGCACTTGAGGCATACTTTAAAGCTACTAAGTATATTCTTGGTTACCATAATGTTGGTGGCCATAATCATTATGGTCATAGTGAAATTGATGGTGAAGGCAAAGAGCTATGAACCTAACAAAGAAGAAGATAAATATAAAATAAAAAATGCCCAGATGTGAAGAATGAACCGGAATTTTTTGGATTGTTCCTAAACTGTATGTGATGTATTTATTCTCTAGTCATACTAGTATTGCATATACGAGTATCGGTCTTTTTCCGAACTCTATAATAAATTAAGAGATAATATTAAAGTTCAAGAAATACTGTATCGGTCCATCTATCTTAGGGACTTGAGAGAATTGTGTTTTACTTGCGGCTTTAAATATCATTTGGGATATTTGTGAGCTTTTGTTGGATATGATGGGTCATCATTTATAAAACTATTAATAGAAAATCTACTTAAAACAAAACAAAAAACTCCTCGGATGATACTCATTCGATGATCTGTTGTGGTCTAGAGTCGTTTGTTTCTTATCTATTTACGGGTACAAAGGGAATGATTCTAATTTTAGAGTTTCCAATGAAACTCTTCGTTTCTTTGTTGTTAAAACAAGGATCACAAATCCTTGGCTTCCATATTGGTTTTAAAACATTGAATTTGAATTTTCCTAAATTCATACTAAAAATTTTGCAATGTAATTTTTAGCGAATTTGTGTGCTTGACAAATTTATAAAAATAAAAATTATGAAATTGTTTTTAATCATTTATTTTTCGCCTTGGTTGGTTCCTCTGAACTTGTTTCAGGAGACTACACAACGACATTGGCAAAAAAAACTCCACATAAAGTCGCAAATTGAAAGTAAGTTTTTTTTAAAGGAAAACAATCATAAATAATTATTATTTTTATTTTTTCCTCAAAAACACTGATTATGGGCTGATTTTTGTAATATAACTCAAAATTAATCATTGAATGAGCGAAAAATGTCGGAATTCATATCTTTCGACTGTCTCGAGAATATAGTAGGATCTATTAAAGGGGAAAGATCATTCGGTCCTGACAACATACCAAATTTCCTTATTAAAAGGCTTCCAAGAAAAACGATCGAATTTTTGGTAGTTATTTACTTATATAATAACTGTTTGAATGATAGTTATTTCCCCTTCAGCTGGAAAGTGGCGAAAGTTATTCCGATCCCGAAGAAGGCAAATATTTCCGAGGTCAACATTTTGCGTTCGATTTCTTTGTTATCAAATTTGGGAAAATTGTTTGAGAAAGTTATGAGGCTGAAAATTGACAGTGGCGTCGTCCTGATTATATACCTTACTTTCAGTTTGGTTTTAAGGTCTGGCCATTCCACGGAACATTCTTTGCTAAAATTTCAGAATGATGTAGTGTGCAACCTAAGACAAAGGCGATGTACGGTGGCAGTTTCACTGGTCGTGGAAGAGGCTTTTGACAAAGCTAATCCCATTAGGATAATTTACAAAGTGGCAAATATAGGTTTGAATCCACACATGGACAGTTTTTTCCCCTACGGGAATTTTTTGTCCAATATGATGGTTCAAAGTCGTCCTTGGCTGATGTGAGTTGCGGTGTTCCTTAGGGTTCAATTTTGGCACCACATTTCTATAACATTCATATGAGCGATTTCCCACATCAATTTCATGAAAGTCAGATAAATTTGTATGCGGATGATGCTTTGCTTTATTCTCATGCAGAATCTGCAGACAGGACATTAATAGATCTTTCCCAATATCACATAGGCAGGTACAAAGTAAGAGAGAGAGACTAAAATTATTTCTAAATGGTCAGGAAATTCCTATCACCGATAGTTTTAAGTATCTGGGCGTACACTTTATCAAAATGATGCAGTTTAACAAACATGCGCGACTTCCACTTGATAGGGCAAACAGAATCAAAGGAACATTCGATTGACTGTTTACGAACAAGTTTCTACCTGTGGAAACTAAACTCTTAATTTATAAAATAAGCATACGGCCGCTATTGCTCTATGCTTTTACGATTTGGTTCAGTATTTCTCCAACAGAGTTTTCTGTTTGGGAAAGGAAAATATTACGTTTATGTGTAAACAAGAGATTTTAATCCCTCAACAAACGGCACTCAAATAAATATATTTACGAAAAAGCCAATATTGGGCCCTTTTCTATTTATGCTCCTTTTTCTATTTGTGCCCCAATCCTCTCATTGAAAATATTGTGCTCAATCAGGCTCCCTTCAACTGGTCTAATACCTTTTATTTTCCCTTCTTGGATTTGATGAGTCGGATTTTGTTGTACGCACGCGTAATTCCAAACTTTTACACAAAGGTGTCAGCTGATTCGCAAGAGGTTAGTAACGTTTGATAAGGGCGGCTCCTTGCTCATTTCCGAAAAAAATGGCCCAGTGATGCAACCAGCCTAAAATCCACACGTGTGGGTTCTCTGAACCCTCATATGCGGCAATTTTCTTTAGCCACAGTGATGAAAATGAGCTTCATCTGAAAACAATCTTCAGCCCATTGGGCGAAGTGAACATCCATCATTGAATTGTCTTTGCTTTTATATACAGGGTGGAGCGCGGTAATTTGCTAATTGGGGAATAAAATAAAAAAATATGAATCTTAGGAAAATTTATTTTATATTTGAATTATATTGAACAGTAAGGGAATTTTTAAATTAAATGGTTTTAAGTAGTGTATCTGGCAAAAGTCGACCTTCGCTATCCACACACTGCTGCATACGTTTTCTAAAGTTTTCATGAACTCTAAGAAGCATGTGAACTAGTATTCTGCCAAGTTCAGCCTCAATATTGTTAATTTGGGCTTCCAAGGTGTGTTGGGACGGTTGATATACACCTTCGACTTCAGGTAACCCGAAAGGAAAAAATCGCATGGGGCTAAGTCAGGTGAGCGAGCCGGCAACTTCACATCACCCCTCAAAGAGATAAGCTTTATTGATTGTTTGTCTAACGTTGATCGAATTCAAAATTAAACTGGGTTTTCCAGCTGTTGTATATATAATTGAGAGAGACCTTTGTGCTGGTGCTATATCAAAACGTGTACCGACAAAGTAACTGATCGGACAAAGTAACTAAGCGATCGATTGATTTCATCAAGATTAGATGATTTTTTATATTTTTTTTAATATTTACAGTTTTCTTAAGGCCTTACTAAAAGAGATTGTTTGTTGGCCTGCCTTTTTTTCCCAAATCATATATTTAAGCAGTGGAAGTCGGCATACTACGTTTGGTGTCGCTAGTTCTTGGGTATATATTTTTGCCGATATTTGCGATTCCGGTCATAGCGCATACCTACACACTAAGAAGAGTAGTAAAGAGTTCAAGCTATTATTAGAGCTAAATTTTTGCTTAAACGTGTTTGACGCGGTATTGCGCAAAATTTGTAAAAAAAATAAATGGAAAAATTTTAGACATAAAATGCCAATATATGCCAACTGCCAATTACTTCAATAATTATGGTGGCCCTGAAAATCTTATTACTATTTTGGATTTGTTAGACTATGTGCAAATAAGGTAAAATTTGCGACTATAAACTTAAAAAAAAAATGAAATATAAAAAAATATATAAATTAAAATATATCTTTATAAGATAGACGTAGCCTTTTCTTTTATATGACCCAAATTTCGTACAAATTCGTTCCAGTACAGAAGGATTTTTAGGAAAGGCCAAAATTCATTTTTGGTAATTTTAATTAAAACTTGCGATAGTCGTACATACTAACCCTTAGACCATGGCTGCCTACATGTGTTCCCCTAATACCTCCTAAAAGGGACATACAAATAAATTATATATTGTAGGGATATTTTTTACTTTTTTTAGATTTTATCATTGTTAACATATCTTATCTTTCATGTATTTTTAAAAGCCTTTGTCTATTGTTTTTATTTTAATTCCCACAAACTGGATGGTTTGATTTTGTGGTGGCTAGCTGCTGAGCGCAGTACACTTACTTATAAATGAAAAGTGATATAAGACTTGACGAATAGTCCAGCTCAAAACGTACACGAAAACAAAACAAAGGAACGGGATCAAAACTATGGAGAGACCAAATATTAGACTTTCCTTTTTGATCATTGCTGTCATGACACAGGTCGCTACTGCCAAATGGTGTAGCCGAAACGTTTATCGTCCCACAAATTTATCGGAACTAACGGATGATCAACACACAACCGTTGTATATCAGGTAGATGGTGTGCAAACCCCAAACCTAATTAGGCATTTTGTCACTTAATTTTGTCTATTTTACCTTTAGAATGGAACCGTAACTGAATATTATTGTTGTACTAAATACTACTTGGATGGCGATTTTTACAAGCCCTACTGTGAAAACGGCTGTCTGCATGGTACCTGTTCGCAGCCTGGCAATTGTGTTTGCAATCTTGGCTACAAGTATGACGAAACGACTAGAACATGTGAAGCCGTATGTCCAGCAAAATGTCTTAATGGAAAATGCATTAAACCCAATGTATGCATTTGTAATGCAGGATTTGCATTAAATAGTACATCTAAGGAATGTCAAGCCATCTGTCAGCCAAACTGTGAAAATGGCCAATGTTTAACGCCCGGTAACTGTCAATGCAATCCTGGCTATACTTTGGACGAGACAACGAAAAACTGTCAGCCCACTTGTTCTACGAAATGTGGGGAACATAGCAACTGTGTAAAGCCCAATGAATGTGAATGCGATGTCGGCTACCAGCTCAATGCAACAAGTCAAGCTTGTGATCCTTTTTGTCAAGGACATTGTACAAATGGCCTATGTAAGGCTCCAGAAGTTTGCGAGTGCAACGCAGGCTACTTTGTAGATTTAAACTCCACCAGCTACCAAGTGTGCAAAGAAAACGTGTGTTCATCACCACCTTGTCCGAATGGCTATTGTCTGCCGAATGGCGCTTGCGTTTGCTACGAAGGTTTCACAAATTCTTTAGCTTTTTTATTAGGCTCGCGCTGTGAAGGAGTTTTTCTGCATTATTTGAAACTTATTTTCATATTTTTGTTAATTGGTGGTGTAGTGGGTATTATTGTTTATATTATCGCTAGAATTTTTGGGAAAAAGGGCACCTATAGGCTGGTAGTTATTGAAAATGTTGTTCCCAATAATTGTGATTTGAACTATAATGAAACTGAACAGCCGCCACCATATTTATTTGAAGACAGGAAACCCCTAAATAGTAAATTCTAAAAAATTCAAAAAATATACGATGGGGTATTAGGATTAATTGATATATTTTTTATTAACATAAAAAAATATCTAGTTATTTTTTTATAATTCTTCTAAGCAATGGATTTTATATGTTAAACATAATTTAAAATTAATTTATAAAAAAAACAGCAATGAAAAAATAAAATCGTTGTTTTCTAATGTGTTGGGGAAAACGTCTTATTTGAATATCACAGCTGAAAAATTGAAATGTGGAATATTTGTAGCGGAAACATGTCAACAACATAAATTACAAGGGCATATCAATAATTCCGTGCTTTTCCAATACCCTCGTATTTATATGAAATGCAACATTGCTTCTATCAAGTACCATCTGTTAATAGACTACTGTAAAATTTTGAGAGAGTTCCGTCACTTAGTTTGCGTTTAACAGCTGTTCACAACGTACAACCTCGTGAATTTTGTTAAAAATGGAAAAGGTGAATTTCGAGTGCTCATTAAACATTATTTTAAAAAAAAAGCTTACTAAATACTATGGGGACTCTGCACCCTCGATTTCAATAGTAAAAAAGTGATTTACAGACTTTTGTCGTAGTCGCACAGGTTTAATGACGTTGAACGTTCTGGACGGCTAAATGAGGTCAATAAGTACACCTGAAAATGTTGAAAAAATCCATGATATGGCGTTGGCCGATCGAAGAGTAAAAGTGCGTGAGATTGTTGATGCCATACGCATCCCAGGTTTTTGGGATGCACGAGGGTTAACCTTCAAAAGGTAGAAACAATAAACAGCGAATATCATGCCAACTTATTGGACCGATTTAATGAGGATTTAATAAAAACGACCCGATATGAGAAAAAAGTTGTTTTTTCATCAAGAAAATGCACAGGTGCACACATGTGCAGTCTTTTAATGGCAAGATTGCAAGAATTGGGATACAAATTGGTACCTCATCCGCCATATTCTCCGAATTTTGCCCCCAGTGACTATTTCCAAACCTAAAGAAATGGCTCGGTGGAAGGAGATTCAGCTCAAACGATTAAATAACACTAGGTCACAAATAACAAAATTTTCTCTGTTATTTGTTTCTAGCATACTTTTTCCCATTGATTTTGACCTACTAAACACGAAAATGAGTTTTAAAAATTTTTCTGTCGATTGGTTTTCGAGATACAAATTTTTGAACTTTTTTTTTTAAATTTTTGGAGGTACACTTACAATTTTGAGCATATCTTTCGTCTTCTTTGACCTATTTGATCCTACTACTACTCAAATTAAAGAAAATTAAGCCGTCTACAACTCATTCTCAGAAAATTTTCAAATCGGGTAAGTAGTTTTGATGTTGGCAGCTTAAAAAGGTTAAAAAACGGCGTTTTTTTTTAGTAAAAATGTGGCAGAAAAAACTCATATAAAATATAAAACACGATGCTAACAGGTTGGTAGACGGCTCAATTTTCTTTAATTTGAGTAGAAGTAGGATCAAATAGGTCAAAGAAGACGAAAGATATGCTCAAAATTGTAAGTGTACATCCAAAAATTTAAAAAAAAAGTTAAAAAATTTGTATCTCGAAAACCAATCGACAGAAAAATTTTTAAAACTCATTTTCGTGTTTAGTAGGTCAAAATCAATGAGAAAAATTATGCTAGAACCAAATAACAAAACGACTGTTGGCTAGTGTAATTGATCAAACAAATGTCTATTTTATGGACCTCGAAAAATCCTTTTTTTTTGCAAGGAATACAAAAATTGGAAAAATGTTCGACTAAGTTATTGAGCTAAAAAAATTATAAATTAAGTAATTAAACAAGTAGAGGCCTCATCGCCGAATTCGTATGTATTTATCAGCACCAAATGGGATAAGTGAAAATATAAATTAACTTAAACTGATAAAACTTTTTCACACATTCTAACAAAATAAAAGTGTAGCAATTAAATCATTTATTTCATTTCATAAATTATTTTATTGCAATTTATAGTTTTATTTTCATCTGCATATGATGAATTCGCCTATTGACCCAATTGTTGTCTCATTTTCTTTGGTGTATACAAAGAGAAACAATTTTTCCATATTACTCTCAAGAATGAGTACCCACACTTATTTTTCCACTATATGTCATATATGACACACCCTGCTATTTAAAAACGAATAATCAAACAAGTAGAGGCCTCATCACCGAATTGGTTCAATGGGTTCACCCGTACCAGATGGGAAAAGTAAAAATGTAAATCAACTTTAACTGTTAGTTAAAAACCATTTTACGTACAAAAAAAAAACATACAAAACAAAAGTAGCAATTAAATTTCTTATTATATTTCATAGATTTTTTATTGCAATTTAGAGTTTTTTATCAGCTGCCTTTGATGAATTCGCCTATGAACCCTTTTGGTGTCTCATTTTCTTAGGTGTATACATAGAGAAACAATGTTGGCATATTATTCTCAATCTCTCAGGAACGACTTAGAGTTACCACACTTATTTTTCAACAAAAAGTAAAACATGATGCATCCTGCTATTTAAAAACATTGATTTTTTGTTATGTCTGTTAGCAACCGAGTTGGTCTTAACTCGTTAAAGAAAAGAGCAAGAGTTACCACACTTATTTTTCAACATAAAGTCAAATATGACACACCCTGCTATTAAAAACATGTTTTTTTTTGTTATTTATACTAAAAGACATAATTAAACAAGTAGACGGCTCAATTTTCTTTAATTTGAGTAGAAGTAGGATCAAATAGGTCAAAGAAGACGAAAGATATGCTCAAAATTGTAAGTGTACATCCAAAAATTTAAAAAAAAAGTTAAAAAATTTGTATCTCGAAAACCAATCGACAGAAAAATTTTTAAAACTCATTTTCGTGTTTAGTAGGTCAAAATCAATGAGAAAAATTATGCTAGAACCAAATAACAAAACGACTGTTGGCTAGTGTAATTGATCAAACAAATGTCTATTTTATGGACCTCGAAAAATCCTTTTTTTTTGCAAGGAATACAAAAATTGGAAAAATGTTCGACTAAGTTATTGAGCTAAAAAAATTATAAATTAAGTAATTAAACAAGTAGAGGCCTCATCGCCGAATTCGTATGTATTTATCAGCACCAAATGGGATAAGTGAAAATATAAATTAACTTAAACTGATAAAACTTTTTCACACATTCTAACAAAATAAAAGTGTAGCAATTAAATCATTTATTTCATTTCATAAATTATTTTATTGCAATTTATAGTTTTATTTTCATCTGCATATGATGAATTCGCCTATTGACCCAATTGTTGTCTCATTTTCTTTGGTGTATACAAAGAGAAACAATTTTTCCATATTACTCTCAAGAATGAGTACCCACACTTATTTTTCCACTATATGTCATATATGACACACCCTGCTATTTAAAAACGAATAATCAAACAAGTAGAGGCCTCATCACCGAATTGGTTCAATGGGTTCACCCGTACCAGATGGGAAAAGTAAAAATGTAAATCAACTTTAACTGTTAGTTAAAAACCATTTTACGTACAAAAAAAAAACATACAAAACAAAAGTAGCAATTAAATTTCTTATTATATTTCATAGATTTTTTATTGCAATTTAGAGTTTTTTATCAGCTGCCTTTGATGAATTCGCCTATGAACCCTTTTGGTGTCTCATTTTCTTAGGTGTATACATAGAGAAACAATGTTGGCATATTATTCTCAATCTCTCAGGAACGACTTAGAGTTACCACACTTATTTTTCAACAAAAAGTAAAACATGATGCATCCTGCTATTTAAAAACATTGATTTTTTGTTATGTCTGTTAGCAACCGAGTTGGTCTTAACTCGTTAAAGAAAAGAGCAAGAGTTACCACACTTATTTTTCAACATAAAGTCAAATATGACACACCCTGCTATTAAAAACATGTTTTTTTTTGTTATTTATACTAAAAGACATAATTAAACAAGTAGAGGCCTTATCGCCGAATTCGTTTTGGGTTTCATCAGCACGAGATGAATAGGATAAGTGAAAATATAAATCAACCGATAGCCCAAAACAATTTTACACATTTTTACAAATCAAAAGTGTAGCAATTAAATAAAAAATTATATTTCATAGATTATATTATTGCAATTTATAGTTTTTTATTGTCTGCTTTTGGAGAATTCGACTATAAACCCCAAAAAAAAAAAACAATGTTGCCCTATTACTCTCAATTTTTATTGATGTTGCAAGATTGCCATATTACTAACAAAGTAGGTAACTAATAGCGTATGCAGACGACAGAGTTAATTTGCATTAAAATTCACTAATGCAAATTGTTATGGTGACAGACGACAGTATCAGCATTTAGGTAACTGCATTTTGTAAACTGTTGTTATGTATTTGATTTTATTTTGCACGCCGCAAATCGGAGGCACGTTCTGCCACCAGCTACATAAATACCTTCACATCTCTATCGCACCACACACTACGCTTCATTGTCTTCAAAACCTTAAAAAGTAATAAATTTCTGCATATTTAAATAACACAATTAAAATTACTCACCTTCGCTGACTTGAAATCAATATTTATGTCACAATAACGAATAACTTGGCAACAGCTGATTTAAAAACAGTCGCTGATTGTGAGTACAGCGGTTGTTTGTGATAAATCGTGACTGTGTGGCCAGACTGTAATGCCTAAATGCAGTATAAATCCAGTTTGATTGTGTGCATGAGTCAGAGTTAATGCAGTTTGGGAGGAGATAATGCACGAGTAAATTTGCATTAATTCTGCTAATGTACATAAACGCTGTCGTCTGTCTAGGCTATAAGCTAGTAACCACAAAAGCAGACATGCTCTGCAAGAAAATATACCACATACGGGCAGAAAAAAGTGTACAGTATAGGATGTCCAACTCACTCCAGGTCCCTTTTTATGCTAGTTTTTAACTTTGTGCAGTTTTAAATTCTTTCTTTATCCACATTGTTTGCTTGGAAAAAATCTTGTCCAAGGCTGCTACAAATAAGAAATGACACAAACCAAACTTCATTGTAATCTGATGAAATTTGCCGACTTTCTAGCGGTTCTGATCTAAATTAAAACATGGCCCCATCCATCCTATTTTATAGAAAATTTCCTTAAGAAAAGTACATCACATGCCTAATTAAGTGGAAATCTAATTAAACTTGCCGCATTAACATTTGATAAACCCCAGTTTGGGAGGTAATTTGTCGGAGGGCTATTTTATATCATTGACCGATAATGTTTTTATTAGGAGTTCTGTTTTGTCATATAAATGTGAGCCTATGAGCCCGAAATATGAATAGCAACCCTAGGCATTTTTTTTGGCCCCATAAAAAACAAGTACTTAAGATAAATAAAGTTCGGCTGTGCCGAAACGTTACACCGATCAGCATGTCTTTCGGTCCGATGTAAAAATTTTGTCAAGGGGACGTGGCACTGGCTTTTTATCTATCAGGGTGTGTTTTTTTCATACCAACATCATATACTCGTATACCAGCTACTATCACCATATAGGTATTAGCTCACGAGATATAGGCCCACGCCCTTTTGTGCAATTTTAACACAATTCTGCACTAACATTCTAAACAATGATTTTATTCTGTTAAAATTGTCCAGATCGGTCCATTACTTTGGCCATAAATGCGGTTTATTAAGGAGACGTGTCGCCGCGCACATTTTCTCCAGGATGTGTTTCCATCCATGCCACCATCATACGTTCAAAATATCATTGTCATATCTCTTATGGTTCATAAGATATTAGCTTTTTATGTTCAGGGTTGTGTGGGCGGTGTCACGCCCCCTTCTTCAATTCTGCAATAACATAGTCGATAATAACAGTCTCGTCATTGATTTCATTGTAAGAAGATTTTTTTAACGATCGGTCCATTATGTATGCCCCATTTTTTAAAGGGGGCGTGACATCGCCCTCTTTTCCCCCAGGACGTATTTCCATTTATCCATCATGTATTCCAAATGTCATTATCATATGAGTTTGGACCCAGTTGTGAGAGGAAAAAGGCCCATTATCAATACTTGTATTCCTGATCCTATGATGGAGGGTATAAAAATTCTCTTAGCCAAACTGGATAATAATACAATTATCTATTCTTTTTATAAAGAATACTATAAAAGGGATCCCTATTTTTTTTAAATATGGATAATGACGCCAAGTTCTTATTTTTTTCCGTTGGAATTTCTACTTTGTCTATATATTAAATAGTTTTCCACGTATATCTTGAGTACAATGTGTGCTTTATTATCTTTTGAACAAAAATTTACGAGTCTATAACTGATGCATTTTTTTGTTTTCTTCTTTTTTAGATTGTGGAGCCACCATTAGAACTACTAAATAATACACACAAAAATAATTCAAAATGTGTATTCTTTTTTGGATCGCGTAATTTGTAAGTATTGTATTGAACACGATTTCCTTTCCTAAACTAATGACTTTTCTTGATATCCTCTTCTTCGCCAGTGCTTGGATAGAAGGCAATAACATTAAACCCTTTGAAGGACCATGGAAAGATCAATTGTCCAAGTTAAACAAACCCGCTGCCTTTCGTCAGGCCATGGAGGACATCAAAAAACATATGGACGATCCGACGGAAATCGATGGATTGATTAGCAAAAGCACCGGCATACGAAGTCAACCAACCGAAGCTGATTTCGATAAAATACGCGATGGCTTCAACACCGAGGATGAGAATACCATCGACACAAATGCAAATAATCTGGACAATAATGGCGAAATCTCTGCCATCGAAGATGACGAGGTGCTAGGTGTTGTAACGGCGGTCAAAACGCCAGCGAAAAGAACGCCGAAACCCAAAGCGTCCACAGTGCCCAGTACTAAAGCCAAATCGACCATATCAAAAGCATCGTCGAAACGTCGTTCCTCGCAAACACCGGCGACCACGAAACGCAAACGCAATAACAATGATACGCCACCACATATCGACAATGATTATATTGAAGAAAATCTAACGCCGAGGCGTAAAATCCTCACAGAAGCTCTGGCCCACATTGGCGGGCATGCCAGTCCACCGCGTCGTAATAACAATTCAATAGCTTTGCTGGAACGTCCACATGTTAAGGTACCCGAAACGCAGACTATAGACATGAATACACGTTCGCAGACATTGGCAGAACGAGATATTGTACCATCGGATTTGACATTTGGCTTCTTGGGTTTGGGTATTATGGGCTCGACCATTGTCAAAGACTTGATATGTACAGGGCACAAAGTGGTGGTATGGAATCGTACAATGTCTAAATGTGAGCCCTTTAGAGAGGCGGGAGCCGATGTCAAAGATACCCCTGAAGATGTGGTTAACGCGGCAGATATAATATTCTGCTGCGTTTCAGATCCTAAGGCTTCGAAAGATGTACGTTTTTTCGAGTAGAAAATTGTTCCTTGTCTAAATAAAAAGCTGTTATATTTTTATTTTAGTTGGTGTTTGGTAACTGCGGTGTCTTACGTGCTGATTTGTGCAACAAAGCCTACGTGGAAATGTCCACAATAGATCCTGAGACATCACAAGACATTGCCGAGGGCATAACGCAGAGCAATGGTCGTTACTTGGAGGTACAAATTCATGGCACCCGCCAAGAAGCCGAAGATGGCATGCTCATAATATTGGCCGGTGGCGATCGCACGGTATTCGATGAGTGTCAATCCTGCTTTAAGACAATCGCCAAAAATACATTCTTCTTAGGAGGTAAGTTGATAATGTCCAATTTCTTGAATATATTGCTGCACCCATTACAAAGGTTTGAGAGAATTGGTTGTGTTTAAGGAAACATTTTATGAAGGGCAATCCTTTAAGATTAAAAAATACCTTGTTAAGCCTTGTTGACATGACAGAAAAGGCTCTACTTTCATAGAGATCATGATTTGGTTTTGACAATACTTATCCCACAATTATATTAAGGAACAAACGGGAAAATTTTTCTCAAAGCCGTGAGCTGATATCTGGCCTACTATTTAAAGCTGGCTTTAAACTGAATTAAACCAGAATTATATTTAGAAACAAACGGGCAAAGTTTTCTCTAAGCCGTGTGCTAATATCTGGGCTACTATTTAAAGCTGGCTTTCAACTTCTTACAGCATTTATGACTCATTGAAGGATTTGTATAGGAATACGACCCTGGCCTTTAAGCGAGGGTCTCAGTTACTAATAAATAGTATCGATACCAAACTAATTGAAATATAAGCACGAAAAGTATTGAAAGTAAAGTACTCCATAAAACAAAAATTGATCTCGAGTAGACTCAATGCCAAAAATTACATGACAATTTTAAAGCCCTGTTTATATGACAAGAAAGTGCCACACAAATTAGAGCAGAGTTTTCAATTTTACTATTTATTTAAAAATTTACCCGGCAAACTTGTCGATGATAATAATTCAGCTTTCGAATTTATTTGGTCTCGATAATGGGATTTTAGTACAACGTGGTGTGGTAGTTAGTGTGCACGACAATCTTACAAGTAAACCCAGGTTTAACTCCGGCCCAGTAGGTCCCGGTCAGTGAGTAAAAGAGTATTTACTGATTTGGTGTGGTCGGCTTCGAATTTATTTGGTATCGATAATGGAATTTTAGTACAACGTGGTGTGGTGGTTAGTGTGCACGACAATCTTACAATTAAACCCAGGTTTAACTCCGGCCCAGTAGGTCCCGGTCAGTGCGTAAAAGAGTAATTACTGATTTGAGGGAAATTTCCCCTTGTTGTGGGAAGTAAGTCAGAAAAGTATGAAGTAACAAGTAAGGAAGTTTTAGTCGGTTGATCCGACTTACATACCTGCGATGATCCCAACAGAAGGCCTATGTGTTTTTCCGATACTTTACAGAAGAGCCAAAAAACTGTCGCATTTATTCATTTCGTCGATTCACACTTATCGTTTTCCCAACAGAAGGCCTATGTGTTTTTCCGATACTTTACAGAAGAGCCAAAAAACTGTTGCATTTATTCATTTCGTCGATTCGCACATATCGTTTTTACTAAAAAAATTTAAGTTTAAAGTGCGATTTTGTGTGAAACAAAAATTTATACAAAAATGTCACATAGGCTTTTTTATTTTTTAGTATTGCCTTTTCTGTATTAAAATAAAAAAAAAAATTATAATTTTTCACATAGGCCTTTTTATATCATCCACTGTAGGATGGGGGTGCACCAATTTTGGCATTTCGTTTGGTACACCTCAAAATATTTATCAATACCCTATAAAGTATACTCGTATATGTCTTTGATCAGCGTACAATTCTAAGACGCTCTAGCGTTGTCCGACCGTCAGTGTGTCTGTTGAAGACCGATAGCGGTCACCATAATCAACCTAGAAAGTTCAAACTTTGCAGAGAAATGTATTGTTATTGCAAGTTGTTGGGGATTTATAATGGACCAAATCCGTTCAGAGAAAAAAGGTTCTTTATACAAGGACTAAAACAACATCTGTAAAAATCAAAATATTTGGGGGTATTTTGTATAAAAGTCGGTACCATGGGATTGACCTAAACTGTCATTTGGACAGCGCCTATTCTGGATTGAATGTGGGCCAAAGTACCTCTCCTAGTTCAGGAATCGGAGCTCTAGAAACTGCATTTGTAGTCTGATCTTGACATAATTTTTCATATAGAATTTGTCGAGGATAAACCCCACCCATACCCACTTATGTATATGGCTGAAAGGGGTGTGACATTGATATTCATAACCAATTATTTTTTCTACCATTGCGTGAAGAGTACCTTTTTCCTAAAAATCTCCTAGTTATTAGCATTGTTGTCTTGTGCGTATACAAAGATGAAATGAAAGATGTTAGCGAGTTTCAGTCGTTTGATCTGACTTTTATGTGTAAGTATATACCCTCACCTATGGATTTTAATATACGTCCGCCATTGCCTGAAGCGTACCAATTTTACTGAAATTTCGTAAAAGGTCGTTAAAGTGGAAGGTACAAGAATAGGGCGTTGCACTTACAGTTTCCATATGCGCAGACGAAATTAAGCGAAATTCATGTAAACCCTCAGCGAAAATTGTGTATAAACCCTTACCCGTACCCACTTACATGGCTAAAAGGGGCTTGGCTAGATGTTAAATTTTTCGTCACGTAATTGAACTTTTATAATCATAACCACTCATTTTTACTACCACTACCTGAAGGTTGAAATTTCAGTCGGTTGATTTTCTTATACATTTATACCCTCACCCATGGATTTTAAAATTACGTCCTCCAATGCCTGAAGCGTACATAAATGAGAAAAACATATTGCAGAAATAAAATTCATAATAATAAAGTTATGTGGGTTTAAATCTACCCTCGAATAGTATAGATTGTGTTGGAGGTTCAAGCAAGGGCTAAGGCTGACTCCTATTTTTCATCAGCACGAATAGTATAGATTTTGTGGGAGGTTCAAGAAAGGGCGTACCAAAGCCTCCAATTTTTCACCAGCTAGTCTAACTTATAATCGATTTTCTAATTACTCATAACACTGGGCCACAAAATTTGAAAAAAAGAATCTGCGGAAGAAAGTTTAATATTAGTTGTCCAAGAATCCAAAAAATTAAGCAGCTAAAAGTAATGTTTTGCAAATCGGAGGCCAGATTCTTGAATAGTAGCCCAAAATCAAATACAATTGACTATCAAACCATCTGCCGCAAATTTAGTGTTGACCAGTGTAATCAAATAATGCAAATACCGCTGAATGGTGCATTACCACTGAAGGTACCAAAATCGGGCATTCATTTATCGTACACGTCTATAAAGTCGTTATAAAATTATAATGGAGTTCTCAATTTAAGCAAATTCCATGCACCAGAAGACAAGTTATGTGGATTCTTATCAGGATACTAAAACAGGGCCATTTGTTTCGGAGGTATCACAAGGGGCGTGGCTAGGAATCCAATTATTTGTCACCAAGTTTTCCCTATAAATTTATTCTTAGGTTTTGAGCTAATATTAATATTTTTCGACCAGTCCACTAAACTTGAAAGAAAATTTGGTACGTTCCTTTTTTCAAAGTGAACAGTAAACTTTTTACATAAAGTCGTCATTGGCTATCTAAAGTGTTGCCTAATTTATGTATTAAAGGCCCTTACCGTAATCCTCGGTTGGGACGTGGCCAGCAGTTTTAACGCCATTGTGTGTTCAATTCATCAATGGCTACTGGTTAGCTTTTCGCTGGAAATTGAGAAGGCCCATGATATACTTGTTTGTGTTACGAAAGTGGGCCCTTAATATAGTTTAGGTTAATAGTTTTAATGCTGTGAGCCGCCGTTGTGTGACCCAATTTCAACTCAAGTAGGAGATTTATCTCTTAGAGGCCTTTTACACGATGCAATTTCTTCGTGCAATAATTGCATGCAACTCTTGTTTGTAGGCAAACGGTGTAGAGAAGCAAAGGGGGTAGAAAAAATTTCACGTTTTCCGTTCCTCTTGCAATTTTTTGACATTTCTCTTCACTGTCGTTTGTACTCTTGTTCATTTGCTTTATTTGTATTCTGCTTTCAACGTGTTGAGGTGTTTTAAAAATATGAAAACATACGTGTTGTGGTGTTGTCAAAATATTTGCAAAAAGGAAAAATAAAAAATGTGGAATAAAGAACTAGTGGAGCTTTTACTTCTAAAATACCAAGAACACGAAAATCTTTACAATGTGAGAGATCCTGCTTATTTGGATTTATTCTCCGTTTATTTGGTAAATTATCGGATCGGCAGCATTCCAACAACCCCAAAATAAGTTCCACATCTTCGCTGTTGTCCAAATCTAATGTTTCAATAGCCAGTTCAGTAATGCCACACAATGATTCAATGATTTTTTCGTTATTATCTTCCATTTTTATTTTTGCAATTGCTTAAACAATTTTTTTCACTATGTATTTTATTGTTACGAATTACCAATTAAAGAAGATTGAGCGAATAAACGTCAAAAAATTTCAAGCGTATTGCATGCAAAATTGCACCGTATAAATGCTGATGTTTTTAAGAAGCAACTTTAAAAGAGAATACAAAAAATTGCACGCAACCAATTGCATTGTCTAAAACCCCTCTTAGTGATATAAAAAAGCATTGAACGGTAGGTCCCGGTCAGTGAGTATAAGGATTAATTCGAAGCTCACTGATATGCGACAAGTTTCCCCTTGGGATGTTGTGAAGCTTAAGTAATTTTTAAGGCTAATTTATGCAATACTACTCATACTATTGTTATTCGGTTTATAGGACAATTCATAATTAAAATAAATAATTGAATTCAAACTGAGTTGTAAATAATTATCAAACAATGGCGGCCCTCAAGACTCTCAACTGATCGCACTGGAATGACTTTCATCCACCAATTACCTCTAATCTCTCAAACCTTTGTCAAGATCTTTCATCTTATTAACACGATATTTGTGAAAAATATGTTTTAACGTGTTGTGTTTTATTTCCTCTCTCTCTTTTGTTTTGTTCTTGTTGTTTGTCTGGTTCTTTGATTGCTTTCTCCTTTTTCTTTTCCCTCTATTTGCACTTTAATTTCTATGATTTATTGTATTTTGTTTTGGTTTGTGCTTCGCAATGCTTTTGGTTTTCTTTTTTGCTTAATTTGCTTTTTTGTTTCTCTTTCTTTGTGTGTGTTTTTTTTTTCTTTTCCCGCTTTTATTTTTCATTGTTTTACTACCCATATCAATACTTTAGCAGATGTCGGCAATGCGTGCAAAGTAAATTTGATACTTCAGACCATATTGGGCGTAAGCTTGGTCGGTTTATCTGAGGCCTTAGCATTGGGTAAGTTATCTAAAGATAAAATTGTTTAAAAGATATGTTTTTTTTATTAAATATTCTTTTTCGGTTTTTTTTATTTGTAACAGCTGATCGTTTTTCAATTTCACTAAAGGATATTTTGGATATCTTCCAATTGACGTCTATGAAATCGGATTTATTATTAGCTAAAGGGAGAGGTAAGTTGAATTTGTGTTATTATTTCTTTCAGGTCATTGCAAGAATTTCGTATTTTTTATTTAAATGAGAAACGGCTTAATCAAACGTTTCCTAAAACCGCTTTCATTTCTTAATTGACATGTGATTTGAAGCCAATTAAGGGCCTATTAAAACTGAATTACAATAAGCACCAAAATATTAAATAGAACATCATACACAACTAGAACATCATGGTCGCTGCGATCCAAGAAACAAAGCTGAATGCCACCTGCAGCTTGCACAGTTGTGACGGATACAACGTAATACGTAAGGATCGCACCAGAAGTGGAGGTGGGGGGCTTTCTTTCCTGTTACACCATTCTGTGCAGTACAGACCTATACCGCCTTGAGCGAGGGTAGCAATCAAGTCTGGAACTGACGAGAAAGAGCTGTACAACATATACATCCCGCCGGATGGTAGGTGTGCCCCGCGTTATTTGCCTGACATTAGCAATCTGCTACATGGCAATAACCGCTTGGTCCTAGGAGACTTTAATGCTCACCACAAACTGTGGCATTCTCTCCTAGACAACGACCAGAGGGGCATAGCTTTGGAAGAGCAAATTGATAGCTCTACGTTCTGGACAGTGAATGAGGTCGCGCCCACGCGGATTATGGGCGATTGCCATAACCGTCTATTTACGGAGAGAATTATGACCTTCCCATAATTCTCTCCGTAAATAGACCATCCGACTTCATAACCTCTGACCGCCGTACGTTTCTCAATCAAAAAAAGACTCAATCAAAAGGCCTTTAAAGAGAAGAACTACCAACCGCAGCTTTAATAATCTAGCTATTCCGTCGGATGTTCGGGTAGCCGAGAAAAAGCTCCGGACCACCATCAACGCAGCAGCCACTCGCCATATCCCTGCTGGTCGAATACCCGAAGTACGACCAAACTTCCCAGCAGAGGCAGCGGGACTCGCAGACGAGCGTGATGACATTCGTCGCTCCAACCCTACTGACCCTAGAATTAGGGATCTTAACTCTGAGATAAGTATGTTGGTCAACGAATATAAGCGGAACAAATGGCTAGACCACTTTAAGCAGTGCAACTTGAGTTCCGTAATTGGCAAGTTGTGGACAACGGTCAAATCGCTCTCTAACCCTGGAAGGAGGGATGATCGAACAGCTGTCACGTACGGTGATCCGAACGTGACAGCTGTTCGAAGCAGCGGTGCGCGTTTTATTTTAACCGACTTTTCATTGAGCACCCAGAGAGTGATATGGGGAAAAGGAGAGTATTGCTTCGTATCTGCGCTCTCGGAGTCGAAGAGGCACCACCACAATTTACCGTTGGCGAAGTTGCCCATGTCATCAAAGGCGCTGGGTTCGGACAGAATCTCAATGCTGATGTTAAAGCACTTGGATACCCCGGGAGTAGAGTACATGGCCAAAGTGCTCAATCTGTCGCTAGCCACTCACTTAGTTCCCGATGCCTGGAAAATGGGCAGAGTGGTTCCGCTACTGAAGCCAGGCAAAGACGCAAGTAAAGAAGATTCGTACAGGCCGATCTCCTTGCTTTCTCCAGTAGCAAAGACGCTTGAAGCACTGCTCCTCCCCAGCCTGATCGAACACTTTCATTGTGCTGATCATCAGCATGGATTCCGCAAGCAGCATAGCACAACAACTGCTTTACACCCCATCACCACACGTATAAGCCGCGGCCTTAACCAGAACAAGCCTAACGACAGAACGGTCCTTGTGGCTCTTGACCTAACAAAAGCCTTCGACACGGTCAATCATGCCACTCAGTTCGAGGACATTGAAGAAACGTCCCTTCCGCCCAGTTTGAAACGTTGGGTCGTAAACTATATGTGTGGGCGCCAGTCATATAAAGAATTTAGAGACAGAAGAAGTTCCTTAGGGTAGAGTGATATCTCCTGCTCTGTTTAACCTCTACCTCTCTAAAATGCCTGCACCACCAGACAGCGTTGAAATTGTGTCGTACGCTGATTATTGCACAATTCTGGCGTCAGGACCTAAAGTGGATGACTATGCGAGAAAATCAGCTGTTAGCACGCTTCTTCACTGCAGAAATATGAAAATATCCGCCTTCAAATCATCAGCCACACTGTTTGCTGCATGGACCGCAGATGTGCGGTTGTCACTCAAGTAAAAATCGATGACGTCAACATCCCGACTACCAACTCCCCCAAAATCCATTGGACAGCCTTTTTCGATCCTCTGCACATGCTACAGCTATCTGCGATAAGCTCAAAAGTATGAACAAGGTCCTCAAGTCACTTGCCGGCAGTACTTACTAGCGAACTACGTAGCGCCGGTGTGGTCGGCGAACGTGAGTACGACGCAGTGGAAAAAAATTCAGACTTGCCAGAACTCCTTTCTCAGAATATCGACAGGGTGCCTCCTTACGTCTTCTGAGAACCTTCTACATGAGGAGACAAAGATCTTTACCGTGCGTAGACACAACTTCCTGTTGTCTAATCAATACCTGCTTGGGTTTCTTCGCAGTAGTCATCCTATCCACCATCTCTTGGACAGGATGCCTCCGCACAGGCAGATCAGGTACGATCTTCATGATCTAGAGAGAGAGTCGAGCGGTACAAGAGAGGGCCTTTAGATCATCGCAAATGAAGTCGCAGCAGCAGTATCCACCTATAGTGTGAATGTAGTGCTAGGGAAACATCCCCCGGAGATTTCACCTGAGGAGGAGATGCTACCTTGGCAGGCGCTCGTTTTCTGGCCCAGCTGAGATCTGGATGGTGCAGCCTCCTCAATTCGTATTGGGCACTATTTAATGCTAACGTTCCGGACGTTTGTCCCGCCTGCCAGCAGGGACCACATGACGTGCTGCATCTCTTCAATCTTCCTGCCAAGCCCACTCAGCTGACCACCAGGTCTCTGTGGACGATCCGCGTTTCCTCCATCACATGATCGCAGAAAGTGTGAAGTTTTCTCGACGCGGTATCTACGGTGTAAATTATGCGGTCTTATAGTCAGAAATATTAACGTAGCGGCAGGTCGGCATCGCTCAAGAATGCTATTAGGGAGAAATCTGCTACCAATGGCATCACGCATATAAAAGTGGTCTCGTCTTCAGTATTTCTATACCCTCACCTTACTAGTGATAAGGGTACATATCATTTTTTATAAGAGCTATTCGCACGATAGCTCTTATAAAAAGAAACCTATCGTTTTTAAACTTAGCATGTCGTAATATTTTTCCAAAACTGCCTGTGATTTTTAAAGTGTATATATCACAAAATTTTCCCAATACTGCCTATGGGATTGAACATAAATAGACCATATTGCCACACCCTCTAGTACCTCTTACACAAATGTATCATTACGCTTACTTTTGGTATTTTTGTAATATCTTCAATACTATTTCCACAATCTAACTAAAAATCAATAAGAATGGAGGTATGAGGTTAAATAATATTGGACTTCTATCCTCTACCCTTCTGGTAACCCCCACACAATCACTCTGTTCCACTCGGATCGCCCATATGGGCCCTAGAGGCCTAAAAACGGTTACCTTTGACTATGGAAATATGGGTATTGTTTGGATTGATTTGAGATCTTGACCCATGAATCTATGGTCTCTAGGTCCTACATACATGGACGTATGCATGGGTAGTTAGCAACAGTGGATTTTTTTGAAGAATCTAAATATGACATACATTTTATGATTTGGCTGAATTGTTTTTTTAGTATCTCCTCTAGTTAAAGAGCTATGTGCAATCAACAATTTGTTTTCCAATTTTTCCCTATCTTAAATTAGTATTTATACTAATTACTAATTATTATTACGCTAATGGGTAAGAAGGTAAATAGCATTTGGTACCGAAAAAAAGTGTAACGTATCATAAAAATCATTCTATACCCTACATTTGATTAGACCAATCCGTTTCATGATTACTTAAGTCATTTAAGCCATGGCCGCCCTTACGTCTGTTGCGCTATAGCTCTCGTAACGTGCTACCGATTGTTTTTTTTTTTTAAATTTTACACCCCTTCTGGTACCTACCACAAAAATTAACCATTACGTCCCCTTTTGGAATTCTTGTAATACAGGGGGGCACACGAATGGTGCTACAAAAACAAAACGTAATAACTTTTTTCTGTGTGAGCAACAAGCCTATGCTTTATTTTATTTGGAAGGTTAGTATTGAGATTTTTTAAAACGAATGAGATACCGATGAAAGGATTTGGATAATGCAGCGGTACCATGCTTTTTCGACTAAAGAAAATTAAGCGGAAGTTTGACTGAACTCCCCGAGTAAATGAACCATTATGAGGCTGGTTTACATGTTTGCCAACTCCGGAAAGCATCGCACGTACCATCGAGATCCCTATGTTAGGGTTTAATACACCATCGCAGCTGTACCATCGCCAATTCAGGCAAATCCAAGCGTTTCGACTCAAAACTGACCAGCGCAAATTTCAGTTAGCAGACGGTCATTAAAACTGATAATTTATGATGGCGTAAGCTTATTTCCGCAAAAAGTTCATATTACAAGCAAATTAAATAAACCCTTTAGGTTTTGCGTGTTTGAATGGAATTTTGCCAAAAAAAAAATTATTAAAATAACCGAAGAAGACAAAAGCTTGATAAATGGCTTGTTTCTGTCTGATGAGGTCCATTTGATCTCAATGGCAATGTTAACAAGCAAAATTGTCGTGTACGAGGGTTGCTATATATATATTTCTGGCCTAGGCAACTCTAAGGGTTTCCTGTCGCTATCTGACATTTCCATTGGAAAGTTTGACATTTTTTTAGAATAAACGTAATCAGAACGTTTTGACGTACGACCATCATTTGTGTTGTTTACAGTGACTCAAAAAAATTAATTTGGCAAAGACATGGAATGAACTCGTGAACATTTTCGTGCCATTATTTTTCACAACTTTCGACGTGGATTATCACGACAAGAGTGCATCGATGAATTTAAATATTTGTATGGCGATGAAGCACCATCATATAGCACTGTGAAACACTGGTTTATTGAATTCAATCGTGGCCGACGCTCGCTCAAAGACGAAGGTCGTGTCGTGAAGATCGTCTAAAAACGGCCGTTGTGCCAGAGAACATTGATGCCGTGCGTGAACTGATAATGCAAGATCGTCATGTGACACCGTGAGATAGAGGTATCCTAGGGCATTTGTTCCTGGCCGTAAAAAAGGTTTGTTTTCGTTAGATCCCGCACAATTTGACAATCGCTCAAAAAAAGGCTCGTGTCAATTGGTGCAAAGACATTTTAAAAAAAATACGATCGCGGTGCTTCAAATGACGTTTATAAGATCGTTACAGGTGACGAATCATGGATCTATGCGTATGAGCCCGAAATAAAAACCGGTCGACCGTGTGGGTCTTCGAAGACAAATCCAAAGTTGTTCGTGGAAGAAGCATTTCGAAGCAAATGGTAGCCTGTTTCTTCGGCAAAACTGGTCTTGTGGCGACTGTTCTGCTTGAGCAACGTAGAACGGTCAATTCTGAGTGGTACACCACAGTTTGTTTGAATGAAGTCTTCGAAAAACGAACAAGAGAAGACGAATCATTGTGCACCATGACAATGCGAGCTCCCACACATCGGCTCAAAACAGCGCCTTTTTGACCGCCCAAAACGTCGAATTGATGGGTCATCCGCCGTACAGTCCTGACTTGGCTCCCAATGACTTCCTTTTATTCCCGCACATCAAGAAAAAAAAATGCGTGGTCAGCGATTTTCGTCGCCAGAAGATGCTGTTTGAAGCGTTCAAAAACCATGTTTTGAGGTGTCTCAATCGGAGTGGAAAAAGTGCTTCGACAATTGGTTTGAGCGCATGCAAAATTGTATAAATCATGCTGGAGAATACTTTGAAAAACAATAAAACCATTTTTGATGATAAATATTCGCATTTTCATTATAAGGCGAGAAATAAATATAGCAGCCCTTGTAGTTTGGAAAGGAGGTATAAAGCTAACTTCATGAAAGAGAATTGGACTTCTAGCCACTACCCTTCTGGTAACCCTCACACAATCACCCTGTTCCACTCGGATCGCCCATATGGTCCCTAGAGGCCCAAAAAACGGTTACCTTTGACTATGGAAATATGGGTATTATTAGGATTGATTTGAGATCTTGACCCATGAATTTATGATATCAGGTCCATTCGTATAGGGACGTACGTACATATGTATTAATAGTCAGCAATAGTAGAATTTTCCTAGCTAGCTGCCCAAAAATCGACCTCCTTGAACTATGGGTATTAAAAAACAAGTCGTTACGAATCCCTATGTCACATTCATTTTAGGATTCGACTATATTAAATTTTTTGGCCCTTGCGTCTAGGATACCTAGTGTGCCAAAAATAGGTCCTTTCGAACATTGGCATCAAAGTACTCAGAAACAGTAGAATTTTATGAAGAATTAATTTTACTATTTACTATTATGACCTTAATTTTACTATTTGGCTAAGTAGGAGGTTGACCTATGGGTGTGGTCATGGGCCTCCAATAATAATGTCTATGATA
This sequence comes from Hydrotaea diabolus, assembly GCA_963513945.1. Lineage (NCBI taxonomy): Eukaryota > Metazoa > Arthropoda > Insecta > Diptera > Muscidae > Hydrotaea > Hydrotaea diabolus. Next base: position 45,250,729 of record OY740717.1, on the reverse strand, counting down.
TTCTGAAACGCAATCTATGGTGTAGAGTTTAAAAGATTCGGCCCGGCAGAACTTACAAATTGTCTACCTGTTTTCTACTGGGAGTGGAAGTTTTTGTATACTTAAAATTTTGTTTGTTCTAAAAAGCCCTATGACTTGTGTTATGTACTTTCCACAATATTACAGATGTATTGTTCACGGAAGCTCTTCGAGACTAAAATATTAAACTATAATTTATTTTTCTTTTATTATCATCAATTTGTTTACACTTTCCTTTATTTCTTTGCAGAAATGGCAAAGGGCGACTTCAATCCCCAGCAACCGCTGAGTCATATGCAAAAGGACCTACGTTTAGTTCTAAGCATGGCCGAGAATTTAGATCAATCGATGCCTGTTACAGCAATAACAAATGAAGTTTTCAAACATACCAAACGTCTGGGCTACAGTGAACACGACTCCAGTGCTGTTTTTGTAAGATCCAGATTTTAACAATTAGTTAATACTGCGATATTATTTGACACAACAACAAACACAATAACAACAACAACCACTGCAGCAACAACAGAAAACAATAACAACAATAACATTTAAAAGAATGAACGATAATATCATATAGTTTTTTACGTAAAATTTTCGAGAAAGAGAGAGCAAGAGAAGAACAAAAAGAAAACACAAACTTAAAGTTTTGATTTAAAGCAGCAAAAAAAAACAGAAAATAATTAATGAATTTGACGACACTCGAATGTGGCCGGTCGTCATTTTAAAGAAGAACCAATAGAAGAAAAGGAAAAATAAAACCTCAACCCCACCACCAGCCAACCAAACAACCAACTTGGGTTGTGCCGTGCCGCCTCAATCTTTAGTTTTTCGGTCTTCTTCGGTCGTTACCATTTTTTTTAAGTTTAATGTTTTGTTTTTTTTTAAACACTCTTAAGGCAATTTCTTAACAAAAAAGATCTTTTATTACTATTTCTTTTGAATGTATAGGAAAAATTAAGTTCTAAAGAAAACTATTTTTTAACATTTTTTTTTGTTTATAATTTAAGTTTAATTTTACTCTTAAAACCTCCCAACAACACGCAAACATACATACATACAATATATATATAAAAACAATAATTACTTTATTAAAAAGTAATCATTTTTAAAGAACATTTAAACAAATTGACGCATATATTATTTTTCTCTTTATTTTTTTCAACTCTGTGAATGAACAAAATACACCACACCACCTAAACCTCAAGAATTTCAGAAATCCAACATTTCAAGCTAAGCAATTTTCAATACAAAGTCCGATAATCAGTACACAATCGGATAAGCCAACAAATGCAATTGGTAATTATGTTACTCCCCATAAGCATATAGTGGCCCAGGAACCCGATAAGGATGATGCGCTCAAAGTCAAGAACTTAGGAAACCAAACATTTCAAGTTCAGCAAGTTGCAAAACAAAGTCCGATATTAACTACACAACCGGATAAGCCAAATGTATCGAGGAGGGCCACTGCAACAAATGCAATTAGTGCTATTGTTAAACCTGATGAACATGATGTGATCGAAGTCAAAAATTTCAGAAACCAAACTTTTCAAGTTGAGCAGGTTCCGAAACAAAGTCCAAAATCTAGTCCGATACTCCAGACACAACCGAGTAAGCCAAATGTATCTGAGGAAGCCACTGCAATAAATGTATTCGATGCGTTTGTTACGCCCAATGGCCATGTAGTGGCCCAGGAACCCGATGAGGTCGAAGTGTATTCCCATAGAAACACTCCAAGATCGGCAAAACTTAAGAAGAAGCTATTTTAAAATGATCGTTTTACTCCTCTTCAAATTCTCTTGTTATCACCACCCCCATCTCTGTATGCTTGAGTGTGGAATGTGTTTTCGTTTTATTCTAAAATTCTTAATGAAAATGTTGTAATTTTCAAAAAACCTTAAAACAACAAATAAAACAAATTACTTTTCTATTTTTTTTAGAGCACGACATAATATTTGGCGTATTCATGAACAGGCGCAAATAGCGTTTACCCAACAATTATACAGATTAACCCCATTTCATGAATACGCTAAATATATTTTTAATAAAAAAACAGAGCAAATATGAAATATTATGAAAGAATCCCTACCTAATGTTCCCTCAGGTCCTCTCCTTGCACGCACCTTAAAACGTTTTACGCGACGCCGTTCTCCCCTTAAACAGCCCTCGACCATCTTCTGCAAAATAAACAAAATCTAAACAAAATAATGTTTTATTGTAATTTATACTATACCAACCAAACAAACACCAACCAACCACACTAAACAAATAAAAAAAATACAAAATACTTGTTTTTTTCTTTGTTTTTGTATTTTTACTATATAAAATAATTACCCTATATATATTTTTTCTTTAAATGCAATTTAATTTAACTTTTATTATTATACTTGATAAAGGAATAATAAATTGAGCAAGTCTTGGAAAATGATTTACAACCACAAACACACATATACAATTTCTTTTGTAAAATCCATCAATTTTTAAATTTTTTGTTTTATTTTCTAATAAAAACCATGTAAATTTGAAATTATTGATAGTTCAGAGAACTAAAATAATAACGTGAATTTTGCCCCCTTTTTTCATTTTGATGTGTAGTAATAAAAAGTGAAAAATATTAACTTAAACTTGAACAACTGTAACTCTATTAAAAAAAAACCCCGATGTATCGAGGTGGCATCATGACCACAGTGTCGAGCAGTAGGAGGGGAAATAAAGCCTGAAATGGGGCCGATTTTTTAGGGATCGGCCCTTAACTGCTACTCTAAAACCTGTAACGTTTTATGGAGATAATTTTATAAAGGGAGGTCCAACCATAATGCACCATGTAAATTGTGAGTCAACCCTTAACGTCAAGTTGTTTGCCCAGCTTAATTTTACATTTCGTTGCTTCAGTGTTTGACAATTTCAGAGGAGCAGCTTGTTAAGATTGTTGACGTCTTTTACAAAAATCGACGTAAAAGTCAAAATGCATTTTGAGCACTTCGTGTTTTTTTTTGTTGTCAGCGCATAATCGACCAAATAAGTCCACAATCGTGTGAATTGTGCTGAAATTTCAGCAAACCGGGTCTGTAGAAAATGTGAAAACACCTGTGCAGTTTCTCCCAAATCGTTCTGCGGAAAACATTTATGTTGTCGTGCTCAACAATTGAACATCATTGTTGCGAATTTTGAATAAAGATTTGAATTTGCACGCCTACAAGATTCAATTGACTCAAGAGCTAAAGCCTTCTAAGCACTTCAAGCGTCGTCAATACGCCGAATAGTTGGTTGAACAGGCAAAAGTGAATGGTGACTACAAAGAAAATCATCTTTAGCGGCGAGGCACACTTTCTCTCGCATTTCAATTTAACTCATTAATTTGATTTGATGATGTTTGTTTATTTAGGTAAAATATTTGGGTAATTACAGTTCTACTTTATACATATTTTAGAGATGGTTTAAATGAGAAACCTAACAACTATATTATTGATAGTACGAGGGCGGTTCAGAAACTTCTTAGCCTAGCACAAAAAGCGCGGTATAAACAGAAAAAAGTTGTGTTTGGAAACTTCAATCTCTGCTATGAAATATGAATAAATTTTGTTTCGATCTGGCAACTCCTTCATATAGAAACAGGTGTTCACAAAAGACGCATCCGCGATTTTTTTACAATGGAAAAATTAGAAATGCGTGGTGTCATTAAATATTTACATAAAAAAGGTTTATCGGGACAAGAAATTCATAATGATATGGTGAAAGTGCTCCTTCATATGCAACAGAAAAAAATTGGGTTGCTGAATTTAAACGTGGTCGTACAAGCATTGAAGATGAACCACGTAGTGGACGTCCAAAAACAGCAACAACAACAGAAATTGTAGCCAAAGTGCATGGTATGGTATTAAATGATCTACGAATAAAAGTGCGTGAAATAGCTAATATCATGAGCACCTCAAATGATCGAGTCCATTTAATTTTGCATGAAGAACTACAGATGAAAAAGCTTTCTGCAAGATGGGTGCCGGACTTGTAAACAGTCGACCAAAAACGCATAAGAATGAACATTTCTCAAGCTTGTTTGGATCGTTTTCAGCGAAATAAAATGGATTTTAAGCGTCGTTTCATAACTGTTGATGAGACATGGATCCACCACTATACTCCAGAGACAAAAGAACAATCCAAACAATGGACTGAAGCTGGAGGAAGTGCTCCAAAGATGGCAAAAACAATTCAATCGGCTGGTAAGGCTATGGCAACGGTTTTTTGGGACTTCAAAGGTATTTTATTGATTGCCTATCTGCAAAAGGGTAAAACAATAAATTCAGAGTACTATTGCAACCTTTTAGATCAATTAAATGTACAAATTCGAGAAAAACGTCCTGGCTTGTAACACGAAAAAATAATTTTTCATCAAGACAACGCACCAGCGCACAAGAGTGTTTTAACAATGTCTAAAATCAACGAATTAAAGTACGAGTTGCTTGACCACAAACCTTATTCTCCTGATTTAGCTCCCAGTGACTTTTACCTGTTCCCAAATCTAAAAAAATTCCTTGCTAGCAAGCGTTTTACCTCAAATGAAGATGCAATTAGTTGTAAACCACTATTTTGAAGACCTTGAGGAAAACTATTTTAATCAAGGGATAGAATTGCTAGATAAGCGTTGGACTAAGTGTATTGAAGTTTCAGGAGATAATATTGAAAAATAAAAATATTTTTGAAAAACTAACTATTCTCTTTCATTGATAGGTTAAGAACTTTCCGAACCGCCCTCGTACATTATTGAAATTAAGAAAAAAAAAGTGTAAGGAGAAGGAAAGAATTTAAAATCCTTCATTAGAATATATCCTTATGGGATGTTAAAAACCAGATATTTAATATTTGTGATATACATAAATTACATTAGTGATTATTTAGTTGGAGTTGTATAGATTTACGATATAATTGTTTTCAAATTTGTGGGTAATATTTATAATTGGGCTGTGAATATATTTGACACAATTTAAATCATGTAGCCTTTTTGTGCTAAAGTGTCACGGTAAATTTAACATCATTTTTAATACTTTTTTTTGGGAAATTTGAATTTTCCGGATATGAGTCTTGGCGCAATTACCCCACACAGGGCAAGCATATAGAGCAATAGCCAGGAAAACTGTTTTTAGTATGACGATAGTATGTTGGAAAAATTTAGCTCAGACTTCCTATTTATAATAGGATAAAGTAATTTAACAGCTACATTAATTTTTTTTACAATGTGATTGACATGATCATTAAAAGTCAGACGTTTATTCAGAAATACACCTAGATATCTGACAGAGGCCATTTCTCTTCCAAACATACAAAGATTTGAACCGGGAATGTAACAAGCTTTTCTTTTCCTTGTGAAAAAGATGGCTTGTGATAATTAACTCATTAATATCCACCATCAATAGTCTAGCGTTTGACTTAAATGATATCAGCATTGCTGGCGACTTGAACAGTAACTTATTGGTAGAAGCAATTTGAGAAGTACGAGTACCATGCAAAATCTGGGCTTACTACCAACCAATACCTCAACTCCGACTCATTTTACTAGAACTTCTTCTACTCTGTTGGACGTCTTCTTCGTTAGTGATACTTCAAAAATACTGCTTTCTGATCAGCTATCAGCTCCTGGTTTTTCTAAACTACGATTTCAATTTTACACCACAAAATACATCGATTACATATCGTGACTTAAAAAACATTAATTGGATATTGCTAGCCCAACTAGTTGACGAATTAGCATGGACTGCTTAGATGCTTCCTTAGATGACCGCGCACACACTATCATTTTGCTTGTTAAATTTTTCCTGAACGGTAAAATTTTTTTCATCGGTGAACAAAATTTTTCTTTGCAAGTTATCAGCGTGCTTCACCAAAAGACGTTTGCTGCAGTCAATAAATGTCCGGTACGTCGATTAAAAGCCCTTAACTTTTGCGTGATATTCATCTCACGGGCCATGATTTTCTGTTTTCGGAGCGGATTTCTGTGAATTCTTGATTTAACGCCTTTGATGACATGTGGTGTTCGAACAGAGCGTGGGCGGCCCGACCGGTGGCGGTCTTTTACATCTCCAGTCTCCTCAAACAGTTTTATGCATCGGTAGACGAACATGCGGCTAATCCCTAGTGGCCGGAGCGTTTTGAAAATATGGTTTTTTTTTCATTTCACACTGAAACGCGCTATTACAGCGATACGGTTCTCATTATCTGACCACTCCATGATGAAAGTTGAAACAATTTTAAAATCCCGTTACAGACTAACGCTACTGAGGTTAGCTTTCAAACCCCATATGACATTAACGGGGTATGTTCAGTTCTACTATTGAAATGGGTGTGTTCAAGGTTGTAACAGTATTTATGTCCCTGCTAGTAGTATAACTATGTACCTAAAAATCAAAAGCCATATGAAATAAACAACTGCCCTGGTTTAATTTGGAAACTAAACGGTTAATTGATGAACGAAATGTTGATGATAAACGTTGGAAGCGATTTATGACATCAGCGCTCCACGATAAGTTCAAAACAGCTAGAAGGGCCATTGTTAGACATTCCAACACTCCTAAGTACTCGTTTCTTTAACAAAAATGTCGATCCGCTGTTGACAGCAAATCAAAATGGAAGGAAATTTAGAACATTGGAATTTGCGGAAATCGATGTGACACTACAACAATCCAACATCAACGTCAATGAATTAAAAGAAAGCTTTGTAAACGTAAACGTAGCTTCACCTACTGATAATCTGTATTAAAGACATAAGTACCGAACCAATTGAAAACTGCTTTTATTTTTGCTGCGTAGACAAATCTGAAGTCGTTAAGAGCATAATAAGAATAAAATCGAATGTCGTAGGCACGGATGGACTGAATTCAATATTGTTCTTCCTGAGTTGCTACACTACCTTCAATAGTGTTCTCACTAAGTCTATTTTCCCTCACTCATGGAAAATGGTTGAAGTCTTTCCTCTTCCAAAGCAAAAAAAAACAAATATCATCCTATTGTTATACTATCTTCGCTTTCCAAGGCTCTGAAACACATCATAATTGAAGAAATTAGTACGTTCCAGAAACAATACAAATTACTGTCTGAGAACCAATCTGGTTTTGGGAAGAAAATATGCTGCATTACTGCTCTCGTCGACGTTGTTGAAGATCTACGGCAAAATCTGGATGATAAAAAAAGTTTCTGTCCTGTTAGATCACAGCAAAGCCTTTGATACTGTGAACCACAACATACTTATCTCTTAACTGAGAAATCATTTCATTTTTTTCCAACTCTGCTCTAATCTTTTGTCCTCGTACTTATCTTATCGATCACAAACTGTTATTGTTGGATACCTACGTTCAAATGCTCGTAAGTGTCTCTGGGGCGTCCCCCAAGGATACATTTCGGCCCACTTAACTTTTCCATCTACATCAACGACCTTCCTGGTGTCCCAAAAACATGTAACATTCAAATGTTTACAGACGATGTGCGGCTCTACACTTGCGTTAAATCAACGGACGTTCAGCCATGCATTTCGCTCATAAACAAAGATTTAGACTTAATTTACAAATGGGCCAATAATATTGAGTTGAATTACTATAAACAGAAGAACTGATCCTATACATTACAACGTTATGCTTGACAATACTATGATAGACTGTGTTCAGACATCATCAAATCTGAGAATATGCCTTAACTCAAAACTTGCATGGACAAATGGAACTGTCGGTAAGGAATGAGAAATGCTGAGAAATTTATGGACAATTTGAACTTATACTCCGTTTCACATTAGAATGCTGTTAGCAAAATCATATTTAGCCCCAACACTTCTCTATGGATCAGAAATGTTTGCCAATTGCGCCTCAGATGACGGTCTGAAACTACACGCAGAGAAAAGATATGGGATACACTATGGTCACCGCAACAATAATATGTTCAGAAATGTTTGCCAATTAAGCCTCAGATGACGGTCTGAAACTACACGCAGAGAAAAGATATGGTGACACTATGGTCACCGCAACAATAATATGTTCTCTACAATAAAAGCATGTTTGTCGCAACCATAATATTGTCTTTTGAATTTCATTTTGACAACAGTATGATTGCGGCAATATTACTATTGTTCGGTGAAATACTCTAATACCGACTGGTTCTCGTTTATTTAAAATATGCCAGCACTTAAGTTTATAGCCATTGATCATGGTTTAATCACATTCGTTTCTTGCGGTCTACGAATGGTGAAGTAGCATTCACTTCTGCTAGGAACTAAAAGTATTTTCGACTGCCGTTGGAATATATAAGGGGTGTTTTTTATTGGGGTATAGAACTTTAAGTTGGCATCACTTTTTTAACTGGCGGCCATTTTGTCAGCTGTCAAGTGATTAATATTTAGTTTGGTTTGCCATTTCATCATGAACAGGTTGACAAAAGAACAACGCTTGCAAATCGTGCAAATTTATTTCGAAAGTAATGGTTCAGTTCGCGAAGTTCACCTCAAGCTCCGACCATTTTATGGTCGACATAATCGTCCATCAGAGCAATTAATTCGGTTAACATGGACCATTGGATTATTTTCTTTGGGGATATGTGAAGTCGCTCGTCTACGCCAACAAACCAGAAACACGTTAGGGGACTTGGAAGCCAACATTCGTGGCGTTATTGCCAACATACGGCCCCATATGCTCGAAAAAGTGGTTGAAAATTGGACCTGTAGAATTGGCTTTATTCGAGACAGCCGCGGCGGCCACATGCCCGAAATCATATTTAAACATTAATGGCATAAAATTATCCTTCCAATAATGCCAAATTCTTGTGTTTTATTTCAATTCGAAGTTCTATACCTCAATAAAAAACGCCCTTTATTTTTGTTTCTTCAATGAAATGTTCAATAAAAACATGGCATCAATTCTGGCTATTAACTTATTGTAATGCAATTTAATATAACTTGCTTGATAAAAATCTCTATTTTTGAATAACAACATAATCCAATCCTAAAAATAATTTTGGGTCTTTCAAGACGAGCCAAATCCAACAAAATTTGTCCGTGGAACAAGTTCATCGATGCAAATGAATTCTTGCATTTTCGGTATAACCGGCCATGTTGCCACAGTGCCTTTAGTGGAACGTAGGACGGTCAATTCTGAGTGGATTACAATCATCTGTCTGCCAACAGTGTTCGAAGAAATGCGGAAGGATAATAAGAGAAGACGGATCATTTTGCAACACAACAATGCGAGCTCTCACACATCAGCTGGAACGATGAGCTATTTATCCACTCAAGATGTCGAATTGGTGGGCCATCCACTGTACTGCCCTGATTTGGCAACAAATGACTTCTTATTCCCTAGCATCAAGAAAAAAGGCGTAGTCAACGTTTTTCATCGCCCGAAGCAGCTGTTGTAGCGCTCAAAAATCATGTCTTGGAGGTGTCTCAATCGGAGTGGAAAAGGGGCTTCGAAAATTGGTTTGTGCGCATGCAAAAGTGTATTGATCCTAAAGGAGAATATTTTGAAAAACAATAAAACCATTTCCAATAATAAATTATTGTGTTTTTATTGCCAGACCCGAAATATAAGCCTATCCCATACAACCCACTTTTAAATTCTTTAAATATCGTTATGCGATCTAACCCAAAATTAATACTCGAGACCAAAGATATAAGGTTAATTTGGCACGCCCCTTCAGAAACCTCTCACAAAAATGTCACTGTTTCAGTGCAGAAAAATTTTCAGCCAGTGCGTAGAATTCGCTTAATTGCGAACTTCACTTTTTTTTAACGAAAGGAGTAGATGGCACGACATATTCTGTTACCTCCAGTACCAATGCACTATTCCGCCCACTTTTGCTATTCGCGTAATAATTTTAATACTATTTGTAAGATTCTGCTGAAAATTAGTGATTAGCAAATCGAATGTAAATTAGATAAGCTGACGAAAATTTTGAGCCTTAGCCACGCCCTTCTTGATCCGAGCTTAGATTGAAATTCACAAAACCTTTTAAGTGAATTTCTCTTAAATTTTATTTTCTGCAAAATGTTTGTTTCATCTCTGTATGCACATTAGAAAAAATCGACGGCACGCCCATTCTAGTACCGTTCAAACTAAGGAGATTTTATTAAAATCGGTACGCTTCAGGCAATGGAGGACGGAACGGCAGAAAATTAAAATCCAGATGTGGCTAACATTACATAATTAAATTCGCCACATAAATAAATTAAGCTGCCAACAAGTTGTATGGGAGTAACTCCTGGAAAACCACTGGTTTTCGTTAGTCTGAATAGGTCCCAACAGGTTTTTAGGGTCACAAAATTTTAGTAGCCATAAATATAAGGTTTTCCATAGGGACATATCAATTTCGTATCTTTAAGTCAAAGCACCCTCAAATATTTTTAATGATATGTCAGTGTCAAAACGTTAGTCCAAGACAACATTTTCCTCATGGTGAAGTTTACTTACGAAAAAAATTACTACCGAAATTCTGAGTCGGTGGTCGCAACTTTAAGAGCGCTTCCTCCAATTTCGGCTGTAATAATCGTCCCAATCGACAGGATGCGCGTGCTATAATGGGTAAATTTGGATCCAAGTTTTCACCTTTTTATGTTCCGGGGTCAAAGAGATGCCGTACCGCTCTAAGCGACGAAAATTTCGCAGCCGTAAGTGTAACCGTTCAGCCAAATCAGTCGATTTTACGTCGTTTTTAGGAATTGGGCATCACTCACTGGGGCGTATTTTGCGAAAACATCTTACCCTCATCCTTATAAGATCAAAGTGACTCAAGAATTAAAGCCAATTGATCATTGGAAACGCCGAAAATACTCCGATTGGGTTCTGGCAAAGTTTCGCTAAAATCCAGAATTTCATCGAAAAATTATCTTCAGCGATGAAGCTAATTTCTGGGCGAGTGGTTTAGTCATTGAACAAAATATGCGTTATTGGACAGCAACAAACCCGCATGTGCTTCAAGAGACACAATTGCATCCGCAAATAATTACTGTGTGGTTTATTGCCGAAAGTGTAAATGGGCCGTATTTTTTCGTCGATGAAAACAATCGTAATGTTACCGTCAATGGAGAGCGTTATCGTACCATGTTCGAAAATGATTTTTATCCAGAATTTTTATCCGTCTTGTTGAAATCACCGATATGTGGTTTCAACAAGACGGCGCCACTAGCCACACAGCACGCGTACAATCGATTTACTGAAAGGCAAATTGGGTGAACGTGTTATCCTGAGAAATGGTCCGGTCGAATGGCCACCCCGTTCATGCGATTTAACGCCATTAGATTTATTTTTATTGGGCCACATCAAGTCATTGGTCTATTCTAAAAAGCCAACAACTTTAGATGAGCTCAGAGAAATGTTATAATTAAATAAAATTGGGTCCAAAAGAATAGATCGCTGTACACTGGCTCGTGGTGGCCATTCGACCAAATCGAATTTCATTCTTAAAATGTAACATTGGCACTACACCTGGAATAAATTTTAACTCTACATCTTAAATATTCTGTGTTTTATTAATATATAAAATTGTTATGTCCTTAATTTCCATTAACCTTTTATGTCAAAATTGTACTCGGCATATGGTTTAAATTTTATATAGACACACTAAAGCTTTTTTTCTACTTCGTGTTCTAAAAACCTTTGCAATAAATGTCAAAAACTGCAATTAATATACACTGAAGGTCAACATACACCTTACGATTTTAACTAACAACCAATAGTTTTAACTAACCAATAGTTAACTAAACTCAAAACATTTTTTTTTGTGAATATTTAAAGCATTAAAAAACAAGATTATTTGAAGAAAAAATTATGTGAAAAATATATAACATTACGAAGATTAGTAATAAAATGTAAAATTGGCAGGAAACAAGTCTACATACAACGTGGCAACTCCTACAAATATGAAGGAATGCAAACGTAGTAAAATAGGAAGCCCATTTTATTTATCGTTTTTAGGTCAGCTGTCTTTAGAAGCATTTTAGTGTGCAAAGTGTTCTCCAAAACTTGTTTTCGTTTAATCGTCTGTCTCTTTAAAAATGGAAAATCGAAAGTAAACACAGATTTCCATTAGAAATCTAATAATAAAGCTTCGAAAAGAAAATAAATCTGACGGAGAAATCGCTAAAACTTGTAACTTAAGCCGTTTAACTGTACGAACTTTAAGAAGAAATTATAATAATAGTGGTACAACTGAAAATAAAGCGCGATCTGACAGGCCAAAAAAGTTGTCCAGGCGAGACGATAGCAGTATTCTCCAGGGAGTAGGACAGGATCCAAAAACTAGTGCTCAATTGGCGGAACATGTTGCAAAATGTTCAGACAAGATCGTCCATCCGAGAACTGTAAGAAATGTGCTACATGAGAATAGATTTAGAAGCAGAGTAGCACGTAAAAACGGCTAATTTCGGAATAAAATCGAAAACTTCGCCTAGAGTTTGCCCAATCACATATCAACAAGGCAATTGATTTTTTAAATAGCATTTTATTTACCGACGAAAGTAAATACAAAATTTTCGGAAGTGATGGGCGGTCAAAAGTTTAGAGAAAACCCAACACAACACTAGATCTCCAAAATATAAGTACATCTCCTTTGTCTTAGGTTGCACACTACATCATCCTGAAATTTTAGCAAAGCATGTTCCGTGGAATGGCCAGCCTTAAAATCAAACTGAAAGTTAGGTACATAAACAGGGCGACGCCACTGTCAGTTTTCAGCCTCATAACTTTCTCAAACAATCTCAATTGTTGACCTCGGATATATTTGCCTTCTTCGGGATCGGAATAACTTTCGCAACCTTCTAGCTGAAGGGAAAATAACTATTATTCAAACAGTTATTACTTAGTAGGGACTGTATTAATGACCCTACACACGTTTTATGCTGTAAAATAAAAAGTACTGAATGTTTTTGGACCAAATATTTTTTAATATATTTATTGATGTATTTTGTATCCAAAAAGAATCTACTTATTCGAAATGTCCGCCTTTTGCCTTTACACACGCCTTAAGTCGCACTGGCCAATTCGAAGCAAAGCAGCCTAAGGAGATCAAATGTTGGGGTATCTTTTGTGACAAACCTTGTCCTCTAAAACCGACCACAATTTGTAATCAAGAGGAAATGAGCGCTGGCAAATTGTTTCGAAGCCAGGCCTGGGACGTTTTAGCTTTATGGGCCGGTGCAAAATCCTGTTGGAAAGTCCATGGCTGGTTTTGGAACAGGAAATTGTTAAGAGGCTTCACAACAGCTTCCAAAACGGTTTCTTGGTAAACTTTGGCCGATGTTTTGACTCCTTGTTCGCAGAAATGCAGGTCAGTGACCTAATCGTAAGATACACCCCACCAAAACATGACTGAAGCTGGGTGATGACCCTTTTCCACCCTTGGAGTTAGTTCCGATGCTTCCTTAGATGACCGTGCAGACACTATCATTTTTCTTGTTAAATTTTTCGTGATCGGTAAAAAATTTTTCATCGGTGAACAAAATTTCAACAACAGCGTGCTTCACCAAAAGACGTTTGCATTTTTAAATCCTATTTTTTTTTTTAAAGCTGCAGTCAATAAATGTCGGGTACGTCGTTTGAAAGCCTCAAATCCCAAGTCTTTTTTAATGATTCGACTCGTGGACTTTTGCGTGATATTCATCTCACGGGCCATGATTTTCTATTTTCGGAGCGGATTTCTGTGAATTCTTGATTTAACGGCTTTGATGACATGCGGTGTTCGAACAGAGCGTGGGCGGCCCGACCGGTAGCGGTCTTTTACATCTCCAGTCTCCTCAAACAGTTTTATGCAGACGAACATGCGGCTAATTCCTAGTGACCGGAGCGTTTTGAAAATATCGTTTTTTCATTTCACACTTGAAAAGCGCTATTACAGCGATACGGTTCTCGTTATCTGACCACTTCATGATAAAAGTTGAAACAATTTTAAAATCCCATTACAGCCTACCGCTATTGAGGTTAGCTTTTAAAACCCATATGACATTAACGGGGTATGTTCAGTTCTACTATTGAAATGGGTGTGTTCAATGTTGTAACAGTATTTATGTCCCTACTAAGTATAATAACTACATTTAACAAGGTGGTGGCAGTGTAATGGTTTGGGGTGCAATTGCTGCTTCTGGAGTGGGGATTTAGTTTTTATAGATGTGGACAGATATTTTTATAAGAGCATATTAGAACAACATTAAAAGCCATCTGTCGATAATTTGAATCTCGGACTTAATGGATCTTCCAACAGGACAATGATTCGAAGCATACTGCTCCCGTATTCCGAGACTGGCTTCTTTATTATGTTCCAAGACAACTTAATTCACCTCCCCAGTCGCCGGACCTCAACCCCATAGAACATCTCAAACCCTAAAAACAGTCCTAATTCGAGCATGGTCTAAAATAACGCGCGATGTAACTGAAAGTTAAGTGTCTTCAATGTCTAGAAGCTGTCATTGACGCTAACGGTGAAATGACAGGGCTTTTCTATGCCGACAATGTAATGTGATTAACTTTTTGCAAATTTTTAACATATATTTCAATAATTTGCAGACTACCGGAAGTTAAGTTAAAATAAACAACCAACAAAAGGTTTTATCACTTCATCGCAATTAGCTGGTTTAGAAGTGTTACAAATTTTTACAATATGTGTAGCAATTAATCAATAAAATATATATTATTGATTTTTTTACTTAATAAAGTTAGTTTTAGACACTTTTTTACATGTTTTTTAGACTAATATATGTGACAGCGCATAGAGAAAGGGCCCTAAGGGTAAAAAAAACAATTTTCACTTTTTTTCGATGTGGACAACATCTGAGCATCGAATGAGACCGATCCCATGTCCCAAAAGTGTTACCTCCCAGAGATATGCGCGTTGTATAAAAGTAATGGCACACCAAAGATACACGTATTTAAAACTTTAAAATGGCTCTCCTGAACAAAACTGGTTTTTACCCTTAGGTCCCTTTCTATTTTGCGCGTCACATATGCTGAAAAATGCGCATTGTACGAAAAATTAACTTAAACAGGCCGTATATTTCATAGATTTTTTTGCCAATTTCCATTCAAACTGTAATAGATTATTGTATGAATTCCGATAAATTAAATTGCATTCATAAAATCGAGTAGACAGAATGCTTTTATTACTATTCTCGACATTTGGCTAAAAAAAATGAAGTCGACATAATCTACATTTTGGTACTGATTTTTTTTTTGGTTGCACTGCTACAAATACTTATTTCATTCGCCGGCCTATCTTTAATGGATTAATTTTAAATGTGTTTTTGTAAAGCCCGAAAGTAAAAAGTTTTTACACAATTAAAGTGGTAGCAGGTATCGTTAATGTCTAGCATGATGAAGGATATGACAACATATTGCTGGACAATAAAA
The DNA here is from genome assembly GCA_963513945.1 of Hydrotaea diabolus. Taxonomy (NCBI): domain Eukaryota; kingdom Metazoa; phylum Arthropoda; class Insecta; order Diptera; family Muscidae; genus Hydrotaea; species Hydrotaea diabolus. The sequence goes on along the minus strand of OY740717.1, from coordinate 45,235,352 downwards.
TAATGACAAAATTTAAAGACCCCCATCAATTTGTCGTAAATCGAATACAAAACCACTTATAATATGGAGGGGTACACAGAATGAATATCCATTTAGTTCTAATGTTGCCAAAAAAAAGTATCAGCCATCAGTTCCATGCGAAAGACTTTTTGCATGCAGATCAACTCAACTTCGAAGTCATATTTCGCCAAACAATATTTTCTTCTTTGATCCATTTTATTGTACTGAATTGGGCGCCTATTTTTTTATTCGTTTGTTGCGTTTTAGACTAGAAAGACTTATTTCAAAAAAAAGTTTTCACAAATATTATTTCGACTGGTTTTTACAATTTAAGTCGAAACGTCGATTTAAATCCACTTTCATTTCTAGAAAAGTTGAAAAATCGACATTTATAAAAACCCTATTCACACTAGGCAATTTTACTTGCCGCAACCCTCAAGTTGTGGGAGAGAGAGGTAAGGGGAATGCAGAAGGAATATACTTGCTCGTACTGACAATTCCTTTTTTTGTTGAGTGAAGTTGGCTGAAGATTATTTTGACATTTTGTTTTATAACTTATATAATAATACATTAAAATTACTTAAATAAACAACTTTTTTATTTTCCCCATTTTTTTTCACACAAAAATCAGAACGAATAAATAACAGAAAAAGGCAATAATAAAAATTGCCGAAACCGAATTTACAAGAGGCAAGTTCAAAAGGGAATCATAAAAATTGGCGCAAGTAAAATTGCCTAGTGTGAATGGAGACTAACCCTAGTTGATCCATTGTCTTAATCTCATCCTCACACAACCTGCAGTATTCCATTATTTTTCCTGCCAGTTTCCTGCACCGACAAAATTCCCTAGTGGGATAGTTAAGGAATTCCTTAGTTGATTTTAAAAACTTCAAATATTTTCAATTATTTTCATAATTGTTGCATGTATTCATAATTATCAGTCAAGACAACTACGATCTCGTTACATTAACAACGACTAGCCTTAGTCAACATCAACCATTTCATTTAATTAATTTGTTAGTAGTATTTTACCTGTGAGTTGAATTTTTGGTTGTAATCATTTAAATATTTTTTCGGTTTGTCATTGTCCCAACTCGTAAAGTCGAGTTTTGCTTATAAATGTGTCTATATTTATACATATTTCTAGAAAAATCCCTATTGAAAAAATACCTCTAGATTAATAACCCGTTAGAACTTTGAAAAAATATGGACCGATGATTCCACCAGCACATAACCAGCTTCAAACAGTGGTTTTAGCGTTGTAAGTCTTTCCATGATGAAATGGCAAACAATATTGAAAAGAAAAAAAAGATTAACACAACTCCCTCGAAATTTCTGAAAAAAAGCTATTGAAAAAATACATCTAGATTGATCACACGTTAGTTTGATAGTTTTCAGTGTATTTCTGAAATTTAGTCATTACGAGATAATCTGGATTTAATTTCTAATGTATACCAAGCTTATCGTGATATCTTGCCGCATTAAGGCCCATTTAGTCTCGACGGTTGACGGTAGATTCTGCATCCTGCAGAAGTCTACCGTCGTCAATGTCCTTAAAGGCCCATTTAAGGCCCATTTAGTCTCGACGGTTGACGGTTGACGGTAGATTCTGCAACCTGCAGAAGTCTACCGTCGTCAACCGTCAAACTGTAGTTATCTCCCTCTAACACATGCAAAATGCAACCCTCAACTGAAATAGCTGATTGCCTACCGTCAACCGTCCACCGTCAACCGTCGAGACTAAATGGGCCTTTAGTCTTGACGGTTGACGGTAGGCAATCAGCTATTTCAGTTGAGGGTTGCATTTTGCATGTGTTAGAGGGAGATAACTACAGTTTGACGGTTGACGACGGTAGACTTCTGCAGGTTGCAGAATCTACCGTCAACCGTCGAGACTAAATGGGCCTTTATAAGCGACAGTTTGTTGTTTGACATTTGCATAAGATTTTATGTTTGAGTGTTGCCAGCTTAGTTCGTCTTATGAAGAGGTCTTAAAATAAATTTGGCAACTCTCAATCCCTAACAAAAATAATATATATACTCATGCTCTTCTATCGCTCATCCCATCCTACTCTTACATCAATCCTTTTGTTAGTGATTGGTAACCAATGCACAAATCGACCAACCGATTTATTTCATTCCTGTAACTCAACCGATTTATCGATGGTGATGATCGACTTGTTTGCTATAATTTCAATTTGAAGATAAATACGTTTTTTAAAATTGTGCTCTCACTTAGGGCCAGTACGGATTTCTATGTTAAATTTTCATCTCAATTATTAAATTATCATTTCAAATTTCATTTGTCCGCTTGAACTTAACACAAATACGTTTATTTCATACGCTCCTATTAGACGGTCATAGTCAAAAATGCATGACTGACAGCACGACATAATGGATATAAAAATTAATGATACTCGTGTATTAGCTCTGCGTTAAGATGGCGTCGTTAGAACGATTGTTTTTTGAACTTATGAAAGTTGCCCAGAAATTTTGAATATTAAAAATGATGTGTATCACAACAAACAAAAAAGCGAAAAGCATTAAGAAGCTTTTAGAAAAAATAAAAGAAGTTGAAATAGAAGCGACAATCCAAAGCTGCAAATAACTCTCACGTTATATATACAAACTTTACTATTCTGTGTTTCTTTTGAACTAACATGCCGCGCATGGTCGTCTAATAGCCGCTTTATTATGGGTGCGTTAATGTTTTGTAGTTTTTTACTGCGTACCACTGACAAAAAAATTGAATCAAAAATTTTTATTCGGTTGTTGTACAAAACTCCGCACTGGCCTAAATATCAAATTTGCCAAGAAGTTTATTACACTTTTAGAGAGATTACAGCAAAATTTCAAAATTAACAAAATCTTTATCGGTTCTTTTATTGGGGTTCATACTCGTATGCACAAGATGGTACAAATTAATAACTTCGCCGACTTACTTTTCCTTCCCTACAAGGAAAACAACAGCAAACCAGATTAGTTTGTGGACCAATTCACTCTTTCAGCAATTATAAAAATGGTTTAAAGACTTTTTACACATTTTTAATGATGTGCAACATTTAATTATAAGTCAGGATAGTTTAGCCAAAATTTTGACGAACCGCTCATCTTGCTCGTCTATTTTAAGTCAATAAGAAAAAAGCAATTACATATGTTGAAACTTAAATGTTTTTGTCTAAAGCAACTGAAAAAAAATGTGGGGATTGAAAACAATATCATTTTGGGGATTGTTGTTTTTTCAAATGAAATTAATTAAAAATAAATTGTGTGCTAAAGCGGAATGCAAAAAAAAACAAAAAAAGACATTTATTTATATGCAGTTCTTTATTAAATTTTTGTTTACGAGTATATCATACGACAGACAGAATACAATTAAGTAATTATTAACATTATTATTTGTGTAGAAAACAAGTTAATCTATGTTTTGTACTTGAACAAATTTTTGTTCGCTTTGTCGTTCTGGTGCCTACTACTAGATCGAAAATCAAATTTCTATCGAATAAAAGGCAATATAACATTAACGTTCGTCATCGTGGCTTAGTCTGTTATAGTAATACTCGTATACAGGCTGTATATTAATAAACAGGAAGAAATGGACCGAACTAAAAGGTTAAATTAAGCGCCATCTACTTTACATTACTTTTTTTCGCAAACGTAATCGTAATCCAATGAGAGTAAACAGTTTTAGGGACTAGTCAGCATTAGAAATCCGTTGAACGGTCATCGACTCTATTTTTTTTTAAGAAGAACACAAACACGAAAACTTCTTATTTCAGTCAGTATTAAAAAGGGTTTGCGCGTTTTATATAGGCTAATACTTGATAGTTACTCGGGCCAAGTACTAAAACTAAAAATTACATTTCTATCAGGCCTGTCACAGAAATCGATCGGAATGATTTTAATTCCGTACTTACCATTCCGGTCGGTTTTGTTTTACCTTCTTCAGATTCCGTTCGATTTAGGTAATTCCGAAAATTAAATAATCTAATAAACATATGAGAAAACAAAAACCATATGTGTTAAGTAAACAAAATAAACAAACGGAATTAAGCAAAAATAGTTTACAAAAATCACATTTTGGAATAAATTTAATGCCGTCATTTTGTCTTCGCTTTGTCTATTTCGAGTCTTCAAGTCTCGATTTCAATCAATTTTCGCTTTAGTTCGTTTTCTTTCTTGCATTTTTTTCTTTGTATTTATGTCGTTTAGTTACTTTACTTTTTAATGGGCTTCCAAAATATGGCACAGCCTATCTAATTTTTCATTTTGTTTTCGTATTTCGTCGCGCTGTTCTTCCATAAGGTGAACGATATTTTCCAATTTGTTGTCGACACTTTGCTCTTCCAGCAACGTAGCAAGTTTTTGTTTTCTTCTACCTAAAAGCTGCTAAATTCCGGGTTGGATACATGTGGAGTAAGTGATCTGTGGCGCTTAGGAGTAGGAGATGGTGTGCGGGAAAGACGCCTCTTTGAAGCTGATGGTGTTACACTTCGCTTTCAAATCATTTCCTTTTTCCCTAGCACTGTCAGTTGTTGTGGGAGTAAGATCAAGATCTTCGCCGTTTTCTTTGTCAGATTCACAAATGTACGCGATCAGATCCCCTTCTCCAAAACTTTTGGCGCCAGCAACGCCTTCTTCACTTCTCTGCATTCCGAAAGCTCTAACAACAGCTTCCTCAATCTAGGACAACACATATTTGCTTATGGGCCACCACCTGTTCTACAAATTTCGTTTTTGTTGTAGCACAGTTTCTTCTTCACGTATGTTTTCCAGTCCGTGCAGGTTTTCTTCCATCCATGACAATCTTTGCGTGGTTTTCCAGTAGAACCCAATTTTTCTGTTAATTTTATCCAAAGCGCTTCTACAACCACACGATCATTGTGGCACTCCATGAACTCGACAACAATTTCATTTTGAGCAACGTTTCTATGCTTTCCCTTTGAATATTTATTTGTAAATGAAAATATTGGGGACAAACTTATAAAATACACAGATTTCGTATTTGTTGTATTTTCGTCAGCCTGAATATAACACGCCACAACAAAAGACGATCACAAACAATACAAATTACAAAATAATTTTCCAAGGTTTTTTTGTATTTTTTTTTTGATTTTAGCTTTATTTCGTTCAAGGCAATTATTAGGCTTGTATTGTTGTCTTAGAACTATTGAAAATATTAAAGATTTAATAAAATAAATGCTAATTAAGCAAAAAATTATCGTAGTTAAAGATTACAATAATCTTTATTCAGAAAAAGTACTTTTATCAACGTTTTTTGCGTTTATGGAACTAAAAATATCAATTCCAATCACAATCAAAAGTGGTTTCATTTCGACCAAATCTTTCGGAATTAGTTTTCTGAAGAAGCAAAATACGAAATTGAAACCACTATCGATTGGAATTGTGTTCTGTGACATGCCTGATAATTGCTGATTTGTCTTGTTTTTAAAATCAACAACAGATTTTTTAACTATGAAACTAGAGAACTTTTGTCAGGGTATACACTGTTGTGGTAAGTTATTCATCTTCGAATTACAGATTTCTTCATCACTTCAAGTATAGCCAAAAATTCTAGATTTGTATACTTTTTTCGTGTTACATATAGGCTTAGTCAATTAAATAGGCTATAAATTATGAGTCGGGCTAGAATAAAAAGTCTGCTGCTATGCCTAGCCGTGTTTAAACCAAACGATTTGGACTATTGTATGTGAAAGGATCGGAGATATTTATACATACAGGGTTTGAAAGTATTTGGATTTGGGTTTCAACGATATCCATTTTGTTTTATCCACTAGAAACGTTTAAATGTATGTCATATAATTTATCCGACCGGTGTTGGCCCATATCGATATACTGTAAAAGACGATAAACTGTAAAAGATGGACGAAAAGTTTGCAATATTGTAGAAAAACAGCACTAGTAACGTACAAATTGTCGGTTATTTGTCCACTTTCGTACACAGTCACAAGAACTTAAAAAAGGCAATATTCAAACACAGAAAACAAAAATTTCGTTCACATTAAATACCAAAAGCAGCTTTTCCAAAATTCTTGATACAAATCTTGTAAAAGTTCATTTCGTCCATCTTCTAAAGTTTTTTGCCTTTGCTCAAAACTGTAAGAATCACCCTAAAAACGTATTTAGATTCTTTTGTTTCAAATTAATATTATTATCAAAGGTTAAAATTCAAATGGTCCAAAACTTGTACGCAATAATATGTTATTGAATTAAAAGGTTTTACTTCTGAAATTCATTTCTGATTATTTTACTCTACGTGCAATCGATAGAACAATCGAGTTTCAAAACTATCGGAGTAGACTTACCAATCACTACTCACAATCCCCACTCGGTTGATTTTCATTTCGGAATTTCACGTTAATTTTTTTGTTAAAATAAAAATCATCCTACTTTCCACAAAAACTTAAAAAACCACGGGTATAAACTACAAACCAAAAGGAGGCACACAAGTGATAAAACAACGAATGTCGAAACAGACGAATAAATCAAAAAAGTGAATTAAAAATTGATTAAGCAAAAAAGTGTGAATCAAGTAATTTTTTTTGGCAAAAAGAAGGCAAGAAAAAATGGTCATGAAGTGAACGAACCTCGAAACATAGAAAACAAGAGGAGGAATGTGAGGTGAAAAGCAAATTGTCGAAGAAAATAGAAGAAAAAAAATAGATTGTTAGATTTGTAAACAACAGAAAAAGTTGTACAAAATATGACAGACAAATCTAAGGCCAAGTTTTTAAAGAAACTACAATTCATATGAGCAACTTTTAAGATCTGGTGTGTTTTGGCAAATTATTGGTGTTTTTACAACTTTGCTTTGCTACATACTTTTCCAGCCAACTCTACCCTCCCCCCATCGCGCACCAGCAGTCTGTTCAGTGCATTGATTGGCAAACGGGGAAAAAACGCGACAAAAAGGTGAACATTTGTTGCTTATAAATTTATAAATGTTAAATCAAAGTCGTACAGGTGAAGGCAAGTGCATGGGAACAAAACGATAATAAAAAACTACGAAATCAAAATATCAAGTAAGTATTTGTGGTGTAAAAATGTTTTTGAATAATCTAGATTCACGTCAAATTTCAGACATCTAATTCATTTTTTTCTTGTTCATTTTCTTTTGATTTCATGTTTACGGCGAAATTTCTTTTTTTTGCTTTTAGTTGTTTTTGTTTTGCTTAAAAAAACGGGAAATTCATAAACATTTTGACACTGAGCGCCAGAGACCGAAAACGGTGAGAGTGTGACAGTGTTGTGTGGGCAAGAGAGTAACGGCTATAATTGCCAGTGTTTTGTTTGTGATCGTACGTGCTGGCGGGTGTGAGAGAGATAGCTAGATAAACCCCAATGTTGTGTTTTGGGGTTTTTATTTTTGCAATACTTGCAGTGTTGTATTTTCGAGGCACAAATCACAGATGTAGAAGAACACAAAATAAAACTTCTAGATTTGGGAAATAATTTCGTTGAATTATGCAGGTTCTTTAGAATATTAATTAAAATTATAAATTGCGGTTTTTTTTGTTAGGTTAGCTTGCTTGCCAAGTGTTTTTGAGTAAGTTGAAATTGCTTAAGGTTTTATTTTTTTGCTTATGGCTCTCTCCTCTACTTCATACATTGACATTTGGTGAGAGTGCATGATGATGAAAAGAAAAAATTTCCGATAGACTTCAAAGCCGTCAGATGTCAGATGAAGTAGTAGTAGTTGTCGTCTCATGAAGTTGCTCGTCTTACGCGTTGTTCAACAGAAAGAATTTCAATAAAAATTCAGAAAAATATGATGAAAAGCCTTTTCAAAAATTCAATAAAAATATGAAAAATATCCCAAAGATGCAAAGCAAAAAAATTCTGTGAAATATTCCACAAAAAATTATGGAATAAAAGTGAAAATTGAATAGAATTCAAAATTCTTGCAGAAGATGAAAAAAAAAGTTTCTAAAAATTGAATTTAGTTAAAACTTACAATAAAAGGCGAGCAATATGTTGTGTTGGTTACGCTTAAAAACGACGTTGTCGGCTTAAAAGCAAAAACGTAATAATTTTTTGCTCGTTTATAATTTACTCAAAAGAAAAAAGAAATATTTTATTCAATCACACTTATCTCGTTTTAATTCTCTTGCTCAAATTATTGTTGTTGTTGCATGTACGCGATTTTTGTTGTTGTTATTGTACGGTGGCTGCTGGTGTACTTCTTAACTTTTAATTTACTGCCCCCCTTTTTCGGTCAATCTGTCGTACGAAAAAAAAACAACCAACATACATCGCCACACACATATCCAAACACACATCAGCACAGAATCGTCATCATCTGCTCACAATGGAAAAAATCGTCTTTTTTGTGCTCTCCTGTGTGTATAGTAGATGGTGTGGGGTTTTTTTTTTCACTGAGTCGGTTGTTGCTGTAATTTTTCTTCTTTTTCACCTCTGTTTTGTTTTTGTTGCCCACCCAATTATATGAGTGCCGGACTCTTCTAATAATATTTTTCAAATAAAGCAGCAGCAAAAAAGAAGAAGAATCCAGAAAATAAATTCTCCCTTTGCTCCATTGAAAAGAAGAAACAAAATATCTCTCACCACCCTACTATCCCCCCACCCATACTTTGACATTCATTCGCAGACGGCCGCACACAACCACCACCACCACCTCTCCCAAAACATGATAATGGCAGCAGAAATAGCAACAATAAAATAACAACAACAATAACAACAACAGCAAGAAGAACAACAATAACACGACGCCTTCGTTATCATTCGTGTATATGCAGCAAAACAGAGCCGTCATCGGTTGCGTCGACAGCAACAAAAAAATCATTAGATTTTTATTCTTGGTCTTCGCCGTTGTCGTGGTCGCCGTTATCGTTGCCGTCTTCGTCTCCGCCTTCGTTGTCAGTCAGTGATGTTGTCTTGAAAACAAAAACAACAGAAATATATAATGAAAATCCCATAAAACAAAGCAAATGGCAAAACAAAACATAACCTAAGTAGATGTTCACATACTATTTGGCGCTCAGCAACAACTCGAAATATAGCTAAAAACAAAAGAAAAGAAAGGCATGTAAAAAAGTAGCAAAACGCAAAGCCATTTCGGCCCCCAAAGAGTTTCAACAACATTTCGTTTGGAACTTAAATATTTCTTGTTATCCAACTAGAAAAAAAGGTATTCGATTTTTTAATCGATTTGATACTCATTTTATTTATTTATTTTTATTTGCATGTGCCTTATCTTAATGGATTTTTGATTCTTGTTTTTTTCTCCTCTTCGGCGTTTGTCCAAAGTTCAAATGTCTCTCTTTCTCTCACTCTCTCTCTAGAAATATTGTTGATATTTTCAAATATCCGAGGTGCCTTCCGTCAGATTGCCGATAATTGAAATGCGAATTGTTTGTTGTGTTCTAATTGGGATTTACATGTTAGTTAACATCACCAACGCTCACTCTCTTTCTCACTCGGTTTCTCTTTCCTTTCTTATTTCCAATAAAACTTTGTTCATCTCATTTTTGTATGTCTGTCTCGCTCATTTGTGCTCACTGCGTGTCTATCTTTTCGCTTTCAGTGATAATTTGCTTTGTAGTACTACTTTGTTTTGCATCTTTTATATTTATTTCATCTCATGGATTTGAATTTGTATCTCAAAGATTTGTAGATTTGTTTATCGTCCCAGTTACAAATTCTTCGCTGCACAGTGGAAGAGTTGGGCAAATCAATCAAAATAAATATTTAATACTGATCAATTCTTTTTTATTTTTTTCGCATAAGTAATATTCAATTATTATTGACATCCAATAGAGTATCCAAAACAAGAACGATTAGATTATCGTTTTGAGTGAATTTCCCCGTTTGTTTCTTACATACTGGGATGTTGAGGGGGAAAGTGTATAGTTACAGGTTTAATCAAAAAAATTGAAACGCAGTTTTTGGTTATCATTTTCCCGCATAACCGGTTATTAAAAACACGGCTAAAAACACCCAATTTTTTAACATATTTTTTACCCAGCTTTTATCTGAGTATAGAAGATTTGTCTCGCATTAAGGAGCACATTAAATATATGGTTGCTTGAGCTGAAGTTTGATTGTTTTTTGCCTACAAGCAGAAATATTGAATAAAATCACATCGGACAGTAAGACCTCGTTGAGCTGAATTTTAGTTTGGGAGGTACACTTGTACATATGCGGGTTACACCAATACATGTGCAGAAATGAATTAATTTCACCATGATTGATTGATTTTCCTACAAGAAAATTTTGAATGTAACTAGATCGGACAGTAAGAACTCATTAATCCGAATAATTGATTGTAGACCATAATTCGGATTATCTAGACGTATTTTCTTCAAAATAAAAAATTCAAAAATTCCAATACTTGAATCTTTGTTGTTCATTCGAAAGGACATTTTAGATATAATTTTCTTCAAATGTTGTCCGCAACTACGACTCAGGGTGTCCATTCTGAGGGCCCAATTTTATGTTACTCGTTCGAGCATTTCGACCGGTATGGCGTTAATGGCACGCGTAATGTTGGCTTTCACAACCTGGATCGTAGCCGGTTTCTCAGCATAGACTTTGGACTTTACGTAGCCCTAAGCAAAAAGTCTAAAGGTGTGATATCACACTATCTAGGCGGTTATATCATCGGTCCACAACGTGAAATTAGCTGCTCTACGAAATGACCTCTCAATAAATCCATTGTTTGAGCAGATGTATGACAAGTGACACCGTTCTGTTGAAACCAAATTTCGACAAGATTACGGACTTCAATTTCAGGTACCAAAACGTACGATATCATGGCGCAATAGATAGTACCACTCAAGGCTACGCTCCGGTCTCGTTTTAAAAAAAATGGACCGATGATTCCACCATTTCATAAACCGCACCGTGGTTTTCTCTGGGTATAATGTCACCTGGAACCTCTTCTGCTTGCTATACAGCCCAAATGGGGCAATTTTGTTGTTGTTGTAACAACCACATATTGTTGAGGCTGTTACCTGGCCGATGGGTGTTTGTTTCGGGTACATAGAACCGGCAGTCGCGGTATTGGGCAATTTTGATTATTTTTGTTGCCGCTGAGCCAGAAATGGGCCTCATCTCTGAACAATATTTTTGTTGAAAACAGTTTCTCACCGAACGTTAATTTCCATAATACAGTTGCACAATTTCGAAACGTTGTTGCGGTGGTAGTCTTTTCATAAAATGGCAAAGAATACTAAAATACTATCATCAAAAATTACCCGTAATCTTGAAACAACCAAAATAAAAATATTTATTTATTAAAAAAACGCATACAATTTTCAGAAACAAACAAACATTACAATTAAAAGAAATCTTAAGAAAAAAAAAACAAACTGTAGTAGATTTTTTAAAAAATACAAAAGTATCGATAAGTATTTGTTTCTTCAAAAAAAAAATCTTTTTACTAAACGGGTTATGAAGAAAGAATTTGGCAAAATAAAACTTAGCTCGAACTATAAAACACTTAAAATTATGATTATTAACTACGTAACATATTTCGAAATCAATTCGGATTACAGAATACAATCAATTCGGATTATAGAGGAAGTAGCAATGGGAAAACGTAGTATGGATTACTCGATAATTCGGACTAGCAAAGTGCGGATGTCCGAAGTCTTACTGTATAAGGTTTTTAGAAGGGCTTCCACAGTCTATGCATAAAGTCGACTTGTTTTTAAAAGAAAAAATATATTAAAAGTCGATTTCCGACTAATCGATTTTTTGTGGTACATTTTTTCGACTTTTCCTATTCGAGATTTTCGTTACTTTTACACATTTATACGTTCCACCGAAGGGTGGTTGGTATACTAAATTTATCATTCCGCTTGCAGCACCACGAAGACCCTAAAAATTGGTTCTATTAAAGAACGCATGGTCGTAGATGGACATATTTTGATAAAATGAGCCCTGGTGAATTTTATCCTGGGGTGAATGAATCATCCTGTATAGATTCATCTATTTTGGCTGAGGTACGAGTCGGACGCATAGCCCGGAGGGATAAAAAGGCTATCATCAGGCTTTGGCGACCCGAAAGACTGGATGTGAAGAAAAGCCAATTGAAAGCAGACTTTTGGACCATCCACGGTGATCTACATTTTATACAGATTTTTAAAATCATAACACATGTTTTTGGTATCCATATGCCCATGTTTAAATGGTCCGGATTTTCAGCATTGGAGTCCGTCACCCAAATTTAGCCAAATTGCAAAAACAAATTAATGTTTGGCTTCGTGAGAAAAAAATACTGTCAATCCATGACAGCCGGTTCTACGGACCGGATTGACCCGAAGAGCAATTCTTCGGCCAAGGGCTGTCACCTTTTAGTGTGGACTGACAGAATGTCCTTGCTAGAGTTGAGTCACTCTCAAAAATTCTATATTTCACGCACCAGCCTAATGCGCAAAGACTTCGCATTATGTGCTACAAAGTTTCAATTGAAGACACACGACTATTACCTACGTTATCGCTTCTACACGTAGAAAAAAAGTATAATTGGGATAACAATATTCGAAGAGCATCATACTATTGTTGGGTATATAATTTGTGGTACAACAATATTATGATCCTAACTACAATAGTATTATTAAAATACAAACATACTATAATCCTCTCAACCATATTATGATCCGCACAACAATAGTATGATTTACACATAGCCATACTATGATGTCCACAACCATAGTATGATTTACACATAGCCATACTATGATGTCCACAACCATAGTATGATTCACATTCAACCATACTATGATCTCCACAACCATATTATGATCCTTTCAACCATATTATGTTTCACGTACAACCATAGTATGTTTCACGTACAACCATATTATGATCCTCACAACCATAGTATGATCCTCACAACCATAGTATGATTTACACGCAACCGTGTTGTGGTCCCTACAATCATAGTATGATCCCCAAAATTATTTAGAAGAATTGGGTTAATAACAGATTTGAGTTATAAAAATTATTAAAAAATACATCAAATTCAAAATAATAGGAGTGATTTATTTAACAGTAGAAAAAATCAGTTTAAAAACGTAAGCGTTTTTATTAAAAATATTTCAGTAAAACAAAGCAGTTTGTTTAAAAAAATTTTAATTTCCATTCAAAAAGTACTATTATTGCATTAGATCCGTAACAATAACATTGTTCTAAAAAGCATATTCAAATGAATAAAAATTACAATCATACAGTTTGATTGCCGTAATCATAGTATTGTTAACATAAAGCCCAAAAATAGTACTTTTGTCGCACCAACCATATTTATATTGTTGCTACAACCATATTTATATTGTTGCTACAACCATATTTTTATTTTTAAATTTGGCAATAATACTATTGTTACATTTTAACAATATAAATATTGTGGCAATCATACTGTTGTCAAAATTAAATTCAGAAAACCATACTGTGTTTGTGACGAACATACTTTTATTGCGGAGAACATATTATTATTGCCATGACCATATAGTATTTCTTTTGCGTGTAAGTTTTGGCATTAGATTATCTCGAAACGATTTTTCTACAAAAAACATTTTTTCTGAAAAATCCGGCATCTGATGATCGGAAAATCACACCTGATCGCCATATGCACCCTTAGACAGTGATAGTTTGGTACGGATTTTCTTTTTAAAATGCTGCAAGAAACGCGATTTCTGTAATAAAGTGCACGATTTAGAAGTGATAACTTTTTTTTTTGTGTGAAACAGATGGGAGTATTTTTTCGTAGCAAATGCGAGACCAATTGCGATACAATTGAGATAGATGGGTGGATAACTCATTAGCTAACTATTGTGTACACAACTTTGTTTTTCCTGTGCATTATAGGAACGGCTTTTGTCTTCGCATCAACCTTAGTTATATCTATATTATGCTCGTATTAGTTTACTTTATCATGTTTGCGTTTTCACAAGGACTGGAATTATTAGTGGTATTAAGCTCCCGATTTTATGAACTTGAGACATAGTTTTTATTGTTAGAAATTAAATGTACAAATTGCCGTGGGATAAATTGCGGATATTTCCTCTTCCCAACAATATCTAAGATATCACATACTAGATCTCAAATAAATCCCAAGTACACAATTATTTTTCTGTGCGTAGAAAGGGGTTTCCAAATATTTACAATCTAAACATAATTTGAAATAACTCGCTAAACTGTTTGAATCTCCTTCCATACAGAATTTATACATTTCTTTTGTAATTTTATTGATTAAATGATACTCGTACTATAAATATGTGGCTTTTGTTTTTTTTCTGCACGAATAGTTACGCCAAGACTGTAGGATGTCGGTAAGTTTCAAATGCTTTCGCAACAAACAAACAACAAACGAAATGCCCTCTCTCTCGCTATCAGCCGTTTCTCCATTCTTCCATCGTTGGCTGCTCGTAAATATAAATGAGATTGGTGACACTTTCTTCTGGCTGGTATCATATAAACTCCAACCTTTGATGACAAATTCTCATGTTACAAAGTCATTGCCCTATTTTGACGTCATAGAAAAAATATATGACACAAACACTTGTAAGCACGCACACAATTTCTCACACACAATGGATGGATGGGCTCTTGTGGTGGAGAAAGCAACAACTCAAATACATTAGAGTAAAGTGAGTGAGACACATACAGTGGTGGGCAAAATTATTCTCATTTATTTTCAAAAGTTAGTGTTTGCCTTTAAAAATATTGGATACATATGGACGGCAATTTCAGACTATCGTCAACCAGGCTTTTTTTGGTTGGGACTTGTTAGTACACCATCTGCCGGATGATACGTAGCAAGGCAGGAAATCAAAAATGAGAAAATCTTTAAATGGATCTGAGATATAGGTGCCATGTCTGCTAACCAACTTTCTCAATTTTTTTTCGGTGGCAACATTGAATAGCATTCAACAATGCTTTGTTTCAACATCTTTTTCGTATTCCGTTCTTTGAGACGCTTCGATACCAACCCCAAACCAGAAGTTTGTATCTACGAAAAGGCACATTGGATTGAGCTTAACCACTTTTTCAGCGCATTAGATGGAAATTATTTTGGACAACGACATAAATGCTGAATGAAATGATCGAAAACTTTATTTTATTGGAATGAAGAAGATATTTATCCAATTAAAATGATGTCGGCAATATTAGCCAAAAACAGTTGGTTTAACCAGACATGCAGGTTTGCTTTCAGGCGTTTAGAAATTGGACGCCTTGGAACAAAAACGCCAATACTGAACTGCTGCATAAACAGCCTAGAACTTAGTGATCCAGAGTGGCAAACAGTAAAAAGTTCCTAAACGAGCAATGTCTACGTACAAGATTCTTACATTAAGACCAAGAGCTTCTGCTCGTTGGTAAGGAATTAGGGGGAAGCTCTTCGTATGTCTATCCAACATTGTATTAAAGACGACCAGCCATTTACTGACCCGATTGATAAAGCTAACATATTGGCTGAATTGTTTGCTGGACATTTTTTCTTGCCGGCAAGAAATCAACCACTCGCCAGAAACGAATAAATATCTAGTTTCATGTCTTAGATATTTTTCGAACACGCGAATTTTAAAAGGTTCTTGCGAAAATTGATGTAAGTCCCCGGGCCCCAATGGTATTTGGGCTCTTATCCTATGTAAGGCCCCTTTGACGCTGGCCCGTACTTTGCGTAGCCCTTTTTACATTGCTTAATATGGCTTAAGCGTCTAGCCAATATAAATAATCCTGCGTATTATCAGCCAATTTCAATTTGCTCCAAGGCAATGGAAAGCATGGATGACCTCCATCTTGTGGGGTATTTGGAGTGCAACGACTTACTGAGTGATCGACAGTATGGCTCTCGTCAAAATCGCTCTACCGGATACCAGGTGGCATTTTATATCGAGCTTCCTTAGAGTCGTTGTAAAAGGTGGTCCAACTTAACGCTAACAAAAAAACAAAAAGTTTTCAGAGAATTATCTCAATGTTTTTTTTTTATTATGATAAAGGGTCCATGACAATTATGTGTGATTATTATCGTCCAAATGCTCGCCACAGCTTAGTTGCTATACCTCTATTCGATGGTCCATACTTCTCTGAGACATAATGGAGGGTTAATGTCGTTAAAGTGCCAAATTATCTCATCCGTTAGCTCTTGAATTGTTCTTGGCTTTTTGACGAGCCTTTTTTCTTTTTTAATATCCCCAAAGAAAGAAGTCAAACTGTTTCAAATCACGTGATCGTGGCGGTCAATAAACAACTCCACGACGTGAGATAACATGGTTATTGCATTTTATTGAGCAAAATAGCCATTGTTTCGTTGGCTGTGTGGCAAGTGGCACGATCCTGTTGGAACAACATATCGTCCAGGTCCATATTCTCAATTTCTGGGCACAAGAATTTCGTAGTCATCTCGCGATAGCTAACACCATTCGAGATAATTGCTTGGCCGACCTCATTTTCAAAGAATTACGGCCCGATGACAGAAAGATGGCTGAACGAACTAGGCGAGCATGCACAGGTGTTTTATAACTTCCTACAGACCCGGTTTGCTGAAATTTGCGCACAATTCTCCCGATTGTTGACACATTTGGTCGATTATGCTGACGAAATGCATTTTAATTTGAACGTTTATTATTGTAAAAGGTTTCAACAATCTTAACGCGCTAATAGTGTACCTTTCCTTGGTGGACTTTGACAAACACTGTCAAATTAAGTTGACCGCAAAAATTGACGTTAAGGTGTAACGCACAATTAACATCGTGCATTATGGTTGGACCACATTTAATAAAAATATAATAACGATCCTGATGTGGATACAATTTAAAGATTTGTTCAAATCAGTTGAAAATGAAAGCATTTGTAAAGATCCAAGGTATTTTTGTGACAGTATATATACAACTAATTTCGGTTGCTTCATTTTTGCCCACCGGTGTAGATGAAAACATGTACAAATCTACATGCAGTTGTTGTTACTGTTTTTATAGCACTCGTGTTTGGGTTTTCCACTTTTCTTTGCTTCAAACGCTTGCACACTTTTTCAATTTGTACTGCTTGCCGAACGAACGAATGTTCGTTCGTTGCTTCATTTTTTCGTTGTTGTAAAACAAACCCAAAACCAACAACAACACCAGTAACATTGTTGCTATATTTGTGATGTTATTTTAAATACTACACATTATTCTTAATTAAGCGAC
The DNA here is from genome assembly GCA_963513945.1 of Hydrotaea diabolus. NCBI lineage: Eukaryota > Metazoa > Arthropoda > Insecta > Diptera > Muscidae > Hydrotaea > Hydrotaea diabolus. Next base: position 45,218,178 of record OY740717.1, on the reverse strand, counting down.
AGTCAGGCAGAGAAGCGAATTGATTTTCACTTTGTTTTAATTGTTATTACAGCTACTTCCACTTACTCCTGTTCACCTCTCAATTCTCCCTTTTCCCCTATTGCGGCTTCCTGCAGCTAGGCCGATACAACTGTGCGTAGTGTGTGTGTGCATGTTTACTTTAAGGAAGAAACCCCCTATCGCCCCTAACGATTACAACCCGAAGTTCATTGAAGTTTGAATTACACAAAAACACTTTTCGTCACACCAGTCAGTCAAGCCGAGCCATGCACTCACTCTCTACTCTGCGCACACACACGTATTTTTACAAACACTCAAACGCGCTCTTGCTAACTAAACACCTGCTGGGCTGAGGATTCCTCTAGTTGTTGTTGTTCTTGCTCGCACAAGTTGAAGGCAAAAGAAAATAATAACAGCAACTGTAACATCACTGCGAGCACAGAGAGTGTAGTACATACGAGTATTGCATTTTTGGTTTTACTCATGTACAATATACATATGTACGTAGCTACGAGTTTGGATGTATGTATGTGACCAATTAGACCGACATACCACTGCATAGTGGGAAAAATTGATATGTACTGGAATTTTATTAATGTTTTTTTTTACCAGTTCTTGGTTGTAGCTTTTTGGGAGGGAATTTTCTGTCTGTGTCCATGTGTGTGTGCGTAATGAAAGTATTACCCATAAAGGCGTGACGGTTGATCTTTTGTTTTTAGGTGTGAAAAGTGTCACCACCGCACGACGATATTATATTTCCGTTGTGTTATATTTTTTTTTTAATTCTGTTGTCACAAGGAAGTGTTCTTTGTGTAGAACAGGGATGATAAATGAGGATCAGAGTTGCCGCCGTTCCTTTTTTTTAACCAAAATATTACCAAAAACGGCACGAAATGGAATGTTTCCGACCAAATCGTTAAAAAGTCATTGATATATTGATAATAGTGGTGTTTTAGATTAAGCATCGACAAATAAGACTGGATTACAAAACCGCAATAGTTAAGTCATTTAATAACAAAAAGTATCAATGCTGGTCGTGCCTAAAGGAACAGTACATTACCAGCTTAAAAAAAAATTTAAAGTAGTACAATTAATTTTTTTGTAGCCATTTAAGTACCTAACCTAGATAATAGGGGTCTATCCATGATAAGTACTGAAAAGGCTCCAACAAATTATTTTCTACAGAGCCTTTTCCAATATCGAGACATGCTGAAAAGAGACACTCTTTGTCCACAAATGACTTAACTGTTTTCCACAAATGACTTAACTGTTGCAGTTTTCCTACGACGGCTGCTATATATATTTCTGGCCTAATAATAAAAGTGCGAATATTTATCATCAATGGTTTTATGGTTTTTAAAGTATTCTTCAGCATGATTTTTACACTTTTGCATGCGCTCAAACCAATTGTCGAAGCACTTTTTCCACTCCGATTGAGACACCTCCACATGGTTTTTGAACGCTTCAACAACATCTTCTGGCGACGAAAATCATTGACCACGCATTTTTTCATTGGGTGCCAAGTCAGGGCTGTACTGCGCCATCAATTTGACGTTTCCGGCCGGTCAAAGAGTCGCTGGTTTGAGCCGATGTGTGAGAGCTCACATTGTCATGATGCACAATGATTCGTCTTCTCTTATTCGTTTTTCGAATTTTTTCAAAGACTTCAGGCAAACATATTAGAATTGACCGTTCTACGTTGCTCAAGCGGAACAGTCGCCACATGCTCAGTTTTGCCGAAGAAACAGGCGACCATTTGCTTCGAAGTGCTTCTTCCACGAACAACTTTTGATGGATTTGGCTCGTCTTCGAAGACCCACAAGGTCGATAGCTGTCTTGTTTCGGGCTTATACGCATAAATCCATGATTTGTCACCTGTGACGATCTAATAAAAGTCTTTTGAAGCACCGCGATCGTATTTTTTCAAAATTTCTTTGCACCAATCGTTACGAGCCTTTTTATGAGCGATTGTCAAATTGTGCGGGATCCAACGAGAACAAACCTTTTTACGGCCAAGGATGCTTCTATCTCACGGTATGTCACATGACGATCTTGCATTAACAGTTTACGCACGGCATCAATGTTCTCTGGCACAACGGCCATTATTGGACGACTTTCACGACCTTCGTCTTTGAGCGAGCGTCGGCCATGTTTGAATTCATTAAACCAGTTTTTCACTGTGCTATAAGATGGTGCTTCATCGCCATACAAAGATTTAAGTTCATCGATGCACTCTGGTCGTGATAATCCACGTCGAAAGTTGTGAAAAATGATCGCACGAAAATGTTCACGAGTTAATTCCATTTTATTTGCCAAATTGATTTTTTCAAGTCACTTTAAACAACACAAATGATGATCGTACGTCAAGACGTTCTGAGAACGTTTATGCTAAAATATGTAAAACTTTCCAATGGAAAAGATACCTAAATTTTAGAATGCCCTAATTTTTATGGGGTATTTACCGTTATTCATTTTATTTTCTGTGGCGTGTGTTTTGATTAGATTAATTAAAAAACGTGTCTATACCACTACGATAGATTTGCGATTATTGATATGGAGTCTCTATAATAAAAAATAAATTGTACTGTGGTCTATAATTATTTCTTCAAACATAAACAAAACAAATAATTCATAGGGGTTTTGTATAAAAAGTAAAAAAAATCCTATTATTTGTATAAAACATAAGATTATATGGTACACATTCAGGATATCGAAATGATGTTATATTTTCGATATGTACATATTTTAGTACGATACTCGTATATTTCTTGTATAATATGTTATTGCTGGTATCTTTTAAATTATAACAGCCAGAATTTGACAGTAGCGTCTTGAAGTCTATTTCGTTCTTTTGTTTTAATAATTTGATGAAAAGAAAAAAATTTTCTACGCTGGCGTAGAACGATTTTCGAAATCTGTGGAAACATTAGTTCATTCAATTCTTTTTTTAGCTTTGAAACTGGCTCCCAAAAAATACGAAGATTTGTATCTTTCAAATATTATATACACTAAATTAGCTAGACTCCGAAGTTGTGAATTAATTGATTCAAAAAGGGTAACCTTCATTTGGAATCATTGAAATTAAAAGAGAGTTGGTTTTTTTCGAAGTGACTTTGTAGTAATTTTGTTTTTCGCAAATCTTTACAAAACTTAAATAAAACATCTTAGCATTTTCTTTAAATTGTTTGTTAGTATCAATATTACTTGTGGATATTTACAAATCGACATTGGTTCCACAATATATGTAGATTTTTAAAAGGAATATGTGATGCGCAAAATAGAAAGGGACCTAAGGGTAAAAACCAGTTTTGTTCAGGAGAGCCACTTTTAGGAGGGAACACTTTTGGGGCATGGGATCGGTCTCATTCGATGCTCAGATGTTGTCCACATCAAAAAATGAAAATTGATTTTTTACCCTTAGGTCTCTTTCTCTATGCGCTGCCACATATGGTTTTCACTGTACTTTCGAAAGTCAATAAGTATCTAAAAAAAATACCAACGTATTTAATTTATCATCCCAGTGTAGAGGTACCCAGAAAGAGAGAAGAGTACCCAGAAAGAGAGAGACAACGGATCGCTGTTATTGCATTTGAAGAACATCAAACACAACTAAAGTCGCTGGCGATTAAACTTTATAGGAGTCAAAACATTCTGCAAAAACTATTACAAAGTTTTTGATCACACGATCCAACAAGAATTCCTTCGGGGGATCTTTGCACCGGATCGACCCGAAGGAGGAATTCTTTGGCCAAGGGCTGTCACCGCGGCACTATGTGCCCCTACAACAACAACAACAAAGTTTTGGACAATTTTTTAGCCATCTGGGAAATATGAGAATGTTCTAAAGAGGGATGTTAATTTGATGGTTTTTCGCTGCTTGTGATCGTTCAACTTGAAAACAACTCTTTTGGCAAGGATATTTTTTTTAAAAATCCAAGAGTCATTAGGAGTCAAAACATTCTGCAAAAACTATTACAAAGTTTTTGATCACACGATCCAACAAGAATTCCTTCGGGGGATCTTTGCACCGGATCGACCCGAAGGAGGAATTCTTTGGCCAAGGGCTGTCACCGCGGCACTATGTGCTCCTACAACAACAACAACAACAAAGTTTTGGACAATTTTTTAGCGATCTGGGAAATATGAGAATGTTCTAAAGAGGGATGTTAATTTGATGGTTTTTCGCTGCTTGTGATCGTTCAACTTGAAAACAACTCTTTTGGCAAGGATATTTTTTTTAAAAATCCAAGAGTCATTAAATTTCCACCTAGCGACTGTATCGATATTCTCTTGCAATACAATTTCTTTATTGCCACCACTTAGGCAACAACTAAAGCTTCTAAGTTGGGATACTTTAAAAACCCTTGTTCTTTTATGAACAGAAACAGGGCGAAAAAGATCTAATTCACAACTTGCTTTTGGCAAACGGAGTCAGCATTCTGAGCGCCATTATTTTAGACGATGGCTTACCGCATGGGTATATCTCTGGAAAAGAAGAAGAAGCAACAAATATAGCACTGTTTCACTTTACGGGAATGACAACCTAACTAATTAGGGAGCAGAAATCTTATTTTTATCATACTACTGACTTCCTTAGAGAGCTTTATCGTTATAACCAAAATATATATAAATATGTCCTGACTCACCTTTCTGTCTTTTTCTTTTTTCCAAAGCTCTTGAGAGGAATACAGAATTTCAATATGTAGTTTCTTAATCGCATCTGTATTTTATTGTTTTACGGTGTATGGCCTTAAGGACCGCAAGACTCCGATATTTATTAACAAAAGGTTTGAATTCTGCTTAAAACACGCTTGTTAGTCTGTATGGGGTTTCTTTCTGTTAATATGCTAGGTCCGTTGGCTTCAAAAATTTTCGACCATTCGTGAAGATTGCGGGTCTGGTACATTCTTATTTTGAAGTTATTCTCGAGTATAGGAACATTTCTATTTTAAATTCGGAGTTTCCATTTAAGTTGAGAAAATTGCAATTGACAATGAGAATTTCTATTTACAAATGAAAACTGGAAGTATAAATAGTGAAAAACTGCATTATAATGAAATTTGTTCTTCATCCGGGTAAAATTCGCTGCAGCTAGAATAAAAGCCAGGCGAGTAAAGATTAAGCCTTCTTTCAAATGTTGGCCGCAACTACGTCTTAGGGTTTCCATTCTAAGGGTCCAATTTTCGAGCATTTCGACCGGTATGGCTTTAATGACAGGCCTAATGTTGGCTTCCAATACCTGAATCGCAGCTGGTTTGTCAGCATAGACTTTGAACATTACCTAATCCCAAAGAAAAATGTATAAAGGTGTAATATCACCCGATCTAGGCGGCCAACTCACCTGTCCAAAACGTGAAATTAGCTGCTTTTCGAAATGACCTCTCAATAGATCCATTGTTTAAGCAGCTGTATGGCAAGTGGCACCGTCCTGTTAAAACCAAGTGTCGTCAAGATTACGGGCTTCAATTTCAGGTAGCACCATTTATGGTTAAGTTTCGACCGTCATCATTTTTAGAAAAATATACACCGATGATTCCACCAGCTTATAAACTGCACCAAACCGTGATTTTCTCTGGGTATAATGACACCTATTGAACCTCTTTTTGTTGTTCTTCAGCCCAAATTCTGCAATTTTGTTTATTGACTTTGCCGTTGAGTCAGAAATGGGCCTCATCACTGAACAAAATTTTGGTCGAAAACAGCGGATCTTCCCGTTTCTCACCGAACGCTCATTTCCTTTATAAAGTTGACAACATTTGAAGGAAATTTTTTTCAAAAAATACATGACCTAAAATGTCCTATCAAATTACCAACACTTGATTTGAATTTTAAGTTTATGTTTTTTGTTCTAAAAAAATACCTCTAGATGGATCACCCTGTATTATGCTCTAAAAGGCAACTTTTGCGTCTATAGTTTTTACATTTATACCAGATTTTTTTACTTAATACTTTATACTTTTTGCATTTCAATTTCAATCCCCCTATTTTATATTCGTTTCTAATGCCAAACTTTTGTTTTTCCATTGCAGCTTATACACCGACGAAGAGAGAAATTCAATTAAAACAAAATTACCATAAAATTGCTAAATCAAAGCAAAAAAAAAAACGCGTCTAACAGACAAACTTTTAACACTGACCACCACCCTATGGCTCCAATTCCACATGGCGAAACACCGCATCCCAACAGCAGAGGAGAAAAACAAGTAGAGAAAAAATAATAATAAAACGAAAACAGTAAATAGTTGCCTAAATACAAAAAGCAATAAAGATAAACATTAAAACATACAAAAATATTTATAACAATTGTAATAAAATTAATAAAAACCAAACAACAAACAAAACGGAAAGCAGTAAAAGTTAACTTCATTAAAATAATTGAAAAAAAAAAAAACTGAAAACTAATTTATTTTACTTACCGCGCTTAAAAGAGCAACAAAGAAGAAAAATTAAACGGAAGGAAAATAAACGTCACAATTACATTAAAGCTAAGGTAGAAAAGGTCTTTAGATATATACCTACATACACATATATATAACTTTATATATAAATATATGATATAAATGGTCAAGTTTTTAAGTAATATTATTACGATTAATTATATTAACAACAACAAATTTAACCAAGTGCTTACTTAATATCAACAAAAATATAAAATTATATTAAAAACAACTATATATATATAAATTTAAAACACACAACATCAATATTCTAAATACTAAATTTAAAAAACAAAAACCAAACAATTGCATGTGTTTAATTTCCAACTAATTTCAAAGGCATATAGTGAGCATTTTCTTCGTTTTTGTGTGAATGTGTTTTAAGGAAAATAAAGCTTTTTACCATAACTACAACAAAATTACAACCTTACTTATGGATAAACTATAATATAAATATTAAAAATTAAAAAAAAGAAACACCTCTCGGCCCTAACCCAACTTTACTTTAAATGGAACTTATATAAATTGAATATTGTCAAACAAATACCGCAAATCAATTACAAAAACCTTAGCTTATTGTCAATATTAAAATGGTAACGAAATCAAATAAATATTAGCAAAAAAAAGAAACTGACAAACTAATTATAAAAAACCATCAACAAAAATTAATATAATTTCGTAACAAAACATAATTAAAAAAATAATAACAAAAAATATTGGTTATTTACTTTTAATAAAGCTAAGTTAATCTTAAATTTACGGAAACTTCAATTAAGTCTAATTATATTATACAACAATACGTTGCGTCACCTGAACTACGCAGTTGACTAACTGGCAACTATCACAGCCTAAAACCAACAAACAAACAAACAAAGATTAGAGATAATTAAACGGGATATTTACTAGGTTAAACTCAGATTAAGTCTCTCATCGCCTCGTCTCCCTCTCGCTGACTTTACAAGTAAAAAGACAGCAGCAAGATCAGCATCTTTGCGTGGTTATCCAAAAAGAGCACTCTACTTTGACCTCTCACCCACTCTTAAAAAAAACCAAACCCCTTTAATAAATGAGCGCGTAACAAACGTAACGTAATTATAAGTCAACAACGCCGTTAACGTTGCTCTTCCTTCCTACCAAATTAAAATCCTGAGAGTTGAAACGCAAACTCGATTTCTCTCTAAATCTACGTATATCTACCAACCTACGAATTAACCAAACCAGATCAAACTAAACCAAATCAAAACTATACCAATCCCAACTATAACGACAACAAATAACACAAGCAACAGCAGCAGCAACCAACGAACAACACCAACAACAACCACAACAACAATGTCTAATTGTTGTGTGAAATATTGGTAAAGGAAAGTTTACTGACAAAGCCAAATGCAATGGATATGAAGAAAATATCAAAACCACGGTAAGTTTTTCCTTGAGTTTATGTTGAAGGTTTATTTCAAAAGCTTTTAGTTTGTTTGCTAAATTCAATTATCAAATATGAGATTTTTTTTTAAAAAACAAATATTGTAATTGTTTGCCTCAAATAAATTTTTTGTGTGTAATACGAGAAATAATTCTCATTCACTTGGAATATCCATGTCTAAAAGTACTTAATGAGCATCAAATGCATATCTCTGTAATGAAAATCGAGAATATGAGACACTTTTTTAAGCAAATCATATTGCTGGCCTTGAGCAAATAAATAAATGAACTTTATTAAACTAATTCAAAGGCTGAGCCTCAAACAAATTTTTTATGTATAAAATAACTAGTAAACGTGATATAAGCAATAGTCCATTACGAGAAGTAATTCTCATTCACTTGGAATATCCATGTCTAGAAGTACTAAATGAGCATAAAATGCATATCTCTGTAATGAATATCGAGAAGATGAGGCAAGCTTTTTGAGCAAATCCTATTTTGCTGGTCATTAGCAAATAAATAAATGTATTTTATAAAACCAATTCAAAAGCTGAGATCATTCAGTTGCCTGGACTATCACGACGATCATGCCAGTAAACATAGGTTTAACCCTGGGTAAGAACCTCTTACAATTTTTAGCGGTGGGGTTCCACCTTGCAAATACCGGCGACTTTACGAGTAGAAGATTCATCTGTAAGCCATGTAAACAAAACTTCTCTATAAAAATGCTTTAGCCATTCGGAGCCAGAGTTAAACAGTAGGTCCCGGTCAGTTATAAGAATTGAATTGTTCACAGCTCACTGATTGAGAGAAGTTCCCCTTGGTGGTCGATAGTTTGCCATAGTCTACAAATCCAACAAAATTTCATTCTCCACAGAATGATTCACTGAACACGTGAATAATGTGGTTGAGGCCTTTAGCCTGTGGGATACAAAAAAAAAAAAAAATAGCCCCACCTACTTTCCTCAAACTTCGAGGTTGGCAATCTTTTCAGGTCTACACGTTTTGAGTTGGGAATATGGGCGAAAAACCACACATGGATTAGTTAAATCGTTGGGAAACAGCGAAATTCTTGTAGTGCGAACCGCAGAAGGGCATGACTAGAATATTGTATCTATTGAACAAAATAGTGATCCTTTTAGGACACCCAGGCTCTACTTAAAATGGGAAAAGAAGAGACCAGATTCCATACAATGATTTTTTTAACCATGTGTCTGGTTCAATTTTTCATGGTAAATGTTTGATAACGAAGACAAAATAACGTTATAAAAGGTCAAATGTGCATACAAAATAGTTGAATTAAAATTATATAAGGTTGGTTTTTTCAAGAGAGAGGCAGAAAAATGTGCGACATAAACAAAAATTTAAAGTTCACTCGGCTCTGCTGTATCGAAGTTTTTGATCTGCTTTGTGTTATAAGAAGTTCAGAATTAAGTTACACGAAGTTTCAACGATTGCGACTGTCTTATCCCCCACTCTTTTTCCTTTCTTCCTCAGCTCTGAACGTTTGTAATTGTGTGAAAGATCATCAGAAATTTATATCGCTCTTTTTTTAAAAACCACCACCAAATGCAAATGATAGCTGTACAATCTTCGTAGCGCAATGATATTGCGCTATGAACATTATTTTTCGCACAGTTCGAAAACTATACGCAAAGGGTAATTCTCATTAATCATAATGGCACTCCCCTATAAGTCATTTTATTTGTAGCCGAAGGAATCGTTGCCAAAGACTGCTGAAGAAAAACCTTGGTGGGTTTAAAAACAGCTGTACAGTCTGCCTGGCAACCGTAGCCTTTACATTTCACCAATTTTTTAGTTGATTCTAAACCAGAATAAAAACTTTTCGTCATAATAATGAAAAAATACTTCGCGGGACTGGTCACCCCTTGTTAAAGGCACGATCAGGAGATAGTATATATGCAGACACAATTGTCCACATAAAGTTGTTACGGTCTAAAACCATGCTTTACATGGACATGGTTTCCTCACCACTCAGAGCGAGGTCTATCTCTACCTCTTCCGTTCGACGACGGTGAACGGCACCCATGCCTCTAGATCCTCAGGCTGACTAGTCAGCTATTCGAAACATTCAGACCAAAGTTGTCGCTACAGCAAGCACTACTTATCACCTGAATCTCTCTATTAGACTCACACGATGAGAAATTGTTGACGCCTTTCTTCTTATGTTTAAATTGAGAGTTGCAGATAAAAAAGATTAGTTAATTTAAAGAATTCGTACATCAATTTGATAAATTTGGACATTATTTTCCAACCTAAAACTTTTTTCTTCAATTTAATGTAGACATTTTTATACATTATTATTCAAGTCCTTACATTATTTTGGTGAACATTCTGCATCAATCTGAAAAACAATGTAAATTAATTCAAAGATTAAGAACTTGATGAAAGTTTTACATAAGGTTGACAGTTTTGCATAAAATTGTACATCAATTCGATGCAAATGTATTTTATTTCGATGGACATTGTACTTTAATTTAAAAAATATTGTACTTCAATCTGATGAAAATGTTTATTAATTAAAAGAACATTGTTCCATCAATTTAATGAAAACTGAGTTTCTTGCTTAAGTCATTGGCAGATTTGAGAACATATCGTATTGGTCTCCCACACAAGATATTCATGTTGAACATTTCATTCAATCGAAACCTAAAATTAGTCAAAAAGAAACAAAGAAAAAACTAAATTGCAAGCAGGCATGACTGCTGTTTTGGTGAACGCTACTTTACCGTCATCCGACCCGAAGCAACGAATGTGATTTAACCACGATCGGCTATACACTTAAAAGCAGGAAAATTCGGATTTGACGAGAACTGCGACAGTAGAGTTATCCACCGAATACAAAAAAACACAATAATAATCCTCGTATGTTTTGTTATGTGACGTTGGTATATTATTTTTGCTCTGGCTACCTCATATGGATTATTACATTGATCGAGTATTATTTTCTGTGTCGATTTAAAAAACTCCATCTTCTTCAGAAATAAGCCAAATTGAAATTCTCTTTTGTTCGCCGTCCGTAAACGGAAACTATGTGTTAAGACTAGTCCCGACCGTTCCCCGCAAAAAAGGCCCCAATGTCTAAAGTAGATATTTATTGAATTACCATAATGTTTTCACGATTTTCCTAAAATTATTTTTTGGATTCTCACACAAAAAATGTTTAACTCTATCAAGGAAATTATTTCACGAGGAATTTTCTTTTGCCTCTGGATTTGATGCATACTGCGCATACTTTTTGACTTTATTGCGTGAGTTTATACGCCACCAGAAATCATTAAACAAATTTTTAAATAAAGGGGGGGGGGCATCTTCGAAAATGAGCCAGGTTAAAGGATTTGAATGTGGCATGGGAAATAAATGCCGATGGGAATTTTTTCATAACATGGGTAAATTATTAGTTTTTACTCATTACTCATTCGGATTTCCCCCCTTCAAAGACTCAATGTTTTTTTTCCCCTTCAAAGACTCAATGCTTTATTCGAGCACATTTAAAGATGAATCCATTATGAAAGACCAACACAACTTTCCATGTCAACTAAAAAACTAATAAGCACATTTTTGACCTTCTATCAAATTATCGTTTTCATATCCTATTCCTACTTTGCTCAACTTTCCCTCCCGAAAAGCTAAAACAAAGTACAAAAATGGACGACTGCACAATTTGTAAGTATTCCGCAAAACTTTATAAACGTGTAGTAATTTTCTTGTTAAAGTTTTTCTTTTTGACGTTTTCGTACTTCCCACTTGTTTCCCAAAGAAAATTCATGCTGGTGTTCCTTCAACGTTCAGGTATTTTGTTTTGTCTTGTCTTGATGCCATTTAGTTTTTCTTTTTGTTTTTATTTATTTTCATTATCCAGTTGATGTTCTTGTTGTTTTACACGGACCAAAAGTTATCTTATCTCTCTCGTCTTTCTTTAGCTAGTTTTTGATGGTGGGGCAAGTGGACGTGGGATGGATAACTATCCTGTTGATGTTAAAGTATGTAATGTAGTAAACTTGCAATTTATATCCTTTTTTGGGGCTTTCCCCTCGTTATTATCCTTGGAAAATTATATTCTTTTCTCGTTGCCCCCGATCTGTCTGTGTGGGTGTTCCAAAAAGAAAAAGTTTTTTAATTACTCCTTTTAAAAGTTGTAATAAATCTCGTGTATATAGAAGGAAGACGGAAGGAAGAGAAAAGATATCAAGCGGCGTTAGACGAACTCTTGTTTATGTAAAGGAGTTGTTTTAAATTAATTAAAATATTAATTGAATGTTGCTCTTATGTATACGCTACATGGCTACTAATTGAGATGTTTACTTGTAGTCAGGTCATTTTTTGGAAGAATATCTGGATGAGTTGCGGAACACCTTAAGCTTTTATGTCGATAAAGGATTACAAATGTTTCTCTGATTTTATCTGAACTTGGCATTCCTTTTCAAATTCTAATACGATTTAGTCATATACCTGCGATTTAAGTTAGCCCTCTGATGGCTTATAGGCCATACGATGTTTGAAAATGTAAGTGTGTAAAATCAGCCAGGACACCTTAGGAAAAACGTAACTTTTTTTTGGGTATTTGCTTACGTTGAAGGGTTTGCAAGATTCGGTCTGGTAGATGTTAACTTCGTTTCTACTTGTCGTTTATTAAAATTGGCGCCCAACGCGACAGCAGCTTTTCAAAGGCTGGTTATTGTACACATATACTTGGTATTGCCATTCATATCTTCTCAAACATTGAACATACACATTACACAAGCTGCATTGCACATACCCTAACATGGACATTCCATCAGATTCTGCGTTGGACTGAGGCTGAAGCGACTAGATCATTTTTATTGAAGGCACTGTAATACAATTCAAAGCTACTAAATCATTCTTTGGTTCAAAATCTGCCGTTAATTTTGCGCTCGAAGCTGTGTCGGCTCCTAAGTCTAAAACGACCAGACCCGGCTTCAAATAATATTTCCTCTTAAAAAGTCCTTCGGCGCTCCTGGTTTAAAACCCTCAGTAAAAATATCCAAAATGTACTCTTTTAAGACTGCTCTCAATGAAGAAATTTCCAACCGCATTTCTTGCCAGCGATTCAAGACAGTGTCATGTAGAATTTTTTTTGATCCTGTTTGCCCACTTTTAAATTGAATAGTTGCATTTTCTTGGTTCACATTCCTGAATCAAAGCTCTGGAAATAATTTGTGGCAAGGGATAATATTCTAAGATGCATTAAACAACTTTAGGACTGCTCTCAATGAAGAAATTTTCAGCCGCATTTCTTGCCAGCGATGCAAGACAGTGTCATGCAGAATTTTTTTTGACCCTGTTTGCCCACTTTTAAATTGAATAGTTGCATTTCCTTGGTTCACATTCCTGAATCAAAGCTCTGGAAATAATTTGTGGCAAGGGATACTATTCTAAGATGCAGATGGAATTTAATCAACATTTAACGAATGGTGCCAAACGCGGGATAGAAATTTAATAATCTTTTAATTTTCTACGAAAACGAGTGCTAAATTTCAATTTTCCCATACTTTTCTCCGTACTTTAGACGCTTATGACGTCCTTAAGTTAGTAGAACATCTTTGATCTCAGTTTCCCACCTATAGTAAGAACAAAATTGATTCAAATCTTCCGCCCAAAGCAAAAGAACAAAATTGATTCAAATCTGGCGCCCAAAGCAAAACGCAAACCTTTTTTGCTATCGAGAATGTTGGCACACAGTCATTCACCCTCATCTTGAAAAAAACTGTAGTGGAATTAACATCCTAGCCATATTTAAATATTGAGTTTGGAGAATTCCCGAAGGCCAGTCTCGCCTGTTTTTTCGATTTACTTGTGGTGGCGAAAAAATATGACAAATGAATCAAATATTATCCTGAGGGAAAAGAAAACGACTAAATTCAGCGTAAAAACAGTTTGCAACAGGCGCCCAACGTGCTCGCACACTTACTAAAACTGGTTCCACAACCTCTTGTTGGTCGGGGCACATCGGTCCTGGGCGTGTTTCCAATACCAAGGCTCTTCGCATTATCCTGCACTTAGTATGTCCGCCGAAGTCTTGATCTGCCCTGTCTGCGTTTTCCGCAAAAGTTTCGCTTAGTGCCTTTCCCGTTTGTTTGTATTCGAGCAATAAGTCCGACCCAGGACTAAAGTTGTAATTTGATTCGCTTAACTACATTTGCTTGGCCACATTCCTTATGAAAACAATATAAACTTTTCTCTGATAAAAATATTTAAGGACTGTCATTGCTTCGTTGGAAAATTAACAGCTAACTTCTACTTTCATTAGTAAGCCAGCTCACAATTGGCGCCCAACGCGGGAAGGTTATTACCGTCCTCATAGAAAAAATAATGCAACATAATGCACTAACGAATTAAAAAAAATTCTGCTTAGGTTCAAATGATAAAGCACAAGTGGCGCCCAACAAGGGGAAAAACTTCATTGTTAAAATAACATCAGTTTCGCTTTCTTTGAAACATTTTTGGTAGACAGTCAGTAATGCGCTGAGAAGTTAAAAAAATGGTTTCCAAGGTATAAGCAGTTTCGATGTTTAGCTTATATCGGATGATTGATTTCCAACTGCAACTCCGACTCTTTGATTTCCAACTGTAACTCCGGCTCGCTCTTTTAGTGAATCTGGACTGTCATTCCTGACCGCGACTTCAAACTCCAATTCTTAATTCTGATTTCGGAAACCAAAATATATATGTTCTTTCTATTTGTAAAATAATTTAAGGAAAACCAAAAAGCATTTGTATTTTATGTTTTTTATAAGACGAAAAATCAGGTCATGTCCCTTATATATGCAGGACATTGTGTTGGTTACGGGGTGTTGGTTCGGTAGAGAATAAAGGAGAAAGTAATGCTTAGGCACATTCAATGCCTATTAATACTCTATTTTTACTAAACGTATGAACTGACTCTATATGTGGCCTCTGTGGGGATCGAAATGATCGAAAGACGAAATGAGAGGCTCTTGACAAACGAGTTGATTCGAGGTAACACTTACGTCACGATGTCAGAGGCGTATAAACCATAAAAGTGCTTATAAATTAGCGATACACATTCTGTCGATGTTCCAGGAAAACAAAAGAGTTGACTACCATACTTTCCCCAACTTTATCGCTTATCCATATTTGAGAGTTTGAAGGAGGTTGGCGGATCGCCTGTACTCCTTACCTTGAAAGGAGTCTAATGGTACCTTCAGGTTTACTCCCATTGCAAATCTAGCTTCAAATATTGTCGAAGATTGTTGTTTTTTTTTTACAGACTCTAATCGGTCAATGTGCCTACCGATCTACAAGTATTATTATCTATAAATGTGTCAATCAGATTATCAAATCCACAAAAAATGTCCACAATAATCTACCCATTCATGCTGATTTTTCATGGAATCTGTTCTTTTTCTATTATCTATTTTATATGTATTATGTATAAGTATATTATAAATCCCTGAAGATGCATTTTAAAAAATGTTGCGAAATATCAGCATTGATCCAATATTCTTTAGACTATAAAGGAAATCTGAGATCTTGAGGTTGAATAAAAAGTCCACAAACTTTTATATAAGTAGTATACTAATACAAAGGTCTCTTGTGATTTGGTCGACCTGTTATAAAAGAAATGTCAAAAATGTTACTGACAAATGTCAGACGATTCTAAAACAAATATTTATTTATTAAATAAAAATTTATGGAAATGTATTTTCCATAAAATTTACAATTTTTGGTCTTTTCTTTAAAAGTATCTTTGATTAAAGTCGTGCACACTTCTTGTGCTCCTCGTCAAATTTTTTAAACTCTGAGTCCAAAACTCTTACTCCACAGTCATGGGTATAAGTGAAACTTGAAAATTGGCGCCCAACGTGGAAATTCAAATTCTTTGTTTGACTCGAAAACTCTTAGGCTGATGGCAGAGTGCGCGCTCAATGCGGAGCCGAGCCGAACGTATTTCATGCTTATATGAAATTTGGGGATGGCATATAGTGAACGCTGAAATCGGCGCTGAATCTGCACTGTTTTTGCTGTGTGTTTTTTATATTTTTTTATTTATGAACATTATTTTGTAGTTGATATTTGTATGTCATAATTTGGGTAAATTATTCAATCAGCTTTCAGCTCGGCTCGGCGCGCACTCTGCCATCCCGACGCCGATGTGTACTAATTTGTATGGACACAGTTTTAAGAATTTTAATCATCTTTTAGCTCCGCTCGGCTCAGCTCCGCTTTGAGCGCGCACTCTGCCATCAGCCTTACTCTACAGTCCTAAGTATGGTGCATATGTTATATTGAGTATATTATGATCTTCTGTTTCTAGTAAAAAATAATTGAAGACAGTTTATATTGCCTTGTGGAATAAAAAACTTATTTCGGTTTAGGTTTAACTAACATTTCAGAATTGGCGCCCAACGTGGGATGTCAATATTATAATTTTTATAGTTAAAATATATAGCAATTACAAATGTGTAGCTAAACCGAGCTATGTATTAAAATTCAATTTATAATTTTCTGCTAAGAGAAGTACAATTGCAAAGATTCCCTCTTCAAGTGGTCTGAGGTGTGGCCTCCGTTCTTCTGTCGCCATAACTGCGCCAGTAAAACATTTTCACCTTAAAATAATAATAATTAAATTTAAAATAAAATTATCCCAATTATCGCAATACATTCAACTCGCATTTCTCTCAAAGGAATTGCGATCCAAGCCATACCGACAACAATGGCTCATCAGCAGTACGACATTTGATGGCAGCAGCCGGTAGCAGAGACATGTGGATTGGATGGATAGCCCCAGCCAGAATGATGGCTACAAAATTTTAATTGAAAATTTACACACATTAATTTATATGAACCACAAAGTACACCCACACGCACACAGAGACAAGTGCATTTTCCAACCAAAAATCATTTCATTCAGCCGAGAAAAACCGAAACTAACTGCAATAAATATATTATATAGTACATATGTAGATCAATGTACATATATGTGTATATACGGGATAATGTGATGTGACCGTAGACTCGAAAAACGCAAAGTGATAGAGACATAGACAGCGACATGAACGAGCGACAGACTGACAGATGGATGAATGGATAAATGTACGGTCCCCCAAAACGACGTTGGTCGGCATGCAGGTCGAAAGACTTTGAAGTTATACCACTTTCAAGCTCAAAAACCAAATAGTTATCGAACATGGCATTATTTTATGCCGCAGAGACTCACTCGTGCACACACACTCAGACAAGAGGGTTTTTAGCATTGCGGGCTTTGCTCGACTACCATTACCAGCAGAGCCATCCTTCACCTTCTCTGCCTTCCTTACATGCATTTGCCACAGACCGAAAACAATGTCATCATAGAATATGCATAAAATTATGTCATTTTCTATGTGAAAAATGACCACATAAATAAATCAAATGGGGAGGACGGACGGACTGACGGACGATAAAATACACACAAACTCATAGCAAACAAATGTCGTTCGACATTTTCGGACGCAGACATAGAGCTACTACCCATATGCAACAATGTCTGTCCGTCTATCTGTCTGTGCTTTTTAAAATTGTGCATATGTGCACGGCAAAGTGTAGACGCGGCACAGTATGGCAAACGGAAACGGGAAGAAATGAAAACCGAGAGAACAAATTGTAGTAATTTTCATAATACTTCCGATTTACAGGAGACCTAAGGTTGAATTCGCCTAAGAGAAGGATAAAAAGTCTTAAAGTTATCTCAAAACAAATTTGAACCTTATGTGTACGACTATATTCAAAGAACCCAAGAACTGAATTTATTTTTGGCAATAGTATAATTGCTGCAATATTAATATTGTTGAAATGTAAGAATAGTATTATTGCCAAATTTAAAAATGAAAATATGGTTATAGCAACAATATAAATATGGTTGGTGCGACAAAACTATTGCGTTTTATGTTAACAATAATATGATTACGGCAATCATACTGTATGATTGTAATTTTCCTTTATTTAAATATGCTTTTAAGAACAAATGCTATTGGCAATAATAGTACTTTTTTTTATCGAAATTAAAATGTTTTAAACAAGCTGTTTTGGCGTTATTTAACTGAAATATTTTTAATAAAAACGCTTACGTTTATTTCAACTTATTTTTTCTAATGTGAAATAAATCACTCGTATTATTTTGAATTTAATGTATTTTTGAATAATTTTCATAATTCAAATCTATTGTTGCCAACTAAAACCAATTCTAATAAATAATATTGGGGATCAAATACATTGTCGACAACTTAAACAAATTCTAATAAATTATCATCATAATTATCATAGTATAATTGTGTGTGATCATACTATGGTTGTAAGGATCATAACATGGTTTCGTGTGAATCATACTATGGTTGTGAGGATCATACTATGGTTGTAAATGAAACATACTATGGTTGCGAGGTTCATACTATGGTTGTGGAGATCATAGTATGGTTGAGTGTGAATCATACTATGGTTGTGGGGATCACAGTATGGTTATTTGTGAATCATACTATTGTTGTGAGGATCATAGTACGGTTGTATTTGAATCATACTATTGTTGTGAGGATCATAATATTGTTGTACCACAACCATATACCCAACAATAGTATTATCCTCTTCGAATATTGTCACCACAACCATACTTTTTTTCTGCGTGTAAGCCATGTAAGAATTTCTCTGAGAAATACCAAAGCCGGTCTTCGACCGCATTAGGCTGTAGGTCCCGGTCACCCAGAGGGGACGAGTGGGGTCACCTGATTTCCCTTAGGTGATTCCTGCAAGATTAAATTACATCTAGAATCCTATATAACCTCTATGTTTGTGGGTAAACATGAAGCGAATTCTTGGTGTAGATATGGATGCTATCAGTTAGGCTGTGCGGAGCTCAAAACATGTGTTACAAGGTCGGATCAGAGACTCAAGTCTGGCGCCACGGGAGGCTAGGAGCCCCTAGAACTGTTGTTCAAGCCTGACCTGTTTGAGAACGGCCCTTTGGGGAGTTTCGTGGTGGCTTGGTGTGCCCCTAAATCACAGGTAAAGTGAATGCTTGCGGTGGTGTTGCGTAACAACCGGGTGCAACGACCCAAAGATTAGCAGAGGTTTTAGAGAGACCTCAACCCCTGATCCCAAAATTGGCTCCTCCAGTTTATCTGGAGGGCGTTGGTAGTAGCATTTCAGCTCACCCTAGTGCTATGGAGCACCGTGGTTAAGGCCGTAGGGGTAATAAGCACGTAAACTAACATTAATCTGTTAGTCCTGGTCAGTGAGTATACGAATTATATCGTGCACCGCTTACCGATTTAAGAGAAGTTCCCCGTTTGTTCCTTAATGGCATGTTTGAGGAATTAAGTAAGTTCTGTCTTAGCTACAAAAAGTGTCAAAATTACGAAATATTCTTCCCGGAATAACCCTACCGAACGATTTAATGATTCAGGCTAAAAATGAAATAATCTGGAAGCAAAAATATAGTAATTTGGTAAAAACAAGTTCATATTTTTCAAGTTACCATTATCCTATTCTTGTGATGAAAATATTTTCCATTTTATGTCGTCAAAGCTTTAATTATTCACCTACTCGAAGGACCATATTTTTTTGGCGATGCTGGGCTAACCTGTACATTCAATTCCAAGTGTTTTTTTAATCGTTACCTGATGCAATTGTTAACAAGATGCGATATCCAGGCATTCGAAACGGTAATGAGTTGCTATTGCCAGATACAGGAATGGTAATGTGATTTCATGACCAGGTAATGCATATTATTAAAAGCAAATGTGCAACATGTGATCCGGCATGTTTTGGAAAAAAGAGAAAATGTTAGAAGACCACGGATATAGTAAAGTGGGGAGCAATACTGTTTTATGACCCACAATGCTAGTAATTATTGTCTCAATAGTACCAGCGGTAATGGGTTAGCATTATTAGGTAATGCTAATGGTAATACTTTGCTAAAGTTTTACAAAGTTTTCAACCTAAAACCTAATCAGACTAGTATGTGTAGAAAAGAAGATGAAATCGGAATGCATCGGCTTCGATTTCCAGGTAAAAAATACGCCCAAGGAGACCTAGGTGTGGATGGGTGGGCTTGGTCGGGCAGTTAAAGGGGTAGAGCACATCATGTGGCGCCTCATGGCATGAGGGACAAAAGTCCAGAACGTTTTCCATCAATTTACGCCCATTACAAATAAAGGCGGTTGCATCATCCAGATCTGAAGCGCGTATTCCGAGGTATCATCTTCTCCTCTGGTGATATCTCCGGAGGATGTACTTCTAGCAGAACATTCACGCTGTTGCTGACGATGCGATTTTATCAGCGTGAATATCGTTGAAACTACTTGGTAGTTGAGATCTATAGGTTCTTTCTTTCTCTCTCTCTGTCTCTCTCTCTTTCTTGTAATGCTGGACCACTCTCGTTCATAAAGGAAATACCTGCTTTGCCTGTGTGGAAGTATTCTGTCCATAGGATGATGGTTAGGGTGACTAATGTAAAGATATCCAAGCAGATCCTGCTCAGCAAAAACAGACCATAAAAGTAAAAACTTTCCTAAAGTTGTGGACCGACTTGGACCGGATCCAATGCTTTTTACACAGGCTAGTCTTAGGGCGAATGGTCTTTTTTAAACGACTTTGGCAGAGCTTTGATTCTATTTTTTTTTACAAATTTTTTTTACCAACTTCAAAGAAAAAAAACATCTGGCGCTTAGTGGAGACGGACCAAACCTCTTGTTTATTACGAAATTGATAAAAATAACTTCCGACTATTTACATTTAATGTGACTCTTGGGAGGCACAAAACGCAATCGTAGCTTATGGAAGTAGATAGAAATCGATTCCTAGGCTACTACCTTCAAATTTTTTGCTAAGTGCTTAAACAAAAGGAAATTGTGCTTCTGTCCGGTAAGGACACTCGGCTCCTCATATAGATGGTCCTTAGATGACATGAGAATATTCTCAGGGCTGGTTTCAATTTTCTTCCACTGCAAAAATGTTCTTCAACGTTCGCTTTGTAAGAAGCCGACTAGGTTTCTCTATGAGCTTCCCAAGTACAGCCGGCGAGTGACCTTGGTCTTACTTTTTAGCACCTTGTTCTTATTTTTGAGAACCTTGTTCTTACTTTTCAGTACCTTGCTCTTACCTTTCAGTACCTTGTTCTTACTTTTCATTCCATCGGAGATAGCCGAGGCATTACATCGGCAATGTTGGACAATTATGAACACTTATTATTTTTTCTCGTGGAGTTTAAAAGTCCACATCTTTAAAATAGACTTGTAAAGGATATAAAGGGAAATATCCGCCAACGAGCAATCGTCTGAGAAAAGAAATAAAATTTATTTCTTCTCACTCGAAGGACCATATTTTGTAATTGGCTTCGCTCCACTGTGTGTGACATTCAAGTTGTCTGTGGTATTTACTTAAAGTTAGAGCAGAGCAAACAGGATATTTACCACTACATAGGCACGTTTTACAAAGGCACACACACATAGCAGGATATACCTACACTCAAACAAAAACGATTCCCAGTGCTGGACGTGTACTGAAGGATACATTAAAACATACTTTTCACATGTGTAATTTTCATACCTCTTCCTTCTTTTTGGTAGAACAAAAATTTATACGTTTTCCATCCATTCAAAGACTAGAGAAACAAAAAAAAAACACAGACAAAAGGCAAAAAAAAACGAAAAATATAAAGTGAGAAGATGGCAAGCAAACAAATAAAATAAACAAAACAGAGACGACAAAAAAGAACAAACTGAAAGCAGAAGCAATTTAAATTTAGAGCTTCAAATTGCATGAATATTTACATACAAATGATGTCCTTTCAATACGGGGTTTCTTATCGCAAGGCAGTGACTGAAAGTACAATTTTTTCGACACTTGTGTGAGACAAAAGGAAACAAAAAATATATGCAAATTCTAAAAACAAAAAAATAAAAATCATGAGTTTCTGTATTGATTTTCGCCCGCTGAAGGGGACCCGGCGTTCTATGGATATTTATCTGTTGTCTTTTCTTTTCTAGTTGTCCCTTTGAAGTGGAGATATAATAAAAAAGACAAGACAAATCAAAGCTGTGCTGTGTTGTAATACATCCTAGTGCCAGTTGTTTGGTTATTTAACATTGACTAACTCAATAAAACATCAATATTGTGTCATACACGCATCATCATCATCATCCTCTTCCTCGCCATGCTTGCCGTCAATATTCCTTGACATTCTTGTCATTGTCGTCATGAACTCGGAACTTTATGCAACAAACAGAAATCTCCGGTTACTTGAGGCCACACACATACAGTTACGCGAACACTTCCTTCCTCCTGGCGATGTGCGCTCAATCATCCGCACATCATCAGAGTTTTATTAAATTGTTGTAAATACAACATGTCCTTATGCTCCCCGTACAAGAATTCCCACTCTCTCTCACTGTCCTTCCTTGAGTATCGTCTTCCCTACTGGTATATATGTGCCTGTGTTGAGGCAATGTTTATATTTACTAGTGTTAGTGTTTTGTAAAAAAAAACATGCTTTAGCTATTAAACTACGCCGTAGTTTTCCCTACCACCCTTTTCGCCGTTTTCCTGCCACTGCTTTATCTCTCTCTCTCTCTTAGTCTACCCTTATGTTCTCCTCCATGTACACCAATCCTCATTTTGTTTTTGGTTTTTTTTGCTGTTACTTTCTAGCGTTTATTGTGTTGTTTTACGTTTTTCCTGCTTTCATTATTGTTTTACAATGTCTTGAAGTTTAGCTGGCTAAACAACTCCTCCTTTGAGGACCACCTTCGACCCACCATCTCTATGTTCATTTATCTCTCTATTTATCTGTCCATTCTTTACCGTCTCCTCCCACATTTGGCATTCATTCATCCATCCTTTCATCCCTGTATCCATCTATCCGCGCACCAAATGCTACAAATAGCGGATGTTAACTTAAGTGTAGACGGAAGTATGGAGCACCAAAGGATATAGGAAGGATATTGCATGTTGGTGTTGGCACATTTCTGCTCCTCTCTATCGACACTAAATTACTGTTAGGTTTATCCTTATTTTTTCATACGACGTTTGCAATAAATCATGGTTAACTGTTTGCGTATATCATTAGGAAACATTATTGATTGATTTACAATAAAACATAAAGGATCTACGATATAATTGGGATAAACAGTCCCAAGTTCTGCAAAGGATGTGACTAAAAGGGATGCAGAAGTATTGCAAGCCTCAATCGAACCTGATATACTCTCTGGCTGACTACAGTAATTGGCCTCGTTCTCCTTCTTTTGGTCAACGTTCTAGTTGTTCAGAAATTTAGGACCAGTGGATGACATGACCACACTTGAGGGAAAAATGTTTCAGGACCATAGAGAGTAGTATGAGATGTCTGATACTGCCGCGACTCTCTGACAATACAAATTGTAATGATATCTCAGGGTAATACAAAAGGTAATGAGATGTACTTATCGGGTAATGCAAAAATAATGATTAGTGCTTCCCCGAGCAAGTATTTTTATGAGCAGCAAGCTATTACTTTTGGTTTTTTAAAGAATGAAAAGGGCTATTGAGACGTTATAACCAGGTTATGCCAATCTAATGAAATGTCTTTACCTGGTAATGCAATTGGTAATAAGATGACATTACCAGGTAATCGAAATGGCAAAGAGATGTTATTACAACGTATTGCAAATAGTTTTAGTCGTCTGGATGTTTAGGAATAAAGGCTGTCTGTGGACACAACGTTTACTGACGATCAGGTTTTTATATTCGAGTGGGATCGCCTAAATAGGGCTTAATTAAAAGCTCATAAGACTCGGTTCGTCTGCTATAGTTTTTTTGGAGGGGACAATCGGAAACTCCTGAGGTACTGGAAACAAAAATAAAGTGTGATATCGTACCGTTCAATGACCACCTGGTGTAAATATCGGATTCGGTTCAACCGAATCTGAATTAAATTAAACTCACAAAAGAATCAGTAATGTCCGCGGCAGTGTCTTTCGATAGTGAGAATATATGACGATCGGACGCTCTTGGATTCCGGTTATAAGAATAAAATGTTATGACCGCTGTCATGACCGCGCACATACTTTAGATGTCAAAGTACCACTCACTATTCTAGATCTTTTAAAACTGTGACCTCAAACAATCAACACATTTGATCAATAAATATCGGATTTGGGTCAATCAAAGCAGAATTGAATTCGACGCTTATAAGACTCAGTACTGTCTGTTGTAGTGTTTTTCGATGGTAAAAATATATGACGATCCCACGCTCTTTGGTTTCGGTTATAAGAATAAAATGTGACGGCCGCTATTTGGCGCATATAATTCAGTCGAAAGAATAAACACATTTGATCGTAAAATCTGCACGACGTCTATTCAACTGAAGATGATAAACAGTTGATCTAGGGCTCCGATATCGGCCTTGGAGTTGTTTGATCGTATGCTTCGTGGTATGATTAATACCTAGTCTGTTAAACACGATAGTCAAACCTTGCGCACAGTATTAAAATCATTGGCAGAAATCAAGCACCGACAAAGCTAGGCAATTCTGGAAATGCAAAATCCTTTGCCAGAGTTCAAATGTGACCCCACTCCTCGCTAAGCCTGAGATGATTTCATAAAACGCTGGCCATTTAGTAAAACAAGTACTAGTAAAGCCTTCCTTCTTGAACCACTAGAACCCCATGCATTGCCGCCAGAGCTATTTGTACTTGTACCATCGGCACCGAGTGCTTTGCCAGAACTGTTTCATTTAAGAAACGTTAGCTACTTCTCAGCGGGAAGTTCACCGACTCCTTGAAACATTGTTGGGATATGGGAGCCGCAACACTGATCTATCGATACATTCATGGAGGTTCTCTTCTGAGATATGATATATCGTTTCTGAGATTAGAATATATACTCAAACCACCAGGTATTCTAGAGAATCCCATTCATCTGTTATCGCTTAACCAGTGAATTCTTTATAGAAATACTTCAGAATTTGCCAAGAATATTTCGTTCTGGAGCTGGTTTATCTGAAAGTGGAACAAACTAGAGGACTTTCCTTCCAGCTACAATATAACAGGGTGATTCATTCACGACTGGACAAATTTTACCAGCGTATGTATTTCTTGGCATATTTCATGAAAATATGTCCATCTACGACCATGCCTAAAAATGCAAGAGTACGAAATGGCAGCGGTTTGAAAATTTTCGGATTAGTGGTCGGAGGGTACTACGGTAAAATTGCTATTTGACTGAAATGCAAACATATTTTTGTGTTAATTTTCAAAAATAAATAAATGTGTGCTGTTGTTTCGCTTCAGAAAAAATTGCCGCTTCTGATAACATATTATTTTTCATATTTTAGAGTCGTTTTGTAGATTTCTAACATATTAATGGACCATATAGACGAAGCATACTTTCTTAACAGTTCATATAACAAATTTGTCACAGTTCGTCCTACTGGTCTAAATTAGTATTATAACTTGTACTTCTAATTAGTTCCGATTTCTTTTCCTTTTAGGAGCATATTTCATATTTGGCAGATTTTGTTGTAGTTTCTACCACCTCAAAGGACCATATTTACGAAACTCATTTGCAGATAATCCAATTATTTCGCTACAGTTCCTCCGGTGATCATCTGTCTCAAATAACTGATGTCTTGTCAAACTTCGTAAAATACAATCGCATCCCGATCAACAACGATTCCATCATAGTATGAGAGGCTTCTCAAAGGACCATATATGTACGAGTATACCTACTTTGCCAATTTTTTCTTCTTTAGAAATACCTTTTCTGTATCGAAATTGTTATGTATGTCAATTGCACTTTAGAGAGAACCCGCAAAATGAATGAAATTGCAAATTCTGCTGCTACATATCCAAGGACCGAATAAACATTTTGGAGTTTGTAGTTTTCTGACAACTCGAAGGACCATATTGATAAAGCAGACATTTTCAGCTCATACAGTTGTTTATTCACTGTCCCTCCTTCCTTGTTGTCAAACAATCCATTTTCAGAGAAAACTAATACATAAAAATTACACTTTTAGACCAGTTACGATATTATCACATTTAAGCGGACCATCTCGAAGGACCAATAACTTATGAATTGCTCTTTAGCAAAAAATACAACTCACTTTTGTTTACAAATGGTTCTTTAGAAAAAGCTCCCACAGTGAAATCGCACTTTTTGATCATGCTACGGCTTTGTTGTATTTCCAAGGCATCTCGAAGGACCAAATACATGCAGGTTACTTTAAGGTGTAATAAAATGCTCTTGAGCATAACTCATCCAAAATCATATTTCCGGTCCGAATGAATACCAACAAACGCAACCAACTTATCGCAATTGTAATCAGTAAAAATTTCTTCATACTTCCGAGCCATCTCGAAGGATCAAATTCGTGAAGTCCTATTGGTCTAAGAAAAGGTTTTTCAGCGGACTTATCCAATGAAATTCTATTTCTGGTCCGAATGGATTCTTTGTACAATTAATTTGCAATTTTAGATCTGTTATGATTTCTTTATATTCTCAAGAGGCGGCTGCATGTGTTAACAATCTCGAAGGACCAAATAAATGATGCAAACGAAGTGGCTTAATGAAAGCTCTTCATTAAGAACCCTACCATAAAAAATATTACTTTTATATTACAGAAATGACTACCTAAAATCAATCAGGGAAAGCTATGCCATTACAGGCCCATCTGATCTGATAGATCACGCTTCTCACTTCACAGTCACAACGATCATGTTGAGAGGTGGTAATTTGCTGCAGCTGTAGACCATTCCGAAGAGTCATATCCGAAGAGTAATATTAAAATCCAAATCGCTCAACTCGTATAACAATGTCTCAACTTAAAAATCCTGCGTTTTGACGTTACCCACTCCATATTATTTGGAAGTTGCGACATTTTGGGGGATTTGCTTTTAACTTTACTCTGATACAAAATCACAACCAATGACAATCAACTGTGTTGCCAGTTGCTGACCATCGCGAAGGACCAAAATTTCTATGCTAAATCGAAAATATTTCATGCCAAGTGCAAAGCAGAAAACCCAATACAATGAAGACTTCAGGTCAGATACGGTTTTTGGCTGTCTGATCAGAAATGAAATCGGAATCAAATGCAAGTTTTTTCCCTCGAAGGACCATAAATGCCAAACTTACTTCTTTCTCCTTTCACTTCACACACTCTGCCATATATCTACTCCTAAAATTACACAACGAGCATTTCAATCCTTTATTTTTGGATCAAATATCATACGTGTGTTGATTTTTTAATTATGAACGCTTAAAAGATTTTCTCTTCATTGTTTTTGTCACCATCAACCGAATAAATTTCTCCAGCGAGTAATGAGAACTTTTAGTAAACGTTGGTATCTTTCGTTTTTTTCTGAATTCCTCAGAAATATGCAAATGTCTTTATTAAGTGCAACAATTTATTTTTCTTTGACAAAAAAAAATATTTTCCCAATTCAAAGTTTGCCTGCCACAGACTAGACAAGTTTTCTCTCGTACAAATACAAGCAAAAACAAAAAATTATGGGAAATGACAGAAAGTATCCACAAAAATGCACTCAACAAAAAAGAGTACACACAGTAGGCGTCTGTCGGCCTCTGGAAATCTATAGAAAGCATCTCCCTGCTTTCCTCTCTATATTCACCATCCAACATCCTGGCCAACCATCATAGAATACCCAGCAAAACTTCTCATTGCCCAGTAATGTTATCTATGTAGTTGAACATAACGACTTAGTCATCATAGTGGAATGTTAGCCACTTTCTGAAAAACAAGTGCTGGGAATAACTGTTTAATGCCGGTTCCAAACAGCTAATGCGAATACTATAGCACCTCTTTACAAAGCTTAGAGATTTATCACTTATAAAGTGGCTGTCATTTACGAGGTGGCAAACCCGCTGCTAAAAAATTGTTTAGATTTTCTTACCTGAATTGAACCTGGGACAGTTGTGAACACTGGCCATCACAACACGGCAACTCAGTAAGGTGATGCTAATTTTATTTCTAATATGTTTGATTTGGCAACAAGCGTGTATTACTGCCACTTAAGAAACACTGTTTAGTTTGCTGGTAATGCAAATGGTAATGAGCTTTTATGCACATGTAATGCAATGTGTAAGCAGCTTACCATCACAACACTGAGATCCACAGTATGCTGATGCTAATATTATTTCTAATATATGTGCTTTGGCAGCTATCATGCTCTACTACCCCACAAGAAATACTGTTTTCTTTTCAAGTAATGCAAACGGTAATGAGCTTTTATGTCCAAGTAATGCAAAGTGTAAGCAGCTGACAATACCAAGTAACTTTATAATGATTTTGTATATTTTCGCTATATTTTGAGACAAGCGTTTCCTAAATATTTTAAATAAACGCCAATGGTAAGAAGTCATCATTACCAAATTCTTTTGATGATATTACCAAATAATATGTTATGTAAGCAAAAAAGTCGATTTTGTAATGCATATGGAAAAGTTTGTACCCGGCAATATCAACTAACAATGCAATTCTTCGGCCTCAGGCTGTCATCCCGGCACACAGTTGACGCTTCAACAACAACACAATGCGAAAGCAATAAAGTCGATGGTCCACCAATGGTAAGAAGGAAAGAGCGATGAAGAGTAGTGGAATTGAACGGAAAACTTACTGCTTAACTATAACTACCCCACAATAACCTATATTTTGTTTTCAAGTAATGCGAACGGTAATGAGCTTTTATGTGCAAGTAATGCAATGTGTAAGCAGCTGACATTACAAAGTAATTTTGTAATGTTGTTGTATATTCCAAGTGTTTTCTAAATATTTTAAATTAACGCCAATGGTAACAGCTTATCATTACCTAATTCTTTTGATGATATTACCAAATAATGCATTATGTAAGCAAACAAGACGATTTTGTAATGCATAAGGAAAAGTCTTTACTGGGCAATAACAACTAACAATGCAACAGAACTTTTGACACAATGCGAAAGCAAAAAAAAAGAAAATGAAAATAAAATTCGATGGTGCACCCAGGGGTAGAAAGAAAAGAGCGTTGCAGGGTATTGGAATGGAAGGGAAAACTTTAGGCAAAAGTGTTGACATTTTTAAGTATTCAAATGCGACATGTTCTGAGAACAGAAATAAAGCACTTGTGCGCTTACATACACAGTGAACAAACAGCCAGGACTAGAGCAACTACAACAACAACAGCAAGTGCTGCTGCTGCTGCGCCACTCTGTGTACTGGCAGCAGTGCGTCGTTGTTCTTATTGCCTTTAGGTTGGTGTTTATTAAAACTAAGTAACACCCCCTTGGTAAACGGATACACTTTGCTGCCCCTTTTTCCACTCCCCCTGTATCTTTTTTCTTTTTAGTCAACCACTATCCTTCTGCACTTCCTTTTTCTAATTCGTCTGCCTCGGTCTTCACACCTCTTCATTTTGTTGGATTTTTGTATGCCACTACAGACTAACACACTCTCACACAATGAGAATAAAGTCAAGGCAACAACCTTAGAATAGGGTACATATCGTAGTATATTCCCTAGCGCTTTTGCAGGAGTTTTTTTGTGTGTGTCTGTCTTAGGGGCGTGTGGGTGGTGTGTAAGTGAGCCTGTGATTGCCGAGTAAATTGTGGGAAATGCGGTACCTAGTTTGGCGTGAAACATAGAAAAACAAAATTGTGCCAACTCTGGCTCGCCCTCCTCATATACAAGAAAGTGAGCCAGTCAGGCAGTCAGTCAGCCAGCAAGCGAGCCAGCCAGCCTGCCTGCTAGCTCCTCAAAAGTGAGCAACAGTTAATTATTTATAAATGCGACATGTTTGCTTAAGGTGTCAACTTTTTAACTCAACCAAGAACGCCGCATAGAAACATATACGAACGCATAAATACAGGGTGATCCAAAAAAACTGTTTTTTGGAATAACCTTAAAATAAAAAAGAAACTCCGGTTCAAAATTTTCGACCAATCACTGAATACACCAAATTAATATCTACTTTCGTTTATCGATTTCTTGCAGATACCTAATGTTAATATCCTTTTATACCATGCACCACCCGGTGGAACCGGGTATTTTAAGTTAGTTTCATGGCAAATTTTTTTAACTATCGAAAATTTTTGAAGTATGCCCACTTTAAGTATGCTAACCACGTTTTATAGCCCCAAAATAAAGGTACCTTCCAAGTTTATACACAAGCGCTCTAGAACAGCCATTTTAATTCCGATTTCGATTAAATCCAGACCATAAAGGCTCATTTTTTATAGGTCCCATACAATTTGTTTAGGGACCCAAACAACGGCTTCCAATATACATATGGGTACCAAATAACTATAAAATGTTCTTACGAAGCCAATAATAAAATAATTTTCGCATTTTAAGTGACAGTTCTTAGGGTCGAAAATTTGGCCCATTGAACTATGGACATGGGTACCTAGAAACAATGAAATTTTCTCATAAAATCAAATATGACACTATTTTTCAATCTGGGTAAATTTAGAGCCCGGGTAAATGGGTCAAAAATCTATTTTCGGTTGGGATTTCTGAACATCAGGTGTCGGACGCGCCCTAATTTAGCTTTTTTAATAGTTTTAGATATTCTTGTGTAATAGCAGCTTTATATAGAGTGGTCCAATAAAAACGCACGATGTTAATGGTAAATACGAGATTGCTATATATATTTCTGGCCTAGACAATACTGAGTGTTGCCTGGCGCCATATGACAATTCCATTGAAAAGTTTGACATTTTTTAGCTTAAACGTACTCAGAACGTTTTGGCATACGACCATCATTCGTGTTGTTTACAATGACTTGAAAAAAACAATTTGGCAAAAAAATGGAATTAACTCGTGAACAGTTTCGTGCGATCATTTTTCACAACTTTCGACGTGGATTATCACGACAAGAGTGCATCGGTAAACTTAAATCTTTGTATGGCGATGAAGCACCATTTAATGAATTCAATCGTGGCCGACGCTCGCTTAAAGACGGAAGTTCGTCCAGAAACGGCCGTTGTGCCAGAAAAAATTCATGCCGCGCATGAACTGATAATGCAAGATCGTCATGTGACATACCGTGAGATAAAGGCATCCTTGGGCATTTCTTCCACCAGCATACATTCGATATTGCATGAACACCTGGACTTAAAAAACGTTTGTTCCCGTTGGATCCTGGACAATTTCACAATCGCTCAAAAAAAGCCTCGTGTCGATTGGTGCAAAGAAATTTTGAAAAAATACGATCGCGGAGCTTCAAAAGACGTTTATAAGATCGTCATAGGTGACGAATCATGCATCTATGAGCCCGAAACAAAACTGCAATCTTCCGTGTGGGTCTTCGAAGACGAGCCAAATCCAACGAATGTTGTTCGAGGAAGAAGCACTTTGAAGCAAATGGTCGCCTGTTTCTTCGGCAAAACTGGTCATGTGACGACTGTTCCGCTTGAGCAACGTAGGACGGTCAATACTGAGTGGTACACCACAATTTGTTTGCCTGAAATCTTCGGAAAAATTCGAAAAACGAACAAGAGAAGACGAATCATTGTGCACCATGACAATGCGAGCTCTCACACATCGGCTCAAACCAGCACCTTTTTGACCGGCAAAAGTGTCGAAGTGATGGGTCATCCGCCGTACAGTCCTGACCTGGCACCCAATGACTTCTTTTTATTCCCGGACATCAAGAAAAAAAAACGTGGTCAACGATTTTCGTCGGCAGAAGATGCTGTTGACGTGTTCAAAAACCATGTTTTGGAGGTGTCTTAATTAGATTGGAAAAAGTGCTTCAACAATTGGTTTGAGCGCATGCAAAAGTGTATAAATCATGCTGAAGAATACTTTGAAAAACAATAAAACCATTTTTGACGACAAATATTCGCATTTTCATTACTAGGCCAGAAATTTATATAGAAGCCCTCGTAAAAAAAAATTCCGAGTATTATCTTAATATTTTATATTGTGATAGAAGCATCGCTGACAATTATGGGTACAACAAAATATCGGGCATTTTTTTCCATTGCGATTGCACTTGTCCATTTGAGTTATTTTATCGATTTTTTTTTAATCTGGCGTGAACTTCTTCAGCGACTTCAATTTGAGTAGATCGATTTTCATCAAAGATCTAGTTGTCATACATTTTTTCTAAATATTAATTTTTAGCTTTAAATATTACGTTTTAAAGTTATCGGAGAAGTGAGTACCGCCATTGCTAGAGGTAATATAGGCTCTTTTAGACTCTTCAGTCTTATTTGGGCCACCCTGTAAATACGCTAAGGCGACTTTTTTGTTTGTTTTTTACTTTTTCTTAAGCATTTGTATTTGGTGTTACGTAAAACAAAAGACTTCTCGATAGGATTGGCCTTAAAAACACAAGATTAAGATTCTTCAGTCTTATTTAGCCCACCCTGTAAATACGCAAAGGCTACTTTTTTTTTGTGATTTTTGTTTATTTTTACTTTTTTCTTAAGCATTTGTATTTGATGTTACATTAAACATGCACGCATAACTTAAGACTTCTCGACTGGATTGGCCTAAAAAACTTTAGATGCGGCCTAGTCGAAATTAACGACGTTTTTTCTTTTGGGTTTTGAGAACTAGTTATATAACTAGTTGGTCTCAGTGTACTAGATACGTATGGTATGCTGGAACTAGTGCAGTAGCTGGTAGATGGTAATGCTTCGTGTGTGACTGTTGTGTGTTCAAGTTATAGTATCTAATGTTAGAAAGCTACCTTTTGGGCTACCCTGTACAGTCATCAGACACTCTTCGCCGTAGTTCACCCACACACCGTCACCTCGATAGTGTGCACATAGTAGGGAACAAAAACTATTATTGCACTTTTGTGTGCGTTTATGTGTAAAAAAATCCACCATGCAAAAGGAGGTGGGAGGAGTGGCCTTCTGTGGAGAAGGATTCCCTCCTCCTCGTAGGTTTATGTTATGCCAAGGAAAGGACACCGAGAAGGACATTGTTTATAAAATACTCGTAGCATTATAAAAATAAGAAAAACAAAAATGTTGTTGCTTGTCAGGATGGGGGAAATATTAAAGGAAATTAAGGCTTGTAAAAGGAAGTCGGGGTTAGTTACGACAACAACGGTTAAGTTCTATGCCTGTCGTCGGTTTGAATGAATTCAAACGTAACCAAAGGGGGACGGACAATGGCGGAGAATGTTTGCTATAAGATTAGCTGTGGGCACACTATCTAGACGACAATGACGACGGCAATGTGTCGCCTTTAACAGGTTGCCTAAGGGCAGCGGGGTTAATTTCAAATTGAAAATAGGTCAAAAAACGATGTATGGCATGGCATGGTCTATTGAAGACAATAAATGTTTGTTGTGTAGTAACGAGTTTCTTATGAAAAACGGAAAACGATTTACAAAAAAAAACAAAAAAAAAACAGAAAAATACAATAGATGGAGGCAGAGACCATTTATAGGGAAGGCGACCTATGTTTGTTTGGAGGAGTAATATTATGTGTTCAAACCTTAGATGTCCCTATGTCTTATAAACCAACTTACTCTTCGTTTGCAAAAAAAACAGTAGCTGATTTCTTTTTGGAGAAATCCGAAATTTACTTAGGTAAACTGCACCGTAAACAACCGTAGTGTTGCCCGGTCCAAAAACAAGCTAAGAACAGATTAAATTTTAAAGAGACGGTTCCACTTTGTAAAGATTACATATTATTTGGGAACAGAAGAACCAACCCTCATCGAGTGCTGCTGTCTCTGCAGAGATGGGTTTTCAGATTTAAGAAGGCGGCCACATGGACCGGCTGTGTTCAGGAGGACCTGGTCCAGTTTTGTGAACTTGGCTCGGCATCTGAACAGGGTTTTTTTGTTTTTAAATGGAAGGTTTGGCTCGTCCATCATTTCTGGAAAATTCTGAACAGGTGTAGTGTGTTGTTGTGGCAGCTACAATATTTCATAACGCTAATCTTCTTCGGGATTCGTTAATTCTGCTGCGTCGTCTAGCTGCAGGGTGGGTCCATAGTGACCTGGGAAATAGAGGCGTGAGCTTAGCTGAGCAAGTGAATAGGTGCAGCGTATCATGTGTTCTGTTTGATTGTTTCAATTCGGGACCGGTACGAATGAGACGGCTGACCACCATCCAGACCTAAAATGTGCCAGCACTACACAGGTCTTCCTGGCAATACTTCTCTCCGTGTAGTAGGGGGTAGTGCTTCGGGGACAGCATCCGGTGCGAATTTCTCGCCGTGCAAGCGGTCAGTAAATGCTGTCTAAGACCGACTTGTAGGCTCTTTGATCTAGCGGTTCTCTTTAATACCGCTGGATCTCCCTTTCCAAGTCTATGATATCTCTCCTGACATGTCTTAGTGGAGGCTGCATTTCCGTCAGGTGGCGACTGGTACACGGATATTTTTCTATCTCGGCAGCCCCAAGATCTGACATTTAATGTATTAATCACTAGGTTCAAGCTCAAGCGAAATAGATCTATATTGCAGGAAGTTGTGTAGATTAAAATCAATGCCCAACCTCTATTCCTAGAACGATCCAAGCGGAGCAGGTTGTATCCATCACAACTTTGAGGGCAGTTACTGTTGTAGAGCTCCGCTTTCTGGATTGCGGCTACTTCAATGTTGAGGCGGCTCTTGTCTTGTTTCCAACTCCATGTTTATAAAATATTTATGTTGCCAGGCCTTGCTACAGCAATATGAGGCGTAACCTGCTAACGTTGCAGCTGTTGTTGGTGTGCATTGCCGATTTGCTGCAGGGGGAGACCCGTGTTGCTGAAGACGATAACGAAAATGATGACGACAGCGTCGACTGTGATGACGAGACCTCATTACTTTGCAGGTTTGCACGACAGGAAGCAACGTAGCTGGTTGTATACTACTTTAGCGTGTCGAGGCCAGAACAAGGCTAGTTATGCATCCAGTTGTTACATTTGCTACACTGCCCAGATTTAAGGCGACTGTGTAAGCACACCAGCCATTCTGGGATCACAACCATTGACCGGAGTCTTCTTCTATCCCAACATAGACCAGTATAATACGGAGCAGGGTCTAAGGACAGTCTTGCTACCACGTTTAAAAAATTAAAGAATACGTGTGTCGTGTGGTCCCATGTGGTCTGCGGGACCACACAGTGTTTGACACTGTTTCCAAGTGGGCCCCTGTGTGAATTGAGGCGACCAGACCAGCCAGATCTTAGTTGAGCCAGTACTACTCTAGTTGGTCGGGGTAGTCGGAATAGTTTGTCCTCTTGCGACTTCTCTGGCAGAAGACCTCCTAGCATGGCATTTACTTTTAAGTGATTGACTGCTTCTACGATTGTATCGCAGTAAAAGGGCCAATAGCCCCTTTGATCTAAAGATTATCGCTAGAAGCGTTGGGCTGATCTCTCTATTTCTAGATCATGAAGATTTTTCCGAGTTGGAGGATGCCTATACTCAAGGTAGTTTTTTCGATAATACCTTCTGCAATACCGTAGAAGTTTCTACTTCGACAGCCTAGAAGTATCAAAGTATGGACAATATATTCGTTTACGCATGTACACGCAGAGAAAAAATATGGTGACTATATGGACACGGCAACAATAATAAGTTCTCCGCAATAAAAGTATGTTTGCCGCAACCATAGTATTGTTTATTGAGTTTAATTTTGACAAAAGTATGATTGCGGCAATATTAATATTGTTGAAAATTAAAATATGGTTGTAGTATCAATATAAATATGGTTGATGCGACAAACTTATTGCTTTTTGTTAACAATAATATGATTATGGCAATCATATTGTATTATTAAAATTTTTCTTCATTTGAATATGCTTTTTAGAACAATGCTATTGTTACGGATCTAATGCAATAATAATCGTAGTAATCTTAGGTTTAACTAAAATATTTCAATAAAAACGCTTACATTTTTTAATTTGTTTTTCTACTGTAAAATAAATCCCTTCTATTATTTTGAATTTAATGTATTTTTTAAATAATTTTCATAGTTCAAATCTATTGCTGACAACTAATCCCAATTGTAATAAGTAATTTTGGGGATCAGCATAATTGTGTGTGATCATACTATGGTTGTAGGGATCATAACATGGTTGCGTGTGAGTCAAACTATGGTTGTGAGGATCATACTATGGCTGTATGTGGAACATATATGGTTGCGAGGATCATAATATGGTTGTGGAGATCATAGTATGGTTGAGTGTGAATCATACTATGGTTATGGGGATCATAGTATGGTTATGTGTGAATCATACTATTGTTGTGAGGATCATATTATGGTAGTGAGAATCATAGTATGGTTGTATTTGAATCTAACTATTGTTGTGAGAATCATAATATTGTCAAGCCACAACCATATACCCAACAATAGTATGATGCTCTTTGAATATTGCTATCCCAACCGTACTTTTTTTCTACGTGTAGGTGATCTTCTAAGGACATAAGTTGCATTTCTTAGAACAGCATTATAAAAAGTCTGAATATTTCCCCACGGCGTTTCGCTTACAACCGGTGTCCACACTACCTCTGCTTAGTTCACCACCAACCGACCGACCTATCGCTTTTTATGAAATCATTCAGGTTTCTTTGTCAGCGTCCCACGCTCTCTCAGGTACTAAGGGACCTTGTGCCTACTTATCTTAGTTAGTAGTGACTTATTGATTAAGTAAATGTGCCGTGTCATGAGGGCTTTGTAGACAGGAAGGGCACTTGTTTGTGGTCGTAGGGTGATCTGATTAGAAGGACAATTAAATAATTGTACCGTGTCATGAGGCTTTGTAAACCGGAAGGGCACTTTTTTAAAGTGCCGGCAACAATGCGTTCTCTATATGAATTGAGAATGTTGCTAAAGCCGGCTCTTAGTAGTGCCAGGTTTAAACGGATTTGCCTATGAAGTAGCCGGTCATTTTTTGATATTTTAGGATAATATTGGATCAGGACTTTGTTGCATATGTAGCCGTATATTGATCCGGATGGGTTGTCTATAGTAATTGAGAACGTTGATCAAGCCGGCTCTCAATTGTGCCAGAAATAAACGGATATGTCTAGGAAGTAGCCGTTCATATTTTGAAGTATTCGGATAATATTGGTTCAGGACTTTGCATCTATAGCAGCTTATGGCTCCGGAGACACAAATAATACATGGATGGAATGACGTCTTGGATGTCCTCACTTAGCACCTAAAGTCATTTAGTATGAGTCGAGGAGGTGGATATGCCATCAGATCTGATGTTTGTTATTATTTGACTGGGGACAAGCTAATAGAAATTGTATAGTCAGCAACACATTTTGTTGTCTGACCGACAGCATCTTCGTCTCCTCGTTTGGAGTAGCATTTGTTCTCGCTTTCACTTTCTTGTCGATGTAGTTCGATACTACGATTAAATTTGTACAATATCTGCGTAGTTTCACGCAGAAAAAAAGTATGGTTGGGGTGACAATATTCGAAGAGGATCATACTATTGTTGGGTATATGGTTGTGACACAACAATATTATGATCCTCACAACAATAGTATGATTCACACATAACCATACTATGATCCCCACAACCATAGTATGATTCACATGCAACCATACTATGATTCACACAACCATAGTATGATCCTCACAACCATAGTATGTTCCTCATACAACCATAGTATGATCCTCACAACCATAGTATGAATTACACGCAACCATACTATGATCCCCACAACCATAGTATGATTCACACTCAACCATACTATGATCCCCAAAATTATTGATTAGGATTGGTTATTGTTGTTATTCAAAAATAAAGGTTTTTATTAAATTGTTTTTATTAAATTAAATTGCATTACTATTAGTTCATAGCCAGATTTGATGCCATGTTTTTATTAAACATTCCATTCAAGAAACAAAAATATATATTCCAACGGTCAAAAATACTTTAAGTTGCCAGCAGGGGTGAATTCTACTTCACCATCCGTAGAAACCAAGTAACGAATGTGATTAAACCATGATCAATGGTTATATACTTAAG
Source organism: Hydrotaea diabolus (assembly GCA_963513945.1). NCBI lineage: Eukaryota > Metazoa > Arthropoda > Insecta > Diptera > Muscidae > Hydrotaea > Hydrotaea diabolus. The sequence continues at coordinate 45,180,365 of OY740717.1, read as the reverse complement.
TGCAGGCAGATTTTAAATAAACGAGAACCAGTCGTTATTAGAGTATTTCACCGAACAAAGTAAACACAATAAAAATCCCTCGAACTACCTTCCGATTGTTGCTGTCTTTTTTAATGGACAGCAACCATTCACTGTATCGTGTGTATGTGTTTTTTTTGTATATCAAAAAAACATACGCACACACATACATGTGTGCTCTACAAAACCTGTTTTGTTATGTTCATAGTCACAACCATACTGTATGATTGCCGTAATCATATTTTTGTTAACGTAAATTTTAAACAACAATACTTTTGTTGCACCAACCATGTTTATATGGTCATTTCTAAATTTGGCAATAATACTATTGTTACATTTCAACAATAGCAATATTGTCGCAATCATACTATTGTCAAAATGAAATTCAAAAAACAATACTATGGTTGCGACGAACATGCTTTTATTGGAGAGAACATATTATTGTTGCGGTGACCATAGTGTAACCATATCTTTTCTCTGCGTGTTGTGGCTTTAGATCCAAAAGAGTGTTGTCAAGCTTAAACTTGTTCATTGTATTTCCACAGTGCGTATAATTGTTAAGCCACTGTAGCCGTGATAACGTCTAACCTCAGGGCGACATTCGGATGCATATTTAGAAATCATTTAGGACTTCAGGTATTTTTTTTTATAATTTCCACATGCAATGATGCATAGTGAAATTTCCACATGCAATGATCCATCTGAAATGTAAGAAGTGAACAATCTATCATTACTATATGGACACTCGTTACACGATGTTTATTTCTTATATTTTTTTTGTTCCATTACTTATAATAAGTGATTCCACTTCTGATGACACGAAAGCACAAGACTTTAAGTGTGTTGAAACCTCCCACTTCTGTTCATAAGCATGGTCACGATGAGTTAAATTGATAACAAGGTCAAAATATACCTGAAACCTTTTCATATATGTTAACTTTTTCCTATTTTTGTGTGATTATTAAAAGATCCCACTTCTGAATATGGTTACTAAAAATCATAACTTGTTTCAGAAAAACCAGCTCTTTTATTATATGTTTTGTGGCGGTTGTTGGGATATCCCACTTCTGTACACGTGAACGACATGTTAGCGCAATGGAGAAATCCGCTGCATACTCCCACTTCTGATCATAGACATTGTCACTTCGCATAACAACACGAAACAATTATTCCAACCTTATATTCGAAGCTCTATTTTGATATTTTGTTCATTGCACTTAAAGGGAACCCACTTCTGACCAAGTTAAGGGCATGGAAGTGCAATATTGAAACCCTGCTTTAGTCTTCCACTTTTAATCATGTCATGGTCACTAGAATCAGAGCACTTGTAACACATGTAAGCGCAATATAAGAACCCTGCTTTACCCTCCCACTCCTACTCACTTAGAATCCAAACATGATTGGAGTAAAAACAAACATATTTTAAAATTCTTCCCAACACGTAAAAGACACGTAAGCCCAAATATTTAAACCCTGATCCCACTTCTGATCATGTACATGGGCACCTAGAAGGTGTGATTTAAAGAGCTCTTATTATTTTTTTTTTGGTGGTGCTTGTCTGGAGATCCCACTTCTGATCACGTTAAAGACAATGTTATAAGCTTGTACTTATCAAAAATGGCAATGGTCACTTAGAATTAAAACATGGTTAAAATTTACCCAGCCAGAAATAATTAGCTCTTTTAACATATTTTTAATGATAGTTGTTTGGGGGGATCTCACTTCCGAATACATGAAAACATGTAAGCTCAAAAAACCCAGCTCTACGCTCCCACTTTTGATTATGTACGATTCTTCTGACCACGTTAAGGACATGCATGCACAATATTTAAACCCTGCTTTAGTCTTTTAATTCTAATCACGTCATTGTCACTTAGAAACAAAACATGGTAAAAGTAAAAACAACCGTATTATGAAGTTCTTCCCAACTTTCTGACAAATGAAAGACACGTTAGCAAAATATTTAAAGCCTGCTTTACACCTACACTTCTGATCATGTACTTGGCCACTAGGAATCATATACTGATAAAAAAATTAACCTTATATTGTAAACTCTTTTGTTCTTTTTTTTTGGTAGTGGTTGTTTGGAGATCCCACTTCTGAACACGTTAGAGACATGTCAGCGCAATGGAGGAAATCCGCTGCCCATTTCCACTTCTGATTATATATGTATATAGCCATGGCCACTTCAAATCACAACATGGAATGATCAATTCAACCTTATATTATTAGAAGCTTTGGTTTTATATTTGTTCATTGTATTTTAAAGTGAACCCACTTCTGAACATGTTAAGGACATGTAGGCACAATATTGAATCCCTTCTTTACCCTCCAAGTTCTAATAATGGTCACCTAGAAACAAAACATAGAAAAGTAAAAACAATCGTATTTAAACGAAAGTAAATGTTTTCGCACTGAAAGAACGTCAGTCGGACAGTCTGTCAATATGGTAAAAATTGTTTCAGTGAGTCCTCATTCTTCGACTTAATACTTCGCATAGGCAAAATCGAGCAATGTTTCGTACTCATCATTTTATTATTTAACGATCTATATGAGTAGAGACCTTGTAGGCAGCCCACATATATGGTACCGAGTAGCTGTCCTACTCTAACGGCGAAACGTGCGCCTACCAGCCGGTTATGTGTTTGCTTTAACATCGCTGACTTACTTTTCCTTCCCCATATGTCAAACAACAACAAACCTGATCTAATTACCTTGTGGAGTAATTCACTCTTTCAAAAATAATAACAACAAATGATCATAGCAAAACAAAAATCCCGGTGAATAATATTCTGAAGTTCTTCCCATCATTCCAACACGTGAGCCAAATATTTAAACCTTTTATGACATTTTTTATAAAAGCTGATTGGGGGATCTCACATCCGAACACGTTAAGACATGTAAGCTCAATATTAAAACCCAGCTCTAAGCTCCCACTTCTGATCATATACCGGGTCACCAAGAATCATAACATGGTTTTAATGAACTCTACCATATTTTGAAGCTCTTTTATCATAATTTTACAATGTTTTTACGCAAATTTACGCACAAGACATGGACACCCCCACTTCTGATCGTGTACATGATATGACCATAATTGCAAAGTTTATTAAATCTCTTATGTATTTTTACCGTATGATTGTAAGAAGATTTCACTTCTGAACCCCCACTTCTGGTTTTATACTGAAAAGAGCAATAAAATACAAGACCGCGTTTTTTTTGATGTGGTTGCTAGGTGATTCCGCTTCTGAACACGCAAAAGACATGCACACCCCCACTTCTGAGCATGTACATGATATGACTTAAATTGGTCGAAATAATCTCAAACCATTTTTAAAATCTATTATAGCATTTTTACCGTATGATTGTAAGAAGATTTCACTTCTGAACCCCCACTTCTGATTATAAGTATATACCGCGAATAGCAATAAAGCACAAGAGAGCGTTTTATGAAGCTCTTATCATACTTTTTCGGCGATTGCGCTTCTGAAAACGCGAAAGACACTTTTGAACATGTGCATGATAATGGTCGCTAAGAAACATAACTTGGTTAAAATAATCTCAAACCATTTATTTAAATCTCTTTTATAATACTTTTACCGTGTGATTGTAAGGGTATTCCACTTCTGAACCCCCACTTCTGATTATATACCGAGAATAGCAGCAAAACACAAGACCGCGTTCTGTGAAGCACAGTTGCATTGCAATTATTTGTTCTTTGCCAGGCAAATGGTATTATTACGACTATTGCTGACAATTTCTCTTATTTGTTTAACTTGTTTCAACGGCTTATCCACACCCGTAACAGTTTCTAATGGTTTTAAAGTCTTGTCCACCGTTTGGCATGCATACTGTCATACAGCCTTTTTAGACATTGTGACATGTGACTTTAAGTAAATTAACTTTAATACATGTCATATCGCATTCAATCGTCTTAGTACACAAAGTCTCATTGATATTCTTTTAGTTTAGTGTCACTGCCTTGTAGTTTCCTAGAAAAACATTTATGAAAATTTAATAGCAATTTCCATGAACATGTTACTAGTAATTTATGAAATTACAAAAAGTTCGAACCATTTGCTTCAAGTGTTTTCTGTTGTATTTACTTTCTTCATATAGCTCGTTTTTTTTCGAAGCCTTTTGACACAAATCAATCACATTTCAAATGTCTTTCGCAAAGGTCCTCAAGAACAATTCTTCATATCAACCGAACAGAACCCTGCAAGCCATCATGTTTCTTTGGCACAAAGTCCTTCGGCTCGTTTATTTCTTTTTATTCTTTTTCTTCATTCCTTATGCTATAAATGTTATGATGTAAATATTTTATGAAATATGGGGGAAAACGAATGAGAAGGAAATAAGGAACGAGTATTAGAAATGCAAAAATTGCAACAAATATTATGGCGAGGAGCCACGCTTCACACACTCACCGAAGTGGGAATATGGATCATGAATGTTTTATGTGAATACAAAAAAAGAGGAAGAACATTTACTAAAAACGACACGTTTGAAATGAAATGTCAAAAAATTACGAGGGCTTAGAAGGATGGCGAGTTACGAACATTTCAATCGAATTTTTCATACCCTACCCTACGCATTAAACGACATTACATTCTGATGTACTTTATGCCCTATTTTATGGGTACATGTGGCCTCTAGTTGGTCCAAAAGGAAATTTTCGGAAATTTTCGAAACATAAAAATTGTTGGTTATAGGAGTTCCCAAAGAGATGCCTCCTCCTTTTCCTCAAATTGCTCACTTGGTGCGGCTTACCTTAAATTTCATCCTACTTCTTTATTGACGAATTTAGTATTACTTAAACACACAATTGTCTCTAGTTCGCGAAATAATTAGAAAATAAAAAAAGAAAACGACTTGTGGTGTTATGAAATTTAAAAAAAAAACATTTCAGTTTTATGAGATTCTGTTTTCGTGAATATGTAACTCTTAAATAATTAACCAAAACTTTGTTAAACTACAGTTGTTAATGCGGTTTTTTATTTGTATTAAATACTAGAAATCAAATAAGAAAACTATTTTTATTTTTGTAAAAAAATCATAGAATTCCCAAAAAGGCACCAAGAATTCTCTTTCCCCTGATATTTTTTTTTTTACTAATTTTTCTGTAATTTTCACAATTATAACCTTACGTTCTACTGTTAATTACAAATTGTTAAGAGGAAACATTAAAAAAAACATTCGAATAAATAATTCCTGAATTCCTAAAATTGAATCAATAATTCCCTTAGTTGGATTTTTTTTTAAAATGTCGACATTTGTCAGTGCGATTTTTTATTCATAGTACTTAAACTAATACTAATAAAAAGTGTTGTTTTTTTGAAATCCCAGAATTCCCAATATAAAATCAAGATTTCCCTTAATTGGGTATTTTTTATTTTTCTTATTTTGCTGTAAATTCACAATTATAGCCATACATTCTACTGTTAATTACAAATTGTTAAGAAAAAACATTTAAAAAACATTTCGAAAAATAATCCCTGAAATTAATAATTCCCAAAATTGGGTTTTTTTTTTTAATAATTTTGACATTTGTCAGTTGGACTTTTTATTCGTACTAAATACTAGAAAAATAATACTAATAAAAAAATTTAGTTTTTCTGAAAACTCAGAATCCCTAATATAAAATCAAGATTTCCCTCAATGGGGTATTTTTTATATTACTTATTTTGCTGTTATTTTCACAATTAAAGCCTTACGTTGTATTGTTGATTAAAACTTATCAGGAGAATAAATTAAAAAAAAACACTTGGAAAAATAATCAATGAATTCCTAAAATTGACCTTTTTTCAATCCCAGAATTCCTGAAATGTAAGCAACATTTCCGCCATTGGGTATTAATTATTTTACTAATTTTGCTGTAATTTTCACAATTATAGCCTTACGTTGTATTGTTGATTAAAAATTGTTAAGAGAATAAATAAAAAAAAACTCTTGAAAAAAAAATCCATGAATTTCTAAAATTGGATTGACAATTTTCTTAATTGGGTGTCAAATGCAATATCCGTTAAACAGTAGGTCCCTGTCGATAAGTTTAAGAAGAAGTTCCCCTTCTTTGTTTCTTAAAGTATGTCTGTTGACACTGCTATCGTAATTCTCGACCCTACCCACGCATGCCACAGAATTATAACCCAAACAACCTACCGCACTTTACACTCCATAAAGTGTGGCTTTGAAAGGTGGTATGCATTTGTTAAAGTTTTACTTTGAGCCGCCAACAAGCAGAGCAACAAAACTGAGCGAAAATATATATAAATTACACATAACGATACTACTGCCACAAACACATACATATCAAACACATACACTCATACCTGTCCATTTGCAAACACCCAGTAAACCAAATTTGCCGACAATGTTTGATATCAGACAATTCTGAACAATATCTGAACTCTATCGAGAATTCTTACCGAAATCGTTACAAATTCTGTTCGATTTGTCTGAGGATTTTTTATTTATTATGTTAAGAAATATCTAAACGAATTCGGCCCGAATTCTGTTGGACTTTTCTGATGGATTTTTATTAAATTTTTGTTCAAACTTCTCTTATCGAACTCGCAACGAATTCTGAACTATTTATCTGAGGTAGTCTATTCGTTTAAACTTTTTGTTATTTGCTTCATATTTTACAGTTGTTGTTCTTGTGTTCAGACACGTCGGAACTAATTCTGAACGAATTCTTAACTGTTTGTCTGAGGTATTTTTATATTTCAAATTCAAATTCTGAACGTTTGGTTAGCTTAGCCATGCGAGGGATTTTTATTGTGTTCGGAGGAAAACTCTACTGACGGCAGTTCTCGTTAAATGCAAAACTGGTTGCCCTTAAGTGTATAGCCACTAAACAAAGTTACAGCTCAAATATTGCTTGCGAAACTGCAGACACCCCTGCTTGTAACTAAAAGTCTTTCCGAACGCTTTTTGAAAATGTTTTACAACTTTTTTTTTGTAGAACAAAAATATTTTCTTCTTTTTGATTGTTTACATTCAGAATTTACAATGACATAAGCTGAGAATTCGTTCAGAATTCGGTTCGTAATGACGGTAAAAACATCAGAATTTAATAAGACTTAATGCCAGAATTCTGACCGAAATTGTTCAGAATTAGTTCAGAGTTCGATACGACAAATCGAAATTTTCTTTCGAATTTCCCAAGACTACAGTTCAGAATTCGGTCAGAAATCGGTTCGAAATGTCTGCAAAAACATCAGAATTCTCTCAGAAAAGTTGTTCAGAATTCGTGTCAACCCTCTTATATGTTTTTCGTTACGAACTCGCTAGGAATTCTGATCCGAAATCGGAACATTTTGCCGATTGTCGTACAGAATTCTGACCGAATTCTGAATGTTTGGTTTGCTGGGCACATTCATGAGCAAATAGCATAAAGAACACGCACACACACACACACCAATGCTGAGACGACATTCACAAAAGGAACGAACAACTTTCCTTCCTGCTAGCACTAGAGCTGCTCTAAAATACAATAACAACATTAACACATGGGGTAGCTTTAGATACTAGGACATCAACGTCATGATGTATCCGGAAATCTACATATCTCAGAGGAAGAGAGGGAGGGAGAAAGTTTGCACACACTCTCATACAGGAGATGTTTATATTTGTGGGCCTACTTGGGCCCTCCTTGACGGCCGTGAAGGATGATGTGTTGTTGAGCGAGGTATGAGGATTAGGTGTGAGTGTGTGTGTGTCTTTCTGTGTGTATAAGTAAAATATACGAGTGAATCGGTGAGTTTTGGTCCCCGTGAGCCTCGTGTCTCTGTGTTAATATGCTCAAGAAGAGAAAACTATACAAGTTTGAGTTGTGTCGGTTGTAAATATGTATGTACGTGTGCATACATTCATACTCATACAGATCACATACAAATATACATTGCATACTAGTACATCCTTATATATGTATATATATATTTTTATTAAATTACGTGTTTGCCATAACTTTGTTATAGTTATAATACATACTATACTTCTCTCCTTTTCTGTACATTAGAGTGTATCGACGTAAGATAGCTCAAAAAAGGTGAACAAGTTTTATTTGATTTTCATCAAATACGATAAACTATAGAAAATGGACGAAGTGCTTCTTGTTTGTAATAACGTATAAAAACATCAGTTCAGTAACAGACAAATTCTTGGTTTATTTTTCCACATTCGTTTCTACACAAACACAATAGCGCAAAAAAGTCAAAATTAAAACACAGCAAACACTAAATTTACACACTTATAAACATTAACTCAATTAAACATTTTGTAAAATAAAAAAAAAATATTTTGAGTACTTAGCAATAAATTTTCCTGCCACCAAATTTTCTTTATAATAAAACTACTTTTTCTATTTTGTTTTGTTCCATTCATCGTGGGTCATTCACAATTGCTATTTTTCTATAATATTTGGGGTTGCTTCTCCATACGCTGAAAAAATTAATGGCGGTCGGTCATACATTTAACCCCTCTAGGTGCGAAAAATTCAATTTTTTGTAGTGGAGCCCCCTTGGGGGTTGAAGATGGGGGTATTTGTTTGAAAAAAATATTGGGAGGGAAAAATTATTGGGGGTCGGTCAAACATTTGACCCCAATAGGTGCGACTCCTAGGTAGTTGCGGGGCTTTTTGTGAATATTTTCCCTCATCCCACGACCTCGATGAGATGTCACTTGCCCCCATCCCACCTCCCCCATTTGTTGGCTCATTAGTTTGTTTTCCAAACCCCACAAAATAAGGGGGTGAGCCGTATAAAAATCGAAAACTCGTGCACTTTCCCACCCTAGTGACCATATAGTTACCATATCATTCTCTGCGTGCATGTGTGCTACTTATCTTGTGATTTTCAATTTATCTTAAAAGTTCATTTTGTCCATCTGCTATAGTATATCGACTTCGGCGCTTTCTGCTTGCATAAGTCCCACGACATAAAGTCGATAGTTTTCGTCAGCACTATCGATAGTATCGTAAAATTTGTTTAACAAAAATATGAATGATTGCATTTTTATGCAACATTTAGAAAAACGGGTAATAAATCAAAATCAAATTCGGTCGTACAGGCCGACTATAAGTTACCCTACTCTGTTATTTAGAAGAATCCGCTCCTCTATAAAAGTTTGAGTAAGTTTGGACACAATATCGGAAGGGTTCTTTGTGGGAGGCAATTCCAAACCATGAACCTACAATGTCCAGTTTCACCAGATTTCATTTTTTTTCAAGACCCACCGGTCTAAATACTTAGTAGGGGCATAAATACTGTTACAACATTGAACACACCCATTTCAATAGTAGAACAGAACATACCCCGTTAATGTCATATGGGTTTTGAAAGCTAATCTCAATATCGTTAGTCTGTGACGGGATTTTAAAAGTTTTTCAACTTTCATCATGGAGTGGTCAGATAATGAGAAGCGTATCGCTGTGATGGCGCTTTTCAAGTGTGAAATGAAAAAAAAAACGATATTTTCAAAACGCTCCGGCCACTAGGGATTAGCCGCATGTTCGTCTACCGATGCATAAAACTGTTTGAGGAGACTGGAGATGTAAAAGACCGCCACCGATGGGCACGCCCACGCTCTGTTCGAACACCGCATGTCACCAAAGCCGTTAATAAAGAATTCACAGAAATCCGCTCCGAAAACAGAAAATCATGGCCCGTGAGATGAATATCACGCAAAAGTTCAGAAGTTGAATCATTAAAAAATACTTGGGGATTTCAAACGACGTACCGGACATATATTGACTGCAGCTTTAAAACAAATTGGATTGAAAATGCAAACGTCTTTTGGTGAAGCACGCTGATGACTTGCACAGAAAAATTTTGTTCACCGATGAAAAAATGTTTACCGTTGAGGAAAAATTTAACAAGCAAAATGATAGACTGTATGCACGGTCACCTAAGGGTCTGAACTGATCCCAAGGGTGGAAAAGGGTCGTCACCCAGCTTCAGTCATGGTTTGGTGGTCTCTTACGATGGGGTCACTGACCTGCATTTCTGCGAACAGAAGTCAAAACATCGGCCAAAGTTTACCAAGAAACCGTTTTGGAAGCTGTTGTGAAGCATCTTAACAATTTCCTAATCCAAAACCAGCCATGGACTTTCCAGCAGGATTCTGCGCCGGCCCATAAGGCTAAAACGTCCCAGGCCTGGCTTCGAAACAATTTGCCAGCGTTCATTTCCTCTGAAGAATGTCCCTCAGTCAGTCCAGATTTGAACCCATTGGATTACAAATTGTGGACGGTTTTAGAGGACAAGGTTTGTCACAAAAGATACCCCAACATTGGATCTCTTAACACTGCTTTGGTTCGAGTTGTGGCCAATTTTCGAATGGACAAGGTTCGTGCAGCTATTGACGATTGGCCAGTGCGACTTAAGGCTTGTGTAAAGGCAAAAGGCGGACATTTCGAATAAGTAGATTCTTTTTGGATACAATATACATCAATAAATATATTAAAAAATATTTGGTCCAAAAACATTCAGTACTTTTTATTTTACAGCATAAAACGTGTGTAACAGTATTTATGTCTCTACTAAGTGAAGCTTAATTAGATTAAAAAATAATGGAATTTAAATGCCCACTGTTCGTTGATGCACGTGCAGCATCTTACCAAAAAGTTGTTCATTACTGCTTGGAGAGTTGAGACAGGAATAGTCGCAATTGTTTTTCGAATGGATTGGCTTATTTCATTCAAATTTGTTAGTTTTGCTTTGTAGACTTCGTGTTTGCAACCACAATAAAAAGTCAGGTGCAGTAAGGTCAGGCAAGGTGCAGTAAGGGAGGCCAACGTAATGTGGAGTTCCTGGATATCAGCTAATTGGGAAAATTTCGTCACAATTTTGTCATAACAGTCGGGCTAGGTGAGGAGATGCACCGTCTTGCTGAAACCAGACAGTTGAAAGAAATTCTCATTCGGCGTAATTCTGTATAGAAAAACTCTCTCAACATGCTCATGTAACGGTCTCCAGTAACCGTAACGGTGTGGCCGTTTTCTTCGAAAACGTAGGCCCCGACAATGCAGCGTGATAAATCTGCACACCACACTGTGACACAAATTAAATGCATTTCCGTCTCATGGAGTATCTGTGGGTTAGAAGCACTCCATATTCGACAATTTTGTTTGTTTATATTGCCGTTTAAATCGAAATGGGCCTCGTCAGACATGTAAAGACAGTTTAACATGTTTCCGTTTTCTTCCACCATTTAATGCATCTTCTGGCGAAATTCCAAGCGAATCGGGAAGTCAGCTGCGCTCAGTTTGCTGATCATTTGAATTTTATGTGGGAATAAGTCCAAATCTGTGCATAATTGACTGCAATACTCATTTGAGCATGTTTATACTCATTTGAGCATATCAGGCTTCTTCTCAAAACTCTTGAATTGTTTTGTAGGGCAGCTGCTACAGCAGCGATTGTTTTCTCCGTCCAAACTGAAGGGTTTCGATGGTTAGGTCTTCTGTTGACTGTCCCATTCTTGTTAACAAGTCTCATTGTGGTCCATCTTCTCGGAGGATTACCACCAAACGTGCGCTTATACTGTCTTTGAACCGAAACTACGGACTCCAGTGAGTGATAGCGCCGGGCATTCCAAATCCTTGTTTTCCAAATCGCAGTTATCCATTTTTGTTAAATTAAAAATCAATCTACAAAATAAAAAAAATGAACCAGATTCATTAAATAGAAAAAAAGTTATTGCATTTTTTTGGTAGCTTTTGGCTTTCATCAGCCACCCTGTAGTTGAAATCGCGTTTTTTTTTCCAAAATCGCTACTTTTGCAAAGCAGTAAAACCACAAGTTGTGGAAAACCCCCTAAGTTGCCATCACTGCAAATGTTAGTTCCTATTGCATAAATGTTGAATAGAAACATGGTCTCAAATCTGAGGATCGTACTATGATTGTGGGAATCACAATATGCTTGTGAGAATCATAAAATGGTTCTGGTCGTAGGTATTAAAATATTGTTCTGTACGAATCACAATATGGTTGTAGGAATAATTATATTGCTGTGTGAATCATAATATGTTTGTCGGAATTATAAAAAGGTTGTGTGAATTATAATATGGTTGTGGGTTTAATAGTCTTGTTATGTGTGAATTATTATAGGGTTGTGCGAATCATACTTTGGTTGTTGGAATCATATTTTATTTGTTGCAATTATAATATTGCTTTGTGTGAACCCTATTGCGGTTGCGCGAATCATAATATCATTGTGGAAGTCATGTTATGCTGATAACGAATAACATTTTTTTGTGGGAATCATAATATGCCTGTGAGGAAGCATATATTGGTAATGGGTGTGCTTTAATTGACCAGCTAACAATTTTGCTAGTTTACTGACATCTGCCGCTACTAAATTTGGAAGTTTCTTAATTTGGCAACACTGTAGCATACCTGTTAAATCGCTTATTGTAAACAAGACAGAGAGGCATAGAAATGTTAAACTATAACTAAGCTATTTAGTTTTTTTTCAAGGGGTGGCAACGCTGTCTACAGACATCTACACTTTACTACGCTGTACGACTCTTAGCTGCAGAAATAAGCGGAAAATAAAAATACTGATCAATAAGCGAGAAAGAAAAACATCTTATACAAATAAAACATAAGCGGATTTATATTATGGTTACTAAAACCATACTATGATAAAAATAAATTCACAACAATAGCTACATAGTAGGGACATAAATACTGTTACACGCGTTTTATGCTGTAAAATAAAAAAGTACTGAATGTTTTTGGACCAAATATTTTTTAATATATTTATGGATGTGTGTTGTATCCAAAAAGAATCTACATATTCAAATGTCCGCCTTTTGCCTTTACACAAGCCTTAAGTCGCACTGGCCAATCGTCAATAGCTGCACGAACCTCGTCCATTGGAAAATGGTCACAGCTCGAACTAAATCAGTCTTAAGAGATCCAATCCAGGGTATCTTTTGTGACAAACCTTGTCCTCTAAAACCGTCCACAAATTGTAATCCAATGGGTTCAAATCTGAACTGCCTGAGGGTCATTATTCAGAGGAAAGGAACGCTGGCACATTGTTTCGAAGCCAGGCCTGGGATGTTTAAGCCTTATGGGCCGGCGCAGAATCCTGCTGGAAAGTCCATGGCTGATTTTGGAACAGGGAATTGTTAAGAGGCTTCACAACAGCTTCCAAAACGGTTTCTTGGTAAACTTTGGCCGATGTTTTGAGTCCTTGTTTGCAGAAATGCAGGTCAGTGACCCCATCGTAAGAGACACCCCACCAAACCATGACTGAAGCTGGGTGATGACCCTTTTCCACACTTGGGATCAATTCAGATGCTTCCTTAGATGACCGCGCATACTCTCTATCATTTTGCTTGTTAAATTTTTCCTGAACGGTAAACATTTTTTCATCGGTGAACAAAATTTTTCTGTGCAAGTTATTAGCGTGCTTCACCAAAAGACGTTTGCATTTTTCAATCCTATTTTTTTTCAAGCTGCAATCAATAAATGTCCGGTACGTCGTTTGAAAGCCCCAAGTCTTTTTTAATGATCCAACTCATGGACTTTTGCGTGATATTCATCTCACAGGCCATGATTTTCTGTTTTCGAAGCGGATTTCTGTGAATTCTTGATTTAACGGCTTTGATGACATGCGGTGTTTGAACAGAGCGTGGGCGCCCGACCGGTGGCGGTCTTTTAAATCTCCAGTCTCCTTAAACAGTTTTATGCATCGGTAGACGAACATGCGGCTAATCCCTAGTGGCCGGAGCGTTTTGAAAGTATCGTTTTTTTCATTTCACACTGGAAAAGCGCTATTGCAGCGATACGGTTCTCATTATCTGACCACTCCATGATAAAATCTGAAACAATTTTAAAATCCAGTTACAGACTAACGCTATTGAGGTAAGCTTTCAAAATCCATGTGACATTAACGGGGTATGTTCAGTTCTACTACTAAGTATAATGCCCTTCGAACACTATCACCCCAACCATATTGCTTTTCTTTGTACAACTTGGCGCTCTAATGCTCGACTGTGACGTGGGCTCGCCATACTACTGAAACTAAAGATTGTTTGGGTTTTCAATTCCTGTCCAAAAAAACTAATTTATCATGCCTTTGTAGCGCTCACCGTTAATGGAATTTAATGATGCTAACGCTTTTAAATCCATCCGCTTTTTCACTTGCTGAGGATGCATTAGCTTCTCAATGACCACGGTGAGGTCATTGAGCCCCCAATATGCGGCAGTTTTAATAGTTGCAAATGAAACGGCGCTTTGTTAGAACAAAATAATCTTCTAGTTAAATCTTTGAGTCAATTGCATCTTGTAGGCGAATACTTAATTCGAGGCCTTTGTGCAAAAATTGCCCAAGGGAAATGTTAAGTAATTGAGATCTATGGCAAGTCGATGCTCCAGCACTGATTCAACACGGGCAGCCACAAAAGCTTCAGTGCCATACTTCGACGGGGACCGTGAATGTTGTCCACAGCAGGGTACCTTTGCAACCTCTTTTGTGCGCCACTCCAATGTACATGTGCTAGATTTCTAACGAAACTACATGTGTGTGCTTGGCATCTGCCATGTGTCATGTTCCTGTGTGTGCATGTGTGTATCAAGTGGAAACGGAAAAAGGTTACTATCATCTCTCACTTATAATACGAATTTTTCTTTCTTTTTTGACATCACATCAGGACACACTCGTACAGAAAAACCAAACAATTCGTTGGAGTTAAGTTTGAGTTTTCACAGAAATGTTCCTTCAACTTTTGGTTAACAATGTTTTTTTCCTGTCTTTCTATATTTTGTTGTATTCTCTTCTCCTTATCCTTTACTTCTTTGTTTTTATTTTGTTTAGTTTGCCAAATGTGAAGTGCAGTGAAAAGTTTCAATGGTTCCATTTCAATTTAAATGGAATTATTTGTTTCTAATATTTTGTGCAAACATACCAAGTATACGTACAACACAGCTAGTTTTGAGGGAGGATTCTTGTTTTGTGTGGAGCGGCGCGGCAAGGTGATAAGAGAAAAGCCGCAAAAGAAAACGAAGAAATTTGAAACAGTTTGCGACTTTTTGGAGGGAGGTAAATTCTTTTCAATTGCGTTTCTCTTTTTAATTCATAATACAATGGGGAATGTTCTTCGAACTTCTATAATATTCGAGAAAGCTGAATTTTTGGTAGCTTTAGCAAGTCAATAAATGTTTATTTCAAAATAAATTGAATATTGGCAAAAAATAAAAACTTGTCGAAACCTTACCAACAAAACTGTTTCAAAGAATAAGAGCAAGTCTAAAAGATTTATATTTTTCAAGGGTTTCAAATTACAGAAGACTCGTCAAGTCGGAATGAAATTCAAAGAAACAGAATATTAAATGTCCATATTAGAGCTGTGAGACCGTAAATCGGCATGAACGGTCATACGAGTTCTATTCCAAACCATATCAGAAATTGTTCTTATTTGCCAGATTTGATAGGTTACAGGGTGATTTAAAACAATTTGGCTTTGTCCATAAATATCTAAAAGCATGTTCAAAGTCGTGAAGAAAACAGTTCTCAAAATAAATGTGAGGCGTCGATCCTAGTGACATTGAAGTCGCACATAAGTTACTGATTACACCTCCTCAGCTTACAGCATTCGATCCGCTATTTTTGCGCTGTATACTGTGCCTACACACAGTCTCCTATAATGACTTGGGTTAGCATCCTATGTCTCGTTTTGCCAGAATCCAGCAGGGATCTAGATTATTTTGGGCGCTTTTTTGTCCAAAAAGATATCAAGTTATCTTGCAGGTTTTGTATAAATCACCCAAGTGTAAAATATTCCAAAATATTCGCCTAATTGTCAGTACAATTAAGCAATTTTTAAAAGGCAGAGTCGCCGAGTTTAACGTGATTATCGCCACGGCAGCTTGAACTACGGTGTGTCATCAAACTGGGGCCGTTACAATGCGACGGCCAGCGCCCATTGGATTGATTCCGCCTGTACCAATTCGAAGCATGACAGCTAACTTCCCTCTGGGTTAGGGAATCTGAAGATTCCCTTTTACGTAGGCTTCCTTTCCTTATTCCCTTATGTCGCTGTGACCCGGACCGTAAAAAGCAGCCGGATTTAATTGTAGTTCAGTGCGCTCTAGCTTTAAGGGCCCCGGACAGTCCGCTTGATTTTTATGCTCGAAGGTGTTAAAAACTTGCCCGAAATAGGATTGACTGTCAAGGCTATTGCAAATAATTCAGCCTAAAACAATTTTATTTGAATTGTTGAGCGGTTCGTAAGATCTCATACTTTTCTAAGATGTACGTTTCAGGCCCGTTCTTAACTTATCGTTATGTACTCTAAACCTTTTCTCAAAGTTTTAATTACATAAGTTGGACATCCCACCTACCGTCTGTGGGATTGATTATTGTGTTTTGATATAAGCATGACCATATCGGGGTATGGATGAACTCTTACTATGAAATTATTCGTCACGGTTGGTAAAAGGTTGCCCCTGCAGCCTTATTAGTTTTAAGATGGTCGTTCTTAAAACTAGCTTGTGTAATCAGCATTATACTTCGTTATTTACTTAAGTATAATTGGTACTGGATCGTTTTCTACAGCAGAACCTTTGTTATTTATTTGGTTAAAAATGTACTCTCTCTCCATGTAGTCATTACACATTTTTCGTTTTTGTCACCAGATCTTCATTACATAAATACTTCTCTGCAGGAGTTTATATCATTACTCGAGCACTCGTCCTTATGTTTGACATTTTTATAAAATTTTAGGAAATCATTTATACTATCTAATTGAGCTACATCTCTGTTTATACCTTTCGATGATAACGTCTTCATGTAACTTTTGTTACTACGCTGGGTGTTCTTGTGTTATGGGCAGCATTATTTGTGTCTATAGTTTTTTTTTAAACTTTTGTAGCTATGCCCTGCTGTATTGCGTAATAGGCAGCATAACGGATTTTAACTTTGGATGCCACTCTTGTAGCTCCGCTCTGCAGCATTGTGTCATGGGCAGCATTCTCTTTGCTTTTGTATCCTTTTTACAGTTGTCGTAACATCAATGCCGTGGGAATTGTATTCGATAGTTTACTTTTTCTTTGCCTTCTATAAATATTGAGTAGAAAACACTTTGTTTCCCCTGTGCTCTTATATAATCGGGAAAAGTTGTTTTGTGGCGATAGAGAGGGGGAGAACTCACTGTCTGTCTGTTGGGTGCGCCACTCTAAGCTTTGTCTGTTCTATGCCCGGACTAGCTTAATTCTGCTGATTGTCTTCATTCCTACTAGCTAATGATGTAAATCTAAGTTGGTACCTCATCAGGGTCGTATTTTTCTATATCTCATACAGCATTCGTTGCTACGCCTTGCGGTGTTGCGTTATGGGCAGCATTCTTTGCTGTCGAAGCTTTTTTTATAGCTACACCCTGCAGAGTTGAGTCTTACGTAGCATTCCCTTTGCTTTTGCAGCCTTTTTACGCACCTCGTCGTAAGCCGGATACAGTGGGGATCAGTATTCGGAAGTCTAATAATTATTTTTCAATACTGACACTGAAAAGGAAACCTGTTTATATGTTTTAGTGTGATCTTATATAATCAGAAGAAGGTGTATTTTTCCGATAGATTGGTAGACAACTCACTAGCTTTTTGTGGTATCCAAGTCGTCCGTCAAATCGTCCGAATCGCATCTTCCGTATTCTTTTCTTATGTAAATCTTGTTGCTATGCCTTGCAGCATTGCGTTATGGGCAGCGCTATTTGCTTGTGTAATCATTGTCGTATTGTGAATTCCGTAGGGGCGGTGTTCGGTAGTCAGCTTGTTCTTACCTGCCACCGGATCGTACTTTTCGTTCTCTTTCCTTATGTACCTCTTGTTGCTATGTCCTGAAGCGTTGCGTTATTAACAGCAGTATATGCTTGTGAAACCGTCGTCATCCTGTGGATTCCGTGAGAGTGGTCTTTTGTAGTCAGCTTGTTCTTACCTACCACCGCGATCTAATAATATCAAGAGGAGCTTTTCCTTTATAAGCAATAACGATAGATAGGTGAACTTATTGGCTTCAGATATTTGCCTTCGCTTCGACTCCGCATCTTAGTTGAGTCTTGGGATTGTCCGGAACGTACCTTTCGATGTCTCTTCCAAGTAGTTCTTGTAAGTACGTCTTGCATTATTGCGTTATGGGCAGGATTCATTGCTTCTATAGCTTTTTTACACTCAAGTAACAGCGCCCTGCAGCGTAACGTTAAGAAAGCATTATTTTCTGATGTTTTTTTTTCATTCTTTTTTGTGAAAACTTGATTTTTATCAGAAAGACTATATTTTGATGGAAAGGTGCATGACTGCCATGCCAGTAAACCCAGGTTCAACCCCTTTTAAGAACATCTTACATATTTTCAGCAGCAGGTTTTTACCTTGTAAATGCCTTTAGGAGTAAGAGATTTATCTCTAAACACGTAAAAAACTTCTCTATAAAAATGCACTATCCGTTTGAAGCGGGTGTTTAAAAGTAGGTCCTGGTCAGTGAGTGTTATGATAGAGCAAAGCTCACTGATTTGAGAGATGTTCCGCCTTGTTTTTTAATGGAATGTTGTGAAACTTTAGTGTATACTTTTAAACAATTGCTAAAAAAAAGGTTGGAAGTCATTTGCCATGTGTTGTGAAAGCAGCATCGCGATAAATGGGTTTTCTATAGTTTAGTTATTCTTTACCTGCGCATATGCGAAGTCGATCTTTATCTGTACTCTAACATGTACATAGTTTGGAGCTTGTCTTTATTCTGTGTGGCACTTCAGATCAACTGGATCGTTCCTTTTAATATACCTCGGCCTGCAGTGTTGCGTTATGGGCAGCATGTTTAAGGTCTGCAACATATTTACACTCGTCGTCTTACCATGGATTCCTGGGAAGCGATATTCTATATTATATTTTTTAATATCAATTATAGTTTCCATATTCTCAATCGGGAGAAAGTAAATAAAAGCGAAATCGCTCTCTGTCTGTAGTGCAAGCAGCTTCGCGTTCCCTAGCTTTCTCCATATTTTTCCTTAAATAGCTTAAGATAATGATCCACCGCTAAGTCTAGCTAATGATCCATATCTATGACGGCACCTCATACCGTCTGGAGCGTACCTTTCGATACCAAAGTAGCTCCTGCTGCTACTCCCTGCTGTGTTGCGTTATGGGCAGCATTCGTTGCTTCTGCAGCTAACTTAAACTCTTGTGATTAAGCTCTGAGGCGTTGCGTTTCAAGCGGCATTCACTTGGTTAAAAAGCTTTTTTACGCTCATCGTTGTACCATTGCATGGAAGCGGTGTTTGGTAGCGTACTTTTTCTTTACCTGCTGCTTATATTTAGTAGGAAATACGTTTGTTTTCACTGACTCGGCAGAAGTTTTTTTATGACACTTTCGATAGTTCGATCATTGTCTGTCTGCTGCGTAGGTCTTCACATCGTTAGGATTTTTGTGCCATCCTTGCATTGCTTTAATCTGGTGCTTTTCTTTGCTACTTCTAGATAATGATCGAAATCTTAATTGAATCCTCGGATTAGTCAAATATCTTATACACTGGAATCATATCTTCTCTTTTTTGCCTTGGCAAACAATATTACTTTTTTGTGGGGAATTTAGTTTTGGTCAATGCTGTAGTTTTCAACCGAGGGCCGAAAAATGCTTTCCCTACCTAATTTGGCAATAAAATTCCCAATAAAAGTTCTTATACTTATATTATGACTGGAGCATCTAAGATCTGCCTGTTATATGGGCCCGTAAAATCTTTCTTTGCAATCATCGTGTTTATAGATTAGACTGTTGTTAAAATATCTACACCTGATGCGGCTTGTGATCAGTCGTTTATCACCTGTTGCAAATCCAGTTATTTAATTAATCATTAAATCTATTCTCTTATCCAAATTGTGTGTGTACCAGTTTAATTAGAAAATTAGTGTGTGTTTACCAGTTTAATTAGAAAATTATTCATGTCTTTGATTTGCGAAATTTTAAATGTCACATAAGCTTCATTTCTTTTGGCTACCCAGTTTTGCTTTCGTTTCTCTCTTTATGATTATATTGAAATAATTAAAGCTATATACCCCCAGAAACAAGAATGTCAAGAATGATCCACAAGATAGGCCAACAAACAGACATCTGATGTTAATAGTTTTAAATTGAAATCAAATATTCTGAAATACATACACGCATGCTGTACACAGAAGCTACCGAGAAATGTTGGAGAGAAAGTGTAAACTGGCCCGGCCGTAGAGAGACGATAATAGCAGATAAATAAAAACGTAGCAGCATACATACACCGGCTTCGCTGGTTTCTACTTTTGCTGGCAAGCTCAACACCACTGGCTGGCTGGCTTCAATGGTGAGGATGACGAAATGTGGCTACGAATGAATGAAAGTGTGGAGGCAAAAAAATTCACTGCTAGCCCCCTTATCGTCTCTTTTGGCTTCAAGAGAATTTGCACAAATCTCGGCGTTTACTTTTGGCGTTTTTATGCTTCTTCTTTTCCCCTTCGCCCAATGCTGTGTTGTCTTCTTATGCTTGCTTCCGAGCTCCAGCACCATGATTAATGATGTAAACCTAAATAGGTATGTAAATATTTTAAATGGCAGAGTTAACAGCACACACAGCTCAGGCAACATAAACTGACAACAACATCAGCAGCAGCAACACATACATCATAGTCACCGTCACCATCATCATCAACTCCAGTGCCAGCCATGGCATCCACCACTGGAGTTGACCACCAGCACCGGCCCAGTGCGCAAAGGCATGAATACCAATCAAACAACACGACGACGACGAGTAGCAGGGAAACGTCGCGAATGAAGCTCAGCTTGTCGTGAATTCGGTTCCTCATCATATTCTGTCGACCAAAAAATTTTAATAAAATCTAAAGTAGGTTAAATATGAGACATGTAATTTTGTTTGTCATCTTCTTTCGTTCGTTCGTTCTTGCCTGACTGACTTATGTTAAAGAAAGAAAGAAAAATGGTCGGCAGCAACAAGGTGGTTGGTTATTTGCCATCCGGATCAACACAATTGAAGAAAAAAAAATCAATTTGTAACATCGGTATTAAATTACGAGCAATTCGTTACGATGACATTTTTGCTCAGCATAGAAAATTTTGGAATATTCTCATAGCAAAATTCCCTTTCTCTATGATGACAGACCCAAACTAAGTTATGAAATAAATATAAATATATTGCAGGTATTTATTTAAATTTATTTTAATATGGTCAAGGCAATAATTATATGTTCTCTGCAATAGTAATGTTTTTTAAATTAATTTTGACAATAGTAAAATTGCGGCAATATTAATATTGTTAAAATTGTTAAAAAAGGGTTTGTTTTATACATTTCTGGACACTTAGTTTTCCCTGGCGCCATCTGACATTTTCATTGGAAAGTTTGGCATTTTTTTTTGCATAAACGTACTCAGAACGTTTTGACGTACGACCATCATTTATTTGTGTTGTTTACAGTGACTTGAAAAAATCAATTTGGCAAAAAATGGAATTAACTCGTGAACATTTTTCACAACTTTCGACGTGGATTTTCACGACAAGAGTGCATCGATGAACTTAATTCTTTATATGGCGATAAAGCGCTATCCTATATGACTGTGAAAAACAGGTTTAATGAATTCAATCGTGGCCGAGGCTCGCTCAAAGACGAAGGTCATGATGGTCGTCCAAAAACGGCAGTTGTGCCAGAGAACATTGATGCCGTGCGTGAACTGATAATGCAAGATCGTCACGAACATACCGTGAGATAGAGGCATCCTTGGGCATTTCTTCCACCACCATATATTCGATATTGCATGAACACCTGGCCATAAAAAATTTGCAATCGCTCAAAAAATGGCTCGTGTCGATTGGTGCAAAGAAATTTTGAAAAAATACGATCGCGATGCTTCGAAAGACGTTTATAAGATCGTCATAGGTGACGAATCGTGGATCTATTTGTATGAGCCCGAAACAAAGCAGCAATCGACCGTGTGGGTCTTCGAAGACGAGCCAAATCCTACGATAGTTGTTTGTGGAAGAAGCACTTCTAAGCAAATGGTCGCCAGTTTCTTCGGCAAAACTGGTCATGTGGCGACTGTTTCCTTGAGCAACGTTGGACGGCCAATTCTATGCGGTACACCATAATATGTTTGCCTGAACACTTGGGAGAAATTCGAAAAACGAACAAGAGAATACGAATCATTGTGCACCATGACAATGCGACCTCTCACACATCGGCTCAAACCAGCGCCTTTTTGACCGGCCAAAACGTCGAACTAATGGGTCATCCGCCGTACAGCCCTGACTTGGCACCCAATGACTTCTTCTTGTTCCTTAGCATAAAGAAAAAAATGCGTGATCAACGTTTTTCATCGCCCGAAGCAGCTGTTGAAGCTTTCAAATTTCAAGTTTTGAAGGTGTCTCAATCGGAGTGGAAAAAGTGCATCGACAATTGGTTTGAGCGCTTGCAAAAGTGTATAAATCATGCTGGAGAATACTTTGAAAAACAATAAAAACATTTTTGATGTTAAATATTCGCATATATAGCAGCCCTCGTAGTTTCGATTCACACTCGGCAATTTTAATTGCTGGGGAATGGAAAGGGAAAAAACTTGTTCGTAATGGCCATTTTTCTATGTGTTCGTAGTGTGAAGTTGGCTGCAGATTATTATGGCATTTGGTTTTCATTACTTATCTTGTGCAAAATAACAATTCTAATTAAAAAGTTAAACAATGTAAAAAATTCCTCTAAACGCTTATGATTATTTAAATAAACAATATTTGTTTAGCTCGTTTGTTTTATTTCGGTCTGTTGCTTTTACACATTGAACAGGGATTAAACCGGCTCAAGACCTCTTGCTTTTATAATAAAATAGAAGACAAGTTTTTAACAAAATGGCAAAGTGACATTGATTTTCGTGGCTGCACACTACTTTTATCATGATTTCGGGTCCGTGACAACCCTCGCAAGGCTTTCTGAAGAGGATTGTCACGGACCCGAAATCATGATAAAAGTAGTGTGCAGCCACGAAAATCAATGTTACTTTGCCATTTTGTTAAAAACTTGTCTTCTATTTTAATTTAAAAGCAAGAGGCTATGAGCCTGTTTAATCCCTGTTCAATGTATAAAAAATATTTTTATATTCTCATCTATTTTTTCACATCAGAGAAGGCAATAATGAAAACAAAAATTGCCGAATTTCCTTGTATGAACACAAGAAGCAAGTTCAAAAGGGAATCGTAAAAATTGCCGCAACTAAAATTGCATGCGTAAATCGTTCCTTTCTTATGAAAGACGCAATTGTTCTTAATCTTCAAATAATGGGACGTGGTGAACAGACTAGCCAAGTGCCATCGATCGGGAGATGTGCTGATCGAGAAGGCGTAAGTCTGGTGAAGAAGGCGGTTATGACTTTCCAAATTAGTATTTCCTAGTAGTTTTTGACAATTTTGATTCGTATTTGTGGCATGCCTGACATAGTTGGCGCGTGTTAAGGACATTATTCTGAATCTGGTGATTTTCAGCAATAACCTCGCTATTGGACGAACATTTTTTACCACCGAGAAATTTCTTTAAATTTGGAAACAAGAAATAATCAGAAGGAGCTAAATGTGGACTATATGGTGGATGCGGATTATTTTCAAATCGTAATTCTGCCAGTTTTTGTTGAGTTAAAAATGCAGTGTGTGAAGGAGCATTATCTTGATGAAAAATAACTTTTTTTTCCTAAATGCGACGTTTATCTTAATTTCTTCACTCAACCGATCCAATAATGCACAATAATATTCACTATTAACAGTTTTTCCTTTCTCAAGATAATCAATAAATATTATACCCCTTGCATCCCAAAATACTGTGGCCATTACTTTTCCTGCTGACTTAACAGTTTTCGCCTTCTTGGGGCCACTTTTACCAGCTTCTATCCATTGTTTTGGCTCTTCTTTGCATTCTGGGATGTAGTGATGGATCCATGTTTCATCAACAGTTATGAATCGGCGCAAGAACTCTATTGGATTACGCTGATAAATCGCTAAAAGCTCCTCGGAATTGGTCCAACGGACGATTTTTTATGGCAAAGTCAACAAACGCGGCAGCGTTATTGCGGATAGCTTTTACATGTGGAGTTCATCATGTAAAATAGTCCAAACTTGTTTTTCGTGTATTTTAACAATATCAGCAAGTTCTCTGAGCTTTATTCGTCTATTTTTAGTCACTCCATTAAATATTTTTCTAATGTTTTCAATAGTAGTAGCAGTTTTCGGTCTTCCAGAGCGTTGTTCGTCTTCCGTACTTGAACGACCCATTTTAAATTGTTGAACCCAGGATTTCACGGTGGATTATTTATTTATTTTCCATGTTTTCAAAAATTATAAAACTTGTTTACTTCAATCACCTGTAACAAAGAAAATAATCATTAAATATTTCGGAAATTTTGACAGATGGCTTATAAAAGATTGCTTTTAAAAAACAAAACAAAAAAGTTGCTAGTAAAACAGAAAATTTGCCAGGTCAGTTAGTTTTGCGGTCGCCCTCGTATTCTTTATATTTTTTATTTTTACGAAAAATTTACTTTTACGAAAAAATTATTTTTATTTTTAAACAGCCATACTAATTTTCTTTTATATTTTTCATTCTTCTCTTTCTAGGTAAGTTGTTCTACTGTCTATTCGAATCAGTTGATGGCATAAGCCTCATAGAAGGCGCTGTTAAAAAATGGAGTCTGACTGAAGGATTTTTGCACCATATCTTCTAAGTAAGCATTCAAATATGAATGTAAATAAATAGTTTTTTATTTGAACTTAACTCAGCCGTATTGCTGGTTTTACAGACGAAATTAATTTAAATAACCTTCTGTGCCAAAAAAATATTTAAATAAATTTCTTATATATATCTAGGATTTTGGCTGAGCTGAAGTGAGTTTTAAATAATTTTCCACTTCGAAAAAATGATAAAATAATTTATTGCATATAACATAATACTCGTACCACTTCAAACAAGTTTTACTGAAGGAAAGTATTAATGACCTTCGATTAATATTTCAAATTTCTCTTCCCCCTAAAGCAAATCCAAACTAGAAAAATATAACTCCAACTAATTGATTTTTCTACTTTCAATCTTTTTGTACCTAATTTATCTTAATATATTAAAACTGGGACCACTTTTATTATACGAATTTTTCCACTTCCGATAGGTAAAATTGTTTAAGGTTTTGGATTGTAAAGAATTGAAAATCTATTTCTGGATTGAGTTTTTTAAACCAATGATAAAGTTACCCCCTTTTTATAGCTGAGGCAAGATTTTAAGAGTAGAATTATTTACGTTATTTTCACCTAAGATTTTTGCAGACCTTTTATCTTAAAATCCCGCGATATTTGTACTCTGTATTATAATCATTGTTCAGAGTGTGGCACTTTTCCAGGCCAACATTTTGAAACATACGTATTTTTCTTTATGGTAAACCTGTTTACATTTTCCCTGTTGAAAATAAGAACAACTTTCCTCAATGTTTTGATACTGTTCAAGATTTATTTTTGTTCAGAAGTGGAACAACCTTCTAAGGTAGACTCTTTGAACAATTTTAAAAAGTGTTTTAATTTTTTTTATTGTTCGTAGGGTAGCACTTGTTAATCAGTCCCCTCAATGTGTTTCCTTTTTACGGAAGAACTTTTAGAATTTCAATTGTTTAAACTTTGGGCACCTTTTCCTAGGTATATTTTTTAACCTCATTACCTCAATGTGTTAAAACTTTTAAAGATGTTCCTTTGTTTTAAAATTGGGTAACTTTCTAAGGGTGGGCTTTAGTTAAAGAATTCTCCCTGATTTAATAAATCTCATGTTTATTTGTTCGCTAGTAGAACTTGCCTAGGGTAGAATATTTCAGTTCCCTCGGTATAATACAATTGTTTTAAAACTCACACTTACAATGCGGTTAACTATTTAAGATATTCAGAAGTAGAACAACAACTTTCCAGAAGTCAGACAACTTTTCTAGGAGAAGTACAATTGTGTTTTTAACTCACGCATTCAAACTCACAATGCGGGTAAACTGTTTAAGATATTCGGAAGTGGAACAATTAACCTCCAGAAGTCAAGTAACGAAGTGGGAAAATATATTTTCTAGAAGAGGGACAATAACTTTCATTGAACATCTTAAAACTGTTTAAGGTTTTTCACTGTTCATACGAGTAATTGGGACAAGTTTCCCTAGAGTAGCATTTCTGTTTACCGCTGTCGCCTTATAATTGATTTTCCATTGTTCAGAAGTGGGATAATATTTTCAGGGTAGAATTTAAAAACTTATGATTTTTAAATCTTCAACTTACACATCTTTCTCAGCGTTAAGATATTCAGAAATCGAACATCTTTTTAGAAGTCAGAGAACTTGTTAAGATACGGCGAAACACATTTTCTTGAAGTGGGTAAAAAATTGTCATTTAATGTGTTAAAAATGTTTAAGAAATCGCTACCAATTTTCCCAGGGTAGATTTTTTTTTACCACAGTCCCCTCATTTAAGATTTTCCATTGTTTAGAAGTGGGAAAATATTTTTAGGGTAGAATTTGATAACTTATGATTAACAAATCTTCAACTTGCACAAGTTTCTCAGCGTTGAGATTTTTAAAAGTGGATCAACTTTTAAGAAGTCAGACAATTTTTCTTGAAATGAATTAACAGCTTTTCTAGAAGTGAGTTAACAACTTTCATTGAATATGGGGAAGTTTCCCAGAGACGAATTTTTTTACAATAAAATAATAATAGGATATGTGATGATATTTATAGGGTAGAATTTGATAAATTATGATTTTCAAATCTTACACTTCCACAACTTTCTCAGCGTTGAGATATTCAGAAGTGGAACAACTTCTTAGAAGTCAGACATTGAGTTTGTTTTTTATGTCTCCTCAATGTTTTAAATCGGTTTAATATTTTTCGTTGTTAAGAAATCGGACAACCTTTCAACGGTAAAACTTTATAATCTCGTTCTCCTGAATGTTTTGAAATCGTTTAAGATTTGCCATTGCTCAAAATTAAGACAACTTTTCCAGGGTAAAAGATTTTAACCTAAAACCCCTAAATTGGATAAAGCGACTTAGGATTTATAAATACAATGGTTTAGAAGTGGGTTAACATTCCCAACGTAGAACTTGATAACATTACCCGGTTAGAGTTTGTTTATATATGCCTCTCCAATATGTTACAACTGTTTATACTAGGCGTGTTATTATGAGGTAATAAGCCAAGTTAATGTTAATCTGGCAACATTGAACCAAATTGAGAGTAATATGGCAACATTGTTTCTTTTTGTATACACCAAAAAGAATTGAACAATAGGGTTCATCGGCAAATTCGTCAATAACAGACAATAAAAAAACTATAAATTGTAATAAATAATCAATAAATATACAATTAATCGCAAACTACTTTACTTTTGCTTGTAAACATTTCTTTGAACTATCAGTTTTATTAGTTTTTAAGTTTCTCTTATCCCATCTCTCGCAGATGTACCCCATACGAATTTGCCGATGACATCTCTTCTTGTAAGATTATCTTTTTAGATGCATAACAAAATTATATGTTTTTATAAAACAGAGTGTGTCGATAATGTCTTTAACTTTTGCTTGTAAAAATTTCTTTGAACTATCAGTTTTATTTGTTTCTAAGTTTCTTTTAACCCATCTCTCGCAGATGTCCCCATACGAATTTGCCGATGACATCTCTTCGTGTTAGATTATCTTTATCTTCGTGTTAGAATCATATGTTTTTATAAAACAGGTTCAAGAGGATATTTTCTTGAAAAAAAAGCATGGTAATTCGTACTCGTTTGTTAAGCTACCTGAGGCCAATGAGTTGCTAACCGAGAGGTATAAAAACAAACATTTGTCGATTTAGTCGAAGAGAGCGAAGCCCATATCATCGTCAGATTCCACGGGTTCTTCCTCCTTCTTTATCTCTTCCTTCTTGGCTTCAGCGACGGGAGCGGCTTCGCCACCGGCAGCAGCTGCAGCGAGACCGAACACAGCTAATGTTTCATTGTTCAGAAGCGGGACAACCTTTTAGATGTAGAATTTCCTAATCTTTTTTTGTGTTAAAATTTTTCCTTGTTTAGAAGTGGGTTAACCTTAACGGGGATGCATTTTCGAAACTCATTGTTCGGTTGTATTGTTCAGATGTGGGATTTCTATTAGCTCGAGTTTTTCTTCTCCCGCTGGCATAATCTTTCTTTTAAGTGCCTAGTTCTATTAATGTTTAAACAACTTCTATTGCCTTCCCCTACTTTTTCATTCACCCTTTTATTAATAGTTTTCCACCATGAGGTTGCGGTTTAATTTTAATCTCTCTGAAGTTTTCACTTTTCCACATTTCAACTTTGCATTCCAACTTCCTGGATGGATGTTCGTCTTTGATGTCGGCTGAGTTCCTTTTGAAGTCCTTTGTCATAGAGGAAACTCTTCTCTTTTCGCATTTTCTCTATTAACTCTTTAGCTTTGATTGCAACTTTCGTTTGAGAAACATCGTTCAACCGTAGTCAAGTTGGTAGTGACTGACTGACTGACTACAGTCCAATCTAGCAAAGCAGCCCAAGGAAAAAGAAAACACGTTTTGAAAAGTTTACACAAATAAATTGAGGTTTCTTTTACTGGTGGCCCAAACCACACACTCTTCTTAATGGATTGTTGTAAAGACAGTGGCGTTAGTCAATAATAACGAAAAGGTTTTCATTTAATTTGAATATTTTTTCACAGCTCGCTTCATGCTAAAGACATTGGGGGGAGTTTAAATATTTTTCTCCATTAACTTTATAGGAATTTTTGTCTGTTATTTAAAAATA
This sequence comes from Hydrotaea diabolus, assembly GCA_963513945.1. Classification (NCBI taxonomy): domain Eukaryota; kingdom Metazoa; phylum Arthropoda; class Insecta; order Diptera; family Muscidae; genus Hydrotaea; species Hydrotaea diabolus. The sequence goes on along the minus strand of OY740717.1, from coordinate 45,151,536 downwards.
AAAATCTCCATGTTTTATTTTTATTTTTTGTGTCTTTCGTTTTATTATTGAGGCAATCAAAATTTGCGACCTCTTAGTTTTGTCTTTGTGCGTTGAAGGTAGTTCTTTTTTTTATTGTTTTGTAAAATTAAAAAGCAGCAGACAAATTTTCTTCGTTCGTTTTTATTTTTATTTTCATTTTATTTTTTGAAGGTTTCTTATTACGACAACCAAGCAGCAGCAACACAACCGTTGCTGCAACCCCACCGACTGACGGAGAAAACTCTTTACGTTTCGTGTCTAAAGAAGTTATATCAATTTTTATTTCACTGTTAAATTCCCATTTACGGCACGACGACGGGTTTCTTTCTGTTTCGTTAGAGGTGGCGGCGGCAGCATAAAGTTTATGTTGGAATTTTCTTTACGTCCGTCTCAAATTTCATTCGTTCGCTACACATGTTACTCAGGCAGCTCCGCAAAAAAAATGTTCATGTTGTTGTTTATGGTAATGTTCCTGTGGTGCTATGGCGCTTTTCTTCGCGCCCCGGTGGGGATTATTAATTTTAATGTCTTATGAACAACATTAAATGGAAGTGGCTGAAAGTATTTTAAACAGGCTCTTGAATGGGGCGCTTCAGTGACTTAATCGATCATAAAATCAAATCAATTCTTTAAGGTGGTGTTGCAAATGAAATGACAAACTTAATCTATGCTGTGGTTGGGAGGTAATATAGCCATGAGGAGAAGACTAAGCCTTCGGTTTTTTTTAAATTCACATTACATCTCTTATTTTGTAATGAATATTTTCAGATACATTTTTTGATTTTGATTTTTTGGCGCCCGATTCGCAGGGTTTTTCGTGTTGTGATCTCAGTTGCCAAGTGGCATTTAAAGACATTTTTGCTCCTTTAAATTTTTCAAAACCTGCCCAGCGGGAAAAGAAAGGTCTTTACAAGTGAACAACTTGCCCAGATTATAGTTTTTTAACCTCAATTACCTTAAATGACAAAACTGTCAGAGATAGTCATTTGTTCAGAAGTGGGACAACCACTTTTTTAGAAGTCGAACAACAACTTTTGTAGAAGTAGGACAACAACATTCTCTCAATATATTAAAACAGTAGAAGATTTATCATTTTTCACAAGTGCTACAAGTTTTCTAAGTTTCAAGCAGTTTAACATTCTTCATTGTTTAGAAGTAGGATAACCTTCGTTTTGTGGAACCATTAGATTTTCAATAGTTCCCAAGTGAAACAACTTCCCAGGGTATAGTTTTTCAACCTGAGTCATCCTAAATGAGAAAACTGTCAAAGACATTCAATAGTTCAGAAGTGGGACACCAACTTTTCTAGAAGTAAAACAACAACTTTTCTAGAAGTGGGACAACAACTACCTCTCAATATATTAAAACATTTTAGATTTATCATTTTTCACAAGCGAGTCAAGTTTCATAAGTTTAAAAGCTTTAAGATTCTCCATTGTTCAGAAGTGAGATAACCTTCTTGTTGCTGTGAAAGAAAAAAATGTATAATAGAAGTCATTCTGTAGAAGTTCCAAGGCATGCTCACTGCATTATAAATTCGTTTCATAAGTTTAAACGGTTTAAGATTCTCATTGTTCAGAAGTGGGATAATCTTCTTGTTGCAGAGTTATTTGCCTTTAGGTTTTCAATTGTTCCAAAATTTTCCCAGAGTAAATTTTTTTGACCCTTTAGTCTTTTAAAAAGTTGACAGATTTTTCATTGTTCAGAAGTGGGGTTGAGTTTCTTAATCTCCGACATCTCATTTTCTTAAAACTGTAAAGAAAAAGATGTATCCTATAAGTCATTCTGAAGAAGTTCCAAGACATGCTCACTGCATTATACATTCGTTTCATAAGCTTAAACGGTTTAAGATTCTCCATTGTTCAGAAGTAAGATACTTTCTTGTTGCAGAATTATTTGCCTTTAGGTTTTCAATTGTTCCAAATTTAAACAACTTTCCCAGGGTATAATTTGTTGACCCTTCATTCTTTAAAAAGTTGACAGATTTTTCATTGTTCAGAAGTGGGGTTGAATTTCTTAATCTTCGACATCTCAATTTCTTAAAACTGTGAAAGAAAAAAATGTATAATAGAAGTCATTCTGCAGAAGCTCCAAGACATGCTCACTGTATTATAAATTCAAGAGAGGGCTAGATTATAGAGCAGGGCCTTCGAAGCCCCCACCTATTTAAATGACTTCTATGCAACCTTTTGGTAGGTGCTCTTAAATAAAGAGGATATCAAAATTTTACAATATCTTTTTCTAAATAATTATTTTTTATTTGTTTAGTTTGCATTACCTGAAGTTTGAACCTACAATCTTTAAGTTGCTACAACGATATACTGTTAACGTCAAATAAAAAAAAATACCTCTAGATGGATCACTCTATATAATCACAGTCCATCGCTAAAACGATGATTTTCCTCATAAGGCATGTTAAAAGCGTTCCAGAAGAAGGGGGACGTGAACATTGTTGGACTTCTCAAATAACGCACTTAGAACTGAGTTTGGGATTAGATAAAAGGTGTTTAAGATTGTCCAGCAGGACCTTCCAATTCTCCTCTATAAGAGGGCCTTTGACAACCCTTCGAATGGCCTGAAAAATTGGTCTCCGCAGGAAAAAAATATAAATAACTATGATAAAATATATTTCGAACTAAGAATATTTTTATTAATTTGTTTTAATTGCATTCACTAAAATGCCTTCTTAAAGAAGGGAGACAGAAATGTTTACTGAAGTGCTTCTAGATGGCCTTCTCAAACAATGCCCCAAGAAAGTTTGGGATAAATTACAAGGCCTTCTGTAAGAAGCGAGAGAATATGTGCGGTATTATTTTTCACGTGCCAAATAGACCTTTTGGATTGTCTTATTTCCTTAAAGATTTTAATTTATCTTTTATCAAGGCCCATACATGGACTTAAAATTATTTTGAAGAGTTAGTCTGCAAATACTTGAAATTGTTTCCAACAGTTTTATCTTCAAAGACTTGAATCAACCCATCATTAAATCAATCGTTAAAATGCTTAATTGCATTCCCAATCATTTTCTTTGTGAATTCTTTAAATTGATGTCAATAATCTCTCACTTTTTAAATAAATTTGAAGTCTTCAGAATTGTGACGCCAGGTTACCAAACGCGGCTCTCATCTTCTTTTCAATTGATAAAGGTGCCTTCAATATAAATAATATTGAGTCTGAACAATATTCTGTCGAAACGGTTTGAATGTTCACCGTTTATGTAAACTAAAGTAAGAAATCCGGTCTATACCATAAAATCATCTTTAAGTCAAATACAGACAAACAGATCAACTTTTTTTTTATTGGCGCCCAACGAGTATTGAATTTATAATTTTTCCAATGAAGATATCCAAGTTTTCCTCTTGATTCCGCCCTTTTAGCTTTCGACTTAATCTGGATATAATTTTCAACAAGTAATTAATAGTTTCAGGCAATTCATTTTTGGCGACTAAACCAGCTGGCGCCCAACAGGTATTCAATTTGGCAGACTAAACATTTTTCCAATGAAGATACTCAAGTTTTCCGCTTGATTCCGCCCTTTAAGCTTGCGACTTCATCTGGATATAAATTTCAACCAGTAATTTAAAGTTTTACGCAATTCGTTTTTTTTGGCGACTAAACCAACTGGCGCCCGATTTACCCTATAACGATGACTATATTTCAGAAAACTACTGCCAATTTAAATTTTGATTAAAATGTAATACAAATGTTGGCCAGTTATAGTTCGTTCCTATCACCAGTACTTGAATGCAAACAAGTAGACTAAATTTTAACTAGCAATTCATAGTTTTTGTAAGTTCTGTTTTTTGTTAACTGGCGCCCGATTTTCTCTAATAAAGGTTGTTTTTCCCGAAAACCCATTCAAATATATTTCAATTCGAAAGGACTTCGATGAAGACGATGATTATGATGAATTACAGGAATCTCTAAACTATTTTAACACCATAGAGTCTTTTTAAGTCGCCTTCTTTACTTTGATTTTCTCTACTTGCTAGCTAGCTTAATAATTCCGCAGTCAAAATTCATTTCTATACACTTCTTTTTAGACATTCCTCGAATTTTATGAAACGTAACAAATCGATTAGAACAATTTAAAAAAAAAAATAATGCAAATTACGCGGCAAATGAGAATGAATCGCGTCGGTAAGCACACTTAAGCGTATTACATGATATCATACAAATGAACAGACGATAAGAACTCGTATCCGAAGAAAACTCAGCAACAAAACGCAAAAATGCAAGTGAAATTCATCAACAACCTTGACAACAATTAACTCTGGCGTCAACAACAACAACAGCAACAAATACAACTAAAGCAAATAAACAAACAATTCAAAAAAGTTAAATTACGTTTCGAAATCAAGCAACGACGTACGCCGAGTACAGTGTGGAACCAAAAACACATAAAGACAAGAAAAAGAGCAGGAGAAGGCGCAAAGAAATTCGTACAATGTAAAAAATACGCTTAATTTGCTATAAAGTGCTATCATCACTAAGAGAACAACATACTTGTTACAATGTTACTAATATGCGGTGCACAGTGGCACGCTACTAAAGAAAATTAAATGGTGGCCTAAGAATATTTTCGTTTTGAACATAAAGCAGTCTTAAATAACACAAGATCGAGAAATTTTGTATGCGCAAAAACTAGCGCCAAACATATATTCTTAAATTTCACGGTCTACATATTTTATAAATATGAAACTCGTGTTTCGGAAATTATAAAATTAAAAACTTAAAGATCCCCTTTGCCATCCAAAGTTCCAATGAAATTGACAGTACTTTTACTGATCGTTTTCTTAGAAAACCACTGATCGTTTCTTCAGAAACAACGGATTGTGTCCTCCGTAAATTACGGATTGTTTTTCTCGGGACACTACAGATCGTTTTCTCAGGAAAGCACGGATCGTTTTCTCAGGAAAGCACGGATCGTTTCCCCAGGAAACCAAAGATCGTTTCCCCAGGAAACCAAAGATCGTTTCCCCAGGAAACCAAAGATCGTTTCCCCAGGAAACCAAAGATCGTTTCCCCAGGAAACCAATGATCGTTTCCCCAGGAAACCAATGATCGTTTCCCCAGGAAACCAATGATCGTTTCCCCAGGAAACCAAAGATCGTTTCCTCAGACAACCACTGAGCGTTTCCTCAGGAAACCACTGAGCGTTTCCTCAGGAAACCACTGAGCGTTTCCTCAGGAAACCACTGAGCGTTTCCTCAGGAAACCACTGAGCGTTTCCTCAGGAAACCTCTGAGCGTTTCCTCAGGAAACGACGAATTGTTTCCTCAGCAAACCACGTATTGTTTCCTCAGAAAACCTCGGAAAGTTTCCTAAGGAAACAACCAACCGCTTCTTAAGGTAACCACGGATCGTTTCCTCGGGAAATTACGGATCGTTTTCTAAGGAAATTACGGATCGTTTTCTAAGGAAATTACGGATCGTTTCCTTAGAAAACTACGGATCATTGCCTAAGGAAACGTCGGATTGTTTCCTCAGGAAACCACAGATCGTTTCCTCAGAAATTGAAGGATTGTTTCCCCAGGAAACGACGGATTGTTTCCCCAGGAAACGACGGATTGTTTCCCCAGGAAACGACGGATTATTTTCCCAGGAAACGAAAGATTGTTTGTTTCCTCATGAAACCACGTATTGTTTCCTTAGAAAACCACATATCTTTTCCTTAGGTAATCACGAACCGTTTCGTTAGGTAACCACCGATCGTTTTCCCAGGAAACCACGGATTGTTACCTCTGGAAACCTCGGATCCTTTCCTTAGGAAACCTCCTATCCTTTCCTTAGGAAACCTAGGATCCTTTTCTTAGGAAACCACGGATTGTTTCCTCAGGAAAACACGTATCGTTTCTTCAAAAAACGGGTGGCCTAAGGAGAGCAAACAACGACTGATCTTTTACCTAGGAAACTATTGCACTGTCTGTACGGCAACGACCTATCTTTTCCTAACGTAAACGACCATGAATATATTTCCAAAGGAACAATGGAATCAATAAGGAATCAACGCGACTTTTCATTGGGATAATTATAAAAGGGTAGGCACCTATTTTTTTGCAAACGACAGATATTCTCGTAAGAAAATATGGGCCTTTTCCTTAGGAAACGACTTTTATGAGGAAAGTGTCTGCTACTAATCAAACTACGGTTCTTTTTCTCGGGAAAGGGTATTCTCCTATGCAAAATGTGGGAATTTTTCCAATCCTCGTACCTAAGGGTCTTCTCTAAGGTTACGAGGATTTTTTAAGGAAAGTACGGAAATTTCCTTTGAAACGGCGAGTTTTGTTTATTAAACAACGACAGCTCTTTTTCTATGTCAACGACGGCGAGATTCCTAAGAAATATACGGAATTTCCATAAGCAATATGAAGATACTTTAGTATGAAAATAACAATATTTAGCAGTATTTGTTGTCAGCCTTTCCCAAAATCTACTCGCATGTTTTTATTTCTTTTGCTGTCAAGTGGACGTTGGTCGCCAGAAACGTAAAATCTTATGTGAACCTTAATTTGTTTACAAAAATGAAGAGTTTTTCTATAGGGAAACTTTTTAATTTAAACTATTTCTCTCTTTATAAATTAAAAAAGAAATCGTTGGCGCCCAACCAAAGTGTTTCCCTAAATTTATGGCTTAGGTTTAGATAAATGATTTCTTAACTAACGGCTTACGAAAAAGGGTTTTATTTGACAATTCCATTGACTGCTACTAAATTGACTGTTCATATTGTTTTGTACTGTCGCCCAACGCGTGGGGTTCCTTCGCAGTTTTTCTATAGAAAAACTAAATTTTTACTTGCGAGCAATAAAGCTGGATCCTATTTCGTTTTATCTGGGCGCTAGTTAAGTTAGCGCCCAACGGACGCTCAAATAGAATTTGTTGTTCTTTGATACTTCCACGTATAATAAAAATAAAGCAAAGATAAAAATACTCCTTATTTAGTGGCGGCTTTATTTAGTACTTCCATTAGACCCTTGTAATGGTTTTATTAACCGTTTTATTTTTAACTGGCACCCAACGAATGGTGTTTTTCTTTCAAGCATAGCTCCAGTAGCCCATACCTTCGTATAAATGCTACTGTAATCTTCTCCACAGGAAATATTTTTTATGCCCTCCACCCAAAGGGAAAAATGTTTTCCTCTAAGGACTAAAAGTTCCACTGTGGAGGTTTTTTAAAGTCCGACCAGATCAAAATTAAAGAGATGTTTACTTGTTTTCTTTACTGGCGCCCAACAAATGGAAATTTCTTGTGATTTCTGTAGCATAAAAATTAACGTTTTTTTTACTGAAAGAAACGGTTTTATTCGAAATTTCAGTATGCGCTACTTGACAGTCTTCTGCAACTAGGGCGGTCACGTAAACAAAGCATTCATTGGGCGTTAGTAAGGTTGGTTTCCCATCATTTTTTACCACTGGCGCCCGATGAATGATTTTCTAATTAAAATTTTCGGTAGAGTAAAATAAACACGAATTGCTTATTCGCGGCTTGATTTGGTAAATAAATTGGGCGCTTGTTAGTTTAATTGTGCAAATACTAATTTTTTTTCACTGGCGCCCAACGAATGGGGTTTTGTTTTTAAATTTTCTTTCAGTAAATAGAGGTTAAAACTTTATGAGTGAAAATAATTGATTTTTGTATGAAAAATAACGAAAGTTTTCAAATAAAAAAAAACTTTTTTTAAGCTTTTCTTAAAAACATTTCTGCCCTCAAACATTGTCTAAAGTTGTTCACATTCGTTCGATGTCAAAGCACTGTACTCTTGCTATAAGCTGCTCATTCAATATTCGTAAACACTTGAGCTATGGGCATTGACATAAATACCTACGCTTTTATTGATTTATTTTTTCATTTTCTTTTGCGCTACAATAAAACAAAATAAAATGGAAACCGGAGATTTTCTTTTTGTGGTCTAAAAGTAAAACCTTTGTCTTATGGGGAACTTGAGGCTCAGCACTTAAGCTATAGCCGTTCAATCTTTGTTAAAGCAAAGCTTGTGGCTAAACTTTCTGATTTTTTCACAGTTCCAGATGGGAAAAATGGTGAACATTTTCTACACTATTCAGCAAAACCCCCGCAACTGCAATTATGTCAAGTCATTCCCCGTTTCATGTACGCTGCGAAAAACAATACTAATACCCTCAACACAATTTCTGTACTGGCACATCCATGACACCGCATAATGCCCGAACCGATCTGCTCTGAACTACAAAATGACACAAGGTTTTCTGTGTTCCGTTTTTGCATCGATTCCTAAGCAATCTTTTGGATTTTCTTCTTGACATCACATCACTTCAATTTCATCATGTACGTATTGTGTGAGTTTTTCCTCCATCATCATCAACATTATCATCATCATCATCACTGTCAGCGCCATAGTTGCCATAGTCGTCGTCATCTTCTCTCCGCACACACACAATAGACGCTCTGATTCTTTGAAAGCGATAACGTTGGCTGGCGATAACGCCGCCGCTGACAATGACGACGCTCACCCTGACTCGATGATTTTCTGCATTTTTGCACGTTTTTTCCGCTTATTTGTGTTCAATTCTTTGAGCAGCTTTCATTTACATTTATCCATAGTCAGTTCATTCGCGTGTTTTTCTTTCTTCTGTTCTCCTTGCCAGCTCTAACCAAACTGTTCTAATATTTTTTTCCAACTTGTTTTTATTTTTCTACCATCTCGTTTTGTCTCTGTGATGGGTGTGTTTTGTACCGGGTGGTTTCTTTGATACGAACAGATTTGTTGGCTTGATATTTGACGTCATTTGACGCTGTTCTCGCTGTCGGGTACTTTATTGGAATTTCTGCTGTTGCTTACGTGAGCCTTTTCCGTCTGTCCGCCTGTCTGCTGTGTCTTGTTAATCGCGTTTTTCTTTCAAATTTGTATGTGAAAAATTGATGTCAATCTTAGAGCATAGCTGAGAAATTGCATGACGATAAACCTTTTAAATAAATCGGCATTCTTGTGTGCCTGCTATTGGCGTTTGCCCGTCAAAACGGCAGTCCGTTTATCAGCAGTTCAAAATCTGCAAAGAAATCGTCTGGTTTTCCAAAAACAAAAAAGTAAACCACTGGTCACGAAAACATTTTTTGAAGTGCTGTGATTTGGTGTATTTCGGATTTAATTGGCGCCCAACGCAAAGTCTGCCGAAGGGACGCTAAATAAAACTCTTTTTAAACATTTTTTTCACTTATTGAACGCGGATATTATTAGGAAAATAACCGAATAAAGCAATATCATTGCCCATAGTGAAATCCATTCTTCACAATTAACGTTGGGCGCCAACAAAGTCAGTATGGTTTTAAACTCATTCATACTACATCAAAATGTTTGAAATTGTAGTAAAAATAGCTTTCATATGAGCCATATGACAATATTTACCAGTGATCGCTTCTTTTGACTATAAGGGCCTTTTTGCCCATTGTTTCCATAAATCCTATCCCGATCATAGTAAAATCTTTAAATAAATCTATATTTGGATTCGAAAGAACAGAGCTACATTATTGTTTGCCTGCTTGCCAGAATATCAAGCGGCAGCTGCCGCCAGTTTAATGGACTATGAATTTCTTCCGTCTTCTAAACTCAGCGCTTCAGCACGGAAACAGTTGGCTTCGATTTAATTCGCAGTGCATTACTTGAGATAAAGACAGCGCCACCCGTCTTCTCTGTAAACATTTCGACAACACTGACATGGTTTTGAATGACAGTTCATTTAAAGATGGCACCGTTTTTAAAATCTGGCCTCTGGATGCTGTGTTTTTAGTGCTTACTTAATGCAGGCCAGATTAAGTTGCCACTACTTAAACTGTCGATGCAACACTACAGATAGGTGCGGCGCCATTAAGTGAACCTCAAGGAATAGTTTGATGTACAATTGAACTAAGATGGCGCCACTTGCTCAGAACGATCTATGATCATAAATTAATCGACCCAGTGCTGATACCAATGACATCAATTTTGCTAGACAATGCAACCGCTCAGATATAGACGGCGCCATTAAACTACTCGGTAAACATCTAGAAACAGATATAGATGGCGCCTCTGCGATACACTGTGAACATCTAGAACAGATACAGATATAGAGGGCGCCATCGCACTATCATAAGACAACAGGACACAGTTGCCTTTTAATTAATTGGCAGTGATACACTTCTAATATAGACGGCGCCCTTCTAAAATCTGTAACAATATCAGGAGACAGTTGGCAGTTATTAAATTTACTGTGTAATATTCAGATACGATGCTGTCAATACAAAATTCTAAGCATAGCTTGCAGCGTCTTTAGTGACAATGCAACGATGCACACATTGACGCCGCGCCAGAATATAATGAAAAAAAGGCATACATTCTAATGGCAATGCAACACATCGGATATTGATAGCGCCACTAGCCTACTTTAAGACCCTTAAAACACAGCTGGTATCAGTTTGATTGGCAATTAACGATTTAACACATCAGACATAGATGGCGCCACTAGTCGTCTGCGAGCACCTCATACAGCTGCTGCCGTTAGTTTGATCGGCAATTGACGATGTAACACATCAGGCATAGATAGCGCCACTAGACTTCTCAGAGAACCTCATGGGGCAGCTGACATCATTTTAATTGGCAATTAACGATGTAACACATCAGGCATAGATGTCGCCACTAGACTTCTCAGAGAACCTGATGAGGCAGCGGGCGTCAGTTTGATCGGCAATTGACTATGTAACATATCAGACATGGATGGCTCCACTAGACTACTATTAAAACCTCATTCGTATGCTGGCATCATTTTGATTGTCAATTGACGATGCAATACAACCAACATAGATGGCGCCACGAGACTTTTCTGAGAACCTCAGCAGACATTTGGCTTGACTTCAATCGATTGTCAATTGACAATATATCACATTAGCCATAGATGGTGCCACTCGACTTCTATGAGAACCTCATGAGACAGCTGGCATCAAATCAATTGGCAAAGCAATCCTTAAGATGTAGATGGCGTCAATGAACTACTTTGAGGTCAGTTTGAGGTAGTTTCGTTTACCTTCTGACATTTTTGAATAAAACAATATTTCTTTTTAGCAAAGAACGCTGTTTTCATTTTTCTAATAAGGGCGAACATTATATTTGCAATGAATAATTCAGTAACAAAATTGTATTGAGATAGGGGATCTTAAAAGCACGCCAAGAATAAATCTAGAAATAACAAACTCATACTAAAAAAGGTCCAAAATAAATAAATCAAATTAAAAAATAAAAAATAAATAAATAAAAAAAAAAATGATGTTTGCCTTTGAGGGCAATGCGTTGGACGCCAAACAAACTTAAAACATTTCGTGATTTCGAAAAACATCTATGATTATACTTTAGATTGAAAATGTTGTCATGATACCATAATTTGCTATAAATTGTGTGGCTTTACAGAAAATGTCAAATTCAAAGACCATATAAAAAAATTATGAAGCGTTTCAGTAGGAAATATTAGGCTAATCACCTAGAGGAGATATCTATATGCAGAATGAAAGTAATTTTAACAAATATATTGTTGGAGCATGAGGTAGTGTACTTCATAACAAGATTGTATTGAATATTGGTTATTTGGCTGCTGCGTTGGGCACCAATTAGTTTTTTTCTCTTCAAATTTTACAGCTTTGAAACATTTTTGATTAACATTCTTAGCATATTTCACACGAATTTCAAAATGTATACGAAAATAAAAAAAGTCTTAAAGTAGAATGATGCTAACCTGTCATGTAGCACTTGGAGGAGCGATTGATAAGTACTTAGACTAACCGAAAATTTTACGTTGTTGCAACGTTAACTTTAATCGCTTCTTCTCTTTGCAATGAACGTACTACTGGCATTTTTAATTGTTTAAAGTCCAATATATTTTGCTAAATCATTAGAAAGTTCTAGATTGTATTGATGACAAATTAGTTTGCCTGCTGCTTTGGACGCCAATATTGTTTATTTTATAATTTTAAAAATCCTTAACAATAAGTAACCTATTTGATTTCCATTGTAAGCACATTTCTTAAGTATTCCAAAATTTATACGGAAATAAAGAATATGTTTTAAAGCACCACCCCCGCTCGCGAAGTCCTTAGAGGAATTACTGATGTGGACTTAGCTTTACAAAACAATTCAAGTTGTGACCACTTTGTTCTGCGTTTACTTCAAACACTTCTTTTCTGTAGTGTTTGTACTGCAAACGATTTCCTCTTTTAATGATTTTCGTTTGTAGGATGCCTTTTACGAGCCGTACAACTTTCAGTTCAGAATTTAAGTGACATCCTTTTGATTTAATTACCACTTGTTCGTCCTTGTTTGTTTTTTAATAATCCTTTTCTCTTTTATAATACAAGTAGAGTTGTTTCTTTCATCATCCATCATCATTATCAGTATTATTATTGTTATTGTATGCATTTGACCTTTTTATCTCTTTCGCTGGGAAGCTATTCTCTCGTTAAGTCAACCGTACACAAGTTATAAGTTTTTACTTTGTTGAATTGTGCTCATGTCACAATCCCCTTTCACATGGCTGCCTGTCTGTCTGTCTGATTGTCCTCCTTGAATGATATATCCTGGGCATGAGGGAAAATGGAGAACCACGAGTAACGTAGAATGCTATACGTCATGAACACCAATAATTTATATGTCATATGCATACTGCACAATCCATTGCAAAATTTCTTTCTCCTCCTTCATTTCTTATCTTTCGTTCTTCCTTTTTTCTACTCTCAACTATTGTTGCTGTCTATTGTTCAATGAGGTGTAGGGTAAAGTGTTATTGTAGTATTTGCTTCTGCTTTTACATTTGTTGTGCCAGTTACTATTACTAAACACTGAGGTGTTAATAAATTACATTTGATATCCTCACACTTGAGAGCAACGAAGGGCAGAGTGGGAAGTGAACAACTAAGTCGAAGGACCATAACACAGGGCAACGTTAGAGCAGAAAAACAACTAAATACGACTTTTGGGTTTGAAGAAATATATTTTTTATTAACACAATTATTATTACTGATATGTGAACTTTTTTTTCAACTCAAAAAATAATAATAATTGAAGAATATTAAATACTCTTCATAGAAAAAATTCAATAAATAAGCGAACTTCTTTATCACAGGGGTTTCTATTAACTTTGATAACCAACATAACCATATTTTCGTTGCTCTTTGTATAAATTTGTACATTAAGTCGAAAATAACTATTATATCTGTTCCAGTAGAGTGAGGACTTGGTGACACAGTCGAAGGACCATAACATTATACTGATTTTAGGGTCAAGTAGATTGAGGACTTGGCGTCTAAGGCGAAGGACCAAAACTCTGTAAAGGGTCGAGTCAATCATAATACTTATTTCTCTTGAAGTAGGGGGAGGACTTGGCGACCAAGTCGAAGAACTGTAACATAATAATAATTTCTGGTCAAGTAGAGCGAGGAGTTGGCGATCAAGTCGAAGGACCATTACTCTGTACAGGGTTATGTCAAATTAAGTGAAACATAATACTAACTTCTGGTGAAGTATAGGGAAGACTTGGCGTCTAAGTCGAAGGACAATAACATAATACTAATTTCTGGTCAACTAGAGGAAGGACTTGTCTACCAAGTCCAAGGCCCAAAACTATGTACAGGGTTAAGTCAAACATAGTACTAATTTTTTGTGAAGAAGAGGGAGGACTTGGCGTCCAAGTCGAAGGACCAAAACGCTTTACAGCGTTAACTCAAATTAAGTCAAACATAATACTAATTTTTGGTGAAGTAGAGGGAGAACTGGCGACCAAGTCGAAGGACAATAACATATTACTTTTTGCTTAAGTAGAGGTCGGAGGACTTAGCGTCCAAGTCGAAGGACCAAAACTCTGTACAGGGCTAACTCAAATTAAGTCAAACACAATACTAATTTCTGGTCAAGTAGAGGGAGGACTTGGCGTCAAGTCGAAGGACCAAAACGCTTTACAGCGTTAACTCAAATTAAGTCAAACATACTACTAATTTCTGGTCAAGTAGAGGGAGGTTATCGATGAAATACAAACAATAACACCGGCGACTTTAACAGAAACGTAAAACTCTTCGTTAATGTGTGGATGATATACAATCACCGTCATTGCCTTGCACTAGCATTGGCATCACTTTCAGTCTTCTAATTAAAACGGTAGATGGCGCTGTGGACGAAGAACACTGGTTTGGTTTTCCACATTTCAAGGTTGTTCCATTTGGTAGTGCTTCTCTTGGCTTTTAAACGAGCAAAACTCTTTGCTCTACCTATTTATTGCCTTTAATATTCTTGAGAAATTTTTGCGAAACTCTTCTATTTCTTGGCGAAATATTCTAAGTCGGGCGGTACGAACTAAGTCCCCAATGAACTAAGTCCCCAAAACGAAAATGAACTAACCCCCCAAAATTGGGGATTTATTTCATAATGAAATAAATCCCCAATTTAGAAAATGAAATAAACCCATATTCGATAATAACAAATTAAAAAAAAACAGTTCATATTAATATCTATCTAATTACGAGAAAAAAAAACTTAAACATATACTTGCATGGTGTCTTCCACTATTTGGCGGCAATATGGGCAACAATAATTTTGCAAACCTTTTGAAATTGAATCTGCTTGTAGTTTGAGAATGCAGTCATCGCAAATCTTTAGATGTTTGCAAGGAAGAAGGACAATGTTTGCAGTCTAGCTTGACAAATAATGCATTCGGTGTCATTGTTGCGAGTTGGTTGTTCTTTAAGTTCTTCTGGCATTTCATCTTCGGATGACTCTTCTTCAAAAATATTCAGCTTTGGGACCATATCCACACATATTTCATTTTTTTCATAAACCATTCGTGAAAGAAATGTGGCCACTGTTATTTTTCCTTCATCCAGAAGTAAAGTTGCCTCCCTAATTTCATTGTTCTTTTCCACACTGTCCTTTCTTTTCTTTTTCGCTAGGGATCCTCCACTTTCGCATAATATTGAAAAACGTCTGCTTTTGAAAAATTCTTCTTGAATTATGCGGACGAATTTAAAGAAGTGCCCATTTTTTCCAGCTGACCGACCAAGAATGCCATTATAAGCCTCGACGGCAGAGGTCGTTCTAGTAACCTGTTTATGCACTGAGAAATTTTTGCAGCCAATCTAATAAATGAAATGCATGCATTTTAAGATTATTAAAAAAAAAATTATACTATATATTACTACCTTGTTAATCATTTGGCTTTCAAAATACTATAAAAATGGGAAAAAAAAGCCATCGCTATCCATCAAAAAAAATTGCGATTTTATTTCATTAAATGAACACCGTATTAAGTCTGCTGGTAATAACGGATTCGCGCGAATTTTTTATTTCCAACCGATTTACACCAAAAAAAATTTTTTTCGACTCCAAAACTATTAATTTATTAACCATAAAATGCTGGTGCATAAATAGCTATTCCGTTTGAGTGTAATACGTTATGATAAATTAAATTCGTTAAACAAAAGTATTAAAAGTATTGGCAATTTAAATTCTCGGAAAAAACTTAAAATAATTTCACATTTTTAATATATACATACGTACCAGCATCCAACTATCTATGTGCGTCAAGATAAATTCGAATTTAACTAGCGGATACACCAACCACCAGTACTAACAGAGGTCTGCTAAGCCCGTAGCAGAGGTCTGTTAAGAGGTTAACATATCCCCGTTAAATAGTGAAAAATTCATAAAAACACATTTCTTTACGTGTTTTAACAAAATAAAAATAAACCAAAATAAAAACTAGACGTTTAGTTTACGAAGCCAAAATAAAAATTACTAAAATAAATTTCAAAATATATAATTATTGAGGTTTTCTGACCTATAATCATCTGGAGGGCAGTAGTGCGTCCGACTGACGCCACATGGACCATTCTGGGCGTATAACATGGATATCACAGGAAAGCTCTTGGCGAGTACTTTCTGATCCCATTATTACATTTATCAAAAATCATACCGAAATATGGAATTTTTTGGATTTTCTGTTCCAAAATCAACCATAATATGGAGGGCAGTAAGTAGTGCGTCCGAGTGACGCCACATGGAACATTCTGGGCGTATAACATGGATATCACAGGAAAGCCCTTGGCGAGTACTTTCTGATCCCATTATTACATTTATCAAAAATCATACCGAAATATGGAATTTTTTGGATTTTCTGTTCCAAAATCAACCATAATATGGAGGGCAGTAAGTAGTGCGTCCGAGTGACTCCACATGGACCATTCTGGGCGTATAACATGGATATCCCAGGAAAGCCCTTGGCGAGTACTTTCTACTCCCATTGTTACATTTATCAAAAACCATACAGAAATATGGAATTTTTTGGATTTTCTGTTCCAAAATCAACCATAATATGGAGGGCAGTAAGTAGTGCGTCCGAGTGACTCCACATGGACCATTCTGGGCGTATAACATGGATATCACAGGAAAGCCCTTGGCGAGTACTTTCTACTCCCATTGTTACATTTATCAAAAACCATACAGAAATATGGAATTTTTTCGATTTTCTGTTCCAAAATCAACCATAATATGGAGGGCAGTAAGTAGTGCGTCCGAGTGACTCCACATGGACCATTCTGGGCGTATAACGTGGATATCACAGGAAAGCCCTTGGCGAGTACTTTCTACTCCCATTGTTACATTTATCAAAAATCATACCGAAATATGGAATTTTTTGGATTTTCTGTTCCAAAATCAACCATAATATGGAGGGCAGTAAGTAGTGCGTCCGAGTGACTCCACATGGACCATTCTGGGCGTATAACATGGATATCACAGGAAAGCCCTTGGCGAGTACTTTCTACTCCCATTGTTACATTTATCAAAAACCATACAGAAATATGGAATTTTTTCGATTTTCTGTTCCAAAATCAACCATAATATGGAGGGCAGTAAGTAGTGCGTCCGAGTGACTCCACATGGACCATTCTGGGCGTATAACGTGGATATCACAGGAAAGCCCTTGGCGAGTACTTTCTACTCCCATTGTTACATTTATCAAAAATCATACCGAAATATGGAATTTTTTGGATTTTCTGTTCCAAAATCAACCATAATATGGAGGGCAGTAAGTAGTGCGTCCGAGTGACTCCACATGGACCATTCTGGGCGTATAACATGGATATCACAGGAAAGCCCTTGGCGAGTACTTTCTACTCCCATTGTTACATTTATCAAAAACCATACAGAAATATGGAATTTTTTGGATTTTCTGTTCCAAAATCAACCATAATATGGAGGGCAGTAAGTAGTGCGTCCGAGTGACTCCACATGGACCATTCTGGGCGTATAACATGGATATCACAGGAAAGCCCTTGGCGAGTACTTTCTACTCCCATTGTTACATTTATCAAAAACCATACAGAAATATGGAATTTTTTGGATTTTCTGTTCCAAAATCAACCATAATATGGAGGGCAGTAAGTAGTGCGTCCGAGTGACGCCACATGGAACATTCTGGGCGTATAACATGGATATCACAGGAAAGCCCTTGGCGAGTACTTTCTGATCCCATTATTACATTTATTAAAAATCATACCGAAATATGGAATTTTTTGGATTTTCTGTTCCAAAATTAAGCATAATATGGAGGGCAGTAAGTAGTGCGTCCGAGTGACTCCACATGGACCATTCTGGGCGTATAACATGGATATCACAGGAAAGCCCTTGGCGAGTACTTTCTGATCCCATTATTACATTTATCAAAATCATACCGAAATATGGAATTTTTTGGATTTTCTGTTCCAAAATCAACCATAATATGGAGGGCAGTAAGTAGTGCGTCCGAGTGACTCCACATGGACCATTCTGGGCGTATAACATGGATATCACAGGAAAGCCCTTGGCGAGTACTTTCTACTCCCATTGTTACATTTATCAAAAACCATACAGAAATATGGAATTTTTTGGATTTTCTGTTCCAAAATCAACCATAATATGGAGGGCAGTAAGTAGTGCGTCCGAGTGACTCCACATGGACCATTCTGGGCGTATAACATGGATATCACAGGAAAGCCCTTGGCGAGTACTTTCTACTCCCATTGTTACATTTATCAAAAACCATACAGAAATATGGAATTTTTTGGATTTTCTGTTCCAAAATCAACCATAATATGGAGGGCAGTAAGTAGTGCGTCCGAGTGACTCCACATGGACCATTCTGGGCGTATAACGTGGATATCACAGGAAAGCCATTGGCGAGTACTTTCTACTCCCATTATTACATTTATCAAAAATCATACCGAAATATGGAATTTTTTGGATTTTCTGTTCCAAAATCAACCATAATATGGAGGGCAGTAAGTAGTGCGTCCGAGTGACTCCACATGGACCATTCTGGGCGTATAACATGGATATCACAGGAAAGCCCTTGGCGAGTACTTTCTGATCCCATTATTACATTTATCAAAAATCATACAGAAATATGGAATTTTTTGGATTTTCTGTTCCAAAATCAACCATAATATGGAGGGCAGTAAGTAGTGCGTCCGAGTGACTCCACATGGACCATTCTGGGCGTATAACATGGATATCACAGGAAAGCCCTTGGCGAGTACTTTCTACTCCCATTGTTACATTTATCAAAAACCATACAGAAATATGGAATTTTTTGGATTTTCTGTTCCAAAATCAACCATAATATGGAGGGCAGTAAGTAGTGCGTCCGAGTGACTCCACATGGACCGTTCTGGGCGTATAACATGGATATCACAGGAAAGCCCTTGGCGAGTACTTTCTGATCCCATTATTACATTTATCAAAAATCATACCGAAATATGGAATTTTTTGGATTTTCTGTTGCAAAATTAAGCATAATATGGAGGGCAGTAAGTAGTGCGTCCGAGTGACGCCACATGGAACATTCTGGGCGTATAACATGGATATCACAGGAAAGCCCTTGGCGAGTACTTTCTGATCCCATTATTACATTTATTAAAAATCATACCGAAATATGGAATTTTTTGGATTTTCTGTTCCAAAATCAACCATAATATGGAGGGCAGTAAGTAGTGCGTCCAAGTGACTCCACATGGACCATTCTGGGCGTATAACATGGATATCACAGGAAAGCCCTTGGCGAGTACTTTCTACTCCCATTGTTACATTTATCAAAAACCATACAGAAATATGGAATTTTTTGGATTTTCTGTTCCAAAATCAACCATAATATGGAGGGCAGTAAGTAGTGCGTCCGAGTGACTCCACATGGACCATTCTGGGCGTATAACATGGATATCACAGGAAAGCCCTTGGCGAGTACTTTCTACTCCCATTGTTACATTTATCAAAAACCATACAGAAATATGGAATTTTTTGGATTTTCTGTTCCAAAATCAACCATAATATGGAGGGCAGTAAGTAGTGCGTCCGAGTGACGCCACATGGAACATTCTGGGCGTATAACATGGATATCACAGGAAAGCCCTTGGCGAGTACTTTCTGATCCCATTATTACATTTATTAAAAATCATACCGAAATATGGAATTTTTTGGATTTTCTGTTCCAAAATTAAGCATAATATGGAGGGCAGTAAGTAGTGCGTCCGAGTGACTCCACATGGACCATTCTGGGCGTATAACATGGATATCACAGGAAAGCCCTTGGCGAGTACTTTCTGATCCCATTATTACATTTATCAAAAATCATACCGAAATATGGAATTTTTTGGATTTTCTGTTCCAAAATCAACCATAATATGGAGGGCAGTAAGTAGTGCGTCCGAGTGACTCCACATGGACCATTCTGGGCGTATAACATGGATATCACAGGAAAGCCCTTGGCGAGTACTTTCTACTCCCATTGTTACATTTATCAAAAACCATACAGAAATATGGAATTTTTTGGATTTTCTGTTCCAAAATCAACCATAATATGGAGGGCAGTAAGTAGTGCGTCCGAGTGACTCCACATGGACCATTCTGGGCGTATAACATGGATATCACAGGAAAGCCCTTGGCGAGTACTTTCTACTCCCATTGTTACATTTATCAAAAACCATACAGAAATATGGAATTTTTTTGGATTTTCTGTTCCAAAATCAACCATAATATGGAGGGCAGTAAGTAGTGCGTCCGAGTGACTCCACATGGACCATTCTGGGCGTATAACGTGGATATCACAGGAAAGCCATTGGCGAGTACTTTCTACTCCCATTATTACATTTATCAAAAATCATACCGAAATATGGAATTTTTTGGATTTTCTGTTCCAAAATCAACCATAATATGGAGGGCAGTAAGTAGTGCGTCCGAGTGACTCCACATGGACCATTCTGGGCGTATAACATGGATATCACAGGAAAGCCCTTGGCGAGTACTTTCTGATCCCATTATTACATTTATCAAAAATCATACAGAAATATGGAATTTTTTGGATTTTCTGTTCCAAAATCAACCATAATATGGAGGGCAGTAAGTAGTGCGTCCGAGTGACTCCACATGGACCATTCTGGGCGTATAACATGGATATCACAGGAAAGCCCTTGGCGAGTACTTTCTACTCCCATTGTTACATTTATCAAAAACCATACAGAAATATGGAATTTTTTGGATTTTCTGTTCCAAAATCAACCATAATATGGAGGGCAGTAAGTAGTGCGTCCGAGTGACTCCACATGGACCATTCTGGGCGTATAACATGGATATCACAGGAAAGCCCTTGGCGAGTACTTTCTACTCCCATTGTTACATTTATCAAAAACCATACAGAAATATGGAATTTTTTGGATTTTCTGTTCCAAAATCAACCATAATATGGAGGGCAGTAAGTAGTGCGTCCGAGTGACGCCACATGGAACATTCTGGGCGTATAACATGGATATTACAGGAAAGCCCTTGGCGAGTACTTTCTGATCCCATTATTACATTTATCAAAAATCATACCGAAATATGGAATTTTTTGGATTTTCTGTTGCAAAATTAAGCATAATATGGAGGGCAGTAAGTAGTGCGTCCGAGTGACTCCACATGGACCGTTCTGGGCGTATAACATGGATATCACAGGAAAGCCCTTGGCGAGTACTTTCTGATCCCATTATTACATTTATCAAAAATCATACCGAAATATGGAATTTTTTGGATTTTCTGTTGCAAAATTAAGCATAATATGGAGGGCAGTAAGTAGTGCGTCCGAGTGACGCCACATGGAACATTCTGGGCGTATAACATGGATATCACAGGAAAGCCCTTGGCGAGTACTTTCTGATCCCATTATTACATTTATTAAAAATCATACCGAAATATGGAATTTTTTGGATTTTCTGTTCCAAAATCAACCATAATATGGAGGGCAGTAAGTAGTGCGTCCGAGTGACTCCACATGGACCATTCTGGGCGTATAACATGGATATTACAGGAAAGCCCTTGGCGAGTACTTTCTACTCCCATTGTTACATTTATCAAAAACCATACAGAAATATGGAATTTTTTGGATTTTCTGTTCCAAAATCAACCATAATATGGAGGGCAGTAAGTAGTGCGTCCGAGTGACTCCACATGGACCATTCTGGGCGTATAACATGGATATCACAGGAAAGCCCTTGGCGAGTACTTTCTACTCCCATTGTTACATTTATCAAAAACCATACAGAAATATGGAATTTTTTGGATTTTCTGTTCCAAAATCAACCATAATATGGAGGGCAGTAAGTAGTGCGTCCGAGTGACGCCACATGGAACATTCTGGGCGTATAACATGGATATCACAGGAAAGCCCTTGGCGAGTACTTTCTGATCCCATTATTACATTTATTAAAAATCATACCGAAATATGGAATTTTTTGGATTTTCTGTTCCAAAACTAAGCATAATATGGAGGGCAGTAAGTAGTGCGTCCGAGTGACTCCACATGGACCATTCTGGGCGTATAACATGGATATCACAGGAAAGCCCTTGGCGAGTACTTTCTGATCCCATTATTACATTTATCAAAAATCATACCGAAATATGGAATTTTTTGGATTTTCTGTTCCAAAATCAACCATAATATGGAGGGCAGTAAGTAGTGCGTCCGAGTGACTCCACATGGACCATTCTGGGCGTATAACATGGATATCACAGGAAAGCCCTTGGCGAGTACTTTTCGATTCCATAATTACATTTATCACAAATAATACAGAAATATGGAATTTTTTGGATTTTCTGTTCCAAAATCAAGCATTTTATGACATAAAACATTCGCAAATTAGTAATTTTGTTTGATCGGTCATAGGAAAATTTAAAGCAAATCATTGTTTTTGACAAAACTCCATTTGATTTCATACATACATATGCACATCCATACATGCAAGCTTGAAGCGTCGATGAGGCTTCTTGTTTGTTTGAAACTTTTGTGCATCGATCAACAAGAAGCAAATAAACCAAAAATACCGCAACAAGAAATATGTGCGCATTACTATGTTCATACTTACATACAATGTACACATGTATGTATATACTTGCATTGCGTACATTAGAGTGTCTCGACATCTCAAAGAAAAAAAAGTTGTGTGTTTATTCAATAAAATCGTCATTCTTGTCGATTTCCATTACAATCTGTATGAATATTGACAGCCGAAATATGATGAAAATAAAATCCGGGAAATTTTGATCATACATACTTATGTGCATATTGTCATATGAAATCAAAAAAGCCGTTAGTTTCAAAAAATGCAAAATAGACTTTTTGATTGATTTTGATGCAGCGTATCAAAATACGCGTTAATGTCAAATTTTACAGCTATAATCCTAAAAACGACGCTTTTCAAAATTCTAAAACTCAAAGAGCAAGCGCAAACAATTGATAAACCATTTTTTTAGTCTCCTGTATAATTTTTGGAATACGACTTTTTTAATTCCACAAAATCTACCCCAGAAATTGTACTAATTAATAAAATTAAAATTAAAGTCGGCTTTTAAAGTACATTTTTAACTCTGCTGCTGATGGATTGGTTTTGTTTTAGCTTATTTACTCTCCAAAACAAAGAAGTAACATATGAAAGTTACATAAAGAAGTACATATAAAGGGTGTTTTTTTATTGAGGTATAGAACTTCGAATTGAAATAAAACACAAGAAAATCGTTTTAATGTCCATCAATTTGGCTTTATTGGAAGGATAATTTTATGCCATTAATGTTTAAATATGATTTCGGGCATGTGGCCGCCGCGGCTGGCTCGAATAAAGCCAATTCTACTGGTTCAATTTTCAACCACTTTTTCGAGCATATGGGGCCGTATGTTGGCAATAGCGCCACGAATGTTGGCTTCCAAGTCCCCTAACGTTTCTGGTTTGTTGGCGTAGACGAGCGACTTCACATATCCCCAAAGAAAATAATCCAATGGTGTCAAATCACACGATCTTGGTGGCCAATTGACAGGTTAACCGAATTAGTTGCTCTGATGGACGATTATGTCGACCATAAAATGGACGGAGCTTGCGGTGAACTTCGCGAACTGAACCATTACTTTCGAAATAAATTTGCACGATTTGCAAGCGTTGTTCTTTTGTCAATCTGTTCTTGATGAAATGGCAAACCAAACTAAATATTAATCACTTGACAGCTGACAAAATGGCCGCCAGTTAAAAAAGTGATGCCAACTTAAAGTTCTATACCCCAATAAAAAACACCCTTTATATTAACACTAGGGTTCTAAAAGTCGATATCGACAACGCGACTCATTGACTTGTTCCAAAAATTTAAAAAGTCGTGATCGACTTTCGTTCCCAATATTAATTAATAATCGATTGTAATGGTAGGCTTTTTGCTGCCATATTAAGAAATGTGTATACTAGGGTTAGTCACTTTTTTGACTTTTGTCGAATATTGAATTGCTCTCGCAATATGATGTAGGGCATGAAAAACCATGAAGAACTGCATGTTTACTTTTTTGATATGGTAAAAAAACTTCCCCCCCAAAATGCATTTACTTTTGCTGGAAATCGGTTTTTTTAATTTCCATTTTTTGTGACATTAAAAATTTAAAAAAAAAAAAATTCGTAATTGGAACTTCAAAAGTCGTTTCTTACATAATTATGGTACGCTGAACACGAATCTACAATTTAATTGAAGATAGCTCCTGTAGTTTTCGAGATATGGCGATTATGCACATATAGCAAAACAAGTAACATCTTTGCAAATTTTGCAATCGCCATATCTCAAAAACTACATGAGCTATCTGGAATAAAATAGCAGATTCGTGTTCAGCGTGCCAGAAGTATGTAAGGAACGATATTTGAAGGTCTAACTTCGAAAATAAACTTTTGAAAATAAAAAATCGGTTTCGAGCAAAAGTAAATGCATTTTGGGGGGGAAGTTTTTTCACCATTTCCAAAAACTAAACATGCAGTTCTTCATAGTTTTCCAAGCCCTACCACATACTGCGAGAGCAATCTCCGCAAAAAAAAGTGACTAACCCTAGTGTATACCCTGCACTACTCTGTGTTAAAAAGTATTATAAGTTAGTACCATTTCAACACATTTAATTTTACCAATCGGCTCAGAATCAGGAGTTTATTCGATCAAAACTTGCAATCAAACTACAGGTCGCAATTATTGTCTAATTTTAATGAAATTTAGCAGAAGTAAACTTTTAGGACCAAGAACAGACGTTACTAAAATTAAGGAAATTGGTTACATTTTAGATAAAGCCCTCCACATATATTCAACCGTTTTTATGTCTGCAGCTTCAGAAGCCGCATATTACATACAATCTGATGAAATTTGGATAATTTTATAACGATTGATCGGTTACCAGCCCAGCAATGGGATATATGGTAAATCGTTCTTGAACACTATTAGTTCCGATTTTGATTAAATTTCGTATATACTTATAAAAAGATGGACACGCATCCAAAATTGCGCAAATTTGGACCATATAGGCCAAATTTTTTAATGTAGCCCTATACAAATGGTTAAAGGCCAAAAAATTGTTTAAAAGCTTATGTGTTATTAAAAAAAGTATGTCTTAGGTCTTGCACTACGCTTTCTTTGAGAAGTTTGATGCTTCGCAACCCATTTTACCCAAAAGAATTAACTTTTTTGACAGACACATGGACGGAATGACATGGCCAGAAAGTCTTAAAATTTTACGGCATTCACTAATATAAATACTGTTCAGAGTCTCCGATCAATATTTTGTGGCGTTCTAAACGGAATGAAAATTTTGGATCGTACAAATATGTATGTATGTAACAGTAACAAAAATCTCAAATAGGAAAATGTCGTTTGATCGACTTTTAACACAAAGAATTCGATTAGTCGAAAGTCGACTTTTAATATATTTTTGTTTAAATAAATCTAATTTTTTTATCGACGTTGAACCCTAGTTAACACTGATCTGTTCTTTTAACGGCACACAAAGGCACAAGCTAAATAGTTTTGCTATGTATATAATTATGTCTTGCCTGCCATTATTTGCGACACTGTAACACCAATGGTAACTTCTCTCTGTAACATCGTACATATGTATGTACTTACATAAAATCGTTGCTCTCTTCTGGTTATGTACGAATTGTTGTTATTGCCCCTGGAGCGGGGATGCAAATTGGGATTTTTAATTTTGTACTATTTGCTATTAGCTGTCATTATATGTATTTTTCCGATGCCCTCGGTACTAAAAACATATGTTTAACATAGGTATGTAGAATACGTAATTTATTGAAACAAAACGAATAACAGGTGTATGACAATTGTTTTAAAGTGAGATTTCTAAATGGTTTCAAATGAGTTCCGCTAGTACAATTGCACTTTTGACGGTAACATTGTAACAAAAATAAGTCCAATAAAAACTTTTTCATCTCTGCCCCCGCTAAAGAAAATCAAATGTTTCGCGAGTAAAACTAACGGGATTTTCTTTGGTTTGAATATGCAAAGGCACCTTTTTGAATTCTGAATTGATAATTGTGATATCCATGTTATACGCCCAGAATGTTCCATGTGGCGTCACTCGGACGCACTACTTACTGCCCTCCATATTATGCTTAATTTTGCAACAGAAAATCCAAAAAATTCCATATTTCGGTATGATTTTTGATAAATGTAATAATGGGATCAGAAAGTACTCGCCAAGGGCTTTCCTGTGATATCCATGTTATACGCCCAGAACGGTCCATGTGGAGTCACTCGGACGCACTACTTACTGCCCTCCATATTATGCTTAATTTTGCAACAGAAAATCCAAAAAATTCCATATTTCGGTATGATTTTTGATAAATGTAATAATGGGATCAGAAAGTACTCGCCAAGGGCTTTCCTGTGATATCCATGTTATACGCCCAGAATGGTCCATGTGGAGTCACTCGGACGCACTACTTACTGCCCTCCATATTATGGTTGATTTTGGAACAGAAAATCCAAAAAATTCCATATTTCGGTATGATTTTTGATAAATGTAATAATGGGATCAGAAAGTACTCGCCAAGGGCTTTCCTGTGATATCCATGTTATACGCCCAGAATGGTCCATGTGGAGTCACTCGGACGCACTACTTACTGCCCTCCATATTATGGTTGATTTTGGAACAGAAAATCCAAAAAATTCCATATTTCTGTATGGTTTTTGATAAATGTAACAATGGGAGTAGAAAGTACTCGCCAAGGGCTTTCCTGTGATATCCATGTTATACGCCCAGAATGGTCCATGTGGAGTCACTCGGACGCACTACTTACTGCCCTCCATATTATGGTTGATTTTGGAACAGAAAATCCAAAAAATTCCATATTTCGGTATGATTTTTGATAAATGTAATAATGGGAGTAGAAAGTACTCGCCAATGGCTTTCCTGCGATATCCACGTTATACGCCCAGAATGGTCCATGTGGAGTCACTCGGACGCACTACTTACTGCCCTCCATATTATGGTTGATTTTGGAACAGAAAATCCAAAAAATTCCATATTTCTGTATGGTTTTTGATAAATGTAACAATGGGAGTAGAAAGTACTCGCCAAGGGCTTTCCTGTGATATCCATGTTATACGCCCAGAATGGTCCATGTGGAGTCACTCGGACGCACTACTTACTGCCCTCCATATTATGGTTGATTTTGGAACAGAAAATCCAAAAAATTCCATATTTCTGTATGGTTTTTGATAAATGTAACAATGGGAGTAGAAAGTACTCGCCAAGGGCTTTCCTGTGATATCCATGTTATACGCCCAGAATGGTCCATGTGGAGTCACTCGGACGCACTACTTACTGCCCTCCATATTATGGTTGATTTTGGAACAGAAAATCCAAAAAATTCCATATTTCTGTATGGTTTTTGATAAATGTAACAATGGGAGTAGAAAGTACTCGCCAAGGGCTTTCCTGTGATATCCATGTTATACGCCCAGAATGGTCCATGTGGAGTCACTCGGACGCACTACTTACTGCCCTCCATATTATGGTTGATTTTGGAACAGAAAATCCAAAAAATTCCATATTTCTGTATGGTTTTTGATAAATGTAACAATGGGAGTAGAAAGTACTCGCCAAGGGCTTTCCTGTGATATCCATGTTATACGCCCAGAATGGTCCATGTGGAGTCACTCGGACGCACTACTTACTGCCCTCCATATTATGGTTGATTTTGGAACAGAAAATCCAAAAAATTCCATATTTCTGTATGATTTTTGATAAATGTAATAATGGGATCAGAAAGTACTCGCCAAGGGCTTTCCTGTGATATCCATGTTATACGCCCAGAATGTTCCATGTGGCGTCACTCGGACGCACTACTTACTGCCCTCCATATTATGGTTGATTTTGGAACAGAAAATCCAAAAAATTCCATATTTCGGTATGATTTTTGATAAATGTAATAATGGGATCAGAAAGTACTCGCCAAGAGCTTTCCTGTGATATCCATGTTATACGCCCAGAATGGTCCATGTGGAGTCACTCGGACGCACTACTTACTGCCCTCCATATTATGGTTGATTTTGGAACAGAAAATCCAAAAAATTTCATATTTCGGTATGATTTTTAATAAATGTAATAATGGGATCAGAAAGTACTCGCCAAGGGCTTTCCTGTGATATCCATGTTATACGCCCAGAATGTTCCATGTGGCGTCACTCGGACGCACTACTTACTGCCCTCCATATTATGCTTAATTTTGCAACAGAAAATCCAAAAAATTCCATATTTCGGTATGATTTTTGATAAATGTAATAATGGGATCAGAAAGTACTCGCCAAGGGCTTTCCTGTGATATCCATGTTATACGCCCAGAACGGTCCATGTGGAGTCACTCGGACGCACTACTTACTGCCCTCCATATTATGCTTAATTTTGCAACAGAAAATCCAAAAAATTCCATATTTCGGTATGATTTTTGATAAATGTAACAATGGGAGTAGAAAGTACTCGCCAAGGGCTTTCCTGTGATATCCACGTTATACGCCCAGAATGGTCCATGTGGAGTCACTCGGACGCACTACTTACTGCCCTCCATATTATGGTTGATTTTGGAACAGAAAATCCAAAAAATTCCATATTTCTGTATGGTTTTTGATAAATGTAACAATGGGAGTAGAAAGTACTCGCCAAGGGCTTTCCTGTGATATCCATGTTATACGCCCAGAATGGTCCATGTGGAGTCACTCGGACGCACTACTTACTGCCCTCCATATTATGGTTGATTTTGGAACAGAAAATCCAAAAAATTCCATATTTCTGTATGGTTTTTGATAAATGTAACAATGGGAGTAGAAAGTACTCGCCAAGGGCTTTCCTGTGATATCCATGTTATACGCCCAGAATGGTCCATGTGGAGTCACTCGGACGCACTACTTACTGCCCTCCATATTATGGTTGATTTTGGAACAGAAAATCCAAAAAATTCCATATTTCGGTATGATTTTTGATAAATGTAATAATGGGATCAGAAAGTACTCGCCAAGGGCTTTCCTGTGATATCCATGTTATACGCCCAGAATGGTCCATGTGGAGTCACTCGGACGCACTACTTACTGCCCTCCATATTATGCTTAATTTTGGAACAGAAAATCCAAAAAATTCCATATTTCTGTATGATTTTTAATAAATGTAATAATGGGATCAGAAAGTACTCGCCAAGGGCTTTCCTGTGATATCCATGTTATACGCCCAGAATGTTCCATGTGGCGTCACTCGGACGCACTACTTACTGCCCTCCATATTATGGTTGATTTTGGAACAGAAAATCCAAAAAATTCCATATTTCTGTATGGTTTTTGATAAATGTAACAATGGGAGTAGAAAGTACTCGCCAAGGGCTTTCCTGTGATATCCATGTTATACGCCCAGAATGGTCCATGTGGAGTCACTCGGACGCACTACTTACTGCCCTCCATATTATGGTTGATTTTGGAACAGAAAATCCAAAAAATTCCATATTTCTGTATGGTTTTTGATAAATGTAACAATGGGAGTAGAAAGTACTCGCCAAGGGCTTTCCTGTGATATCCATGTTATACGCCCAGAATGGTCCATGTGGAGTCACTCGGACGCACTACTTACTGCCCTCCATATTATGGTTGATTTTTTAACAGAAAATCCAAAAAATTCCATATTTCGGTATGATTTTTGATAAATGTAACAATGGGAGTAGAAAGTACTCGCCAAGGGCTTTCATGGCCCAGAATGGTCCATGTGGAGTCACTCGGACGCACTACTTACTGCCCTCCATATTATGGTTGATTTTGGAACAGAAAATCCAAAAAATTCCATATTTCTGTATGGTTTTTGATAAATGTAACAATGGGAGTAGAAAGCACTCGCCAAGGGCTTTCCTGTGATATCCATGTTATACGCCCAGAATGGTCCATGTGGAGTCACTCGGACGCACTACTTACTGCCCTCCATATTATGGTTGATTTTGGAACAGAAAATCCAAAAAATTCCATATTTCGGTATGATTTTTGATAAATGTAATAATGGGATCAGAAAGTACTCGCCAAGGGCTTTCCTGTGATATCCATGTTATACGCCCAGAATGTTCCATGTGGCGTCACTCGGACGCACTACTTACTGCCCTCCATATTATGGTTGATTTTGGAACAGAAAATCCAAAAAATTCCATATTTCGGTATGATTTTTGATAAATGTAATAATGGGATCAGAAAGTACTCGCCAAGAGCTTTCCTGTGATATCCATGTTATACGCCCAGAATGGTCCATGTGGAGTCCCTCGGACGCACTACTTACTGCCCTCCATATTATGGTTGATTTTGGAACAGAAAATCCAAAAAATTCCATATTTCGGTATGATTTTTGATAAATGTAATAATGGGATCAGAAAGTACTCGCCAAGGGCTTTCCTGTGATATCCATGTTATACGCCCAGAATGGTCCATGTGGAGTCCCTCGGACGCACTACTTACTGCCCTCCATATTATGGTTGATTTTGGAACAGAAAATCCAAAAAATTCCATATTTCTGTATGATTTTTGATAAATGTAATAATGGGAGTAGAAAGTACTCGCCAAGGGCTTTCCTGTGATATCCATGTTATACGCCCAGAATGGTCCATGTGGAGTCCCTCGGACGCACTACTTACTGCCCTCCATATTATGGTTGATTTTGGAACAGAAAATCCAAAAAATTCCATATTTCTGTATGATTTTTGATAAATGTAATAATGGGATCAGAAAGTACTCGCCAAGGGCTTTCCTGTGATATCCATGTTATACGCCCAGAATGGTCCATGTGGAGTCACTCGGACGCACTACTTACTGCCCTCCATATTATGGTTGATTTTGGAACAGAAAATCCAAAAAATTCCATATTTCGGTATGATTTTTGATAAATAAAATAATGGGATCAGAAAGTACTCGCCAAGGGCTTTCCTGTGATATCCATGTTATACGCCCAGAATGGTCCATGTGGAGTCACTCGGACGCACTACTTACTGCCCTCCATATTATGGTTGATTTTGGAACAGAAAATCCAAAAAATTCCATATTTCGGTATGATTTTTGATAAATGTAATAATGGGATCAGAAAGTACTCGCCAAGGGCTTTCCTGTGATATCCATGTTATACGCCCAGAATGGTCCATGTGGAGTCCCTCGGACGCACTACTTACTGCCCTCCATATTATGGTTGATTTTGGAACAGAAAATCCAAAAAATTCCATATTTCTGTATGATTTTTGATAAATGTAATAATGGGATCAGAAAGTACTCGCCAAGGGCTTTCCTGTGATATCCATGTTATACGCCCAGAATGGTCCATGTGGAGTCACTCGGACGCACTACTTACTGCCCTCCATATTATGGTTGATTTTGGAACAGAAAATCCAAAAAATTCCATATTTCTGTATGATTTTTGATAAATGTAATAATGGGAGTAGAAAGTACTCGCCAAGGGCTTTCCTGTGATATCCATGTTATACGCCCAGAATGGTCCATGTGGAGTCCCTCGGACGCACTACTTACTGCCCTCCATATTATGGTTGATTTTGGAACAGAAAATCCAAAAAATTCCATATTTCGGTATGATTTTTGATAAATGTAATAATGGGATCAGAAAGTACTCGCCAAGGGCTTTCCTGTGATATCCATGTTATACGCCCAGAATGGTCCATGTGGAGTCCCTCGGACGCACTACTTACTGCCCTCCATATTATGGTTGATTTTGGAACAGAAAATCCAAAAAATTCCATATTTCTGTATGATTTTTGATAAATGTAATAATGGGAGTAGAAAGTACTCGCCAAGGGCTTTCCTGTGATATCCATGTTATACGCCCAGAATGGTCCATGTGGAGTCCCTCGGACGCACTACTTACTGCCCTCCATATTATGGTTGATTTTGGAACAGAAAATCCAAAAAATTCCATATTTCTGTATGATTTTTGATAAATGTAATAATGGGAGTAGAAAGTACTCGCCAAGGGCTTTCCTGTGATATCCATGTTATACGCCCAGAATGGTCCATGTGGAGTCACTCGGACGCACTACTTACTGCCCTCCATATTATGGTTGATTTTGGAACAGAAAATCCAAAAAATTCCATATTTCTGTATGATTTTTGATAAATGTAATAATGGGATCAGAAAGTACTCGCCAAGGGCTTTCCTGTGATATCCATGTTATACGCCCAGAATGGTCCATGTGGAGTCCCTCGGACGCACTACTTACTGCCCTCCATATTATGGTTGATTTTGGAACAGAAAATCCAAAAAATTCCATATTTCTGTATGATTTTTGATAAATGTAATAATGGGATCAGAAAGTACTCGCCAAGGGCTTTCCTGTGATATCCATGTTATACGCCCAGAATGGTCCATGTGGAGTCACTCGGACGCACTACTTACTGCCCTCCATATTATGGTTGATTTTGGAACAGAAAATCCAAAAAATTCCATATTTCTGTATGATTTTTGATAAATGTAATAATGGGAGTAGAAAGTACTCGCCAAGGGCTTTCCTGTGATATCCATGTTATACGCCCAGAATGGTCCATGTGGAGTCCCTCGGACGCACTACTTACTGCCCTCCATATTATGGTTGATTTTGGAACAGAAAATCCAAAAAATTCCATATTTCGGTATGATTTTTGATAAATGTAATAATGGGATCAGAAAGTACTCGCCAAGGGCTTTCCTGTGATATCCATGTTATACGCCCAGAATGGTCCATGTGGAGTCCCTCGGACGCACTACTTACTGCCCTCCATATTATGGTTGATTTTGGAACAGAAAATCCAAAAAATTCCATATTTCTGTATGATTTTTGATAAATGTAATAATGGGAGTAGAAAGTACTCGCCAAGGGCTTTCCTCTGATATCCATGTTATACGCCCAGAATGGTCCATGTGGAGTCCCTCGGACGCACTACTTACTGCCCTCCATATTATGGTTGATTTTGGAACAGAAAATCCAAAAAATTCCATATTTCTGTATGATTTTTGATAAATGTAATAATGGGAGTAGAAAGTACTCGCCAAGGGCTTTCCTGTGATATCCATGTTATACGCCCAGAATGGTCCATGTGGAGTCACTCGGACGCACTACTTACTGCCCTCCATATTATGGTTGATTTTGGAACAGAAAATCCAAAAAATTCCATATTTCTGTATGATTTTTGATAAATGTAATAATGGGATCAGAAAGTACTCGCCAAGGGCTTTCCTGTGATATCCATGTTATACGCCCAGAATGGTCCATGTGGAGTCCCTCGGACGCACTACTTACTGCCCTCCATATTATGGTTGATTTTGGAACAGAAAATCCAAAAAATTCCATATTTCTGTATGATTTTTGATAAATGTAATAATGGGATCAGAAAGTACTCGCCAAGGGCTTTCCTGTGATATCCATGTTATACGCCCAGAATGGTCCATGTGGAGTCACTCGGACGCACTACTTACTGCCCTCCATATTATGGTTGATTTTGGAACAGAAAATCCAAAAAATTCCATATTTCTGTATGATTTTTGATAAATGTAATAATGGGAGTAGAAAGTACTCGCCAAGGGCTTTCCTGTGATATCCATGTTATACGCCCAGAATGGTCCATGTGGAGTCCCTCGGACGCACTACTTACTGCCCTCCATATTATGGTTGATTTTGGAACAGAAAATCCAAAAAATTCCATATTTCGGTATGATTTTTGATAAATGTAATAATGGGATCAGAAAGTACTCGCCAAGGGCTTTCCTGTGATATCCATGTTATACGCCCAGAATGGTCCATGTGGAGTCCCTCGGACGCACTACTTACTGCCCTCCATATTATGGTTGATTTTGGAACAGACAATCCAAAAAATTCCATATTTCTGTATGATTTTTGATAAATGTAATAATGGGATCAGAAAGTACTCGCCAAGGGCTTTCCTGTGATATCCATGTCATACGCCCAGAATGGTCCATGTGGAGTCACTCGGACGCACTACTTACTGCCCTCCATATTATGGTTGATTTTGGAACAGAAAATCCAAAAAATTCCATATTTCGGTATGATTTTTGATAAATGTAATAATGGGATCAGAAAGTACTCGCCAAGGGCTTTCCTGTGATATCCATGTTATACGCCCAGAATGGTCCATGTGGAGTCACTCGGACGCACTACTTACTGCCCTCCATATTATGGTTGATTTTGGAACAGAAAATCCAAAAAATTCCATATTTCGGTATGATTTTTGATAAATGTAATAATGGGATCAGAAAGTACTCGCCAAGGGCTTTCCTGTGATATCCATGTTATACGCCCAGAATGGTCCATGTGGAGTCCCTCGGACGCACTACTTACTGCCCTCCATATTATGGTTGATTTTGGAACAGAAAATCCAAAAAATTCCATATTTCTGTATAATTTTTGATAAATGTAATAATGGGAGTAGAAAGTACTCGCCAAGGGCTTTCCTGTGATATCCATGTTATACGCCCAGAATGGTCCATGTGGAGTCACTCGGACGCACTACTTACTGCCCTCCATATTATGGTTGATTTTGGAACAGAAAATCCAAAAAATTCCATATTTCTGTATGATTTTTGATAAATGTAATAATGGGATCAGAAAGTACTCGCCAAGGGCTTTCCTGTGATATCCATGTTATACGCCCAGAATGGTCCATGTGGAGTCACTCGGACGCACTACTTACTGCCCTCCATATTATGGTTGATTTTGGAACAGAAAATCCAAAAAATTCCATATTTCGGTATGATTTTTGATAAATGTAATAATGGGATCAGAAAGTACTCGCCAAGGGCTTTCCTGTGATATCCATGTTATACGCCCAGAATGGTCCATGTGGAGTCACTCGGACGCACTACTTACTGCCCTCCATATTATGGTTGATTTTGGAACAGAAAATCCAAAAAATTCCATATTTCTGTATGATTTTTGATAAATGTAATAATGGGATCAGAAAGTACTCGCCAAGGGCTTTCCTGTGATATCCATGGTATACGCCCAGAATGGTCCATGTAGAGTCACTCGGACGCACTACTTACTGCCCTCCATATTATGGTTGATTTTGGAACAGAAAATCCAAAAAATCCATATTTCTGTATGATTTTTGATAAATGTAATAATGGGAGTAGAAAGTACTCGCCAAGGGCTTTCCTGTGATATCCATGGTATACGCCCAGAATGGTCCATGTAGAGTCACTCGGACGCACTACTTACTGCCCTCCATATTATGGTTGATTTTGGAACAGAAAATCCAAAAAATCCATATTTCTGTATGATTTTTGATAAATGTAATAATGGGAGTAGAAAGTACTCGCCAAGGGCTTTCCTGTGATATCCATGTTATACGCCCAGAATGGTCCATGTGGAGTCCCTCGGACGCACTACTTACTGCCCTCCATATTATGGTTGATTTTGGAACAGAAAATCCAAAAAATTCCATATTTCGGTATGATTTTTGATAAATGTAATAATGGGATCAGAAAGTACTCGCCAAGGGCTTTCCTGTGATATCCATGTTATACGCCCAGAATGGTCCATGTGGAGTCACTCGGACGCACTACTTACTGCCCTCCATATTATGGTTGATTTTGGAACAGAAAATCCAAAAAATTCCATATTTCGGTATGATTTTTGATAAATGTAATAATGGGATCAGAAAGTACTCGCCAAGGGCTTTCCTGTGATATCCATGTTATACGCCCAGAATGGTCCATGTGGAGTCACTCGGACGCACTACTTACTGCCCTCCATATTATGGTTGATTTTGGAACAGAAAATCCAAAAAATTCCATATTTCTGTATGATTTTTGATAAATGTAATAATGGGATCAGAAAGTACTCGCCAAGGGCTTTCCTGTGATATCCATGGTATACGCCCAGAATGGTCCATGTAGAGTCACTCGGACGCACTACTTACTGCCCTCCATATTATGGTTGATTTTGGAACAGAAAATCCAAAAAATCCATATTTCTGTATGATTTTTGATAAATGTAATAATGGGAGTAGAAAGTACTCGCCAAGGGCTTTCCTGTGATATCCATGTTATACGCCCAGAATGGTCCATGTGGAGTCCCTCGGACGCACTACTTACTGCCCTCCATATTATGGTTGATTTTGGAACAGAAAATCCAAAAAATTCCATATTTCGGTATGATTTTTGATAAATGTAATAATGGGATCAGAAAGTACTCGCCAAGGGCTTTCCTGTGATATCCATGTTATACGCCCAGAATGGTCCATGTGGAGTCCCTCGGACGCACTACTTACTGCCCTCCATATTATGGTTGATTTTGGAACAGAAAATCCAAAAAATTCCATATTTCTGTATAATTTTTGATAAATGTAATAATGGGAGTAGAAAGTACTCGCCAAGGGCTTTCCTGTGATATCCATGTTATACGCCCAGAATGGTCCATGTGGAGTCACTCGGACGCACTACTTACTGCCCTCCATATTATGGTTGATTTTGGAACAGAAAATCCAAAAAATTCCATATTTCTGTATGATTTTTGATAAATGTAATAATGGGATCAGAAAGTACTCGCCAAGGGCTTTCCTGTGATATCCATGTTATACGCCCAGAATGGTCCATGTGGAGTCACTCGGACGCACTACTTACTGCCCTCCATATTATGGTTGATTTTGGAACAGAAAATCCAAAAAATTCCATATTTCGGTATGATTTTTGATAAATGTAATAATGGGATCAGAAAGTACTCGCCAAGGGCTTTCCTGTGATATCCATGTTATACGCCCAGAATGGTCCATGTGGAGTCACTCGGACGCACTACTTACTGCCCTCCATATTATGGTTGATTTTGGAACAGAAAATCCAAAAAATTCCATATTTCTGTATGATTTTTGATAAATGTAATAATGGGATCAGAAAGTACTCGCCAAGGGCTTTCCTGTGATATCCATGGTATACGCCCAGAATGGTCTATGTAGAGTCACTCGGACGCACTACTTACTGCCCTCCATATTATGGTTGATTTTGGAACAGAAAATCCAAAAAATCCATATTTCTGTATGATTTTTGATAAATGTAATAATGGGAGTAGAAAGTACTCGCCAAGGGCTTTCCTGTGATATCCATGGTATACGCCCAGAATGGTCCATGTAGAGTCACTCGGACGCACTACTTACTGCCCTCCATATTATGGTTGATTTTGGAACAGAAAATCCAAAAAATCCATATTTCTGTATGGTTTTTGATAAATGTAATAATGGGAGTAGAAAGTACTCGCCAAGGGCTTTCCTGTGATATCCATGTTATACGCCCAGAATGGTCCATGTGGAGTCCCTCGGACGCACTACTTACTGCCCTCCATATTATGGTTGATTTTGGAACAGAAAATCCAAAAAATTCCATATTTCGGTATGATTTTTGATAAATGTAATAATGGGATCAGAAAGTACTCGCCAAGGGCTTTCCTGTGATATCCATGTTATACGCCCAGAATGGTCCATGTGGAGTCACTCGGACGCACTACTTACTGCCCTCCATATTATGGTTGATTTTGGAACAGAAAATCCAAAAAATTCCATATTTCGGTATGATTTTTGATAAATGTAATAATGGGATCAGAAAGTACTCGCCAAGGGCTTTCCTGTGATATCCATGTTATACGCCCAGAATGGTCCATGTGGAGTCACTCGGACGCACTACTTACTGCCCTCCATATTATGGTTGATTTTGGAACAGAAAATCCAAAAAATTCCATATTTCTGTATGATTTTTGATAAATGTAATAATGGGATCAGAAAGTACTCGCCAAGGGCTTTCCTGTGATATCCATGGTATACGCCCAGAATGGTCCATGTAGAGTCACTCGGACGCACTACTTACTGCCCTCCATATTATGGTTGATTTTGGAACAGAAAATCCAAAAAATCCATATTTCTGTATGATTTTTGATAAATGTAATAATGGGAGTAGAAAGTACTCGCCAAGGGCTTTCCTGTGATATCCATGTTATACGCCCAGAATGGTCCATGTGGAGTCCCTCGGACGCACTACTTACTGCCCTCCATATTATGGTTGATTTTGGAACAGAAAATCCAAAAAATTCCATATTTCGGTATGATTTTTGATAAATGTAATAATGGGATCAGAAAGTACTCGCCAAGGGCTTTCCTGTGATATCCATGTTATACGCCCAGAATGTTCCATGTGGCGTCAGTCGGACGCACTACTGCCCTCCAGATGATTATAGGTCAGAAAACCTTAATAATTATATATTTTGAAATTTATTTTAGTAATTTTTATTTTGGCTTCGTAAACTAAACGTCTAGTTTTTATTTTGATTTATTTTTATTTTGTTAAAACACGTAAAGAAATGTGTTTTTATGAATTTTTCACTATTTAACGGGGATATGTTAACCTCTTAACAGACCTCTGCTACGGGCTTAGCAGACCTCTGTTAGTACTGGTGGTTGGTGTCTCCGCTAGTTAAATTCGAATTTATCTTGACGCACATCAACTATCTTTGCTCGAGGAAAAACCAAGTTAACATCTTTTCGTAATCCTTGTTCATAATCGGTTATGAATGTTGATGGATCTGAATCAAATATATTTTCTTTAATATATATTAGCAATTTATTATAAATTTCGTTGGTTTTTTTATCCATCAATATTTTTATCCATCAATATTTTTGCAAAATCAATGTTTTTCGTTTCATCCTGATTGCTGAATTAAAATGTTAGTAAAAATTTAAAATTTTATCACTTTTTTACTTACCTTTCACAAGTCCTGCGAAATGCTCTTCTAATAGAACTTAAATTTGTCTTACTGCCTCCTAGAATCCCTGACATGTCCACACAATCCTTCTTAATTGTAGTTAAAGCCTTTAACTCTTTGTAGGCTTCCTCCTCATTTTCGTGGTTATGCTGGAACCAAATTTCCATCAGGAAGTAGATTCATCCTAGCTTTGCAAGTTTTTTTTCGGCATTCATATTGAATTACATTTTTATACGTAGACTTTTTCATATACTATATCATTTTTTGGTCGAAATGGTACAAAAGCTCACTATTTCTGCGATTTCCAGAGATAATTTCAAAACTCATCTTGTTTTTTTTACTTTTAATGTTCACTCCACGACGTAGCACAAACTAATTATTTTTATACCCGCACCACATAGTGGTATGGGGTATAATGGCTTAGTGCTTGCGTTTGTAACACATCGAAGGAATCGAGTTAGAATACCGGGACCAGAGAGAAAGTTGCTCAGAATTACATTTTGAGTCGATCTAGCCATGTCTGTCTGGCTGGCTGGGCGGCTGGCTGGCTGGCTGGTCGGCTGGCTGGATGTAAAGATGTCCATCTATTCTTGTAATCAAAGTACAGGTCGCATTTATGCACCGATCTTGATGAAACTTGGCATGTGGTAATATATTGGGACAAGGACGGACGCTATTGAATCGGAGCACTTTCTGATAGACCCCCCATACAAAGGAACTCCCGGATTTGGTCCAAATCCAGTTGATGTCGCGTGTATTGGTCAACAAATTAAAAAAATATGCCATTCGATGTAGAACTGACCACAAAATGTAAAAAAATAGTTGGACCCGCCTCTCGGACCTACGGGGCCTTCAGAACCCAAAAAATGGACCCATGATTTTAAATATAAGTGTGACCCCTTAAATGAAAGGAAATTATCTTACAATTTTAAATACAGAAAAAAATTCGACCTGTTTGGGCCCCAGGGTCCATTAGGAGGGTCCAAAAGTTTCGGTTTACCCGGATTTTAGTGTGACCCCTCAAATGACAGGGAATTGCCTCAGGACTTTAAATATGTCAAGCCAAATGATTTATCTCGTCCGTGGGAGGACACAGGGTCCGAAAACAAGGTATGAAAATGTGGACCAACTATAATTGTTATACCCTCACCACATAGTGGTATGGGGTATAAAGGCTTAGTGCTTGCGTGATAGATACAGATATAAATAGCGACGAGTGCTTTCGATTAACAGGAGACTTAATCACATTTATAGTGGTGCGGGTATCATAGAGTCGGCCACGCCCGACTATAGCACTTACTTACTTGTTTTCAATGAATACACTATGTTCACAATCAAAGGAGAGAATGCGTACAGAAATTGTAACGGTTCTTATAATGGAATTTTTAATAATTTTGGTATTTAGTGAAAATGAACTAACTCCCCAAAAATAATTTTGGGGATTTATTTCGTTCCTTGGGATTGGGGAGTTGGTTCATTATGAACTAACTCCCTAAATTTGAAACTGAAATAAATCCCCAAATAATGAACTAAGTCCCCAAAAATCGTTGTTGTTTCCTCCTGTATAAAATTTTGCGGGGTTAGTTCATTTTCGTTTTGGGGACTTAGTTCATTGGGGACTTAGTTCGTACCGCCTCTCAGTCGCATATCTTTGTTGCACTGTGTACTCAAACAAGGACTCTGAAGAATTGTAAACGTTGTAAAACATGCATAAACTCCTCATGTAAAATGAAATAAAAACGGTTTCAGTCAAACAAAAGGAATATGAAAAAATGGCAAAAATATCGATCGATTGCTGGTGGTAAATCTTCTTGCCTTACGCTCAACGAAAAATGTCAGTTGAATATGACTAAACTAAATTGAAGCCTTAAGTGAAGTCAAACCTTATGAAAGTGAATTTATTTTACACGCTGAACTAATATTCGTTTGTACTGATGGAATACTTGGAATATACAACCACAACCATTCAATTAACAATAAATCTGTTCGCTGTGTGTAGATTAGGTTTAATTGAAAGTTCGCTTAAGATGTGGCTTCAAATAGAGTCATTGAGTAGACCACTAAAGATTCCCTACAAAGAAGAAAATTGGAGGACGAAGGAACATACTATTGTAAGTAAAATACAAATACAAACAAGGAGGTTTAAAAACCATGTGGTGTAGTGGATGCATGCAGTAGTAAATACCATCGCACAGTGGTTTGAAAACAAATTATTTTGGAAATAGTTTCCAAATTAGCAAAATAGATTTTGACTTGTGTTGTCAAAACAAAACATGTTTGTTAAGCTTATAAGCAGTTAAGAAGCAATTAAGATAGAGACATGCATTTTCCTCCACCAAGCTAGCAATCCTTATTTTGGTGATTGAAGAAAGGAGATAATTTTGAGAAATATCTGAAACATTCCACAATTCCAAAAAAGGGGGAAAATTCATAGAAATGGTTTTTTGTTTGGAAAAGTAGCCCAGCTAAGGCTTTTTGTAATACCAGTAAAAACCCGATTTTACTGTGGAGATCGCATCTTTGCGTTTTGAATAATTATGGTCTAAATTTTTTTTAAATTAAAATAGGCGAACGTTTAAAATTTTTTTAGATACAATCCAAAAAGTATACATTTTTTACATGTGTTTTTGCAAGTGTTTTTTTATAAGTAAAATATTACTACTTTCTTTTTTGTCAAAAAATTAGAAAAGAAATATAATTTTTTAAATTTGAAAATCATTTTATTTAACTTCAGACCGGGTTAATATTTTTACTTTAAATTTGAACCTGTTGTACATAGAACTCTTACACAAACCGAATAAGTTTAATTGTATGTATTGCTAAGATGATATACAAAATATACAAAATATACAACTCACGCTAGATGGCGCTGTCAGAGGTAGTTCAGAGCATTTCAATTTAGCTTACACGTAATATAAAATGGAAATGCAAAATTTTTTGGATTCTCCTATTTTTTTTTATAAATAATTTAGTCAATATCGTAAATTTGTATCAGAAAAACAAGAATTTGTTACTTCTCAACATTTTTTTAAATACTTTTTCTATTAAATTTTTAGGCATTTGTTTTTATATTGTTATTTTTTCTCTGCAGGAATTTATCAGAACTCTCATGCTAAAATTTAATCAGCTTCTTAATGTCGGCTACTTTACGTGTAATGAACTATTCTGAAAATCAAATTGAAGGCTTTTCAAGCTTTAGCCTTGCAGAACTATAAAATAAACAGAAAGTACAGAAAATTACAATCGTACACAACCCAAGGATTTAAAAAAAAGTTTTCTATTTTTCCATAAAGGACTATGGGGGTAATAAGTACCTGCTTTGCCAACTTTTGCAAATCCCGCGTTAAGACAGGTTTTTTTTCTTCGAGTGTAGCTCCACATTTATTGTTTCAACTGTCTAGATGACAACAACATGGTCAGTTTTGTTTTATTTTTTTTTAATGGTCACTCTGAAAACTTTTCTTTTCAGTTCACTTAAATAGAACAAAATGCATGCATGTCGTCTGCCCCAATTGTCCGCCAGTTCTCCCCTTTTATTCAGTCACCCAGTAATCAAACCAAAGTCTGTCCTTGTCGAATCGTCCCTGTTGTATTTTGTGTCCATTCTCTACTGTCCGTCTGACCGACCATCCGTCTCAGTATGAGTTGAGTGTGGGTAAACACATGTGGTTTAAGGAAATGTGGTAATTTCCTGTAGCAAAAAGGAAGCGAACATAAAACAAAAAAAGCACAAAGAGAAAGAGAAAAAATAAAGAAAGAAACATGAGAATCAAATGGGTCGAGAACCACACCAACAAGGGCGTCTGGACGAGAGAAGGCTTTTATATGAAAACATTGGTGGGTGTGGGTGTGTGTTTGTGTGTGAACGATATTACGAACAAAGTGGGAAAAGTGCTAGATGAAAGCAGAAAAGGAAAATTCAAAATGCTTTTTGTAAAAAGAAATGAATTAAAATAAGAACCGCAAAATGGAACAGAAGAAGTGTGGGAATGAATGAATAGCTTACACTGCCAAATGAGTAAAAAAGTCAAAAAAATAATAATGGCCGTGTGTTGATAATTGCCGTTGAAGAATAAATGTTGTCTACAATTAAAATAAACTTATTGCATTTGTTTTTGAATATTCGGAATTTTATATTTATTATTTCAGCGTTAAGTTTTATTTTATCTAAGCTTATAAATGGCAGATGTGAAAAATTTGCATTAAAATCATTATAAACTTTTGGTGTTAGCAAAAGAATCCGATAGATACTTGTTATTTAAACCCATTTTAAACTGACTCTTGCTCTTTTTGTAGCTTCAGATTTTTCAGTTCTTGCCTAGCGCTATTCGGGTCTCTCATAGAATTGGTTTTATTTTATCCAATTCTGAATAGTGCTTTGATTAAATGTGACAACATTTGGCCAAGTTTAATTTGAATCGATTGAAAGTGTATTGAACTTTTGTCCCCTTTTCAGTACACAGAGAAACAATTTTCGATTCAATTAAAAAATTCCTAAATTCAATCAAAAAATTAATTGGGGATCTTTTATAAATAAAAGTCACATACACACAGAGAATAAATCTGTTGAAAATAGGTTCGAACTACAAAGATTCGGTTGGGTAAACCGAATTTCTGTTGCAATAACCAACATTCCATAGTATTAATGATATCATTTTTCAAGATACATTATGATGGTTGCTACAACCATATCACCGTATTTACAGTCAGCAACAAAGTTAAGCAACCTGAATTCAGTTTAACTATTGTTTGCGACAACTGGCGTTTATGGCAACCAACCAATTGTGTTGAACATGTTACTTTGGTACCAATAATTGGTGGTGACTACAAATAAGTTCTTTGTAGAGAGCAAACGCTGTTTAGTTGGCTGTTGTTACATAATATTAGTTATTCCAACATCAACATATAATACCCGTAATACTATATTTTATCGGTTTTAGTCACAGAAAAAACTTTGCTTACGACAAAAACATATTTCAAAATCCCAACAAATTTAAAAAATAAAAAAAAAGGTTAGACAGTTTAGGTTTCTTGGCTTAGACGGTTAATGCCTCCAAATGCTACTGCCATATAAATAAACGAACTATAAAAAAATATTTTCCAGAATATAGAAATAGGCTTAACTGTAATTAAGCCACATTACTCAGAATTAATCAGAATTTTCGCCATAGATAGACCACCTTATTTTTCAGAACAACAACCAATTATTTAA
The DNA here is from genome assembly GCA_963513945.1 of Hydrotaea diabolus. Classification (NCBI taxonomy): domain Eukaryota; kingdom Metazoa; phylum Arthropoda; class Insecta; order Diptera; family Muscidae; genus Hydrotaea; species Hydrotaea diabolus. The sequence continues at coordinate 45,107,698 of OY740717.1, read as the reverse complement.
AAAATATTTTCCTGGTTAGTTGACCCATTACAAGGCGGTAAAGTATAAAATTTTTCAAAAAGTACGTATAACCAACACTCAATTACAACAACCATTACATTTACAAATTCTGTGCCAATAATCATGTAAGTCTGTAAGGATTACTGATAATTGTTTTCTTTAACCGAAAGTGTCAGTTCTCTCTTTTGAAAATTTCTGTCTTCCCAAACAACCTTCGTGCAACCTCCAACGTGCAACCTCGGTTGGCAAAAAATTTGGTTGTGGCAACAAATTTGTTCTCTGTGCGTATGTACTGAAATATTAGTTCGTTGTGTATCGAAAATGGTTCCTGTTTCAAACGATAAATAGATTTACGTATTCCCCTAGCACTACATTCACAATACTGCTGCTGTGACTTCATCAGCGTTAATGTCGTTCAGACATACCGCTGGACATCTCTCTCTAGTTCATGAAGATCGTACCTGATCTGTCTGGTCGGAGGCATTCTGTCCATGAAATGGTGCTTTGAATGACTACTGCACAAACACCCCAGCAGATACTCCAAAGGCAAGCTACAGGAAATTGTGTCAGCGCACGGTAAGGGCCTTCGGCTCCTCATGTAGATGGTTCTTTGAAGACGCCCTGTTGATATGCTGAGGGCGGCATTATGGCAAGTCTAAATTTCTTTCACTGCGTCGTACTCACATGCGCCTACCACACTGCCGCTGCGTTATTCGCTACAGCCCGACCTATCGCTTTGTTAAAAATTAACAAGGTTTCTTTTCCGACTTCCCAAGTACGAGGGTTGCTACATATATTTCTGGCCTAGGCAACACTAAGTGTATAAACGTACTCAGAACGTTTTGACGTACGACCATCATTTGTGTTGTTTACAGTGACTTAAAAAAAAATTAATTTGGCAAAAAAAAATGGAATTAACTCGTGAACATTTTCGTGCGATCATTTTTCACAACTTTCGACGTGGATTATCACACCAATGAACTTAAATCTTTGTATGGCGTGAAGCACCATCCTATAGCACTGTGAAAAACTGGTTTAATGAATTCATTCGTGGCCGAAGCTCGCTCAAAGACGAAGGTCGTCTAAACACGGCCATTGTGCCAGGGAACTTTAATGCCGTGCGTGAACTAATAATGTAAGATCGTCATGTGACATACCTTGAGATAGAGGCATCCTTGGGCATTTCTTAAGCCTGCATATATTCGATATTGCATGAACGCCTGGCCTTAAAAAAAAGGTTTGTTCTCGCTGGACCCCGCACAATTCGACAATCGCTCAGATGGCAGAAAATTTTTTTTTGAAAGAATACGATCGCGCTGCTTCAAAAGACTTTTAAAGGATCGTCACAGGTAACGAATAATGGATCTATGCATATGAGTCCGAAACAGCTCTTTGAAGAGGAGCTAAATCCAACGAAAATTGTTCGTGGAATGAGCCCGAAACAAAACAGCAATCGACCGTGTGGGTCTTTGAAGAGGAGCTAAATCCAACGAAAATTGTTCGTGGAAGAAGCACTTTGAAGCAAATGGTCGCCTGTTTCCTCCGCAAAACTGGTAATTTAGGACGGTCAATTCTAAGTGGTACACCACAATTTGTTTGCCTGAAGTCTTTGGAGAAATTCGAAAAACGAACAAGAGAAGACGAATCATTGTGCACCATGACAATGCGAGCTCTCACGCATCGGCTCAAACCAGCGCCTTTTTGACCGGCCAAAACGTCGACTTGATGGGTCATCCGCCGTACAGCCCTGACTTGGCACCCAATGACTTCTTTTTATTCCTGCACATCAAGAAAAAAAATGCGTGAGCAACGATTTTTGTCACCAGAAGATGCTATTGAAGCGTTCAAAACCCATGTTTGGGAGGTGTCTCAGTCTGAGTGGAAAAAGTTTTTTATCAATTGGTTTGAGCGCATGCAAAAGTGTATAAATCATGCTGGAGAATACTTTGAAAAACAATAAAACCATTTTTGATGATAAATATTCGCATTTTCATTATTAGGCCCTCGTACTGCCGACAATGGACTTGAGGACCATGTTCCGACTTTTGAGCTTATCGCAGATAGTATGTGCAGATTATCGAAAAAGGCTGTCCAATATAACCCCAAGGATTTTGCGGTAGTTGGTAGTGAGGATGCTGACGTCATCAACATTTACTTTGAGTGACCGCACTTCTGCGGTCCATGCAGTAGACAGTGGGGCTGATGATTTGGCGGCGGATATTTTTCAAATTCCTCGCAGTAAAAAAGAGTGCTAAGTCAGTGAGGTAATAGTTTATTTTCTCGCATATGTCAGTCACTTTAGGTCCTGACGCTAGAATTGTGCAATCACCAGTGTACGACACAATTTACCCCTTTCCGGGGCACCTCATCCGCTGAACATCCTCAAAACTAAGCTAAGCCTGTGAAGAGGACAAATGGACTCGGAAGAATTATCTATCTCACCGACATGTGTTTTAAGGAGCGAGAATGACTCAACTACATAGGGACTTTTTCCGGACTTAAATAATGTGTGGCAGGAACTCAAGAATTGTGATTTTCCACTTTCAGACTTAGCCCTAACCTACAGCGCATAACAGCGCGAAATACTGGCGGCTAACCGCTCCCTTTACAATCAGACCAACCTTACCTAACCTAATCGTTGGTAAGAAAACCATTCTTTATTTTCATTAACTAAGATATGGGAAACGAGTTGTACACATTTATTTTTGTCCCAGCCTTTTATGATTATAGCTTAGAAAATCATTTGTGTTTAGGACGGTGGTGGACCACTAATAAATCCAACGTTAAATAGTCCCCGACAAAGTCCCACTATCGAAGTTATCTCTTTTACTTATACTTTACCCCTTTACTTAGTTACTTACGCCGCATATTTTCCCCCATTCATTCGCTTTATTTTTCTATTGGCCCTATTCCTAGGTAGCCATGGAAAACCCTAGTTCAATTCCAACAGTCCCCTCAACAGTAAAGCTCTCGGTACTCTGGTCGTGCTGGATTGCCACATTTGTATGTGAGTCAGTCAGTCAGTTAGCGGGAGTTGGCTTCCCCTGCTGGCTGCCTTGATGTGGGAGGGCATTGTTGTCCATGTTGCTGCTGTCGTTTGTTTTTGCTGTTGTTGTTGTTTTTTTGCTGTATTCTATGTGTTGCTATTACTACTGTTGGTGGCAACATCTGTGGCATTCAGCCATTTATGGATACTTTACTTGGTATTAACATACGAGATCTGAATGCACAAAAATGTGTACGATTTTTTTCTCGTTCATTCTTTCTATTTTGTTTTGTTTTACCTCCTGCCAACTCCCACTATTTCTTTATATATATATATATATATGCCATATAAAATTATGGCACAATATGGATGAGGCAGGCCAGCAATACGATTCATCTACCCCAACTGCCACTCCTACTCCCATGTACTACCAGTCTCTGTAACCATTACGAAGTGTACACTTGTTACAAATACATTTTGCGGTTTTGTGTGTGGTCTAGGATGGATGAGGTCTCGAAGAGGGGTAGTAGCCCAGTTGCCGATGGTGGAGGCGGCTAAAGCCAAAGTGGCAATAGTGCTTATATTTATAAACTAATTAAGAAGTGTGTAAAGCTGAAGGGGAGATATTTAAAGAAATTCTGGAAGAATCTAGAAAATATCAACTGTACGAGGTGTGTTCAATAGAAAAAGTGAACTTTAATTTTTGTCAAAAATATTTATTTATTGAATAATTTCTATCTGCTCATACTCAAAAATATTCCCCCTATATAAAATACACTTGTGTCAGTGTTTTTCCAATCCTCTAAGCAGCCCTGATATGCACTTTTAAGTATGGCCTTCAGCTCTCTCAAAGTTTCGGTTTTTTCTCCCCAATAGTCGCAAAACGACGTCCATTCGTGGGTCTCTTTAATTTTGAAAACGCAAAAAAGCCGCAGGGTGTCAAATCTGTTGAATACGGTGGCTTAGGGTACGGTCACACTGGGCACATATTTGAAGAAAACGTCGAATTTTTTTTGCCACAATCTGAATATTTCTTAGTGGCAAACAACAAAACAGCTGATTTCGGGGAAACAAAAATATTTGCCAGCAAACTAAAAATTGTCCAATGTGAACACAGTGTGACCACCTGAGAACAAATATTTTCCTTTATTTTCGGAAAATATCTATTTGATCTTACAACATTTTTGTAAAAGCAAACAATAAGAAATTGCAGCTGGTAAAATCAGTGATGTCAGTGTAACAGCTAAACGTTCGGAGGCTGAAATTGATTCACGAAGTTGTGTCGTCCTCGGTAATTAGCAGGGCAACTAATTTTAATGGTCTACATCTCATTTTAGTGCTTACTACACGCAGAGAAAAAACATGGTTACTAGATGGTCACGGCAACTAATAATATGTTCTCCGCAATAAAAGTATGCTCGTCGCAACCATAGCATTGTTAACTGCTTTTAGTTTTGACAATAGTATAATTGCTGCAATATTAATATTGTTGAAATGTAACAATAGTATTATTGCCAAATTTAAAAATGAAGATATGGTTATAGCAACAATATAAATATGGTTGGTGCGACAAAAGTATTGTGTTTTGCGTTTTATGTTAACAATGATATAATTACGGCAATCATACTGTATAATTGTAATTTTTCTTCATTTAAATATGCAACTGTTATCGGTACGGATCTAATGCAATAATAGTACTTTTTTTTATCGAAATTAAAATGTTTTAAACAAGCTGCTTCGGCTTTGTTTAACTGAAATATTTTTAATAAAAACGCTTACGTTTATTTAAACTTATTTTTTCTACCGTGAAATAAATCGCTCCTTTTATTTTGAATTTAATGTATTTTTAAATAATTTTCATAATTCAAATCTATTGGTGACTACTTAAACCAATTCTAATAAATAGTATTGGGGATCAAATCGAAAACTTAAACAAATTCTAATAAATTATATTGGGGATCATAGTATAATTGTGTGTGATCATACTATGGTTGTAGGGATCATAACATGGTTGCGTGTGAATCATACTATGGCTGTGAGGATCATACTATGGTTTTATATCAAACATACCATGGTTGTGAGGATCATACTATGGTTGTGGAGATTATCGTATGGTTGAGTGTGAATCATACTATAGTTGTGGCGATCATAGTACGGTTATGTGTGAATCATACTATTGTTGTGAGGATCATAGTATGGTTGTATTTGTATCATACTATTGTTGTGAGGATCATAATATTGTTGTACCACAACCATATACCCAACAATAGTATTATCCTCTTCGAATATTGTCACCACAACCATACTTTTTTCTGCGTGTAAATGGTTAAAATTTTATAGAGATCTGATGTTCTATTCTGTAGTCCTTTTAACAACTTTGTGCAGCATTCTTCGTTATTCCGATAACGAGGGTTCCTATACATATTTCTGGCGCCATCTGACATTTCCATTGGAAAGTTTGACATTTTTTAGCATAAACGTACTCAGAACATTTTAACGTACGACCATCATTTGTGTAGTTTACACTGACTTGAAAAAATCAATTTGGCGAAAAATGGAATTATCACGTGAACATTTTCGTGCGATCATTTTTTACAACTTTCGATGTGGATTATGACGTCAAGAGTGCATCGATGAACTTCTATCTTTGCATGGCGGTGAAACACCATCCTATAGCACTGTGAAAAACTGGTTTAAAGAACTCAATCGTGTCCGACTCTCGCTCAAAGACGAAGATCGTGATGGTCGTCCAAAAGCGGCATATGTGCCAGAGAATATTGATGCCCTGCGTGAACTGATAATGCAAGATCGTCATGTCACCAGCATACAGTCGATATTGCATGAACACCTGGACGTAAAAAAGGTTTGTTCTCGTTGGATCCCGCACAATTTGACATTCGCTCAAAAAAAGTCTCGTGTCGATTGGTGCAAAGAAATTTTGAAAAAAATACGATCGCGGTGCTTTAAAAGACGTTTATAAGATCGTCACAGGTATCGAATCGTGGATCTATGTGTATGAGCCCAAAACAAAACGGTAATCGATCCTGTGGGTCTTCGAAAACGAGCTTCTTTGGCAAAACTGGTCATGTGGCGACTGTTCCGTTTGAGCAACTTAGGACGGTGAATTCTGAGTGGTACTCTACAATTTGTTTTCCTGAAGTTTTCGGAGAAATTCGAAAAACGAACAAGAGAAGACGAATCATTGTGCACCATGACAATGCGAGCTCTCACAAATCGGCTAAAACCAGCTCCTTTTTGACCGTCCAAAACGTCGAATTGATGGGTCATCCGCCGTACAGCCCTGACTTGGCACCCAACGACTTCTTTTTATTCTTTTTATTCATCAAGAAAAAAATGAGTGTTCAACAATTTTCGTCGTCAGAAGATGTTGTTGAAGCGTTCAAAAACCATGTTTTGGAGGTGTCTCATTCGAAGTGAAAAATGTTGGTTTGAGCGCATGCAAAAGTGTATAAATCATGCTGGAGAATACTTTGAAAAACAATAAAATCATTTTTGATGATAATTTTTCGCATTTTCATTGTTAGGTCAGAAAAATATATAGCAGCCCTCGTACTGATAATTTTTTATATGTCTGGTTTTATTGGAAATTTTGAACTTTGTCATTTAATTATGGAACACAATATCATTCATATGACTACCACAACTGGCTCGGCTGTACCTCATCCGATCAACCCAATTTTTCAGTAAATTTTCGATTGTTCGAATCGAATCTCTTCAATGAAAGCTTCGATTTCATCTATCATTATTATCTCTGTATGCTTTGCGCAACATTTATCATTTATGGCCCCCACAAAAAATAAACGAAAGGGCTCAAATCACAGCTTCGAGGCGGACAATTTACCTAACATTTTCGGCTGATTATTCGTGTTTCAAAAACAGTGCATAAAATATCGTTGGTTGCGTTGATTGTGTGACATGTGGCCCCGTCCATGTCATTCTCTGGAATTTTTGAAACAAAAATTCGTTGAGCATGGCGCGTTTACGCTCACCGTTTACGGTAGCGGTGGCTACATGCTCATTTTCGATGAAAAATGTCCCATTTTATGCCGCACGCCCAAAACCCACACCAAACAGTGACTCGTCCTGGATGCAATGGCTTCCCAATAGTCACGTGTGGGTTCTCTGAACCCCATAAATGGCAATTTTGCTTATTGACATAGCCACCGAGATAAAAATGAGCTTTATCTGAAAACACGATTTTTCGGTAAAACTCGTTATCTCCTGCCAAACAAAAAAAAATCGCATCGGAATGGTGATTCATTATAAAAGTTCAACCTTTCGAATAAAACAAGAAATGTAAAAAAATTATCAGCATTTTTTTTAAAACCCTTTCAAATTTAAAATATTTAATCGCTACCCTATAGAACATTTATTCGATACAAGTTTGCTAACATAAAAAGCAAAACACTTAGCTTTGAGCAATTTCAAAATCTCCTTTTCTATTGAACAGACCTCGTACATTATCATTTTTTTTCTGGTCAATACACTTATTTCTTATACGCATAGAAAACTCTTGGCGCTTCTTTAATATCTTTTAAAAAATCTACTAAAGGTACTTTGGTCTCTGTGGAACTGTTTTTATTATAAAAAAATTGACTTATTTTCTTTAATCCATAATAAAGTCAATATAGGCAGTGATTATTTCAATATATTAATACACTGCAAAACTATTACATTCGATGTCACCAATCCATCAATGTTCAGTTTTCAATTAAACAAACAAATCAATTTGATTTCCCTTTTTAGTTTTCGTTGATGTCGACCAAAAACTAGAGTGTCATCAATATTTTTTTTATAAGTATTTTTGCGTTCGATTTTCTTGTTGAGCAAATTGCCAGAGAAAATACGAAAAAAACTTAATTGATTTACGCCAAAAAAAAATTGTATGATTTCACCTAAATACCGATAACAAAATTAATTGATTTTCATGTTGTACAACGACAGCACCGACATTGGGTCGGCTGAAAATATAGACGAAACTGCGCCAATGAGTGGCGTGTCTATGTGTTGTTACTGATGACGTTGTGGCCTTCATGTAGGTGTAGTTGAGGCAATAATGGCTGAAATCATGATGATCTGTCAGCGAATAGATGCGCTTTCAACAAAAAATTACATGTTCCTATTCATAACACTCTAGAAAAGTAATTTCAAAAGACATAGAAAATGTGAATGCAATTGGAGATTTTTCGTAAATGTTAGAGTCGTTCGACAGGACAACTATTCTAAGTATTGAAATAAATTCTAAATCGTTGGAGCTTTGTTTAAAAATTTTATTAGAGTCACATAAGAAGGAATTGGTAGACAGGACCAAAATTACGCTGACGACTGCTCGAAAGTCTAAATCGTAGCAGTCGGCAGTTGTAACGTCGAGATAGTAGAGAAATGTGTATATTTCGGATCCGCCGTAAACCAAAGGAACAATGTCAGTACTGAGATAAAACGAAGAAACGTGTTCGCAAATCGTTCCCAGCAGCGTCGGCGGGGACAAATTATAAGCAATATGAGCTGTATCCCGATTATCGCAAAGGAAGTTCATCTTCATTCATTTTTGTAGTTCCAACAGGTTTCCAACTAACTTTTTCTGTGTGGTTACTACACACGAGAGAAAGTTAGTTGGAAAAAAGTCGTCTAGAACACCATCTGACCAAGAAATTAAGTCGGTTAAACGAGAAGACTTTTTGTGGCACTCAGAGAATATAAAAATGAAAGGGATTATATAAAGGTACATGGATATTATAATGGTACAGATAACTAACTATTCGCTTATAATAATGAAAGAAAGTTCAAACGTTTGCCTTTTGAAGCAACCAACAGTTTTGTACAGAATTGATCGATGGTACAAGGGTTGCTGTTTATATTTCGGGTCTGGCAATAAAAACACAATATTTTATCATAGGAAATGTTTTTATTGTTTTTCAAAATATTCTACTTTAAGATCATTACACTTTACATTACGCAAAAACCAATTTTCGAAGAACTTTTTCCACTCCGATTGAGACACCTCCAAAACATGATTTTTGAACGCTTCAACAGCTGCTGCGGGCGATGAAAAACGTTGACCACGCATTTGGGTGCCAAATCATGGCTGTACGCTGGGATGGCCCATCAATTCGACATCTTAAGTGGTCAAATAGCTCATCGTTTCAGCTGATGTGTGTCGTGATGCAAAATGATCCGTCTTCTCTTATTATCTTTCCTCATTTCTTTGAACACTGTTGACAAGCAGATGGTTGTATACCATTCATAATTGACGGTCCTTTATTCCACTAAAGGCACTGTGGCAACATGACCGGTTGTACCGAAAAAACCCCAATCATTTCGATGTACTTTTCCCACAAACAACTTTTGTTGGATTTGGCTTGTCCCATACGGTCGATTGCTGTTTCGTTACGGGTTCATATGCATAGATCTATGATTCGTCACCTGTGACAATGTTATACACTGCCTTTGAGCTACCGCAGTTATACTTTTTCAACATCTCTTTGCACCAATCCATACGATTTTTTTTTGACCATTTGTCAAATTATGTGGAATCCAACGAGAACAAATTTTTTTCACGGCCAAGTGAACATAAAATATCTTATTGATGCTTGTCATACTAATGCCCAAGGTTGCCGCAATCTCACGGTATGTTACATGTTGGTCTTGCTTAATCAGTTCACGCGCAGCATCGATGGTTTCTGGCAAAGTAACCGAAGTTGGACGTCCTTCACGAAATTCATCGTGGAGCGAACGGCGTCGGAGACTGGTACCAGCGATTAACAGTGATTTTTGATGGTGCTTCATCGCCAAAAGTCGAAACAAGTTGATTTAAACACGCTTGTCTCGATAACCCACGCCGAAAATCGTGAAAAATCATCGCACAAAAATGTTCACGGGATAATTTCCATATTTTGACTGAGACGAATTTTTCAATACACTGTAAACAAAACAATTTGCCCTCAAATGACAAACCGTTCTGAGTGAAGTTATGCTAAAAATGTCGAAGTTTTCAATGGAAGTTCCAATTTGCATCTGGCAACACTAGTATTGTCAGGACCTGAAATATAAATAGCAACCCCCGTAAAAAATCAATACAAAAAATATGAATTTTTTTTATGTGTTTTAAATTAAATTTACTTTTAAAAACATATTGTCAATCTCTAAGTTAAGACTTTTTTAACACATCTTTGCGAGTCAAATATCTTAACTCTGTTACAAATTATGAGAACTTACATAGGAAGGAACTTATCGAAAACTTCAGCGGCGCTTTGCATGGGCACAGCTGATCTGCTCACCTGTTTTTTACATACTATCACGTTAACTTTAAAATCATGCAAAAATAATCGGGGCATAACCAAAGTTTTTGTTTCATGATCAGCTTTTAAGGGCATTCCTTATGTAAGGGGAGGTATAAGAAATGTGTCTTTAGAATATTTATTTATTTATTATTTACAGGGTAATGTTTTAGGCTCATAATTATGGCAAATGACCATGTTGCTGTTGCTACATTTTGCAATTGCTATTGCGGTCGCTTGCCACAACGTCATCAACAACATGTTATTAGGTTGTATTTTTATCTGCCCATTTGCTGTCGTGAGTTGAAAAGCGCCCAAAGTGAACAATTTGGTTTGTTTGTCATCGATCGGTCTACAATATTTTCCTTAAATGACAATATAAGTCAAGGCAATAAGACTCAACACACAGGCACCCAGCACACTAACAAAACCAATCAGATGACGTTGTCCTCCAAGGCAGTGAATATTAAAAAAAATAAGGCACAGTGTGCAGCAACAGACAACAAAAAACACCTCTTAAACAAAAAAAAAATTGCACAAAAACCAACACACACACTTAAATTAAGCAAAAATTCTCATTCAGTATTAAATGAATAACAGCCATTTAACACAATGGCCCGAATTAAAAAAAAAATTAAAACAAAAACAAACAACCAGACCTCTGTGTTCCAACACCTCACTTGGCAACGGTGTCTGGTGAAAAACGTCACATTCCCTTCATCTATCTCCTGCTTACCAAAAAGATGGCAAATCGTACACCGAAAACCACAGAAATAAAAAGAAGATGAAGAACGAAAGCAAAAAACAGCGAACACTCATCCAAAACGCCAGAAGAAAAAACAAACAAAAAATATTGACGAACGACAACAACAGCGAGCGAACATGATTCACATCTCATCTATGTTGGAAAAAATACTTATACTTCACGTATAATTTCACACGGAAAACACACAATCTCGGCAAGAAAGACCGACAGCGTTGTTGTTCTTCTGCATTTTTGGTTGACTGAGAGGCAGGCCCCACATAACAGCAGGCAATTTCTTCAGGTACACAAACCGAGAGGATGAAGCGCAACACAAAAATTGCATAAACATCATATTTGCGCTACTCTACACTCTGACAGGCGTTTCTGTCGTTTATGGTTGTGCTTTTAAAATTAGCATCAGGTGTTTAATAAACAACACAACAACACTCTCGAAACTAGCGAGAACTATTTCCCCTAGACGCTGATGTGTTTCAGAGATATTGAGATGGAAACATGCCCTCAACGAAAACATGTGTTTACGTGCCTAATCAAACAATAAATAAAAACAAGTGGACAATTTCAGTTCGGCCGTGCCGAAGCTTATCTACCCTCCATCACAGATTACGGTCTAATAGGAAAAAGTTAGACAAGGGGGCGTGGCACCGGTTTCTTTTCCATCGGCATGTGTTTCTTTTGATGTTAACCTGATTCCCTTCTGAGTCTGGACATTCCATTAAGGAACAAGGTGCAACCTCCCTCAAATCAGTGAGCTGTGCACGAATCAATTCTTATACTCACTGGCCGGGGCCTACTGTTTAACGCCGTCGGCTTATGCATTCTATATAAAAGTTTTTACATGGCTTAAGCATAATTCTCTTCCGCGGTAAGTCGCCGGCATCTACGTGGTCGCTGAAAAATTGCTAGATGTTCTTACCCGGATTCCTGGGTAAACTGGCATGATAGTCGTGCATACCAAGGCGGCCAACAGTGTTTCTTTTCATCCTTCTTTCATCATATCGGTATTAGTTCCTGATATATAGCCTTTCAAAGTTCAGGGTTGTATAAGTGGGCTCACATCCACATTATCAATTTCCACATACGAGTAAAATCTATAATCTATACGCTAATCATTGATTTCCTTCTGTTAAAAATGTATAAAGATCGCTCCACAATTTTGGCCGTACAATTAACATTTAAAGCTGGGCGTGGTACCGCCCACTTTTCCATCAGTGTGTGTTTCGATCCATGCCAACATCATATTTTCCAAATATCATTATTATAATTCTATAGGTTCATAAGATACTGTCTTTTTTAATACAGGGTAATGTGGACGGTGCCACGCCCCTTGTTAAATTTTACTATAAAGTAGTCTATAAAAATTGCCTAGTCTTTGATTTCATTCTGCAAAATTTTATGATTTTGGTCGTAGATGCGATTTTTTAAAGGGGGCGTGGCACCGCACACTTTTCATCCAGTATGTGTTTCGATCCATACCAACAATTTATGTTCCAAAAATCGTCGTTATATCTCTATTAGCTCGTGTGGGCGGTGCCACGCCGTCTTATCCTACTTTACATACAATTTTTTAGCTGTTAAAATTTTCTAACGATTGGTCCATTATATTGGCCGTAAATATAAATAAAGATATTACGATGATATTCGGAACATATGATGTTGGCATGAAAACACATCCTGGAGGAGGGTGGACGGTAAGACGCCTCATAAATAATCGCATTTACGACCAAAATAATGGACCAATCGTTAGAAAATTGGTGGGCTCATGAGACATTGTATTTTTGAATCCAGACTCACGTGGACAGTATCACGCCCCCATATCAAATTTTTGGTGGTAAATTCTATTTTTAAAGGGGACATGCTACCGCCCACTTTTTCCCGGTATGTTTTGATCTATGCCAATATCATATGTATCAATTATCAGTCTCATATCTTAAAAAGCTCATGAGATATTGCATTTTTAAGCTTAGAATTTTTGATTTTGCCCGAGGTTGACCCAGTCAGGGGAATATTTTTACCTCTTCACCGATCTAGCCCATTTTCAATACCAACCGTTTAGATCCATCAACACACGTTTCTTCGAAATTTAAATGGGGAAAGAACGATTGAAATGGTCCAAACGGGTCGAAATATAAAAAAGTGAGATAAAGCATATTAAATAATGAAAAATAAAGAAATGAGGCAAAACGGGATAAAACAGGGTCCTAAAGGGGCCAAATATTAGAAAGTGAGAAAAACAATATTTAATAAAGAGGATAACATGTAAAACAGAAATGTTGATACAAAGTTTAAAAAAGGTCTAAAAGGGACGTTATATAAAAGGTGAGGAAACAATTTTTAATCAAGGGAGTGATTTAAAAAATAAAAATGGGGATTAAAAGGGGAAAAGAGATCAAAAAGGGCGAAATATCAGAAAGTGAGAAAAACTTTTTTACAGCGAAAGGTTGACATAGAACTTATAGATGGGAATAAAAAGTGCGAAATATAAAAAATCGATAAGAAAAACAATATTGAATCATAAGTACGAAAGGTGATATACAAGGGCGACCGCAAAAGTAACTGGCCTAACATAAAAAGAACCGTTTTTTGGAATTATTATTATTTATTTTTCAACATAATCTCCTTACAACTCAATACACTTTATCAAACGTTTTTCAAGTTTTTTAATTCCATCCGAAAAATAAGAGTTTCAAGTCAAGACCTTCAAAATATGCCTCAGTTTCAGCAATAACCTTGCTATTGAACGAAAATTTTTTGCCACCGAGAAATTTTTTTAAATTTGGAAACAAGAAATAGTCAGAAGGAGCTAAATCTGGACTATATGGTGGATGCGGAGCAATTTCAAATCGTTATTCGCCCAGTTTTTTGTTGAGTTAAAAATGCAGTGTGTGAAGGAGCATTATCTTGATGAAAAAGAACTTTTTTTCTAAATGCGGTCGTTTTATCTTGATTTCTTCACTCAACCGATCCAATAATGCACAATAATATTCACTATTTATAGTTTTTCCTTTCTCAAGATAATAAATAAATATTATACCCCTTGCATCCCATAATACTGTGGCCATTACTTTTCCCACTTTTACCAGCTTCTTTCTATCCATTGTTTTGACTGTTCTTTGCGTTCTAGTGATGGATCCATGTTTCATCAACAGTTATGAATCGGCGCAAGAACTCTATTGGATTACGATGATAAATCGCTAAAAGCTCCTCGGAATTGGTCCAACGGACGATTTTTTGGGGCAAAGTCAACAAACGCGGCACCCATCTTGCGGATAGCTTTTTCATGTGGAGTTTATCATGTAAAATACTCCAAACTTGTTTTTCGTGTATTTTAACAATATCAGCAAGTTCTCTGAGCTTTATTCGTCTATCTTTAGTCACTTCATTAAATATTTTTCTAATGTTTTCAATAGTAGTAGCAGTTTTCGGTCTTCCAGAGCGTTGTTCATCTTCCGTACTTGAGCGACCCATTTTAAATTGTTGAACCCAGGATTTCACGGTGGAGTATGATGGTGCATTATCACCCTGAACAGAATCCAATTCACCTTATTAATTGTGGCGTATAACCTTTCATATAAAAGTGTTTAATTACCACACGAAACTCTTTAGATTCCATTTTTCAAAAATTTTAAAACTTGTTTACTTCAATCACCTGTAACATAGAAAATAATCATTAAATATTTCGGAAATTTTGACAGATGGCTTATAAAAGATTGCTTTTAAAAAACAAAAAAAAAGTTGCTAGTAAAACAGAAAATGTACCAGGCCAGTTAGTTTTTCGGTCGCCCTCGTATGTGTATTTCTGGCGCCATCTGACTTTTCTATTGGAAAGTTTGATCTTTTTTAGAATAACCGTACTCAGAACGTTTTGACGTACGACCATCATTTGTGTTGTTTACAGTGACTTGAAAAAATCAATTTGGCAAAAAAATTGAATTAACTCGTGAACATTTTCATGCGATCATTTTTCACAGCTTTCGACGTGGATTATCATGACAAGAGTGCATCGATAAACTTAAATTTTTGTATGGGGATGAAACACCATCCTATAGCACTGTGAAAATCTGGTTTAATGAATACAATCGTGGCCGACACTCGCTCAAAGACGAGATAGAGGCATCCTTGGGCATTTCTTCCACCAGCATACATTCGATATTGCAAGAACACCTGGCCGTAAAAAAGGTTTTGTCTCGTTAGATCCCACAAAATTTGACAATCGCTCAAAAAAAGGCTCGTGTCGATTGGTGCAAGGAAATTTTGAAAAAAAAAACGATCACGGTGTTTTAAAAGACGTTTATAAGATCGTCACAGGTGACGAATCATGGATCTATGCATATGAGCCCGAAACAAAACAGCAATCGACCGTGTGGGTCTTCGAAGACGAGCCAAATCCAACGAAAGTTGTTCGTGGAAGAAGCACTTCAAAGCAAATGTTTTTTCGGCAAAACTGGTCATGTGGCGACTATTCCGCTTGAGCAACGTACGACGGTCAATTCTGTGTGGTACACCATTATTTTTTTGCGTGAAGTCTTCGGAGAAATTCGAAAAACGAACAAGAGAGAAAGTACAAATCATTGTGCACCATGACAATGCGAGCTCTCACACATCGGCTCAAACCAGCGCCTTTTTGACCGGCCAAAACGTCGAATTGATGGGTCATCCGCCGTACAGCTCTGACTTCTTTTTACTTTCTTTTTACTTCTTTTTATTCCCGCACATCAAGAGACAACTGCGTGGTCAGCAATTTTCTCCGCCAGAAGATGCTGTTGAAGCGTTAAAAACCATGTTTTGGAAGTGTGTCAATCGGAGTAGAAAAAGTGCTTCGACAATTGGTTTGAGCTCATGCAAAAGTGTGAATACTTTGAAAACAATAAAACCATTTTTGATGATAAATATTCGCATTTGCATTATTAGGCCAGAAATATATAGCAGCCCTCGTATGACATAAAAAATACAAAAGAGGTATAAAAAAAAATTCAAAAAACGGACTATACAGCAGGAAGTTAGAAAAACAATATTAAGTAAACGGGATGAACACGTCAGTAAAGCGTTATCAAATCAACAGATGACATCGAAAACAGAATAGTAAAACATGTTAAAAAATGCAACGAAACTGGAGAAATATTTAAATATTAGACCATAATATTAAATTTACAGGCATAAAAAGTAGAATTAGGGATAAAACAGGCTAAAAGAGGAGAGAAATATACAGTGGCTGTAAAAATCGTAATGTTATTTAAGCTACCATCTTATGGTAAGTCTAACGATGTAACCATAAATACCATGGAATGTTGGTTAGTGCAACAGAAATACGTTAATCCAACCGAATACTTGTAGTTCGGACTGATTTCCATCGTATTTTTGCTCTGTGAGTATTAAAATTTAGATGCAAGAGGTCTTGAGCCAGTTAATCTCTGTTCAATGTATATTATTATTATTATTATTATTATTATTATTATTATTATTATTATTATTATTATTATTATTATTATTATTATTATTATTATTATTATTATTATTATTATTATTATTATTATTATTATTATTCTTATTATTATTATTATTATTATTATTATTATTATTATTATTATTATTATTATTATTATTATTATTATTATTATTATTATTATTATTATTATTATTATTATTATTATTATTATTATTATTATTATTATTATTATTATTATTATTATTATTATTATTATTATTATTATTATTATTATTATTATTATTATTATTATTATTATTATTATTATTATTATTATTATTATTATTATTATTATTATTATTATTATTATTATTATTATTATTATTATTATTATTATTATTATTATTATTATTATTATTATTATTATTATTATTATTATTATTATTATTATTATTATTATTATTATTATTATTATTATTATTATTATTATTATTATTATTATTATTATTATTATTATTATTATTATTATTATTATTATTATTATTATTATTATTATTATTATTATTATTATTATTATTATTATTATTATTATTATTATTATTATTATTATTATTATTATTATTATTATTATTATTATTATTATTATTATTATTATTATTATTATTATTATTATTATTATTATTATTATTATTATTATTATTATTATTATTATTATTATTATTATTATTATTATTATTATTATTATTATTATTATTATTATTATTATTATTATTATTATTATTATTATTATTATTATTATTATTATTATTATTATTATTATTATTATTATTATTATTATTATTATTATTATTATTATTATTATTATTATTATTATTATTATTATTATTATTATTATTATTATTATTATTATTATTATTATTATTATTATTATTATTATTATTATTATTATTATTATTATTATTATTATTATTATTATTATTATTATTATTATTATTATTATTATTATTATTATTATTATTATTATTATTATTATTATTATTATTATTATTATTATTATTATTATTATTATTATTATTATTATTATTATTATTATTATTATTATTATTATTATTATTATTATTATTATTATTATTATTATTATTATTATTATTATTATTATTATTATTATTATTATTATTATTATTATTATTATTATTATTATTATTATTATTATTATTATTATTATTATTATTATTATTATTATTATTATTATTATTATTATTATTATTATTATTATTATTATTATTATTATTATTATTATTATTATTATTATTATTATTATTATTATTATTATTATTATTATTATTATTATTATTATTATTATTATTATTATTATTATTATTATTATTATTGTTATTATTATTATTATTATTATTATTATTATTATTATTATTATTGTTATTATTATTATTATTTGATTGATAACCTATTATTTGAACTACATATATATTTTGATACTTGAGATATTAATGAACTTATAAATTAATATACATATGTGACAGCGCATAGAGAAAAGGACCTAAGGGTAAAAAAATCAATTTTCATTTTTTTTTTCTTTTTTTGATGTGGACAACATCTGAGCATCGAATAAGACCGATCCCATGCCCCAAAAGTGTTCCCTCCCAGAGATATGCGCGTTTTATGAAAGTGAAGTCGACGACTCTAAGCGCAAATAGAAAGAGACCTTATCTTTAAAATGGCTCTCCTGAACAAAACTGGTTTTTAACCTTAGGTCCCTTAGTATTTTGCGCGTCACATATATGTTTATTTAATACCGGTTTTTGCAAAGAAATTCATTAAGATTTTTTCTTCGAATCCCAATCCATTCTTATTTCTCTTTGCTACTAGTATTGTAATGCATTCCATTGAATTGAATTCATATTTTAGGCGATTTTTTTATTATTCAATTGAGTTTACTACGATATTAAAAAAGAAATGAAAAATTGTTGGTTGCAAATGTCAGTGAGTTCGTAGAAAAATATTGTAAAGATTTGTTATGGCTGCAGAAAAAAAAATCCAATTCCAATCGTTCGTAATTTCAAATTCCACCGATTTTTGGTGTGCTTGTGGGGAGGGGCACATGGGTGGTACTTTTTTTTAGCAGTACGACCATTGAGTGGTGTTCATTTATTCATTATATTATATTGTTGCTATTGTTGTTGTTGCCTATTTGTTTGTTTATTTAAAAAGCACAAAGAAAAAAACAATAAAGCGCCATTGCACACCATTCACAACGGCCGCTCATGCCCGACAGGCCGAACCGGCCCACATTTCGCTAACAACTATAACAAGCACAAAAGTCGACCCCACCGAACACTGGAAAAAAAATTTCAATAAAATTGAAAAAACATTTACCGAAAGCATGGCGCGCTTAACGGATTTTTTCTTTTTGGTTTTGGGTGTTCAACAAAAATATGTGTGTGTGTGTGTGTTTTATTTTTTCGTTTTGTTTTCATGGCAAAAGAATTTTATTCGCATAAACCAATTTCTCGTGTTGTTGAGTTTTATTGCCAACGAACCAACGAAAAAAATAGCAGAAAAACACCAGCACCGGCAAGCGGCAGCAGCAAGGTCGCCAAAAGTGAGAATTTTTAATAAAAATACGATATAATCAAATTTTTTTGTCATAAACAAACAATGCGAGAAATGTGTTTTTTTTTCGTGCAATTTTGATGGAAATTTTTGTCTTCTTAAAATATCAGTAAATTTAGGCGCTTATCCGCTTGAATTGAATTTCAAATTTTTGGTGATAGACATAGCAATGTTCTATTTAACTATCTAAAGGATTATTTTTATACCCTACACCACATAAAAGGTAAAGGGTATTAAGTCTCAGTGCTGGTGTGTGTAACACCTTAAAAGAAAGAGAGAAGCCCCATTCATTATAATACCTATCGATTCGAAAGTATTAGCTAATAACATTGTGCGATGTCCGTCCATCCTTTAGTCCATCTGAGATTGTTATCAAAGTATTGGCTGCACCGGACTGATATCGAAGAAATTTAGTACGTTGTTCATAATTGGGTCAAGGAAGCAACCCTAGTGATCCCATATCGATCCAGATTCGTTGCCACAACCGAATTTGTTTGCCAACCGAATGATTTAAGTTGCATGCACATCGAGTATTCCATCAGTACAACCGAATGTTAGTTGGTGCTCTGTAACGTTCAGTAATTGCAACTGAAGTATCGGTAAAAAAGCGAAGTATCCGAACCTCTAAAAAAGAACTTTTGAATCTAAAAGTTCACATGTCGCACTTTTTTAACCAAAAAATTTTAAATTTTTCAGTAAAATCAAAAAAAAAAACGTTTTCTCATATACTTTAAGAACTCTTAAACATAGGGAGGGTCATGTCAAGTAAAAATAGAAAAATATGATGGACGATTTTTACTGAATAACTTTTATTAAACGATTTGCTAAAAACAGTAATAATAGTCTTATTTTCTCTTTTGATTTTGAAGTAAGCTTAGATGTCATCACTAATATTCGGTTACAACAACAAAATATTGGCAAAACTATTGGTTTCCATAATCGCCACTTATGGCAACTAAATACGTTTGCGTTTCATTAGTATGACCGATCAATTAGTTGCGTTTACAATACGATGATTCTATTTATCATTTGTGGTATTTCGAAACGAATATCCATTACGATTATAAACTTTTGATGACTACAACCGAATGGTTTTTTGTAGATTCAGCCGATTTCCAACTTATTTTTTTCTCTACAAGTATGCAAGCCACGTAATAAAACGATTATGACCTAATTTAAAAGAATTACCTCTGGTGAATTTTTTTCATATTGATCTACACTAAGGTCCCTCGCGATGTAAGGTCCTCCTGCTGTGGTTACCACATATAAGTATGTACTTTATTGAAGTCACGTCCGGTTTCCCTGGATGGTATTTGCAAATTATTTGTTTTTCATTTTGCACCTCATTGTCAATGACAGGTGCAGATGAATCACAATATTTCAAAATATTTAGTCCAGTTAACACTCGTTCGTAGTCACTACAACGGAATTCAAAGATAACTTAAAACCAACAACCAATACATGTACAAATTTGTTTCCAATAATAAACTTTATTTGTTGCGGTTACCGATACTTTGTCTCTACAACCGACAGTGTCAGTTTCCTCTACTGAAAATTGCCGAGAACACAAACAACATTCCATTGTAGCGATGGAAGACATGGATAGTACGTGTAAACAGTACAATAAAGGTAAACAAAACAAAAAAAGCAACCACCAACAATTGTCTGGCAAAACAAAATTTGGTTGTGGCAACAAATCTGTTCTCTCTGTACAGCTAAACTATTTTTGAGTTAACATTCTTTTCTTGGATAAGAGCAATAACTAAATGTTTACGAGTAGATTTAGAAAATTATTTGAGGTTCCGTTAATTTAGCACTTGTACCGATACTTTCACTGCCTTTAACTAAAAATTGCCATGCACCAACCAACATTCAGTTGCACAGATTGAAGCGTGGTAATTTGCTTGTTAGCAATGCAGATTGTTGGTCGAAGAGATTTGAAAGTGTGTGTGGCTTATAGTGGCTGACGGGAGATTTGTATTCGTCTGCCTTTCAGTCAGGGAGAGGTCATTTTGTGTTGAAGCGTCTTTTTCAAATGCGCACTCGATCATTGCAGTGCAGCATGCGTTTCGTTTACGATTCGCTGGTCCCCAACGCGGACTTGTTTCTGGACGGCAATCAATTGTAAATTGGGTAACTTCATTGAGAACAACAGGGAATGCGTCATGTGTACGAAGGGGACCTGAGAGAAGGATTACAACACCACAAAACATTGAGAGAGTTAGAGCAGCAGTAATGCAATCTCCGAAACGCTCTGCTCGAAAGCAATCACTTGCTCTTGATTGAATTTTGTCAAAAAATCTGTTCTCTGTGTACAGCTAACATATTTTTATGTTAACATTCCTTTCTTAGATAAGAGCGATAACTACATGTTTAGATTCAGAAAATTATTTGAGGTTCCGTAAATGGCTTATAGTGGCTGACGAGAGATTTGTATTCGTCTGCCTTTCAGTCAGGGAGAGGTCATTTTGTGTTGAAGCGTCTTTTTCAAATGCGCACTCGATCATTGCAGTGCATCATGCGTTTCGTTTACGATTCGCTGGTCCCCAACGCGGACTTGTTCCTGGACGGCAATCAATTGTAAATTGGGTAACTTCATTTAGAACAACAGGGAATGCGTCATGTGTACGAAGGGGACCTGAGAGAAGGATTACAACACCACAAAACATTGAGAGAGTTAGAGCAGCAGTACTGCAATCTCCGAAACGCTCTGCTCGGAAGCAATCACTTGCTCTTGATTGACTTTTTCAGCCGGCTCTTGAAGCAATGCAAGTAGAGGATACATGGTTCCAACAGGCTGGTGCCACTGCACACACTCCAAAGGGTTACCATGAATTGTTTGAGGCAAATGCTTCCTGGACGGCTTATCTCTTTGAGAGGTGATGCGAACTGGCCCGCACGCTCAACGGATTTAGGCCCATGCGATTTTTGCCTTTGGGTTTACCAGAAGTCGAAGGTGTATGTCAACCGTCCCAACACCTTGGAAGACCTAATTAAAAATATTGAGGCTAAAATTGGCAGAATACCAGTCGACATGCTTGTTAGAGTTTATGAAAACTTCAGAAAAAGTATACAGCAGTGTGTGGATAGCGAAGGTCGACATTTGCCAGATACACTATTTAAAAGCATGTAATTTAAAAATTCCGTTACTGTTCATTATTGTTAAAATAAAAATAACTTTTTTTAAGGTTCATAATTTTTTTTATTTCATTCTTAAATAAGCAAATTTCCGCGCTCCACCCTGTACTAATACTAAATTAGTAGTTTATGAAATGTCAATCATTAGGTTTTGAAAACTTATCTGCTCTCTGTGTGTAGGATCCGTGAAATTGACAATGATTATTTTTGCAAGTTCACGGTGGTGGGCATATAAGATTCGGCCTGGCCAATCTGAACGACACTATCACTTATTAATGGATTATTCGCAGATTCCATCTAGACAAAATCTCTGTTTTATAAGTTAAAAAAATCAGATCCCATTTCAAAATCATTATCCCATTTGTTGCCCAACTGTAACATTGTGACATTCTTCCCTTTGTTCTGTCGTACACAACAAGACAATTTCAAAACCATTTTAAGTCAACATTCCCCCTTAATTTTGTTGTTGTTTCTTTCTTCGCCAGAAATCATCAAGATTTCACAGTTAACTCCATATAACGTCTGACAATTAACTTATTATTTTTCATAATTTATTATTTTGTGATACGCCTGGCTGATATTAAATTGAGCGCGCACAACATACCCAACAAGGCCCAATATAGCTCTCCAGCTCAACCACAATAGCTAGCTGGTGGTTAGAGGGGCGGAGGCAAGGGGCGATATAGATAGATAGTGCGCCGCACTGAATACAAATATATACGACGACAAAGAGGAGCAAAAGAAAAACAATAAAACAAAAAAGAATTAAAACAAAACATTTGAGGCAAACAAAACAAGTAGCCGCAATCGGGTAAGAAGCAGGCGGGGGGCTTGGGTAGCCTCAGAAGGCCATGTGGAGGCAGAGGTGGAGCAAGGCGCCTGCTCTGATGATGATGGTGAGCCAAGTGAAACTTGAAATGAAATGTTAAGCAAAACGATGGAACGGGTAATATTAAAGTGGGTAAAAAAGAAAAAAATGCCATTTTCCAAAGTCGTGAAATGAAAACCAAATGAAATGAAGATGATTTGTTATGGTTTTGGTCGGTCGGTCAGTCGGTCGGTTGGTCTTGCCACCACTCAAAACGAACGAAAAGTAATACCCGCAAACGCCAAGAAAATTTCTTACTTTCTTTCGTGTCTCATTGTTTTGTTGTTGTAATATTATTTATTGCAATTTATTAGTTGGATTTTCTTTCCTCGATAAGATAGCTCTGCTGTCGATTTCTTTATTTCTAATTTTTTCTTTTATTTTTTACCCCTGTTGATAAACGATAAATTACGTTTACTTTCAATATCGTTCGTTGCTGGCTATTTGTAAAACCATGATGAGTATGGTGAGAAGCAAAAAAAAATGTATAAAAAAACGAATTGAATTGTATTGTGAAATTGAAATTTATGTCTTTATTCCATGAGATAAGACAACAGAAATTACAATGTTAAATTAAATAATGTCTACAATATAATCTAGACTTTAGTAAAACTGGCAGGGTGAAAACAGGGAAATTTAGGACCACTCATCTACTGGCAGGGTGAAAACAGGGAAATTTAGGACCACTCATCTACTGACACAGTTAACAATAAAGGGTTTTCAAATGATACGCATCCGCAGCATTGCCGCAGAGAAATTCAAAAAGGATAACAAAAGAGTCGATTTTGTAAAAAAAACACTGCAAGTAAAATTTTAACTTTCGAAATGATACAGTTAAACACCGAGACATGCCAACCTTTTTTTGAGCAGTAAAACACTCCGTTTTATATACTGCAAGTCTTCTCAGAAACGCGTGGTAACAATGGTGTTTTTACATCCGTCAAAGCAACGACATTGACGGCCCAGGTTAAAGAGGTTGACGATCGGTTTGTAGCCCGCTTTGGAAAGAAACAAACCCAATGAAAGCTACAATAAATGTAAAATACCGAACCCCCACCTGTTGCAGACCATCGAGCATGGCGTAAATAAAATATAAAATTGCGATATATACGAGGCCATATCAGTAATTCCGTGACTTTTCCAAAAAAAAATATGTTTCCACTTAATCTCCCCTCAGTTCAATATACTTAGTCCAACGTTTCTCCATTTTTCTATCCCTTCCAAAAAATAGGATTTTTCGAGGTCCATAAAATAGGCATTTGTTTGATCAATAATTGCACCGTTGGAGCTGAATCTCTTTCCATCGAGCCATTTCTTTAGGTTTGGAAATAGGACACATCCACTGGGAGCTAAATCCGTAGAATATGGCGGATGTGGTACTATTCGTAACACAATTCATACTATTTTGCCATTAAGACAGCACACGTTCTTAAATCCTCCTTAAATTGGTCCAATAAGTTGGCATAATATTCGCCGTTTATTGTTTTTTCCCTTTTGAAGGTAATTGATGTAGATCACCTTATTGGTCGACTTAGTCACCCTGACCTTCTTCGGGGCCGGTTCACCCGAAGAAACCTATTATTTAGACTGCTGCTTGGTCTCCGTAGTTTTCTAATGGATCCATGTTTAATCACAGTTACAAAACGCCGCAGAAACTCATTTGAATTGCGTTTAAATAACTCCAAACAATCCTTTGAAGTTGTCACATGATTACGTTTATGGTCAGTTGAGAGCAAACGCGGCAGACATCTTGCAGACAGCTTTCTTAGACCCCACTGATCATGTAAAATCGAAACCACACTGCCATATGAAATGCGCATGACATCAACAATCTTCGCACTTTTACTCTTCGATCGGCCAACACTTTATCGTTGATATTTTCGACATTTTCGGGTGTATTGACCTCAATTGGCCGTCCAGAACGTTTAGCTTCATTTGTACTTGTGCGACCACAACGAAAGTGACTAACCAATTTTTAACCATTGAAATCGATGGTACGGGGTCTCCATAGTATTTATCAAGCTTTACCGGAACTCTGTCAAAATTTGACAGTAGTCTATTAACAGATGGTACTTACTTCGTATGACAGCCCTCAAGATAATAAGCACCAATTCGGATGCGGATTTGTTGTCGCCGAATTCACCCTAGTAGAAGAACGGATTTAAAATAATGCATTGTACCCGCACTTCTGGATGTTTAGAAAAGCTATCTGAAAATAGTTTTCTTTGATCACTTTGGATGTGCTCTAAATTTAACCAGTTTTTAAAACTAACGTCATATTTGAATTTGTCAGAAATTGTCATTGCTTTTGGTACCCATATGTCCATGGGTTTGCCATTATGTTTTATAAATGATTTCGGTCAAGTGGCCGTCGCGTCTGGCTCGAATAAATTCCAGGCGAGAGGCCCAATTTTCAACCACTTTTTGCAACATTTGGGGCCGTATGTCAGCAATAACGCTTTGAATATTATCTTCCAAGGCGTTAATCTTGTCGGTCTTTTCTGCGTAGACAAGCAACTTCATATAACCCCACAAAAAATAGTCTAGCGAAGTTAAATCGCACGATCTTGGAGGCCACGCCACAGGCCCACGATGCGAGATAATGCGCTCACCAGGAGTTTCCTTCTATAAATTGATTGTTTCGTTGGCTGTATGGCATGTAGCGCAGTCTTGTTGAAACCAAATGTCGTCAATATTACGGGCTTCACTTTCAGGTAGCAAAATATTAAGGCGGGATAGCGAGCACCATCCACGGTAACGTTCCGGCCATTTTCATTTTTGAAAAAATATTGGCCGATGATTTCACCAGCCTATAATCCACACCAAACCGTGGTTTTATCTGGGTATATTGATACCATTTAAGCCTCTTCTGTTTGCTCTTTAGCCCAAATTCGGCAATTTTGTTTGTTGACGTTGCGCCAGAAATGGGCCTCATCAGTGAACAAAATTTTTGGTCGAAATTCAGTTCCATTATACAGTTGCCAACATTTGAAGGAAATTATATTCAAAAAATAAATGGCATAAAATCACCTTTCGAATGAACAATATAGATTCCACACCTGATTTGAGTTTTTGTATTTCTTTTTTATTTTGAAAAAATAACTATATTCATCAACCGATACTTGCTTTCAAATGAACAAGTAAGAACGTAGCTATGTTCAGTCAGGCCAAACCGTATACACCCTTTTGCCGTCCCTATGCTACTAAACCCCAAAAGAAAAAAAAACGGAAAAAATGGTACGTTTTTAGGGCAAATTTCAAAATTGCGTAATTGTCCGTTTTTACCATGCGGTGCCATTAGTCAAAGAGTCCTGTAACTATGCTCTTTTTACACAGAATAACAATAACCTTATTCAAGGTTAACTTAACCATAAATAAACATGATTTGGAGTCTACGTTATAAGGGGTGTTTTTTATTGGGGTATAGAACTTTAAGTTGGCATCACTTTTTTAACTGGCGGCCATTTTGTCAGCTGTCAAGTGATTAATATTTAGTTTGGTTTGCCATTTCATCATGAACAGGTTGACAAAAGAACAACGCTTGCAAATCGTGCAAATTTATTTCGAAAGTAATGGTTCAGTTCGCGAAGTTCACCGCAAGCTCCGTCCATTTTATGGTCGACATAATCGTCCATCAGAGCAATTAATTCAATTAACCATGGATCGGTTAACATGGACCATTGGATTATTTTCTTTGGGGATATGTGAAGTCGCTCGTCTACGCCAACATTCGTGGCGTTATTGCCAACATACGGCCCCATATGCTCGAAAAAGTGGTTGAAAATTGGACCTGTAGAATTGGCTTTATTCGAGCCAGCCGCGGCGGCCACATGCCCGAAATCATATTTAAACATTAATGGCATAAAATTATCCTTCCAATAAAGCCAAATTGATGGACATTAAAACGATTTTCTTGTGTTTTATTTCAATTCGAAGTTCTATACCTCAATAAAAAACACCCTTTATAAGGTTAATTTGTAGATTTTGTTGTTGACTGGTATTTAACAATAATAACAGTTAATTTAACTATTCTATGGTTCAATTTTTTAACCATGAAAATTGTTAGTTTTAAAATAAGTATTGTTGTTTTAACAATGTATTATTGAGTTTTTTAACCATTAAAATTGTTATTATTCAAATAATTGTTGTTGTTTTAACAATGCATTGTTTTTAACCATGAAAATTGTTAATATTAAAATTTCATAGTTAATTTATTGAAACAAAACATGTTCAATTTAAAAATGAAATTGTGAATATTATTAACTCTGAAGATTGTTATAGAAATCTTTTTTATTGTAACTAATTATTGGTTACCTCTTTTAACCAGAAATATAGTTACTGTAACAATTCTTTATATTAAATTAATCTTCTAATTACGTTTTTGTTTTGTTTACATTTATTCGGTCTTTTTTCATTATTATGACGAACAGTTTTTATTCTGTTTCGAGACCTTTTTGTTGTTTCTTTTTTAAAATCATCTAAAAAAATGGTGAAATGTATTGGCTACGGTTGCCAGGCAGACTGTACAGCTGTTTCTTAACCCGCTAAGGTTTTTCTTCAGCAGTTTTTGGCAACGATTACTTTGGCTACAAATCAAATGACTTATACGGGAGTCCCATTATGATTAATGAGAATTACCCTTTGCGTAAGGTCTTTGAACTCTGCGAAAAGCAATCTTCTTGCGCAATATCGTATCATTGCGCTATGAAGATTGTACAGCTAGCATTTACATTTGGTGGTGGTTTTTTAAAAGAGCGAGATAAATTGTCAGAGCAGAGAAAGAAAGGAAAAAGAGTGTGGTGATAAGACAGTCGCAATCGTTTCAACCTCGTGTAACTTAATTCTGAACTTCGTATAATACAAAGCAGATCAAAAACCTTGATACTCGACGTCGCACAATTTTCTGCCTCTCTTGAAATAACCAACCTTATATTATGTTAACTCAACTATTTTGTATGTACATTTGACCTTATATAACGTTATTTGGTCTTCGTTATCAAACATTTACCATGAACAATTTATCCAGAAAAATGGTTAAAAAATCATTGTATTTTCGGCTTAATGTACGTATTTAGTGTGGATCTACTTTACTAACAGGACACATTTAAACCAATATATTCCCACAAAGAATTATGATTTGGTGAGCAAATATTAAATATGTGTGATTTTTACCGAGATACCTTTGGTCCTTAAAGGAAAACTTTTTCCCCCCTGTTCCGATTTCGCCCATTTACAATCCCAAACCACTTATGAGCATACGCCAATGTCATTCCAAATTTTCCTAGGTTTCGTTTGACGGCTATCGTGCTTTCAACAGACACACGGATGGACGGAAAGCAGAATACTGATAATAGTAATAAGACAAGCACAAAACGATTTAAGTCAATACTTCAACTTTTTTATTGAGCGATTAAATAATTATTTTTGAAAAACCTTTAAAAATTATTTCAAGAATTTAATTTTAATTGGTATTGAAGAATATTTTATTTAGTTGAATATGTAAGTTGACATTTGTGCTTTTTTTGTGCATACGGTGAAAT
The DNA here is from genome assembly GCA_963513945.1 of Hydrotaea diabolus. Classification (NCBI taxonomy): domain Eukaryota; kingdom Metazoa; phylum Arthropoda; class Insecta; order Diptera; family Muscidae; genus Hydrotaea; species Hydrotaea diabolus. Next base: position 45,079,049 of record OY740717.1, on the reverse strand, counting down.
TTACTACTGCTGTGGAATTTTATTGGAGCCCGTTTTTTAAAACGAGTATAATCTTACACACCCTGTGTTAAGATGTCTGCATCAACTCGGGGGGTAATCTCTGACACCCTGCGTTGGCACTGGGAGACCCAAAGGTGACTTTTCTAAAGCCTTTATTCTCGCCTTTAAAATAAGGTTTAATCATTTCATAGATCTTTCTTTATTATTTCTTTTTTTTCGAAGGAACTTTTGAACTTTCGTTAATGCAATAACATTGTAATGGATGTAATGCTTTTTTTCTGTTTTGGAAAAATTATGACAGGAAGTATATGATTTGAACGCGTCTTTTAACAAAATTAAATATATGTTTGTGTTGTTATAAATACAAGGGGAAGGGTAAATAACCTCTTCTTGAAAAATTTATTGCACCGCAATTTAATATTTTAAGATTACATCGTAAACTTTTTGCGATCCTTTCATCAATCAAAAGATGCCATCATTTTTCGCCAGAAGTCGTCGTCATCATTAAATAGCCATTAACCGTTCAGTTTTGTACCCGACGAAAAGTCGCTTTGACAAAATGAAATAATTTGCCAAGTTTCAGTGTAATTAATTTAAATATTTTTGCTGTTGTTGTTTTTGCATGTTTTTTTTTTTTATTTACTCACGTTTTTGGTTTGGATTTGTTATTATTGTTATGGCCATTGCTATGATTATTATATTTATTATGGAAAAACATTATTCTTTATCACGTTTTCTAATCTATCGCTTGTGGCGGCGTCAGCGTCACCTCCGCCGACTTTATCGCTATGTTTTTTTTTTAATATTTCACGTTGACTTTTGCCGTTGGAAGCTCGCTCGGTCGTTATAATAATTAAGTTTTTTCTGCTTCTACTATCGCTTTTTTGTGGTCGTTGTAAAAAGTATGCGTGCGTGCTACGGATGATACCCTAAGTGCGCCTGAGGCTTAAAAGAACTGTGGAACTGTGACAAGGAGGTGTTGATAGGGGTAGGGTCTGTCGATTTTGCCGCAAGTATCTGCTGCAAGCACTACACTTGTCTACCCGTACGTATGTAAACTATTTTACCACACAGTGGTAACTATCATTCAGCCATTCATTCTTTTCATCCATTAAGCACGCAACATGTGTATTATATTATCAATTCTATTATAAAAAACAACAACAACCGCAGCAATAATATTTAATGTTGTGGCCATTGTTGTTGCTGCTGGCGTCCCATCCCTCTCCGCCCCAATATCATTTATCTAAAGTTTCGATATTTTTGTACTTCGAGCTGAAGTCGTTATTTTTTTCTCGCACATTTTTTTTTGTTTGTTTTTGCTGTTATGGAACTTGTTCCGCTCCCTCTTATCGGCAGCTTGTTTGGGTTTTTCGTATCAGGGGAATCATCGGCAGACAGACTAGCTGGCAGACTGTCAAACAGTCACTTAAACCATTTGACAACAAAACAAAAAAAAAGTCAAATGTTTTATAATTTGTGAAATGTTTTGGGGCTTATACTCGTTTTAAGTTCTTAAGGAGAAGGCACAGTGTTTCTAAACCTGCAAACTGCCCCGACGGCCCCATTGTCGATCAATATTACTAGCACTCATCGTCTATGTTTTGGTCATTCCCCCTAAGCAGGACATATCTTCCAACAATGTCTCTAAAGTGTCCAATACCGACTCCAATTGAGTCCATACCCAATATGTTATTTTGTTAGCAACAGCCCAAAATATTGATCGGATAACCTATAAGGTAAATATTTTCTTGATTGACGTAAAATTCTAAAACGATCTACTCATCTCCATCCGTTTGCCGTATTAAAGCACGATAGCTGTCAAACGAATAAAACTAGGACCGTGAAATTTTGCATTTAAGATCGATTCTAAGACGTTTCTGGGACGATTCAGCCATTTCCATCCGTTCCTGTGACTACTAGAAGTACGATAGCGGTCCAAAGAATAAATCCAAATGGTCATAAGCTATATAGGATTCTAAATGGTCAAATAGGCCCAGCTGTAGGAAGAATTTTATAAGAATAAATCCAAATGGTCATAAGCTATATAGGATTCTAAATGGTCAAATAGGCCCAGCTGTAGGAAGAATTTTATCTTTAAGGTACTTAAGGTACCGCGAAAAAATACACTTTTTAGAGTATTTGCTGTATAAATCATACTTTTTTGGACTCACAATGATAAAACGGAAACTGTAAGTCTAGACTTACTATAAGTTAATTCCTTAAAAATGCAACAGTTAAGAAACGTTTTGCCTCCTCGGGCCAAAAAAACTGGCCCTTTGGTCAAAACGAGCGAATGATTGTCAATATAGACACCGAAATTTAAGCAAATTTTACTACGATTCCAAATGTGGATTTAGAGTGGAGATAAGAGTGGGACTAACGGACAGAAGTGTGGTAAAATAAGGCCTTTGTGTAAAAAAGAAGGGACCACCGGTAAAGATGGTTACTCAAAATAAAACTTTATATCTAAATATGAATTAATTAAACAAACGAGCTAAACAATATGAATTAATTTGAAAATTTAGCAGAGATTGCGTACGGAATCAGGGGGTCCTTAAAATTGCGCCACTTCAATAGCGAATTCACCGTGGAGGTTTTATACGTTTCGGCCTTTTCAAACTTAATGACGTTTGTACTTCCTTTGGCAACTCTAAAAGTGGAGTTTAGTTTTAAAAATCCATTAGACCTATTCACACATTCTGCTAAACTGTAGGAATTTCCGTAACTTACTTGTCCTTAAATAAACTAATGACAGGAATTTCCGCTAATTTTCAAATCGAATTTTTCAACCGTCAAAAGTACATTTTTTTTAACATTGTACATAATTAGTGTTGCTATAGTGCTAAAATAGCATCCCGACGTGGCAGGAATTCCCGTCATTTGTTCGACACAACTTAAAAAATAGTGCAATGATAAAAAATACCTTCACTTCATTTTTATATGCAGACTTTTTTTAAGCCGCCAGTGTAATTAAATTAAAGCCGAATGTGTTAAAGTTGATAAAAATGGTCCTTCGACCGCAAGTATTAAGGAACATTACTGAAATTATTACCTGACACGTGTAGAGTTTTACTTTGCTTAAAATGAGCTTTTGAAAAATCTGTATATAAACTTTGTAACGATGTTTCTAAAAAAAAATAAAATGTTTGGGACTAAAATTGGTCCTTCGAGACGGTATAGAACGTCTTTGGAATATTTAACGCTTTTGGAATATTTAAAAAACTAACGGTGACCAGATAAAGAAAATAAGAAAGAAAATTAAATGTAACAAGTGTGATATATTAAATTAATACTGTACTTTTTCTATGCTATACACATAATACTCGTAGAGAGGACTTGGGTGATAGTTGCGAATAGTATTGCTACACCATGTCCAGGATTGGTAAATTGTCGCAGAACCCTCCAGATAACTCAGAAGGCCCCAAAGGGGTAATGACACTATAGCTCCAGATTGTATTGCCGAGCGTTTTCATCCCATTGGTCCTTTTACTTAAGTCTCGGTCTTGAATTCCAGCGAGAGCGTTCTGAGGTATTCTACAACAATTTTAGTGTTTCGCACTAAAATGATATACAAAGAGATACAAAGCATCTTGTTCCGATGCCTAACCATGTACACACTATAAGAAATGGTCCTTCGAGAGAGCCATAATATATAATTTAATAATGAAAACTCTTGAATATTTGAAAAAATATTTGAGAGTTATATTATAGCTTTGGCCAGAAACCTTCAAAAGCTTCACTGCCGCTTGAGATAATGCACTCACATTTAAAAATGGTCCTTCGAGCGAGCAATAATTAAACTTCAGGGCAACATTCTAACTCTTCAAAAAAGCAGCGAAAGGACTTAAGGGCAACATTTAAGCTATATTCACAATAAGAATACATTTCACAAAACTTAAACGCTAACGATGGATGATGTAAACGGTATTTCAACGATTATTATTCGATATTCAGGATAAAATTAAATTGGTGCCTTTTCCCGCACTCACCATAAAAATGATCCTTCGAGAGAGTCATAAACAACAATTAATCTTTGGAAAACAGTCCAACTCTTCTGAGAAAGCAGCGAAATAACTAAAGGGCTACATTAAAGCTGTGTTTACAATAAGACAATACATTTCAAAAAACTTGGCAAACTTATTTTACTTAAGCACCATGACATGGATATTGGTGCAAACGGAAATGCAACGTTAATTGCACGATATTCAGGATTTGCGGATTTTTAGCAGACTTCTCTCCCAATAGGAATAAGGCACCAGGATCTGGTGCCTCTAAAAAGCCCAATAAGACACAAACCACTACTGGCTTTTTGAAAACAAAAGTTTTCTATTCCAAAGCAAGTTTATAATTAATTTTACCACCATCTTGTACAATATTTTCGTTACAAACTTTTATTCAGTTGTTGCAGTAGCTTTGAGTATTTCTAAATTAAAATAAAAATCTTTGGAGCACTGTTCGTAGGACATATTTTTTTAAATTTCTTCTCGGAGCTTTTCGTTTCGGCCTTTTTCTTGTCATCATGACACTGGAAAAGAATGACTACATATTTTTTATTTCTTATTTCTTTGCTGTGTTCATTGTGGGAATTGTGGGGGGAATGCTTTACTTTTAGAATCATATTGTTCCTATTTTTCTTGTCATCCCACTCACCTTTTTTTATTTATATTTATTCTGCAGAGATTTGTTGATTTTATTGGAAACCATAATTTATTATTTTCACATTTTATATTGAACCTTTTTTTAAACAGTTTTGCTTATATTATCTTTTTCTCTCTTATTTATTTTCAGGTGAGTCATTCCGACATAGGCGTAGGCGTTTATTTGATACAAAATAAATTACATTTGGGGTAAGATTATGAATCAATATTTTCATGTTTTTCTATAAAAAGAAAATGTATTACAAACAGTTTGCCGGAGGAGCTTAATTGAATATTACGCACGTGTCTTCCATATTTATCATTGAGGAACTTTTCATAAATCAGTGAGATGTGATCAATTTAATATTTATGTTTACTGGTCGGTAGCTATAGCTCGGAATTGAAGTGTATGTAACACGGAAAGAGAAAACTTTCGGTTCAATTACAATATTAAAACAAAAAATTAGTTAGGAATCCTGTCATAAACAGTTTCAAATATTAACTCAATTACGATTTCAAGCGATAAACAAATTCACATGTTTACAAAAAAAATGTAAGTCGTTTATCGAAAATATATTCGTTTTGGTGGGATAAGAAAATGCACATATTTACAAAAAAAAGTTGTAAACCGTTTATCGGAAATATTTTCGTTATGAGGTGATGAAAAAATGCACATATTTACAAAAAACATGTAAGCCGTTTTTTTATAAATAGCTCCTCATGACGATGAAAAAAATCACATACTCGTATTTACAAAAATACTTTTAATATTTTTTCAAAATGCATTAAAAAAGTCTTTTAGTTACAATCAGAGGCTACTGCAGTTTCGATGAGCGCCACTTCACCATCATCCACCCCAAGCAACGAATATTCTGTAACTACTTGTATGTGAAGTGGCTACATACTTAAGGGAAGACAGTTGTATATATAACGAGAACTACCGCAGCAGAGTTTTCCACGGAACGCAATAAAATCCCACGTTCATCTACACTGTATACACTGTACACCGTATGTGTTTTCTGCCTTGTTTTATATATTTTTTTATTGCTCCCTTTCATTCAATGTAATTGCAATCTTTGATAATTAGTTTAGCTTATTTACAAAATTTTTAATTGAGTGGTAATAAAATTCACATGCCACTTTTAGGGTTGTCTTTTTTCTGTAAAAGTTTGAAATGTGGAATTGAAATTTCGTACATAGGAGGGACTGTACCCTTTACCCTACGATGGAAAACTTATCGTCAATACCGATCACTTGTTAGAAGAAGGTCTTCGATTTTGACGAAATTTTGGGGTTCACTTCGGTGTGGTTTTTTTTTAAAAAAAAAAATGAATTCTGAAAAAAACCGTATAAATCACACTTTACTTTAATTTTAAAGTGTTAAAACATATTGTGGAGACCGTTGCACGTTTCAATTTATAACTTGAAATATTGAAGCGTGGCCACGAAAAACTTCTATTGTGTCATTAACCAACATAATAACCATTTACCAAAAAAAATTGAAAAAATTCAAAGGTACGACTTTTTAAAATCGGGGAATTTAGTTTTTCAAAATGAATTTTTTTAAAGATTTTTTTTTTTTAAAAAAAAAGCCTTTCCTTCTATAACTTTAGGATCAACACAAACTTTACAACGTATCCCTCTATGGGTGAGGGTAAGTCGGTTCACTTCTTTTAATGCTTACTACGGGGATTTGTAGCCATTTGTTATAGACATTAACAATTCCTCATATATGACAAATAGAAAATAAAGTGAAGACCGACAAATATTTTAATTTTTAACTCGAAAAGTAGAAGCGTGGCCACACAAAACATTTTATGTACCATTAGCCAACATAATAACCTTTAACCAATTTTTTTTTTTAAATCTAAGGTATATTTTTTCCAAAATCGCGAAACATTTTCAAAAAAAAATTATAAACCTCATCCTACGAGGGCGGCTCGGAAAGTTCTTAGCCTATCAATGAAAGAGAATAGTTAGTTTTTCAAAAATATTTTCATTTTTCAATATAATCTCCTGAAACTTCAATACACTTAGTCCAACGCTTATCTAGCAATTCTATCCCTTGATTGAAATAGTTTTCCTCAACGACTTCAAAATAGATTTTGAAGTCGTTTTTAGATTTGGGAACAGGTAAAAGTCACTGGGAGCTAAATCAGGAGAATAAGGTGGGTGGTCAAGCAACTCGTACTTTAATTCGTTGATTTTAGCCATTGTTAAAACACTCTTGTGCGCTGGTGCGTTGTCTTGATGAAAAAATATTTTTTTGTGTTGTAAGCCAGGACGTTTTTCTCGAATTTGTACATGTAATTGATCTAAAAGGTTGCAATAGTACTCTGAATTTATTGTTTTACCCTTTTGCAGATAGTCAATCATTTTATGGAACCGTTTGAAGTCCCAAAAAACCGTTGCCATAACCTTACCAGCAGATTGAATAGTTTTTGCTTTCTTTGGGGCACTTCCTCCCGCTTCAGTCCATTGTTGGTGGGTTGGTGGATCCATGTCTCAACAACAGTTATGAAACGACGCTTAAAACCCATTTTATTTCGCTGAAAACGATCCAAACAAGCTTGAGAAATTCTTATGCGTTTTTGGTCGACTGTTAACAAGTCTGGCACCCATCTTGCAGAAAGCTTTTTCATCTGTAGTTCTTCATGCAAAATTAAATGGACTCGATCATTTGAGATGCCCATGATATTAGCTATTTCACGCACTTTTATTCGTCGATCATTTAATACCATATCATGCACTTTGGCTACAATTTCTGTTGTTGTTGCTGTTTTTGGACGTCCACTACGTGGTTCACCTTCAATGCTTGTACGACCACGTTTAAATTCAGCAACCCAATTTTTTACTGTTGCATATGAAGGAGCACTATCACCTAACACATTCACCATATCATTATGAATTTCTTGTCCCAATAAACCTTTTTTATGTAAATATTTAATGACACCACGCATTTCTTATTTTTCCATTATCAAAAAATCGCGGATGCGTCTTTTGTGAACACCTGTTTCTATATGAAGGAGTTGCCAGATCGAAACAAAATTTAACATGTGTTCATAGCAGATATGGAAGTTTCCAAAACACTTAACTTATACCGCGCTTTTTGTGCTAGGCTAAGAAGTTTCCGAACCGCCCTCGTAATAGTTTAAAAAAATTCTCAAATATCATAACTACAACAAAAGATAGATTTTTTAAAAAAAAAAACGTATTGAAAATGTTGCCACTGCTGTAATTTTCAGAATTAATTTTTTTTAAAAGCTCATTTTAGAACAGCAAAGCATCAAAGAACTCACAAAATTTCGTCTAAATCCAATATCTACTTGTAAAAAGTGATCGATTTCACGTAGATTTGAAGTTATGGCTTAATTTAAATTAAACTTTTCAGATATGACTGCAAGCAAAAGCGACACCTACTTTGTGTTATGATTTCTTAATCAGATTTTACATGATATCGCCATTGGCAAAATTTAAAGTAAGAAACCTTAAATACTAAGAAGGGCCCAAGAAGTTAAAAGCTGTCCTTAATGTAATATTTACCGATAATATTTTAGTTGGGCCTAGATATTTTTTCCTTAGACATGAGAAACGAGTTCACATTTACTGGACGGCCCCTATTAGGTCGGTCTCAAAGATGTTCTACACTGCATTATATATAGTGCACCACCGACCCACGTAAAATAACGTCTTCCCGTTTATCTGGCCTTGCTCGACGAGTGCCTTTTCTCTAGTCTGTTTTATATCACATTCCCACAGGTCGCATCCCATTCCCTCAATTGCATAAAAATTTATGTGCCGCGACACCAGTTTTGTTTTGTGCTGCCAAATAATGACCTCATTTTCCTAAAAGAGGTTGTCTCCTCTCTAGTATACGTTTTATGCCTACTTTTTTTTCTTTCTTGTCAACAGTCAAGAAAAGAATCTTTTTCTCTGAGTTTTTTTTTTTTTTTTGAAAACGGACCATTTCATAATTAGCCAGCGGTTATTTTTACTCCTAACCATTTATTTCTGTCATAGCATGATAATTTCGCTTGCCAACAAAGTCATTGACCCTGTTCTTTTTTTCTTTCTTCTTCACTCAGCCGGCCTGTACTCGCATTTTGTGCTGGTTAGTAAAGGCAATGGCAGACATTCCAAAAACAGAAAGAACAAAAAAATTGTGTAACATGACATTTAACAATAAACGAGACCATCAAGCCCAGTTAGGATAGCATCGGTGGGTGGAAAACTTTAATACTACTAAAGAATAAAGAAAAATAGGACATTGGACTATACATAATAAAATTCGTGGAAAATGAAATCCAGTCTACCGGATAATTCTGTTAATGTTCGTTGACCGTTAAAAAAAAATCGAAATTCTCTAGAAAAAATCTGGAATATGTTAAACAGACAAAAAAATAGTGTGGGAGAGTGCCGAGGTCGGGTGGTGCACATTTTAGCGATTATGACACCACGTTGGTCGCCAGTTATAGATTTTTATTTTATTTTAAACTTAACACAACAAAATCCCACAACTCGAGTTCAATACAAAAACTTTGTAAATACTTCCCTTTCAAATGTCTACGACTGTCGAAAGCGGTTGCGATCGTGGACCGGTCCTTATCTTACATAGCTTACCGTTTTGACAGAAGTTTGCAATTGTATAAATTAGCTCAACGTAAATGATTTTTTTCGTATCTAGGAGGGCTGCTGTATATATTTCTGGCCTAATAATGAAAATAGGAATATTATCATCAAAAATCGTTTTATTGTTTTTCAAAGTATTCTCCAGCATGATTTATACACTTTTGCAAGCGCTCAAACCAATTGTCGAAGCACTCCGATTAAGACACCTCCAAAACATGTTTTTGAACGTTTCAACAGCATCTTCTGGCGTCGAAAATCGTTGACCACTCATTTTTTTCTTGATGTGCGGGAATAAAAAGAAGTCATTGGGTTCAAAGTCAGGGCTGACCGGCGGATGACCCATCAATTCGACGTTTTTCCTGTTCAAAAAGGCACAGGTTAGAGCCGATGTGTCAGAGCTTGCACTGTCATGGTGCACAATGATTCGACTTCTCTTGTTCGTTTTTCGAATTTCTCCGAAGACTTCAGGCAAACAAATTGTGGTGTACCACTCAGAATTGACCGTATTACGTTGCTCAAGCGGAACAGTCGTCACATGACCAGTTTTGCCAAAGAAACAGGCGACCATTTGCTTCGAAGTGCTTCTTCCACGAACAACTTTCGTTGGATTTGGATCGTCTTCGAAGACCCACAAGGTCGATTGCTGTTTTGTTTCGGGCTCATACGCATTCGATCCATTATTCGTCACCTGTGACGATCTTATAAACGTTTTTTTAAGCACTGCGATCGAATTTTTTTCAAAATTTCTTTGCCAAAATGTGCGGGATCCAACGAGAACAAACCTTTTTTACGTCAGGTGCTCATGCAATATCGAATGTATGCTGGTGGAAGAAATTCCCAAGGATGCCTCTATCTCACGGTATGTCACATGACGATCTTGCATTATCAGTTCAGGCACGGCATCAATGTTCTCTGGCACAACGGCCGTTTTTGGGCGACCTTCACGACCTTCTTTTAGCGAGCGTCAGCCACGATGGAATTCATTAAACCAGCTTTTCACATGTAGGATCGCTATAAGATGGTGCTTCATCGCCACACAAAGATTTAAGTTGATCGATGCACTATTGTCGTGATAATCCACGTCGAAAGTTGTGAAAATTATCGCACGAAAATGTTCACAAGTCAAATCCATTTTTTTTGCCAAATTGTAAACGTTCTGAGTACGTTTTTGCTAAAAAATGTCAAACTTTTCAATGGAAATGTCAGATGGGGCCCGGCAACACTTAGTGTTGCCTAGCCCAGAAATATAGGGTGATCCAAGTAGAGATACTTTTTTCAAGAGCCTTTTGTTTTGATAGATCACGTGTGAGTCGTGTCATGCTGGCATGTTAGTTTTGTTTAGTATTGTTTATCGTTTTATCATGAAAAGACTTACGCCTGAACAACGTTTACAAATCGTTCAACTTTATTTCGATAATTCTCGTTCTGTGAGTAATGTGTTTCGTGCACTTCGTTCATTTTATGGTCAACATAATCGGCCAACATTTCTGGCCTAATAGGTATATAAACAAGCAAAATTGCGGCATTCGGGGCGAAGAGCAACCAGAAGAGGTTCAAGAGCTGCCACTTCATCCAGAAAATACAACAGTTTGGTGTGGTTTGTGGGCTGGTGGAATCATTAGTCCATATTTCTTCAAACATGATGCCGGTGAGAACACGCAGAGAAAAGATATGGTTACTATATGGTCGCGGCAACAATAGTATGTTCTCTGCAATCAAAGTATGGTCGTCGCAACCATAGTATTGTTTTTTGAATTTCAATTTGACAATTGTATGATTGCGGCAATATTAACATTGTTAAAATGTAACAATAGTATTGTTGCCAAATTTAAAAATGAAAATATGGTTGTAGCAACAATATAAATATGGTTGGTGGGACATAAGTATTGTTTTCGTGGGTTTTATGTTAACAATAACATAATTACGGCAATCATACCGGCTTAATTTTTTTTTTAATTTGACAATGTTATTTTTACGATTCTTACGCAATAATAGTAATAAAAATTATATTTTTAAAAAAAAACCGGATTAGTATAACTAAAATATTTTTAATAAATGATTTTTTTTACTGTTAAATAAATCAGTCCTATTGTTACATAACTTACTTAATAAATTTCTTTATTGTTGAATAACAACGTATTCCAGTCTACAAACAATTTTGTCGATCATAGTATGGTTGTGCGTAAGTCATACTATGGTTGTGAGGATCATACTATGGTTGAATGTGAATAATAATATGGTTGTGGGGACCATAGTATGGTTGTGTATGAATGATTCTATTGTTCTGAGGGCCATAATATTGGTATGGGGATCATAGTATGGTTGTGTTTGAACCATACTATTGTTGTGATGATCATAATATTGTTGTGCCACAACCATATAACCAACAATAGTATGGTACTCTTCGAATATTGTTACCCCAACCATATTTTTTTTCTGCGTGAACGTAACCGTCAATGGCGACCGTTATCGTGCCATGATAACCGTCTATTTGATGCCTGAAATTAAAGCTCGTGATCTCGGCGACATTTGGTTTCAACAAGATGGCATTATTCCCACACATCGCATCAATCAAAGAATTTATTGAGAGAACACTTTGGTGAGCAGATAATTTCACGTTTTGGGCCGGTCGATTGGCCACTAAGATCGTGTGATATCACACCGTTAGACTTTTTTTTGTGGCTACGTAATGTCCAAAGTCTATGCTGACAAATCAGCTACGATTCAGGTTTTAAAAGCCAACGTTGCGCGTGTTATTAACGCCATACCTGTCAAAATGCTCGAACGAGTCATCGAAAATTGGACTCAATGGATGGACCATCTGAGACGTAGCCGCGTCCAACATTTGATAGACATAATCTTCAAACAATAAATTCCAAAAAATGTTCTTTCAAATGTTAATAAACATTTACCATTCAATTTAAATTTTCTGTGTTTTTTTCTTTAAAAAAGTGGGGAACCTCAAAATTGATCACCCTATATATATAGCAACCCTCATATATTACCGATTTAATAGAATTTCAACGTCATCTATCTCAAAGGAATCATATATATGCAAACTGTCTTTTGTGCACTCAACGTTGGGCGCCATTTTGGTTTAATGCTACAGTTTGGTTCTGAAATAATTCAAACTCTTTCTTCCTGAAATGTTTAGCCTTGTGGGAATATCAGTTTTAAACTCGGGTGTATTTTTTTATTAATAAATTTGCTTATGAAGTTGCTATTGATTCACAGCTGCCGGGAACATATGCTTGCTTTCCAAACTTTCTGGCTGCAAACTTAAATTGCTAGCACTCCCTTTCCCCACAAGTGTGTGTGTGTGTGTCAATATTTTCCAAATAGTATCATTTCGTCGGTACTCCTGTGAAAGTGTGATCAAAAAAAAGTGATTACTTTCAACTTTAACCTCTTTTTTTTGGTGGCAATTCGATGACAGGCTACGGATCGAAACTCGAGCATTTGTGTGTGTGTGTGTGGGCGGGGCGAGCAAATAAGTGTCACTGAGTCGAGTTTATAAATCTGTCTAAAATTACACACTTTGTTTTCACGAGCAGTTGGAAAAACTCTTTGGCATACCAAGTGGCAAACGACACACATACGCAGACGGCAACCACGGAGGCGGCGGCTACAATGGCAAAGTGGGTCTTTGTAGCGTGTGTGTGGGTTGGAGGCCGTCGTCGTGCACTGTTTGGTGTGGCACGTCACATACTTTCCCAGAAACGGAAAACGTTTTCTATTCTAATGAACAATTTTTATGCAAAGTAATGAAATGCTCATCATTATTATCACCATATTTTGATGTTGTTATAAGCATTGACACACACACACAGCAGCAGTGCGACGACACGACACGATACGACACATATGACAGGCGTCGGAGGCGGCGGCTCACATTTCCCCAATCTGCTCCGGGTTAAACTTCCCGCAAAACACGTTGTTATCATCGTCGCTGCTGTCTTGATTGTTGCCGTTGTTGTGTTCGACCAGAAGTGTGTTGTTGGCCCAGCCAGCGTTCTTTGTGCCAAACAGCAACTTCCACCTTCTTGTCGGTGTCGTCTTCCTCCCTTGGCCTGCCCAACCGACCGACCTACTTCATGATTTCGTTGGTGCTGCTTCAGCTGTTGATGATGATGGGGCACAAGTATGTTGCAACGTGGTGTGGCATGTGTTGAGTTGAGCTTCATCTTTTATTTTTTTTCTTGTCTACGTGTGTCGTCGTTCATTGTTGCTGTTTGAGTGCCCAAGTCCATTTGGAAAATTTTCTACTTTTTCATATGCCAGCAACAACAAGGGCAAAAAAGCCAACCAACAATCTGTTGTTTGTTGTTATTTCTGTTGGCAGCAGCAACAGACAACAGCCGTTGTCGTCGTTGTAGTTGGATTTCATCAACACCAACAAACGAGTCGCACCGACTGCCGGAGAGTAGTTGCAGCAACAACAAAAAATGGAAAATTAGGAACAATTTTAAATGCAAATTAGTTTTTTTTTGTTTCACTCTCTTGTCCTCTACTTCTTCTACTACTTCTGGTTCTTCGTGACAAGCCGCACAAAGAAATGTTTGCATTTGTACATATGTTGAGTTGAGCTACTCTGTTGTTTGTCTGTGGCTGCCTTATCTAGGCACTTTTGTTTGTCGGTTTTTTTTTTTAACAAGTTCATTGAGAAGCGAAATAATTTCATTCGTCTGCTAAAAATGGCAGATATTCATTCATTTCACTTGAGTTTTTATTTATTTATTTTTTGCTAAAAATAGTTCATAATCGTGAGATGATATTTTAAATTTGCATAGAAGTTAAGTATGCGCATTTTTGAATTGGGTTACATTTTTTGAACATTTTTCAAAAAAAATATGTGAGTCACAGTAGTCGCTTTCTATTAATTAATTAAAAAAATATCCAAAAACTTGATTCAAAATTAATCTAAGAGCGAGATGATCATTTCTGTTCTAAAGGCAGTCTCAGTATATTTTTTTATTGAGCAAGTGGCAACTCTAAAATTTTCTAGATGTCGCATATGTTAATTCCGACTATTTAAAATGGAGAATGAATAAAGAACAACTTGCAAGAATTGTGAAAACTTATTACAAAAACTACAAGTGGCAACTCTAAAATTTTCCAGATGTCGCATATGTCTATTCCGACTATTTAAAATGGAGAATGAATAAAGAACAACTTGCTAAAAATGTGAAAACTTATTACAAAAACTACAAGTGTCAACTCTGAAATTTTCTAGATGTCGCATATGTTAATTCCGACTATTTAAAACAGAGCATGGAGAAAGAACAACTTGCTAAAATTGTGAAAACTTATTACAAAACTTTGGAAGTTTATGCTGAGACCGCTCGCAAACTTGGAAGAAATTTCGATCAAGAATGTGCACCTAATATGGCAACCATGCGAAGAGTGGCCAAAAAATGTGCAGAAAAAAGTTCAGTTATGGACTCCTGTGCGTCAACGTTCCGGTCTTGAAAACATTGGGTGTGTTATGTTTTTGGATGCTCGTTTATTAAGCGATAAATTGGTAGCTAAGGCGATAACTTTAAAACTTTGAAAAAAAAACTGTAGATATTTCTGTGTAAACGACTCTTTAAATCATAACCTGTGAAAACTTTGAGTTTATAAAAAAATATTCAAGAAATACTAGACGCGAGTATTAAACGCTCTTTCTAGAATAAATATTTTCCTCACAACTTCAAATTTACTAAACAAACTGTAACGAACATTGTAATTAGTTCCCTATAAACATCCATTTTTGTATTTTTGTAAAGTTATCGCAATTTTGTGAAGTTATCGCATTAGCGACCTCTTGCTCGCTTAAAAACCAAGCAACAAAAGAACACGGCTATTACTGCTGTTAATGAAAGTGCCTCCGAAAACCTAAATTCGGCATCGTTCTCAACAATTTCAGTAGCTTCGCCTTTATGCGTACAAAATTCAGCGTACTCAGGAGCTCAAATCAGCCGGCCATTGCTCAATGAGTAATCGAGCATTGTAAAGTCAATGCCAACTTTTCAACAAAATTTGAAATGAAATTTTCAAATTTCGGGCCCAGAAAGTCCTCATGCAATCAATAAGGAACAAATGTACCCGCAACGAGCAATAGTCTGGGGCATGTTTTGGTCAGGCGGCGTGATTAGGCCTTATTTTTTTTAAAGTGGATGCCAAAATTGCAGTAACATGATAACGGTGTTCTTGTGGCCTCAACTGGAGGGCATGGATCTGGGCATCAGGTCAGCAAACCGGAGCCACCTGTCATACCGCGCATGAAACAATCGATCGCGAAGAGGTTATCTCAAGAAATTCTGATATCAATTGGCCAATAAGATCATGCGATTCAATCACTCTACCCTACGGGGCTTGGTATTAACTGGTAGGGCTGCTTAGATATCATTCTATCTTCGTAAGTTCACTCTGATATATAAGTATGTATACCTTAAAACGTCTCAGCTCAGATATTTTATATCTAAACAGCACGTTGACGTCTTTCCAGTTCCGTGAACCTGACCCCGTGCTGAGAGACCGGTACAGAAAGAACCCCTGGGTCAAGGCAAAATAACATTACGAAAGGAACACTACGCAAAGGAACACCACGTAGTCTTCTGTCTTCTCGTTTTCCGAACAGCTTGGAAACATAGGCGATCTATCGTGTCCAAATCTGTGTAGACACTTCAAAAAACACCTATAACCAGTTTCGAACTATGTAAGGCAGTCATTCCTGCCTCCATGTGTTATTTGAAACCATGCTTCAATATTTGGAAAAACACGGTCCTTTATTGGACGCGCTCTCCAGGTTAACTGCCAGGGATCTTTGTACTCTATTCCCCGTTTTACCGTCATAAACTCTATTAATCTCGCTGACTAAGAGGTCAGTAGGTATAACATATTTGACTACTCCGGTTACCTCTTTAGAGGTCGTGCGAAAGCCACTGATGTTTCCTAGATTGTTACAGACTGTAATTCCACGATAGCTCTTTCCTCCAGTGTGTCACTTTCAAAGCTCATGCCCACACCGGGGAAGCATGTAGCCCAACTGAGTAAACCACCGTGGCCTGCAGCCTTCGTATGGCTTTGAAGCTCCGATATTGGGCAAGATTCTAAGTAGCGTGACTTGGGTTCTTGTCGCATAATACGTAGTCAATGTTATCTCTTAAACTAAATCTGTTGTCGATCTTGACTGCGAGGTATTTCAGGGACCGGCTTGATTAAATGACTTCGTTTTTCACTCTCAATCTACCGATTTCCGACTTGTAAGCAATACTTCTTGTATCTTGTGTTTCGCCCACATCAAGTTTACGGATACCAACCATGTTCTCACCTCCGCAATAGTCCGTTTTGTTGCGGTTTCTACTTGCTTGATGTGTTGGGCTGCAGTAACTATCGGTATATCGTCAGTAAAGCCAATATTTCGACAGCGGAATGGTAGAGGTAGACGAAGAACCTGATCATACGTAATATTCCGATCACTGTTCTCTGTGCAACTCCAGCTGTGATGTACCAACGTTCTTAATCTACGTCACTTTGTTAAGAAAACTTTCTGGTAATTAAAAGCCTGAATATAAACTCCATATCCATTCTTGTAAGAGCATTTTTAATATGTTCCAGCTAGCAGAGTGGAAGACATTGTTTACAATTGCGCAGTATTTTTTCGCCCCGCTCTTCCAGCTTTCGACTCGCATTTTAGTCGATCGCAACTAAAGTCTTTACGGCGGCGGTTATTGAACGAGCTCTCTAGAATGTGAATTGTTGGTCTGATAGACAACAACCTGCTTTATTATCCGTTCCAAAATTTTGCACCTTGTGTCCAGTAACCATTGGTCGGTGTGACAAAGACTGTTCCAGCAGTTTGTTCTTTTTCGGCACTAACACCAGTTTTCAGATTTGTCTCTTAGAGAAGTCTCCATTAAACTCTCCTTTCTCGTGTGTATTTCCAGTTTAAGGGCAACGTTAGGGATGCCATCTGGTTTCAGTGTCTCGGTACCACCAATCCTTGTGCAGTTTCTCCAATATTCGTCCCACTGGTCAACATGTATATTTTTTTTAATGGAGCGTTGTCAGCGTGATTTACACCATTCTTACTCTGATAGCTTAAACCGTGGAACGCCATCTACATGTGAATTAACGATTATCGTTCTGATACAAGTTGTCACTAGATGTCTAGGCGCATCTACATGTAAATTAACGATTATCGTTTTGATAAAGATTGTCTCTTGATATCTAGGCGCCATCTACATGTGAAGTAAATATTATCGTTCTGATAAAGATTGCCTCTTGATGTCTAGGCGCCACCCACATATTTGTGTAGCAAATTTACCTTGTAGGTTACAAATGGCGCCATCTATTTGTAGCATTGTTTATTAAACTGAAGAAAAACATCTCAAACAGTTTAGTTTGACGCATAGTGGATCTTTATTTGTTTCTCTTTAATGCTAAATAATGAAATTGGCGCCCAACAAAGGAATCTAACCTAACGAAAAAAACGTTGTTCTCAGATTAATTTTTCTTAATGTCGCATATGTTTTATAAAAATAAATCGGACAGGACCGATCATATACCACCATACAGAAGACTCAAAGACAGCAAATTTTTCATGTTAATGGATGTCAATGAAAGTATTTGGTTTTTGTTTTTAAATATTTTATTGTTTATAGAAAATATATAATAAACACAGCTATTTTACTTTGTAAGTAGCAGCGCCATCTATGTGTATCATTGTTTATTAAGCTGATGCAAAACATCTCAAATAGTTTGGTTTGACGCATAGTGGAATCTTTATTTGTTTCTCTTTAAAGCTACATATTGAAATTAGCGGACAGGACCGATCATATACCACCATACAGGAGACTCACCAGACAAATCTGATAAAAAATATTACTTCTGGACCTAAGAAATGAAGAAAAGCTTTTTAATATCGGATATATCAAAACAAAGACTAAAATGTTTGATTTAAGCGACAGCATCTTAGCGAATGTTTTTACTGATATGGTCCGGATTCACCATGGTTGGGTTTTAGTAGTTATTAACATTATTATTATCCATATTAATGTATGGATTCTAGAGAGGGAATGACATTATGGAGTTAGTTATAGTTCTCTCACATTGCACAAACCAAAATCGGATTTATGTTTGACCTAACCCTGCAAGGGTTTAGATCGCTTCATTATATGCGACCTGTCTTTGATAACAATAATAGATTGTATGACAAACGGATATTCCTCAATGCAATCAGGGAGCGATTCTGTATCGGTCGGTTAATAAACACGGAGTCTAATATAATGAAATGGCACCCAACACTGGACA
Organism: Hydrotaea diabolus; assembly: GCA_963513945.1. NCBI lineage: Eukaryota > Metazoa > Arthropoda > Insecta > Diptera > Muscidae > Hydrotaea > Hydrotaea diabolus. Next base: position 45,060,483 of record OY740717.1, on the reverse strand, counting down.
TAATAATAGACACTGGACACAATTTTAAAAGGCAGGTAGCTGAGATGTTTTTACCGGAAAAGCAATATTAAATTTTCCGCGAAGATTTCACCTTGCATATTATAAATTAATTGGCATTTCTATCTTTTACTGGCCTTGGAAAGTCTGCAGGCGGTGCACAGTGGGAAAATTACGAAAAAAATTGGAAATAATTCGGCCATTTCGTTTGTAATGGTCCGATTTAAATGAAAATTTACATTGACCTTCTTGAAGTGTTACTGAGCTTAAGTTTTGAATTTCATGCATCTGTGTTTAACAGGTGCTGCACAGTGGGCCCTCAAAGTTGGTCACCTCGAGTTAAAATTTTCTTTTTCAAGCCGCCAAAAGCGTATTTGTGGTCCGATCGTAATAATTTTTTCTTTAGTGAAATCTGCTGGACAAACCCAACCAAAAATGTTATTACAAATTTTTTCATATCTCGTACAATAAAAAAGATATCGGGACTTAAAGTTTTTTTTTCGAAAAATTTGCTTTGGATTTTCTGGGACTATTTTATTTTTGGGAATCAGTTTTAGGTGAATCGGGGAAAATTTAATCCTGGTTTAAAGAAAACACTTTGGTTAATGTTTTAAAAAAAGAATTGTAGCAAAATCACCAATAATATAAAAATGCCAGCTGTTCAAAGTCTGAGTGTTTTACGGCGAAAAGGTACCTTTACTCTTATGTCAATAACTTTAATGTTTCTTAAGTAACATACAAAAAATTTGCATTTATTTCAAAGAAAACTTTATGCTTAATACAAATAATAAGCAATTGTGACCCTAGTCGGTACTTTTCTTGCTCCAGGCGTCTCCAAATATGGGCATTTTTTTCAAAAAAAATTGAGTTTGAGCTCAAATAAAAAAAATCGCCACACTGCTGGCCCAATTTGGTGCTATAAGTCAGTTAACTACATATGTTTTCTAAAATCCCAAGCAAAGAAATTTTGCGGGAGGCCATTTCTAGGACAAAAAAAATGAGTTTTTGTTAAAAAATCCCATTTCTGGGATTTTGTTTTCCCCTGTGTCAAATTTTAGAAAAGTGGCAACTCCAATTTTTTTTTTAATAAGTTTTTCATTTTGTCACAAAAATATTGATACTACGTAAAAAAATCAGGTTTATATCTCCAACCAGCAAAATTTTACAGTGGTCTGAAATATTGACTTTTTTTGCTACCTTCACAAAAAAAAATTTTTTCTCGTTTTTATCAATTATTATTCAACATATTGAGTTAATTGCATTCTTTTTTATAATCTGTTAAAACTAGAGGTAATTACCTTTCCATTGGTATATAAAAAGTATATCCTTTTACCTCCACTTATAACAGCACGTGCGCTGGAATAAGACCTACTCAAAGGGGTATGAAGTATGAATTTTATAGGTAAGAATACCAATTTTAAAAATTCTCGTACCTATCCATAAATAGCAAAAATATATATTTTTACCATTATTGTTTACCTATTGTGTAAAAACGGAAAATGGGTAGTATTGTATAGTATGGATCTAGGTACCTAAACATTCATTCTTATATGTTTTGGGGGAATACCTGTCCCCTATGTCCGGAATATTGTGCAACATTTTAGGCGAATGTACCTGGGTACATAAAAATTCATTGTTATAAATGTATTTTTGGGGAATACCTGGTATTTTAGTCAAGTATTAATTGCGGATATTATTGTGATTACCTGTAAGTATTACTCATTGATATAAGAACCGCCGATTTTGTATGGGTTTATCATAACAAATTAATCCGCCATGACGATAACACTCCTTGTTCAAGAACTTGTTGAATTTTTAAAAAACACCAAACTTCGGAAAATGGAGAACAGAGTAGCATATTTAATAGAGTGCATAGAGTCAACATATAGCGAGATAACACAATCTAACGAAAGCAGCAAAGTATTAAAATTTTTGAAAAAATTTGACCGGCTCATGGAGAAGTATCACAGGAATTATTCAAGATTACCAACTGAGTGGCTCGACAGTATAATTGAATTTAAAACTGTCCCTGCTTTAGTGGGTGCTCCTACTAAGGAATACGACGATCTATGTCCAAAGGCAAAGAAACAACGGTTGTCGGCTGAGATGGCAAATCATTCACCTTCAAAGATTTGTGATACATTCAAGGAATTACTGACGGTGGAAAATCGGCCATCTAGCGCAAAAAGAATTGCAGACGTGTTAACGGAAGCATCACCAAGGCGGCTCCAACGCATTGAAAGAAGTATTGCAACACCATGTCCTGGTTTTAGCGAGGAAGAAGCATTAGCTTTAATCATCGAATTGGGATTGAGTAAGAACAAGTACACTCATTTAAGAAGAATGCTGCTTGATAAAGGATGTGACATGTTTCCCGCATACAACCGAATAAAGGAACGAAAAATGGAAATTTTGCCAAACCCAGTGATAATTACAGAAAAGGCCGACAGCGTTAGTTTGGAACTACTTCTCCAAAATACTGCCAGTAGGATAATAACAACATTGAATGAGGAACAACTAAAAAAAATCAACAACAGCCATCTTCAATTAATATGCAAGTGGGGATGTGATGGTTTGTCAGCACTTTCGGAATACAAACAATGCTCTGATAGCCAATCTACCCAGATCGAATTCAAGAGCGTATTCATGGCATCTTTGGTTCCTCTGAGGTTAAATTTAGACTCTACCTTTCCTTCAACTTCGCGCAGAAAATCAAACCCTACTGAAGCAATATGGCGTAATCCAACACCTGGCTCCAAAATTTATTGCAGACCAATCTCCTTCGTATATCATAAAGAAACGAGTGATTTAACTAAAGCCATCACAGACAAATTAAAAGATGATATTTCGAGATTAGAAGATTTTGCATTTAAATTCGACAGGTATTCTATTACAATATCTTTTAAAATGTTCCTGACAATGGTAGATGGAAAAGCCGCAAACGATATTACAGGAAACAAATCTAGCTGGAAGTGTTTCATTTGCAATAAAAGCAAAGTTAATTTTTCAAACGCTTCGAATAATTCAGTAGTCAATGAAGATACCCTTGAGTTTGGAATAGCACCGTTACATGCTCGAATCAGGTTTCTAGAACACTTTCTAAACCTTGCTTATGACATTAAGTATAAATCTATACCAGGAAATGAAAGGAAAAACATTCGAGCTAACAAAGAAATGCATGAAATGAGAGCAAGTGAAAAAAAAAGAATTCAAGATGCATTTAAACAACAAACTGGCCTAAATATTTCTAAACCACGCTCGAACTTTGGGAATACAAATGATGGAAACACTGCCAGAAGATTCTTCGCAGACTATAATACAGCTGCAGAAATAACTGGAATCAATAAGGAGTTGATTCGAATGGTTAATATATTGCTTTTAGCTCTGAATTCCAAACAAAAGATTAATTCCGATAAATTTGGAGTTTACGCCGAACGAATTTTAAAAATGCTTGCTGATCTCTATCCCTGGAAAGATCTAACGCCAACTATACACAGAGTCCTGTTCCATGGGAAACAAATAATCGAGTCTCACCTTCTCCCTATAGGCGAGTTAACTGAAGAACCACAAGAAGCTAGAAATCGAGACTTCAGATATGTTCAACAATTTTCCACAAGAAAATGCTCAAGAATAGCACAAAACGAAGACTTACTTAATAGTTTATTATTATCTTCAGATCCTTTTTTATCCTCCATGAGAAGTAAGTTGACTTCGTACCACGAAATGACGCATGGAGACGAAGAAGAATTTTCTGATTTATTAGATATGCTGGACGTGGAATAAAATCATTTAAGTTTAATGTTTTTTAATTATAAGATTTATTTAAATGTTAATTTATTTAAAAAAAAGTTTTTCACAAAAAATGAAGTCAATAGCATATTTTTATTCAAATTTTCTATCTGCAACAATTAAATTACTTTTTTGCGATTGGAAATGTGTAAATTTGATTTTTTTAAATGCAACAACATTGATCTCTCACAAAATGAAATTGCTATTTACCAAAAAAATTAATATTTTACTCAAAGGGGTCTTATTCCAGCGCACGTGCTCTTATAAGTGTAGGTAAAAGGATATACTTTTTATATACCAATGGAAAGGTAATTACCTCTAGTTTTAACAGATTATAAAAAAGAATGCAATTAACTCAATATGTTGAATAATAATTGATAAAAACGAGAAAAAAAATTTTTTTTGTGAAGGTCAAAAGTCAATATTTCAGACCACTGTAAAATTTTGCTGGTTGGAGATATAAACCTGATTTTTTTACGTAGTATCAATATTTTTGTGACAAAATGAAAAACTTATTCAAAAAAAAAATTGGAGTTGCCACTTTTCTAAAATTTGACACAGGGGAAAACAAAATCCCAGAAATGGGATTTTTTAACAAAAACTCATTTTTTTTGTCCTAGAAATGGCCTCCCGCAAAATTTCTTTGCTTGGGATTTTAGAAAACATATGTAGTTAACTGACTTATAGCACCAAATTGGGCCAGCAGTGTGGCGATTTTTTTTATTTGAGCTCAAACTCAATTTTTTTTGAAAAAAATGCCCATATTTGGAGACGCCTGGAGCAAGAAAAGTACCGACTAGGGTCACAATTGCTTATTATTTGTATTAAGCATAAAGTTTTCTTTGAAATAAATGCAAATTTTTTGTATGTTACTTAAGAAACATTAAAGTTATTGACATAAGAGTAAAGGTACCTTTTCGCCGTAAAACACTCAGACTTTGAACAGCTGGCATTTTTATATTATTGGTGATTTTGCTACAATTCTTTTTTTAAAACATTAACCAAAGTGTTTTCTTTAAACCAGGATTAAATTTTCCCCGATTCACCTAAAACTGATTCCCAAAAATAAAATAGTCCCAGAAAATCCAAAGCAAATTTTTCGAAAAAAAAACTTTAAGTCCCGATATCTTTTTTATTGTACGAGATATGAAAAAATTTGTAATAACATTTTTGGTTGGGTTTGTCCAGCAGATTTCACTAAAGAAAAAATTATTACGATCGGACCACAAATACGCTTTTGGCGGCTTGAAAAAGAAAATTTTAACTCGAGGTGACCAACTTTGAGGGCCCACTGTGCAGCACCTGTTAAACACAGATGCATGAAATTCAAAACTTAAGCTCAGTAACACTTCAAGAAGGTCAATGTAAATTTTCATTTAAATCGGACCATTACAAACGAAATGGCCGAATTATTTCCAATTTTTTTCGTAATTTTCCCACTGTGCGGTGTTGACCACCGCGTTGGGCGCCATTTATATGACATGACTTCAAGTAGAGAAATAATACCGTGCACACAAGACTGACGTAAGAGGCGGATGGCTAACGTACGTAGTGCGTACCCTCTTTTACTTCAAAATATTTTGTGGAAGCCTCACTACCAGGTATTCTTTCTTATTTGGCTTTTTTTTTAAAAAGTTCGAGAACTTTTCCACCAGACACATAATTCACACACTCACACGCTTATATGCTTCAGCCACAGCGTACGCAACATTTTGGCATTTTGTCAAAAACAACAAATTGTGACAATTTTTTACAGGTGTTGTTTGTTGTAGGCCTACTTGTCTTTTTCCGTTTGTGCCACCATCAGCGTCATCATGTGTCTCACGGCTGTGGAGGTCTATTTTTTTCGTTTGTTAATTCGAGAACAATGGCCTCTTTTTTCTGTGTTTTCGTTTGCTTTCGGTCTCGCTTCATTCAGTCGACTTTTATTTTTTTTACTATTTGGATTTTGGTTGTTTTTTTCCCTTCTATCTTAAACATAATTAAATTTTATATCTGCACAGTGTGTATGTGGACACGTGTTGTTATGGCATTGCAACGGATGGGTTTTAGGGAGTGGCTTTTGATGAATTCTCCATAACTGGGTCAGTTGCGTCAATGTGTAGCAACGTTGCGAATGCAAACAAAATCTACTATGTAGTTTTCTCCTTTTGAAAACAATAGATTTTTCCCAGTTTTGCCTTAAAAATGGGACACATAATATGAAAAAACAAGCTTCAAAACTATAAATAGTTTTATCATTTTGAGAACAATAGATTTTTCCCAGTTTTGCCCTAAAAATTAGACACTTTCGTTCGAACATCGATTGTTTTTGTTAGTATGAAGCAATAGTCGTAATTGCTTTTCTCCGACGAATTTTAGAAACTGCGTCAGGTTTTGTTAAGGACCTCTTACCATGTCTATTAATCACTTACGCCGCAGCCGTAATAGCTAGTCCTGGACGAATTTTAAAAACTGTTAGATTTGGTTAAGGGCCTTTTTCTTTGTCTATTAATCGCTAAATAAATATATCGACATAGCGTCTAGAGATTACCTACGGTTCCCAGACGCTACATCGGCTTTTGTTTGGCATATATATGACGGTTTGGTTGTATGTGTTTGGGGGATTAGCGAGAATTGGCGCCCGAGCACGAACCCGGAAGGAAGGAAAGAAGACCAAAAACCAGTTGATTGATGAAGAAACAAAGTTATTGGTTTCTGTTTTGTTATCGTCCTGTTGTTGTAATAATTTTACGAAATAACAACAAAATTGATCCAACTTGCTTGTTGAGTAATTCACTCTCTAAAATGAAATTATTTTTGGCGCCCGATCAGGATCACTTTCAAATAAATACAGAAGATAACGGATATAAGAAAGTCAAAAAATGTAACAAGGTTTTCTCTTATATGCGTTTATCTTCTTATGAGCAATTAAAAACATTTAAATAGATTAGAGAGTTTTATGAAAAAATTTCTTATATGGGTTTTTTTTTGTTATAACGCGTGATCCATTTAGAGGTTCCCTAATTTTTTAAAGAAAAAACACAGACAATTCAAATTGAATGGGGAATGTTTATTATCATTTGAAAGAACATTCTTTAGCACTTATTTTTTGAAAATTATGTCTATTAAATGTTGGCCGCGTCTACGTCTCAGAGGGTCCATCCGTTGAGCCCAATTTTCTGGTAACTGGCGCGTGTCATTACGCGTGATGTTTTCCTCCAAGGCCTGAATCAAAGCGGGCTTATCCGCATAAACTTTAGACTTTAAACTTGTTGAAACCAAATGTCGCCGAGATCACTAGCTTCAATTTCAGGCATCAAATAGTTGGTTATCATGGCACGATAACGGACGCCATTGACGGTTACGTTCTCACCGGCATCATTTTTGAAGAAATATGGACCGATGATTCCACCTGCCCATAAACCACACCAAACCGTTGTTTTTTTTTTGATTTATTGGCAGCTCTTGAACCTCTTCTGGTTGCTCTTCGTCCCAAATGCGGCAATTTTGCTTGTATACATACCCATTAAGCCAGAAATGGCCCTCATCGCTGAACAAAATTTGGCTCGAAAACGTCGGATCTTCTTGGAACTTTTCAAAAGCCCATAGAGCGATGTCGCTTAGGAACGTCGGGCGGCTTCAGTTCTTGCACAAGCTGTATTTTTTCGCTATCAATTTAAGATCTTCCATACGTCAGGCCGAGTTGCTGCGAACGGCGCCGAATCGACTCTCCACGGTCTTGGTGTACACTCTCAGCTACGACCGCTGAATTTTCGTCACTGCGTGCTGGACGTGGTCTATTCGGTCGAATATTATCCAATAATGAATGCTGGGTCTCAAGATGGGTGATGGTGTTGCGAATAGTACGCTCAGTAGGCCGATTATGTTGACCATAAGTTGATCGAAGTGCACGAAACTCATTCCTTACAGAACGTGAATTTTCGTAATAAAGTTGAACGATTTGTTAACGTTGCTCAGGCGTAGGTCTTTCCATGATGAAATGCCAAACAATGCTAAACAAAAATAACATTACAGCATGACACGACTCACACGTGATCTGTCAAAAAAGGCCATTGAAAAATGTATCTCTACTTGGATCACCCAGTACAAGATGTTTTTATATCCGCTACTTATGGTAAACAAATTATTATCCTTGATTTGTAATTTTGTATTTGACCTTTCCGTGTAAAAGTTGATGAAACTTGGAAATCATAGGGATCTGATTAAATGACGTTAGGGAACTGATTGAATGGCGCCCTATCACAGGTGTTGAGAAAAAAAGAAACATTTAAATTTATCTAAATACTGAATCAATGTGGTATTTAAGATCCTGCCTCTAATCTTATCCCACCAAATATAAAATAAAGCTTTATGAGTGACGAATACATTTGAAGCCTACTGTTCCTTTGTAAAACTCATATCGATTGTAAGCTACAGTTTCCAACGACTTTATTAAGGATCCTTTATATTCTGGCCTCAACCTACCATCTCCTTAGTAGACAACTTCTTTCTTCTTTTGTTTTTTTCCAATAAGTTTTTTTCTTCTCAATTTCAATTAGTCCAGTTGGTGTGAGGGTGGCCCAATGCTGGTTCCACCTTACCTACCTAAATATCGTCGGCGGGTATCACGGTCGTTGGTATTCAATGGATTTTGTACGCATTGTGTCGCATGCCACTTAAAAAGTTTTTTTTTGTAAGTCATGTCGTCGAACGAAGCCTACATGAGCAAAATTGGGTTTCATGAGCCTTTTATGTTCGGTAGGTTATGGACACGGAAAGAGGGGAAAAAGGTGGCCTTTAAATGTATGATTTTCTCCAGATTGAAAGTGGGCAAGGTAAGGGTGAGTGCATGAGTATGTGTTTAAATATGCCACAGTATGTGTGTAAGTTAATGTGCCATCATGGTATGTATGTGTTAGGTTAACATTTAGTGTGCCCAGCAGCACACAAAATGTATGCGAAAATCCTGCCTCAAGGTTAATGCCTTTTTGATTTTCATTTCGGTATTTTTTCATGTTCCATATTGGTCTCGGTTTTTTGTGTTGTTTTTAATAAACCAAACCTCGTCTGTTTCGCCAGATATATTTTTCGCACTTTTTTTGAATTTCTCCCTTCGATATTTTTTCTGTTGTGCTTGATTTTCATGAGGATTTTTATTTGGGGTAATCGCTTTTATGGACTTTTTTTTTCTCTGAGTGTAAGTAGGTATCGCTTTAGCCTTAGATAGGGTATAACTTGGCTGGTTTTCTTTTTCTGCTCAGTACATATTGTCTTCTAACCATCTTAGTTAAGTTTCCTTTGTATGTTCATGTGAGGCTATAAGTGCTGTGTTCGCTGTTGGTTTATTCTTTACGACCAGAGGTCAAGGACTTGAGACAGATTTTGTTTTTTCTTCTTTTTTAGGGCTGTTGCTTTCTTTTTACGTCAATTTTCTTCTGGTCGTTTTCCAACATTTTGTTGTAGCCTTCTGTTTCTATGTGATTATCGTATCTTTGCCATACGCTTTTTTATGGACTGATTTTATTGTTGGGATTTCGTTTTAAGTGGATTTGTAGCTCAACTTACGCAAGGGCTAATAGTTCAATTTGGTTTTATTGGCGGACGATTTTATTGTTGTCGTGGTGTTTTGCTTGTACTCAGGATGTTCTTGGGTGATTGAGGCATTTGAAGTATTTGAAAGTATCGCAAAGGGCCTAATGGTTCAATTAATGGGGAGAATAAACAGTCATAACGACGACTCCTACAGAAGGCGCTAAAGAACGGCCACAAACGCACAGGGCGTAATAATAATGCCTACTACCGATCCATAGCTGACAGATGAATCGGGCAGTAGGCCATCAGCAAGGACACGTCTATGGGTATAGTGACTTAAAGGTGGCTAAATAAAATATTTAAAAAAAATATTGAGCTTAAAGCCCTCCTCTTTGTAATGAGCACGAACCAATAGATCTTTCAAAGTGTGTAATATATTAGAAATGTTTTCGGCAATGTCGAATACAATTAGGATCATTACCTCCCCAATCATTTTTGCACAGTAGTTTTAATGTAGATTTCCAACGTAGAGGTGGAAGCTGTTTTTGACCTTGTCGAAGGACCAGTTATTTCATTGAACCTGTTAAAGCAACAATGCTGGGGTGATATTTATACCGTGTATGTTAAGAGCACAATAAATCAATTTAATGGCAAATATTGGGTGATTTTTCCCGGAAATATTTGTCCACGATTGAATTTTTCTCTGTATGTGTTGGCACCCGAGCACACCCAGTCTAGAACAAACTTCATGGTAAATTAATTCGTATTGAAAGATGCTCAGTGTTATGTTTCAATTAAAGATCTAATGTAATGGTGTAATCAGATACGCTTTCGAGACTGTCCATATTAAATCAACACTGGTGATTCTGAGCTTAAGCCTTTCTCTTTGCAATAAACTCGAACCAATAGATCTTTCAAAGTGTATAATATAAGTGTATAAGAGCATTACCTCCCCAATTCGTTTTGCACAGGGTATCCGTTACTTTTTAATGCATATTTTCTTTACACATGAAGCGGAAGCTGTTTTTGACTTTGTCGAAGGACCATTTATTTCATTAAACCTAGTGAAGCAAAAATGCTGGGGTGATACTCATACCGTATATGTTTGGAGCACAATAAATCAGTTTAACGACAAATATTTGGTGATTTTCCCGAAAATATTTGCCCACAATTGAGTTTTTCTCTGTATGTGTTGGCGCCCGAGCACAGCCAGTCTAGAACAAACTCTTCATGTTAAATTAATTCGTATTGAAAGATGCTCAGTGTTATATTTCAAGTACAGGTCTAATATATTGGTGTAATCACATAAGCTTTTATTCAATCAACACTGGTGATTCTGAGCTTAAAGCCCCTCTCTTTGCAATGAGCTCGAACCCATAGATCTTTCAAAGTGTATGATATTTTAGAAAAGTCTTCAGACATTAGGATAATTACCTCCCTAATCCTTTTTTCACAGGATATCCGTTACTTTTTAATGTAAATTTTCCTTACAAATATGGGTGGAAGCTGTTTTTGACTTTGTCGAAGGACCATTTATTTTAATTAACCTAGTGAAGCAACTCTATTAATTTCTTTTATTTTTTTTTCATTTACAAAAAACATTTTTTTTATTGAAAATGTTTGCCGTCAATGAATCGTAATTGTACAATCTTCATTATAAATCATGTTTTTTAGATTGACCTGCTCCTTCTCCTGCCCACTAACTACAACAGCCCCTCTCCCTAAGCAATTACTTGACATCGGTGCATACGTATAAACAACTACACATAATGGCATTTCTATAATAAAAACTTATAAAACAATTTGATTATACAGTGTCGATGGGGTTGATGCTGATTAAGATGATGATGATGACGACGTTCGCGATGACGTTGATGTCGATGATTAAAGAACACGTAGTGAACACTACGCGAAAAGAAAATAAAATATGGCATGGCACGTGATATTAAGAAATAGATTATTTATTCATCGAGAGTGCGAGTGCACGGCATATTATTTTGCTTGAAATTTGCATGTGATTTCTTTTCAGTTTCTCCATTGCTAATGGCTGTTGCACTGGGGGCTGGTATGAGAATGGCAGTGTTATTGTAAGGTAAATAAAGGGTTGACACAATTCTTTGCTGTTCGTAATGATAATCGCGGGGATGGAGGGCTATAAATAAATAATACCCAAGGTTTGGTGCTTGAGCTACTCGTATGTGGTGAAATGTTTGGTGTTTGTCAATATATTCAACGTCGAGGCTCATTAAAAGCTATGGCAAAGTTCAAAATCAACCCAAAGAAATATAGTACAAAAGAGGGTGCATTAATTCTATATCAATTCCAGTTTTGCATATCGCGGGTTAACACAGTCTGGCGGGTTTTCCAACTCTTAATAAAATAAATCTCCTTAAGACTAGTTATAGACTATTTGCGAAAAGTTATAGCCTTTCGTATCTAACTTTCAATAGCAGGTCCCAAACAGAGAGTGTTAAAATCAGTGCAAAGGAACCTGCGTTAAGAAAAGTTTCCCATGTATTCCTTAAGTGGTTGTGGGAGGATATCCGTACGTTCGTACATCGATGTTATAATTGAATACCTGTGTTTTATTTTTTTTTTGACAAGGTATTCTTTGTACTTAGTGAACGTAGTATGACGACTTAAAAGACTTGCCTTTAAAAACTTTAGTTTTGTTGACTACAGTTTTTCCCCTCCATCATAGGATGGAGTATATTGATTGATCTCATAATTCCGTCTCGAAACTTTGGTCGAACACCCTATACAATTTTTTTTCTAAGTGCGATAATATTCTAAAATAATCAATTTTTTAACCGAATACAATCTTACTTTGGTTTTAAATCTTCTCTCCTCCTGTTTTGGTCCTTCGATCGTGCTATGTTGGCGCCCAATCACACACAGAGTATTAAAAGTACCGTTTTTTGTTTCAAATGTGTTTCTATAAGAATATTTAGAACACATTGGTAATCAAAGTCTAATTTAGCAAGACTGCAAACGGTATTCCTATTTTTGAAATTTCCATCTTTTTTGTGCAAAAGAAAATATCTTTATAAACTAGATAATGAAAACCACGAGATGACCTACAAATAAAACTACACGATATGAAGTAGAGAGTAAAATAAACGAAAACAACTAGAGAATATTTTCATATTGCTCAAGAGCTAGTCTGAATGTCTTGCTGAAGTACTTTATGTAAACTCTTCTAGTTGTGGTCCTTCGATCATATAATGTTGGCGCCCGATCTCCCACTGTCGTTGACATGGAAAATTTGCTTTAAATACGTTTTCGGACTTAGTTAATATTCCGTATAATCGAACGATAAAAGTCAAACAAATGCAGTAGTCATCTTTTGAAAATTTGAGTGTGGTTTATCCTTCTCTTGGCTAGTGAATAATTTGAGTTCGTTTAAAAAAAAACATATACTAGTGAATATTTTTGTTTCGTTTAGGATAATAATATCGACGAAATGGCATAGAGCAAGAGAATACACGGGATAAAGTATAAGCAGAGAACAAAAAAAAACGAGAAAATATGGTTTAAGAGCAAGTCTAAAAGTCTTGTTGAAGTACACTTTGTAAACTCTCATAGTTTTGGTCCTTCGATCATATTATGCTGGCGCCCGATCTCACACAGTCAGTGACATGGAAAATTTGCTTTGAGTACACGTTTTCGTACTTTGTTGATATTCCGAATACCTGAACGATTAGAGTCAAATAAATGCACAATTGTAAAGTTCTCATCTTTTTGCTTGGTTTATAGTAAGATTTGAGACCTTGTTTCTTTGGAACATTTTGTTCAAAGAGAAACTAAAAAGTTTTTCAAATGGCAGTCGACAAGACCTTTAGTTGCAAGCTACAGTTTCGGTAAAAGCTACTTCTCCATCCTCAGACCCCAAGCAACGAATGTGTATTTACAATGATCAAAGGCTATGCACTGAAGTGAACTTAAGATGTCAATTCAATGAGAAACTGTCGGTAGTAGAATTTTTCACCAAACAAAGTAAGCACAATGAAAATCTCTTGCACTGCCTTCTGATTCGCATAGGTTTGCAAAAACAACAACAGCATATGGCTAGCGATGCAAACCTATGGGAATTAAGATACAGTGCGTGGGATTTTTACTGTGTTAACTACGTTCGATGGAATACTTTACTGCCGACAATATCTATAAGTATATTCTTATTTCGCTTGAGAACTTGTCGAAAAGTCTTTCGTTGAGTGCACTTTGTAAACTCCCATAGATTTGGTCCTTTAATCATGTTATGTTAGCGCCTGATCAGCCATTGACAGTGAAACTTTTTATGGCTTTATCTACTTTAGTGATACTCCGAAAAATCGGAAGTTTAAAGTTTAATAAACGCAATCAGTTGCCCTTTTGAATTCGGAGTTCTGTTGGTCCTTCGAGCTGCACAGAATAATTTAAATTAGCTATAAACAATTACAAAATACAATTCTAGTGAATATATTTTCGTTAAAAAGCCAGTCGGAAAGACTCTCGTAGTGTGCATTTAAGGATCGGCAGGATTTATGGTTTTTTTCATCATGTTACGTTGGCGCCCGATCACGCAATGCTAATATTATAAGAGTTGGTTTTTATTTACTCGTTTTAACTCTTAGAATATTTTCAAATATGGAACAACTAAGACTTCTAGCTTCCCAAGAAAAGCCTTGAGTTAATTACTACCGGAGCATATTTCTTTTTTAAGAGCTTCTTTCTATAGGAATTTCTCGTTCTCGGCATTTGAAATGAAAATTGGTTTTTATTACGTACTTTGGGGATATTCCGAAATGTCGGACGATTAAAATGCAATTAATGCAATCAGTTGAAAAGAGTTTCTATTTTAAACTTAGAATTGTGTTGGTCGTTCGAGCTGCACAGAATAATTGTAATTAGATATAAACAATTGTAAAAGAATATCTTGTGAATATTTTTTCGTTTGAAAGCTAGTCGGGAAGCCTCTTGTGGTGTGCATTTCTAAATCGGCATTAATTGTGGTCCTTCAATCATGTTAAGTTGGCGACCGATCACACATTGCTATTATTATAAGATATTATAGCTTTTCGAGTTAGGCTTGAGTTAATTGTAAAAATCATTTGAAACATTGCAAAAGAATATTTCTACCGGAGAATACTTCTCTCGAGTAGCAGTGTGTGATAGGGCGCCAACTTAACATGACAATTAATGCCGTTTTTGAAATGCACACAACAAGAGGCTTCCCGACTAGCTTTCGAACTAAAAAATATTCACAAGTATATTCTTTTACAATTGTTTTTATCGAATTATAATTATTCTGTGAAGCTCGACGGAGACTGCTTCTTTTTTATGGGAGTTTCTCGTACGAGTCAACATGGTCAGTGCCTCCAGGTTGGATTATATTTTGGCGCCCGATCACACATAACTAAACTATCAATACTTTCTTTGGTTTTTTTATGATCATTTGTTAGTCTGATAGTTTAAAAAGTGATATAAGCATGTCTTTAGCCTGGAAATGCTTTCGCATGCAATGACGGTACCCAATTAGACAATATAAACATTGTAACCACTTTGTTTACATATTATTGAAGTCAAAATGTACACAAAAACCAAGGTTTGTAACAAATAGTTATTATCGGTGTGACATTTCTGAATTGCTCCGGATAAACTTCAGTTCAGTTACGAAATAAGATCATTTTTAAAAAATATTTGTAAAAGAGCTAAATTCTGCTATAAACGACAGCTAGTCTCATAGCCCCTCTTAGAAGCTTAGTTTTCTTGATATTTGTAATAGAGCATAATTCTGTTTAAATAAAGAGCTAGTCCTTGATCATCGCTTGGAAGCTCAGCTTTCTTACTTATGCTTGCTCCACTACATTTTGTTGGTCCAGCTCAATACATTTTTTTATAAACACTGGTTTTGGGCTCGCTAAGACAATTTTTCGTTGCTGCTCGAAGGACCAAAAATTTCAAGTACAACCTTTGCACAAACTTCAGCGTTTGGCAATTTTCCATTTTAACTAAGTAACTACCAGTGACCTTCGTTTTTCGGCAACTGGCTCTGTGCATAAGATATTTACCGAGCTCAAAATACCGTATATTGAACAACACAATGTATGGTTTTAATGGATTGCGGAAAAAGCTGCATTTACTATGCATACGTACGAAGGATGTAAGACATGCTGTTATGTCTGCCCATTTTATTAACCTTGCATTTTTTAGAATTTCTTCCACAACTTGAACGGTTTTGGTCTTTTGAGCAGCATTTAATTTTTTTTTGGTCCTTCGAGCTGCGTCAGTTTAATTAAATTTAGTTTTTACTTATGAACAATTTTTAAAAAATATTTCTATTGAGCATAGTTTTGTTTTTAAAATAAGCTAGTCCTCTTGCCTTTCTCAGAAGTGCACTGTAGAAAATTGTATAGTTTTGGTCCTTCGAGCAGTCTTGCGTTTCTCAACATTTCCACACTAACACCTTGCATTTTTTAAAATTTCTTCCATAACTTGAGCAGTGTTGATCTTTCGAGCGGCATTTTATTTTTTTTTTGTTCCTTTGAGCTGCGTCATTTAAACATAAATTTAGTTTTTACTTATGTACAATTTTTAAAAAAAATATTTTTACTGAGCATAGTCTTGTTTTTAAAATTAGCTCGTCCGTGTTTTTAAAATTAGCTTGTCTTTCTCAGAAGTGCACTGTAGAAAATGAAGAGTTTTGGTCCTTCGAGCAGTCTTGCTTTTCTCAACATTTCTACACCAACTCCTTACATGCAACAAAAGTATTAACCTTGCATTTTTTAAAATTTCTTCCATAACTTGATCAGTGTTGATCTTTCGAGCGGCATATACGTTTTTTTTGGTCCTTCCAGCTGCGTCATTTAAACTTAAATTTAGTTTTTACTTATGTACAATTTTTAAAAAATATTTCTACTGCGCATGGTCTTGTTTTTAAAATGAGCTCGTTCTCTTGTCTTTCTCAGAAGTGCACTGTAGAAAATCGAAAAGTTTTGGTCCTTGGAGCAGTCTTGGGTTTCTCAACATTTCCACACCAACCCCTTTCAAGCAACAATATTTACATCGTTTACATCGTGCGCGTCTGAGCGCGCATTATTGTTGTTAATGTTGTGTATTATTATTATTTTATAAAGTTATTAAGTTGTTTACGTTAACACTTCTTTACAATTCTGTAATGTTATTTACGATGATGATGATGATGATGGCGTTGATGCTGACACTGGCTAGGAGGAAATGTAAAAGTCTATAACGCCAGGACCGGGACTACACCTCTTTGCCTTGATTGAAAGAGATGTGGATAATAATAATTGAGGATATGAACGAAGAGGATGTGTGTGGATGTATACAATTTTGCCTATATGGCAAGTATTAAATTATTATTATTGAGTTTGTACATTTTTTTTACTAAAGGGAACACATCAAACGCAGCTTATATACAGGTCTATATGACAGCTTTCGGCGAGTTTTTGTATTGCTGATTTAATATGCGCCATATTAAATCCCCAGTACCAGGACGACGACGTAATACAGTCGGACGGGCGAAAAGAGGCGCCGTTAAACAAATACTCACTAATTCAAAATCTCGTATAGCGCGTTGCGTGTGATTATTGTCCTCGCAACTGTGTTCGCTCCTATGTGAGTTCAACATTTTGGGGTAGAAAGTAAGAACCCCGAGTTCATTGCATGGCATTTCAATAGCAAATTTCACTTGCTATTGTGTGTTTAGAAGGCGACGGTGGCTGATATTGTTTTGGTTGGTTGCTTGCGATACTTCATATCAGACGATAACCTTTTCAGCTTACTCTGCCGGAGCCGTTATTCACACAAAACACCAAAATCTAATTAATTTATGTTCATATATTCTAATGAATGCGAAAAACAAGTTGGGTAAACGCAAGATAATCATATTACCAAAACAAAAACATAAAATCTAATAATGATAATGTGGTAAATATTAATTATGTAATGTGGTAGAAGAGGATACATTAACATTGTCTGTAGATATTTCGAATAGAATTGAATTACTGCACATGAAAAGATTGAAAATTATAAATTATTACATGTTAGGTGAATACATGATGTGGTTTTGTAAAATGTTCGTAATTTTGCCTTTTTGTTTTTGTTGCCTGAAACCTTCTGTATTGTCAGTCTAAAAGTTGAACTTATGTTTACCAAAATGTTTATTTTTGTTAAGATTTCCACCTCACAATCCTCTTTTAGTATTAACCCAATATATTTACCATAATTATGGTATTACAATTTATGTACCTTGAGTTTTTCAACCCATAAAAGCTCCAAGGTTCTTTTAATAGAACAAATCGAAATCGAAGAACGCTTTTCGTTTTGTGTAGTTTGAAGACTCATAAAATATTTTCTATAAAGAAAGTAATTCTATCTCGTCCTAGACAAAAAATAGATAAAAAAACGAGTCTACAAATAGATTTGTTGTTTTGGGCTTAAATACGAGTACAAAAAAAAAAACTCGAAAAAAAAATCTGCGCTCTGATACATTAAAATGGCTCGAAGGGCCAATAATTTAGGCGATTAAACGAGGCATTACTAGAACAAAGCTTTCGTATTCAACCAAAATAATTCAAAAGGTATATAATTATAGTTTTAACATTGCATTTCAACTTCGCTCGAAGGACCAAAATTTCATATACTATCTTTGGACAGGTTTATCGGTTGGCGATTTTATTTTTTTATACCCACCTTGAAATAATCTTGGGAGACCCAACAAAGTATGTATATTTTTAATCCTCGTAAAAATCTAAGACGATCTAGCCATGTTGTCCGGCTGTCCGTCTGTCTGTCTGTTGAAAACAAGATAGAGCCTGCATGAAAACAGCCAGGGAGCTGAAATTTGGCACAAACATGTGTAGTTAACCTCTAGTTAGCTCTGCGGGAAGTTGGTGTTGGAGACCCTCAACCTCATAAAAATTAGTTTTTTATTTGGAAATATCCGTCCAGTTTCTTGAGCAAAATCACTGAAATTTTGCAAATAATAATCTCTATATAGGCGCAATCATCTATGTAAAAATGGTTTAGATTGGTTTTCCATAGATTGGTTTCCCTTGTACCTCCCATATGCCTTGAGAAATAATATGACTATAACTCACCAAAAACTTGACCTATCGAAATGAAATTTTACACATCAGATTTCTATATACAACACACTTCTACGCTGAAGTCGGTTGAGATTGGAAAAGTCCTACTGGTACCTCCCACACTAACGGTCTCATGGGCCTTAAAAAATAATATGACAATAACTCACCACACACTTGACCTATCGAGACGAAATTTTCGGCATAAAGATTAATATATAAAACAGACTTTTGCGCTAAATTTGGCTAAGATCGGAAAGGCCCTACTGGTACCTCCCACACAAACGGTCTCATGGGCCTTGAAAAATAATATGACAATAACACTACAAACTTGACCTATCGAGATTAAATTTTCTACATAAAGATTTTTAAATAGAACACACCTCTGCGCCCTCTGTTGAGATCAGAAAAGTCCTACTGGTACCTCCCGAACAAACGGTCTCATGGGCTTTGAGAAATAATATGACGATAACTCACCACAAGCTTGACCTATCGAAATGAAATTTTGCACATAAAGATTTCTATATAGAACACACTTCCGCACCAAATTTGGTTTTATATGGGAATCTGGTGGAGGGTTTTCAAAGTTTTTTACATTAAATAACAAATATTGTTTAGAAATATGACATATTGAGGCCTTAAGAATTTTTTTTTACAGTCATTTTTCAAGCCTAACGAAGGACCACAAATTTCAAATACGGCGCCTGCACAAAGTTTGCAATTTGGCGATTTTGTATTTTTATTCAACATTGCTCTAAGAAAGATTTAACACAAGATCAGAAGTATGGCTTAGAAATAAGGTTTATAAGTATAAAAACCTAAAGACATATTTGTTTATGCCGGTCGAGGACACACAAATGTATGCATATTAAACCTTTGAATAGAGTTTTGCGGTTGCCGAATTTGTTTTTTGAAATATAATTTTTTCAAATGGCCTTTATTAAACCTTCACAAAAGTCTGGTATAATTATATTGCATACGAAATTCTTAAATCAGATTTTTTCTGCCACTCGAAGGACCAAAAATTTCATATGCAACGATTGGACAAAGTTTTTCGGTTGACGAGTTTATATTTTTTGTAAGCCGTACTTCGAAGGATCTTAATTTTAAAACAATATAAAAAGAATAGATCACAAATATAGCGGATAAAAGTCTAAAGTTCCACTTTTTTATGGTACTCGAAGGACCAAACATTTCATTACTGTTTTACATTACAAATACCCCTTTATTTTTGGGACAGTGCGCACAATCCATTAAACTTTTTTTTGTAATTTAAAATTTTGTTCAAATATACAACGATTTTTTTTGAATTGAAACGATTTTGTTTACATTGGTTTTTTCTGCCACTCGAAGGACCAAAAATTTCATATGCGACGATTGGACAAAGTTTTTCGGTTGACGAGTTTATATTTTTTGTAACGAAGGATCTTAATTTTAAAACAATATAAAGAGAGTAGTTCACAAATATAGCGGATGAAAGTCTAAAGTTCCACTTTTTTATGGTACTCGATGGACCAAACATTTCAAATACGGCCTTTGTACAGAGTTTTCTGTTTTACATTACAAATACCCCTTTATTTTTGGGGCAGTGCGCACAATGCATTAAACTTTTTTTTTGTAATTTAAAATTTTGTTTATTTTTGGGGCAGTGCGCACAATGCATTAAACTTTTTTTTGTAATTTAAAATTTTGTTTAAACGAAAACGATTGAAACGATTTTGTTTACTTTGGCATTAAAACAGTATCTTCTCAGCGAAATTCCAAAAGGCCGTCATGTCTATCGTTCCGTAAACACTTTGAGATTATATACAGTTCTCCCAGCCCTATTTTCTTCTAAACTCGGCTGTGCTCTACATTGACCTTTTGACGCATTTGCTTTACTTCATTTGCAAGTGTTCAAATATGGAGGCACACGAATCAATTGTTGCCGTTGCTTTTGTTGTCTCCTTTGTGAAAATGTTTTCTCCAAATGCTTTCTAATTCACTTATGAACGAGACACAACAAAACGAGACTGTCATGTCATGGCAGGCCAGACCAGACCAACAACACAGACCTAATGGATGATGGACTCATTTGCATATACATAAAGCCTCCGCTCTTCAGCAGCAGCACCCTCCGGCCCCTTAAGCACAAAGTATTGTCATATTTAATGCCCCAATGATTGCCAATGTCAACAACATTTTGAACAGGCGACCGACATAACACACAAGACAAGACAACTGATGTCGAGAACAAACCAACCGACCGACCGATCAAACAACATCACAAAACAAATTGATAATAGAACGACAGCAGGCAAGAGGAGCACCCATTGACCAGACCACCCCCCACAATCACTAGCCCCTCCATCTTCGTTATCATTGTGCGCATCGGCAACAACGACCTCGACCAGTTAAGCCCAGCCAAACCAGCCCCTTTTTTTTCCAACCAGCAACAACATGTGGTTGGTGCTGTTGCAGATGTGGCCGTCTCGATTGTCGTTCTGTCGACAATACTACAGCAGTGTTTGGTTGGTAACGCACTTAGTAAACGCACGCAGAGAAAATATATGGTTACACTATGGTTACCGCAACAATAATATGTTCTCTACAATAAAAGCATGTTCGTCGCAACCATAGTATTGTTTTTTGAATTTCATTTTGACAATAGTATGATTGCGACAATATTGCTATTGTTGAAATGTAACAATAGTATCATTGCCAAATTTATAAATGAAAATATGGTTGTGTAGCAACCATATAAACATGGTTGGTGCAACAAAAGTATTGTTGTTTAAAATTTACGTTAACAATAATTTGATTACGACAATCATACAGTATGGTTGCGACTATGAACATAACAAAAAAGGTTTTATAGAGCATGCATGTATGTGTGTATGTACGTATGTTTTTTTGATATACAAAAAAACACATACACACGACACAGTGAATGGTTGCTGTCCATTAAAACCAACAACAACAACAACAATCGGAAGGTAGTTCGAGGGATTTTTAATGTGTTTACTTTGTTCGGTGAAATACTCTATTACCGACTGGTTTTCGTTTATTTAAATTTTGCCTGCACTTAAGTATATAACCATTGATCATGGTTTTATCACATTCGTTACTTGGTGTCTACGGATGGTGAAGTCGCATTCACCCCTGCTGACTAAAAGTATTTTTGACCGTTGGAATATATTTTTTTGTTTGTTGAATGAAATGTTTAATAAAAACATGGCATCAAATCTTGTATTAGAAACATACTATGGTTGTTGTGAGGATTATAATATTGTTGTGTCACAACCATATACCCAACAATAGTATGATCCTCTTCGAATATTGTCACCCCAACCATACCTTTTTTCTGCGTGCGAGTAGGTGATCGATTAGTTCAGAATGTTTTTTTACCACATAACCCGGTATTACGACTCTCCATTTGTTTGAACTGTGTTGAAAATATATTACAAATTACATCGTTCGTCTCAGAACAGTTTTCTAAATCCATTTTCTGTCTTTCAGTATACTAAGGTATGTTGATTTCAAGATTCAAATATTGTCTTCTGAAGGTTCGGATATTTGGTATGTTGCACCAATACTGATAATTACGAAATAATCGAGGTTCATGTTACCTCTATCAATTGGTTGGCAAAAAAAAATCGGTTCTTGCACGGAACCCATTGGATTACACCATCCACAATTTGTAGTCCAATGGGTTCAAATCTGGACTGCCTGAGGGACATTCTTCAGAGGAAATAAACGCTGGCAAATTGCTTCGAAGCCAGGCCTGGAACGTTTTAGCCTTATGGGCCGGTGCAGAATCCTGCTGGAAAGTCCGTGGCTGGTTTTGGAACAGGAAATTGTTAAGAGGCTTCCCAACAGCTTCCAAAACAGTTTCTTGGTAAACTTTGGCCGATGTTTTGACAACTTGTTCGCAGCAATGCTGGTCAGTGACCCCATCGTAAGAGACACCCACCAAACCATGACTGAAGCTGGGTGATGACCCTTTTCCACCCTTGGGATCAGTTCAGATGCTTCCCAAGGCAGTCAATAAATGTCCGGTACGTCGTTTGAAAGCCCCAACTTCCAATTCTTTTAATGTTTCGACTCATGGACTTTTGCGTGATATTCATCTCACGGGCCATGATTTTCTGTTTTCTGAGCGGATTTCTGTGAATTCTTGATTTAACGGCTTTGATGACATGCGGTGTTCGAACTGAGCGTGGGCGGCCCGACCGGTGGCGGTCTTTTACATATCCAGTCTCCTTAAACAGTTTTATGCATCGGTAGATGAACACGCGGCTAATCCCTAGTGGCCGGAGCGTTTTGAAAATAACCTTTTTTTTATTTCACTCTTGAAAAGCGCTATTACAGCGATACGGTTCTCATTATCTGACCACTCCATGATGAAAGTTGAAACAATTTTAAAATCCCGTTACAGACTAACGCTATTGAGGTTAGCTTTCAAAACTATATGACATTAACGGGGTATGTTCAGTTCTACTATTGAAATGGACGTGTTCAATGTTGTAACAGTATTTATGACCCTTAGAAGAACATTTCTAACCCTTAGATTTGCGGTAAATAATTATGTTGTGCTATTAACACTTTTCATATAAAACTCATTTTCTTGCGAGTAAACTCACGCCCAAAAATTAATTTTCAATGTATGGTTATAATTCTCATGAGAATTTCGTGAGTGAAAACTTTTTTATTTAATTTTTCAAGTTTTTTTCTTTAGAGAAGTGATAATTTTCATGAGAAGAACGTAACAAGAATATATCTTACATTTTGGTTAATTACGGCTATTGAATATGTTTTACAGCAAACTCAT
This sequence comes from Hydrotaea diabolus, assembly GCA_963513945.1. Classification (NCBI taxonomy): domain Eukaryota; kingdom Metazoa; phylum Arthropoda; class Insecta; order Diptera; family Muscidae; genus Hydrotaea; species Hydrotaea diabolus. The sequence goes on along the minus strand of OY740717.1, from coordinate 45,037,287 downwards.
TTTCTCGTGAGAAAACTCACGAATGAGATTCTATTTTCAATGAGTGAATTTATATACTCGTTAAATGATTTGAAAGAAACTTCCCTTCCATGTTGGTATTATGAGAGAATTATGTATGGATGGATGTTTTTTCTCGAGTGATATAAATCTCGCGAAAAAAGGCCAATTATCACGAAACAAAAATTTATTTATACTCAAAGAGATATTCATATTGCATTTAAGAGTGTTCACGCTTTTTATCCCGGTTTTTATTAATTGTCAATAGGTGGACGTATTTCGCATGAGATCGATTAGCATATAAAGTGGTTAAATTTTAAGGGCCGATGTTGAATGTGAACCACACCCAATTTTTTTCTGCATTTCATTTGATATTTCTTAATTTCAGTCTAACTCAATTTGAACCATGAAATGATACACAAGCGAGCAACGCGTTAAAGTTAGGCAACTGTGGGTGATCAATTTTCGAAGAAAATCATCTCCAGCGATGAGGCACATTTTCACCTTTAAAGGATTCGTCAAAAAGCAGAATTGCCGCATTTGGGCGAATGAATGAATCCAAGAGTGATTGTCGAAAAAACAATGCACCCTCAAAAAGTGACTGTTTTGGTGCGATTTATGGGCTGGCGGCATCATCGGGCCGTATTTTTTCCAAAATGAGGCCGGTCAGGCAGTTAATATAAATGATGTTCCCTATCGTAATTTTTTATGGCCCGAATTGGAAGATATGGATGTGGACAATATGTGCACAGCTAACAAAACAATGGCTCTTTTGCGCGACCAATCAACATCGGCCCTTAAGATTGAACCACCCTTTATAAATCTCGTGTGTGAGAATTATTTTTTCACTTTTCAAATTATTTTCGTGAAAAAAATTAAATTTTCATAATTTTTTTTTTTATCTTTAAAGATTAATTCAAGTTTATTCATGAGAATTTTCGTTCTTTTTATTTTAGTGTTTTAACCGTTTAGTATGGGAAACTGGGTGGTCTGAAATGTTTACTCTTGTTATGAGATACGAATACCAGTATTTCCTTATTATTTTTCTGAAAGTTAATTTTACTTTGAACAAGTAAAACAAAAGTCCTTGACACTGCTTCATTGACTACCTAACATTTTTGACTTGTTATTTTTGCCATTTTTATTTTACAATAGTTCCCCCGAAACAAAGGCAAAATCCAATTAAAAAGTTATACAAAACTTTAAGCTGATTTCATTCGAAAGAGTAACTTTGGAAATTCTTTGAAATTATTGCCGTTCAAAGGCTAAAAGTTTGCAGCAAACAACAGCAACTTTCTTTTGTGTACACTTGCCAGTGACATGGAAACCGAGTGCTGCTCGGTCCCCGTTCGTTGATATCTCACTCCGCCTCACGTGAAATATTTTCAAAACATTTGCTAATGTTTTTATTGAGAAAAATAGGAAAGTCCCTTTTATGTAAACCACACAAAATGATGTATCATATATTGGAATTGAGAATGCATCATCGTTGTCATCATCATCGCTATTGCTATCATCGTCAGATTAGTATGTGAGGTCACTCAGACATCGCAGTACATAAGCTTTGCCAGTGGTAGCTTACTCAGGTCGTTTTGGATGCATCCGCATCCGTCGTCTCTGGTTAGAATTCTGGTTGTGTTTCTGTTATTTGAAATTCATTGAAAAGTCATCATTCATACACAAGCGTATGCACCACCATCACCACCAACCGATATAAACGGAATACATGATGTGCAAATTTTCCAAACCCAACCTATACACAGTTCAAACAACCAACAACAATCGCCTGCTGCAACTCAAGTATTCCACAATTCTACACGTGTTGGAGAAGGCAAGTACACATGGGGGCATATGGAGGACCGTGAGCCGGAAAAAATTAGTTTGCTCTTCTTGTATTTGCACTTTGCACAGAATGCCAGTGATTGCATTGATGGAATATTGAAATGCAAAATGTGTATCTGATTTCTGATGCATCCCGTCTGTCCGGATCTAACATCGCCGGATTGAGTACATTTTTTGACTATTTTGCGGGTATTTATGCGTTTAAGTAGGATACAAATAGGTTGGTTTTATTTGATTTTTCTTTTCGTGCTATACTCGTACATGTTTAACTCGAAGAAAACAATGAGTTGGTGGTCAGTCAGTCATGATGTTCTTCTCAGTTTGGCTTTTCTCAAAACTCAGAACGATTTTACTCGAAAATCGTGAAGTGCATCTGGAAATGGAAAATCCACACGTGGTCGTTGGCTGTGGGACAGTTTGATGCTATTTCTGAAGCTGTGGCTACTTGGATTATGGCTAGCGCTAAAGTATTTAATTATAGAGTAAATTTTCAATGAGTTATTGTAATTCTCGTGAGAGTGATAAGCACATAAATCTCGTGAGCGAGAGTATTATTTTTTAAATTGACTATCGTGTCAATTATGGCAATTATATAAGAAAAAAATAGTTTGAATCAAAAAGCAAATTTTTTTCTCATTTTATTTTCGATTAATGGCGAGCTCGACAGAAGCACGATATTCTTATTTTCTCGTGAGCAAACTCACGAACAATAATTTACTTTTAAAGATTAAATAAAATTCTCCTGAGAGTGTTTATCAATCTCTTGAGCGAGGGTATTTTCTTATTTTAAATTGAACATCGTGTCAATTATTGCAATTATATAAGAAAAAATAATTATATTCTCATTTTATTCTGGCGAGTTCTACAGAAGCACGATGTTCTTATTTTCTCGTGAGCAAACTCACGAACAAGAATTAATTTTCATAGAGTTAATATAATTTTCGTGAGAGTGATTATCAATCTTGTCAGAGAACATAATTTTTTCTTAATTTTATTTGACCTTCGTGCGAGAAATGTCATTTATTATGAAAAAAAATTATATATTAAAAAGAGAACTTTTTCTCGATTAATGGCGAGCGTAACGACGCATTATGAACTCATTTTCTCATGAGCAAACTCACGAACGAGAATTAATTTTCAGTGAGTGAATATAATTCTTGTGAGAGTGATTTTAAGTCTCGTAAGTAAGAATAATTTAATGTAAAACATTTCTATTATGAGGAAAAATAATGTTGATATTCAAAACAAGAATTTTTTCGTAATTTATTACAAGCGATACTGAAGCTTGATATACACATTTTCCCGTGGGCGAACTTACGAGAATTAATTTTCAATGAGTGGATGTCATTCTTGTAAACGAGAATATTTTCTCACATTCCAATTTTCTTTCCTAAAAAATTTAAATTTTTAAAAGAAAAATTTTTTGTTATAAAAGAAAGACTTTTTTCCTCATAAAGCCAGATGAAACCGTTTAGGTGACCGGAGATTAAAGGCATGGTCTTGGGCGATCATAGGATTGACCAAATGGCGCTCCACGCCACACAGTCAACGCCTCCATCGATCTTTTGCGCGTCAACCACGGATCTTTTACTTGCTATACTTACTACTCGTATACTTACTACTCGTATACTTACTATACTTACTATACTTATTATACTTACTATACTTACTATACTTACTATACTTACTATACTTACTATACTTACTATACTTACTATACTTACTATACTTACTATACTTACTATACTTACTATACTTACTATACTTACTATACTTACTATACTTACTATACTTACTATACTTACTATACTTACTATACTTACTATACTTACTATACTTACTATACTTACTATACTTACTATACTTACTATACTTACTATACTTACTATACTTACTATACTTACTATACTTACTATACTTACTATACTTACTATACTTACTATACTTACTATACTTACTATACTTACTATACTTACTATACTTACTATACTTACTATACTTACTATACTTACTATACTTACTATACTTACTATACTTACTATACTTACTATACTTACTATACTTACTATACTTACTATACTTACTATACTTACTATACTTACTATACTTACTATACTTACTATACTTACTATACTTACTATACTTACTATACTTACTATACTTACTATACTTACTATACTTACTATACTTACTATACTTACTATACTTACTATACTTACTATACTTACTATACTTACTATACTTACTATACTTACTGTACTTACTATACTTTTTTGCGCTTTAGTAATGTAGGAGGGAGGGGGCGGGGGGTATAAAGGTTCGGACTGGTCGAATTAAACGACTTTTTTCATTGTATTTTCGTGGCTTTTTGTCTACAATTTCTACTTTATATGATGACACTTGTTTCATGGCCTCCCTTTAATCCACCACCTGGTACACATTTTGTATTGGATTTTCTCAAACGTTTAATTATCCTTTTAACAGCACAAGTTTGTTCTTCAACTTTCTTTGAGCGTATTCAAAAACATGGAAAACTAACGTTTTGCTTGCCAACGTGTATCTCTCGATAGTCGGCGTCTGTATCTCTAGATAGCCCGGCATACCTACCATGTCCGTCCACTTGTATGGACCTTTTGCTGATTAACTTCCGTTTGGTGTGTACACATAAACACTTGTTTTACGTTTCTGTGTTTTCGTACGGTTTGTTTTTTCTTTTCTTTTTTGCTTCCTCTGTCTGCGAACTTGCACATTCTTCTATTTCATTTCTTGCCTCTTCCCCTTTTGCAAAATTTTGCGCTCGTCTAACGTTCCGCCCGCTTTCACCACTTATGTCATAAAAACAAGTTTTTGTTTTGAGGTTTTGCCTTCATTTCTGTTTTGTCTTCGTTCTAAGAGGGGTGGAACAGGGGGGAATTTTTTTTCCATTGACCTAAAACATATCTTACCGCTCATATGTTTAATGAGTTTGTGTGTGGCGGCTGGTATGGTCTTATACCGTTCCCCTTTGTTACCCTATACAACGCTTTCGCGTTTTTTCCCCGTTTTTGCTTTCTCTGGTAGACTCAGTCCTCCGTCAACGCCCCCTTCGGGGTGGTGGAATTTTCTATTGTATTCGAGTTTCGTTCGGTTGGTGGTAAAGTTTGTGTGATTATGTTTATTAACTTTATCATTGATAAAGTTTTAATGATAATTGCTTAAAATGAAAACATCATTAGGATGTATATAATGTGCCACAATCTACACAAAATTCATACAAAACAAATTTGTTAATAAAGTGGCATAAAATTACTGGAAAAATTACACACTTTGCGCCCGGTGCTGGCGGACGGGCGGGCGGTATGGCGCACGGCACGTTGTTAATATGGCATGGATTAAACAGGTGTGTGCGCTGGATATGCTGTAGATGAACGGCGCTGAATAGATGCCTAAATGAATGTGTTGATGGTCTGGTTCTAAGCGAAAGTTTTTGAATCGTTTGCTTTTTATCGTGACCTCAACAGGTTATGATTAAGTTTATTGTTTATATTAGTTTTGCTAAGAAAGGTTTTTGTTTCTTGTCCCTCAACAGCTGTGGGAAATTGAATAGGCTTATCTCATTAAGTTGTGCGTTTTTTAGGAGAATGCTCTGAAGTGTGATATTAGTTTTGTTGAAGATAAGGCAATCTTTTTGAGGTGGTGCCTTCGTTTTACCTCCGAAACTCCATCAGGCCTGTTTGTTATTTTTCTTGTTGTCTTGGATTAAGTTTTTTTAATTTTTTATGTTATAAGAGAAATGAAGACAAGTACACACAAAGAAAAGATTCGTTGCCACAACCTAACTGCTTTACCAACCGAATGATCGATATCTATCGAATCCCCCACAATTGCTTTCCTCTCAAGTATACTAAAATATAAGGACGATCATGTCGATTCCTCGATGAAAGAGTGGAGAAAATGAGGAAAGATTTTCCCAGATAAAATTGGATATATTGAAAGTACAATTTTAAACAGTTTGAGTAAATACGATATTATAGAAGAAGTGCCTTATATAAGGTGATCCATCTAGAAGTATTTTTTCAGAAAAAATATAAAAATTCTAATCAAGTGTGGAATATTTATTGGTCTTTTGAAAGGAAATTTTATGGCATTTATTTTTTGAATACAATTTCCTTCAAATGTTGGCCTCAACTACGCCTCAGGGTTTCCATTCTGAGGGTCCAATTTTGGCAAGCATTTCGACCGGTATGGTCGAATGACACGCGTAATGTAATGTTGGCTTCCAAAACCTGAATCGAAGCTGGTTTGCCAGCACAGACTTTGGACTTTACGTAACCCCATAGAAAAATGCCTTATGGTGTGATATCACTCGATCTAGGCGGCCAACCTGTCCAAAACGAAAAATTAGCTGTTTTTCGAAATGACCTCTCAATAGATCCATTGTTTGAGCCGCTGTATGGCAAGCGACACCGTTCTGTTGAAACCAAGTGTCGTCATGATTACGGGCTTCAATTTCAGGTAGAATAAAGGTCGCTATAATGGTGCGATAACGAGCACCATTCACGGTTACGTTCCGAACGTCATCATTTTTGAAAAAATGTGCACCGATGATTCCACCAGCTTATAAACGGCACCAAACCGTGGCTTTCTCTGGGTATAATGGCACCTCTTGAACCTCTTCTTGTTGATCTTCAGCGCAAATACGGCAATTTTGTTTATTGACTGGCCGTTGAGCCATAAATTGGGCTCAACACTGAACAAAATTTGGTCGAAAACAGCGGATCTTCCCGTTTCTCACCGAACGCTCATTTCCTTAATACATTTGCCAACATTTGATAAGCCCGCCAAGATTGACGCCTTGAAAGAGAATATTCGGCGCGTTATTGCGGACATACGGCCCCAAATGCTGCAAAAAGTGATCGAAAATTGGACCTCTCGTCTGGAATTTATTCGAGCCAGCCGTGGCAGCCACTTACCCGAAATCATTCTTAAAAAATAATGGCAAACCCTTATCTTGGTAATAAAGCTAAATTCTTGGCCATAACATTATACTTATATTTTGTGCGTTTTATTTCTCTCTGAAAAACTACAAGTCTGAAAAAACACCCTTTATATTCCTGATCGTCTTAAAATTTTAAGACGATCTAGCAATGTCCGTCCGTGTGTCAGTTGAAAGCACGATAGCGCTCAAACAAATTAACCTAGGATCCTGAAATTTAACATGATGGCGGATTTGTTTTGGGATTGTAAATGGGCAAAATCGGCTCAAGCGGAAAACACTTTCCTTTGTAGAGACTTAAGGTACCTCGGCAAAAAGTACTCTTTTTAGAGTATTTGCTTAACAAATCATAATTTTTTGTTAACGGTCAATGGTTAAAATTGGGTATTGCCAGTTGCGACGCACTTAAAAAAATACTTAAAAAAGTATGTAGTTGGTAGACTTTTTGGCGCACGTGGTCCAAAAAATGTACAGCATGGTCGAAACGGCCGATTAATAGTCGATTCGAAAATATGGATATTCAAACTAAAGCAAATATTGCAACGATTCATAATAAAGAGGCATTTTGAAGTTTTACCTGAAATTAGGAAATGACAAATGGCCCAAAAATCTGACCTTTTTTACGCTCTGGGCGGAGGAGAGGTTCGGCCTGGCCGAACATAACGACGCTTTTACTTCCATGCTGCACTTTTTGGCCCACGTTGCCCAAAAAACGTCCTGCGTGGTCCTAACGGGCGACTAATACGATGCTATATATATTTCTGGCCTGGGCAACACTAAATGCTCGAAGTCTTCGCAGACGAGCCAAATCCAACGAAAGTTGTTCGTGGAAGAAGCACTTCAAATCAAATGGTCGCCTGTTTCTTCTGCAAAACTGGTCATGTGGCGACTGTTCCGCTTGAGCAACGTAGGACGGCCAATTCTGAGTGATACACTACAATTTGTTTACCTGAAGTCTTCGAAGAAATTCGAAAAACGAACAAGAGAAGAAGAATCATTGTGCACCATGACAATGCCAGCTCTCACACATCGGCTAAAACCAGCGCCTTTTTGACCGTTCAAAACGTCGAACTGATGGGCCATCCGCCGTACGGCCCTGACTTGGGCACTCAATGACTTCTTTTTATGCCCGCACATCAAGAATAAAATGCGTGGTCAACGATTTTCGTCGCCAGAAGATGCTGTTTAAGCGTTCAAAAACCATGTTTTGGAGGCGTCTCAATCAGAGTGGAGAAAGTGCTTCGACAATTGGTTTGAGCGCATGCAAAAGTGTATAAATCATGCTGGAGAATACTTTGAAAAACAATAAAACTAAAAAATATTCGCATTTTCATTATTAGACCAGAAATATATATAGCAGCCCTCGTAGTATGTTAATTTAATATTAAAAATTGTAAAAGTAACTATATTTCTGGTTAATAGTGGTATCCAATAATTAGTTAACATAACAATTAAAATGATTTCTATAACAATCTTCATAGTTAATAATATTAACAATTTCATTGTTAGATTGAACATGTATGGTTTTAAAAAATTGACTGTGTGCGTGTGTTTCATTGTGTAATTGAGCATGTATTGTTTTAAAAAATTTAATATAAGATTTTAATATTAACATTTTTCATGGTTAAAAACAATGCATTGTTAAAACAACAATAATTACTTTAAAAGTAACAATTTTAATGGTTAAAAAACAACAATGCATTGTTAAAACAACAATAATTACATTAAAAGTAACAATTTTAATGGTTAAAAAACAACAACGCATTGTTAAAACAACAATAATTTTTTTAAAAGTAACAATTTGAATGGTAAAAAAATTCAACCATAGAATAGTTAAATTAACGATTATTATTGTTAAATACTAGTCAACAACAAAATGTTCAAATTAACCTTACATAACGTAGACTCCAAATCATGTTTATTTATGGTTAAGTTAACCTTGTATAAGGTTATTTTTCTTCTCGGTGTACTAGTGCTCCTCTGTCTCAATAGGACCTTACTCTTTCTAGATTGTACCGTAATTGGTTTAGCTACCTTAATTGCCTCATATTTTAGTGTAGTAGGCTAAAATTAGGATCTTATTCTAGGATTACACTGGGGGACTAAAATTCGCAATATTTTTACGGGCAAACTGTGCACTTGTTTTGAATATAATCTTTTTTTTTTGTTTTTTTTCCCCTCCTAAAATAAAATATTTCTGTCCTGTTAAGCATGTAATCGAGTATATGGATTTTCTAACTTAAAGACATCATCGAGTGCCCGCCATCCTAAGGGACTCTTTTTATATTCGTTGCAAAATTCGATATCATCTTTTGTTTGAACCCCTCACCATTAAGTCAATTGTCTTTGCCCGCTGATACTTTCAAGGTTAATTTACTTTTTACAAGGCTCAACAAGGACATCTGCCAACAGATCAAATTTTATGGTCGCTCTGTGTGCGTGTGTTTTGGTTTTACGGTCGTGTCTCAACAAATTTATTCGTAATTCCTCTTTGGTTTAATGCTACGCCAAGTCCAGTCTATATATCCTTTAGTGACTTTTGAATTAAACAACATCATTTGAGTGAAATGTACTACAAACTTCGTTGTCGTCATCATAGCCGTCGCGCAACCCTTCTCAAGTTACTTTGTCCTTTGGGTTAGGTTTGTGCCCGGTTCCTGCGTTGGTTGGTTTCTCTTCACTGTGTGTTTTATGGTAATTTTATTACTCGTCATTATTCAGAGTAAACAACTAAAATGTTTATCCTTAACCCTCATCGGCTTTTGTGTTATAATAAGCCCTAACCCCCCGCCCTTCATACTGCTGAAACGCCTCGCCTTTATTTCTGTTTTTTTTTCTTCTGGTGGTGGCTTAACACCCTTGGACATAATGTTTGCTGCAGTCTTCCAAGTGATGTACGAGTCTGTTTGTAAGACCGGGTTAGAGTTGCACGATATGGAAGTTTCTTCACGTTTCCAAGTACGGACCGAAACAGAAATCATGGTCACGTAAGGCTCGTTGTTTGTTTCCTTTCGTTTGCTTTTTTCTTTCTTTTTATTGTTTTTATTCTGAGGATGAGGGCTTCTGTTTCCTTCGTTTCCATCTCTTCGTCTCCGCAACACTCTGCTTCACTATTCATGCCATTCTTTGAGTCCTCATATAACAATTATATTTAACAAAAGTCATGCTATATAGAACGTGTGTACTGTGCTGTACTCCTCGGGATACTGGCAAAGGACATTTCGGTTAGAGCAACTGGAGCCGGCGAAAGGTGGTTGCGTGTGCTACGAACACATGCTGTCATCTGCCGCTGTTGCTGCTGGTGGCAACCCTTTTTGCGCCGAGTACCCTGCTGAACTTATTGTTTTTATTATTGTTATAAAGTCTTTTACATAATTGTCAATATCAAACATTTCTGTTCTTTTGTTGCTACCCTTAGCCTTTTTCAATTGAATGATTTGCCTAGACTCCCCTCCTCGCTGCCTCCCTCGGCCCAGACGGAGGAGACCCTTAATGTCGTAATTCTCAGTCATTCTGTGGTGAATATTTCTATGTGAGTATGTGTGTGTGTGTGGATTTCCCTTTAACCGTGGAATGACGGAGACGGAAGTGGTAAATTAATTGTTTTATGTTTAGAGTTTCTGCACATGAACGCTTCGCAGGGCGGGGGGACTTTGTAGTTCCGGAGAGGAAAGGAATATGTTTTCGTTTTCATGTGTGTTCGTGCGTGTGAAAACATGATTTACACTTTGAAAATGGGGTCTTTTTTGTTGTGGAATTCACATGCACAACATTTATTTGATAAGTGATTGAATATGTGTTAAAGTAATTATCCCTTTTATTTTGGGGCATTTTTATAACTGCCACTGTGGAATGAAGTGTAAATATTAATGGGACACCCTTTAAAGTAGACTCTGTAGAAGAGTTTGAGTTTCAAACTTAAAAAGAGTTTGAGTTTAAAACTTAACAAGAGTTTAAGAGTCAAACTTAACAAGAGTTAGAGTTTCAAAGTTAACAAGAGTTAATAAGAGTTAGAGTTTCAAACCCAAACTTTAAGTTGCAAACTCAACTCTGTAGAACAGTGTGAGTTGCAAACTCAACTCTGTAGAAGAGTTTGAGTTGAAAACTCAACTCTATAGAAGAGTTTGAGTTGCAAACTCAACTATGTAGAAGAGTTTGAGTTGCAAACTCAACTCTGTAGAAGAGTTTGAGTTGCAAACTCAACTCTGTAGAAGAGTTTGAGTTGCAAACTCAACTCTGTAGAAGAGTTTGAGTTGCAAACTCAACTCTGTAGAAGTGTTTGAGTTGCAAACTCAACTCTGTAGAAGAGTTTGAGTTGCAAACTCAACTCTGTAGAAGAGTTTGAGTTGCAAACTCAACTCTGTAGAAGAGTTTGAGTTGCAAACTCAACTCTGTAGAAGAGTTTGAGTTGCAAACTCAACTCTGTAGAAGAGTTTGAGTTGCAAACTCAACTCTCTAGAAGAGTTTGAGTTGCAAACTCAACTCTCTAGAAGAGTTTGAGTTGCAAACTCAACTCTCTAGAAGAGTTTGAGTTGCAAACTCAACTCTCTAGAAGAGTTTGAGTTGCAAACTCAACTCTCTAGAAGAGTTTGAGTTGCAAACTCAACTCTATAGAAAAGTTTGAGTTGGAAACTCAACTCTCTAGAAGAGTTTGAGTTGTAAACTCAACTCTCTAGAAGAGTTTGAGTTGCAAACTCAACTCTGTAGAAGAGTTTGAGTTGCAAACGCAACTCTGTAGAAGAGTTTGAGTTTTAAACTCAACTCTGTAGAAGAGTTTGAGTTGCAAACTCAACTCTGTAGAAGAGTTTGAGTTGCAAACACAACTCTGTAGAAGAGTTTGATTTGCAAACTCTACTCTGTAGGAGAGTTTAAGTTGCAAACTCAACTCTTTAGAAGAGTTTGAGTTACAAACTCAACTCTGTAGAAGAATTTTAGTTTTAGTTCAGAAAATACAAATTAGAATTAGAAATTCAATTTCTAAATCAGAAATTTCATTTAAAATTCTAAAAATTTCATATGAAATTTTTAAGTTTTAACCACACAATTTTCCATTATGTTCGGAATATGTCAGCTAAAATTCATAGAGTATTATTTAAAATAACAAATATTCCTTTCGAATTACACATTGTATCTATGAAATAAAATTGGCATTGTCCAAACTTCAGCTGGAATATTTTAAATTTTAAGTAGAATTCTGAATTTCAAAAGACTTTCTGAATTTCAAACGCAGTTTCTAAAATTCAATTGTAATTTTTAAAAAACGATTGACCTCTACACATCAATTCTTTAACATTCAATTCTTTTAAAAGTTTCAAATTGAACTCAGGAAGAATTTAAGTCTCAAGCATAACTCTTTAGAAGAATTTAAGTCACGTGGGGAACACCTAAGAAAAGCTTGAGTTCCAGTCTCCACTCATAGAAGGATTTAAGTCGCAAACTCTTTTTCTTTGGAGATTTTGAGTCTTTTGTGTACCTCTTTAGAACTGTTGGGGTTTCAAACTCAACTCTAAAAGACTTTAAATCTAAAACTATACTCTGTAAGATAGTTTAAGTCTTAAACTCTTTTCAAAGAGTTGACATCTATTGATGAGAAAGTTGACTTCTAATTAATTCTTTGAAAGGGTTTATGGTTGAGATTGAACTGTAGAAGAATTTTAACTCTTTTTAAGTCGTTAAAGGAGTTTGAGCCTCTTACTTGTTTTCTTGTAGCAATTTCAGCCTTAAACTCATTTCTTTAAAACAGTTTGAACTTCAAACTGCTTACTTTAGAACAAATTGCTATTTTTAAAAAAGTTTAAGCCTTCAACTTCAGATTTTAGAACAGTATGTGCCTATTACTGCTTTTGAATTGTTTGGGGGCCAAGCTGCTTACTTTAGAATAGTTTGGACCTAATACTGACTTCTTTAGAATAGTTTGGGTCTCAAACTGTTTACTTTTGAATAGTTTAAGCCTTAAACTGCTTTCTTTAGAGCAGTTTGACCTCAAACTGCTGACTTTAGAACAGTGTGGGTCTCAAACTGCTCGCTTTAGAACAGTTTGGGTCTGAAACTGCTCACTTTAGAACAGTTTGACGCTCAAACTGCTCACTTTAGAACAGTTTGACGCTCAAACTGCTCACTTTAGAACAGTTTGGGTCTCAAACTGCTCACTTTAGAACAGTTTGGATCTCAAAGTACCCACCTGAGAAAAGTTGATGCCACAATTTTTTCACTTTAGAAAAGATTGGACCTTAAACTGCTCACGTTTAAAAAGTTTGTGGCTCAAACTTCTCGCTCTAGAATAGTTTAAGCTTTAAACTGTTCGCTTTCGAATAGCCTTTTAAAAGGTTTACTTCTTGATTTTCTTTAAAATTGTTTACGATTTCTTATTTCTTTAATTTTTTATCCGCATTTTATATTTTTTTCAACGACACTTTATAAACGATTTTTTTTAAATGCTTCAAAAAAAAAGCTCATAAACTTCTTAACGATAATAATCAACCGCATCTTCCTCTCCCGCCGAAATTAAAATACACAGTTTGAAATGACAGCTTCTCTTCTAAGGTCGCAAGAATAATAAGGGAAACGGAAGTGGACAAGATGGGAAATATACTTCCTTAAATTAAATCCACTTTTTTCTTCTCTCCCCTTATTTTATTTCCAAACCGCAATCCTGCGAGTGCAAATGTCTTCTCCAGGAAGCAGGGACGGCAGGGAAGTCGAGGAAAGTAATAACTAACACATGATGCGGAGCGGTTATAAAAATAATTATAATGAGCAAACGGTCCTCTGTATAACCCACAGCGTAAATATTCGCAGCTTCCCTTTAACAATCCCCATTGAAATATCTGCGCGCCATAATTTGAAGTGGCCTCAAGTGGAGCAAAAAGATGATATGGAAATAAAAACGAGAAATCGAGTTGCGGTGGGGTTCCCTCAAATAAAACATTAAAAGTATTCAGCGGCGCGTAATGTGTTCATGGAGAGTAGCCCCCTCCGCTGCCCCCCGCCCCTAAATTTATATCGAAACCACTGTCAATGAACGCTCCTCCAGCATGCCGCACCGTAAGAGTCAGTTGGAAATTATGGAGTCGAAATAATGTCAAAACTGTGCTGAACGTTGCCGCTTGTTTAAAACATTACCCTCTTCGAAGCAAATCAGGGGAGAGGCTGATGGTCAGAATGATGGCGATAGAGACGATGATGATGGTAAGGGGCCACTGGCATGAACTTCGTGCTTATTTTTCCCGCCTATATGAACCAACATTTAGCATGCCTTAACATTTGCTGGTTGAGAGTAGTCATGAAATCGATATGGCAGGCATGGATGGACGAACGAACGGGCTGGGCAGACTGTGTTTATATCAAATGAGAAAAATTATTGTGATATGAAAAATGTATGCCCTCTGTACATTTTTTGTGGATTAAATCACAGCCGAATCTCGTCATGGGGAGGCCAAGTAGCACATAATCAGTCGAGGCAATAATCTCGTGAAGCTTCAATCATTTAAAGGGAATTATTCAATGGGAAACCCCCTATACTCCGTGAAATATGTTAAAGGTCGGTAATGTCTGTGTAATGTTACCCTCGTTTGTGGAATTGGAAAAAAGTGAAAACATATCTAAGCGATCATGATGGGAGGGAAGAGAAGGGATGGTGCGAAATTTCCATAGACGAAAGAACAAATCCGCTATTCAAAGTTGCTCCAAAATGAAGTGATGTAAAAAAACTCCATTTCGCCCCATACGTTCGTTCATTCGTTTAACGTTAAGAGGATGTTAACGAACTGTAACCAGGTCATGTTGAAACCTAAGGAGAATTATAAATCACACATTTCAAGATTTCGTGTTTTTTTCTTTGCTTTCAATCAGTGCTCGAGGAAAGGAAATGATTTCCTTTATGAAAATGTAAATCGCATTTGGATTCAGCACAATAACTTCTGCATTAAGAACCTATTGTGAGATTCAGTTAGGGAATAATGTTGGGTGGATGTCATTTGGCCAATTAATTTATTTGCTTGACTGTTTAGACAGTTTAGAGCCTAAGGTAGGAATTGTGGATGCTGTAACTGAGCATGACTGAATAATAACGACATAAGGATTTTTCGTTTGCTAGTGTTTGTTGGACTTGATAAAAGTTTTCTGTACCTGTATCTGTGGGTTCTTAAATGATTAGAAAGTTGTTTAATATTACTAACAAAACGTTAAGAGATATCCAAATCTTATAAATCTCTGTTAAATGAAACACATTATCATGGTTAGTTTCGTGTTAATCAATCCTTTTTTCCAGGAACCATTCCAAAGGCATTCCGTTGCCAAGAACTTTGCCAAATCATCAGATTGTCATAGGACTTAAATGGCGGCAAGCGACCTTAATTAATCAGTGAGATTATGTCTGGCGGATTTGATTATGGTCTGGCGGATTTGATTGGCGGTGTCATTGGACCAAAACTTTTCAAAGTTGAAGTTCCTTGAACAGAGAAAGATTGAACGCTGCATCACGTGATTTCGACAAAAAAATGCACTAAAATTTCGAGAGAAAAAAGTCATTTCTCATTACTCCAAAAATATTTGAACTCCGTCGTAAACTAAAACATTATCTGACCAAATACCATTATCAATAAAAGAATTTGGATCGAAACCGCTAAAATCTCAATTGAGTCTGAAATGACGATAGGTTGAGCATTACAAAGTCACCAAAATGACATCATCAGAAACGACATAGACTGAAATCCCCCAAGGTAGCCGTAGGAAGGGCCGTCAATGCTTTACCTGGCGTCAATCGACATTAAAAAAGCAAAAACCAAAAAATATTCAACTGCAGACTGTATCAGCAGATAAGCGAAAATAACTCTATATTCCTTAATGTAACAGCAGGAATATGAGCAAAAGTTCAGTTTTTAGGGGACTTCCCGAAACGTTGCCATCGATTCGCAACAAATTCGAATTGAGTTGGCTGCACCAACCAGATCTCAGTTTAGTCAGAACTACGCGCGCGTTTGCCGAGGAAGCGTCTTCTCCTCTGATGAAATATACGAAGGATGTTCCCCCAGCACAGTCTTCACGCTACAGCTGGATACTGCTACTGCGACTTCATCAGCGTAAATGTTGTTCAGATCTGTTTGATAGTTTCGATGATTTAAATGCTCTCTTGAAAAGCGTGCTTATTAATTAATATCAAATGGTATCTCTACTCTTTTTCGCTATCTTAGACTCAAGCCAGTTTACTGTGCAACCTTTTCAACATTGCGGTAAAGGTGTGGCCGATGCCCAAAAAGGGTTAAGCTAAGATTTAGCTTAACCCTTTTTGGGGATCAGCCACACCTTTTAAAGCCCTAGAAAGGCTTACCGCAATGTTGAAAAGGTTGCACAGTAAACTGGCTTGAATCTAAGATAGCGGAAAAGAGTAGAGATACTATTTGATATTAATCAATTTGATATTAATTAATAAGCACGCTTTTCAAGAGAGCATTTAAACTCTGTGAATTATTGGTCAACTGCGATTTGCTTTGCGCTCTTCAAGGTAAGAGAAAACTTGGTTAACCACCATCTTGTGAGGCACTTAAAGTCAGTCCAACGGCCTACTAAGTGATCGGTAGTATGGCTTATCAAGGGAAATGCCTTAGCATTGGATTTGTTAGTAGAGGACGTGCTACTATTAAGTACATAATTCGGAGTAGGGCATGATTTAGTGTAGAGCATTGCAAAATTTATGAAACTCTTAAGTAAGGGAAACTATAAAGTTCGGGACTCTTAAGTTGCGGACACTTTTAAGTAAGGGTCACTCTTAAGTAAGTGTCACCATTAAGTATGGTATACCCTTAAGTAAGAAACACTCTTAAATAAGGGACACTATTAAGTATGTGACAGTCTGAAGTAAGGGACAGCCTTAAGTAAGGGACACTCTTAAGTAAGAGAATCTCTGAAGTTAGGGACACTCTTAAGTCAGGGAGTCTCTGAAGTAAGGGGCACTCTAAAGTAAGGGCAATCTTAAGTAAGGAACACTCTAAAGTAAGGGACACTCTTAAGTAAGTACCACTCCTAAGTAAGGGAGGCTCCTAAGTATGGCTCACTCCTAAGTAAGGGACACCGTCAATTAAGGGAAACTGTCAAGTAAGGGACACTACTCGTATTAAGTAAGCGACAATCTTAAGTAAGGGACACTCTTAACTACGTAACACTCCTAAGTAAAGGACACCACTAAATAATATACAATTTAAAGTAAGGTACATTTTTTATTATTTAATTTGTTCCCAGTACCTAATAAGCTTACTAGACTTTTCGCACGACCCCTTTCTCTTCAGTTCTATTGCCTTTATTTAAAAAACTTGTTTTCTCGGTCTCCCTTTCTCCGTCTCTTGTCTTCTTTATAAGTGCAAACAGTGGACTTTTTAATAATTTTCCTTTCTTGCCTTTCCGTTTTCGTTTGTTGCTTTTTTTATTTTGCATTTCAAATAAATGTTTCTACATTTATAACTGCAGACAGACAGATAGATATGCATACATCTTTTTCTTGGCATAATTGAACGAGTTCCATTTCAAAGAGGCTAAGAAAAAAAAACAACAAAAAATCTCCTCCTTCGACTATTTCACATTGCGGAATTGTTACGTTTCGTCATGATGATGGCAAGCATGCCAACAAGACACACTTGCTGGTGGTTTTGCGGTTAAGCCGCCTGTTTGTGAGCCCTGCCAAGCCGATCCCCGGCGTCCTACTTTCAGGGGGATGGTGACTGGAGATAAACAACATTTCATTTGTTATCATCATTGTGTTGTATCTAGAGCCGCGTCGCCTGCTGAGAAAAGAAGTGTACGCATTTATATCCATTTCAATTTCATTCATTCATACATTCATTCGTTTCGCTGGCTTGGTTGGTTCTTTCCATTCACCAAGTTGCAAACTGCATTGTTTGCATTGTTTTCGTTGTTGCCAGCTTCCTCATCCACACAGTCCGCTTATGTCGCGTCCTCTCATCATCGACATTATTATGCCATACAACTGATATGATATTGGTGGAGTATAATTTACAATCTGCTATATATATTTACACTATGTACTTAGTTATATACATATGCTCAAAGTAGTGATTTTGAGAGGATAGGGTGGGCTTGGGTATGAAAGTCACCCACAAATAGCGAAAAGTTTCCGACAATCATCGTGTATCTGTTTTCCGCTATTTAAAAAGCCACTGCCTGGTGTGCAACAAGAGCTGGCTGAAGGGCCAGTCCCCTTGTAGCAGATAAGAGCTCGCAGTACTAGAAGTCTGTACGTCAGTCAAAAGCAAGAGTAACTACCAGTATGCAACATCAGTTGTGTCAGCTTTGGTGGTTTTATGCACAGCAAGTAAATACTTAACGTAGTAAATTCCATCATTATCATTTAACTAAACAAAAACGAAGAGGCAAAAGTCGAATAGTAAAGGACGGCCTGTATTGCTGTACACTACCATGTGATGTCCAATCATTTTGGATAAATACCAGACTCTTGTGTTGTTAGTTCCCCTACCCTTCCTCCATTGAAGAATATAGTATAGAAACTAAGGAAACAGTTGACTAAATTTAGTATTTGCTCAACTATTTATATAAATCGGCCCAGCCGTACTTAACGACGTTTTTACTTGCTTTGACGGTTTTAAAAGCGTGGTTGCAATGCTTTACATTTATTGTATCAATAGTAATTTAAATTTTCAAAATATCTTCAATTCTTTAGAAAATATAAACGATTTGTGTAATAAATTTAATAATTTATAACACTTATACGCCCCTGGGGACAGAAACTCCTACAATCACTATCTAGAATTACTCTGAAAGTTCAAGGAATATTGAGTTGGTTTGAACGGCAAAATATATGAGGATTTTAACCGGTTTTTTAATAATATACAATTAGTGCAACATCAGTACTAAGATAAACGAAAAAACATTGGATTGAAACGAAACAACAAATCGCTGCCATTTCTGCAGAAGTTTTTGATAATTTGGATATAAACAACGAAGGAAATATTAACAGATGTTAATATTATTAATATTAACAACACTTTTCATTTTTAATTACTTAATTCCCAAAACATCCCATTAAACAAGTGGAAACTTCTTGCAAATCGGCGCAAGAAGTCTTTCTTACTTTGAAATTATTAATTTTCAAAAAGTCTGCTACTTATGAATGTTTAGACAAATATTCCTCAACTAGCAAAACTTATTCTCCCTGTGGACATAAAACAAGTTAGCTATGCAGCACTTTATTTTTCAATAAACTTTAATGAAATAATTCATATTCTAAGTTTGCATGCATTTTAATAGAATTGACAAACAAAAATTTAGCCATTTTTTAATATCTTTACTTTTCCTAACAAACAAATGATGTACGCACAACCTTCAATTTAAATTTGAAAAATTATCTCTTACACTTAAGAATTTATAGGAGATTTAAAAAAAATATTTCATAATTAATAACACTTATACGCCCTGGGTGCACAAAATCTTAAAACGACTATAACTTTGAAAGAGCCTGCAAAACTTATCAAGTTTTAACGCTAAATAATATGGATTTCATTACTAATAACACTTGTGCGTCCAGAGTAGAAAACACTGACAAGTAAATCTAGAATTTGTACTTCAAATTAATTTGTTAGATGTTTTAAATTTGCGATAAACCTGCAATCAATGGATCAAATACCAACAGTTCTTGGATCTTTTTATTTTATTTGAATAACAAATGACTAATGCAGAAAAACCATTTGAAAATTTGAACATTTCTCTTATACTCTACAAATAAAAAGAGATGTTCGACAAATATGGCATAATTAATAACACTTATACGCCTTGGGGTACTAAAATAATAAAACGACTATAACTCTAAAAGTATCTGCGATATTTAGTAGGTTTAGACGTTAAAATAATATGAATTTCTACCTTTGTCACAAAACTGAATCTTTAGTGTAGGTGCAGAAGAAGACATAAAGAAAGTAATGGGAATAAACACATTTCCGACCAATTTTAGCAGGAATTTTATTTCAAGCCAAAACCTATGTATGGACGTAGTATGAATCTTATATGGATTGATCAAATAGTCATGTTTCTTTGACCTAAGGTACAAGAGAAACTCGAGGTGTTTAAATGAAATAATTTACTAGTTTTCGGGGATTTTGGATAGCTATGTAATCTGGTCACGGTTCTCTGTAACTTGCTCAACTCAGCGAGCCCTTTAAACAACTATGCCTTGAAAAGTAACTCCAAGTTAAAGACTAAAGGCTTGCTAAAAACGGAAATCTTTAGCACGATTGTGCCTTAAGGGCCATCTTCACTTTAAAGTTTAGAACCTAGCTATAGAAGCTAAATTTAACTGCCTCTTCTCAACAAGATTTCTTATTGTTTGGATCACAATTTAATATGCGAGTATTTGAAAACACTGGAGGTCGCTTACGCGATATCATCACACCATTGTAAAATAAAAGATAAATGAGTTTATCTACAGAAAGCTATAGACAATTTGCGTAAAAGCCCATTTGTTTTAAATTATTAACATTTTTGGGAAGAAGGGTCTCTGACCTGCATTTCTGCGAACAAGGAGTCAAAACATCGGCCAAAGTTTACCAAGAAACCGTTTTGGAAGCTGTTGTGAAGCCTCTTAACAATTCCCTGTTCCAAAACCAGCCATGGAAATTAAAATATTGAAGACGGTTTTTTCACAGAATTGTTTAAAGGAAGCTCTATTTTAAGAACTAAAGGCCGATTAGAGATAAACATTATTTTGAGCTATAAGCATATGAGCAGCGAGCTTTCTTGGCTTTTAAATGACGAATATATTTTGATGAAATTTGTTTATATATACAGTATGAATATTCCCAATCAAACGAGAATTATTGCACGTATTATGAAGCTTTTACGATACATTGGAGAGAAATTCATACTTCTTTTATTTCATGCGTTTTACTCAAAAGTTTATTAAGAATTTCTCTTAAATGAAATAAGAATTATTACACACATTCTGAAACATGTAATAGCAAATTAATAGGATATCAGCTTGTTTTTTATTTCATTAGGCGAATCTTGTTCAACAATTTTTATATTGGTAATTTTTATAAAGGAAATGAGAATTATGACACGCAGCACAAATTACATGTAATACGTTTAAGGCACATTTAAAGAGCTATCAGCGCACTGAACTATATTCTTGAAACATTTATCGTTTGAGTCGAAACTTCTGTAGAATCAAACAAAAATTATAAATTATTATGAGGAAGCACGATGGAGAACAAGTCATACGCTATATTTCAAGTAATTAACAATTTTGTTATAAGTACAAAGTATTTAATTATACTAAACGGTAGCCAGACATAAAGCTTCATATGTCCAAACTTCAGCATGTAGGGGTTTTTCGAAATAACCCACCGCACATTCATAATATAACATAACGATCTCTCTCTTTCTCTTAAATTTTTTTTTTAATTTTTCTACTCACATACGTCCATAGTCATTCCCACTATGACGCTACACATGCAGCAGCTGTTTGCTAGTGTCGCTGTGAGAAAGGGCAGAGATTTCTACGCCAAGTAGACAGGCAAGGGGTGTGTGCCACTAACAAACGGCAATGACAACTTTAGCTTTAATATTAACGTTAGCTGGCTGGCTGGCAATGCCGTTTTTATTTCGCACTTACTCGCGGTCGTTCATCTAACAACCTAAATTATGTTTTACTTTTTTTTTCTGGTTTTCTTCTTTTGTGCTTTTGTTTGAGGTTGGTTGACGCTTTTTCCCCTTTCTCACTCTCTCTAAGTTTTGAATCTTTCTTACGTAGTATGTATTATTATTATTATTTTTTTCATTTATGTTTTATGTATACGTTCTCGGGAGGTTTCTTTTTGAAGTCCCCCTCTACAGTGCTCTCTGTGTGTTTTTGTGTAAAATAGCTGTTTATGGCAATATTTTAGCGAGTTTTTATTTAACATTGATATGTTGTTTTTTTGTGCGATCCACTGTCATTTTCTGTTATTTGTTCTTCTGTTGGGTTTGCTTTGTTCCTCTGTGGTGTCTAATCTTGTGCTTCGTGCTTTGTGGTTTTTGTTTTGCCTATCTATCTTTAGTAGAAATTGTTTGTATATTTTACATACTTGTAGTTGAAAATTAGAATTGTAAAATATGAGTTATTATTGCAATTATAAGAAATATTGTCGGTGACTGTGTTATCGATGAACATCGTTGTCGACCGTCGTGATTAAAAACGCGGAACTTGAAAGTTATCCAATTAAAAATTATTATGAAAATTATCTAGACCTTGTCTAAAGTTTATTAGTATGGCCAAGGAACTAATATGAAACCAGCAAGACATCATAAAATATTACTTCCTAGCATAATTTTGTCACATATCGTGACGTTTTTATCAACTTTTACAGATTTTTCTTATTAATTTCCATTAAGATAGATAGTCGTACTATGTTTTGTGTCAAAATCATTTTGAATTTTTAAAATATCTTCATTCCTTTACAAGCTAGAAGCATATTACCAACATTACCTTATAATTAATAATACTTATACGCCGTGGGGGTAGAAACCATTGAAATGCCTATAACTCTCAAAGTATCTACATTATTTAAATGATTTAAGCACCAAAATATTTATATTTCAAATGGGAAATTGCCGTAGTAAAGCAGAAATTAAGTAGTGACACACATTCTAACTTTATGGATTTCTGTGGTATATAACAGAAGATTAAAGTACTAGTTTAATAACAATCCTACATATTTACGTTTACTAATTTTTTTATAAGGAAATCAGCTACCAGCTAAAATTATCATGAAAATTATCTAGACCTTGTCTAAAGTTTACTAGAATGGACAAGGAATTAATGAGAAACCAGCGAGATATCATAAAATATCCCTCCTAGCATAGTTTTGTTATATATCGGAACGTTTTGATCAGTTTTTACATATTTTTCATATTAATTTCCATTTAGATAGATAATAGTACTATGTTTTGTGTCAAAATCGTTTTGAATTTTAAACATATCTCCATTACTTTAGAAGTTATAAGCATATTAGCAACATTATCTTATAATTAATAATACTTATACGCCGTGGGGGTAGACAACTTCGAAATGGCTATAACTCTCAAAGTACCTACAGTATTTAAATGATTTAAACTCCAAAATATTTATATTTCAAATGGATAATTGCCGTGGTAAAGAAGAAATTAAGTAGTGATACACATTCTGAGGATTTCTGTGGTATGTAACAGAAGATTAAAGTACTAGTTTAATGACAATCCTACATATTTATTTTTTCTAATTTTTTTTAATAAGGAAATCAGCTACCAGCTCAGGTACAACATTAATACTTTATAGAAATTCACTCCATTGGGTAGAATTTCTAATAGTATTACTTATACTCGTATGTGTCTTTTGCTGAGGTTGTCTTTTAGTTTCTGCTCATCATCTAAAGGGAAGGTCTAGTACGCGAAGTCTCTTCAAACGCCCTGTTTCATCACTTTCGCCTAGAAGACAAATTGCCAGTAAATTCAGATGGTGGCTCAATCGTGATAGGTATTTTTCGGAAAAAGTTTTTCTTTATCTATGGCGTGTGGAATTTGTAGGTCTGAGTGGATTATGGAGGGTTAAGGATCAACCTTGCAGCTTTCGACTAAAATTGTTAAAAAAATTTAACGTTGGAAAAGCAAGGTGGATGCCGTATACCCAAAATTGGTTTTAATATAAACATGTTTATTACTAGCTTATTCTCCACGCTTAGTTGGGATATTGTCTTAAGTAGCTAGTATTTTTTATATTAGGTTTTTTCTCTCTTTTTCCAAAAAATATGGATTTTGAATAGACAATTGTCATGGTAGGAGAGAAATCTAGTTGTATTAGTCTATCTCTCAAATATAGAACTTTGGGAGTTTCTTTGGCATTATACGTAATAGGAGTTTAAACTAAAATTTAAAGTAGATTAGTGGCACGTAATACAATTTAAAATATACCCTATTCTAATTTCTAGTACTGAGCAATTTATTTTTCTTAGCTTTAATCAAAATTGGCATCAATTTGTTTGGTGGCGTGATGGAAGTGTGCAAGACTATCTTAACAGTTAACCCAGGTGCGCCCTCGGGTAAAAACTTCTAACAATTTTTCCAACTTGTTCACTTCACGAATAAGAGATTTATCCCTAAGACATGTAAAAACTTCTCTCTAAAAGTGCAATAGCGGCCTTAAACAGTTGTCAGTAAGTTATAGAATTGAATCGTGCACAGCTAACTGATATGGGACAAGTTTTCCCTTGTTATTTTAGGGGATGTTGTGGGAAAAATGTCAAAGGATTTCAGCATTTTGTTTTTATAATGAAAGATATGTGTGCTGACTTTATTTATTACCGATTTAACGAGTGTATTTTGCAAGTCATAAAACTCATTTTAAATTGTAGAGATATACTCGGTGTTCTAGGCAGTAACTTTTATGCAATTAAGATTTGTTTGTGCAGACTATTGTGCTATGTATCAAACACATTTATAATTACAAAAATATGTTTGACATGTTTTAAATTATTAAACAATTAAATAAATGTTTTATAATTAATAATACGTATACGCCTTGGGGTGTAAACGCCATAAACTGGTTTTAATTTTTTTAACCACAAGCATTATACTGTTCGTGCATACTGGAAACAGCTAGAGATATTTATCTCCTTAATATACTTTCACAGCATAACATATAAATATATCCGAGTAAGGACTAAGGAAATTTCTCTCAAGCTGGACAAAAGGAAAATATTTTTTTTCAATGCAGAATTTTGAAAAAATTATGTTAGATTTTTAAAGCATTACAAAGTGTTTCTTAAAATAAATACGGTAGTTTTTGTAATAACTTTGAATTTTCAAAATATTGTTGCTACTTCTAAAATTATTCAATATTTTTTAAACAATTGCGAAATTAATATCACTTATACGTCCGGGTGTTCAAACAATTTTTCAACTGACGTACATCTAAAACTAGAAGGAAATTGGAGGTTTTTCCAATGGCATTAGATACTGTAGTTCCACTAGCGGCGCCAAGAGTCCCCGAAATATTTCCTTATGCGGTACAACTTAGTATTGGAGATAATATAGTGAAAACAACTCACGTATTTGGCCCCTCTACGCCAACGTACGGCTTTCTCTTGTTTGAGAAACAGACGGAAAACGTTTTAATAAATTGATGAGCTATTCACTGTTAAATTTCTATAAACACTGATAAAAATATATCATTTTTAGTCAGCTTGGAATGTCCTATAAAAGTATATTCCGAGAGTTGTATTGATATAATTTATTTAACTTGTTGTGGTATTCGAACGAGATACACCGCTGAAATATAGTTAATGCTACGCGAGTTTTGAACCTCGCTTTCAGTGTAAGAAGGCCACGTTCATTTAATACTTATCATAGTTGATTATTTCCAATTTTTCGGAGTATCAACCGAGTGCTGTATTTCAAATGTGGCTAAAATTCGACAAATTTCTTTGTAATTCTGTTTTAAATTCGGTTTCAAAAGTAAAACAGTGTTATTTCACCCGAGATCATCTTCTATGAATCTGTGCATTAAGAGATCATTTTGTATAAGAACATAAAGTTCACTTTATATCACAGTCGGAAATACAGCTCAGTGGTATTTTTTTAATATAAACATATTAAGTAAATTATTCATATTATATTTCAATTGTTTCTAATTACCTTTTTTTCTCCATTATTTTCAGGTGAGTTACTGAAGATCTTATAAACTAGGCTTATCGTAAGTAAATTATAAACATCAGTCATTTTTAGGTCATACTTAATGAAAATGGGTCAAATGTAAATGTAGAACCATCCATTTTTACAAAATGAACGGTTTATTATGCCGAGGAATACTAAAAACTATATTTTTTATTATACTACATATACCCCAGATATAATCTCTCAAAATCAATTTAAATTTCAATTTGATCTCTTATAGTTTAGAACTAAAAGAGATTTTCTGAAATTACTCTATAATTAATAACAATCATACGCCCTAATGTCTAAAATGTTAACACTCTCATAACTTTGGAAATAATGGCGCTGTAATGTTGTTTTAAGAAACATTTTTTAAAAAAATAGACTAATAATTAAGCCGGAAAGTAATAAATTCATTGCAGCTTCTGTTTAAAATGTTTACCTAGTTATTTATCAAATTTCTGTATCAACCTGATATTCATCAAATTTGTGTATCAACTTATGCAAAATAATCCATTGAATCTGTTTCTACAGCATTTAGTTTCAACTATATTCAAACAATTTATATTCCAACCTCATCTAATCCCAAAATAACTAATTGGATTCATATTATTTTCGTTTTGATTTCTAAACTATTTGTCAAATATACAATCCATGGCGTAGACGATGTCATTTTGATAAAAAGTATAGATTATAAATTAAATATCAATTGACATATATAATTATGAGCAAATACGATACTACGGACACACGACATCATGTAATATAATTTTCCACAAATCCGCGAGTATTTAAATTAATACTACAATAGATATGTATTCCATACCCACACTTTTCCGGGAATGTGTGTATGCGTATTCCAAATGCGATAACAAAAACAATTTTATTTATTACTTAAACAGACAAGAGCAGACACATACAAACAGCGATAGACCCTGTACACGCCAGCATATATACAACAGTCGTACATGTTCAAATAATACATAGTAGCAATATACAAACACACCCCATTCAATGCACACGTATGTACATCAAATACGTGTAGCCAGTCAGTCAGTCAGACCGTCACTACTTCGCAATAGCAACAATGTTGTTTTCACATGCCCTCGTTATAATGAATTCGGTTTTTTGTTGCCATAAAACTAAACAAGCAATCACCCCTTCTGGTCAACATATATGAATTGACTGTCTGACAGACAGACAAAAAAAACAATAATAATAATAGTAATAACAAAAAGTATGACAAAAAATGTCAGACATAATATGGTGACTGTTTGATAAATTGAGTATTGCTGGGAAAACGTCATAGCGGCGATTTCCCCCCTTAAACCTCTGACATGGTAAACAGTTCAAAAACAATAAAGCTTAGCGGCAAGGCTTTCAAAAACAATAAGAATTACTAAAATAACTTTGATACTGCTGGAAATGTGAGGGATTTAGTAAAAATTCGTCATAATTAATAACACTCATACGCTCCCTGGTACTAGAAAATTCAAATACTCATAGCTTTTAAACTACCAACGATATTGATTTAATTCCAATGGCAATGTTTTAATAATACATTCTTTGTCGACATGTAATACATGCGTATGATGGTGGTAGAAAATATCTTGTAAAAGTTTCCGATGTTTCTACTTGTCTTTGAATTTGGGTCTCTTTTACGAAAGTCCCACGCGCTTTCAATTACACTTCGGCGAAATCTTCACCCAGACTTGAAGTGGCCTTAATTTAAGAATCCCTACTGTTCTTCTGATAGATTATTATTTCTTGAAGTTAACGTGTGCTACTTACTAGAAAATGGTAAACCTCTGAAAGTGTCAAAATAATTTCAAAAATGAATTAACACCCCTTGAAGCTTAGTGCCAAGGGTTTCTTAATTGATATATAATCATCATAACTGTTCAGAATTCGAAGAATATATTTCGAAACTTAAATTACTTATACGTACAAAAACCTTAAGCTGATCATAGCTCGAAAACTAAGAGCGATATTGTATGTCTATGTTGGAATTGCAAAATCTGAATTGACATGTTATACATGTGTATCCTAATGACAGAGAGTGTTACTTTTTTAATTGAAGTACATATTATGTTTGTTTTGTGCATTGAACTCTTACCCTTATTGAACAATAAATCAATTGCGCTTAATCCATATATTTGTTTTATATGATAAATATCAATGGTCATTGTTTTTTATTGAGTTGTTTTACGCGTGAATAAATAAATAACAGTTCATCATAATTAACACGTCGCGCACCACAAATAAACTATAGGTATGACGAAAGCATTCGGAGCGTAGAAAGCACTGTTTTATTACATTCGAAATTCTCTCAAGAAACAAATGGAGAACTTCTCTTTTATCGGTGCACAATAATCCAGGGCTACTTTGTATATAGAAGCCTTCACAGGTCCCAGAGATTAATATGTTATCCTCAACCTAATACTAAGAAGTAAATAGGAAAATTTTCTGAAATCAGTGCACGAAGGTCTTACTAACATAAACCTACGAGCTTAAGTCGGCTCCGAGCGGCAAATGCTTTATATAAAGAAGCACTTATTTGTACCAGAAACTCGACCGCTGGAAACCGAGAAGATTTTTCTTTCCGGCTTTGAACCCAGTATATCTATCGCGTCTACCTCAACCTAACATTAAAAATCAATTGGATTTTTTTTTCTCAAATTAGTGCATAAAGGACATACTGGCATAAACCTACGAACGGCAACAGATTTTATAAAGAAGCACTTACATGTCGCAGAAACCAGTCTCTCAACCGCTGGAAACCGGTCAGATTTTTCTTCCTGGCTTTGAACTCATAATCCCTTTCGCGCATACTAGCCATTACACCAGGGCGACCCACTGTTGATGTTTTAGCTATGTGATATAAAGAACTTGTATTAAGTTAGTAAACCTTGTAGAACATTATTAAATATTCCTTTTCTCAATCTCAAATTGTCAATAAATCTATTTTGATGGACTTCAATTACCTATCGGACTTCTTTATTTTTACTTTATCCAGTGCTACAAATGTCAAAATTATTATTATACTTTCAAAATTATTTGAAATTTCTAAGATATCGTAAATACTCTACAAACAGGAAGAGATTGGCGGCAGTATCAACTTTCAAAATCATTTTAAATTTCTAAAATATTTAAAATACTTTAGAAACAAAAAGAGATTTTCTGGTACTACTACATAATTAATAACACTTATACGCTCAGGGTTCCTGAACCGGAAAACCTTCGTAGCTCTTAAACTCGAAAGGACAGTGAAGCAATGTAAGCGCTAGTATATGAACTCAGGGCAGCCAAATAAAGTCAAGCTCCAAAAGGATTCATTTATGGGCAATAAGAAATTAATATTAAGAATTTCTAAAATATCTTAAATACTCCAAAAACAAGTAGAGATTTGCTGGTACTGCTACATAAATAATGACACTTATACGCTCTGGGATAGTGAAGAAATACCAATGCCTGTATAAGAATTCAGTGCAGCCAAATAAAACTATTCTAGGAGATGCCTTAGAAGGAGATTCATTAAGAATCGGATTTAAATACTTAAATTAGAGTCTCTTACTGCTGATATTTAAAGATTATCTCAGTTAACTGTTGTCATTGACAACGCTGTATCTGGGCTACACAGAAGATTCCATTTACCAGAACTCTTTCCAGCATTGTCGACAGTGCCTCGCAAATAACGCACGTAATATTGACTTCTGGACAGTAAAAAGGTCCAAAATGCAACATAGTTGGTATCCAAAATGCGACATAGTTGGTATCCAAAATGGATTTCTCAACAAAGCCATTGTAACGAGTGTTATAATGACGGTAACCTGTCTCTAGTGAGTCACCGTTCCCAATTGACGGTTCTTTTTTACGACTTGTGCCTCGTCGCAGAAAAAAATGGGACACAAAACATCGACGACTCTTAATTGTCAATTCAATTCTGTCGGCTTAAATTTTGCAACGATTTGGATGGTGAAAGCCTTTAAACTAAAAACCTGGCGTAAAATTTGTTATGGCTCAAGTTAAAGCTTTAGTTATAATCTAGCGGCTTCGAGTCGTACACGAACTAGATCGTATATCCCTTTAAACTTCAATTTAAAAAGTTGTGTCAACTTCCTCGTATCGATTGGTCACGGTGTTTTTCGGTAACTCTCCGCTACTGCCTTAATATTTTCCTCTCTACGTTCTCGATGTGGTCTCTTGGTTGCGGATGGTATTAGGCAAAAATAAATAAAATGACCGCTTGCCTTCAGGTATCATCAAAGATAGACAGAATGATAAAAACTTGTAAATAAATCCCATTTTGCTTTACACCAGTATTTTAAATGAGATAGTTACACTTTTTTAACTTTGATACGAGTTAAACTTACACTTTTTCAACTCGTAACATAACGTTTTAAATACCAGCTCTTTTATTTTGTTTACTAGAAAATGTATATATTTCTTCAACTTTTTATTTTGAAAATCAATAATTACGTTTTTACAACTGATGAGTTTTTCTTTAATTTTTTTATAACCTACTATGATTGGCCACCGTATTACCCACTAGCTAGATGGTCCTTTAGGTTAGCATGTTAAATCATTTTAAATTTCACAAATATCTCTCATATACTAAAAATTATAAATAATTTGGTAAAAGTACTATATTATTAACAATACGTATACGCTCCCAGGTACAAAACTATAAATAATTCATAACTTTAATGCCTCAAATAATATTGAATTCGCCGCAACGCTAAAAGTAGTTTGTTCTTAATTGGTAGCCGCCGGTTTCCCGCCGGACAAGTGTGAACCTATAACAGTAGTAGCCCAATGGGCGGAAATACAATTCCCTAGGCACGTTTGTGTGTGTGTTCCACTGATTTGCATAATGTCATGCCACCCACTGTTACTTAGTATTTAGTGTTTAATGCCTTGCGCTTCCCCTATTTTATTTATTTTATTCGTTGAATATCATAGCGAAATTTTAATTGAATTGTTTAATAGATAAACAAATGTCAGTTTTTCCAAAGCACACACAAACTAATTAAATACATTTTCATTTGGGTTTTTATCTTTTTCCTTGTTTTGTGGTGTTGCTAGTATATTTGTTGTTGAGTTTTTTTTATAAATTACACTATTCAATTAATTTCGCTGTGCGAAACATTCAAAGACCATTGACAAATAATACATTTTTAATTAATTTAATAAAGTTAATTAGACAAAATGTTTGCTGTAAATATCTATGCTAAAAGCAATTGTCATAAAAACACCCATAAAATCAGACAGTCAGTTCTTTACCTCCTCTTCTTCGTTTACCTCCCATTGGTAATTTCTGCATCTAAGACAAAACCTTCTTCCTTCTCTTTTCTTGGTCGTCCTTTCCATGTTTAATGCCTCCTTAGGTTTGTCGTCTGTCGTATAACTTTCACAGTCCCATTGTGCGCGGCACTAAAAATCAATAAACACATGCTTAACCGCCATAAAAGTTACGTTTTTCCCTGGCCTCGTAAAGTGTTTTTGTTTACAATAATTTTGTTTTCGCTTTTTTGTTGTTTTTGTTTTCATGTTCTTTTACATATAAATACATACTTGTGTTGTTGTAATGGCTTGTACTGGCTGAAATGTCTATTTAATCAATTCATTGATAGCTCCTCCCTGCCGCCAGTTTCAATTACAAGCACCCCTTACTTGACTCCCTGCCGCCTGGCGCATAAATATTTGTATAGGAGGACATGCCTTTAATAGCACATAGGAGAAGAAGAAAATATAGAAAAAACAGAACATGAAATGAAATGCAATCAATTTGTTTATCATTGAAATAAATTGAAAGGCTATAAAAACTCTAATATATATGACTAGATACAGTGAGCGGAAATGGAAATGGAAAAGTTAAATGTTCAATTTTTACAACCATCTAACCGAGAGTGGGGTAAATTATCAGAAACAGACATCGACAAATGCTTTAGCTTCTTCTTGTTACGTTGGCTTTGGAACGTATTTAATATCATTTTTAGTTTTTGAGTTTTTGCGATTTTAGATAATGGTAGACCCTGGAGCGTATGAGTGATATTAATTATTAAAATGTTCATAAAATCGGCTATAGCTTCTAAAGTATTTTAGATATTCGGAAAATTTAAACGGATTAAAACATCTAGAATGTCAACTGTTCTATAATTATAAACTTATTACGACTTAACAGGTTAAATTAGTTATAAACTTATTTAAATATTAATATAAGCTCTAGAAAAATCTTTAACAAGAAAGAACTTATAAGAATTTCTTTTTTTTTGTACGCATTTTTGATTTTTAACACGGGCGAATTATCAATCAAATGTAGATATTTAAAATATTGTTAACGGCAAAGGTTACGCCATTTTGTAGTTTATGAAATTCGCATATTATAGCCGGCTATTTTAGTAAATTAAAGATAGGCGCACCGAGAAAACTAGTTAATTTTCTTTTAAGATCTAATGCAGCTCATACAAAATCTAACGCAGTCCTACACAAATTCTCTGTTTACATACTATGTATCACCTAATGCTTTATCCTTATTTGTTCTTAATTACACACTATTATTTCGAATACGGCCGCTATAGTGACCAGCCCAAATAGTCGGGCGGATTGTCTTAAAATATATCCAAAATCTTTGGTTGCGAAATAGGGAACTTCTTAGTGGGCCACTAAAATCCACGGCCAACTTAATCATGCTTGTTCGTAGTTCAGCCGTCAGTACCCACAATGAACTAGGACATATTTTTTCTAGAAGTTCGCGCGATTTATTAAGAGTTTTTGTCAGTCCCCTAAAGGATAATTTTTTTCTGATATTTTTATGCTTCCAATGACAAGCCAAGTGTGACTTTAACAATCATGTTAAACTTCATGGTCCTACCTCATTTTGTTCTTAAAATATATTAAAATATATTTAGCTGATCCTTTGTGAGAAGGCTAGGGAGGTCTTGCGGAAGCATTTATGAAGTGGTAGACGCATAACCTTAATGCATTTTTTTAATTTAAAGATCTTGCAGACAATATTGAAATGTCTTGCAGACAAAATGACCAATTAAATATGCAGGCGTTAAACCATCAGTTTAGATTTTATGTCTGCTTAATACCGGCATTCCAAAGATTTGTTTGAACACAGGTCACGACTTGGATGTATTTGGTTTAAAACAAGAGAACTTAGTGTTCTTTATATCGGGCAATGAAATATTAGTATCTTCAAAGGGTTTAAGCAACAGAGTCCGTTATTAAAAAAATAGGTTTTAGGACAAAAGTCGCCAAAATATGATGACATTTTGTTACTGAATCCTTAACACAATAGTTAGTCCTGGCGTATACTTGTTATTTAACATATAAACCAATGAAGCGCATGATTTTTATTAATTTCTAATGCTTTTACAACATGTTAATGTGTAACTCTAAAACTGTTGCAGTTACTTTAAAAACTGCAAATGTTTTCTGTGTGAAGTGTTAACTTGAATGAAACGAATTGAGTAGATTAAATAGTTACTACTAGAGCATAAGTATATTTTTGACTTTAGTTTAAAATCCACGGGAGCGTATGATTGTTATTAATTAGGAATTATTTTATAATACTAAGCCTAGCTCTTGAACTATGGCTGATAATTTGAAAATTTAAAATAATTCTCACAGAAAACCATTGCAGCTACTTATTTCTTAAGGACTGGACTGCCAACTTTTCAGAGATAATTTCCATTATTCGCCTGAATATAAGTACATATGATCTCCCAAAGCGTTTATCTCACATGGCGACCTTTTGCATACATCACATTAACGAATTAACTATCGATCTTTGGCCATATATGACATGTCGTATTGTTCAATGGGACGCACGTTTGCTTAACACCACAACTAGGCAAGTAAATTGTGATGCGCACCACTACAAACGACATGAACGAGATGGACGCATGGACACAGTCACGCATGCAAATTATCCTTCGGATAGATATAATACCACCACAACCAACATTTAGTAGAGCAGCAGCCAATATTACCAACACCAGCGTAATGGTGGTGCTGTAGGTAGCGGCGGCGCCACTACGCATCTCCTATAATATACAGAAAATTTCCCCGTTTCGCCACATAGATCTACAACTGCCGGCTTTTGTAACATTTAACCGCATGGCATGGACATACAACCGGATCTAGCACACAGGCATCAGATGGCTGGCAATGTGAGGCTAAGGCGAGCGGTTTTTAGAGGATAGTGTATTTTTGGTGGTATGCATGTAGAGTTTTTTGCTATGGCAATTTTTGGGAAAGCATGTGCCGAACGTGTGTACCCGTAAAGTTGTGTTTATGACTCACTACCTTTGGCTCGCTTTCTCTCGATAGCCTGGTCACTGATGCAGCAATGACAACTCTTCGCATTGGGATGATGCTTGCAATTCATCTGCCTGACCGAACCGGGTAGAGAATACCTTAAAGCGTTTTTATCCCCGGTCAGCCGAGCTATGCCCAAACAAACACACCGAACGCACTTTGTACATGTTAAGCAATTACGACACACTGAGAAAAAAGTTGATGTTTGTGAGTGTGTGTGTGTTGTGCGCGTGTGTATGCGTAACTGTGGGTATTTGTAGTTGTGCACCATTTTATTGTGTGTAAATGTATTTGAAGCTGTTATATGTATGAGTTTTAAGGCTAGGCCAGTCTACATGATGTGGGTGTGTCTATGTGCACCAGTGGCATCCTTCCGTTTTATTTGCTTTGTTAGCCTTTACATTGTATTTCGCCGAAACGTTGGCTAACTCTTTTCAACGGAAATTTCAACCTTGTTAGTTTCATGTGTATTTGTAGAGTTTCACAAATTATTTTCTGTATTTAATTTGTTTTTCATTACAAGAATGTGTAGATGTTTGTCTCCTTGCAATGCCAGAAATTTTGCTAGAGGTTTTAAATCAATTCTCATTGGATTGTTGAAAGTGTAGACGAAGAAGCAGACTTCCTTAAGTAAGCCAGAATATTCTCAAAAAAAAAACGCTCTCAAGAAAGTCAATCGCCCAATTGGTAGACGTATCGACAGATAATGCTATACAATGTTGGTAGTTTAAAATTGATGGACAGTCATGTTAAGTGAAAGAGTTTATTGCGAGCTTCTTGCCTTGAATTTAAATATTGGCTATGCCGATTTGCTTACCACACTAATACCTCCCAAAGAATCCTGCAACATCCCTTTACAAATTTTCATATAAGTCGACTACGATTGATATAGTGTTTTTATTTAACTCTTTCTTTTCTGAAAAACAATGACTAACTTTGCTAATAGATCTGAACCAAACATTATGTAATTTATACTTGTTTACAAGGGCTTTGGAACTTTTTCAATAACTATTCTATTTTTTAAGTAAAACCCAGTTTTTTTCTTATATCGGAGCGTATAAGTAATATTAATTATGCGTTTATTTAGAAAATATTCTGTAACTTCCTAATTACTTAAAATATTTTTAAAATTTAAACTGATCGTAAATGTCAACACATTAACGAAAATTATAAGAAGATATTAAGATTTTCAAAAATCCAAACACGCACCAAAAAACGGATGTTGTTTGTAGAAGGCAGAATTCCCTGCAAACAATTTAGTCAATAGGTAAGATTTATCAATCGCGTCAGTCGTCTTTAAAAAAAGTTGGGACAAACGGAGAGTTAGTTTTTACTCTTCTTTTAAAGGATCAAACGATTTCACTTTCCGTGGGAAAGGAAAAATGTTTGTTCCTAGACGTTCTTCATAATTAAGCTTTTTAACGACTAAGCACTCCTGCAGCCTCCTTTTCGTACATACAAATTGTCCACTTATGGGCTGTCGATATTAGCGCGGAATAAGAAAAAGATCCAAAAAAAAAAAAAATACAGTGGTCGAAATTACCAAAATATGCGAGGACATTAACTTTTTTCGGGTGCAAAGTTAATAAAGGTGAAAAATATAATACAAGTGCCCTTGAATACTGGGCCGGTGGACAAACCACCGTTAAAAAATGTTCAGATGTGTTTAGTTCTTAGTATGAAGATTGATTGCTAGTATGACAGTCGCGCATAATAATCACGGCGACCCCTATAATACAGATATACTTCTCCATTATAATCAAACGATCATACAACATTTATTTTTGTCTTAATTGATTCGAAACCTGTTCCTGATATTTACCAATTAAAATTGTAATAGTTATTTTTCTGTCTTTGAAAGCGTCTAAGTATGATGTATAAGTATACATGGTGGCCCAAATGAGATCTAGTGAAATTTTTTAGTGATGTCGAAGTAGCAAACTGTTAAAAATTCACACTTTCATAAAAATCGACAGAGCATAAAAGAATGTCTCTTTATTTCTTACTCGAAAATGATGCTAGACGGCTAGCAAAAGTATATTACAAAAATGTAATAGATATGCTTCTATCTCTATGCGCTGGAAGAGTCTCAATAACTTGTATAGCCGCAAAATTATGTTAATTTGTTTGTACTTGAAATTCGGAGCGTATAAGTAATATTAATTATGAAACAACTTTGAAAAATTGGCATTACTCTTGAAATACTTGCAATTTTTTTTAGGATTTTAGCTGAAACTGAATGTTAAGACTATTAGCTATATAATTTGATGACAATACAAAGCTTTGAAGTGGTATTTTTTTATAATCTAAAAGGCAATTTTCAAGCAAGCTAAATATTGAAGTTCTTTAAGACATGTGTTTTAGTTTCTTATCATAACTTTGTTGAAGTGGCGAGTATTAAGGTCAGTATAATGAACCACAAAACCCCTAGGGATGACAAATTTCGATTCTAATAATTTTTCAACCCGATTAAACCAAACCTCACTTATCTGTGGTAATTGTCTTAATGTTCTAATGTGCTAAAACACACAATTTCTCTTTAATCAATGAGCTTATGTGGATACATCTTCAACCAGAACTTAGTTTAAATAAGCAGTTATTTTCTCAAAACAAGGGCTATATTTATAAAATTTAACAGCATCAATTTGTGTTTTGGAAAAATTTCATTTAAAAGTTTAACTTGGAACGACCCATTTATTCTCTGGTAGAAAAGAATCCGCCGGAAAATGAATTTCAGAGAATTTCACTATAAAATTTGTGTGCCTATTGTTTAAATGAGGCTCCAAAGGATTAATTGGGAAGTTTCTGTTTTAAGGTAATAGCCTAGTGTAACGAGACATTTCATGCATAAAAATGAAATCTTGATATCATGTAATTTTTAATGCCTTGATGAAGTAACGTCAAACGCCATCTTGCTGAACTTATTTTCTTTAACATTTTTCCAAATAATAATTATGCTGTCGTTAATTAAGAACAAAGTTGCAAACTTTTTTTAATTTATATCAATCATACGCCATGTGGTCAGAATTATATTCCAATTTTACAAAATGCTGTATTTAAGTTAAATTATTAGAAATATTTTTGTATTCCTACTAATTATGAAAGCTTACAGGCTTTCAGGGGCGAAATGAGAAATCCATTTACTTAGTCAAACTGCTTCTGAAAAATTCTGGATTAAAATCTTATTTTTTTATTAATCATTCATACTTTGTATGTCACCAAGACTAGACTAGGTATTTTTAAATTTAAAATTACAATTTCTGTCTTTAAATCTTTTAATCTCTTTATTTATCTTTTAATCTCTTTATTTCTTTAAATCTCTTAATTTTTAATTTTTTGTTGAAGTAACTTCAAACGAAATCTTGCTCGGCTGCTTTTTTTGTGAAAACATTTAAGATTTACCAAAAATTTCTTGTGCCTTTTTTAATTACGAAAAAAAATTGCGAATTTTGTTTTTTAATTCATATCAATTATACGCCATGTGGTCTGAAATATGTTGTATCATTACAAAATCTTCCATTGAAGCTAAACCATTGGAAATGTTTTTGCAATTCCAAAATATTATGAAAATGAGGAATTTATTCGTAAGTTAAAAATAATTTTTATCCGCAGCAAAAGTTCATTAAACTTTGTTACTATTTTCCGTTATAATTTTATTAAGGATCGATCGCAAACATATCACAAATAAGGATCTGAACAGCTTATTTTAAAGCAAAGCTTTCATGAAATAATTGTAATAGTATAGAAGAGTTTTACAATGTGAAACCATTCCATTCAAGATAAAAATCTTGAGTAATATCGGAAATTTCTTTAGTGCGAATTCTTCACTGGATTGCTTTTCATGCGAAATCATTTCGGTTTTGCACATTGTCTTTAAATATGATCAAAAAGCAAAATTATATTCTATTAATATTAAGTCATATCAGTTTGAAAATTGTCACTTATAGCTCTTAAATATGATCAAAAAGCAAAATTATCTTCTATTAATATCAATCGTACGCCATGTGGGCCAAATTAAATAAGGAAAGGATCCGAACAAATCATTTTGAATTAGTTTTCATTAAAACTGTAATTGTAAAGATGACTTTTACTATGTGGAAATGTTCCTGAAAAATTCTAGGTCAAAATCTTGTGTAATTTTCCGAAATTTGTTAACTGCGAATTTCTGTAAAGTCTGTTCTCAGGATAGCTGGATTATTTTTCTTGCAAAGTCAGTTTAGTTTTGTAAATAGCCACTTATAGCTTTTTAAATATGATCAAAAAGAAAATTATCTTCTATTAATATTAATCATTCGCCATGTGGGCTCAATTGTAAAACCTTCTCTCTCAGTTAAACTACTAAGAATATTCTTACAATCCCAACACAATATGAAAGCCCACATATTTTGCTTAAAACTCTATGGTCCTGTATTTTAAGGGTAACAGAGGAAGACGTTTCAATTTTGTCTTTGTTTATTATTAATACCCTCAAATGATTACTTCTACTAAATTAACATAAACTCTGCCTATTGTGTGTTGCAGAGGGAGTGTAATCATATTGTGGTCTTGTAGAACATACATATTTATATGCGCGGTTATCTATGGACACAATTATGTGAAATTGAACGCTATATTTACTCAAGCATTGAACATTGTTGTACGGTCAAGTTGTGGTTTTGCACAATATTTTCAATTGACTTTTATAAAACAATGAAATGGAAGGAGTTTGACAAACCGTGAAGATTATTAAAATTGCCCAAGGTATCATATCAATCCTAATTAGTTCGTTAATTGGTGAGCTATTGTAAAGCACTGAAATACATGTTGTATACTTTTACACAAATAAAGAGGGAGGCGAGTTTGATTGAACCAATAATTGCTTTAATTCTCCGGAGCATATTTTAATTAAAGAACCTTAGGTAGCGCGTATGATTGATATTATTAAAAAATACTTTTTAGTATTTTGAATGCAAATTAAATATTTGAGAGGCCTAAATTAGTTTCATTAGCAAACAGTTGTTGCTCATTAAATGAATTAAAAATGACGAGG
This sequence comes from Hydrotaea diabolus, assembly GCA_963513945.1. Taxonomy (NCBI): domain Eukaryota; kingdom Metazoa; phylum Arthropoda; class Insecta; order Diptera; family Muscidae; genus Hydrotaea; species Hydrotaea diabolus. The sequence continues at coordinate 44,998,429 of OY740717.1, read as the reverse complement.
ATATTTACAAATCTGCCGCTCGTTTTGGGAATTATATAAATATTTGTCTATTCTACTGCAGAACACAGACCGTATCCTTCTCATTACTTTTTATTAAATACTTTTTTGTTTGCTTTAAATATACTCCATACTCAGGCTGAGCTAATTTTTCATTTTAAATTTTATAACATTATTTTGTAATGCAATTAAATTCCTCCGTGAATATGTGTGTTGCTTACACTTCATTAAATATTCATTGTATTTTAAAAGCTATCGTAAAAAAATCTTTAAACCCTGAATCCAATATCCCTCAAAAAAGAACCGAAAGAAGCAGTCAATTGCTACACATGTTCATGAATATATCGCACTCTTTTATATTTACAGACACACATGAACCTTACATTATAGTATAGTACACTTGTGCAGATGCCAAAAAAGGTCTACCTTTTTTTGTTTGAACTTCAGAAGGTAGGGAACAAAAGGGGTTTATCAGTATGTAAGTTTGTTTTATTGATGCACTCAAAATGGTGACAGACGATTGAAAAATATTTCACTACAGGCAATTACTTGATGAAAATAAATAAAAAAAATTATTTTCGTTATGCTTCATTTCAAGTTTTTACCAATGTTTATGTTGAGCGATAAACCTTGGCCCGTGTTTAATCAGTGCAACTTTTGGTTGGAAAACTCAGGATGGCCTACCCTCCTTCTCAAACAAGAAGTGAGCTTTATTTTCTAAATGAAATTCTGTAGAATAAAGTAGCTTCTTAGAAGTGGCCTCCTTTTTATGGAGAAAGCACAAGAAGGCTATAATTTAAGTCATGTGGGCGTAAACAATAATAAATAACAAATGTGTGTGATTAAATTCTAAGATGAAGCAGAATTTTCCCAACATTAACTTTCTTGTGAAATATCGCAAATATTCCTTAACTCTTGAATAACCCTGCTCTGCAGTATCACTGAGTTTTACATGAGCTTTGTTGTGTACTTTACACAACTTTCCTATCTGTAGTGGATTACGAGTTATCACGAAATATTAGAAATTCTGCAGAATTAATATCAATCATACGACGCAGAGGCCCAAAATACTAGAATATGGCAGTTTTGGCTAAATACTTCGAGGAAAACACTTTGTTCACCACAATTTTCCTATCATCAATGTTTTAGTGGAAGAAGCCCTATGGAATAGTTCAAATAAATTGGGAAGCTTCATACAGAAGAAGAAGCATACACAGGAAGTCTATAAAAGATGCTAACCCATACGAAATATTGTATGATTTATTTGCATTTAACCTTTTAACGTCCTTATGAATGATCGCAAATGTTTTATGGCATTTGACATTTCTTAGACTCCTGTATTACTGAGCTATACAGTACACTACGTCGTCGTGTCTAAATATTCAAAGTTTTTCATTCTTTATAAACGAAACACACACAGTACCCACTAAATTCCCACTACGACTTGTGACTACATACGGTGCTGCCGTCATGACTTTGAAGCTTATCTCAATAACCTTTGGCATAAATCTGCTTGGTATCATTAAGAATCATACACCTTTCTCTTATTGTTTCCCCTTATGTTGTCAAGTCGCATGATCTTGGCGGCCATTTGACCTCAATGTTGCGTAAGATAAGGCATTCTTGGAACTTCGTTCGCCATAGGACTATGGTTTTTGCGCTATGTGGCAACTGCCTCGGTCCTGTAAAACCGGTCGTCTATGTAATCCAATTAATCTTATCTATGTCGCCATAAAAACTTTTCTATCATGCTGCAGAAAATGTTATACTCGTATTGATGTGAGCATTTACGAACTTTCTGCGACGTTGTCCACGTTTTATTCCACAGCAACAAAATATTCAGCCTTCATCTTTTGTCCACCAAACAGGAGATTTTGGATTTAGATGTCCTGTGTTGTTGATCGAAAAAAGTACGCGATGATTGCAGTGTAGTGCTCGTAGAACGATTTTTTTCATTAAAAGTTGTGATTATTATTTTTATGAGTTGTTTAAGTGACTCTTCATTACTAAGTTGATCAAAGCCTTTAATTGTCTTGAACAAAATTTAAAAAAAACGTAACCTTGCACTCATAACTGCTGTTAAAATTCTGCATATAAATTTAGTTCTCCTCTTGTGGTAAGAGAGCAATAAGCTGATCATTTTGTTATCCTTGATTGTCGCCTGAGAAATAATCTGTATTTTGTGTTTGAGATTGAATATGTTAATTCATAATATTCAAAGTTAGTAAAATCTCTAAGATTCTGAATAATTAATACGAGTATTACTCATTCGATCTATGGTCTAGCAAAGAAAAATTTCTTGTATACTTATAGCTGTTGGTAATATAACAATTTAATAAGAGGAAAATATGGTAATCATTGTGTTATCCTTGATTGTCGCCAGGGAAATAATCTTTCTTTTTGTGTTTGAAATTGTAGATGTTAATTTTTCTAAGATTCTTATTAATTAATATTACTTATTCGATCTATGGTCCTACAAAGGTAAATTTCTTGTATCGATGTTAATTATAATCCTTACATAAGGATCTAATGTTCTGATTTTCATCAGATTGTTATTCTAGATTGCCGCTATGAAACAAAGCTACCGTTTTGTCTTAAATGTGTATCTGTAAAGTAATTATATTCGCTGTTGCAATGAGATCTGTTGAATTCTAACTAATTAATAATAATCATACGTTCTATGGGCCCGTATTTCTCCTACAACTGCCGCCTGGATAACTGATTATAAAAAATGTTTTTCTTTTGCAGTTTGAGTTGTTTATTTTTTGTATTTTGAGTACACTCCAGGTTATATTTTTAAAATTATTCCAATTTTTTTTTATCAATCATACGCTTTGGGCTTCACTATGAAAATATTTAAAGTTATGAAATTATTAGCTTTGTATCAAGATCTTATGTGATACATTTAAATAATGCATAATTATAAGATTGTAATTATCCTCACTTTTTCGATAACTTCAGCTTGAAGGGATTTTTTTGTCATTTCAACCCCCTATATTAGAAACAAATCAACTGTATTTCAAAGCATTCCATTTCTATATTATCGGCACTGGAAAATTGAGTGTAAACTATTATATTTTGATTTGGCACTTTATCTCTAAAGTGGGTGAATTTACACTAAAGCCAAATCTTTAAAATTATTTTATATTAATATTAAGCATACGCTCTATGGCCCCAAAAAGCATATGATATGCTTCTACTATAATTGTGGTCCATTTAATGTTTTTACCGGATTTGTATCATTTTAATGAATAGACACCTAAATAATAAATGATATTTAGCAGTTTTTAATAAAAGTTGACTCATAATTCTAGTTTATTTTTATACCCTCCACCGGAGAGTGGATGGTGTACTAAGTTTGTGGCCCCAAAAACATCCCGCATTGTCAAACGGGCGATTAATAGTCAGTATAGACATGGAAACTCAAACTTAAAACAAATTTTGCCATCAATTCAAATGTAGAGTAATTTTAAAGTTCTGACTGAGAAAGGGGGCGGACGCATAGGCCGAGAGGACCCAAAAAATGTTCATTTTTTGGGTCCTTTCGGCCTATGGTCCTTTCGGCCTTTGCGCTTTAGAAATGTAGGAACGGTGGAGATTATATTAAGTTCGGCGGGTCCAAACGTAACGTTTTTGTATGTTTCTGGCTATACCCGTCTTTTTTTTAAGAATTTTTGCTGGCAGGTATTTTCGTCGTTTGAGATGGAAAATAATCTCTTTTAATTTGAAACTGTACCTCTGAATTCGTTGTATTTTCAACTACAGCCAAGTCTGTTCTTTGTAATTAATATTAATCATACGTTCTATGGGCTTAAAAATCTATAAAATATTTCCTGTAGTTGTTGGCCATTTTTTATTTGTGTCATATTAAAGTGCAGTCCGTAGAGTTATAGTTAATAAGATTCATCAGTTTTTTCTTTCCATATACCCGTTTGTTTTAGAAACATAGATTGCAAGGATTGTCGTTTATTAGGAACAAATAATATGAATTTCAAAAGATTGCTATCCTGGATTATCTTTATTAGGAACAAATAATATGAATTTCACAAGATTGCTATCCTGGATTATCAGAACAGGACAGATCATCTTTTTCTTATTTGGGATATTTTTGCTAACTTGTTTGTGTTCTCAGTAAAAGCCAAATATTTGAAATTTTTTGTAAATAATATTAATCATACGCTCTTAGGGCACAAAAGGAATATATTCAACGTTTCAATGTTTTAACCCCAATGGTCGGTCGATTGTTTTTTTTTTGTTTATGTGATAGACAGGTTTTTAAGCCAAGTGTTTTTTATTTGAATTGAATTACAAGATTTTAGGCAGTATTCTAATTAACTTCACTTCTGTTTTGTAGACTTGATATTGTAAATTAAGCTTAAATATTCTGAAATCATATACATTTTTTTGGTTTATTAAGAAAAGCGAAACTTTCATTAAGATGACCTAAATTGTATAGCACTTCTTGAACTTTAAACTTTTCGTTTTTAACCACACAACGAGAAGTAATTTTTCGTAGCGCTAAAATCACTCATATTCGCTGTGCAAGGACCAAAAGAAGATGCCAGGACTACAGAGCTGCGAACAAGACGAGTTCGCAAGTATATTGGAAATACGAAAATTTCTCTCTACTTGGAACATACTTAAAAAGTTATAAAACAAAACTTTGTGACTTGTCAGAAATGAGCAGAGGAGTTCTGCAACAATAAATGGTGGTGGGGTGAGTTGAGTTGGTGGAAAATTAAAGAATATTCGTGGTGTATGAGTTTGTATTTGTCAGTTTTGTCGGTTTTTATGACAGTTGCTGGATAGAGAAAACGAAAAAACAGAACATCGCTTCATATTTTTTGTGCTGTTTAAACTAAGTTTTCCACACTAACATCTAGACAAAATTTAAAGAAGGGAAACGACTTTAGCAGGAGTACGGCCACCTATTAGTCAGACACACGGCGGGAGCTGGTATGACACACTATTTACTTTTAATACCTCCGGAATTTTACTCTTTCCCTTACATTCCACAAGTTTCCCGCTTTTACGTGTTTGTTTCATAGGCGTTTTATAGTAGAAAAAATTCAAAGAAGGGAAACGACTTTAGCAGGAGTACGGCCACCTATTAGTCAGACACACGGCGGGAGCTGGTATGACACACTATTTACTTTTAACACCTCCGGAATTTTACTCCTCCCTAACATTACACAAGTTTCCCGCTTTTAAGTGTTTCCCGCTTTTAAGTGCTTGTCTCCCACGACCACTGTGTGAGTATTTGAATTTTGTGGAAAATTTAAATTTATTTGGGGTTTGGGAAGTTTTTTGAACCAGTGCAAAAGGCATGCGAAAATGTAGGCTTAAACCGGAAATGAAGTCCTTCGTAATGAGCTTCCGCTTGTCTCTTATGAAAATTTCGCTGTCCATATTTGCATGTGTACATGCTTTTTTTAACTTCATTAGAGCTCCGAAAAATGACCAAAAACTCCATAAGCTGGGGTATTAATCCAGTTCATTAAAATTTTGGGAGAGACACAGGAACTCCTTATGAAGGCTGAATTTATATTGAGCGGGTGTTTTCCTGGTCTCACAAATATTTTTTTAAACTTTTTAAAGAATCTTTTTTCCCGTTGTCCATATCTTAAGTGTAAACTTTAATTAATATATTAACACTCGGTTTTTTTTCTGTTCATTTTCCTCTTCCTTTGTCAATTAAGCAACGCTTTCGTGTTTGTTGGCTTCTACTGTAGCAAATTCTACTTTTTATGGCATCATGCGTGTGTTTCTTTTGATTTTTTTCTATATTGTTTGTTTTTTTTGCAATTATTTTCTTTGTGTATTCTATATATAAACTGCGATTTGCTTTTTTGTTGTTTTCCACCCCCCTCTACCTAACCTCCTTGTCATTTACAGTTTGCACAAAGCTTTGTGTGATAAAGTGATTCTTAATCAGTGGGTAAAATTATACCATACATGAAAGTCTACCTGTGCTGCCCAGAGAGATTATTTTTATAATTATACCAACACCACACGGTGGGTGGGTGGTACAGGGGACTATGTATTTGTGCTGATGTTTGTAAAAACCCCCCAACAAAAATATATAAATTCATTTAAAATTATACCTATCGACTCGGAATTATTTTTTGAGACGACTTAGACTTGTTCGTCTGCCCATCTATTCTTACAATTAAGCACGTGTGGGTCGAGAACAAAAATCGATAATAATGAATGTTTGCCCATTATTTGGTTTAAAGTAAATAACGGTCACTATGGAAATTGGCCGAAATCAGACAAGGACTTAACCCAGAGTATGTAAACGTAGGAGTCAAAAATTTTACTATCCAAAAGTTTTTTTCATTTATTAAATGGCCTTCCCCGAAATCCCAGCGGGTAAGGATAGGTTTTTGTCAAGTTTCCTTGGGGAGCTACAAGAAGTATGACGTCTATACTCATTTCAAACTAACCAGAATAACATTTTTTCCGCAATTTTATTCTGGCCTTTCACGCTCTCTACTTCTTATTTTTCAATTGAAAAATGTTAAGGCCTTCTCAAAGAACGATATAGGGGTAAGCATAAGTAATGGTCACGGCAATAATAATATGTTCTCCGCAATAAAACTATGTTCGTCCCAACCATAGAATTGTCCTGAATTTAATTTTGACAATAGTGTGATTGCCGCAATATTAATGTTGTTGAAATGTAACATAGTATTATTGCCAAATTTCACAATGAAAATATGGTTGTAGCAACAATATAAATATGGTTGGTGCTACAAAAGTATTGGTTTTTGGGTTTTATGTTAACAATAATTTGATTTTGGCAATCATACTGTATGATTGTAATTGTTCTTCATTTGAATATGTTTTTTAAATCAATATTATTGTTACGGATCTAATGCAATAAAAGTAGTTTTTACATGAAAATTAAAATTTCTCGTACTACTTTGGCTTTGTTTTACTGAAACATTTTTAAATAAAAACGCTTACGATTTTTTAAACAGGGTTTTCTACTGTTCCGAGGGCTGCTATATATATTTCTGGTCTAATAATAACAAGTAAAAAATGTTAAGTTTGGCTGAGCCGAACTTTGGATACCCTCCACCAGATTCCCAAATAAAAAATTTGGTGCGTAAGTGTGTTCTATATAGAAATCTTTATGTGCAAAATTTCATTTCGATAGGTCAAGCTTGTGGTGAGTTATCGTCATATTATATCTCAAAATCGGACTTTTCTCAACCGAATTCAGCGTAGAAGTGTGTTGGATATAGAAATCGTGATGTGTGAAATTTCATTTCGATAGGTCAAGTTTGTGGTGAGTTATAGTCATATTATTTCTCAAGGCCCATAAGGCCGTTTGTATAGGAGGTACAAGAAATGGTGGCCCAATCTAAATCATTTCTACATAGATGATTGCGCTTATCTAGAGATTATTATTTGCAAAATTTCAGTGATTTTGCTCAAGAAACTGGAAGGATATTTCCAAATAAAAAACTAATTTTTATGAGGTATTGTCGGTTGAGGGTCTCCAACACCAACTTCCCGTAGAGCTATATAGCCTATTTTTAATACTAACCATGCTAGGTTAACTACACATGTTTGTGCCAAATTTCAGCTCCCTAGCTGTTTTCATGCAGGCTCTATCTTGTTTTCAAAAGACGGACAGCCGGACAACATGGCTTAGAATTTTACGAGGATCAAGAATATATATACTTTGTTGGGTCTCCGATGATTATTTGAAGGTGTTACAGACAGAATGACAAAACTCATATACCCTCCATTGTATGGTGGAGGGTATAAAAACGGCGAATATTTAGGCACCTCAAAAACATGGTTTTTGAACGCTCCAACAGCATCTTCTGGCGACGAAAATCGTTGAAGACGCATTTTTTTCTTAATGTGCGGGAAAAAAGATGTCATTGGGTGCCAAGTAAGGGCTGTACGGCGGATGACCCAATCATTTGGACGTTTTGGCCGGTCAAAAGGCGCTGGCTTGAGCCGATGTGTGAGAGCTCGCATTGTCATGGTGCACAATTATTCGTCTTCCCTTGTTCGTTTTTTGAATTTCTCCGAAGACTTTAGGCAAACAAATTGTGGTGTACCACTCAGAATTGACCGTCCAACGTTGCTCATGACCAGTTTTGCCGAAGAAACAGGCGACCATTTGCTTCGCAGTGCTTCTTGGACGAACAACTTTCGTTGGAATTGGCTCGTCTTCAGAGACCCACTCGGTCGATTGCTGTTTTGTTTCGGGCTCATATGCATAGATCCATGATTCGTCACCTGTGAGATCTAATAAACGTCTTTTGAAGCACCGCGATCGTATTTTTTCAAAATTTCTTTGAGCGATTGTCCAGAAATATAAATAGCAACCCTCGCATTATTTCAAATTAAATGTAATTTTAAATAATTTTCATAATTCAAATCTATTGTTGACAGCTTCACCCAATTCTAATAAATAACTTGGGGATCATAGTACAATTATGTGTGATCATATTATGGTTGTAGGGATCATAACATGGTTGCATGAGTATCATACTATATTTGTGAGGATCATAGTATGGTTATATGTGAATCATTCTTTTGTTGTTAGGATCATAGTATGGTTTTGAGGATCTTGTATGATTGTGTTTGAATCATACTACTGCTTTGAAAATCAAAATATTGTTGTACCACAACCATATACCCAACAATAGTATGATGCTCTTCGAATATTGTTATTCCAATCATACTTCTTGCCTACGTGTGGGTTCCTTTATATATTTATCATAATTCCGGCCTTTAGCTCTCGTTACTGGCATCTTGTTGTAGTGGCAAATGTAAAAGATATTGAAAACGGATTTAATTTTAAAAACTCATTATTTTTCGAGAACTTCGATTTTTGCCGCACTCAAAATTCGTTTTAAATAATAATTGTTTTTGTTCTAAAATAATTTACTATATAACATGTGCTAGCACAAATCAACAACAACTTTCATGTGTTGTCTAAGACAGCTTAGTTAAGCTATTTGATTATAATAATATCTGACATATGCTAAAAAGTTGCACCTGCCTGTGCTTGTACACATGCCTGCATGCGTCTAGATGTTTATATGTATGCCGGTATATTAGAGTGCAATGGAAAACCAAACAAAAACCTAAACGATGAAAAACGTAAAACACAAAACTGTTGGCATATCCTAAGCCTTCTATAGTTTGTTGTGAATGCCATCTGTCGGCGATTAAGAAACCATTATCATCCATAATGTCCCAATCTAAACAAAGATGATTAACGCATAACGCAAGTGATGCGAGTCAATGAAAAATCAGAAGGCAGTGCAAGGGATTTCTATTGCGTTGGCTTTGTTTGGAAGAATATTTTATTGCCAGCAGTTTTCGTTAAATGCGAATTTGTATGTTCTTAAGTGTGTAGTCACTCGTTGTGGTTACAGAAAATTCGTCTGTTAGTCTTTTTGTAACGAAGAGTGGATGAGTGGATTTCCAACAAAGAGGGTATGGTATACTAAATTTTTCATTCCGTTTGCAACATCACGAAATATTGATCGGAGGCTCTAAGTATATATATAAATATTAGGGTGGGCCGATTTGTAAGAACAAAAATTTGTCGACATTATGCCATCGATTTTTCGATAGCTGTTGGCAAGAGGAAAAAAAGTTTTACTATGAAATATTATTTTCGAGGCGCCTAAACTTAAGTTTATTTTTTACTTTTTCTCAACTTTTATTTTTAAGATTTTTTAGTATTTAATATTTTTTTTAATACAGGGTAGGTAAAAGGTAACCATGGGTTTAAAAACTTTAATAACTTTTACGTCTATATATATTTTTTATTTTTTATCAGATTATATAAATTAGACTTGGAGAATAAATAATGGAGAGATTCACAAAAAAAGAACCAGAATAATAGAATTTCATTATTTGAATCAGCGCAGAAATATTTTAACTCAATGTGATGAGTGATGAAGCTCATTTTCATTTGAATGGCTTTGTTAATAGGTAGTAGGTACTGTAGGTTCTGGGGTTCTAAACATCCAAGAGCCATTCATCAACGCCAATTGCACCCCATTAGGTGTACAGTATGGTGTGGGATCACATCTGCAAATATCATTGGGCCTTACTTCTTCGAGAATGAAGATGGAAGTGCTTTAACCGTCCTGCTCTTGAAAACAGACCTGAGATGTGGTTTTAGCGGAACGGAGCCACTGCCCGAGACACGATGACACTTTTAGGTTAAATTTTTTGGAGATCGCCAGATTTGTCAGCACCGACTATTTTTTGGGGGTTGTTTGAAGCAGCGAGCATATGTGAACAAGCCCGAGATAATCCTTCAACTCAAGGCCAACATTGTTGCAGAAATTCGAACGCTACAGCCAAAAATTTTAAAAGATGTTATGGAAAATGCTTTAAAACGAGCCCATGCTTTAAAACGAAGCTGAAAACGGGGTTCATTTAAGTGACATTATTTTTCATACTTAGTGTAAAAAAAATCCATTGGAAATAAACGTAAAAAAATTAATAAACGAAAAAGTTATTAAAGTTTTTAACGCCATGGTAACTTTTTGTCCGCCCTGTATTACGTTTCCAAGGTGACATACAATACACTATTACATATGAGCACGTGAAAATAGATAAACGACTGATTCGATTCTCTTCAATTCTCTCAGTCGTATTTCTGATCTCATGCATTTGTAATCTCATATGAGCGCGTGAGATTAGAAATACCACAGAGAGAATGTATTTTTGTATGTATTGTATGTCACCTTGGACAGGAAATATTTAAAAAAAATACAATTTTTAATTCCTACTAAAAACCTTAAAAATAAAAGTTGAGAAAAAGTAAAAAAAATGAGATTTGGGTGACTCGAAACTGATTTTTTTGATATGTCATAGTAGAAATTTGTTTCCTCATGCCAAAAGCTATCGAAAAATCGATAGCACAATATCGATTACTAAATCGACCCACCCCAATAAATATACTATTGATCTTGTGGTTTGTTGAACCATATTACCAGCATAACCATGGAAGGTTGGTGATTGTATGTTTATCCAACCAAATATTTGTTGTTCAGACCGATTTTCTCTGTGTGCATTTTAACAGTACACCCTAATGTACGTATCTCAATATGCATCACATTATAAATCGAAGAAACTTTATTAGCGTTTGTTGCTTCAAGCCCACCTGCCCTGTGCTGCCCCTTCTTTGTGATTGAGAGCTTCTCAGGTCCCAGCACATTTTGAGCAAACCGTACATATGTATATGGACGGCGGCGTCGGAGATGGTTGGCTGGCGCTGCTGGCCTTTAGTCATTACGTTGCTTTGACGGCTCAGTCAATTTTAGCCGACTATACAACCAACGGGTCAGTTTGGTGCTTTTTCGTTTCGTTTGGCTCTTTTCTGTTTTTGGTTTTGTTTTCTTAGTAATTATAAAAGTTTAACTTTGCTGTTGCTTTTTTTTTGTTATGCTGTTTCCTTTATCTTCGTTCTTCTTTGGTTTCGTTTTGTGCTCCTATTAATGTTGTTTGTTGTTGTTATGACGACTTGATGATGAGGCAGCGGCGGTGGTGGGCTGGTATGGCCTGGCCTTAGCGTTGCTTTGGAGCTGGTGCTGAGAAGAGACATGTTTTTTTTATTGCTGGTTTTGCACGTTTGCCTTTGTGCTCTTGTCCCTGCGTGCCTCTGACCCAAGTGCGCTGTGTGTTGTTTCGTTCGTTTTCAACATCAACAAACGCTAGGTAGCCCCGCAGTGGGCACAGAGGCAATCTGGCCGCCGGTCTGTCCAGCCAACCATCCAGCCATCTGCCTGCTCGTCCATCCGTCTGTCTGCCCTGACAGTCACTTGATGTGTGAGTAAGATTTGTGTGGCTGTGAGTGTTTCTGTTTGAAAGCTTTATTGCGATAGTCGGTCATACCCGCGCTCGCTTTATCAGCCGTTTTTCATTATATTTTTTTATTTGCTCTCCACGTTTTGTGTTGTTAAAAAAATTGCGCCGAGTAAGGGAGGCGGGCGCACAAGACAATGAAAAAAAGTAGAAACTGAGAATCACCACAAAAGTAGCAATAGCTACACAATAACGTAAGATGAAGCAAAACAAAAAAAAAACTTATTTGCATTAATTACTTGATTTATTTGTTTGTTGTGGTTTGTGTTGTTGTTGTTGCTGCTGTTGAAATGATCACAAACATTTCATTTGAAATTTGAATAATTAAAAAGTGCTTAATCTAGATTGCCAATAACAGCAAAATTGAAAATTAGATGACAAATTCAACAGATTCAAAAAAAAAATGGAGAAGGGTAGATTGATTGTATAGTACTTTTGTCAGAATTTATTTGTTTTTCAACGGGTGGTGTGCCTGAGGTAAATATGTCACAGGTCAACTAAAAGTTTATTTTAAATCGATATATCTGCATCTATGTTCTTCTGAATCTACCGGGTGTTTCAAATTTAAGATTTTTTTTAAAATTCAAAAAAATTACACATCAGGGCGTGGAAACGTCCAAACAACCCTGAACTTTAAAATGCCATATATCGTGTGAACTGTAACCGATATGGAAATAGTAAATGGTAGCCAGAGAGATACAACATCAAAATGATGAAAATAATTCTTCAATAGTTCTACATTAAATTGTTTAAGAAATTAATTGATTTAATGAATATATTCTTTAATTTTAAGCATTTAGTTTTTCTGACATTTATAATAGGTAGTAGGTACTGTAGGTTCTGGGGTTCTAAACATCCAAGAGCCATTCATCAACGCCAATTGCACCCCATTAGGTGTACAGTATGGTGTGGGATCACATCTGCAAATATCGTCGGGCCTTACTTTTTCGTAGTAAATGGTAGACAGAGAGATACACTATCAAAATAACGAAAATAATTCTTCAATAGTTTTACATTAAATTGTTTAAGAAATTTATTGATTTAACGAATATATTCTTTAATTTTAAGCATTTAGTTTTTCTGACATTTTTCTCAGTTTTTCACATTTCTCAGTTCATCACATTATACAGAAATCTTACAAGTCTTGCAAGTTGTACATCAATACTTCATGAAGCATTGCATACCGCAAGCAATGAGATTTTTGTTATGTTGACTTTGCATGGAGGAAAACTCTACTGCCAGCAGTTCTCGTTAGATGCCAATCTGCCTGCTCTTAATTGTGTAGCCGGTGGTCATGGTCACAGTACATTCGTTGCTTGGGGTCTGATAATGACACAGTAGCGGTCACCGAAACTACGCTGTCATCTTTGCTAGCAACTAAAAAGTCTTTCGAGTGTTCAATAATTTGAGGTTTCTACTAAAAGAAATGTTCAATACAAAGATGTTCTGAAAACTGTCTATGAACTAAGCAGTTACATAAGTACTCATTAAATGTACAGTGTAGTTCAAAAGTTACCATGGGCATTAAAAACTTTAATATCTTTTTAGTTTAAATATTTTTTAGGTTTTTTTTTCAGATTATATAAATAACATTTCTTAGAGAATAAATAATGGAGAGATTCACAACTGAACAGAGAACTAAAATAATAGAACTTTATTATTTAAATCAGCAATCAATTATCTTAACGCAAAGGCATGAGTGATGAATCTCATTTTCATTTGAATGGCTCTTTTAATACAAGAGCTGCTAAATATATTTCTGGCCTAATAATGGAAATGCGAATATTTATCATCAAAAATGGTTTCATTGTTTTTCAAAGTATTCTCCATCATGATTTATGCACTTGCATGCGCTCAAACCAATTGTCGAAGCACTTTTTCCACTCCGATTGAGACACCACCAAAACATGGTTTTTTAACACTTCAACAGCATCTTCTGGCGACGAAAATCGTTGACCACGCATTTTTTTCTTGATGTGCGGGAATAAAAAGAAGTCATTGGGTGCCAGGTCACGGCTGTACGGCGGATGATCCACCAATTCCACGATTTGGCCGGTCAAAAAGGTGCTGGTTTGATGTGTGAGAGTTCGCATTGCCATGGTGCATACCACAGAACAACACATGATTTCGGGACCCAATTCTGATAATTGTTTGTGAAAGCAGCCCCAAAAAGAAGAACTTCTGCATCATTCGTTTGGTCAAGGTACATCAAATAATAATTTGTTTGAAGTTAAAAAGTATCTTATAGGGGAATTTGTCACGTTTCTGGCTCTTTTGTGTGTCATAACTCGAGAATTACTTTTATGAAAATCTATTAATGCGTTTCGCTTTTATGCTCAATTAAGTTAAGGTATGAATTTCAGAAATTTGCTCGAGAAATGCACAAAATTCTTTGGAGCAAATTTTTGAAATTCCTAATTTCACTTAATTGTGCATAACAGCGAACCGCGTAAATCGATTTTCTTGATCTATGTCTCATTTTGTTCATAGGTTATGTGCCTTTACGTGAAAGTAATAGGACTTGACACTTTTTACCGTTTTGTATTTTTTATGAATTAAAAAAAACTAACTTTAATTTTTTAGGCAAAAAATATTTTGTTTCGTCATACATTTATTTATAACTGCGAAACTGTTGCTTATGTAACGAAACGTTGTATGAACAGATTAAAGGAGTTGTAATTTTTATTTTTTTTAAATTTGTTTCAGCTAATTCGGACTCGAGTTATGACAAACAAAAGAGCCTAAAACGTGACAACGTGACTTACTAACTTCAAATTAATTATTAAATTATTATTTGATGTACCTTGACCAAACGAATGATGCAGAAGTTTTTCTTTTTGAGGCTACTTTCACAAACAATTATCTGAAGACTTCAGGCAAACAAATTGTGGTGTACCACTCAGGATGGACGTCCTACGTTGCTCAAGCGGAAAAGTCGCCACATGAACAGTTTTGCCGAAGAAACAGGCGACCATTTGCTTCAAAGTGCTTCTTCCACGAACAACTTTCGATGGATTTGGCTCGTCTTCGAAGACTCACACGGTCGATTGCTGTTTTGTTTCGGGCTCTACGCATAGATCCATGATTCGACCCCTGTGACGATCTTTTAAACGTCTTTTGAAGCACCGCGATCGTCTTTTTTCAAAATTTCTTTGCACCAATCGACACGAGCCTTTTTTTTGAGCGATTGACAAATTGTGCGGGATCCAACGAGAAGAAACCTTTTTGACGGCCAGGTGTTCATGCAATATCGAGTGTATGCTGGTGGAAAAAATGCCCAAGGATGCCTCTATCTCACGGATCTTGCATTATCCGTTCACGCACCTCATCAATGTTCTCTGGCACAACAGCCGTTTTTGGACGACCTGCACGGCTTTCGTCTTTGAGCAAGCGTCGGTCACGATTAAATCCATTAAACCGGTGTATCACAGTGCTATAGGATGGTGCTTCATGGCCATACAAAGATTTAAGTTCATCGACGTACTCTTGTCGTGGTAATCCACGTCGAAAGTTGTGAAAAATGATCACACGAAAATTTTTACGAGTTAATTTAATTTTTTTGATTTGATTTTTTCAAGTCACTATAAACAACACAAATGATGGTCGTACGTCAAAACGATCTAAGTACGTTTATGCTAGAAAATGTCAAACTTTCCAATGGAAATGTCAGATTGTGCCAAGCAACACTAAGTGTTGCCTACACGCAGAAAAAAAGTATGGTTGTGATGACAATATTCGAAGAGGAAAATACTATTGTTGGGTATATGGTTGTGCTACAACAATATTATGGTCCTCACAACAATAGTATGATTTAAATACAACCATACTATGATCCTCACAACAGTAGTATGATTCACACATAACCATACTATGATCCCACAACCATAGTATGATTCATACTCAACCATACTATGATCTCCACAACCATAGTATGATCCCCACAACCATAGTATGTTTCATATACAACCATAGTATGGCCATCACAACCATAGTATTATTTACACTCTACCATGTTATAATCCCTACAACCATAGTATGATCACACACAATTAAACTATGATCCCCAATATCATTTAATAGAATTTGTGTGAATTGTCGACAATAGATTTGATCCCCAATATTATTTTTAAAAATTGGTTTAAGCGTCAACAATAGATTTGAATTATGAAAATTATTTAAAAATACATTAAACTCAAAATAAAAGGAGTGATTTATTTCACAGTAGAAAAAATAAGTTTAAATAAACGTAAGCGTTTTTATTAAAAATATTTCAGATAAACAAAGCCAAAGCAGCTTGTTTAAAATATTTTAATTTCGATAAAAAAAAGTACTATTATTGCATTAGATCCGTACCAATAATATTTGTTCTAAAAAGCATATTCAAATAAAGAAAAATTGCAATCATACAGTATGATTGCCGTAATCATATCATTGTTAACATAAAACGCAAATCACAATACTTTTGTCGCACTAACCATATTTATATTGTTGCTATAACCATATTTTCATTTTTAAATTTGGCAATAATACTATTGTTACATTTCAACAATATTAATATTGCAGCAATTATACTATTGTCAAAAATAAATTCAGTTAACAATGCTATGGTTGCGACGAACATACTTTTGTTGTGGAGAACATATTATTATTACCGTGACCATGTAGTAACCATGTTTTTTTCTCTGCGTGTAGGCCAGAAATATATTTTTAAGTAGCAACTCGAAAGCAGAACTGTAGGTTCTTAGGTTCTGAATATCCAACAGCCATGCATCAACTTAATTTGCACCCTATTAGGTATACAGTATGATGTGGGATCACATCTGCTAATATCATTGGGCCTTACTTTTTCGAGAATGAAGATGAAAGTGCTGTAACCGTAAATGGAGAGCGGTGTCGGTTTATGATAGAACGCCCTGCTCTTAAAAACAGACCCGAAATGTGGTTTCAGCAGGACGGAGCCACTGCCCACACTGCCCGAGACACAATGGCGCCTTTAAGTCACATTTTTGGAGAGCGAATAATTTCCAGAAATTCGAAAATTATTTGGCCAGCGCGACCGCCAGATTTGTCAGCACCCGTCAATTTTCTTGGGGGTTATTTGAAGGAACACTAGACAATCCTTTAACTCAAGGCCAACATTGTTGAATTGATTAGAGTAATTTTGTCTGTAAAAACATTGATTCTTTTACGGACTCAGACCAATCGGTTTGTTTTTGTCAAATAATACTTTAAATGCATTTTATTAAAACGGAAGATATCCAGGAAATAAAAAAAAGAAATCGTATGGAAAAGCCGAAATTTGTACAAAGAACTAAAAAAACATCATGAAGAAATTTTCAATTATTTAATAATTACAATTTGACACTTACATGCAACTCATTTAATAATAATTGTACAATTTGCAGTACAACGACAATTAAAGCGATATTATGCTACACATTCCTGCTTTGTAGCTTTAACTCTCTATTCTCTGGCTTCCACTCTGACATGCCTGCTATCACATGAGAAAACAAATGCAATGCTGTTTAGCGCAATATTATAGCATTGCTTGTGGCGCATACTCTAACATCAGCGTGCCTAAGTTCGTGCTGCACATTACTTGATCCTAATGGTTTTGGTCCAAGCCAAAAATCCTTAAACTCCTTGACAATCAGAACGAGATAAATATTTCGTTTTCAGGAAATCCCTTTAAAGTTAAAAAAATACATAACTTAATTTTATCTGAAGCACGCTTTTTGTAAATGTAAGTACTTTCCTAAAAATGACTTTTTAAATACAAAGTATTCAATAACAAGTGCACGAATTGCGTGCCAAAATATAAAACAGCAGGACAGATATAAACAGAAACAAAAAAACCTCAACAATTTCCATTAAAATAAAGCACCCGAGCGGGGGTAAAAACGCTTAGCACAACAACAACGATCATAAATAAATACAAAAAATACGAAATAAAATTGACACGCGATAAGCTAAAAATAGTAAATGAAAAATATCACAAAAAGAAGAAGATACAAACAAAACAAATACTGAAATAAAAACCAAACAAAATAAAAACGAACTCACCACAATTCATTCAAGTACACAGCAAATTTACACACACCGAAAACAAACGAAAATAGAAGAAAAACTCAAACAAAACGCAAAACATAAACTTGTTACTCTCCAATGTTGAGTAAAAATTTCTTTTGAGCATTTCTGCCGAAAAGGCACAAATGACCGAACGTACCGAAATTTAAAAAAAAAAAAAAACAATCCAAAACATAAGTCAGATTCGCCAAATCAGATACGAAATGAAAAACAACCTAAGCAGCAACGGCGGCAGCACTTGTCTGCCACAGAAAGCGGCTGGCAGCACCAACTGTTGCTGGCTCGCTGGCTGGCTGGCTGCGTCTTATTGTAACTACATTTTAATTGAGCTCTAAAATATTTCATTATTTTGATTTCTCTTTCATTTGTGGCTGCTTTTCGCACTTTTGCTGCCACCGGCCTTTCTATTTGATTGTGTACGTAACGTTGGAAAAAAAGTAATTTACTCAAAGAAAAATCACCGTAAGGCTTTTGTACGAGGGTTGCTATATATATTTCTGGCGCCATCTGACATTTCCATTGGAAAGTTTGAAATTGTTTAGCATAAACGTACTCAGAACGTTTTGACGCACGACCATCATTTATGTTTTTTACAGTGACTTGAAAAAATCAATTTGGCAAGAAAAAGGAATTAAATCTTGAACATTTTCGTGCGATCATTTTCACAACTTTCGACGTAGATTATCACGACAAGAGTACATCGATGAACTTAAATCTTCCTATAGCACTGTGAAAAACTGGTTTAATGAATTCAATTGTGGCCGACACTTGCTCCAGAAAACATTAATGGCGTGCGTGAACTGATAATGCAAGATCGTCATGTGACATACCGTGAGATATTGGCATCCTTGGACATTTCTTCCACCAGCATACATTCGATATTGCCGTTAAAAAGGTTTGTTCTCGTTGGATCCCGCACAATTTGACAATCGCTCAACAAAAGGCTCGTGTCGATTGGTGCAAAGAAATTTTTAAAAAAAATACGATCTCGGTGCTTCTAAAGGCGTTTATAAGATCATCACGGGTGACGAATCATGGATCTATGAGTATGAGCCCGAAACAAAGCAGCAATCGACCGTGTGGGTCTTTGAAGACGAGGAAAATCGTGAAAGAAGCTCTTCTGCAAAACTGGTCATGTGGCGACTGTTCCGCTTGAGGAACGTTTGAGGTCAATTCTGAGTGGCACACCACAATTTGTTTGCCTGAAGTCTTCGGAGAAATTAGAAAAACGAACAAGAGAAGACGAATCAACGTCGAATTGATGGGTCATCCGCCGTACAGCCCTGACTTCTTTTTATTCCCGAACATCAAGAAAAAACTGCGTAGTCATATGTACTTTTGACGACCATTTGCGGTGTTTTCGATTCCAATATACAGATTCGCAGATTTGCTTGTTTACTTAGCTGCCGGAATTGAAATGCATTATTGTCCTCCCCGACTTATAATCTGTGTCCTGCTGGGTGGCGCGCATTCGAATTGTCTATTTCTCCATGACCTGATAAATCCGTACGATCTCAGTGAAGCTTTCGTAAAATAGGTAAAGCGCGCGGATCGTTGCCAGAACAGGGCACCAATTTTGATAATAAACAAACATTATTATGAACACGTGTTGTTGAACGCTTTATCTTTCCATATGATGATTTGACAAAACAGACTGAATAAATGACAGCCAAGTGAACGGCTGTAGCTTCAACAATGTGGCCGCTATCAGTTGTCAACGTTGGGGAAGTCCCAATTAGAAGACACGATATTAGTTATGCGGCGTATGATTAATAATAATTATATGGCGCATAATTAACATAAACTATGTGGCGTATAAATAATATTAATCACTTGGCTTATGCTTACTTTAATCCCACATCATCACATTAGGGACAAGGGGAAACTTCTCTTAAATCGATGAACTGTGCACTATAAAATTCTTCTTTAAGTCAACTAGATTTACGAGATGGAAAGATATTCTGACCCGGAGATGAGTCTGAGCTTACTGGCATAATAGTACCATCACGACAAGGCGATCCACAATGGCGTGATTAATATTAATAATTTAAATCAGGTGGCGTATGATTAATATTTATTATAAATTTTTGTATATATTGCCTATAACTCCGTAAGTATAATAGCTAGCAAAAGGATTACAAATCATAAATAAAACTGATACTCGAGCAACTTATTTCCAAGTTATAGATATAGCTTACAGACATGTTTTCGGGTTTACGACTATAAATATTCAACAAACTTAGACTTGTTGAGTAATTTCATGGAAATAAACTGACCGAATTTAGTAAGTGTACACTGTACAGTCCTCCACTTCGACATCATTCTCGCCATAATAGTATTATCACACCACGACGACCCACAATGAAGTATGATTAATATTAATAATTAGATGAATTTTAAACCGGTGGCGTATGATTAATATTTATTATAAAATTTGTCGTATAATCCCTATAACCCTCTAAGTATAATAGCTGGCAAAATGATTAAAAACCATGCTATCGTGTTTACGGCCTTTAAAGTTCAACAAACTTTGACTGATTGGGGAATTTCATGGAAATAAACTGACCGAATTTATTGAGTGAACTTGTGTACTTGTTTCAAATTCCTACCAGCAGTTGAACCTGACTTTACTGACATGATAGTAACATCACACCACGCGGCCCCATAATGGCGTATGATTGATATTAATTATCGAATGCATTTTAGTCAGGTGGCGTATGATTAATAGTATTATAAGTTTTTTTTTATAAAATCCCTAAAAGTCTGTAAGTAATAGCTTACAAAATGATTTGCACGATTTTCCGTCAAATTATTTCCAAGGTTTATTTCCATGTGTCTGACTTACGACCTTTAAAGTTCAACAAACTTTGACTGATTCAGGAATTTCATGGAAATAAACTGACCGAATTTATTGAGTGTACAATGCTCCATTCTCACATCATTCTTGCGACCGTACGTAATATTTAAATGTTTCTATATTACAATGCAAAGGCGAAACTGAAGCATGTTGTGTATTCATTTTTTGTTATCATATCTTAAAAGCGTTTTGCATTTTTCAATCGTATTACACATCTTGACCGTCCGTCCGTCTCTCTGTCTGTCCATATTATTTCTTTGTTTTCGTTTTGCTATAAATGTGTAGTATGAATTATTTTTTATTTTTTGTCTTCGCACATTCTTCTTTGCTTTGAGATATTTATCATTCATTGCTTAAGTGGGGTTTCTCTTATTTTCATGGCATGGCATGATGTTGTTTTTGTTGTTATTCTTGCTTTCGTTTTGTTGTTTTGGGGCAGTACATTCTCAAGAGGCAGACCAGAGTGCCGTCGAAAGATCTTCTTTAGGTCAGTTACGGGCATGCCAGGGGGTACCCCCACACGCGCGCATAGTCTTCAGTAAAAAGTGTGCGAAAATGTTAATGTGTTTGTGAATTTGTATTTCAAGACATCCCGTCTGTCCAGCCGTCCGTCCGCCCGTACGCCAGCCCATGTTTGCTGTGCTGTCTCCTGTTATACACGTTGCGATGAAAATTAAGGTGGATATGCTATGTGTGTGTAGGCAAATAATATATTTATCTATAATCTGAGCAATTTTTAAAGCATTTGTTATTTTTAAAAAAGAAAAAGATTAAAAATAAAAGACAACGCATGAGACTGAAACATTTTGACAGCACACATGCTTCTGCTGCTGTTGTTTCCGAAAAGGAAATGTTCAACACAGCCAATCGACCATAATGGCACATCATAGATACTACCTGCTGGTGTATGTCATTCAAGATTTGCTATCGTCTTGTGTTTATTGTAAAAAAGGAGAGAGATTAAAAGTATTTAGATATTAAACGTAAATGTCAAAAGTTTATTTAAAAGAAAATAAGTCAATTGCAAAACAATTTAACAAGGTAATATAATAAGTATTTACTGAAGCCAGCACAAAAAGATAATCAAAGATACATCAAATTGTCGATAAACTGACATAATTTAGTCAATTTATTAAAAGGTGAATAAAATATGTCAACCCCGCGTCAATTTTCCAATAATCATTTCATTCTACTTAAATTAGTTTACTATAAAAATACTGTGTACTTTTTGGTTAACTGCACACATTCCAACTAGTTCAGTAGTGTTCTTAATAGCACAGTTCCTATGAATGACCGTTTTTCTAAAATAAAATGTGGCGTATGATTAATATTAATTATACGATTATTTAGGAAAGTCCCCATATCTTAAGAACGCAATAATTTAGTCTACTTATTTGAACTGCAAATTAAAGCTTTAAATGTTAGCAAGTTTATTATTGCAGAGTTTTGTTGGAGTACTTGTGTATTGATTCTGTATTTTTATGAATTTGGGAAATTTTGTATATGAAGTTGGGCACTCTCAACAAATGATTAAGAACGCTAAACATATTGAGACCTATGTATGCATAGAATTGAAAGTAAAAGTCCTAAACAGCCACAAGACTGAACAAAGAGACTCTTAAAGGGAAGCCTAATTCGTGGGCACTAATATGCGCTATAAATGACAAAAAGGAATTCGGGAGGAAATTGGTTTTTCAACCACAACATTATAAATACTAACCATTTTTTTCTGTAAAAACACTGTTTACTACTCAGTACAGTTGCACACATCCCCTATAGTTCAGTAAAGTTTTTTAAATAGCACACTTCCTATGAAAATTCCGGTTTTTCTAATATTTTAAAATGTGGCGTATGATTTATATTAATTTTATTTCTTTTAAAGATAAATACTAAAAAAAATCTGTAAAAACACTGTTTACTACTCAGTACAGTTGCACACACCCCCTATAGTTCAGTAAAGTTTTCTTAATAGCACACTTCCTATGTGGAGTATGATTAATATTTATTATTTTTTTACTTTTTTTAAGAAAATTACCCATATTTTGAAAACCTGAGAAGTTGGTTAACTAATTTCAACTGTAAATTAAAGCTTCAAGTGTCGAAAAGTTTCATGAATCACAAATGATTATGAATGCTAAACAGTTTATTGCCTTTACAAGCAGAATAGTTTGTCTTAGATGTCCTGAATATTAACGCCCACAAGACTGTATAAAACAACTCCTAAAAGTAAGCCTAATCCCTGGGCATCAATCTGCCTTCAAAACGGCAATAAAAAATCGGGATCATATTGGTTTCACCACCAAAATATTTTAAATTAGACATGGCTACTATACTCTCATACGGTGCCCTGGCTTGGTGGAGTTAAGTAAACTCGTAGTCAATCTCCAATTTTAATAGTAGCTCTATTTCAACATCGATATATTTACCTTAAAGATGTGAAATGATTAGAAATATAAGGGGATCGAAGGACACTTGTCTTGACCTAGTTGGAAAGTACGGGCGAAAATCGAATTCGATCTGTAGTATATCGTGCGGTCAGCTGGCCAAACCGGTGTGTATACCTGCCAGGCATCATTACGCCAGTAATAAGACGATGGATGTTCGATGAACACACACAATGAAAGTAACGGTAGTACAGCGGCACGTAACCCTTATTCCAAGGGCGTTCGAGGGAGACAATAGAGATCAATAGCCCCCTACAGGGGGAAGTGTCAACACTATTGCACTCCTTAAATCCGTTCAATTAGGATTATTTAAGAGCACCTGTTCGTATATAGCAGTTATATTTTAAATTCTACTTGATGTTGAAGTTGTGTTGACATTGGAAAGCCCAAAAGGACGAGCGAAAACTTTCGTGCACCGCTTTAGAAAACCTAAACACTTGAGTTCTTCTTTCGACACTTCGAATACACGGCTCGGCCAACAAGCTTAACATTGCATTTTTAGGCCAGTAACCAAACTATCGATAGAAATTCGTGACACTGCTTGGTCAGTAATCGCTTGTGAGACAACAAGATGTAATTTATCTTATGCGCATTAAAATCTACTCTATTCACTTGACTCCATTCGGAAACGGCCAGTAAATCCCGGCCAAGTGTCTCATCCATGACTCGCCTTTTGTGCTCGATTTCTAGAAGACTCGACTTACGGTCGAGTGAATAGAATGACAAAGGTTGCTGTCATCCGTAAAAGAGTAGAATGGATTAAGATTATGAACCAAAAGATCGTCAATTAGAATAGGAAATCAAGCACAGAACCTTGCGATCAACCTATATTTATTGGAGGAGAACACACCTATAACAGCTCGTATAGAGCGATCTCTAAGATAACTCGACTTAAATCGAGCAAAGGCAATAACTTAATCAAAATCTATAGGTTTTGGTACGAATGCACCGTGCCAGATTTTACTTAAGGCCTCGGAGGGCTTCAGAGCCACGTCCGTACACTTATCAAACTCTTGGATAGATCGACCTTATTGCAGCTACAGGAACGCCATCACGTCTCCGGGAGAACAGTTTCTACGGCAACCATACTGTTAATCACTCAGGGAATAGATGATTGAGTATTCCGGCAAGTAAAAATTCACTGCAAACATTTCAACCATATATGGTCAATATAGAATTTTCTTTTCTTGGAACAAGTTTTAGTCTTAACTAACCGAACGTCATTTTGTTGGTTGTCTTTAAGTATATATTAAAAAATAAAAACTTCCCACCCCTTTGGGCTTTATATACAACTTTAAAACACTTTCCTATCTATTACGGTTTTTGAGTTATCGTTTAATTTGTAAAATATTCACATAATTAATATTAATCATACGCCGCAGTATAAGTAATAGAAAAATCCACAATACATGGGAATTATTTTAAATTTTACAGTGTTTCAACAAACTTTTGAGAAAGTATTTGTAATGAAGTTTAATGATCCAAAATACTTCTAGCGGACATATTCAACTACCATAGGTTTCTCTTTCCTTAAGGGAAAGGTTTAGTTTTAGACGAGACTAAACACTTTTATATATTTTAAAAATATTTGCTTTATTTTCGTAAAGTTTTTTCTACAAATACCGAGAGTACAAATCAACTTCTAACCAACAACCATAAGATCCATTTTCGCATTTCAATCACTATCCTATCTATTAGCGTTTTTAAATTATCGGTGGATTTGTTTAAACTCACATAATTAATATTAATCATACGCCACATTGAAAGTATTAGAAAAAGCTAACGATGAGCGGGAATAGTGTGATGGTTTATAAAACTTACGAGAACTACTGAATAAGTCTTAACAACTGAGCTTTAACTTTTGAATATCCTTTTAGAGCTGTTGCTCTATTTCTTGGATTTTTTCGACATTCGACAATTCTTGATTTTTTCGACATTTCTTGAATTTTTTCGACATTCGACATTTCTTGATTTTTTTCGTTTTAATTGAAATTCGAAAACATAACCATGAGTTTAACTTGCTCGTGTAAATCACGGGTTTTAGGTTATCGGTAAATCTGTTAAAATTCATATAAATAATATTAATGATATGCCACAGTGGAAATATTAGAAAAACAATGATTTACTTAAATTGTGCTACAGTTTTGAAAATTTTAACAATATTTTACAAGTATTTGAATAGATCTTAACAATTCTAACTCTACTCTGTAGAATCCTTTTAAAGAAAAATTTTACTTACTTAAATCCCACAAAATACCATTTAGTAACAAGGGGGAACTTCTTTCAAATCAGTGAGCTCTGCACAATTCAATTCTTATACTCACAGATTAGGACTTACTGTGTACCGCCGGCTCTGAACGGTTAACACATTTTTATACTGAAGTGTTTGGTTTAGAGGTAAACCTCTTACTCGGAAAATCGCCGGTATTTACAAGGTGGAAACCGCCGCTGAAATAGAAAGAATAGTTAGATGTTCTTACTTTAGTTGAGGTTTAAACTTTTAATATTTATAAAGCATCTCGGCTTGATTTTGTTGCGTATTTTTCTTCTTTTTTAGTCGTTACAACATACTGCATTTGAGACTGAAGTTCGAACCCATTAAAGTGGTCTTGATTTTCACATTTAAATTAATATCCTATCTACAGTAGTTTTTGAGTCATTGGTAAATTTGTTAAAAAAATAATAATTGATATTAATCATACGCCCCAGTGGAAATATTAAAGAATCCATAATTAACTTACAAAATGCTACATTTTTAAAAACTTTTAAAAAAAATCCATATATAAGTATATTAATATAACATAAGCTGTAGTACAACTTTAATTGAGGCTTGCATTTTTAAATCTTTGCTTCAATTCCTTGCACTATTCTAATGTACTCTTAGCTATACATATAAGAGAAGCTGTAGTACAACTTTAAAAAAGGCTTACATTTTTTAATCTTTGCTATAATTTCTTGCATATTTTCTACAACATTCTGTTGATGTTTAGCTTGAAGTACGAACGTGTTATTTAAGGAAGCCTAAGGCTTATTTTAGAAAATAATTACTCGGTCTATTAAATTGTGGTCTATGAAAAACCAACGATTTCACAAAATATTGCATTTTTTTTTACTTTTTTATACATAGTTATTTTTCCGTACCCAAACCTCTACTAAGTCTTGCCTTTATATTTCTTTTTTCTTTGCAGGTAAGCAAGACCTTGGACTCAATAACAATTTATATGGTTTTTGTTTTTTTTTGGCAAAAACACAACAAAATTGTCTTTGATTGCGGTTGTTCGGTTTTAAGTTTCAGTATTCGAGTTTCGGGCTCTAATTGCAGTAAGTGATAATTTTCAAACAATTTAGTACTTCATCATCTCTAATTTTTTTCTGAAATTTAAATTTTCCATCATTTGAACAATTTAAAAAACCATTAGTTTTGCTATTGTTTTGTTAATAACAATTACATTTTCTAATTTTGTTGTCCATTGCTGTATTTCCATGTACGATTGTACGAATGTTTGTTGGCTGCCAGCAACAATTTGCTGGTGTTTGTTTTTTTCTGTTGGCCCCCATCAGTTTTCACGTTTTCATTTTCATTTTGTTCAATGATACTGCACGTCTTCTGGCACCACCACCACCACCTCCCCGTACCGTAACTTCCTCAAGTGCAACAATGGTTTCGTGTTCACTTGTGGTGGCTAGACGGACGAAACCGTCAGACGATTGGTTTGTGTATTGTTCATACAGTTCATTGCATCATTTATAATAAAAAAGGCATTCAAACGTGAATGGTTGCTTCGTAGTCGTCATCATCATATACAATATTTCTGCTAATAAAATAATTGCATACGAAGCGAAAAAAAAAATTATTATAAAAAATGTTATACTCTTCTTCAACATCAGCAACATCACCATTGCCATCATCGTCGTCAATGGTGCCAGCGTCTACAACGTCATATATGTAAAGCCGCTATCTCTGTTTCCATACACATCCCTGCAAACAAGTGATTATTTCTTTTATTTTTTTGTATCTCTGCCATTTTGGAACTTCCACATGCTCATGCAGAGCGAGGACGACTATGGAGCTGTCATCGTCACAGTATGTAGAGTAGCAGTAATCATGGCCAAATACTTAGGCATTTGAAAAGGGTGTTGATATTTGTCTTTAAATAAAATTGTTGGCAACATTTCTATCGTAAGCCTTAAACTCATTTTTTTATCATGTGTTTCTAAACCCTCGTTATTACAATACCTAAAAAAATAAACAGATACTTAAAGAGGGAAAATTTTGATTTCAAAGTCTTTGGGCTTTTGAATATTTAAAATAGTACCTAGTGCCAAAATTTTGTTTTTCCTTAGACTTTAGGATCTGGATTGCTCCTATAAACATACTAGACTGTCCAAAAACTAGGGTTTTGCAGAAAACAGACGTTTTGGTTACTCTGAAACCGGATTCGGGTTTTCAAAAGTAAAAAATCGGCATTAACCGATATTTTAATTTAGCCTTTTGTCTAAGAATGTTAAATATTTCCCAAATCAGAAGTAAAGTAATTGTGCCCTTTAACAGACTTTAATGTTACCCAACATCGTTAATACTTTAAGGTGACAATCTACGATCTACGTCTGACGTTTTTCAATTGACAATTTTAACCAGATCTAGCCTAGTATCATTTTTTCTATCGAGAGAAGTGACTTTAAAAAAAGTTTAAGAGTAATTGCGTGGTTCTGAAGGCAAAAGCTCAAATATAGCATTTGTTTTGCTAAGGAAAAAGATTTTGCCTTAATACGCCACGCTATATCACCGGAGCTTTTAAATGGTACTACTCTCTTAAGAAAACTTTTTGGATATAACTAAATGTATTGATTATGAAAATTTGGCTGTTTTCAAATATGCCTAAAACTATGCAGTATTTTTTCATGAAATACAGTACCGAGGAATCTATCGATGTGGAGCTTTCTACAGTTGAGCGTCGACAAATACGACTACATGAAGTACACGAAATCAAAAAGTGTAGCTTTAAAAAAAATTTTATTTGTATTAAGCTAAAGATTCTGTTTAAGGTTTTAATTGAAGTTTTGGAATTTCACAGGAGGATTTTCTCATTGGGAAATATTTTGCTAAATGTTATAAAAATGTTAGACTTTCAAATCCGTTTTTATAGAAATATTTTTTGTTTAACAAGTTTAAAATACATAACGTTCGGCCGGGCGAAATTATGCAATGTCTCCAGCATGAAATGAGAAAAAAAAACAATTATTATAACACAGTACAACATTTTTCAGGTGATTGATTCGGGACTCAATTCTGATAATTGTTTGTGAAAGTAGCCCCAAAAAGAAGAAATTTTCGTTTTCATGCATCATTCGTTTGGTCAAGGTACATCAAATAATAATTTAATAATTAATTTGAAGTTAGTAAGTATCGTATAGGAAAATTTTTCACGTTTTAGAATCTTTTGTTTGTCATAACTCGAGAACCACTAGTTCGAATAAGCTGAAACAAATTGAATGTCCTTGAATTTTAGGTCTATCTCGGATGATGATGCAGACGCAGAACATGAACAACCTACGAAGAAAATAAGGTCATAAGAACCACATGCCTTAACTTCAACAAGAATGGATAGTGACAATTGAAAATGTTCTAAATTTTGTTTCCATGCATAGATAACATATATAAATCTCACATTTTCTGTGTAAGAATAGCTGTAATATGAATCGGAATGTGTATTTTCATGCAAAATAAAAAATCAAAAAGTCATCAAAGTTTTTTTCAAAAAATTTTGTACATATCTCGAGCAAATTTTTGAAATTCATACCTTTACTTAATTGTGAATAAAAGCGTAACATTTCCGAACCGAAGTACGTACACTGAAATAAAAATTCATCCATTCCTTCATCATTTTCCAACAGACAACACTTCTTTTATTTGATGTTGAATTTTTCGTCAATATTTTTTAATACAGTACATCGATTTAATGAAGAGCAATGTACACTTACTTGATGATAATTTTACATACATTTATTGAAAATTGTTCATCAGCTCGATTAAAATTCAAAGAAATTCATATTTAGATTCGTAGTAGAATTGGATTTACTTTAATAACCCAAGAGCCCGAACCGGAATAAGTTCACTGAAAGAAGTTTATCAATTTGATAAATTCCTTCATCCAATTCCTTTTCCAACCTACAACACATTTCTTCAATTTTATATTAAACTTTGTATCAATATTTCTTTACTTAAGTACATCAATTTAATAAGTAGCAATATACATTTGATAACAATTTTCATAGTCAGATTTCAGACCATCTGTCTATTGAACATTTAACATATTTTTGATGAAAATTTTACATAAATTTGAAGAACATTTTACATGTTAATAATGAGAATTGTACATCAACTTAATGAACATAAAAATTTAATTAAATGGAATTTGTACAACAAGTGATAAAAATCTTAAATCAATCTAATGCAAATTTTACAACAATCAGTTTAATTAGAATTGATGCAACAGCTTGGGTGATTAAAAAAACAGTCGAAAGACTATTAATTGCCAGCAGGAATGACAGAGTAGTTTCGGTGAACGCTACTTCACCATCGCCAGATAGATCACAATAGAAACCTCAGTTTATTAAAAAAAAAACAAGTATTAACTGCTGGCAGGTATGGCAGCGTAGTTTCGGTGAATGATACTTCACCATCATCAGACCCCAAGCAACGAATGTGCTGTAACTATGATCAGCGGCTAAGCAATTAAGATCAGTTAGATTTGCATTAACGAGAACTGCTGGCAGTCAAGCCAACAAAATAAAAATCGCATCGCTTGCGATATGCTCTGGTATTTGAAATATTAATGTACAACTTGCAAGATTCAAGCACTCAGAGAACAGATTTGTTGCCAACCGAATGTTGGAGGTTTTACGTACTATCCATGTATTTCATCGGTACAACCGAATGTTGATTGGGTGGGTACACAGCAATTTTCAGTAGAGGGAACTGACACTTTCGGTTGAAGAAAACAAGTATCGGTAATATTTACAGATTAAGAAGCTTATTGGAACTGAATTGGAACACATATTAGTTGTTGTTATAGACTGTTGGTTATAAGTATAAATACTTTTTGAAAAAAAATCTTATTTTACCGCCTTGTCGTCTTTGAATAGATGCTTTGATAAGCATTGCAATGAATTTTCATTCAATCTAACAACAATAAACTAAGATACATAATAAGCTTTAATTGGCCAAAAATCGGGGAAAATCGGTCTACTTCAAAAAAATGTTTGTTGTTTAAATAATAAGGGATGTCTACTTATGGCGAAAATTCTGATCGAGTCTGCGGAATTTCGCTGAACTACAGTAAAGCCTGTTTCTATATTCTAGATTTTTTTATTAATGGTTCGTTTTTTTATATGGCAGTATCGTTTGGGAGCATTAACAGTCAAAACCTGCCTGAACATTTTTTTTCGAAATAGGTTTTGTCGTAAACAAAGATTTTGTTGTGATTACGAGGGTTGCTATATATATTTCTGAACTAGGCAACACTAAGTGTTGCCTGGCGCCATCTGATATTTCCATTGCAAAGTTTGACATTTTTTTAGCATAAACGTACCCAGAACGTTTTGACGTACGACCAACATTTGTCTTGTTTACAGTGACTTAAAAAATCAATTTGGCAAAATAAATGGAATTAACTCGTGAACATTTTCGTGCGATTTTTCACAACTTTCGACATGGATTATCACGACAAGACTGCATCGATGAACTTAAATTTTTGTATGACGATGAAGCAGCATCCTATAGCACTGTGAAAAACTGGTTTAATGAATTCAATCGTGGCCGACGCTCGCTCAAAGACGAAGGTCGTCCAAAAACGGCCGTTGTATCAGAAAACATTGCTGCCGTGCGTGAACTGATAATGCCAGATTGTCATGTGACATACCGTGAAATAAAGGCATCCTTGGGTATTTCTTCCACCAGCATACATTCAATATTGCATGAACACCTGGCCGAAAAAAAGGTTTTGTTCTCGTTGGATTCCGCACAATTTGACAATCTCTCAAAAAAAAGGCTGGTGTCGATTGGTGCAAAGAAATTTTGGAAAAATACGATCGCGGTGCTTCAAAAGACGTTTATAAGAACGTCACAGGTGACGAATCATGGATCTATGCGGCGACTGTTGCGCTTAAGAAACGTAGGACGGTCAATTCTGAGTGGTGCACCACAATTTGTTTGCCTAAAGTCTTCGGAGTAATTCGAAATACGAACAAGAGAAGACGAATCATTGCGCACCATGACAATGCGAGCTCTCACACATCAGCTCAAACCAGCGCCTTTTTGACCGGCCAAAACGTCGAATTGATGAG
Organism: Hydrotaea diabolus; assembly: GCA_963513945.1. NCBI lineage: Eukaryota > Metazoa > Arthropoda > Insecta > Diptera > Muscidae > Hydrotaea > Hydrotaea diabolus. The sequence goes on along the minus strand of OY740717.1, from coordinate 44,966,839 downwards.
TCATCCGCCGTACAGCCCTGACTTGGCACCCAATGATGTTGGAATATTATGTTACAACAGCCAACTAAACAGGCGTTGGTCACTGCAAAGAACTCATCTGTTGTAACCGCCAATAATTGGTACCAAAGTAACATGTACATCACAATTAGTTGGTTGTGAAATTGCAGCAGACAGTCAGTTTGTCCAACCAAACTTTTTTTTGTTCGAAACCAATGTCCAACAGATTTTTTCTCTGTGTGTGTAGAATAATACTTCAATTTGATAAACGCAGAAAAATTCCAGAAAAACTTAATACTTAAAATTAAAGAATTTATTCATCAAATCAATAAAATTATTTATCAATTTAATGTACTTGCAAAAGTATTAAAAAATCTAGTTGCATAAGTATGATCACTCATCCCAAGTTACCCTTTGCCATAAATATGGCTCAAACCATGCTCTGCAGGGTCTATAAATGTTCAAACAACTTCTACTGTGCCACACACACACACACTCAAACAAAACAATATCATACGAGAAAAAATTGCAATTGCAATTTGATTGCTGGTGTTTCTAACATGCAGGAGCAGCAGCAACAGCTCCTGACGATGATGATGAAAATGCATATGTTGCTGTGCACTGAAAACTCCCTAAGAAGAAAACCAAAAAAAAACAATGTCATAAACATTTTTTTATATTTTCTATGATAAACAAAAAAAAATATGTTCATACCAACCCGTACGACGTAGTTTCTCTTCAGCTGTGTCAAATCGAATATGGGTTGTGCTATTTTGTATTGTCAAAGGGCAAAAAAGAGTAAAATATTTTAAACAAATATAGGGGACTACCATAGATTTGGTCTTGGTTGATTTTCTTTTTTTTCGATAATCATTGTTATAGCATTTCGGTTTGATGGTTATTTATTTTTTGGGTTTTTCGTTCTTTTTGTTGGTATGAGAGTTGTTTTTTTGAAACCTCATATTTATTTATTCGCCTTCGAAACTGGGGGTTTCGTTTCTATTTGTTTTTGGTATTCATATTTGCCATGCCCCGTGCATACGTACCACCTTCCATTTCACCTGGATGTCCCTCTCTTCTGGTTTAAGCATTTTTCATTGTCATACCCTTGTTCTGTATTGACTTTGATTTTATTTTAATGGGAATTTTATGAGCATTTTGTTGGTCTTGCTGTCGTTGTTGTCTAGTGTTTGTGCACAGATTAGTTGAACAAATAAAGTATTTACAAAAAAAAGAAGAGTGCTTAAACAAAAACCAAAGAACAAAGCTGCATGCGAATGTAAGGATTTTTTACGTTTTAATCACAAAGAGGAAGAGGAAAATCATAAATTCGTTACGACATGGGGGGTTGGCAGGGTAAGGGGTGCAAGAACATTAAGTGTGAGTGGAAGGTGTACTTGTAATATTTGCAAAAAGAGCTGCTTATGGAATGATCACCGATCGACACAAGATACGTACAATCAGCGGGGTCAATATCTGGGACTGCTTTCCCAGCTCTAAACAGGTTTTTTTTCCAGCAACACTACATGAACCCGTGCATTAGTATCCCAGCGGGAAAAAAGGTCTCAACAAGGTCCTCTAGATAAGCTCAATGCGTCTAGAACTACAAAAAAACCAAAATTTTCTAAGTAATAAATTTAAATTTCAAAATTTATTGTTTTATCTATTTTTATACTCTTCACTATAGGATGATGAATTAAGTACACATACTAATTTGTCATTCAACACCAACGAAATAGTGAGCACATGCCCTTTAACGTAAATATCCTATTGATCTCTATAAAATACTCAGACAATCTATCCATGTACGTCTGTCTGTTGAAAGCACAATATTGGTCAAACAAATTAAGCTAGAATCTTGATGTTTTACACGATGATGGCCTAAATTCACAATTTTTCCCAAACTTAATATTACAGATGAGGAATTTACCTTCTAGCGTTATTAGCCGATACTAGTAGCAATAATTTAGCAGTAGCCTGATAGACGAAAGTATTTCCATTGTACTTCAGGGACGCAGTTAGATCCGCTTTAGACCAAATTTTGCAATTCTGTCATTATGGGTGAAGTTAAATTCGAATTTAACTTATCTATGCTCACACTGCTATCTCGTTAAATAGTGAAGATATATTCGAATTTTACGTATTTTTAAAGTAAAATTTTTAAAAGTTAAATTCGAATTTACCTTCACTCAAATTTATATCAAACCAATGTAGACCAATTTCAACTGGGTTTTATCGAAATCGGTTTTAAGACAGAACGGAGGGACGGACGAACATCGCTCAGTCAAATCAGGTAGTAATTCTTCATTTCTTTAAGGTGTTACAAACATCAAACTTAATCATCATACCCTGTATCACTGTGCGGTGTGAGGTAGCACCATTTGAAGAGTGCAAAACGTTTCTCGATTTCTGTTTATATGGAATCTAAATTTGTTTGTCTTGAATTTTTTCCACGATTTAACTCCAAGACTATATCCTTGCTGAATCTCTTCCTACGTAAATGCAAATTCTTCTTGCGTTTCTCATGGCTCTTCGAAATTCAAGTCCTGTCTATCTTCGAAGTCAGACTTATTGTTCTAAAAAACTCATACACCAATACTCACCACAATGTGTTTTACCCTGATCAACACGAATAATTAAAACTTATTGGGGTAACATTGTTCGAAGATCGTCCCACTATTTTTGGTAATATGATTGTGGCAACCATATTAAAACTTCTTACAGTTATCATAGTATCTAACATCCTTCTAAGTTGTATCAACTTGTAAATTTTATTAATCAGTATTTAATTGAAGACAACAATGTTCTGATTACCGGAATCAACCATACTTAAATCACACGCAAACACATTATGATCAAGCACAACTATTTTATGATGTCCCTCACACCATATTGCTATCCCTTACAGCCAGCACTACCAAATTATAAATTACACACAACCATATTATGATTTCCTCACCCAAATAATGATTCATACAACCATATTTTGATCTCTTTGTTCCTAAATGGGATGTTTCGGCACTTAGTTATGTATGTATGTATAGGGTGCTCAATCTAAAGGTATTTTTTCAAAATAAAAAAATTCAAAAAATCAAATAAAATGTGAAATACGTATTTGTGGTTCTTTCGAAAGAACATTTTATGTCATTTATTTTTTGAATATAATTTCCTTTAAATGTTGGCCGCAACTTCGCTTCAGAGTGTCCATTCGGGGGGTCCAATTTTATATGACTTGTCCGAGAATTTCGACCAGTATGGCTTTAATGACACGCGCAATGTTGTCTTCCAAAATCTGAATCGTAGCTGGTTTTTCAGCATAGAATTTGGACTTTGCGTATCCCCAAAGAAAAAAGTCTATAGCTGTGATATTACACGATCTAGGCGGCCAACTCACCGGTCCGAAAAGTGAAATTGGCTGCACTTCGTAATCACCTCTTAATAGATCTATTGCTTGAGCAGCTGTATGGCAAGTGGAGCCGTCCTGTTAAAACCAAATGTCGTCAAGATTACGGGCTTCAATTTCAGGAAGCAAAAAATCCGATATCCAGGCGCGACAGCGAGCTCCATTCACGGTTACGACCATCATCAATTTTGAAAAAATATGCACCGATAATTCCACCAGCTTATAAACCGCACCTAATCGTGTTTTCTCTGGGTATAATGGCAACTCTAGAAGCTCTTATGGTTGCTCTTGAGCCAAAATGCGGCAATTATGTTTATTGACGTTGTCTTTGAGTCAGAAATGTGCCTCATCACTGAACAAAATTGTGGTCGAAAACAGTATCTCACCGAACGCTCCATTTCCATTATACAGCTGCACAATTTTGAGACGTTGTTACCGTGTAAGTCTTTCCATGATAAAATGGCAAACAATACTGAAAAGAAAAAAAAATAAAGTTAAACACAACTTACGAGAAATCTGTGAAAAAGGCTATTGAAAAAAATACCTCAAGATGGATCGCCCGTTATATGGGTGAGGGTATGTGTATGTCGGATCTACCGACTGGAACTTTCTTACTTGGTTTTTAGAGTTCAGACTACATACACCAAGTACTGTAGATATGAGATATTTCAGTTCTGATTGCAAATAATATTTTACATAATGCTCGACCTAATTCTGTACTTTTTACTAAAGCCGAATGAAAAAAGGAAAAAAGATTTTCCTGCCGGATATGCTTGATGAAAGAAATATTTTGAACGAGTCCAATTAAGAATCCTCCTTTGGGTAACTTTCTTACTTGCTTAAGTCCCACAACATCGCATTCTCTCAAATCTGTAAGATCAATTCTTCTACTCGTAGACCTGACCGACTGTTTAACGCCGGCTCCGAACGGCTAATGCATTTCATGGAGTAGTTTTTTTCTTGGCTCAGAGACAAATCCATTATTAGTAAAGTCGCCGGCTTTTGCAAGGTGGAAACCCGCCGCTGAAATAACTGTTAGATTTTCTTAACCGGGGTTCAACTTGTCATTACTGACATGATAGTCCTGCACCCTTTTAGCACACCACTGCGGCTCACCTTTGGGTAACTGTACATGGAACAGCGGATTTACCAATTTTCAACCTACAATTTGACTGGGTATGTGAGTATTCGAGCTGCGTCGTATGTGATGTTGAAGTTGACGCGAGCGAAGCTCTCGGGCGTTAACTTGATCAATTTGTTTTTTTAAATCCACAAAGACCCTTTGTCCTTGCTATTTTTGTTGAGTCAAAAATGACCTTTTCAGTTCGTGTATTTTGTTGAGCCAAAATGGCCTTTTCAGTTCGAATATTTAGCTCTAATATTCTCACTCGCCCTACTCTAGTTACAATCAATAATTAATGCTTATGAAGATGTGTTAGTTACAATTTACCAATAAATTGTCTTTTAAACTTGAAAATCCCTTCCAACATCTTTAGTTCCAAAGAATTTAAAACGATTTCCGATTATTTCGGTAGGGTTGGGAACTTTTAACAGAAATATTTTCTTCCCCAACAAACACACATTTTCTCTTTTCAATTATAAATTCCGGTATAGAAGTAATGAAAATTTATATTTCCTCCTCCCACAAACATGTTGGGAGTTTTTGGGGCCATGTTCTATGCTCCTCCGCCAGTGTGGTCTGGTGTAAATTCTTTTTCAATTTTCAACCGAAACAAAAAAATAAAGATTTTGTTGTAAAACACACAGGAGCGCAGGGCACAGGACGAAAATAACAGCAGCAACAATAACAACAGCAACAAAAGAAGCCAGGGAATGACTGGGAAACAATGAAAGACATGATTTTTCTATTTGGCAGTAGTAAATCTCTTTAATATTTTAAACCATACCCAAAGCTCCGACATGAGCCGCCTGCCTGCCAGTGTGATTGTGTTTGGCCGGATATGAGTGTGTTTGACTTGTTTACACACGCACACAAACACACACACAGACAGTAGAGACAGGACACACTCGCATGACTCCACATTACATTGTCAGAGAGTTTTGTGTAAATGTTCAGGGAAATTGTACTACAATGAAATAAAAAACAAAAACAAGAAAGGAAAAAAAACGTTGAAAAAGAAAAGCCTGCAAAAAAAAAGTACAGGATTCGTTGGCAAAAAAAATACTCGCGCGCCTATAAATTTCCTGTAGCAGTTGAGCAAGCACCAGAGTGTACCAGACCAGGCAGCAGTACTTTTTTTTGTCTATCTCTTTAGCTGCCATACATCATGAGTCCCTGTGTAAGTGTGTGCGTGTATATGTTTACGTTGGTTTTGTGTCTGTTTTGATGCAGTAAATGTGTAAAGTATGAGCGTGCGTGTGTGTGACTGTCGCAGTTGAAAAAAAAAGAAGAAACACAACAGCAGCCACGTACACATTCACCAGGCCAACACCAGAGATAGAAACTCGTAAATTATTTGCCACACACCTAAAAGTATGCTACGATATGTAAGCAATGTATGTATTTGCACTTGCCTTTCCTCCCTGCGTTCTTCGGCGTGGACTGTTGCCTGGTGGCACACTCACTCGCACCACTACAACTACAAATAACAATGTTTGAGATCGTCAAAGTCTATATTTGTATTGTGTGTGCTTGGAAATCTGAGTGAGAGAGAGAGAGAGAGGCTGAGCGAAGGAGAGTGTGAGTGTGCCAGTGATGTATGGTTTGTTGATATCCTCTAAATACACAGTAGCCGGTCAAAATGTTATGGAAGTTAATTTATTTTTCAAACTACTCGAGAACGAGTGGGTTGATAGGTCGAACTTTCCTCGGAGGCCTAGAAAATATCATTATGATTACCCCTTAAAGGATAAAATGGAAGGAGGAAAAAGAAAATGCAGTGTTTTTAAAAGAGAATAAAGGCAGCCAAATGAGTGAGAATTCATGGAGCTTTAGAAACATTTCGCTCGAAATTAAATTATCTCTCTTAGCAGCAGGCAATCACTTCATTAGACACAGTCTTGGAAGAAAATACTTAAGTTCACCCCTTTGAACAAAAGTCATATGCAAACCCTTCTGCAGAGACGACAGATGTTGAACCAAAATGGTTATGCCTGCGAATTTGATTCCTGTAGGCAACGAAAGAGGTCTTCACCAGAAATAACTCGTGGAAAGGGCTGGTCGATCGTAAAAGTTTAGTCCTGCAGGACCCTGCTCTTCTCGCTAGCAGTAACAAACAACTTTCCGGGAAGCGCTACTGCTAGAGTCGATGGAATCTTTGGCTCCACAAAAAGTCTTCTTAGCAATGCCCCTACCGACAAAGCCAGTGCAACGGCAAGGGTTGCTTCAGAAGCTTGAAAGAGGGTTTTATTTTCTTAGCCCAAAGTGGCATCTAGCTTACAAAATCAAATTTTTTTTATTCACATGGTATTCGAAGCCCATTGGGGGCCAATTAAAGCGTAATTACGATATGCTTCAAAATGTTGAATTCAACATCTTAAATTACTTCTTTCTAACTTAACTAATTCTAGGCTCGTAAAGGAAAAAATACTGAGGAGTTTCTAAAACGAAACAACAGGTGTTGAACCAAAATTATTATGCCTAGGAATATTATTTCTATAGGCAATGTAAAAGGTGGAGGCCAGAAATAACTTGTAGAAATAACTACTCGTAAAAATATAGGCCAAACAACAAACAACTTGCCAGGAAAGGCTGGAAAGGCTACAAGAGCAGCAGTGACACCCGAGGTAGTTCTCATACATTTGGTAAGAACCTGGAAATCAAGAATTCGTTTTTTCTTACAACAATTGCTGCGAAGCTTTTAATGAAGGTCATCACGGACCCGAAATCGTGATAAAAGCAGTGTGCAGCCACGAAAATCAATGTCACTTTTCATTTTTTGTTAAAAACTAGTCTTCTGCAAAAAGTCTGGAGCCGGTTATCCGCTGTTCAATGTGTTCAGTAGGAGAAGCTGCAAAGAGGGTTTCTTTTCATGGACCAAAATAGCATATGTGACGCGCAAAATAGAAAGGGACCTAAGGGTAAAACCAGTTTTGTTCAGGAGAGCCATTTTAAAGATTTAAATACGTGTATCTTTGGTGTACCATCACTTTCATAAAACGCGCATATCTCTGGGAGGGAACACTTTTGGGGGATGGGATCGTTCTCATTCGATGCTCAGATGTTGTCCACATCAAAAAAAAGTGAAAATTGATTTTTTTACACTTGGCACCTAAATCTCTATGCGCCATCACATATGCTACATAAAATTTGAATTTTTTCTTTGCTGAAGCCCATTGGGTCCAATTAAAGCTAAATTACAATATGCATCAAAATTTTAAATTGAACTTCTATGTACTTTGTTACTTAACCAACTCTGTGCTCGTTAAGGAAGAACCTACTGATAAGCTCTTAAAACAATACCTTTCTTATCTTTTAGTTTTCATGGTAACTCCTAAAATAAATAAAAGGCGAATATAAAAATGTTTTAATATATTTATTACCTATCAATATGTTGTGTCAATATGCTTTTGTCATACTCTCTCCTGGTAGTAGATTTATCGCAGGGGAACAAGTCCATGATGGTGGTCCAAATGGTCCATTTCATTAAATCACCTCAACAGAATCGAAGTAGTAGGAAATTCAGCCCCCTGAGTAGCTCAGTCGGTATATCGTCGGCAGCTGCAGCCTTGTTATTTTAAGTTGTCCGGTTGTACTCTTGACGTCTCCTAGACTGAGTTATTTCATTCTAGATAATCTTCTTTAAGAGATTTCTAAAACTACATAAGATGGTAGAACTTTCATTCCCTAATGTGCTCACTTTTCTTACCGTATCCTTCGCCAGGTCAACCTTTCTTTTTCTACAGGAGTACTTATCTTTGTTTAATCGAATTTTCGGGGAAACTTTCTGCTATTGCTTATCTCAATATCCTCACATTCCATTACTCGTTTTCTTCGTCTTTTCTTTGTTTACGTTAGAAAATGTCTCTCATGAATCTATTTTTGACATACCCTGCAGAGTTGTGTTATGGGCAGCGTTATTCGCTTTTATAGCTCACAAAGGATTTTAATGTGGTTTTAGGTCCGTGACTGTCTATTAAAAAAAATCTATTAAATTAGCTGAGTTCTAAATTTGTTTTAGATCCCTTTTCTAAATATTTTTTTTTCGAAAAATTAATGCTTAAATGCAAACTACACATTTTCCATTGCCTATTTATAGTCGTTATTCTCTTAAAAATTTGATGTGCTTCCTTTTGAAGTAGTTCAATAAAATTGAAGTACGAGTAATAGCCTTAATTATAATGCGTCCTTTTTTCTAGATTAATAAAATTGTAATTGAAATTCTGTTGGGCACTGATTTGATTAAAGATATTGTAGCGTATCTTAAGGCAAAATGTTCCACGTTTTTATTTTGCAAAGGCTACAAATAGTCTGGGCTAATTTGTGGTGGCGAAGAAGTGTCCATAATTTGTTTTAAAAATGAAGGATGGCCGTCTTAACATTTATTATTTGAGATGAATAATAAATTGCCATAATTTGTTCTAAACATTTTGAACTAGAATTTAAAAAAAGGTATTTAATTGCCTACTTGTAGGTGGTATCTTTCTTGGAATATATTGATATGATTAAAGATCTTGTAGCCTATCTTAAGGCAACATTTTCCAAATTTTCTTGCAAAGGCCAAAAATGATCTATATGTACTAGTTTGTGGTGAAGAAGTAGTGTCCATAATTAGTTCTAAAAAAATTTAAGACAACAATTTTGAGCTTGAATTTAAAAAAAATATTTTATTGCCTACTTTTAGGTGTCGGGCCTTAATGAAATGTAAACAATTGGTATTAATAGAAAAAACTAGTTTGTGTAAATAATAAACTGCCATAGATTGTACTGAACATTTTGAGATCTTGACTTTTAAAATAAATTATTTAGATGCCTATTTGAAGGCGAAGCCTTGTCGTGTCTAATTGTTTGCCTACCACAAAGGCGATTTAAAAACGTTTTTTTTAAACAAAAAACAATTATTTTTGTGGTTTGAGACTGTAGTCCGTAACAGTTACGGTAGGCATACCACACTCTATCTCTGGCTAAGTATGCGTGCTGCTATTTGGCCAAGGCATACATTTAATACCATCTACACATGCCATCATCCATCCAATGTGTTTTGCATGGTTTTGTTAGACCATTTTAAATATTTCCTCTATTGTTGTTGTACCTTGTTTTTTTCGAACAAGTTTGTGTTTTTTTCCTGATGTAGCACCTCCCTTTCATCAGCTATTGCTGCGATTCGACTGTTCCCTTGTATCTTTTGTGTTTTATTGTTTCTTTGTTTTAATACTATTCTATGCCATATGTTACTATTTCATTTTGGGAAGTTGTTTTTTTTCTTTTTTGTCCAGTCCTTGCTGGATTTGCCACCAAGTCGAGATGAAACGAAGTAAAAAAACAATATTTTTTAAAGCATATTTTAAGGGATTTTTTTTTCATATTTAAGGCAAGCCATACAAATCGTGTATGTGGGTGTTGGCGTGGAAAGAGCGGGGTTTGTCAAAAGAGCTTTTTCCGTTTGTAAATGGATTTCGTCGCTGGGGATCCTCGCGACACACAATGCGGAAAAAGAACTACGTACGAACCAATATCCCTCTGGTTTCTCCCTCGCTTTTCCGCCGATAAAGGACATTGCCAAATAAAACTGTTGCGAAACAACAGCAGGAGCAGCAGCAACAACAATACTATTACCTACAAGTTACAATATTTCAGTTTTTGTGTTAACACTGCTGCTCTTCGGCTTATGTCCTTGTTTGGTATGGTCGCTTTCCTGCTGTTGGCGTGTGTATCTTTTGGTTATAATATTTTACAGTTTTTTTTTTGTATGTTGTCGTTGCTTCACTTTGTTTCGTATTCTTCGTCTTTCTCGTCGGGTGTTGAAATATAGTCCTAGTCCTCTTTTGTCATATCGTTTTGTGGGGATTTTTAATCGTTTTTTTTTGGTTTTTATTTTTTTGTTTCCTCTCATGCTTTTGACTGCAAAAATATTCCAAGTGTTGGAGTCTTTAAATTTTTTGGTTTTATGGCTTTTTGCCACGATTTCCTCATATGACTGGAGTTGTTTGTTTTTTTTTGGTTGTCCACTCTCAAAGATTTATTAGCGCTTTTGGGCGAATGTTGTCAGTCAAGTCAGCCAGTGTGTCAGTCATTGTCATGCAAAACTTGTTGACTTAATTGCATACAAATACAAAACTTCAGAGTCATGCGGATTTATATTTATATGGAAAGACAGAAAGAGAGAGATAGGGAGTAGGACCATGTGTACAGTATAATTTAAAAATAGATTTTGCTGTGGGCCCAAGCAAAAACATAAGTTGGTTAACGAAGTGAATTGATATTGAGTCACTTGTAAAAGGTAATAGAAAATTTAAAAAAAAAAATTTATGTTATGCCTTAAGATAGACTAAAATTCTGCCATGCTAGGATACCTTGTCTTTAATGAAAATAACTTGAGCGCTTTTTGTATAAACAAATCTGCGCCTAAAAGTAGACTAGATATTTCTAACTAAAACTATTTTCTGAAATCGTGCAACTAGTTTTTACATTTTTTTTCTTAGTTTAATTTATTGAGACTTATTTTATACAACTTATATATGCACAGAGTCATGGAAAATTAACATCAAGAAGAAACTTAAGACTATAAAGTATTAAATTAATTCCTTACAAATTAGTAAAATCATGCTTCATCATACGAGTAAGTGTATAAAAACTAATGAACATTAACAAAAGGGAACGCCCTTGATCCCCTGATTTAAATCATGTTTTCCTTAAAAGCCTAAATATAGGCAATGTAAACTTCAATTAAGTTCGGCCAGACTGAATCGTATGCACAATGCACTGCGATTAAAAAACCTTTTCTTAAACGAGGACTACTTGCATTGATTTGCTACGTCGGCAACAAATCCCCACCTTTAAAGTATGCTATTGATACTACATATCCAACTCTAGAATACATGGCGCCTAAAGGTAGGCTACAAATTTTAAATATCTTGTCTGCTTTGATGTAAACTACGACTGCCTGTAAAAATCTTGCCTTAATTTGTAAAACGTGTGCTGATTTAAAATATTTTCCTTTCAAAGTCTAAAAATAGGCTGAATAAACTTAATTCGCATCTTTATTTTAAATCGCTGCTTTGCCATTTATAATTTCGTTATGCTATTGCCACAGCTGCCTGAAAGAAATCTTTTGCCCAAAATTACAGAACTTGTGTTGATCTGAAACTTGTTAACCCTTAAAAAATGGACAGCATTATCTTGAATTTTATCTTTAAAATAAGCTGAGGGGGGAAATTTGGCTGGCCCCTTGGCCATTATTACGAAATGAGCAAAATTTGTTAAAACTCGAATTGCACTGGAATTAAACAAAACTTAGATCGACATGGTCGGTTTTTACTAGGATAAGTAATAAAAATTATCAACAGGATTATTGAATATAAATTTCTAGGCAAGATAAGTTGTGCCATGCACTTGGAATACGATGACATATAAACGGACGGAAATATCCTAAACAAGTCAGATTGTAGTTCTGAGACAATCACTATAATAAACATGGGGCATATCTCCTCTCCCCTCTTTGAAGCTATTTAAAAGATCAGCACTAACTTCAAGGCCTTGCATTTTTCCAGGGCACCACTCCATCAACTATTGATTCCGTGATTTACAGTCATTTCTCAATTAAACTTGACACAGTTTAAATATTATATTTTCTCATTATTCTTACCTGTTACTTTTGGGCACGTATGATATGAATATATTTCTACATAGTTCACAATAAAGGGTGATTTCACCAGGAAGAGTGGTCCCTGATTTCACCCTGCGAAATTTGTATTTGCCGGGGTGAAAGAAGAAACAAAGGCCTTAAAGGCTTTCCAGGCAGCCCATTTTTAACGTTTTGACTTCTGGCCTACATTTTCCCCTCCAATCTATCTATCAATCTTTCGACCAAATCCCTGTCAGCAGGGCTTATTACATTAAAGTATTCAAAAGAAATGGAAAAAAGCCTTAGCCTGATTTCATTTGTGACACGATGTCTTGGGCATTGCCCATCTGTATAAGTAGTTTAACTATTTGCAATGTTTTAGTTTAAGGCTGATCCACATGTTTCAGATCGTGTGTAACGTGTAAGATTGTCATATATATAACCAACTTGTTCCTCCAATTTGATTTAAATACTTAGTAAGCGGGGCATACTAAATAATAAGCGGGTATCTCAGCAATTCTGCTAATCTTGAGAGGCATTGGCGGTAGATACTTAAGATTATTAATTTAGAGATTTAACTCCTTTAATTGCTAGATCAAGCGCGAGTTTTCTGTGGAATAGTAATAGCGAAGTATAGCTAGAACATCATGCTCTTCAAAAAATAAATCGCTATCCATTAAAATATTTCATATCATGCCTAGGGGTATGCTACAAATTTTTTCGTTACATTAATGTCTGAAAGTCGGCAGTGAATTTTTCATCTGTTAGGCAATTCAAAGATATAAAAGTAAGAACCCTAGTTTGCTGAAATAATCCTTAATTGCACTAAATAACTGTGTTAATTTTAGGAAGGCCTCTCTTTATAGTCGGCTGAGCACAATATTTTAAATTCATGTGCTTTAACAAATCTTAATATAGAAATTTAATTCGTGGAAAATATTTTTAAACCCCCTGTAAGCGGAACCTACATGAAATAACCCTCTAAACGATTGATATTAGCTTAATAATATGGAGATTCATGTCGCATTTACAACAGTTAATTGCCTCTGACGTTTACATTGGGTTTCAACATGGGTTTCTTTGTCTAATAACCATAGCGTCTAGCTGTTACCTCACGCCTGGCTAAAATAAACCATTATCCATGAAAAAATTTTGAATAATGCCTAAAAATATGATACATATTTTTAGTTAATGCCCAAAGAATGACCATAAAATTTCTTTTCCTAAGATAACATAAATATATAGAATTAAAATTCGTGCTACATAGCAATTTTACCTCAATTCACAGCGCTTAATATAATTTGAATACTTTCTAAGCGGGAGCTGCATGAAAAATCACTCTGACCGATTAATACTAGTTTATGTATGGTTTAGTCATAGGTCCCCTCTCAAGTTTTTCAGATAGTATTTTCCCGTCGGTAATTGACCCCGACTTTCATGTGTAGAAGTCGTACCACATCACGCTCCGCAATAATAAATCAATTTCCATGAAAATATTCAAATTATGCCATAAAATATGCTATACTTTTTATTGGAATTAATGCCTAAAGGTATGCAATGAAATTTTCCTTTTATGGTAATTAAATTATGTCAATTTAGGAATTAAGGTTTGCATACAAATTTTGTTCACAATATGACATCTAGTAAATGTAACTATGCTTGCTCTTCATCAATCTTGTCATTATCACACAGCCTTGTGAAGCCTTTAATATTTATTGGAATTTTGACCCGACAATCCTTTTGATTACCTTGCCACAAATTTTGTTTAATCTTTTGTTTGTAGTTTTTGTTTTTTTTTTTTGCTTTTATCTGAAACTGTTGCTTTGCTTTCTATTCGGCTGTTGCTGCAGCTTCCGTTTGTTTCAAAAATATTTGTTATACTAATTAAAGTTTATTTTGCCCAATTTTTAATTAAATGTTGCCATAAATCCTTATATTAACTCGGGACGCAGTGAAGCACACTCTGCCGCTTCGGCTGGCGGTGTCTCTCTATGTACCCAGACAGGCATTTATGGGTATATACTATATCTGTGTGTGTGTGTCGGTGTTTGACTGTGTATGTGTAGATACTGAGTTAGTGTGTGTTTATTAAACTAACACTAATTTAAAGTTTAGTGTTCACTACATTATCCTGTCTCTGTGCCTTTTCCCGGGGCCTTATGTTTGTGCTCGTATGAGTGAGTGTGTGTCTTTTGGGGTAGGCCATGATGGTATTGTACCCGCCCGCATACTCATGTACGTTGTACACTCACACTAGTACATCTTTACTTAACACTAACAAGAGGCCACCCATCTTTATTCTTGTCACATAACGTTTATTTACATCGTTTATTATTGCCGTTTTAGTGGATGTATTCTTTTTACCCCCTACGGCTTTTTGCACGCTCTTCTGTTACTCTTATTCTTCTTGTTGTTGATTTTATCGTTACGATTTTACATATGAAGGTTGTTTGTTAAGTGTGGAAACTCTTGAAAAGGATAACGAAATTAGCTTGTTAAAAAATGGAATTTAAACCTTTTAACCAATTTGACCATATCGGTAGTGATACAAACAAGTGTACTTGTCCCATCGCTCCTAATCAATAGAGAATTACTTACAACTTGAAATTTTGCATTAACGGCATGCATTGTCACTTCCTACCTAATCCAAAAATTTACCATATTCTCGAATCTATCTATCGCCTCAGTGAAATTCTTAATAATTCATTGTCAGTGAAAATATTTTTAATCACTTCTAAGGTTATGCTACAATTTCTCAGTGACAATAATGCCTTAAGTTCGGCAATGCAATTTCCATTCGTAATGTTATTTAAATGTCTAAAAAATATATATAAGGCAGTGGAAAGCAATTGCGCTATGAAGATTGCTCTACGCACAGTTCGAAGCTTATAAGCAGAAAGAAATTCTCAGTAATTCAAATGAGACTCGTATAAGTGATTTAATTGGTACAGGAAGTTATCGTTGCCAAAGACTGCTGAAGAAAAACATTGGCGGGTTTAGAAACAGCTGTACCTTGTCAATACATTTCATCAATTTTTACGTTGATCTTGAAAAAGAAACAACAAAGGTCTCAAACCAGACTCAAGTCATAATGATGACAAAAGACCGAATAAATGTAAACAAAAAAACATACGAAGAAATGTGCCTTAAAAATATCGCTTTATAACTTTTTTAACCTCATGAAGGCTATCTCAGGGCACAATTGATTAATTTCAATATTATTTGAATACTTAATAAGCGCAACCTACGTAAAACGACGCTCTCAACAGTTAGTACTAGATTAAGAGGACTTTAATATGAAGTCGCAAAGTCGTGTCGTAAATAATCAATAACTTATTATTCACGAAAATATTTCAAGTTTTGCCTTAAAATATGCTACACTTTTTAGTGTAATTTATGCCTAAAGGTAGGCAAACTTATTATCTTTCTTTCATCCTTAAAGACTTAAGAGGAGATCCCTGTTTGATTGTTAAGTAAGAAAGCGCCACGCCGCTTTAGGTGCCCTCCCATACAAATAGCTCACTTTGCTTATTCGTATTGTTAAAACGCAATGCCCCGAAGAAGGTTTGGCAAAAAACCTTGTATATATGTTTACTTGTGCTTTAGTCATGCCTTAAATAATCAAAAAACCTAAAGATATTCTACAATGTTTTAGTAAAGAAAATGCCTTAAGGTATGCGATCAATTATCATTATCATGGATTTGCGAGTCGTTCCCTGTGTTTTACTTAAAAAACCGTTAAGGGAGTTAAGTACGAAGTAGCCACGCTCCTTTTAGTAACTCCTTTATAAATAGCTCACTTTGCTTCCTCGTATTTTTGTTTTGCATTAATCTATTTATACTTGAGCTTATGTCGTGCCTTAAATAATCAAAAAACCCTTAACCCTTGCAATATTTCAAATTATGCCTTTGTTTAGTGGAATTAATGCCTAAAGATAGGCAATACCTTTTATATCATGATTGGGTTAGTAGAGTTTCTCCGCTTGTAATGTTAAGGGAATCAGGTTAAAAGTATCCAAACCCTCTACTAACTCCCATGCAGCCGATTTTGTTTCTTCGCAATCTTTTCGAGCAATGTCCCGATGAAGCTTTTGCAATAAACTTGTGCTAAAGTCTTGCCATCCATTAAAATATTTCAAATTATGCCTAATAGTATGCCACACTTTTTTTAATGGGGTTAATGACTAAAGGTAGGCAATTCTATTTCTAATCTTATTGTTTTGATGTACTTTCTCCGTTTAATTTCTAACGGAATGTTCAGAAAATCAGGAAAGAAATAGCCACACCCTTTTACTAACTCCCATTCAAACGGCTGATTTTGTTTCTTCGCAATTTTGTCGAGCAATGTCCCGAAGAACCTTCCGCAATAAAATTGTGCTATTGTCGCGCCGTAAATGAATATTAAACCATTATCCATTGAATATTTCATATTATGCGTTAAAATTTGCCAAACCTTTTTAATGGAATAAATGCCTAAAGGTAGGCAAAGCAATTTGTATTCTCACTGTTTTCACTGAAGTTCCCCGTTCCTTTCTTAATGGAATTTTTTGGGAATCAGGTAAGAAGAAGCCACACCCTTTTACTAAATCCCATGCAAACAATTCATATTGTTTCTTCGTAATTTTGTCGAACAATGTCTCGAGAAAGCTTGTGCTATAGTCGTGGCGTAAATAAGGATTAAATCATCATTACGAGTATCTATTAAAATATTTCAAATTATGCCTAAAAATATGCCACGAGAGAATTTATGTCTAAAGGAAGGCTCTGATTTTAGAGAAGTTCCCCGTTTATTTCATGTAAGAATATTGAGGGAATCAGGCCAGAAGTAGCCACGCCCCTTTAAACTACACCCTATTTAATATTTAATACTTCCCTAAACATTTTTTTGGATGGGGGGTAATTTATAATAATTCCCACACGAATCTTGGAAAACTACGGTCTACATTATGTTGGTACATTTTAATTTATAATTTTTGTATGCCTAAAGGTAGGAAATTAAATTTAAATGTTATTTTTTTAAATGCATAGTATTCGTTACACAATTTTAACTAGTTTGCTCTTAAGTCTTAAAATCCAAAACAAAACTCAGATTTTTGGGACCGCCATTATTGTTGAAGTTATAAAGGCGTATATCAGATTTTTTTTATTATATTTTTCTTTTTGTTTATATTTATTCGGTCTTTTATCATTATTATGACTTGAACAGTTTGTTTTCTGGTTCGAGACCTTTTTCTTGTTTCTTTTTCAGAATCAACGTAAAAATACTTGTCTTTCAAAATTTCATTTCTTCGTTTTATTTTTAAATTTTACCAAATTTGCGCATGTCTTCAAAATCCCAAAAAAAAACTAATCAGATTTTTGGGACCATTTTGTTGAAGCTATAATGGTCTAAATCAGCATTTTTTTTTTTTTAAATTGCACTTTTCTTTAAAAATTTAAATTTTTTACAAAAATTTCCTTTACTTTGAAAATTTTAATTTTTTTTTAAAAAAAAAATTCAATGGTTCTCTAAAAATTTAATTTTTTTTATTATTTTAATAAATATTAATAATATTTATATTTAAGTATTTAAATTTATTTAAGTCATTCAAAATTTGCGCCTAATTCTAACAAATCCAAATCAGTAATTAGATTTTTGAAGTCACCAGAATTAATGAAATTCTGGGCAGAGTACCTGATGCAGATTTTCATGAACATTTTCATTAATACTTCCTCTCAAGGTACGCATGCGAAACGTGCAGTGCAGCTTGATGTTAGACTTACTCTAAATTTGCAGACCAACCTCGTATTTGCGTCAATATATACAATTGTATTCGTGGCTGTGTATTTGTAATGTCTGTGTGATAGTAGACTTTAATGTGCGTTTGTCTCCGATTTTTTGCGAGACGAAAGAATTCGAAAAAACACGATTTTAAGCGTCGGGTGTAATTTTGTTTTGTTTGAATCTGCAACAAGCGGTAGAGGCAATAGTAACCCAAGCGCCACTGCCATGATGCCACATAGTAGACAATTAACAAAACACACACGCAAGCACACACAGTAACATTTAGACTTTGTTAGCCAGGGAGGGTGGGAGTAGCAGAATTCAGCGTTCAACGCTCCACCGAAAGCCATTCAAAACTGGCATTCATTCAATTGCCAGAAATGAGCAGATTTCGTTTAGCGTATTCTATGTATGCATTGTGTTGTTGCACGGGCTGTTGCTATTGCAGAAGTATTGGTTTTGGAAGTAGCGGTGGTGGTGGCTGTAATAGTTGTTGCTGTTGTCGAACAAATGGGGTGTAGTGATGTTAGTGTGTTATTAAGGCAGACAGGATATTCTAGGTGGATCATATACGAATATCTTTACTCTACACCTCCCCTCCACATAGTCATGATGATACTTTGCGAAAGTTTAAACCAGAGAGACATGGAAGTATGTGTAACAAAATATGTACATGCATATATGTGTACATGTGTGTGTGTGTGTCTAATGTTATGTGCGTTTGCCATTCGTATCCTTGTTTAAATTGCATTTTGTGTTTTGTTATACTTCCAGCTAACTAGACGCAAACTCTTCTCCTCTACATTGAGAAAAAAAGTAGTTTGTAATACTTCTAAAATATTCTTTATTCAAGATCTGCTTTATTTAACAAATTAATTTTTTAGCAAATATAATTGATGTTATGAAAAAACAATACGTGCAAATTTTATGATATCTTATTATAATAATATTATGATATTTATGATATTTTATTATAATAATACTTATACAATTTTATAAAATACTTCATATCATCTATGGAAAAAAAGACTCTGTTAACTCCATTGGAGAAAGAAGGTCCACCGAGCTGTCTCTATGAGCAATCTGTTAAGATTTAACGCACTGCCAATAACGTTGCTTCCTTCGAGCACAACAACCATCATCTTCGTTATCGATTCAAAGTTTGGGATCATATTTTCTGACGCAGTACATTTTTCTACTGTAGTTTGTGGTAACAAGTCAAACTGCCGCGTCTGGGAATCGCAAATCCGTCGCACATGTCGAGAAGCGAATGCATGCTCAGAGAGTCTCAGATTGGTGCAGATTCTTACGCGGTAGCATTTTTGCTCAATTCCCTTTATAAATTCCATGAATATGTCATTTTCCCTAAACAAGAGCTCAGCAGAGGCATTCTGAACTATTTTTTATGTGGCCAAACATAAAAGAAGGGCTGTAGACTTGGAGTCAAATTTTTGTAAATTTGCTCGGAGTCGGAACAAGAGTCACAAAATTTGCTAGACTTTGAGTCCGGATAAAGACTGTGGACTCGGAGTCAAATTTTTGTAAATTTGCTCGGAGTCGGAACAGGAGTCACAAAATTTGCTCGACTTTGAGTCCGGATAAAGGTTGAAATTTTATCAAACCAAAAAAATTAAATTTTTAAGAATTTGTTCTGTACATTTTTCTTTTATTATCTATGGTAACAAGTAAAACTGTCGCATCTGTGAATCGTTCATCGCACGTGTCGAGAGACCAATGTATGTTCAGATAGTCTCATATTGGCGCAGACTCTGAAGCGGTGACATTCTTGCACCGTTTCCTTTAAAAATGCCACGGAAATGCCATTTGGACTTACGGGGAGGGGAGCTCAGCAGTTGCATGATATAAGTAAACCATTTTTTTTGTGGCCAGAGATTGAATTCTTGTAAGTAAATTTGCCCAGTGTAGTCAAAAAAATTAGCTTGACTCCGTCTCCGGATAAAGGTTGAAATTTTGTCAAACGAAGAAATTAAATTGTTAAGAATTCTTAGGCTGTAAGTTAAATACAAATTGATTTATGCTAGGCTAGGTTTAATTAAAAATCAGTGCGAGCAAACTTACATAGTCTTAACTGTACGTTCTGGAACCTAGTCAAACTTACTAAAACAGCTCGACTCAAAGTATTTTCTCATAACTTTGAGTAAAGAACATTATCATGATCAATAAAAAGGAAAGAAAGCCCCAACAAGTATTCATTCCTTCCCGTTCTGTATATAGATAATAGCGATATTTACACGGTCGTCTAGCTCGCAGTCTGTTCGATAGAAAACAACACGTGAAAAGAAGATATTTTATGCACTCCTTTTCTTCCTTACTGCTGTACTGGTTCCTGGTATGTCACTGTGGCCTGAATCCCAACTAAAATATAGAGGAGCAAGTATGCTACTATCTTAATTGGGGAAATTGTAAAATGTTCATAATTCTGTGGGGGAAAACCGCGTAGTCTGGATATTAAATCCGATATTGAAAAAAGTTGACACATTGCATTATGATCGACGTAGATGAAAGTTTGCAACAAAGTCTTCAATCGTTCTAACAAATTCAGTCGCTGGTATGAGCCAGAATTTGTTTTTGAAAATGACTATGCAACATTAAAAAAATACAAAGTTCAACCTTCAATTTCTTTGCCCTTTTGTACGCCTATGACTTGGCATCCTCAGCTCAGGCATACACCAGATGATTGTTACTTTTGTGAAACAAATATTTCAGGGCACACTTTTAAAATCCGCAAAAATGTTTAGCTCGTTTGTTTTATTTCGGTCTGTTGCTTTTACACATTGGACCGGGACTAAACCGACTCAAGACCTCTTGCTTCTATATTTAAATAGAAGACAAGTTTTTAACAAAATGGCAAATTGATATTAAATTTCGTGGCTGCGCAAATGTTGTAAGTCTTACAAAACCGATATCTGGTAATGATAAAGTTCCGACAACGAGCAAATGTGGTTTTGAAGCTGAAAAATAATTTTGGTGGAAGAAGAGTACCTTCCATCCAAATCTACAACTGAGCGACATTTTGTTTCAAATACAAATTTTTGCATTCTTGTTCGAGATTTAAGTTTGTCAAAACGACAGGTTGAAATCCTTGGGTCGCGATTAAGGCAGTGGAATTTGGTGAAAGAAGATTTTCGTGTAACTTTCTGTAAAAGAAGTCACCGGACATTGTTATTTGAAGAATGTTTTAAGACTGGTGAAAATGACAGTAATCTCATATATTGCACTGATGTATCCAAACTTTTTTCGGCATTAAGTCACAATTATAAGGCAGACGAATGGCGACTTTTCATTGACGGTTCATGTAAAAGTACATATTCAACAAACTTATGGTTTTTTAATAGATTTTAATTTTTTTTTTGTATAAAATTTGTAATGCTAGGCTTCAAAGCTGTTTAACTGCATAACAAAAATCTCTTACCATCTGTTCCAATCGCAAAAGCGAGTAGTACAAAAGAAACATATGAAGTTATGAACCAAATATTCGTCAACTATGACTTGCATACATGGAAAGTCGTAGCTGATTTAAAGGTTTTGACAATTTATTTGGTATGCAAGGTGGTTACACAAAATATCCATGTTATCTTTGTGAATGGGATAGTCGTGCACCAAATCGCTACGATCGCAAGGCATGTCCATCTCGTGAACATATCTAATAGGCAGGAAAAACGTATAGTTACAGCTGATAAGGTTGTTCTGCCACCACTGCATCTGAAGTTAGGATACATGAAACAATTTGTAAATAAAAGTTGATGTAAACGGTGAAGCTTTTTTTTATCTTAGAGTGGTGTTCCCAAAATTAAAGAAGGTATTTATTTCTTCACAGATCTAATATATGTTATCGCATTTAGCAGTTCTGGTGAATTTAAGGTATATTCATTGGACCTCAAATTCGTAATGTTATAAGAGATGAGAATTTTATCAACAAGCTCAGTTCCGTTGAAAAACGCGCATGAAAGAGTTTTGTAGCACTATGTGATAACTCTCTTGGTAATCACAGAAGCGACAACTATGTCGCAATTGTTGATGAAATTTTGAGTGCGTATGGTGAAATGGGCTGCAACATGCCAATTAAAATTCATTTCCTCGATTCACATCTAGACTTCTTCCCAGAAAACCTGGGCCAGTTCAGTGATGAAAAAGGCGAACACTTTCATCAAGAAATAATTACAAAGGAAAGCGTTTCGAAGGAAAAGATAAAATAAAATTGATTTCCGAATATTGCTGGTCACTTAAACGGGATACTGATGATGTTCAGTTAAGAAGAAAATGGTCAAACAAACATTTCTAAGCTGTATTGCCAATAATTGTATTTTTTTCAAAAAATTTAATTTTAATAAACGTTGAATAACTCAATTAGTTTCTAACGAATTTTTGAAACACCGAATTGTATTCGTAAGAACATTCCCTTTACTATTCAGTTCAAAAATGGTTCGTTTCCTTTTTAAAAATTCTGTGTAAAAACGCATCCAAAGTTAAAAAATTACAAAAAATTTAAAAAAAAAATGAGTACAGTTTTTTTCAGTGTGATTTTAAAAGTGTATACACCATTCGAAAGACCGCAGTTTCTTCTTTCTAAATCAGCCGAAAATCGGTTATAATCGGTTGATATTCAACCAAGTTACTGGCATATAAGTGCGTAAGTTCCGAAAAACCGTTTTTTACCCGTAACTCCAGATTTTGGAGGTGTTTGGGTAATTTCAAAACCGGTTTCTTGCTGTACTCAGCAAGATCTACAAGAAAAATAATATCACTTCCCAGGTATTTTGGCTTTATTCTTTTTTGTTACACTTTATTATTGGCACCAAAGTTACATGTAACGCATAGAGAAAGGGACCTAAGGGTAAAAAATCAATTTTCATTGTTTTTCTTTTTTTGACAACATCTGAGCATTGAATGAAACCGATCCCATGCCCCAAAAGTGTTCCCTCCCAGAGATATGCGCGTTTTATAAAAGTGAAGTCGACGATTCTAAGCGCATATAGAAATGGCTCTCCTTAACAAAACTTTTCATCAACTTTTCACTTTTTTTTTGATGTGGACAATATCTGAACATCGAATGAGACCGATGCCATGCCCCAAAAGTGTTCCCTCCCAGAGATATGCGCGTTTTATGAAAGTGAAGTCGACAATTCTAAGCGCAAATAGAAAGGGACCTAAACTTTAAAATGGCTCTCCTGAACAAAACTGGTTTTTAAGCTTAGGGGCCTTTCTATTTTGCGCGTCACATATAGTACTTAAAAATTGGCAACCAATATTTTTACTGGATTCGGTTAGTATAACCGACTTCTTAGCTGTAAGTATTGTAATCTTAATAAAACTACTATCTTATGGTAAGTCGAACCATGTAACCATCAATACCATGGAATGTTGGTGATTGTATCAGAAAGCATGTTTATCCAACATACGAGTAATTTTTGTAGTTCGGACGATTTCCAACTGATTTTTACTCTGTGTATAGCATTTGTTATGTTTTTTTAAATCTTAAAGCTGTTCATTTCGAAAGCCGCAACCTTAAGCAATGGTATTTGAAGTGTTCGGTTTTTAAGCTTCAACTGTTTCTGGCTATTTATCTTTTATTTTTTTTTTTTAAGCAGCAGTAACCTATTTTTTCGGGCTTTGGCTTAAATCGAGACAGCTTTTTAGACACTGGTTATAAGCAGTGAGTGAAAGAGATTTCAACAAGAAGTTGTGGAACCATTCCAAGTAATAGATTCATTAAACATTTTAATTCCTAGAGTAAGTAAGTTACATTATATTAAAGAAAAATTTCATAGAATTGGTAAAGGATTTCATAGATTCTACGAAGACAATTTTTACAGTGTATGTTCACTACCAATGAATGGAGTTGGAACAAAAAAAAACCGGAAACATGGGATCGTTTTTGTATAAAAAATCCAAACAATAGAATCTTCTCTCTGTGAGAGTATGTGTGTGTGTGTATTTGAGTTCGCTTGCCTACGCAGATGTAGTAGTAAAACCATGCCAAAAGCCATTTAGTGTGTGGGTGTTGGTTGTTGTATTATCACCAATGCCACTTTATATAGTAAAAATCCACTCTGACACTCACACTGCGGCGAAAGTACCTCCTTTGGCCTCCTCCTGGTACATCCTTTGTCTCCCATTCTCCCTTTTCCCCTCTCCCTCCACATGTCCTTTTAATATGAAACATTGTATATTCTACACATACATACGCATAATAATGTGTGTGTGTATGTGTGCGTGTTGCTATTTAGTTTGCGTTACAATCCACATTATGTTCTTACACAGGATTTGCGCAGCGAGTATTTTCGTAGCAGGGAATTTGAAATGTTTTGCGTACGTTTGCAAAAAAAAATACTGAAATCGCATAACAAAACAACAAAAAAGTTTTTATCAAATTCGTATAAATGTTTTGTAGCAGCAACAAAAAAAAAACTGCAGAATGTTATACAAATTTTACAGGATATTTCCTTAATCGAAATTAAATCAATAGTTAAAGTACAACTGGCAAAGGTGGCTTATTTTAAGGGGTTTTTGAGCTTTTTTTCTTAACAATAAGTGCGTGCTTTAGGGTCTTTAGTGGATATTATGGGGTTCGGAAATGTTAGCCTTCCTTAAGGTGGTTTCCATTTTTCCTAGCCATCGACCGTGTGTTGCCTATTTAAGAGTTCCATCATCAAGCATCCAATTGGTCTCTGAAAATTTGACCAGCGCCTATAGGATTATTTGCCCTACATTTTACGCTATACAGGGGTATAAACACCTTGTTGCTGTTAATTGCCGTCATTATATTATGACATCTGTCATTTCAATCTACACACAATTCGCGTGATCATGTCTGTTTTTTTTGTTTCAATTCCTGATTAATTGAAATGAAATGGCGATATATTTTTTATAATGATACAAAAAAAATCGAAATTTAATTTTTTTAAAACATTTAATTATTGGTTGTTATCTCTGAAATAGAAACGTATAAACAATTTTTATACTTTTCACGGCTTCGACGTCATCATGCTCAAAACATGTGTTTTTGTTGGGTTTCGTGCGATGCGATTTAGCACTTGTTTTGTTTCTCTCTCTCGTTGTTTTGCTATTGACATTCATGCATTTTGTGCTGCTACTGTTTTCGCAATAACGTCAATTGTTGAAGTGGATTTTTTTGTGAATTTTTTTCTGAAATGTCTTTTTAATAGGCTACTTGTGTTAATGTGTATTCATGTTTGTACGCACACACATAAACATGTGTCGTCGGTTTGTTTGTGTGTTTTGAAAACCAGATGTAGGTGTGAACCTGGGTGTGTTTAAATTCATGTATTGTGCAAATATTATGGTTATTATCGACAGCGTTGCTGCACACTGAAATGTAGCGTAGTACGATTAGTAAATCGCAAATAATAAAGAAAATACAAATATCTCATAAATATTCTTTTCCCGGCCTTTTTCATTTTCCGGGAAAAATATTATGTTTTCTGGAAATTCCGTATAGATATAACAAAAATACAGGGTGGTCATACATGCTAGATTATTTTTTAAATGTGTGAACTACTACGCAAGCTAATAAGATCAGGATTTTTGTTGTTGTTTGTCCTAGATGTAAATTGTAAATAAAACAAAAAGGTTTCAAAAAATTATCTTAATATTTTTTATTAGGATAGAAGGATCTACTTAGTAGGGGCATTAATACTGTTACAACATTGAACACATCCATTTCAATAGTAGAACTGAACATAACCCGTTAATGTCATATGGGTTTTGAAAGCTAACCTCAATAGCGTTAGTCTGTAACGGCTTTAAAATTGTTCCAACTTTCATCATGGAGTGGTCAGATAATGAGAACCGTATCGCTGTAATAGCGCTTTTTAAGTGTGAAATGAAAAAAGCGATATTTTCAAAACGCTCCTTCCACTAAGAGTTAGTCGCATGTTCGTCAACCGATGTATAAAACTGTTTGAAGAGACTGGAGATGTAAAAGACCGCCACCGGTCGGGCCGTCCACGCTCTGTTCGAACCTCGCATGTCATCAAAGCCGTTAAATCAAGAATTCACAGAAATCCGCTCCGAAAACAGAAAATCATGGCCCTTGAGATGAATATCACGCAATAGTCCATGAGTCGATTCATTAAAAAAGACTTGGGGCTTTCAAACGACGTATCGGACATTTATTGACTGCAGCTTTAACAAAATAGGATTTAAAAATTCAAACGTCTTTTGGTGAAACACGCTGATAACTTGCACAGAAAAATTTTGTTCACCGATGAAAAAATTTTTACCGTTCAGGAAAAATTTAACAAGCAAAATGATAGAGTGTGTGCGCGGTCATCTAAGGAAGCATCTCAACGGATCCCAAGGGTGGAAAAGGGTCATCACCCAGCTTCAGTCATGGTTTGGTGGGGTGTCTCTTGACCAGCATTTCTGCGAACAAGGAGTCAAAACATCGACCAAAGTTTACCAAGAAATCGTTTTGGAAGCTGTTGTGAAGCCTCTTAACAATTCTCTGTTCCAAAACCAGCCATGGACTTTCCAGCAGGATTTTGCGCCGGCCCATAAGGCTTAAAAGTCCTAGGCCTGGCTTCGAAACAATTTGCCAGCGTTCATTTCCTGCCCTCAGGCAGTCCAGATTTGAACCCATTGGACTATAAATTGTGGACGGTTTTAGAGGACAAGGTTTGTCACAAAAGATACCCCAACATTGGATCTCTTAAAACTGCTTTGGTTCGAGCTGTGGACGAGGTTCGTGCAGCTATTGACGATTGGCCAGTGCGACTTAAGGCGCATGTAAAGGCAAAAGGCGGACATTTCGAATAAGTAGTTTCTTTTTGGATACAATATACACGCAGAAAAAAACATGGTTACTACATGGTCACGGCAATAATAATATGTTCTCCGCAATAAAAGTATGTTCGTCGCAACCATAGCATTGTTAACTGAATTTATTTTTGACAATAGTATAATTGCTGCAATATTAATATTGTTGAAATGTAACAATAGTATTATTGCCAAATTTAAAAATGAAAATATGGTTATAGCAACAATATAAATATGGTTGGTGCGACAAACGTATAGTGTTTTGCGTTTTATGTTAACAATAATTTGATTACGGCAATCATACTGTATGATTGTAATTTTTCTTCATTAAAATATGCTTTTAAGGATTTTACGGAGCTGCTTTGGCTTTGTTTAACTGAAATATTTTTAATAAAAACGCTTACGTTTATTTCAACTTATTTTTTCTACTGTGAAATAAATCACTCCTGTTATTTTGAATTTAATGTATTTTTAAATAATTTTCATAATTCAAATCTATTTTTGACAACTTAAACCAATTATAATAAATAATATTTGGGATCAAATCTATTTCGACAACTTAAACAAATTCTAATAAATTTTATTGCGGATCATAGTATAATTGTGTGTGATCATACTATGGTTGTAGGAATCATAACATGGTTGCGTGTGAATCATACTATGGTTGTGAGGATCATACTATGGTTGTATATGAAACATACAATGGTTGTGGAGATCATAGTATGGTTGAGTGTGAATCATACTATGGTTGTATGGATCATAGTATGGCTAAGTGTGAATCATATTATTGTTGTGAGGAGCATAGTATGGTTGTATTTGAATCATACTATTGTTGTGAGGATCATAATATTGTTGTAGCACAACCATATACCCAACAATAATATTATCCTCTTCGAACATTGTCACCACAACCATACTTTTTTTCTGCGTGTACATCAATAAATATATTAAAAAAAAATTTGGTCCAAAAACATTCAGTGCTTTTTATTTTACAGCATAAAACGTGTGTAACAGTATTTATGTCCCTACTTAGTATGACAGTTATGTGTGAAACAAAATATCGGTCAAATTCTCGTCAAGGCTTCGGTGGCATACCTCTGTACCATGAACCATATTTTCATTGCCTCAGAGACACAATGGAGGTTCAATGTCGCCGCATTATTTCATCCTTTATCTCTTGAATTATTCTTGGATTATTGTCGTACATTTTTTTTAAATATCCCCAGAGAAAGAAGTCAAATCACATGATCGTGGCGGCCAATTAACGCCATGACTTAAGATAACACGGCCATGGAACTTCTCGCAAAAGTGCCATTGTTTCGTTGGCTGTGTGGGAAGTGACACCATCCTGTTGGGACCCCATATCTCAACGACGTGAGATAACACGGCCATAAAATTTCTCGCCCAAAAGATACATTGATTCGTTGGCTGTGTGTCACGTGGCACCATCGTGTTGAACCACATATCATCCAGGTCCATATCCTTAATTTATGGCCACAAAAAGTTCGTTATCATCTCGCGATAGCGAACACCATCCACGGTAACTGCTTGGCCGACCTGAGTTTCGAAGAAGTACGGAACTGGTCGAGCATGCACATGTGTTCACATTTCCTACACTGAGCCCAAAATGCAATGATTTTTTTTACCATGTGTCTGGTTTAATTTTGTTCTTGGTAAATGTTTGATAACTAAGACAAAATTACGTTACATAAGGTTAAATGTTCATACAAAATAGGTTGGTTTTTTCAAGAGAGAGAAAAATTGTGCGACATAAACAAAAATTTAAAGATCATTCGGCTCCGTTGTATCGAAGTTATTAGTCAGCTTTTTGTTATACGAAGTTCAGAATCAAGTTACACGAAGTTACAACGATTGCGACTGTCTTATCACCCCACTCCTTTTTCCTTTCTTCCTCTGCTCTGAACTTTCGTAATTGTGAGAAAGGTCATTAGACAATTTATGTCGCTCTTTTAAAAAAAACACCAGCAAATGCTAGCTGTACAATCTTGAAAGCGCAATGATACGATATTGCGCTATAAAGATTGCTTTTCGCACAGTTCGCAGACTATAAGCAAAGGGTAATTCTCATTAATCATAATGGGACTCCCGTATAAGTCGTTTGATTTGTAGCCGAAGTAATCGTTGCCAAAGACTGCTGAAGAAAAACCTTGGCGGGTTTAGAAACAGCTGTACAGTCTGCCTGCCAACCGTAGCCAATACATTTCACCAATTTTCTAGTTAATTCTGAAAAAGAAACAACAAATTTACGAATTTAATCCACAATACAAACGACCCTGCAGTGAAATATATGACGATTTTTCTATAAAGAAACAAGACTTTGAGTAGTAGATACACTGTGACAACACGGAGTAGGACAGCAATGCATAGAGCACGGTTATGATTAAGCTTTGGAGTTTCAAGCTGTTTTTTAGACCAAATTATAAGTTTAACCTGAATTTAATTTTTGACCGCCATCTTTCACAAATACATTTTTGCGTAACTTTTTCAGGAAGGAAATGTACGACATGCCGGATGTATGATAAGGGTAAACGCGCGAATTTAAATGGCTCAACTCTTTAAGGGAAATGTACAGAAAATAGAAATAACTGCCTAAAGGTAGACACTCGTTGTTATAATTTATAAGCGCCTAAAAGTAGGCCAATGAAGTTTTTTTGAGAAGCAAAAAAATGGTTTACAGAAAGGTTAAAAACAATTCTTCAAAACAGCTTAATAACATGTGCCGATACTTTTGTTCTTTTTTACCAAACCTTTTTAATAAAAGTATAATTTATCTTACTTCGAAAGGAAAGGAGAAAAATTTCTTTCGATCTAAGATCAATTACATTTCCATTAAGAAGGTTTCGAGAAAAGATGAAAAGAAAAGAAGAAAAGAGTGAAGGGGCCTTAATAGAATTGACAGTATTAAAGAATTTTTATGTAACTGTTGATAAGCTTAGTTTCTTACCACGAGGTCAATAATTAAATAACACAATATAAATAATTTTTGAACAGAAAATCACTTAATAGGACTACAATAAAATTCGTCGCCAATTGCAGACGTGGATGACTTTATGGGAAAAAGGCCAACATTTTAGTCTGCGATTTTGTAAGCGAGAGTCAAAATGTCGCTAGTGCGCGGAAATGCGTCAATAAGCCTATAAAGGCACATAATATTAATAAATATAGTTTTGATAGTTTTTTCAATTGTTATATTTCAATACTAGTAGTTTCCAGTAGTATGTACTTCATTTCAGAGCACCTTTTGGTGTGTACCCTGTGTCAACACTAGATAAGTTTAACCTTGAATAAAAAAACATTCACTCTTATAATAATAAATAATGATCTCCAAAACTACTGAACTGGCTATAAAAAAAATTGTTGTGGAAGGGTTGTATAGAAGAGACTAAACTTTTAGAAAAATTGGATTGTTGTCACCCTGTGTGAATACAGAATGAGATGTTAGCTGCCTGGGTTGTGACAACATTTTCGTAGTCATTTACTTTTAATTTCCGATTCTATAAAATTATTAGCTATAAAAAGAACAGAGGTTAAGTAGTGGATTTAGATTTTATTAGGATTTAGTCACCCTGTGAAGAGTATATGTGACGCGCAAAATAGAAAGGGACCTAAGGTTAAAAACCAGTTTTGTTCAGGAGAGCCATTTTAAAGATTAGGCCCGATGCTCAGATGTTGTCCACATCAAAAAAAGTGAAAAGTTGATGAAAAGTTTTGTTCAGGAGAGCCATTTTAAAGATTAGGTCCCTTTTTATTTGTGCTTGGAATCGTCGACTCCACTTTCATAAAAAGCGCATATCTCTGTTAGGGAACACTTTTGGGGCATGTGATCTCATTCGATGCTCAGATGTTGTCCACATCAAAAAAAGAAAAAAAGAAAATTGAGTTTTTTACCCTTAGGTCCCTATCTCTATGCGCTGTCACATATACAGGCAAAAAAGTTGGCTACCTGTATTGTGACAAAACGTTCTTAGTCATTTACTTTTAATTTCCAATTCTATAAAATTATTGGCAGTAAAAAGTATGGAGGTTTCGTGGTGGATTTAGCATAATAGAAATGTTGCTAGTAGATAATTTAGAAAGTAGGAACTATACTTTTTAACCTGTATCAACACAGCACGAAATACAATTCGAATCGATAAAAATTGTAGATCTTTGAAACTAAAATCGAATAGAATAAAATATATGAATATACTTTTAGAGAAGGGACTAAACTTTTAGCAAAGTCTGTTGGTAGAAACCCTGTGACAACACGGGGCGTGAAACCGGGTGTCACACTTTTCTTATGGACTTAACGCCAACAACTATGCTGAAATTGGTGCGAAGTTAAATAAAAATAACTGCTGTAGCATGCAATATAAAAGAAGACCCCAGAGTGTGGATTCGGCGTTAACCAGCTTACCTAATCATAGTCAGAGAGTGAATTTGGCTTGTTTTGCGGTTGAATTGGGCATAAAGATTCTGCTGATGCAAGCTTTGAAGACGGACGAACATAGACAAAGCACTGAGTTTGATAATGTTGGCCGAAGATTCAGATTTTGGCCAAAGAAAAAAATCGAAGTCGCGGATGAGGCTTAATTCCGGTTTAGCGGCTTTTCACCAAACAAAATTGTTATTATTTTGAACGAGTGAATTTAAATGGTCCTTGAATTGAACAAAATCCACAAGTCTTGGTTTAAACATTTCCTTATCTGCAAACTCAATCTGTTTGGTGCGTTTTATGCTACGGAGCCATCACCGGATTTTTTTAAAGTTTGAAATTATGAAGAAGACGCCCATACCATCAATGTTCCTTGGTATAGAGTGTTAATATCCCAGGTTCCGTACTCATAGCTGGACAACGTCGATATAACCGACCTGTGGTTCCAACAAGACAGCATACCATATAAGCGACGCAACGGTCAAATTTGGCTACTTAGTCATCTCACGGCCACATGTCATCCACTGGCCGCCATGTTCATACCACTTGACACCTATTATTTTTTTGTATACTTCATGTTCTTAATCCATGCTAACAAGCATATTATTTTTGATATTGGACATATTGGACCGAGATATCAAAAATTGTCACTGCCACTTAAGCCGAGGCTTTTGTTTGCTATATGTGATAAACTATACCTAATGGCATACAAGTAGCTTCAAATTATGTTCTTCTGCTCATTTTATGTACTATGTGGACCGAATCCAGATTTAAAAATATTAAAAAGTCGTTCCGCCTCAACTTTTCTATAAAAAAATACGTTTTTGAAGACCCTTGGGTCAACATAATCTCAGCCAAATCTTCAAAATGGATCCATATTTGGATAAGTAGTAAAACTCACTTTAGTTTGAGTACCCATTGCCCATATTTTCTGGTGGTCCCTTCTTTTGAACGTAAGGGCGTAAGTTTAGCTCGTTTGTTTGTTTATTTTACACATTGAAGAGGGATTAAACCGGCTCAAGACCTCTTGCTTCTATATTGAAATAGAAGACAAGTTTTTAATAAAATGGCAAAGTGACATTGATTTTCGTGGCTGCACACTACTTTTATCATGATTTCGAGTCCGTGACAACCCTCTTCAGAAAGCCTTGCTGCAATTATTGAAAGTAAAACCAGGCTCTCCCCAAACGTAAGTGTTCGTCCAATGAGTCTTACTCTAATCTCAGCCAAAAGTTCCAAATCAATTCATATTTAGATTCGTAGCGAAATTTTTTCAATTGTCCACATTGACTGTTGATCGCCTTTCTCACCATTCGGGAGATTTTTTGGACTACATGAGCCGAATCATGCAGCAATTGTGGCCTTTTTTACCCTGCATATTTCTCCCTTACATACACACAGAGAACAGATTTGTTGTGAGGAACAGATTTGTTGACAAAATTCGCCAACCGAATTTCGGTGGTTGCACGTACTATCCATCCATCGCATTAATCGAATGTTGATTAAGTACACGGAAACTTTCAGTAGAAGGAACTAACACTATCGGTTAAAGAGACAAAGTATTGGTTACCCTAAATAATTAATACGATTATTGGAACTAAATTTTTCGTACATGTTTGGTTTTCTTTATTAATTGTTAGTTTTAAATACTCTATAAATTCGGTTGCCATTAACGCGAACATTGGTTTACTTAACCATCTAATGTTTTCTGTAATAGATTGGCGTCCAAACTAATTTCTGAAACATTTAATCCAATAAGAAAGAGAATGATACAAATAAAAAAAAATAAAGTCATGATTCAATACTTCAAATCTTTTTTTATACCACGATTTAGTGGTGACTTTAACCGATAAATTATTATAATGATTATTAAACTGATGTTGGGATTACCAATAATATTGCTACAACAGTGTAATCACCGGACTGTGTTTACTACGAAAAACGTTTCTGTTGTCACCACCAATTATTAGTACTAATGTAAAATATACTTTATAATTGGTAGGTTGTCAAAACCGCCTGTTATGATAACCAACAGTTTTCCTAAAATCGCTTGGTATAACCGATTTTCAGGTTGTGAGTACCGTAATATGATTGCAGCTGCTGTCTTATGGTATTTCAATCCATGATACCATTAATAACATGGAAAGTGTGTTTATCCAACTGAATTTTTGTAGTTCGGATTGAATTTCAACTGATTTTTTCTCTGTGTGTATGTTTCGATTTTTATGTTTGCAGCTCTAGGGGCGCCATCTTTAACCCAATGTTAATGACATTTGGTAAAAGTATGATTTTTATGCTAAGGAATTGAAAGTAAAGAAAATCGGTTCAGATTTAGATATATCTTCCACACTCATATGTTCATCCGTGTTTATGTTTTTAGTGCTAGAAGCCACATCCAATATCCTATCTTGATCAACTTTAGCAAGGATATATTTTTGGGCCAAGGAAGGCGGCTATTGAAACTGAGGAAAATCGGTAGATATAGCTCCCATATATTTATCTGCATCAGATTTTGTGTTTTTTTAGCCAGGAGCCACATATTGCATCCATTCTTTATTAAATTTTGCAGAAGTATGTGTTATTCGCAAAGGGCAGACGCTATTGAAATTGAAGAAAATCGGTTCCGATTCAGATACAGCTTGCTCACACATATGTGACGCTCAAAATAAAAAGGGACCTAAGGTTAAAAACCAGTTTTGTTCAGAGGAGCCATTTTAAAGATTAGATAACTTTCTATTTGAGCTTAGAATCGTCGACTTCACTTTCATAAAACGTGCATATCTCTGGGAGGGAACACTTTTGGGGCATGGGATCGGTCTCATTCGATGCTCAGACATTGTCCACATCAAAAAAAAAATGAAAAGTTGATGAAAAGTTTTGTTCAGGAGAGCCCCTTTAAAGATAAGGCCCCTTTTTATTTGGGCTTAGAATCGTCGACTTCACTTTCTGGGAGGGAACACTTTTGGGGCATGGGATCGGTCTCATTCGATGCTCAGATGTTGTCCACATCAAAAAAAAAAAGTGAAAAGTTGATGAAAAGTTTTGTTCAGGAGAGCTATTTTAAAGATTAGGTCCCTTTCTATTTGCGCTTAGAATCGTCGACTTCACTTTCATAAAACGCGCATATCTCTGGGAGGGAACACTTTTGGGGCATAGGATCGGCCTCATTCGATGCTCAGATGTTGTCCACATCAAAAAAAGAAAAAAATGAAAATTGATTTTTTTTTACCCATAGGTCCCTTTCTCTATGCGCTGTCACATATGTTTATCCGATTTTATGTTTTTTAGCCACATATTTAATTCAATTTCATTCAAAACAAAATCGTTGTCCATTTTAAGATGCTCTAAGACCCAAACTGAGAAGTTATAACGAAGCGGATATTCGTTTGACTCAAATTGCTGGCTCATGTGGACCTTGTTACGTACATGATGCAAGAAGGTCCCTGTGCAAAATTCGCATTATGATTGTGCCTAAAATGTTGAGTTCGAAACGGTTGGCAAGTCGATGTTCCAGGACTGAGTCACACGCGCTCACCGCTACAGCAGTCACATTCTCGTTGGTGCGCTCCTTACAATGACGACGGCGGCGGTGACTTTTGTCCACTGGGACAAGTCTCAGGAAGTCTCATTTCTTACATAAATTCTTTCAAACAGCGCACTGTTTAGTGTACCTAGCATTGACTTTGGAATTCCGTTTTTTTTATTATTTCCTAACGTTGCACAAATGCAAAGCAATTCATTTGGTTCCACGGAGATATTTTACTGGCTTGTTGGCGAAAATTTCGAACAAAAAGAGGTATCACTGTCCAAATAATAAATGATTCAAAAATTAACCACTCTTTGGAACACCCAGTATAATTTCCTGAAAAATAGACTGAATCAAACCGAAGTTTGACAGATTGCTTTCGTCTTAGGGGATCAGCGTGAAGCCCTTTGCGACTCTAAGAACTCTTAAGTCGTTTTTCTTTGTGAGCACAGTATTTATAATCAAATAAACAAATGAGGTTCTTGGGGATAATTTGATATTCATTTAATGTTGTGCTAGTTATCATTGGGTAGAAAATACAAAGTGTGGCATGGCCATTTCCTTTGACCTTTTTGTATTCTATTGTTTCTTGGAATTAAGGAAACGACTGGAGAGGGAGGGCATATTTCTGTATGTGTGTTTTTGCAGTAACAAAAACACACCACTAGATTTATTGTCATTGAATACCGGCCATAAATCTTCATTTGTGAATAATTCCTTTCCTTTTCTCCGATTTCCCCCCGAATCACTTTGCTTGTTAATTAAACTCTTGGAATTCCTCTGAACCCCTTCCTCCTCCCCGTTTTTCCCAGAAATTAAGCAGCAACAAAAAACGTAGTTATTTATGCTCTACTTACTGGTATGTGACTCCCAATGTGTATTTGTGTGTGCGTGTGTGACCTTGTTTTCTCTTTGCCGCTCACGCTCATTCTCCTCGGCCCCCTTTTTCGCCTCTTATGGTATTATTCTTTTACTATTTTGTTTTGCTGTTATTGTTGTTCTCTATTCACACATATTAAAACATTTTATTATTATAATTTGTTGTGTGTGTGTTGGCATTTTGTTGTTGTTGTTGTTGTTTATATTTTTTGTGCACAAATTCTGTTTGCATTTGTTGTTGGTCTTTTCTTTTGCTTTGGTACGTGTGTTCCTTTCCCCACCATCATTCGCCATTCATTTCACGCAAATTAATTCATGATACCAAACGGAACTGTAGCGTACGTACGTACGTACGACGAGTAAGTACACACACATACACAGTCACAGTACATGTGAAACCGTTTTTATTAGCCTCAGCTCCTCTTTATTCGGAATTTATAATCAAAAAATTCTGTTTGGACATGTTTTTTTTTTCATTCTGTTTGTTTTTATTTTGTTTTGCTTCTGCATCTTTTCGTTGTGACTTTCATATTCGGTGTGTTTCTGTGTGAGTGCTCTTTTTTCACATGCTTTTCAGTCACTTTTTCTTTTAGGCTGGCTGGCAGTGTCATGTCGAGTGGAAAAAAGTGAATTTAATTACATATACAAATGTGGTGTATGTGTGTGTTTTATAGTACAACTAAGTGAGTGAGTGATAAATTTGTTCTGTGATACTACAGCCGATTAATGCAGGGTTCGCAATCACTAAAAATTATTACTGTCAATCTGTATTTTTTTTTTTTTGGTAAATTGATTATTTACTATCCGTAGATGTTTTATTTTAATTGGATTCATTGAATGCAATATTACGTTTCGCCACTGACTATAATGGGTGATCAGTCTATCAAATTCAAATAAGTGTGGAATCTTTGTTGTTCATTCGAAAGAACATTTTATGCCATTTTTTTAAATATAATTTCCTCCAAATGTTAACCGGGACTACGAGGGCGACCGCAAAAGTAACTGGCCTAACATAAAAAGAACCGTTTTTTTTGGAATTATTATATATTTTTCAACATAATCTCCTTCCAACTCAATACACTTCATCAAACGTTTTTCAAGTTTTTTAATTCCATCCGAAAAATAAGATTTTCAAGAGCTTCAAAATATGCCTCAGTTTCAGCAATAACCTCGCTATTGGACGACTTTTTTGCCACCGAGAATTTTTTCTAAATTTGGAAACAAGAAATAATCAGAAGGAGCTAAATCTGGACTATATGGTGGATGCGGAGCAATTTCAAATCGTAATTCGGCCAGTTTTTGTTGAGTTAAAAATGCAGTGTGTGAAGGAGCATTATCTTGATGAAAAAGATTTTTTTTTTCTAAATGAGGTCGTTTTATCTTGATTTCTTCACTCAACCGATCTAATAATGCACAATAATATTCACTATTTCTACGTTGTTTTTTCTTTCTCAAGATAATCAATAAATATTATAACCCTTGCATCCCAAAAATACTGTGGCCATTACTTTTCCTGCTGACTTAACAGTTTTCGCCTTCTTGGGACCACTTTTACCAGCTTCTATCCATTGTTTTGACTGTTCTTTGCATTCTGGGATGTAGTGATGGATCCATGTTTCATCAACAGTTATGGATCGGCGCAAGAACTCTATTGGATTACGCTGATAAATCGCTAAAAGCTCATCGGAATTGGTTCAACGGACGACTTTTTGGGGCAAAGTCAACAAACGCGGCGGATCTCTTGCGGATAGCTTTTTCATGTGGAGTTCATCATGTAAAATACTCCGAACTTCGTGTATTTTAACAATATCAGCAAGTTCTCTGAGCTTTATTCGTCTATCTTTAGTCACTTCATTAAATATTTTTCTAATGTTTTCAATAGTAGTAGCAGTTTTCGGTCTTCCAGATCGATGTTTATCTTCCGAACTTGAACGACCCATTTTTATTGTTGAACCCAGGATTTCACGGTGGAGTATGATGGTGCATTATCACCATGAACAGAATCCAATTCATCTTTGATTAAATGTGGTGTATAACCTTTCATATAAAAGTGTTTAATAACCGCACAAAACTCTTTATTTTCCATTTTTAAAAATTATAAAACTTGTTTACTTCAATCACCTGTAACAAAGAAAATAATCATTAAATATTTCGGAAATTTTGACAGATGGCTTATAAAAGAATGCTTTTAAAAAACAAAAAAAAAGTTGCTAGTAAAACAGAAAATGTGCCAGGCCAGTTTGTGTTGCGGTCGCCCTCGTAAGTCCCAGCGTATCCATTCGGAAGGTCCAATTTTGGATGACTCGTTTGAACATTTCGACCGGTATGGCGTTCATGACACGCGTAATATTGGCTTCGGAACCTGAATCTTAGCTGGTTTGTCGGAGTAGACTTTGGACTTTACGTGACCCCAAAGGAAAAAGTCCAAACTCGTGATATCACACGATCTAGGCGGGCAACTCACCAGTCAAATACGTGAAATTAGCTACTCTTTGAAATGACCTCTCAATAAATCCACTGTTTAAGCCGCTGTATCGCAAGTGGCACCGTTCTGTTAAAATCAAATACCGTACAGATTATCAATTTCAGGTAGCAAAAAGTCCAATATCAACACGCGATAGCGAGTCTTGATATTGGACTTATTTTTAAAAAAAAAAGGTCCGATGATTCCACCAGCCCATTAACTGCACCAAACCATGGTTTTCTCTGGGTATAATGACAGCTCTTGAACCTCTTCTGGTTGCTTTTCAGCCCAAATGCGGATATTTTATTTACTGGCGTTGCTGTTGAGTCAGAAAGGGGCCTCATCACTGAATAAACCGTTGTTCGAAAACAGCGGATCTTCTCGTTTCCATAATTCAGGCGCACAATTTGGAGATGTTGTTGCGGTGTTAGTCTTTTTGTGATAAAATGACAAACAATACTGAAAAGGAAAAAAGAATAAAGTTTAACGCAACTCACGCGTAAACTCTGAAAAACCCCCTATGAAAAAAATACCTCTAGATGGATCACCCTATATAAATTTGTTCTGGGAATGTAACGAATGCAAGTTTAGTTTCAGTCAACACAACCATCGATATTTTACGTTCTGTTTTTGAAAATCAAAATATCAGCAAAAATTGTCAATTTTAATTAAAATTCAAAAAACAATACTATGGTTGCGACGACTATATTTTTTTTGCAGAGAGCATACTATTGTTGCCGTGACCAAATAGTAACCATATCATTTCTATGCGTGTGTAGCCAATACCTTCAACAATTTTTTAGTTGATTCTGAAAAAGAAACAACAAAAAGGTCTCGAACCAGAATAAAAACTGTTCCAGGCATAACAATGAAACAAGACCGAATAAATGTAAACAAAAACACATTGAACAGGGATTAACCGGCTCAAAACCTCTTGCTTCTATAGTTAAATAGAGGACAAGTTTTTAACAAAATGGCAAAGTGAAATTGATTTTCGTGGCTGCACACTGCTTTTATCATGATTTCGGGTTCGTGGCAACCCTCTTAGGTTAATTAGTAGATTAATTTAATACTAAAATTGTAACAGTAACGATATTAAAAAGTGAAAAGTGGTAACCAATAATTAGTTAACTCAACAATAAAAATGGTTGCTATAACAATCGTCATACGAGTAGTTAATAATATTAGCAATTTCATTGTTAAATTGAACATGTTTCAATAAATTAGCTATAAATTTAGTATTAAGAATTTTCATGGTTAAAAACAATGCATTGTTAAAACAACAATAATTATTTTAATAATAACAATTTTAATGGTTAAAAAACTCAACAGTTCATTGTAAAAACAACAATAATTATTTTTAAATTAACAATTTTCATGATTAAAAAATTCAACCAAATAATAGTTAAATTAACTTTATTATTGTTTAAAACCAGTCAACAACAAAATGTTCAAATTAACTTTATATAACGTAGTTTCCAAATCTTGCTTATTTATGGTTAAGTTAACCTTATATAAGGTTATTTTTCTTCTCAGTGTATTTAACACAAAAATCATGCATGGACGGCAGTATAGGGTCAACATAACGCGTTATGCTTCACTTGAGCTAGATGGAATTTAAAATGTATCATGTGTAGACACTAGACTTAAAACCCGAAAGGTTATTTGTATGGAGGCTATACAAAAAGATAGACCAATGCGGTCAAACTTCACGGTTGTAAGTCGCTATTGCACTACGCTAAGTTCCACAACAACTTCAATTGAGCTAGATGTAATTTAAAATGTATCATGTGTGGGGACTTAAAACCCGAAAGGTCATTTGTATGGGGTCTATGTAAAAATATAGACCAATGTGGTCGAGCTTTACGTTGTAAGTCGCTTATATTGCACTATGCTAAGTTCCACAACAACCCGATTTTATTTGTGACTTTAAGAGCTGCGGAACCTTAACTCTCGAAGGACCCTTGAGTGAAGGTTATTTGAAAACATGGACCGATAAGCTCCAACTTTACCAATTTTGGATATTGTTAGCTATATTGATCGCTCACAACGCTCGAACTCTTCTAGAGTTCGATCATCTAGCCATATTCTTCTATCTATTAAAGTAACATTAAGTCTAATAGTTGTAGATAGGTTGGTATTGAAAGTAAACCAAATCATGGAAAAGAG
Organism: Hydrotaea diabolus; assembly: GCA_963513945.1. Classification (NCBI taxonomy): domain Eukaryota; kingdom Metazoa; phylum Arthropoda; class Insecta; order Diptera; family Muscidae; genus Hydrotaea; species Hydrotaea diabolus. Next base: position 44,926,659 of record OY740717.1, on the reverse strand, counting down.
GAAAACGCTGCCCTCTGAGGGACTAAGAAAAGTCAGTGACGTAACGTGACAAAAAAAATTAGCAAAATCGGCACAATTTGTCCACTCTATTGCGAGGTATAGCGCTCTATTTCTTGTCTGTTTGTGTTTTGCAGAAATATCAAATATGATTGACGTTCGATGCCGTGATTAATTTTGCGTCACCTTGTTTTAAATTTGTACAATTTGTAAGCGTTGCTCTCGTGTAAGTCTTCCTATGAGGAAATGGCAAACCTTACTAAACAACAAGTAAAAACGTCGCTGATCGTCCGTCTTGACTATCTGCGACGTTTTTCGGACCACTTGAATCAAAACGTCCATCAACTATGCTCCCTTTTGAGGAATTACAATCCCAAATAGCTTATGGCCATAAGCCATCATCATGCTAAATTTTAGGATTCAAGATTGATTCGTGATGTCAATTGACACACAGACGGAATTTAACGATACGATACTCCGATCAAAATAGATATTTTGTTCTTAAGAAAAATACAAAGCGCTATACCCTGCAATAGACCTTTTACACAGCCTGTTGTATGGAAAGGATGTTCCGCTTTCACTGTGGCATCTTGTAGCATTGCTATAGCAAGAACTATTATCGCTTCTCGCATTGTACCGCTCACGCGCTCTTGAACATTAGCCTTAAACGTTCCTAGCCGACTTTGCGTCTAAGTTACTGGTGAGATAGTCCTGTACACTATGGTCGTCCTTCAGAGATTAAGCTCGATGTTATGTTAAAGCTTCTCTATAAAATTAATAAGCTATTTGGTTTGACAGGAAACTTATAGCTTTTCAATATGTTTCCCATTTGTTCCTTAACACGATGTTATGAGATAAATGGGTGCACTAGTTATATATGCATGCAGAGAAAAAATATGGTAACTATATGGTGACGACAACAATAATATGTTCTCTGCAATAAAAGTATGTTCGTCGCAACCATTGTATTGTTTTTTGGATTTCATTTTGACAATAGTATAATTGGGGCAATGTTAATATTGCAAAAATTTAACAATAGTATTATTGCCAAATTAAAAACTGAAATGGAGTACGAGGGCGGTTCGGAAAGTTCTTAGCCTATCAATGAAAGAGAATAGTTAGTTTTTCAAAAAAATATTTTTATTTTTCAATACAATCTCCTGAAACTTCAATACACTTAGTCCAACGCTTATCTAGCAATTCTATCCCTTGATTAAAATAGTTTTCCTCAAGGTCTTCGAAATAGTGGTTTACAACTGTAATTGCATCTTCGTTTGAGGTAAAACGGGAACAGGTAAAAGTCACTGGGAGCTAAAACAGGAGAATAAGGTGTGTGGTCAAGCAACTCGTACTTTAATTCGTTGATTTTAGCCATTGTTAAAACACTCTTGTGCGCTGGTGCGTTGTCTTAATGAAAAATTATTTTTTTGTGTTGTAAGCCAGGACGTTTTTCTCGAATTTGTACATTTAATTGATCTAAAAGGTTGCAATAGTACTCTGAATTTATTGTTTTACCCTTTTGCAGATAGTCAATCAATAAAATACCTTTGAAGTCCCAAAAAACCGTTGCCATAACCTTACCAGCCGATTGAATTGTTTTTGCCTTCTTTGGGGCACTTCCTCCAGCTTCAGTCCATTGTTTGGATTGTTCTTTTGTCTCTGGAGTATAGTGGTGGATCCATGTCTCATCAAAAGTTATGAAACGACGCATAAAATCCATTTTATTTCGCTGAAAACGATCCAAACAAGCTTGAGAAATGTTCATTCTTATGCGTTTTTGGTCGACTGTTAACAAGTGCGGCACCCATCTTGTAGTTCTTTATGCAAAATTAAATGGACTCGATCATTTAAGATGCCCATGATATTAGCTATTTCATGCACTTTTATTCGTCGATCATTTAATACCATATCATGCACTTTGGCTACAATTTCTCTTGTTGTTGCAGTTTTTGGACGTCCACTACGTGGTTCATCTTCAATGCTTGTACGACCACGTTTAAATTCAGCAACCCAATTTTTTACTGTTGCATATGAAGGAGCACTTTCACCTAACACATTCACCATATCATTATGAATTTCTTGTCCCGATAAACCTTTTTTATGTAAATATTTAATGACACCACGCATTTCTAATTTTTCCATTGTAAAAAAAATCGCGGATTCGTCTTTTGTGAACACCTGTTTCTATATGAAGGAGTTGCCAGATCGAAACAAAATTTAACATGTGTTCATAGCAGAGATGGAAGTTTCCAAAACACTTTTTTCTGTTTATACCGCGCTTTTTGTGCTAGGCTAAGAAGTTTCCGAACCGCCCTCGTATTATTGCCAAAATACTGGCTAAAGCAACATTATATATATGGTAGGTGTAAAAAAAGTTTTGTTTTTGGATTTAATGTTAACTAAAGTATGATAGCGGCAATCATTGCATTTACCATGTTTAAAAAATATTGACCATGAATCCACAATAAACAGCATATCAACTTCGATCGTATAATAATTTTGTATACTTAATTTTGGAACCTAAGCTTCGATGTGTGTTCTGTAACAAAAGTTTTCTCTATGGTTGTATATAGCCTCCACAATATGTGTTTGTTAGCATCTCCCCGACTTAAATTGTCTACAGCATTTTTTTTTAATTTTTTGCTCGTTTGTCATTTTTGAATAATGAACTTTTTTATTGTTTTGTTTAGGTATTTGACATACGAAATTAATGTTTTTTCCAATGGGAAAATGTCCTTTTCTAAAAGTTTTTTTGTTAAGTCAAAGGAAAAGTGTTATGTCTATGTTTTGAAAAAGCAACATTTCTACTTATGGTAGCTCCTTGTATTTCCCTTTTCTTATTTTTACTTCTCGCTTTTGACTGAAGGTCCCTTTTGATTTATTTCATTGCTGATAAGAAGAAGTAAATGATGCCTACGCTTATTGTCCCCAAAGTGTTCATAACCATTGCCGGTTTTAAGGGTTGACATTTTTTCTTGTTTTTTTATTGTGCTTACCACTAAGGTATTAGTATTCCCCGACCCCTGGCCGATTGACTGACTCGCTTTAATATCCGTTTTATATCTGGCATTTTTCAACTTTCATTTTCTTTTTTCATGTCACATTTCCTTTAGCTGCTGCTGCTGTTAATACTCGTACATATCCATATGTCAGTTCATAAACTATCTGTGTGACTTACTCTTTCCTATACATTTTGATTTCCGCTTTTTTTTTTTGCTCCTTCCCATTCAGTCTCTTTCTTTACAATTTCTTTCTTTTTTCTTTACACACAGAACAAAAAGAAAATCTGCAAGCCTCGACAATTTTCGGTGGAGGGATGCTATGCGAAACAGCGCAGTGGAAATAAATTAAAGTGAATTTCAATTAAACGTGAAATGAATTTTATTAAGATAACGATTCAAATGCCATAAATCGAAAGTATTCTTTTGGGGATCGAAAGAGAGAGAGAGAAAGAAGGAGATTATTAAAATGTGCTACAAAGTGTGGGCCTACTTCGTTCAAATTGTTGCCTAACTCTAGGCTTTTAATTGTAATACTAAGTAGGGCATACCTCTAGGAGTTTCATTATTTTTCTGTTCGTAGTCCACTTCATACTTTCTTAAATTAACTTGCTTTTGATTATTTATATTTATGCAGCAAATATAACTTGTAACAGTCTGCCAGGCAACCAAAACAATACATTTCACCAATTTTTTACGTTGTTACTGAAAAGAAACAACAAAAAGGTCTCGAACCAGAATAAAAACTGTTCAAGTCATAATAATGATAAAAGACCGAATAAATATAAACAAAAAGAAAAAACTGTAGCATTTTATTTTTTTTTAATAAATTTACTTTTACCAAATTTGCAGTCTGCTTTCCGGCTTTCGGTGCTGTCTCTTCGATTTGCATATTTCTTAATAAATATTTGCTCGGTGTATAACATACATTTTAAATAGCTGTTACCCACTGCTTCTTATCTTTCATGTCGTTTTTTGTTGTTTGGCATATTAATTCGTGTTGCCTATGTTCTCGATCTTTAGTATTCCAGTAAATGTGGCATACTTTTAGGCGAAGTGAATTTCAAATGTTTAAAGTCCATAGTTTATGGTGGTAACATTTAATTTTAATCTATTTGGGTTTTCTAAGTGTGTGCAATGTAATTAAAAAAATGCCACCCTTCAATATTACAGAAGCTTAGTAAGGCAGTTTAAAAGTGGTGCATACTTTTAGGCGTTTCTGGACATGTGCTTTTTCGCTAATTTCAATAGTATATGTCTTTCTTTATAAAGGAGTAAAAAGAAATGGTGGTTCGGATGATGCCTCCGATGACATCACAGGAAGAATTGCTTCGTTATAAGCGCTCAATGATCCTTTACCATATGGGTTTTTTTTCTTCTCGTGTAGGTGTTAAGTTAAGAACATACAAACACAATCGCTGGGGGTATGGGGGGTGGGGCTGGCGTTCTGGCAGTTTTGGAGCCTTTCACTGGGTTTCGCTTACTTTTAAGAACCACTCTGGCTCCTCGTAGTATAGCACCGACCGGCCAAGTGTTTTATATGTATAATAAGGTCTCCTTTTACATGACCCAATTACTGACGTGAGGTCTTTATTTTTACAGATCGTGGTTGTATGCACCGCGGACATAAGGAGGTCCTTAAGTATTTTTGTGGGTTATTTGTTCTTTTTATTTCATGGACCTAAATATTCAACCGCAAACTTACATTCTTAGTCCAGGTGGTGAACAGATTTTTTGATGATTTAATGGGCAATATTTTGAGGTTTCTTTGAGCGATGTAACGGGGGGAGAAATAGATATCCCCTAATTTACCACATTGAACATCAGAGTAATGGCTCATCGCCAAAAGCAAGCAGTCGTTCGCCTAAGATATTATTTACACTCCTTCTGGTGTTACCAACAATTTTGACAAGTATAATTAAAATGGTATAGGTAAGGGAACTCCACTCAGAGGTACTTTCTATTTTTATTCTATATATATTTTATTCTGTACGAGTGTATATTTATTTCGCTAGGTTTAAACCTGCTCTAACGAAATACAACAAAGAACAGACAGCACCCTCACAAATAATTTACCAGTCATTTCTTCACGATGTTGAGGAGACGGGTTTCCATGGTTGATCGTGGCGAATGCCTTCGAAATTTCTGGCGCCACGAGGACCGTTCATACAGTTTAAGAAATCCATACTGATCCTAAATCGGGATATACCACAACAAGCTGGAAAGAACAAGTGCCTTAAGGGTCTAGGCCACAGGGGACAGCAGGGTGCAGTGAGAGAAGTGACGATAGGTTGAGGACCGCTGTCAAGCACTTTCATCCCGCTACATACAGATTTTTCAGCATTAGCATGAAAATGCTATTAAGGCCTAAGTTCCTATGAAGGTTTGCCATTCGCCTGTACAACCTCACTATGGGTAAAGGTATAAGGTTCTACAGAGGGCTTAAGTTCCTTGCATACCTATTAAGCCCTCACCATAACGGCCCGATACTCACCATAACGGCCTGACTCGTTAATAAATTGTATAACAATTCATCAACATCGGAAGAACACATTTCACGACGAATTTCACGACCTGCTTTGTAGCTTAAACTGGCTTCGCTTCCACTTTGAAAACAACAAAAAACCCAAACGTAAACGTAAACAAAACGAAGCAACTCCATGCTACAAACCATTTCAAGACTTACTGCTTTGTCCCTTCAACCTGCTTTTCGTTTTGCCTCCACTCAGATATGTTTTTAACGTTTACATAAGAAAACAAATGCAGTGGTTTATAGCGCTTTGTAGCGCGCACTCTGGCATCTGACTGAGCTGAAAGGATCTTGTTAACGAATAATGCGATGTTTTTTGCAAAGTTCTGGCTAGACTTTAATGCTGAGGTCGATGCCGAGTCGATGATCCACGACTAGCTACGGCCTACTATGAAGTTTTTTCCCTCCAATATGCCAGTGTCACAATCTCGGGACATTGTGGGTGCCTTCAGCGGTCAAAAGTTTTTATTTTCATAAAAACGCACTATTTGGGCTACACAGCATAGACTGTGGAAATAAGTTTATATTATTTTCAAAAGTTGTACAAATATGAAGCATCTCATTTCTTGACTTTCGGGTTTCAAAGTAAAACCACCAGTATTTTATCAGAGCAGAGAAATGTGTTAGTACCAAGGGACTTAAATACTTCTGTTGAACGCACCGTTCAACCTACTTGTAATGAATATCCTTATTATTTCTTTGTAATTCATTTCCTTTTTGTTATCATTTATTGATCTACTCATTTCATATTCTTTCTTGAATTCGCTGTAAATAGTAAATAGTGACATCCCTGTCACTCCTTAGATCGTAAGTCTATTGATCTCTTTTTTTGTAATCCCGCTAAAATCGGACATATTTAAGTCAGTTGTTCCATAGCAACCGCCAAATAAAGAAGCAATTTGGCCTTGAATTCCACGAATTCACCTTGTTGTTTTAACTTATCTACAAGTCAGCAGGAATGGAATCTACGATTCCACGTCCCGCAAATATCTATAAAGAAATTCCCAGTTCACGACTCGGGCATTTAAACATGGTCCTTCGTAAAATCTTAGAGGAATCTAGGATAGGAAAGAACTAGGCGAGATTTTAAGTCTAAGTAGTTTTCTTCCTGAAAACAGACTTCAACAGAAGACATCATTTTTTTTTAAACGTTCAACATCACGTAATCATCAAGGTTTCCACAAGAATACGGCATACGCTTCTTCTACAACTGAAGTGAAAATCTTATCAACAAAAAGAAGCCATTCAATTTCGAGCACAGAAAATGTAACATCAAAAGGCATCACCAACAAAGCAACATACATCGATCCTGAAAAACGACAAGTAAGGGGATAAAGAAAGGTAGGTGCGATAATTTATTAGCATTTTTATTAAAAATATCAATTTGGTGAAAATCGTGTAACCTCCGCGGAATCGAAAAAAAACTATACAAATCGAAACTAAAAATCATAACCTAAAAACTTCATAAACGATATACAATAAGAACAAAAAAGTTTGTTACATATTACAAGTACATACGCACATAAATACATACATATCAACGTCATGAACTTCAAAGTCAACGAAATCATTAAACATATCAATTACATAGTTTGAAAATCGACAATTAGAAAACGATATTCACAAAAGAATCAAAAATCGGCATTCACAACATAATTAAAAAACGATATACGAAAATAACTGCAGAAGTCGATAATCCCAAAAACGAGAGAAAGACTGTGAGAATAGAATGGCACACAAAGCAAAGGATAAATGAAAGTTAACAAGTGAGTGATCAGTGCGAAGTAAAAAAGAAACAATAACTATTAATTAATTGTGTGGATAAATTTAAAAAGGTGAAAGTTTCAAAAAGCAGCTCTCCTAGCATTGCGAAATTAAAAAAGAAACAAAAAACGGTAGAAAGAAATTAATAAACATACAAAAAAAAAGTAAGTGAGAAAAAACATTAAGGACCCTCCTGGCATATATTTGCTTGATATTAAAGAAAAAACAAAAATAAATATCTTCAAATTTCACCAACATTTGGCAAATATAAAAAAAAAAGATAAGTTGTTTTCTTGGGAAAAATAAGAGCGAAGAATGATGGTGTAAGCAAAACAGAAAACTCTCGTCAACCTCCCTATTGTTTCAAATAAAGAAATTTACAACAACAACAACACAACCTTTTCACGGTTTGGTATGTGCAAAAGCAGAGTTCGTTTTATTATTGCATTTCATTTTTAACAAATGTTGAAGCTTGACAATGTAAGTCGAAATTTATGATTACATTAAATGTAATTTTTCAGCGAGAAAAAATTCAATTTGAAAATAATACTGATCAAAAACATTAAACATAAAGATTTATGCTTTTCTTTAATAATTGGAGAAAATACACAGTTGTCAACCTGTCATTAACAAAAACATCGATTGCAAAACCAAGGTCATTTATAAAACCGGTCAACAAACGAAAAAAGAAAATAATAAGAAAATAACAACAAATATACTGCATTAAGAACAACCAAAACAACACACAAAGAACTTTATCTTCATACAAAATAGGGTTGCCACATAAAAGAAACACTGTACTTGGCGGGATTGTATAATAAAAATACCATCAATACCTCGATAGAACAATTTCGTCCTGAAATTGAATAAATCAAAAAGCGTGAAGCTCTAATTTAAAAAAAAAAAAAAATATAGTGGATAAAAAATTTAGAAATATCTGATTTTTGTTTGGAGAAAAAGAAATACACTACTACTACTTAAAAAAAAAAATATCACAAAATGTCACTTAGACGAAAGTATTTATTTGACATCGAGCAGTTAGTTTCCTTCTGCAAGGATTTTAAAGGAGGAGAAAGTAGCAGGATAGCGGCGTTAAATGTAGAAGAGGCTGAACTAGATCGTCGATGGGAAAAATTAGTCGCGAATTATGAGAATGTAATGACAGAGGATGAGAATGAAGAGGACAGCGAATTCCTGAAGCTTGCTACATCCAAATACAAGGAAGCATATAGGAAATATACGGGATGTAAATCAAGAATAGCGGAAATCATAGCCTCACGGCAGTCGCCCAAAACTGATGAAAGTATCAGGCACGAGACAACATTTAGCCAACAAAGTTCTTCATTAAAATTGCCGCCATGTGACACACCTCCATTTGAGGGAGGATATTCTAAATGGCCTGCGTTCCGGGATATTTTCTGGGCAGTTTTTGGTGCTCATCCAGATTTGTCTCCGGCACAGAAACTCTTCCACCTGAGGGGAAAAACAAGGGGTGAGGCTTATCAAATTGTAAGCAAATTTGATCTAGTTGACGGAAATTTTCAATTGGCTTGGGATTCTTTGAAGGATCGGTACGAAAACCCTCGCATCTTAGTTCATCAACAGATGAAACACCTGTTTGGCATACAAGTTGCTCAATCTGAGACTCCGAAATCCATAAGGCTTATACAACGCGGAATAAATGATAGTTTGTCCATTTTCAAGTCTTACAAGATCAAGACTGAAAATTGGGACCCAATACTGGTCCACCATTGTTCTACAAAGTTACCGGAAGAGACACTGCGAGCGTGGGAGGATTCACTACCTGACCACAAGCAGCTGCCCACCTGGCAACAAATGAATGATTTTTTGTCTAAAAGAATAGAGATTCTGGAAACCATTACTGACCTTCGAAAACCTAATTCGAGTCATAATAATAGATCACAGGCTTTTCAGTCTCGAGTAGACTCGACATACCAGGCAAATTGTAAGAAGTGTGGTCGAAATCATGCACTCAGGGTTTGCGAAGAATTCAAAGAATTATCAGTAAACGATCGTTTAAAGTTTGTATACGCAAACAAAGTATGCGCAAATTGTCTTTCATCGGCACATTTTAAGGCGAATTGTACCAGTACCAGGGGTTGCAAGGAATGTAATAAGAAGCATCATACCTTGCTGCACCTTAAACCGAATCGCAATCAGAATTTTTCGCAACGCAGTCACAGAAGTCAAATGCCACTTGATTCTCACGCAAGTTCCTCGAACAGGGAACAACCGCAACCCACTACTTCACCTGACACTGTTCAAGCTTACTTTGCGCACAATGAGGGAACAACAATTTTACCAACTGCCTTAATTAACATTGAGCATGCCGGAGAACTATTTACTGTAAGAGCACTCTTGGATGCAGGCTCGGAAAAAAGTTTTATCACAAGAAGAATTCAGCAGAATCTGTCACTACCAGTTGACGGCCATCATACACAAATATCAGGCTTGGGTGGAACTATTGTTGGGAAATCAAGCGGTCGTTGTGTCGTTAAAGTAAAATCCAGAATTTCCAATTTTGCTGTGGAAATAAAGGCGATTATTGTACCAAAACTTTCACATTTTTTGCCATCAAAACGGGTAAAAATAGAAAATCTTCATGGTCTTCGGAAATTGAAATTGGCTGATCCAAATTTTACCAAACCAGCACAGATTGACATGATAATAGGCAGTGATTACCTACCGTCTATCAATATGAACGGTGTGATTCTCAACATAGCTAACGGTCTAGAAGCAAGGGAATCTTATTCCGGTTGGTACCTCTCAGGCCCCCTGCCAACTGACGAAGTCCAGACATTTTCTCTTCAGATCTCCGATTCTGAGGATACTAAGCTTAACGAGCAAATTAAAAAGTTTTGGGAGATCGAGGAGGTTACCAGAATTAGACCAGCTTCGGAAGACAATGAGTATTGTGAACAATTGTATAAAAGGACTACTTTTCGGCAACCTGATGGTCATTATGTAGTACGACTACCATTTCGTCATGAGTTTCCGGGAACTATCTTTCTTGGACCATCGCAAAAAATGGCTTTAGCGCAGTACCAGCGAATGGAAACTACGTTAAAAAAGACACCAGACTTAAAAAAACAGTATGACAAAGTTTTACAGGAATATCTTGATTTGGACCACATGGAACAAGTGCATCATTTTGAGAGTTCTGCCGAGAAACATTTCTCTTTCTTTTTGCCTCACCATGCAGTTATTAAGCCAGAAAGTAAAACGACGAAGCTCCGTGTTGTTTTTAACGGGTCTAAGAAGACGAACAGTACCTTCTCACTGAACGATGTGCTATATTCAGGCCCAATTTTACAGGCAGACATTGTTAATATAATCATTAATTGGCGCTTATATCGTTATGTATTTACTGGCGACATACAAAAAATGTATCGCCAAATTTTGGTGCATCAGGAAGATCGACCTTATCAGCGAATTCTATTCCGACCGAAGGAAGACGGTGCTATAAAGTCTTTTCAACTCAAAACAGTCACGTTTGGGATAAATTGTGCGCCATTCCTGGCCATAAGAACTTTGAAGCAGTTAAGCGATGATTGTAATGTTTCTAATCCAATTGCGTCTGACGTTTTAAAGAATGAAATTTATGTAGATGATGTGCTGTCAGGAGGACACACATTGGAAGAAGCGAAGCATAAGCAAAACGATTTGATTTTAACTCTGTCCTCCGCTGCTTTCCCCCTGAAAAAGATTACTGCCAATTCCAATACTTTACTCGAGTTGATAGCCCGGGAGGATCTTCTAGATGAAGATTTCTTGAAGTTCGACGATTCGAGCACAGCAAAAACATTGGGGATACGCTGGAATGCGATGTCAGATGTTTTTTACTACGTAGCTGGCTCAATCGATGACACCCCAGTTTCAACAAAACGACAAATTCTATCGGTAATAGCACGGCTATTTGATCCTCTGGGATGGCTGGGACCTATCGTCATCCTGGCGAAAATATTGATGCAGCAGCTTTGGGAGGAAAAAACTAACTGGGATGAAGCTGTTCCACAGCATTTGCTTTTTAAATGGAAATCTTTTCGCGAGAATCTGCCTCATATTCATCAGTTGAAAATACCTCGTTGGGTAGACTACTCTCCGCTGTATAATGTCCAGATACATGGATTCTGTGATGCTTCGGAGAAGGCCTATTGTAGTGTGGTATATGTCCGCATTGATAACGCTGGCACATTTTCTAGTCACCTACTAGTAGGAAAAACTCGCGTCGCTCCGATTAAACGGACTACCATACCGAAATTGGAATTGTGCGGAGCAGTCTTGCTTGCAAATTTAATAAAATCCGTGACGCAAAGATTCCATTTTCCGCACGAAATTTATCTATGGACTGACTCGTCGATAGTTCTTGGTTGGTTACAAAAGGATCCTCAAGTCATGAAAACCTTCGTAGCGAATCGAGTCACTGAGATCCTGGAGCTTTCTACGCCCTCCTGGTGGAGGCACGTAAAAACTGAAGAAAACCCAGCCGATCTAGGAACGCGCGGGTGCTCACCGCAGGACTTAGTACAAACCCCGCTTTGGTGGTATGGACCTACCTGGCTCCAAGAATCCAAAGAAAAATGGCCAGAACCAAGAACATTTGACTCAACGGAGTTAGAGACAAAAAAGGTCAAAACATTCCATCTAGTGATAACCGATGACATAATTGCTAGATTTTCTTCATTTCATCGTGCTCTCAGAACCTTATGTTTCGTATTTCGTTTTGTTGAGAAATGTCGCAAACGTAAAGTTCAGGCAGTAGTAGATATTACTGTAGACGAGATCTCAAAAGTTAAAGCACGATTAACTATGCTTGCTCAGAAACAACATTTCCCACGCGAATACGAGTGCCTCAGTAACAAAGAGCCAATTAGTAGGAAAAGTCATATTTTGACACTTACGCCTTTCCTAGACAAAGATGGTTTGTTAAGGGTTGGAGGCCGGCTCGAAAATGCAGGTCTCAGCTATGAAGAGAGACACCCGATTATCATCCCTGATAAGTCACATTTGGCTGAACTACTCATACGACATACCCATCAAATATGTCTTCACGCGGAGTATAATATCATGCTCCGAGCTATCCGACAAGGATTTTACATACCAAGATTGAAGAATCTGATTCGAAAATGTATACGTGGTTGCAAAGCATGTACACTTTATAAAAGAAAGTTTCAGAATCAGATCATGGCCGCACTTCCTCCGGAACGTGTCAACTTTTCTTTACCGTTTACTTATGCAGGTGTAGACTTCGCTGGCCCATTTGGTCTCAAAACGTCTTCTTTGCGAAACGCTAAGATCACAAGGGGATATGCAGCAGTATTTGTTTGTTTTTGTACTCGAGCGGTTCATCTCGAGGTTTGTTCGGACCTATCAGCCGATGGATTTCTAGCAGCTTTCACGCGTTTCACTGGACGACGAGGGCTTCCAAAGACCATGTTTTCCGACAATGGTCGAAATTTCGTGGGAGCTAGTCAAAAGCTACTTCAAGAACACAATATCTTTCTTAAGAATGCAGAAAAATGTTTGTCCGAAAAATATAGTCTCCATGGATTTTCGTGGTCATTTATACCACCTTATGCACCCCACATGGGAGGTCTCTGGGAGGCCGCGGTGAAGAGCATGAAGTCTCATCTGAAGAAAATTACAAATAATTTGTCCTTTACTTTCGAAGAGTTCAGTACAATTTTGATCAGGATTGAAGCGATCCTAAACTCTAGACCACTGGGTCCAGTATCACAGAACACCTCCGAGCTCTTACCGCTGACGCCAGGCCATTTCCTGAGAGGAGCGCCACTTACGGCTCCCCCTGAGGCCCCAACTGAACCTAAATTAGAAAGCCTGTCGCATATCAACCGATGGAAGCGATTAAAAGTTATTCAACACCTCTTCAGTCAGCGTTGGAAAGCAGAGTACGTGACAGAGCTCCAGCGCCGTTATAAATGGAAAACTACAAAAAATAATTTAAAAGAAAATGATTTTGTCGTCATCAAGGACGATTCATTGCCGCCCACGGAATGGCGTCTCGGCCGTATCAACAAAGTCTTTATAGGAAAAGATAATGAAGTTCGCGTAGCGGAAATAAAAACCCAAAGTGGATTAATAGTACGTCCAGTAGTTAAACTCTGCGTTCTCCCAACATCATAAATCCAAACCAAAATTCTCCAATTGATCATAAAAATGCTGATTTGTTCTCGTACCTTTCTTTTCTTTTATCTTTTTGTTTACTTATAGCGTCAACATGCTCATCTGCACTAGAAATCATGTTCTAAAGTGCTGCCCTATGCTCCGAAAGATGCTGCTACCAATCGCCAATGTCTATTCACGGACCCTGCTCCTACAACTTCATCGATATACAATGAACTTTGTGTTGCTTCAGTGGTATTGAGCGAACTGTGCATCAGAAACAAGGTCAAAAAGGTCACCCTCTTGGTTAATCCTCCGGTTCGAGTGTCCCAAGCGATTTGCACACCCGATCTGGACGATTCCTTCATCAAATTGCAATCAAATCCCAAGATCCGCGCATCCTCACATTGGTAGGAGACCAACGGAAATTGACTCATCCTGGGCAACACCTTCATGAACCGATTGACGGAGCAATCGGCGCCGGGTACAACATGGACCGCCAGTCATTTCCCAAGTACGCTCAAGATACAGCATTCGGAATGATCATTAAAGTGTCATTAGTCAGATTTCATCACCGAGGTCCTGTTGCAGTATTCTCACAGATGTCCTGCCATCTAAGCCCGGGAGAATGTTGAACGCACCGTTCAACCTACTTGTAATGAATATCCTTATTATTTCTTTGTAATTCATTTCCTTTTTTGTTATCATTTATTGATCTACTCATTTCATATTCTTTCTTGAATTCGCTGTAAATAGTAAATAGTGACATCCCTGTCACTCCTTAGATCGTAAGTCTATTGATCTCTTTTTTTTGTAATCCCGCTAAAATCGGACATATTTAAGTTCAGTTGTTCCATAGCAACCGCCAAATAAAGAAGCAATTTGGCCTTGAATTCCACGAATTCACCTTGTTGTTTTAACTTATCTACAAGTCAGCAGGAGTGGAATCTACGATTCCTCGTCCCGCAAATATCTACATATAAAGAAATTCCCAGTTCACGACTCGGGCAATTAAACAACTTCAATGGGTCTTTGATTCATTTGCCTTGACCATTATCTGTGTGTGAAGTTGTTGAGTACTTGGCGTCCATTCTTTTTTTTGCTGAAGACTCACTTTATTTTCTACTACTCAAAAACGGGTCATCCAAAGAAGTGAACAAGATCCGAAAGTTGCGATCAGTAGGTACTTCCAAATTGGTTCGGTTCCAATGATTTTTACACTTTGACTTTGCTTCTGAAGCAGAGCTTTGTTTTTATGTATATTTAAAATAAAATCCATGTCTCGAAGAAAAAAGATAAGCATACGGCGATAACAGTAGTCAAAACCGCGACCTCCAGTTTCTTAAACCAACATCTATAATGTGTATGTTGTTGTTGTTATAGCGGCAACTGTGTGCCGGGGTAACAGCCCTTGGCCAAGAATTGCTTTTCGTGTCAATTCGGTCCATAGAACCGGCTGTCGTGGGTCTGCGTATGATGTCTATGATACCCTCTGTTGTTTGTTATGGCCAGCAGAATTTTGATATCAGCGCGCAGACGCAATACACGGGCTCAACATTAGTAATATTTTGTTTTTCAAAACCTTAAGAAAACTATTTTTTTAATTATTTTTACAAAAAATTAAGTAATATATTAAAAAAAATAAATTAAGCCCGCACTTAGGCTCGACCACAGACTTTCCGAATTTAAAGCGCCAAAAGAGCTTCCTACGAAGTACATAAAAACACTTTTCAATTCTTTGCACAAATGCGATTTTTTTGGGAGCCAGAAAATCTAACCGCGTGCCTTTGGAAGTAGGAAACAACGATTTCTTTGTAGGTACTTTCATTTTTTTGCTGGGTATAGACTCAAAATCTTTCTCATTGTCTTCACACTTTTAATTGCTGCTAGATTTTGTTCTTTTTAAAATCATTACCCCCTTTAGATAAATTATTTTTGTTCTCTTTTTCTGTTGTAGTTTATTAAGCCTTATCCCCCGGTTTTAAATCATTAAGAATTATTGCCTACTCTCAAGTCGCCTTAATGAAGAGCATTCACAAAAAAACGCTGCATACTGCAAGGAGTTTTTATACTAAAAATAATAATAATACTGTGCTCTCAGCAATATATTGTAGCAGATTTTCCACCCTCACAACGTAGCATCCGAGTATGTTGTTCTGCATTTATGCATTGTATTTATGTCGGAGATGTCGGTTCTCAAGGTTGCCATAGTATTTAATAATGCTGGCATATATTTTGCATGAGAACTATTTATCCCCCACACACACACATACGTTATGCTTTATTGCATTTTATTTGAAAATTTTGTCATTTCATAAACCAAAAGAAATTTTGAATTATGGGACTTTGCTTTTATCTTCAGTGTGTCGGGTGTGTGGGTAAAACCACCACAAAAGCTCTCTCAGTTTCGAGTAAAAATAAAAATATTGCCTACTATTAGGCATGACCATTTACATGTGAGTTTTTCAAAAAGCAGACTACATTTAGGCGTTTGATATGAACATTATTCCCAGATGTGTGTATACGAAAGGGGGAATCCTTTGGCATTGTTTTGCCCGACAATGCTTTTCAAATTGTAGAGCACGCTTTCAGGCAGTCTTTGGCAATTGGTCCCCCTCTACGTGTATCACACAAAACTAGTAGGTACCATAAAAGATTATAACCATATGTTTTAATAAACTTAAAAGCTGCAAAACAATCTGTTGTAGTTTTAGAAGAGTGTTTTCAGAGCTATACCAAAACAAGAAGGTACTAGATTTTGTTGCATACTTTTAGGTGAATGTTAAACAAATGCTTTGGCTTTGGAACGGCACAAAAATTCCTTACTGTTGTGGGTGGTGGTGGATAAACATAAAACAAAGAAAGACCTATTTAGAGATCTTGGGGTAAAAATAACATGAAATTTTAATTAAGTTTTTCTTTCTTTCCTTATGGTTTTCCCCCACGCACACACATACACAATATGGCAAGAAAATACCTATTTCTAACCAGAGCAGTTGGGATTTATACCAGCTTGCAGTGCACTCGATTTCTATGAACGGTAGTAGAAATCGTTCAGTGTGCTCCCCAAACTCCTACGCTGCGACACACTACACTGAAGAGGCAGAGGTTGAAAAAGCACAGGAGGAGATTGTTTTGTATAACATTCAAATTAAAAATTGAAACACAAAAATTCCATTAGATTTTTTTGCCCATACACATGTATACACAATATGCAACTGTAGAGCAGCATATATATGTATACTCGTAACGAGAATTGCATAAAATGCAGAAATTTCCTTTTTTCCTTCACTCAGATATAGTCCGTCCTGCCGCCATCATTTCATATCGTGTACTCTTACTGCCCCTGCCTTACCATCTGGTGAAGTGGGTCTCCGGCTGGTGGAGCGTGTGCACTTTGGGAAAAGTCTCCCTGTATCCTTGCCGGGGCAACATGTCCTTGCTTGTAGTTTTAGTTTATGTAAATGTATGTTTATTACGTGTTTTTATGGCAACAAACGGAAAACGACGTCGTTCCAGAGTAAGGCGAGGGCGAGTTAGGAAAACTCAACTCGAAACTCTTTTATATTTGTACGTCTTCTTGTTTTTTTGTAACTTTCCCTAAGTCATGACGACTTTTAAGAGTAACAGGCACAAAGCTTCCACTTAACTTGCAACTTGTAGTTAGGTATGCCAAGATGCATTTCATCTAGACATTTGAGCATAACATTAAGAGGGATGGTATAATAAAGGATGTTTTAATTTCTCAATGCATATGCCTAAAATCTGGCTACACTTTAAGATATTTACTTCCGCTGGACAACAACTAGAATCATTTAAGTTGAAAGAGAGGTTGCAAAGATCCTGAAAGACTTCTTTTTAGAAAAGGCAGTTTTAACCAGTTGAACACCCTCCATGGTGGCCCAAACTCGTATTCTGTCTAATACGAGTAGCTTACGAATTTCCCTTTATTCGGTCATTCTAGATCTCCCAAGTCTGAAATAATATCAAAATGTAGTTAACTAAGTTCCAATGCAATAATTGAGCATTAGGTGAGAATGTTTCGGTGACATTGAAACATTCTCACCTAATGCTTCACATGATTTTCACATATTGGTATGCAATCGTCCAATTCATTTAGGAGGCTCATTGAGAATTGAGTGTTTTATAAGAATTTTGCTTCATTTGGACCCTCAAAGACTTTCCAAGTCCGAAATATTATATGCAAAAGTTTTCCTAAATCAGCCGAGCACTAGTAGAGCAAGTTCCAATGTCTGCAGCATATCATTTACACAGAGGTGAGTGAGGGATATCTAGAGGTAATTTTTTGAATTGGGGTTTTTCACAAATTACTCGTGAGTCGTGTTAAACTTTATTTTTTTCTCTTAAGTATTTTTTGCCATTTGATCATGAAAAGAAATTATACTTCAAAAACCACGATTATCGAACATTTTGCCATACCGGTCGAAATGATCGAACGAGTCACCCTGAGGCATTGTTGTGGCCAACATATCAAGGAAATTATATTTAAAAATAAATGGCATAAAGTGTCTTTTCGAATAAACAATAAAGATTCCACACTTAATTTTAATTTTTGTATTTTTTATTTTGAAAACAAAACCTTGATAGATTACCCTATATTATAATCTGCCATCACAAAGTAGATTAGATGGCCGTTAACAAATAAGTGTTCGATAAGAATTTTGCCTCATTGGGCCCCCTGAAGATTTGAAGCCTTGTTTGAAGCATTTGCTAGTTTTATGACTAAAAAAACCTAAATCTGTCGTGGAAATTTGGCGACCAACGTGGGTGCTTTGCTACACTAAAACTCTTCACAACAGAAATGTTTTCCTCCTACTGCATTGCTCAGGAAACACTTCCAAACAAAAGAACTGAATGCTTAGGCTCATTCCCGTTGCAATCACCAAGTTTTTATAATTGTAATGGATATTTGGTTCGACATACCACAACATGATAAATATGAGCATCTTATTTTGAACACAACTAATTGATTGGTCATACAAATAAAACGCGTTAAACGAATTTAATTCCCACAAGTGGTGTGTATTATTAAAATATAAGATTTACCAGCTACACTGGTGTCAACTTTGAAAATTTCTTACTTAATTGTATTAAAAAAAATCTTTTATTAAGAAAAAAAGTCATAAACTCCTTTGTAGCGCATTGGCGACCAACGCGGAGCATTTTCTACATTACTTTTGTGCACTCGTAAAAAAGAAAAAAAATAGTTTACTTTATTATGTATGTACAAGTTAGCAACATAAATATGTTGCATGTCTTACATTGTAAAATCAAAGTTGGGCGCCAATTTTAATATTGGACAATAATTAGTCCTTTCATTTGAAATCAATTTTTTTCAATAATTAGTCACATTATAAACACCGATGGATGTTTGGTCGGCTATTATGATGAAAAAGTTTTCCCAGTTTGCAGCGGATTATAATAGCTTAAAGCTTGTAAAACTTTGGTAACCAAAAATAGCTCCCAACGAAGGTCCTTTTTAAGCCAGTTCAGATGTAAAACAGCTTACGAGAAAGGTATTTTTCCATATTGTATATGTACGAGCATTCAATATAACTATTCTGAGCCGAAAATACAATGACTTTTTTAACCATGTGTCTGTTTAAATTTATGGTAAAAGTTTGTTGATGAAGACAAAATAACGTTATACAAGGTTGGATTTTGCAAGAGAGAGGCAGAAAAATGTGTGACATAAACAAAAATTAAAAGATCATTCGGCTCTGTTGTGTCGAAGTTTTTGATCTGCTTTCTGTTATACGAAGTTCAGAATTAAGTTACACGAAGTTGCAACGATTGCGACTGCCTTATTCCTTTCTTCTCTGCTCTGAACGTTTGTAAGAATGATCATAAGACAATTTATCTCGCTCTTTTAAAAAACCACCGCCAAATTCTAGCTGTACAATCTTCATAGCGCTATGAAGATTGCTTTTTGTACAGTTCGAAGACTATACTCAAAGGGTAATTCTCAGTAATTCAAATGAGACTCCCGTATAAGTTATTTGATTTGTAGCAGAAGTAATCGTTGCCAAAGACTGCTGAAGAAAAACCTTGGCGTGCTTAGAAACAGCTGTACAGTCTGCCTGGCAACCGTAGCCAATACATTTCACCAATTTTTTAGTTGATTCCTAAAAAGAAACAACATAAAAGTCTTGAATAAAAACTGTTCAAGTCGTAATAATGAAACAAGACCGAATAAATGAAATAAAAAAAACATAATTAGTAGGTTAATTTAATAATAGAAATTGTAACAGTAACTATATTTCTGATAACCAAGAGGTAACCAATAATTAGTTAACTAAACAACAAAAATGATTTCTATAACAATCTTAAAAGTTAATAATATTAGCAATTGCATTGCCAAATTGAACATGTGTCGTTTCAATAAATTAACTATGAAATTTTTATATTAACAATTTTCATGGTTAAAAACAACAATAATTTTTGAAACAATTACAATTTTAAAGGTTAAAAACTCAACAGTGCATTGTTAACACAACATTAATTATTTTAAAATTAACAATTTTCATGGCTAAAAAATTCAACCATAGAATAGTTAAACTAACTACTATTATTGACAAATACCAGACAACAACAAAATGTTCAAATTGACCTTTTTAAACGTAGACTTTAAATCATGTTTATTTATGTTTAAGTTAACCTTATATAAGGCTATTTTTCTTCTCAGTGTTTATTGAGATGTCAATAGTTATGCTCCGTTTTTAATAAAGAAGCCGTATTATAAGTATAATTTTTATTGAAAGTTTAGTTTTTTGTAATTGTTCACATTAGTGCCGATAGAAATTCGGCCCCTTATTACAACGGCAGATAAATGAAGATGTTGAAGTGTCTTTTCATTGGTAGAGGTTTATAAAATTCATAAGTTCCTAAATCTCTGGCGCCCAACGTTGGGGCTTTTTTAAAAGCTCCTGTGATCGCACGCATAGAAAAAAAGTTATTTTGAAATCCCTCGTAGATCATTTTGCTGACATTTTCAAAATATATCTTGTTCAGAAGAAAAGACTTAGATAAAATGCTGTTTCTTAAATGTCTTACATTTAGCGACCGACGTTGAGCATTTTCCAAATGAGATTTAAGTTACTTGCAGGACGTTTTAATCTATCGTTTAAAAAAAGTATTTATTTTTGTTCTACATAGATTTTTTTTCTTTGTTTGTAAAGGAAAAGTATTTCTTTTATTGAAAGTTAATGTTTATCATTTGTTTTATAAAATCTAACCTATATTTATTTCATGCGGGCGCAAGTCAACCTATATATGACATATTTGTAGTACTTTGTCGCTTTTTTTTATTAATTTTTCGTATAACATTTACTTTTCAAATCGTTTCTAATAATGTTCTTTTTTTATCTACTTCCAGGTAAGTTCCCTTAAGTGATAAAAGCACTTTTGTAAGTAAAAATATTTATAATTTTTGGTTAATCAATTATAAATAAATAAAACTGTCCCAAATATTTTTAAAAAAACTGCCCTCGGTTTAAAAAAAGCGTAGTTCAAGAGTCACCTTAATTAGCATAACCTCCTCGTATAGACTGCTTATGCAGTTCCGTGTACACTGGCAACAAATCGAGATAACAAGTATTCTGTTGCATACGGCATTAGGGACGGCCGGGCTGACTGACTGCATTCTTCCGTGTGTCTGTAGAAACATCTGGTTAAAGGATGCCTCTTTTAATAACAACACCAAGAACAACAACAAGAACTAGCTGCAAATTTATTGTCAGGACTGAAAGAAAGGACTCGACTCGTTCGTGTGCTCGCAGCAGCCCCTTGCGTCTATGCATGCATGAGTGGGCGAACGAGCGCAAGACCTGGAAAATATATTGTGTTATTAAAGTTTTGTAAATAGGCGTTTTTTTGTCTAACCAACAAGAGGTGGAGAAAAAATAATAAAAGCTAACATAAATTTGCCCATCTATCATTGGGAGACAATCTTTAAATTGGTAAAGCATTTTTTTCTTTTTTTCATTACAAAATTCTATTGCCTACTTTGAGGATTTTCTGTCTTAATCCTACAAAACGCACATACAAATTATTTACGGAAATTGTTATTAATTCCTTCTGCATTTGGATGTGGCAAATGTTTCACTTATCGTGCTATTTTTTTACCCTCCTTCTGTCCCTTCCTTTGCCTAGTTCCAAGCGTGACCGTGCATTTTTGTTTAACTTTGCCAAAGAGAAAAAAAAAAATTGAGAAAAAATGGTGCGGAGTTTATTTTTCCATTTATTTACACTTTAAGGTAATAAATCAAGGTCTTTTCCTTATAATTCTTGAATTTGTTTTCTGTGTTCCTTCTCGGAAAAACAATCAAGGTTTTTTCCTACAATCAGCCATCATCCATTCCATGCTTGCCATAGAACCCAACGCTAAGTATCCCGACAATAATGTGGGTGGTGGATGGAAACACCAGGAACAGAACCCACGAACATTGAAAAGTAACGACAAGATATTTGCCAAGTTAAGACACGCTTGCTATGTATGTGTTAGTATTGCCAGTTGGCAGGGGGGGGACTTTAGTGGTGTACATTGAATTTATTTTCTTTATTTTGTGATAGGTCACGCATTTCGCTGGGTTTACACGATTTGTTGTTTGGCAAGCGTTGCCGGATCGGGGGCGGTGGTGATGGTTTTCTCTCCTCCGTCAGCCATTGGGTAAAATTGTTTTCACAGTAACTTGACAAGGTGCTGTGCAATAGAAACAAATGTATATTCCACCATGGCTGCCAGATTTGTCATTGTTGTGATATGAAATATAAGATTAAAATTTAATTTTCTTTTTTTTCCTTTTTTTAATTTCCCAAGGCCATTGTTGTGCAGAACAAAACAAAGTTGAGAAGTGTATATCACGGTTTAAAATATTGTATTAAAATTTAATTTAACATTATACAGGGGCTATTCTAATAATTATGTAAAGTACATTAAATATAAAGCCTAAAGGTATACCATAGTAACTACACGAAAAATAACGTCTTTTATGAAGTTTTTGTATATGGATCATTGTGTATATCACGAATTCCATGTCACGCACTGTTACAGCGTGCGAATTATATTCATTGGTTTAGTTAATAAAACAATTTTTCTGAAAACTGGTTTGCAATTTTTATTAATTAGTTTTTCACTCTTTATAATACCTGTAAAGCTTTTATCAATCCGTTTGTGAATTTCGGAGATATTAATCAAAATGTAGCGTACGCACGTGCTACAAAATTTTCCCTTGGAAAATTTGATGTCAGATTCGATCTGAAATATCTGCGAATTGACTTGAGATGGAATTGTAATATTTTTTTACAGAGTTAAGAGGTTATATAAGATTATATTGGCAGTTATTTTTTTTGAGAAAAATAATTGGAACATATTTTTTTTTACCTTTAACTCCGTCACGCACATGTTACACGCCGTAACGCACAATTACACCATACATTCACATTACTTACCTTCCACCATATTTACTAAAAACTTAAATGCAAAACAGATTGATTGAAATATGCTTATTTTTTTTAATTTATTTTATTGAAAACGAAAAAAAAACACTTCTGTAAACAAAGATAAAAAAAAACATTGAACTTAATAATGAAACTCTTTCATTCAATTTATGTATTATTTCAATTATTAATATAATTCAAATAATCGGTTTTTAAATATTGTGTAGATTTGTTAGTTAAGCGAGAGTAAAGGCAGTTGTGTGAAGCTTCCACAAAGTGCTTTAATTGGAGCTTTGGAATTCCGGGCAAATACGAATGCTCCCATATTGGGTTGAGTTGTGTGCGAGTAACCGTTATGGATTCTTTATTTTTATAAAATATTTTAATATTTTGTAGTTTGTCGGTTGCACAATTAGCAAAATCTTCGGCAGAATGAATTGTTGTTTGTCGCGACTTTATTTGCGTCCAAACACATCTTTTTACGGTAGCTCCAATGCCATCAACAGCACCCTTGCCATGTGATGTGGCGAAAAATGACCAAGTAATTTTGGCACTGTAAATTGATTGAAGCATTATTAAACTTGATAGAACAAATTTATTTTTGAACTGAGAAGCGCAGCCATCAGAAAAAATGTAAAATTTCTTTAATTCAGGAGTTTTCATAGTCAGGAAATCTAAAATTGTTCGTAAGAAGGTGAATACCGAATATTTGTCATGAGTCAAATCATTGCTTATAATAGCAATTGATTGACTCTTATTTTTCCACCAGACGCAACAAGTGAACACTGTTACTTGGTCATAAGAAAAATGAGCGGCCTGCACTTCATCCTGCGAAAAAATAGCAAAATTCTCCGCGAAATCAACTTGAATTATAGCCTCGTCTTGATTAATTGTTTCTTTTATATCTTTGAAGTGTTTTGACTGAACATTGTTCACATAACTGTGCATCATGAATTTCGGCAGTTGTGCTTGTAGTTCTTCTATTGCTCTAGCTACAGACGATTTCAATTCAATTTCTTGAACTCGGCCAGTTTCATTATTTTTCTCCCATTTTTTCCAAAATATGTTTGTATCGTAATCGAACAGTAATGATAATACATCGCTGATATTATTCTCGCAATCGCGGCATCTTTCCAACATACAATTTTCGTTGTCCACATCACAGCAAATTTCGCTTAAAAGCTCCTTATACGTCAATGGAAACCCGTTAATTTTTTTTAGGGCTTGGCATAAATGTATAAAATTTGCGTGGATTTGGCACACACAAACATTGTGTGGTGTATCTCTCACAACGATGACATTTTGGGGGCGCAAATCAAAGAACTTTGAGCGCCCAACTTGGTCAGCAAAATCAATTTCATCGCAATATATTGCATACGCTTCATTTATTGACATAATCATGTATTTTTTTTGCATGAAAATTTTGGTATTGTTTACTTTTACCGCAACTGCATCAGATTTCCCAGGTGCTTGGTACGTAATATAATCTTCATTATAAAATTTGACAACTTTGTCAGCTTTGCTTTGCTTTGCCAGCTTTGCTTGAATTGCCGCGTGGTTTTTTTTCTTTTGATTTTCTACTTTGCTTAATTGAGACGACAGTTCAGGATAAAATTCATCACAAAGCTGTCTAATTATCATTTGTTTTCGGGGCAAGCTTTGAGGTAAATGTTTGCGCACCCGACTAACTGCTTTAAAAAGGGATTGTTTCGTCCGGTAAGGTATATCAATACACTCTGGATGCTCAGCCAAAAACTTTTTTTTAGCGCGATACTGACGCATTCTTTCAGCATTTTTCATTTTGTCCTCTCTACTTATAGCTATCTTCAACTGCTTCTTCGACTGCTTCTTTTTTTCATTTTTCAATTTAGCTCGGTAATCCCTCATTCGTTCTCGATTCTTCTCTTTCTCTTCTTCCCACTTCATTTCGCTTTGCTTTATTTTCTCACGAAAACGTTTCATACGTTGTTTTCCATCCATTTTCTATATCAAAATCAGAAATGTGCGTAAGTAAAAAAACCTTCATATCATCATATTTTACTACGAAAAAGTGTAACATGTGCGTAACGCGTGAAATTCTCTTCGATGGAGATAGTAAACAAACTTTGTTCCATTCGACTTTGCCATCTCAAGATCCACACATAACAGCATTTTCCGGGTAAAATTTTTTATATTAGAGTACGTATTAAAACATATATTAATTTTGTCACGCACGTGTTACATATTTTCTTACTTTATTTAACTGTACTTACCACGGTATCTCGTTGCTATATATGTAGATATATATATATGTAATTCTTAGCAAGAGGTTACTTTATTCGAATTCAATATTATTTATTGAAATTATTTTAGCTAGCAGCGCACGCACTCACGGCAAATAGCAATAGAAAACTAAAATATATTCGCTCAACTTACTCACCACGCGAAAGTAAGACAAAGCAAAGAAAAAATACCGTTATCCTGCAAAATTCAACTCAAAATATGTTGTCAACATTCCAAAGAATATTTTCAATATAATTTTTCTTCTCTCTTTACAATTTGATTTTTGACCTATGCGGCTGACGTTTTCGTGGAATTCGTGATATATCTCAGAATTTATTAATATACATCTAAATTATGCCAAGACAATAACATTTATCACATATAAAAATAGTAGCCTTAAAATAGGCAATAGGTTTTTATGAAGAAGGCTTCTAAATGTATGCTCTAAATTTCTCCAAATCTCAACTACCAGATTGCTTGTATTGGTTCGTATACTATTACACTGTGGAACAAATTCAGGCTACCAAAATCTAGGTCGATTCTGTGAGTGAGGGGTGAGAATATAGGCTACATTAAAATACCCGTATCGCCGCGTTCGTTTATGTTAATTCGAATTTTTTTTGTGAATCGAACTTTGCAGTCAATTGCCGACTTTCAGCATATTGTTTATATGATTTTTTGGCTATAACTCGTCGATAAATTGATATTTTTCAATCTGTGAAAGCCAAATTATTATGAGAGACCTGTCCAACAATTAAAATATTTTTAAAAATTGATTTAGAAAATTTTTGTGTTACAAAATGTTGGAAAAATTATTATGAAAAAATTAAGTAGACAAATAAATATCGAATACAAATATTTGCCATTAAATTTACATCTAAACCCCTGTTGTACGGTGCAGGGTATAAGCATTTGTTAAATTTTGGTAGGTTTTGACTCAATTTGGTAGGATTTTTAAAAAACACTGGTAGGAAAATAATTTTGTCAGTGTCAAAAGTCGATTTAGACATGTACGTCTGTCTGCCCATCTATTCTTGTAATCAAAGTGTAGGTCGCAAATAGAAACCGATCTCTTATGAAACTTGGCACATTTTTTTTGTTTTCGGCTAATAACGATCGCTATTGGAAATAACAGTAGTTAGTTTCAAGTTTTGATAAAGCCTCCCACACAAAAGTACTTTCCGATTTACAGTCTAACAGCGGAAAGTTTCACTAGATTTCAATGTAATTCGACTTGTATCGTTCTTTTAAAATTACAGGCATTTAATTGATTTATTTTATTTCATTGACTTTTCGTTTTTAATCTATATTTTTTTATTGTCCGCATTTGACGAATTTGTCGATGACCCCTCTTCTTGTTCAATTCTCGTTGGTGTATGCAAAGAGTGACTATGCTGCAATATTACTTTCATTTTTGTTGAATGCTTCCAGATTAGCATATTGCATATTAAGCGAAGTCAAAGACAGTTGAAGAAAATTTGTTTTTATATCTGACGTTCCATGTTCATTTCGGTTAAACTGATAGAATACTTGGAGTACAACTAACCACATTCACTCGGTTGACAAAACGACTCTTTTGCCTAAGCGCAATCTATGAATTTTCGTAATTCTTTTTTCCCCCGTAGTTTAATTCGCTTTCTTTTTTAAAACTAAATTTCTAGAAGCGCCGCCTTTGTTGATTCATTCTGTCTATGTTCTCTCATTCTTGACAGTAAGTAACTTTCAGAGCTTCCAGATTTAGTGGCCTCCTGCCTTGAGACTTTTAAAGCGCCTTAGGTAAGAGCTCGCCAAATTGCGAAAAAATAGTTTACCCGCAGTTAGTAAAAAATACATTTCGCTTTTAAACAAGTTGACATAGCCGCTTATCGAAATATCCTTCTCTTCCGAGAAGATAATTTTTTCCCAAAATGTTGACATAGCCGCTTATCGAAATATCCTTCTCTTCCGAGAATATAATTTTTTCCCAAAATCTGGATTTCTTGCCCAAGTTTGCAGCGTCCGGTTTCTTATGCAAATAAATATAAATAAACCGGATTATCTCTCTGTACCTACAGATAAAGTCTTTCCACGGTGCGACGAGACCACACGCAGAAAAAAAGTATGGTTGCGGTGACAATATTCGAAGAGGATAATACTATTGTTGGGTGTATGGTTGTGGTACAACAATATTATGATCCTCACAATTATAGTATGATTCAAATGCAACCATACCATGATCCTCACAACCATACTTTGATCCTCACAACAATAGTATTATTCACTCATAACCATACTATGATCTCCACAACAATAGTATTATTCACACATAACCATACTATGATCTCCACAACCATAGTATGATTCACACTCAACTATACTATGATCTCCACAACCATATTATGATCCTCACAACCATAGTATGTTTCACACACAACCATAGTATGATCCTCACAAACATAGTATGATTCGCACGTAACCATGTTATGATCCCTACAAGCATAGTATGATCACACACAAATATACTATGATCCCCAATATTATTTATTAGAATTGGTTTAAGTTGCCAACAATAGATTTGAATTATGAAAATTATTAAAAAATACATTATATTCAAAATAATAGAAGTGATTTATTTAACAGTAGAAAAAAAAACAATTTAAAAAACGTAAGCGTTTTTATTAAAAATTTTCAGTTAAAGAAAACCAAAGCAGTTTATTCGAAAAATTTTAATTTCCTTATAAAATGTAATATTATTGCATTCGATCCGTAACAATAACATTGTTATAAAAAATGAAGAAGAATTATAATTATACAGTATGATTGCCGTAATCATATTATTGTTTACATAAAACCCCAAAAACAGTACTTTTGTCCCACCAAACATATTTATATTGTTGCTACAACCATATTTTCATTTCTTAATTTGACAATAATACTATTGTTACATTTTAACAATATTAATATAGCGGCAATCATACTATTGTCAACAATAAATTCAGTAAACAATACTATGGTTGCGACAAACATACTTTTATTGCGGAGAACATATTATTATCGCCGTGACTATGTAGTAACCATGTTTTTTTTTTCTGCGTGCATGATGACGATCGATTATAATTAAGGTTTTCCCAATTTACTTGGTTGTGTTACCCAAGAGACCCTAATCAATTATGTTACCTAAGAAACCCTATTCAAGTGCCTTCCTTCTTTTTTGAAAAAACCTCTTGATAAAGAAATTCCTCCAGACAGTTGAGATTTTTGCCTGTTCTCTCCATTACGTAGTACCATGGATTTTAATGCTTTCTTTCTCTTGGCCAATTCTATGAATCGCAATTCTAGCTTGATTGCTTGAGTGCAGACCAACGAAATCGCTGCACTTAATAATAGATAATTGTTTGATCGATGTCTCGAATCTCTGCTAACGCAAAACTGTTCAAGTCATATTAATGATAAAAGACCGAATAAAAAACATAAGCAAAGGAAAATACAGTCGAGTCCGGTTATAACGCACCCCTAGGGACTCGACAAATTAGTTCGCAATAGGCGAAGTTCGTTATATCCGGGGTAAAATAATTTCCACGACCAAAGAAAATAATGGTTTATGCATTTATTTTTTTTTTATTTTAAGCATTAAAAGTACTAATATGAAATCAACAAAAAGTAATCATTGCAAAAAACAAAACGATACAATTTAAAAACAAAACAATATGAATTCATTTACTTTATAATGTGTACTCAATTAGAGTTAATAAATGAGATCGTTCAAATATTACAATATTATTTACTACAAAAAAGAACAATATTAATTTATTCACATTACATGTGCGAAAAAATGTTACTCCGCAACCAAAAAAAATCAGTAATCTTATTTTGTACACAAGAATTAACAACATCGTTTTCAAACAAATTTTCTATTTCTTAAAAGTGGGAATACATTTCTATTGTATTTTCTTTGGTCTCCAAGTATCTACGTATTGTAGTTAAATTTCTTCTTATGCCTAGTCTAGATGGTGGCAAAATATTCTCAGTCGGTTCTAGATCATCACTGTTATCATTATCAGTCTCTTGCGCTAATTGTATGATATCCGCATCAGATAAAGATTCGGATGTAACAAGATTATCGTCCCTTGAAACTTATTCAGCAAAATTAATATTGTTTGGTAGACTGGACTGGAAAACTTTAGTAAAATTGGCTCCAGGCTGTTCTCAAGATGAAGAGGGCGTCTTAGATTGAAATTTTTGGCAACTCCACTTCCCATTCAATAGCTGATAAGTACTTTCTCAAAATATTGGACCTATAATGGTGTTTTAAATATTTAATAATACCTTGGTCACAGGACTGCAATACGCTAGTTGTATTGGGGAGCATGAAAATT
Organism: Hydrotaea diabolus; assembly: GCA_963513945.1. Taxonomy (NCBI): domain Eukaryota; kingdom Metazoa; phylum Arthropoda; class Insecta; order Diptera; family Muscidae; genus Hydrotaea; species Hydrotaea diabolus. The sequence continues at coordinate 44,897,149 of OY740717.1, read as the reverse complement.
AGTTTCACAAATTGCAGTTAAATGGTGGATGAGCTGTGCAATTATCTAAAATTAGAGCGAATTTTCATTTTTGTATAGAAAACTTGTTATTGATATTTTGCAGCCAGCCTGTAAAAACTACTGACTTCATCCACGCTTTTGTATTTGCTGTATATTCCACGGGAAGTGGTTCAGACTTTTTAAAACATCTTGGGTTCTTAGATTTCCCAATGACAAGTAATGGACGGTTAAACGGTCTTTTGACGGTTAAACGGCCTTTTGACGGTTAAACGGTCTTTTGATTTTTTCCACCATGACAAGTATATTCTTTAAAGTCTTGTCTGGCAAACATCGATATAACAACCCAAATTCGTCACAGTTGAATATGTCGTTTTTTGTGTAGTTTTGCAAAATTCCAGGCAATGTTGCGTTTTTCCATTCTTCTGTCATATGTGGAAGCACATTTGGGGATTCTCCACACATTGTTTTGTATTTAATGTCATGTCGTTTTTTGAAGCGATCGAGCCATCCAGGACTTGGAATAAATTGCAAATTTAGTTGAACTGCAAGTGACTGCGCCTTTTCTGCCAATAAAGGTCCTGAGACAGGCAGATTTCCAGCTAGGCATGGCTGAAACCATATCAAAAGAGATTTCGCTAAATCTGCATACTTAGAAAATCGTAGTTTCTGACTAATATTTTTCAGTTTGTTTTTTGCAAAAGTCTCTTTTATAAGATCTTTGTTTTCTTTCCACTATTGTGGAAAGCGTTTACTTTGGAATTTTATAAACTTTGCAAATTTCAGACTTCTTCTTATTTGATGTTTCCAATTCATTTGTTATTACAAGTTGTTGTAGCAATATTTAAGCAGTTTCTCTTAATTTTTGTTGAAATTGACATTTTTTTACATTATTTCACCACAGTCTGTTTACAAGTGCAAATATGACACCAAAGTATGTAAAACTATCACAAGATATAACTTTGCTCTCTCAAAATTGTGTAGTAAAAAGGTTTTTCCAGGTGGCGCTGAACGCCATATTCTTTGTTTCTTCAATTCTTTCATAAATTATTAATAAATTCATAGAGTAGTTAAAATAGTGTGATATTCCATAAAAAAAAACAGAATGACCCACATTTAGAGTGTTCGTACTAACCGTAAAAAAGGTAATGAAAATTCGAAACCGGGCCCAAGAATAAAGTTCGTTATAGAAAAAGTTCCTTATAACCGGTGTTCACTATAACCGTATGCATATAGGTGAAAAGTAGTAACAAAACTCTTGGGACTTTAAAAAGTGTTCGTTATAACAGGACTCTACTGTATAGGTTTTTTCTCGTAAACCCATTACCAACTGATATGCTTTCTTATATACCCATATTTTAGCATCATAAATTGTCGCTCAATTCCATCACTACCGAAATTAAATTGCATCGATGGCATAAAGTTAATGTCAACAACATCGCCCACAAGTAGTCTACAATTTTATATTTCTCTTCGGCTCCTAAATGTAGGCGACTATATTTTCATATTTCTTCTTTGCTCATAAATGTAGACAAATTTACTTACCATGATAGTATTTAATTTATTAATATCCTTCCTACATATCAAGAAGCTTCCACGACCAAAAACTCTGCTATTTGGCATTTGATTTATTCCATTCCCCCTAAAAGTTGGCAACAATTTATGTTTTTCTCTTACATTTCGTGTTGTCGCTGTGTGGTGTTGGGTGGCAAACCACAAATCGTATATAATTTGGTGAAGTCATTTTAATTAGTGTTTAAGAGGAACTTAATATTTGTTACTCAGCGTGACGTTTGTTTTTGCACAAATAAATATTTAAGTGTAATAAATATGTATCTAGCTGTAATTAGTCATGTCTCGAAAGAGGCTATTTACAAATACGTATTAGCTAAAGTTGTGCCAATGGAATTTTTGCCATTTCTGGATGTAATTTATTTAATAACTTTATGTATATATAGAACATGTATATATAAAGTGTCAAGCCTTTCGCTGTTGTTTGTAAAGAAATATTGCCTACTTCTAAGGCTGGAAATGCAAAATTGAGATAAGTTTCTTACATATTCTTCATAAAATCATCATCTTTCTTCTATTGTTAGAAAGGCCTTTAAAATAGGTTTAAAGTTCTACTTCTGAGCTTTTAAATCATAAACGTAGGCAATGATTTATTAATCTGACAAATCCTTAAGGTATGCTACACTACAATAAAATTCTAAAATTCATTAACAAATATAAAGTATACCTAGTACATATTTTATAAATTCATAACACATCTAACTGCGTAAGAAGAGACACAGTTTCCCTGGAGATTTTATCACTCCCTGTCTCTCTTTGTTTCTACCTCCCGCAAAGTAGGCTACACTAGTAAGTTAAATTTTCAAAGTATAAACCACTTAAAGAAGGAGTTGGGCGCCATATTTGTACACATTCCATATTTTTGTAAATGAAACAAGTGCAACATTTCGCCTGCAGTTAGGCATATCAAACCACAAAGAAATCTAATCCTAAAAGTATGCAATGTATAATTCAAACGACTAACCCGTTACAAAGTAACCGTTAAAAATAGACAATTTCAAATGCCTTGAGAGTTTACCGGGTGACAAGTTTTCCCTTAAGGTTAAACAATCTGTTAAAATAGACCACATTTGTTGTCATTTCCTAAATGAATCCTTAAAATAGGCAATTTAATTTAGGCCTTGGCAGTTACAGCAACCGGCAACAAGTCACAGACCTAGAGCGAGTGATGCATGCAAAAGCTTTCCAAGATAAGTAATCAAAGTATTTCAATATCCAACGCAAGGCTGGCTCAGACGAGACGACGACATAATTGAAATCCTACTTAAGACCCTACGAAAATTTATCAAAATATTTACAAATTTTTGGGTCACACAAACCCTGAAAACGTTCAAGAAATGAGCCGTAAACTATACTACATTTACATCAAATCTTAATGAAGATATCTCCTCACGCACACACGCTCACATGTACGCACGTACTTGCAATAACCTGTCCGAAGGACGTCCCCAGAGATCTCTTGTGTGTCCTTAGTCCTTTGCGGTATGAACAAATTTATTATGGATTTCAAATGGAGATTTGAGCCAACTTTAGCTACATTCGAATACATTTGAAAATCATCGTCGTCATCATCATCATCTTATTATATTAACATCATCAACACCAGTCATCCAACAATAGCAACAAATGCTAAGCATGACCAAAGGGGCAAAATCTAACCCAAATATTTGTAAATTTTTCAAAAATTGTCCAACTTGTCATTCTGTCCGTCCTTCCAAACCCATCTGTTCGTCCATGGTACTTTTGGATAAAATCTGACACATTGCAATTCAACACACACACACTCACCCTCACATAAAAAAACGTAAGGATACATGCTCACCATTACAGACTTTTAAAGAAATCCCTTACACACACACACGCATACACCGACACTCTGTACTGGTAAAAGACACGCCGATTGTTGTTGAGAGAAGAATGGTTAAAATGTACTCTTCACGTCGTCTGAAAATGACAAATAAAATGTTTTCGGTCACAAAGTCATCTTTAAAATTTTTAACCTCAATCACTACCAAACATTTTCAGCACTTTATTCACACACGCAGGCACTCTCGCCGACATACAGACGGACTTAAACTCTGTCTTAGGTTCCGAATTGTTGCAAGGTACAGTGGTTTCAAATGACAAAAAATGCCGAACGCAATTAGTTTTTTTGAAGCGATTGATTTAAATCTGTTAAAAAAAATTCCTGAAGTCTTTCATAATAAGTTATGCTAAAAGGATTTTTAAAAGACCCGATAATTCTATTGAAAATCAATCCAAACTTCAATTATTTGTTAGAAGATAACGTCTAATTATTCCAGGTAGCATCTTTGTATAACCAAAATTGTTTCGAAGACCTGAACTGCAAGGATCGGTGCAAAAATTACCCCACCTGCTTTGAAACCAAAATGAGTTGGCCTCACATGGCTGAGCCAAGGACGCAGATTGCGATAAATCTTCCATGGCTTTAACTAAAAAACCTTATTGCGTTCATTACGGATCACTGGCCTTTGGGGAAGCAGGCTCGCTCAGCCACTCCCCTGTCTTCAAAGTTTTAAGATGGACGCTATGTTCCCTACAAACACTAAAGGAAAAGATCTGTTTCTCCAGTGCTGATGTGGGCAGATGAACAACCTTACTGTTGGAACGGGCAGGCTAAATTAAAAAAGGGGTGTAGTGGACAGGTAGCTTGGGATGGCATGAAAACCGGATAACTGGGTCAGTCAGTGGATATATTCTTTGGCACGAATTTGGATCAACATTTGAACGATGTTCTCAGTAATGCTGTCCGCATTCTTAATGAAGTTTTGACTGAGTTATTTAAAATCTTTCAGGGTTAAGTGTATAAACACAGAAAAAATTGGGTGTAAATCGGTTGGTGGTTGTGGCAACCAATATTTTCTCAAACAATTTGTTGTTGCGATAAGCTAAGCGCGACCTAGTCGGATTTTTGGCTACAACGGGTATGTGTTTTCTCTATTTCGTACCAATATAATTCTATTGTTCTCGGTCCAAAAGAGTCTACTCACGCTCAAACTTTTCTCCGGTGCATTGAATTTTCTCCACATTGAAACCATGAACCGTTGACCGACCCGACGACTAAATTTATTTTATGTATGTTTTTATAATCACGCCTATAATAAATTTAATATCCCAGGGATTTTTTTCAAATCCTTATTCAAATCGGTATATGTGGGAAGAAATGTTCTCCCCCTTTTTTTTGAACGATATGTCTTATTGATTTGAGGTGTTAAAAAACTGGCTCATTTTAAATTATATTTTACCAATGCATGATTTGATTTATCGTACCTATGGCGAGGGAAAAAATCCTTATGAAATAAATTCCCGTATTATACATAAATATTCCATATTTTCTATACTTTCGGCAGGCGTGAAAAGCTGCGTGATGGTACTGTTAACTTGACAGCAGCTAAAATATAATTTCAAACTTTCTTCACCATCCGGTCACCCTTTTTAAGCTCCTTTATTAACCGTTCGAATCCGTCTTCAGATAGTAGGTCCTGTTCATAGAGATCACTACAAAAATCACTAAAAGTTTCAATGATTAAATAATTAAATGATTTATTTATAGGCTCATAATAAAAAAGTTAATAATTAAATAAATGGCTGATTATGACTTAATTAGTTAAATGATTCAATGACTCAAGGCTTAAATGATAATAAAAATCACTAAAAAAAATTATAAAAACGTTCATCACTATTTGGTCACCCTTTATAACCTCCTTTATTAACCGTTCGAAGCCGTCTTTAGATGGTAGGTCCTGTGCAGAGAGATCCGGTTCACAGAGATCACTAAATGTTTCAATGAATAAATAATTTATTTATCGGCTCTTAATGAATAAGTTATTAATAAAATAAATGGCTATTTACGACTTAATTAGTTAAATGATTCAATGGCTCAGGGCTTAAATGATTATAAAAATCGCTAATAGTTTAATGAATAAATAAAAAAATTATTAATTTGTTGGTTCTGAATCAATTCGTTATTAATAAAATAAAAGATAGAACTATTCAAAGTTAAATGATTCAAGGCTTACATTAATTAACGATTAAATGTTTAATTAATACATTAGTCAAATAATTAATTGATTTAATAATTAATTAAGGGAAAGATTTAGAGCTTAGGTGATTTAATGTAGCTATGCATACATCATATCACGGTTATATGATAGAACTGATTAATTGATTACCGATAAAATCATTTAATAATTAATTGATTAGGCAAGTATTATCAATGATTTAATGGCTCTCAATTAATGAATGAATCAATTAGTTATTACTTAACTAAATGGTGAAATTATCGTTTGATTAATCAGTTTAATTCAATGTGTCAAGTCTTAAATGTGTTAAATGGTTAATTGATTCGTTGGTTAAATAATAAAATGTTTTAATTGCTTAATTAGTAAAATATCTAATGCTTAGGTGATTTAATAATTCAATAACTAAATTATTAAGAAATCAACTGATAGCATAATTAAATAATTAAATGATTGACTGATTAACTGCTAAAATTATTTAATAATTCAATGATTAATTGTATAATATCTTAAAGGATTTAATACCTCAATGATTGCATGTTTGACTGAAATGGTTCTAAATAAATGAATCAATTAATAAATTAGTTTTTAGTTAATTTAACGATAAAGTTACGAATTTATTTTTAAGTTAAATGATTCAATGGCTCAAGCCATAAATGATTTAACGAATAAATGGTTAATTAATTCATAATGATTTAATTATTGAAATAGGTAAACAATTAATTATTAAATAAGTAAAAAAAAAACAATGTTAAAGCAATGGCGATTGAATGACTCCATAACTAAATGATTATGCGATTAAATGGTAAAAATGATTAATTAGTTACTCATTATAGTCATTAAATGATTTAGTGAATAATGGTTTATATGATTCAATCGCGCATTGATCACATAATTAAGTTATTACTTGATTTTTAGTTTATTAAAATGATAAAAATAATTTGGAGATTTAATGTTTAATTCGGTAAATCAAAAAGGTATTAAATGTTTTAATGATTGTATTTTTTATTATTTCATTTAAATGGTAAAAATGAATAAAAAATAAAAATAATTTAATGACTTAATATTAAGTAATTATTGATGGTTTAGTGGTTAAATTATTAAAATGATAAGGTAATGAAATAATTGAATGATTACTTGCTTAATTCGCCAACATCCCATTTTGGAACAAAGAGATACTTCTCTCACGAGTTGTATTCTTATAGTCACTGACCGGGTCTGATTTTATGAATGATTAAATGATTTAGTTATTAATTGATCCAGTAAATGAATGTTAAGTTGATTAAAATTATTAGACAATTTAGTGGTTTAATGCTTATATAAATAACTCAAAAAATATTAAATTATTTAATGATTGTATTTTTCATCACCTAATTTAAATGATTAAAAAAATTTAAATGATTCATTGACTCAATAATTAAGTAATTATTTTAGCCGTTAAATGGTTTAATGATTATTTGAATAAAATAATTCGGTGATTAAATAATTGAATGATTACTTCATTAATTCCCACAACATCCCCTTAATAAGCAAGGAAAACTTTTCTCACGGGCTGTGCACGATATAATTCTATCTGGGACTGGGTTAGATTTTATACATACGTATATAAAGATTCAATCTTCAACTTATTAAATGATAAAATGATTAAATATTTAATTGACTAAATGATGTAATGTTACATGGTTACTAAGAAAAAATTCAATGTTCAGCTATTAAATGATAAAATGATTAAATATTTAATTGACTAAGTGATTCAATGATAACATGATTAAGTTTTAATTAATAACTGGCTCATTTTAAATTATATTTTACCAATGCATGATTTGATTTATCGTACCTATGGCGAGGGAAAAAATCCTTATGAAATAAATTCCCGTATTATACATAAATATTCCATATTTTCTATACTTTCGGCAGGCGTGAAAAGCTGCGTGATGGTACTGTTAACTTGACAGCAGCTAAAATATAATTTCAAACTTTCTTCACCATCCGGTCACCCTTTTTAAGCTCCTTTATTAACCGTTCGAATCCGTCTTCAGATAGTAGGTCCTGTTCATAGAGATCACTACAAAAATCACTAAAAGTTTCAATGATTAAATAATTAAATGATTTATTTATAGGCTCATAATAAAAAAGTTAATAATTAAATAAATGGCTGATTATGACTTAATTAGTTAAATGATTCAATGACTCAAGGCTTAAATGATAATAAAAATCACTAAAAAAAATTATAAAAACGTTCATCACTATTTGGTCACCCTTTATAACCTCCTTTATTAACCGTTCGAAGCCGTCTTTAGATGGTAGGTCCTGTGCAGAGAGATCCGGTTCACAGAGATCACTAAATGTTTCAATGAATAAATAATTTATTTATCGGCTCTTAATGAATAAGTTATTAATAAAATAAATGGCTATTTACGACTTAATTAGTTAAATGATTCAATGGCTCAGGGCTTAAATGATTATAAAAATCGCTAATAGTTTAATGAATAAATAAAAAAATTATTAATTTGTTGGTTCTGAATCAATTCGTTATTAATAAAATAAAAGATAGAACTATTCAAAGTTAAATGATTCAAGGCTTACATTAATTAACGATTAAATGTTTAATTAATACATTAGTCAAATAATTAATTGATTTAATAATTAATTAAGGGAAAGATTTAGAGCTTAGGTGATTTAATGTAGCTATGCATACATCATATCACGGTTATATGATAGAACTGATTAATTGATTACCGATAAAATCATTTAATAATTAATTGATTAGGCAAGTATTATCAATGATTTAATGGCTCTCAATTAATGAATGAATCAATTAGTTATTACTTAACTAAATGGTGAAATTATCGTTTGATTAATCAGTTTAATTCAATGTGTCAAGTCTTAAATGTGTTAAATGGTTAATTGATTCGTTGGTTAAATAATAAAATGTTTTAATTGCTTAATTAGTAAAATATCTAATGCTTAGGTGATTTAATAATTCAATAACTAAATTATTAAGAAATCAACTGATAGCATAATTAAATAATTAAATGATTGACTGATTAACTGCTAAAATTATTTAATAATTCAATGATTAATTGTATAATATCTTAAAGGATTTAATACCTCAATGATTGCATGTTTGACTGAAATGGTTCTAAATAAATGAATCAATTAATAAATTAGTTTTTAGTTAATTTAACGATAAAGTTAGGAATTTATTTTTAAGTTAAATGATTCAATGGCTCAAGCCATAAATGATTTAACGAATAAATGGTTAATTAATTCATAATGATTTAATTATTGAAATAGGTAAACAATTAATTATTAAATAAGTAAAAAAAAAACAATGTTAAAGCAATGGCGATTGAATGACTCCATAACTAAATGATTATGCGATTAAATGGTAAAAATGATTAATTAGTTACTCATTATAGTCATTAAATGATTTAGTGAATAATGGTTTATATGATTCAATCGCGCATTGATCACATAATTAAGTTATTACTTGATTTTTAGTTTATTAAAATGATAAAAATAATTTGGAGATTTAATGTTTAATTCGGTAAATCAAAAAGGTATTAAATGTTTTAATGATTGTATTTTTTATTATTTCATTTAAATGGTAAAAATGAATAAAAAATAAAAATAATTTAATGACTTAATATTAAGTAATTATTGATGGTTTAGTGGTTAAATTATTAAAATGATAAGGTAATGAAATAATTGAATGATTACTTGCTTAATTCGCCAACATCCCATTTTGGAACAAAGAGATACTTCTCTCACGAGTTGTATTCTTATAGTCACTGACCGGGACTGATTTTATGAATGATTAAATGATTTAGTTATTAATTGATCCAGTAAATGAATGTTAAGTTGATTAAAATTATTAGACAATTTAGTGGTTTAATGCTTATATAAATAACTCAAAAAATATTAAATTATTTAATGATTGTATTTTTCATCACCTAATTTAAATGATTAAAAAAATTTAAATGATTCATTGACTCAATAATTAAGTAATTATTTTAGCCGTTAAATGGTTTAATGATTATTTGAATAAAATAATTCGGTGATTAAATAATTGAATGATTACTTCATTAATTCCCACAACATCCCCTTAATAAGCAAGGAAAACTTTTCTCACGGGCTGTGCACGATATAATTCTATCTGGGACTGGGTTAGATTTTATACATACGTATATAAAGATTCAATCTTCAACTTATTAAATGATAAAATGATTAAATATTTAATTGACTAAATGATGTAATGTTACATGGTTACTAAGAAAAAATTCAATGTTCAGCTATTAAATGATAAAATGATTAAATATTTAATTGACTAAGTGATTCAATGATAACATGATTAAGTTTTAATTAATTAGCTGATGGATTTTTAAATAATCGTTTAATTATTAAATAATTTCACGATTAAATGTTACATAATTATTAATTGATAAATTGGAACTTATTAAAAGATTAACTGATAATTCTATCGATTTGTACCACTGTGCCAACATTCCTACTGGTCATGTAGACACATTTTTAAAATTGCCAGTGCCATTGCGAATGAGAGTGTATGTGTTGGTCTGTGACACTTACACACTTACCCCAGTACACATACTCTAACACACACACACAACAAATAAACAGAAACATCTAGTGGGTAGACATAAAGACCCTTAAGAAATTCTGGTAACGTTCGCAATCAAAAGAAGCAGAAAAAAACCAACACACACAGAAAATCAGCTAAAGAACGAAGCCAAGAAGGACTAAACTACGAAAGAGGAGTAGTAGAAAGCGAAGCAGACGAAGCAGCTGCACCAGCAACATATTGTGTGCATTGCATACAAAAGCATTCGTTGCTACTTGCCACTGGTAGCTGCTACTTTTGCTCTTGTTGCATGCATCCTTGCATGTATGCGTGTGAGTAAGTGTGCATAGCTGTATGTGTTAGTGTGTCGCGACTGGATGAATTTCGAATGTGTTGCTGCTTTGTCCTGCCAGAGTGTAAGGACATGAACGTGAGTGCTCATGTTTGTGTGTGTGAGTGGATTTCATGGTGTTTGTAGGCACGTGCATGTCGTTGTAGGGTGTTATATGTGCATGCGTGCGTATATGTTATAAATCTTGATTATATGCAACTTGTCGCCTTGTTGTCGTATTCAATGGCATACGACATGAATGGTTTTACGTCATTTCCCCTTACTGCTGTGCCACCTCCCCTTGCGCGCTTCTTGAGTAAATCTCATGCCGCTGTTAGTTGTTTTTGTAGATATTTTATTCTTGGCGCACTTGGTCGTCTGTCGGTCGTACGTACAGTCTATTCCGTTTACAGTTTTCTTGTGGTTGTCTCTGAGATGGTGCTCTGGTCCGTATGGGTAGGTTGGTTAAATCAGAATTAATAGAGTTGCGGCAAACAAAGAAAATAATAAAGCTAAAGAATAGACACTTTCGGCTTGAGCTTATCGTTTGTTTCCTGTATACCTTTTTATGGCAGTTGTTTCAGGAATTCAATAGATTGGAAAAGATCCTTTTTAAAACTAGGACATAAACATCATCATAACAATGGCATAGACATTACCAATTCTTTAGTCTTAAGATTTTGTAAAGCTACAAGGTTTGTAAGAAACCCTGCTCGTTTGTCCAAAAGAAAACAGATGAATTTTGAACTTCAAATAAAACTTTTTTATAGAAATTGGGTACAAGAATCTCTATTATGACCCAATAGAACAATTTGTTTTATTAGTTTGGAAAAGGGAATTTAATTTTGCAAACATTTTGTTGTTGTAACTAATTATTAGTGATGAATACAGTTTTTTGCCTCTCACTAAAATTTCAGTTATTTTTTGTTGAACAAGTGTGATATGTCGATTTTTAGATCCGAAAATTCTCTTTTGAAGTTTGATATGTTGCATCTTGATATGTTGCATCTACTGTTCCAATAACTGAAAATTACTTTTATTCGCAATTGAGTAAAGGTATGAATTTCAAAAATTTGTCACCCAACATATATTTTTGTCACCCAACAAATTTTAATTTTTTTTGTAATAAAAAAGAAAAAACCTCACCATAGACAAAGTTGTGCATATGTCGAGCAAATTTTTGAAATTCATACCTTTACTCAATTGCGAATAAAAGCGAAACGCGTGCATCGATTTTCATGATCTTTGTCTCATTTTGCGACTTTATGTGACTTTACGTAAAAGTAATAAGATTTGACATTTTTTTCATTTTGGATTTTTTAAAAAAAAAAATTTAAATCTTTAGGCAAAAAATAAGTTTTTTCCTTTATATATTCATTTTTAACTTGGAAACTGTTGCTTGTATAGGAAAACAATATATGAACAGATTAAGGGAATTGTAATTTTAAATTTTTTAAAATTTAATTCAATTAAATCGGGCTAGTGGTTCCCAAGTTATGCCGGACGAAACAAATTAACCAAAAAAAAATTTTTAAAATTTAAAAAAAAAAAATAAAACAAAAACCAAACGAAAAAAAAATTTTTATTGCGTTTTTCGAGCTCATGTCAAGGTTATCTACACAGAAAAAATTATCGCATCCGGAGTACATGAAATTTTTTTCATTTTGTTGAGTAGTGTAATTTATGTGTGTGCCGGTTCACCGTTTAGCTGAAACTAAATGTGGCTAATATCAGGGGCTTCAATTCCAGGCCACAAATTGATATTTATATTCTGTCCGGCCTAATTTTTAAAGAAATGCCTACATATTACTACCAGACCATTAGTGATACCAAATATAAGTCACAACATCGGATGTAGAATTTTTTTTTAAATTTTCTTCTTGATACTCGTAATCAAAAGCAAGTTCTTACCACGCGTCTAATGTTATATTCAGAATAACATAGAACAATTTTAGAGTAGACATTTTTTTTTGATTTTGAGGTTATATTTTAATTTAAAAAATCGTCGACTAAGGCCAAACTGCTGAAAATGGACAATCGCAAATTGGTACCAGAGATATTCCATGCGATTGCGCGTGTGTGGACAAAAGTAAAATGTTCTCGTGCTGAAAAAACGTCAGTCTGACAGTGTTGTCAACATGGTAGGAATTGTTTCAGTGAGTCTCATGTGTCTCGCTCTTCGACAATTATACTTCGCATATGCAAAATCAATGCAATGCTTTGTATATATGATTGTTAAATTAGTAAAGACCATGTCGACAGCACACATATACATATGGTACCGATGAGCAGTCCCTCACCAACGGCGAAACGTGCGTCTACCAGACGGTGATGTGTTTGCTTTACTTCGCTGACTTATTATTCCTTGCATCTATGAAAAACAACAATAAACCTGATCTTATTAGCTTGTGGAGTAATTCCTCTTTCAAAAGTAATAACAACAAATGATCACAACAAAACCAAAAAAGTCAAAGAAGCGGAGTTAAGTTTTCCTTTTACGTCAATTAACCAACTAAAAGCGGCATGTAAAGGAGGTGGTTTGTGTCTCTGCCGTAATGACGTCGTCATGAGGCGATGAAAAAATTCACATATTTACATAAACAAAGTTGTAATATTGTTTTCAAAAAGCCTTCGGTAAGACTTTTAGTTTCAAGCAGGAGTGACTGCACGCTAAGACCCCATGCAACGAATGTGCTGTAAATATGTTAAGCTGCTATTCACTTAAGGGCAAGCAGTTTCGAATTTAACGAGAACTTCGGCAGTAGAGTTTTCCACCCAACACAATAAAAATCCAAAAACACAAAATGCATACATACCAAAACACATACTTTCACACACACTTGTGTACAGTACAGTGCATCAATTTAATAATTTTGTTGTTGTTTCCATTCATTAAATATCATTGCAATAAATGATTAATAGTAAAGCCTATTTACGAAATTTTTAATTGAGTGTTGATAAAAATCACATACCAATTTTTTGGGTAAAATTTTCTGTGTGTAGTTGGAATTTAAGTCGACAACTGGTGTTTTTTTTACTTTTTTCGAAAAGATAGCGGATACCTGATACTAAAGTAAAATTGTATGTCTAAGATTAGAAAAAGCATTAGTTCATTCCACTATTGGCTACAAAAGTTCTCTTATCAATTAGAAGCTATCGTGGAAAATCCGCGATTTATAGGCTTAAAAATTTAAAAAAAAAGCAAGATTTAAATGTATTAGGATGGTACAAAACTCCTTATCGGTTTTCTTTACACTACCTTGACTTGTTTGTAAATATTCATAAGTGAAATGTTAGCTATGATTTTTCTCTCTGGGGATAGAACTATCTTTAACTGTTAAGCTGAATAATATGGTCAGTGTTTAAAATGTCGTAAATCCCAATTTATATTATCCCTTTTATGTTTGGGTTGCCAACAAGCAAACCCCTTAGTGAAAATTTCTACCCTCTAGAAGTTACGAGAAATATTAGCTTTATTCTTTCCCTTTAACTTTTATATCTAACTTTAAGTGTTAACGATTTAGAGGCCAAAAAGATATGAGGCCTGTTTTTAATTTATCCCGTGCTCCATTTACTATATGAGTTCTCTGGCTCGCAAACTAATCTAAACCCTTCGTCGACTTTTTTCCCCTCTAATAGTACCTGCATTCCCTCACAAGGTTTCTTTGTGAACCCTTTTCATTTGCTCAAAATTTTCTAACGCCTGAAAGTAGGCAATCAAAAGATTCTTGAGTTGTAAGTTATTAATATTAAATTTGCATTTTGTTTTTAAATACTTTTCCCATCCTTTCCATACCACTCGCCTTTCGATTGCATTTGGTATTTTCAAAATGTTGACAATGTCTTCATGGATGACATTGCTCTTCTTCCTCTCATGTTTAACGACTATTTTTCTTCCACACGCTTGCATGTGTTGGCTCGCTTCAATGGGTGTCTGTCTGCACGGGTGTCCGTTTTATTTCCGGCTATATGTTTCATTTCTTTTCAAAGCAATAAAACGCCTTTTCATATCGAGATCCCGTGTGTTGTTCACAGAAAAATACTCGTATAAAGAAAAAAATCGAGAACGAGAAACTTGTATCTTGTTCTTCTTGCTCGTGCACTGATATCCTTTTTTGTACTAAAAATAGTTAGCATTCATATGCCATAATTCTCTGTGATGTGGGCTTATAAGTATGGGTGTGTGTGAGTATTTCAACTGGAACCATACAAATACACAAGCTTTTCGGTTGCATTTAGATTATGGTAACAATTTCAAAATCAACTCCTTCTGCGGTTCATAATTCTTAAAGAGCCGAGAAGAAAAAAACAAAGGGTAATTCTTGAGCATGAGTCAAAGGATGTGCTGGGCAATGGGTAATATTTTCTTTGGTGTTATTAAGTATCCCGTTGACAAAGAATGTTGGTGGCCTTATTTAAGACTCCTCATTTCTCGAGTGCTTCATAATTTTCGAAGGATCTTTGCTTGTCCTTTTTTGTGTCTGTATGCGGTTGTCATTGTCTCCATCTCCTTCCATGGCATGCTATGTTTCTTCCAAGGCATGCTACGTTACACTTTGGTCTTCCAAGTTAACTAACTGCATTACACTTTGGTAATTGAGAAAGAGTATACATCCACAATTGCATAGTCGTTTTTTGTACCCTGTCTTGCTCCTTTTGCTTGGGTTTTTTTTCGCTCTCTCTTCATATTCTCCCTGTAGACGCCTGGTCTAGATGCCGATGTCTGTACCGTGCACATACACACACGTGCGCTGTTTTCCATTTTTGTTGCTTGACTTGTGTTTTTTTATTCTATTTCTGTGTTGACTTTTATTCAATGGCATTCAATAAGTGGGGTTTTTTTTTGTTTTTCCCTTGGTTTATTTTCACTCAAGTCTTCTGAAAGGGCTACCACAATTATAACGTAATTTAGAAGAAAAGTGTTTAGTCATAACATTTCATTTGGTTGCGTTTTTCTGTTGCTTCTTTCTAGGTTCGTGTAAAGTGATAGAAAGTTGTACGTAATTTTGACATTTTTCTTGGTTTCTTTCAATTGAGCGCCTTAAAGTATGCCAACACTTTGTCTTTGAGTGGAGCTCCTAAAGTAGGCTAAAGTCTATGGAAGTATTTTAGAATGCCTTAAGTTTAACTTTTATTTCAGATAAAGTATATTTATAAACTTATACCAAATGTAACTTTAAGCCTAAAAGTATGCACAAAGAATATCTTTAAGTTTATACCAATTGTAGCTAGTAACCATAAAGTATGCAGCTGTTTGTCAAGTTCAAGTGGCGCCTAGTGGTAAACATCAAATAAACTGAGCCAACTATTAAGTTATTTACAACATAAGCTCTTAAGTATGCTTGAAAATATAGAAGATTTTTTACTAGCATATTTAAAATTTTGCTACAGATTTTTTCATAAACTTACACTATATTTTTTACTTTTCAAGAAGGAATTACTCCACAAGCAAATAAGGTCAGGTTTGTTGTTTGCTGCGAGTGACCTTAGCTACCGTTAAGTTAGTTATTTATAAAGTTAGCCTTAAAGTATGCTTACGACTATAAAACATTTACATTGCTGTGCTTGACCTCAGCTATCGATGAGTTATTTGGTTAAAAGATAACCCGTAAAACATTTACTAATACTAACTCTATCACTTTAGTTCGTGTTGCAGATTTTCTTTTTAAACATCTCACACAGTAAGCCAAGAAAGAACAAGTAACCTTAAACATTAAATTTGAAGCTCTCAAAAATTCATTTTATTTTCATGATAAACCCTAAAAAGTATGCTAAAAAACATTAGGACCACATTGACTAGGTTGTCTTGCAGACTTTTCATGAACTCTTTGAAGGCCAAAAATTGTAGTGCTTGACTCAGCTCTCGTTGAGTTTGTTAGTTATATAATAAGCCTTAAAGTATGCCTTAAACTATAAAACATTTAGTAATAGTGTAAGTAATAGTGTATCACTTTAAATCGTGTAACAGATTTTTCATAAACTCCTACGCAGTAAGTTGAAGCCAATTGATTTTGGAGCTATCGAGAAGTTAGTTGTAGTTTTATGATAAGCCCTAAAGTATGCTAAAAACTATAGACAATTTTAGAATAGCAGACGCAAGACTTACGGTCGAGTTTTTTAATTTTTATAAACTCTGTACGTTGAAGCCAAAAATTGTTGTGCTGAACATAAGCTATCGATAATTTAGTTATTTATTCATAAGCTAATCCTAAAAGTATGCTAGAAACTATAAAACAATTTAGACTACTAACCGTATTACTTTAGTTCATGTTACGGATTATTTATAAACTCCCACGCAGTCTGCTGTAGCCAAGAATTGTCAATTGCTTGACCTCAACATTAATTTTGAAGCTATCTATAGAATATTTATAGGATATGCTAAAAACTTTTGAATATTTTAGAAAAGTAGCCGCATGACTTACGGTTGATTTAGAAATTTTTCATGAACTCTCAGTACGTTGATGCCAAAAATTATAGTGCTGGGCTAAGCTATTAGGTAAACATTAACTTACTGGTTAGATAAGCCTAAACGTATGCCAGAGACTATAAAAGATTTTGTAATACCTAGTGTATTGATTTCGTTTGTGTTACAGATTTTTCATAAACTCCCAAGCAGTCAATTGTACCGAAAAATTATCAATGACTTGTCTTTAAACATTTATGTTAAAGTTGTCGATAAGTAGATAAGCTGTTGTCTTATGATAAACATAAAAGTATGCTAAAAACTTTAGGACATTTTAGAAGAGTAGCCGCATGACTTAAGTTTGTGTTACAAAGTTTTTATGAACTCTCACTAAGTTTAAGCCTAGAAGTGTAGAGCTTGACATCGGCTACCGATGAGTTAGTTAGATATAGTTAATGTTAGCCCAAGAGTATGCTAGACTTTAAAACCATTTAGACTACTAACTGTATGACTGAAGTTAATAAAATCAAAAAATTGCCACATTGTAAATAAAATCAAAAAAATTGTGGAGTGCTAAATATGTGACATGCGATTTGAAGCTATTAACACGTAATTGAGTAATAGTTTTTTGATTAGCCTTAAGGTATGCTTTAGACTATCGAACATTTTAGAATGTCAACCGTGTCTTTTTTGTTTAGATACTTTTTGAACTCCTTCATGGGCTCAGTTAAAAGCAAAAATTGTGTATCTCTCGATAGATGTCCAGAGTCAGATAGCGATTTGGAAAATTTATTGATAACAGTGTCATTTTACTACACCATATTGAGGGATGACTAAAAGAAGACAACGTTTTGGAAAACGCGTAGAAAAATTTGCAGACATAATCGTAAAATAAGATAAATATTTGAAATTATCTGCATAAAAGAAGACAATGATTGATCAGCCCAAAAGTAGGCAACGATTATTACTGATTGATTTAAAGTTATTGAATCTATAACCTCTGTAGAACATGGAATTTTAAGATTAGTGTCAAAAAATGTCATTCAAGTGTTTAGGCTTTCATCTCGTTATAAGACATACTTAATCGTTCATGGCGACCGCCTTAATATCTATGTCACCTATACTTGACCGTCATTGATTAAAACTTATACATCTGGGCGGCTGCTCGAATATTTTCGTTGCAGTTTCTCGACCGGTTACTGGGCAGCAACCTATAAACAGCAAACCGTGGTCCCAATACCATATTGGTAATGCAAGTACATACTAGAAAAGGCTCCGATTTTGAAATATTAAATTCTCACATAGCGTCAACAATTATACATTGCCTACTTTCAGGAGTTTCATAATTCATGGAATTATTTCCATAAATCGTAGTGTTAAATGCTTTGCTCAAAGTAATGGGCAAATTTTAAAAACAACAACACGGAAACCGCTTTTTCAGCGATGAAATGAAGCTCAAAGCCGCACTTAACCAGGAAATCACGCTTGGAAAAGTGCAATTGAATGCCAGCGATCAAATAACACTTTAATCCACTCTTGTCCGGGAAATCGGGTTTTGAATAGTGTCCTCCGTAGTGTTTGAATATTTAAAAACTTTCCTAATTATTATTAACACATTGCCTTCTTCCAGAAGTTTCATGGAATTATTTCCATAATTCATGCATAATTCATGGGAAATCGGGTTTTGAAAAGTGTCCTCCGTAGTGTTTGAATATTTAAAAACGTCCCTAATTATTGCGCACCAAAATTCTCAATTTGTATTGCCTACTGTGGGAGCACCACTATTTTGTAATGAATTGCCTACCTTCATAAGATGAAATAGTTCTGTCTCATTTTTTAAATGAGTTTATAATTCATGGGATTAATTTTAAGTTTTATGATATGGAATCCATAATTCATGTTATTGAATTTAGTTTTCTTGGTATTAAATTCATTATTTATAATGAACTAAAATTACTACTCAATAAAAACATGGTAAGACAACTCTATACTATTTGCATTTCCAGGCAATGACATCTCAATACCCTAAGCATGAATTCGAAGCTGAAAATAATTACTTTTTAAGATGATACACAGTCAAACATGTGTGCAAGAAAGAAGGGGACGAGAGTTCTGGTGTGATGCAAACTCGCTAAAATATAACAAGTGCTGGTAGCCTTACGATTGTGTGACGAACGACTGGTGTGTAAAGGTACACCTCAACTGATAATTCTGAAAGTGCCTACATCACCAATTTATGTCATGGATTGTTATTTGAGGGACTTGTTTAAGTCCGAACTTCACGACCTTTTAACTTGTTGGCCTATCGTTTCTTTTAGGTAATCCTATTCAAGAAAATTGTGCTCCACCCTTGCACCAATATATATCTAGGTTTGGTTTTAGAACATAGAGCCCTGCAAATGCCTTATTTTCTCTTTGCATACTTTTAGGCATTCAAGGATCATTTAAAAACTTAACGATGGTTTTAATTATTTTTTCTATCGTTCTTATTTGGTTACTCTATTTAAGAAATTACCACCCCACCCGTGCGCCAATATCCATGAAGGTTTTGTTTTATCACATAAAGCTTTGACAATATTTTTATTTTTCATTGCCTACTTTAAGGCTATCAAGTATTCTTTCAAATCTTGCCTATTACCAAGAACCAAACACTTCATTTGTTCCTGCATAGGATTTTGAGAAAAATAAGTATATCCAGAAACCCTCCCAAAAAAATCGTCCTTTTACACTGGCCTAGAAAAAATTCATACTCATTTCCTTGTCCTTAAAAGAAGACGTCGCGTATAAATATTTGTTTAATCCGGAAGTTAAAAAATACAATTTATTTTTTTAAGTATCTCAACATCTGACAACTTTTTCTCACTCTCCCTTGTCGAATTTGCCTTAACCCGCAATCTCCATGTTTTCTAGTTTTTATTTACAGAACATCATATTTTAATTACATTTTCGTCCTTTTTGAGGGGTGTTCGTTAAACCCCATTCCGGACCATCTACCAGAAGACACCACAAGCAAAAGCAGTGCTAGAAAAAAATTGGTCAAACAATTTACTTAAGGGTTTAAGTAATTAATTTCAATTTAATATTTTCTCTATCTTGTCGGTATCCCTTTTTTGTTGCTGGATATTCCTTTCAAAGCAATTAAACCGATGACCGTCCTTCCGACCTTTCTGCCTTCTACAAAATATATATCGTTACATTAACGTTTTGACTGGAGTGGTGGATGAGGTGGAAGAGTCGACGAGTGGGGATTGGGGGGGATTTTTCTCAGAAACGGAAATAACCATTGTGCGGAGTAGTGATGAAATTATATATTTAATGAGTAACTATAAAATTTGTCGACACAGCTCGTAAATAAAACTTTAAGCTTCGGATATTACCAACAGCAACAACGACTGTAGATATATCTGAGAAGCGATAGAAACTTATCCGTTCTTCCTTTAATCTTTGTGAAAATCTATGTAGTGTGCCTGGCAACACATGATGAAAAATGGATTTAATGTTGCTGCCTTTAAGCGAATTTAATGATGGCGAGGACCGACATGATGATACTCACTCATCTGTAAAAATGATGTTCGTGCTTGGGGGGAAAACCAAACGAAAAAACTTTCAATTTTCTTGGAATAATTAAGAAATATTAGCATTTGTTAGCGGCACGTTGCTATAGTCTACTTTGTGGCAGTCTGTGGTAAATGGAAATGTGTGGCTGCTGTGTGTATATGCCATATTGGAGGTATTTTCAAAGTATTGTCCTAAAATATGTCAAGACATTTTTGTACAGCACACTTTTAGGCTTCAAATTAAAATCCTATTTATAGGGTTTAAACCACATGTCGTTAAACTACATATACTTGTATTATCCTTGCTGGTGTTTAAAAAAAGTTTATATAGTGTTCGGCATTTATAACACAGAAGACTTAAATCTACAGTATTTCTTTTAAATACAGACAAATTTCCCTTGAAATACCCTTTAAATGGCTAAAAAAAATAGCCTACCTTAAGGGGCTGGCTATTTACATTTTTCGTCAATGTCTACCAGAATGTTTTTATTTTCTTCCTAAAAATATTTTCTTGTATCTGATAATCCTATTTTAGACGTATATATATAAGTATACTCGTATTCTGAATGATTAGGCTGGAATTTCCCAAATCTATTTTACATTTTCCAAGTATTTGCATAAATTTAGGACCGCCGACAAGATGTTGTGAATTTTTGTTTTTGGCCAAGGTCAGTGCTTTCAACGTGAACAGTTCATCCTATTTGTTGGGAAACCTTAAAATATACAAAATTTACCCTTAAATAAGTAATGCTTAGAGGTTATGTGTTCTTTGTAAATTGATAGCTTAGCATACCTTGAGGGATCGAACATCTCTTATCTAAGAGTGGGTTTTTTTTTAAACATTTTGATTGATTATTGTTTTTCTTTGTATCCCAAATTTATGCAATTTATCCTATGGTTAAAAAAACATAATGTCGTTTAGACCATTTTAAATTAAAACAGTTTTGTCTGGTTATAAAGGCAACAAAACATTGCCTTCTTTAGGGGGTACCCGTAGCATTGCCCAGTTATAGGAGTTTTTGTTGTCTAACATTAAATTTAGGTTTTATTTCCAATTATTGCGATTAAATAATATTAGATGGACAATAACTGGTAACCAACGCTGATCACAACCTTCATTGATAAAACTAAGGATTTTAGTTGGACAATAACTGGTGACCAACGCCGATCACAACCTAAATTGATAATGCAAACGATCAAGTAGTGCAGAAATTTGAAATGTGATATATATTCACTCATCTATTTAGAAAATCTAAATCATAACTCATTTGAAGCAGCAAACTGCATTGACATATTAGAGATCGACAAAAATTAGCGACCAACGTTAATCGCGACCTGAATTTGAGTTGAATTTAAACACAGTACACAAATTTTCTAATAATTACCTCAACTCTTGAGTCATAGTGTCTCTATACTATAAGCTGTTTAAGAAGCACACAGTATTTTCAACCAATAATACGAAATGGCGACCAACGCTGTGAGTGACTTAAAAACAATACAATCCAAATCAGGAGTCAAACAAATTCTATTCCATTAGTCATTTCACTGGCACAGAGAAAGAAGAAAATTGGCCAACGCTTGGGCGACCTGAATTTAAAATGCAAATGATGTAACAGTTTATGGAATTGAAAATGTTCGAATGAAGAGGGCATATTGGCATCCAATAGATTAAGTTCAACAGGAATTGGCGACCAACGTCGGTCGCCAATTCAACAATTAGTAATGGTTCCTAAAAAATATATTAAGATAAGAATTGGCCACCCTGCAGTAATTGTAATTTTTTAAAAAAAAATTACTTTTGTTCGACTTCATTTAAAATATATATGTGACAGCGCATAAAGAAAAGGACCTAAGGGTAAAAAAATCAATATTCACTTCTTTTTTGATGTGGACAACATCTGAGCATCGAATGAGACCGATCCCATGCCCCAAAAGTGTCCCCTCCCAGAGATATGCGCGTTTTAATGGCTTTCCCTGAACAAAACTGGTTTTTACCCTTAGGTCTCTTTATATTTTGCGCGTCCAATATGCGAAATCAAAACGAAATAAGATAGTGCCGTTTGCAATTTCATTCAGTGAAAAATTCTTTCTCGTTCTTCGCATAGATTCGACAGTCATTTTGTCTATCCCGAATCCCAGATCATCTCTTTTTTATTTCTATAAGTAGAAGATTCTACGGTTTTCTCTCGATCTACGGTCGTTTCGTCTTTCCTGTATTTTCGAGTTATAAGGCCATTTAAATCTTCTAAGCTCTTTTGATATTCGAGAATATTTATAAATGTAATGATTTTAAACAGATCTTATCCTTTAAAGATGTGCTGATCTTTGTAGAGATCTTTCGGATATATCTTTAAGTAGAAGATTCTTTGTTTCTATCTCGAACTAAAGTCATTCATTCTATCTTATACTTCAGAGTTATAAAGCCATTTAATCCTTCGAAGCTCTTATGATATTCGAAAAAATGTTTAAATGGTAAATTTTTAAAAAGATCTTATTATCCACTTAACCTAGGCTGATCTTGGAGGAGATGTTTCTGATCGTCTTTAAATGTTCTAATTTGAAATTCGAATCCTACAATTTTCAAACGCTTTCTTAATATAAAAATATTTAAAGTAAGCGATGCTTAACGTTTTCGGTTTTACTCCAGTTAATTCTAACAAATCGCATAATTTTCGAACACTAAAAAACTCAATCATATAATAGCAAAAATTGGCGCACAACATGCAGTATGGGACATTATAACAACCGAGGCTTTCTAAAAATGACAAGATTTCTTTGTTACAGCTAAAAGTTATGGTGAATCTTAGTGAGAAAGCTAACTATTTTATCCAAATGCTCTGCTTTCAATTACAAATAAAATCAAAAAGTAGTTAGCAACGTGAACATAATTAAAAACAACATAAAATTTGTTTACAACAAGTTTTATGTATATCAATTATAATAAGGTATTCTTATTTTACTTTGAAGTCGCAGAGTTGATCATGATAAAATTGTGGCACACAATGCTAACTTTGGCAAAGCGAAAAGTTTTCTTTTTAAATTATGACAATTATGACCCTACTTATACTCATGTTAATTATAGATCGCAGAATTGCGAAATAATTTCAACTAAATTTGAATTTTGTTGCTCAACGTATTACCTTACGGATAGATATAATGCTTCGAAGGTTTTTTATTCAAAAAAAAATTAAAAAAATCATTTTTAAGTGCAAACCGCACAATTTCCAAGTACTTTTTAATATTAGCAAAAATTGCACTCAACGTAAGGATTTATTTTTTTATTTATTAGTTTACATTTTTTAATTTTGATTGCAAATCGACATATTAAAAATTTGTAAAAAGTGGCGCCCCACGTTTTTCTTTATAAATAATTGATAACTTGCCAGTAATAGCCGAAGCTAAAGGTTTTCTGTCTCAACTATATCTTGAAGATTTCTAGTTTTAATTGCAACTCGAAGAATTAAAAAAAGTAACAAAATGTCACTATGTTTTTCCATACTGAATCTTCAAAGAGAAAACGATACTAATGAATAAAATTTCAATATATCCTAATTCGTATTACGATGCAAATCACACAAATTTCGGACTCATTCGCAAACTCAGTACAATTTAAAAGTGTTAAAAGTGTCAGTACAAAATAAAAATAATATATAGGAACTTAAGGTTTTCTTAAGTTTCAATTATAATTTAGATCTTAGTTCTTCTGTCAATCGCAGAATTTGATAAACTTTAACTATCTCAATACAGAATCGAAAATATAGGCGCTCAATGTGTTTCTTTATAAATAAAATGGTGTCTAGTCAGCAATAGCTAAAACCAACAGTTTTCTGTTTTAATTATAACTTCTAGTTACCAAGTAATAGACGAAGCTAAAGGTTTCCTGTTTCAATTATAGCTTGGTACCTAGGCTTCAATAACCGAAGCTAAAGATTTTCCTTTGTCAATTATAACTTGAAATTTTCAAATTTCAATTACAAGAAATGCCGTAAAAATATCAAAAAGAGTTACTATTTTCTTTCATACTGAAATTTAAAAAAAAACAATACTAAAGATTTAAATTTCAATATACCCTTATTCGTATTACAATGCCTATCACATAAATTCAGTACACAAACTCAGTTAAATTTAAAAGTGGCGCCCAACGTGTTAATTTTTTTAATACTTGTATAGGAACTTAATAATGGTCGTCGGTGCAAGGTTTTCTGTTATAATTAAAACATAGTTCTTATTACAAAATCGCAGAATTTCGTAGATCTTAACCCTTTCAATACAAAATTAAAAATATTGGCGACCAACGTATTACCTTACTGGCAATATAGATAATTTGAAAAGCTGAACCCTGCCAAAGGTTCTGTGTTTCAAAAATATTTAAATGCAAAAATCTGAAATTCACCTTTTCCTGCTGTTGTCGCTACTATCGTTATTTCTTATTAATTATTAAAATTAAAATTACTGCTTGCTTGTGGGTGTATAGTCTCAATGACAACACAATTATGCTTCGCTTAATCATTAATAACTAAATGAAAAATTTCGACAGGCCTTTAGCCATCATATGGCCACCCATTACACACCATAATTTGCATCGTCCAGGGTATAGCTTTTTTGGCCTTCCTTCCACCACAACGTGTTTGTCTTCTTCAACTCAATCTTCACTTTGGCTCTCTGTATACGAGAATTTTCATTAACCTGCAAAACTTAGGTACGCTTTACCTTTTAATAGAGTGAAACCACTACACAAATTCTATACGTATATGAATTAGATTATAGGAGTTTTTTATCTATGTATAGAAGAAGGTTTGGGGATATACTATGTATGTAAAGAGATATGTTTCGGAAAGTGTAGGTGCATTTTAGCTTGTACTTGCGTTTGACCCATTTAGATTTTTGATCTCTCTTCTATCTGTAGGACTATAGTAGAAGACTTTCATTTCTTTAGACTTAGATTTTTTTCTGCGTCTTTAGCAGTAATATAGTTATAAATATTTTATTAGGTTCATATATGTTCAATCTTGTTTATGTGCTCGAGTACATTTGTACCTACATATATACGTGCATACATATATGTGCCTATATATATGTATGTATCTACAGTAGACCTCTCAAATATATTCAGTTTTAATATGTAAAGGCTTCCAAGGCATGCTTATACACATCCACATATTAGTATAGAATCTATGGAATACATCTTCTCTCCTCCCCTTTAGCACCCATGCTTAGTGAGGCGGAAAAATATCGAAGAAGTTCGGGGAATTTGTTGATATTGTTCAGAAATCATTTTGTTCTATGTTTTATTTATAGAGCAAACATTTTAACATTGTCTGGCATTAATATTTTATTGAGTTGTTACAAATTGTACATGCCAATAGATGATTTGCTCCTTTACCATTTCCATTTCCTGTTGCCTTAAAGTATGCTACATAACAAAGTAGAATCACCTTATGCTAGTCCGTGTGACCTTAATATATACAATTAAATTATGGTATATTTTAGATTGTAGCAGCAAAAAAAGAAAAATTGGAAAAGCTGCCTTACATTGAAGTGTTCAATCTGTGGAAAATTGTTTGACATAAATATGTATTTTTTTCATTTCCCAATTGTTTATTTATATCGATTTTTTGTTGCTCATATAGATTGTGTTGTTATTTTTTCGTTTTTTCTTGAGAGAACTTTGATTTGTAATGATGATTTCATTAAAATGACCAAGATTTGATTTAATTTTAAAGCCCTTTTAAAGCGTTTCTTAAATCCTTGAGACACCTTAAGGTAGGCAATACTTTTTCTTGTAACTTTATTTAAAGGTGTGTTGAAGTTATGCATAACTTTTTAAAACTGGCAACACTTTGTCATTCCGTTTGCAACACCTCGAAATACTGTTCGAAGACCCCATAAAGTGTATATGTTCTGAATCGTCTTGAATTTTATACATTTGTTGCTCATATAGGTTTGTGTTGTTATTTTTTCGGTATTTCTAAAAAGGACTTTGATTTGTTATGATTTCATAATAATAAATGGTTTTATTTTACAGCTCTTGAAAGTAGGCAGCATTTGTTAAATCCTTGAGACGCCTTAAGTTAGGCAATACTTTTCTTGTAACTCTATTTAAAGGTACGTTGAAGTTATGCATAACTTTTTTAAAACTATCATCACTTCCGTTTGCAGCACCTCAAAATACAGGTCGATATATATACCCATAAAGTATATATATTCTGAATCGTCGTTAAATTCTAGGATGATTTTGCCATGCCCGCCTGTCTGTTGTTAGGTCGCCTAACTTAACGTGGTGGCTCAAATTTTAGAGAAAACTTGTGTTGGTACTGATATAGTTGGCATTGAAAATAAACCAAATCGGTCAAAGGGTAAATATTTTGGCCACACAAGGACTTAGTCAACCTCTGAAAAATCAACAATCCTGAGATTAATAAGGCAATATCCCATGACCTATAAGGCGGTAGTGTTTAGCAATTTATTTGAAGAATGGCCCTCAGGCAGTCCAGATTTGAACCCATTGGAGTATAAATTGTGGACGGATTTAGAGGGCAAGGTTTGTCACAAAAGATACCCTAACATTGGATCTCTTAAGACTGCTTTGGTTCATTGCAATTTTGCAATGAACGAGGTTCGTTCAGCTATTGACGATTGCTCAGTGCGACTTAAGGCGTGTGTAACGGCAAAAGGCGGACATTTCGAATAAGAAGATTCTTTTTGGATACAATATACATCAATAAATGTATTAAAAAATATTTGGTCCAAAAACATTCAGTACTTTTTATTTTATTTTTATTTATGTCCCTACTAAGTAAAAAATAATTTTTTTCAACCCCCAACGAAATTCTCCTTCTTTTCATAAACGAACTAATTTTGTGTGACATCAAGAAGAACTTTGTTCTTATCATTTCGGCCGGTAATATAGAAAACATTGCGGATATTCTAGGATAAATACCCATACATACATAACGAACACTCTTAGTGCAACATTTTACCAAAGTTTATTTTTATTATAAATACCCCAGAGATACATAAAATATGTACATGCGTTCGTTACAAAGGGACGGCCAAAAGATAAAAAAACGGCTTAAAACACCAAGTTCTATAAGTATAAAGTGTAAACGTGTGCGTTTTTATTTTAAAATAAATATCTCCTTAGGGTAGGCAATGGATTTTAATACAAACTCGGGTACAAAAGAATGTTATTTAAAAAAAAAATTATAAAAAATCATCAGAAAGCTCGTGTGCAAACTCACACATAATATTTGCTTAACAATTTATCACTTTTGGTATTCAACCAGACCGCATCCTCTCGGAAACTTGTTGACCAAAGAAACAATGTCGCCTTGAGGTATGCTAAACATTTTACATCTGTCGCTCGTTACAATGGTTACATTTAAATAGTGTATGCCCTTTCTAGGCGCATAGAAAAAACAATGTCTCGTCACCTCTTCTAGCCTCTCTCACTTAAATGTTCTTTTTGGAGTGGTCATTACGTTTTCAGCAGAATTCAGAAGAAGAAGTCAGACGCTAGTCCTTTACACTTAAACCTCCTCGCCGTATTTACAAACATTGCTTTAAATTTTGTTTTGCTATTTTTATAGCATACCTTAAGGCTGTTATTATAGTAGGTAAGTGAAGAACTGAACTGGAAAAAACAACAACTCGTCTCTAGCATAAAGTGTGTTGCTGTTACCTACGTTACGAAGGCTGTATAATAAATCCGGTACTGGAATAGTCTTTTCTGTATTCTGAATCGTTTTTGTGACCCACCCTAGTAAACACCCCACTGATTTCTACACAGATTCACTTTTGAGATGATGTGGGGAAATCATGAAAAAACGTTTCATTTATAGATTGTATAGTTAACATTAATGTTAGCAAACGTTTCATCGTTGCAATGAAATATATCATTAGTAAACACCTTTGTGTTGGTTTTAAAATTTTTTCGTTACAATCAAAATGTTGGATCATCTCAATTATATTGTACACTTCGTCAGGGATATTACCATTAAGGTTTCTATAATCACAAATCGTTCACCCTTTAAAAGAGTGAATTACTCCACAAGCTTATTAGATCCATGCTCGAATACAAGGAGATTTATAAAAACTAATTAGCAGAAGCATACACAAAATTAAATAATAAAGGCGGAATTTATTGGTGAATAAGAAGAGTAATTTATTTCACTTACGAGTACATTTTTTCTCTGGGCTTTGTCCTATACTCGTACATTCCGCTAAAATTTTCTGTAATTTTTTTCTCCATCTATTACCAAGAGAACATATCCAAGAAAAAGAGAAACATTTCTTCAGAATTTTGAGAAAAATGAGTTGCGGTTAATATGTGGAGTGCGTGAGAGCGTAAAAGTTAACATAAGTCAATCTCTTATTTTTAAAATAATGCAACTTAAAAAGAGCATTAAGTATTTAGTTTTAAACTATGAAAAATTGCTTTATCCCTTACTTTTTGTATTAATACAATTTTTTAAAAAATTCCATTCATTGGTCTTTTACCAAACCTTTCCAAACTGCCCTCTTGCTCGGAGTATGTTCTAAGTACGCGTATAGTGGGGTACACCAACACCGCCATCACCTTAAGGGAATTTATTTTTATAGTTTAATGGAATTTTAGGGTTTAAGCTTTTAGTTCACTGCCTTTCTGGCCTCGTATGCAACGGAAAATATGGATAATTAAATTCTGTTGTAAATTTTCCGAAAAAAATTAACAAAGTAACACATTTAAGTTAAGTTGGCACAAGACCTAGGGATGTAAAACGGTCAGAGGGTCACAAGGATTGCAGGGCATTACTTCAGTCAACAACAAAATGTTTTAAAACAAGAAATTAAATGTTAAGGGAACAACAAAGAAATTCCTTGAAATCTTAAAGCACTTCATAAAGATGGCGAGTGAAATGAAATCAGGATTAGCTTAATAAATATAAAACTAATTAAAAATTACTTCTCCCTATAGCCTGCCATATCGAAGGCATACTTTTGTCAGCAGGCCAAATATAAAGCCCTCTTACAGCGATTATGAGGCATGAACACACAAACACGGACAATCAAGTTGTATTGGAAACATTTCAGTTGATACATTCTGCTCAAAGAACGATGCTCAAGCAGAAAAGATCTCAAATGACTTGTAAAGACTACATTTGTTGTAACAGATATTTAATTAACCTTAAATATAGATAAATATTTAAGGTATTTAAAAGGAATTCTAAAAGGCAAATATCAAGCATACTTTTAGGATGATGGGTGGTTGAAGTTTAAAACACACACATTTGGGATTATTTTTAAATAGGCACCGAATAAAGATTTAACTCATTTAACAATGGTAAAAACTCTAAGTTTACTTTTAAAGACAACAATTTGAAAGCACATCTTAAGGCTTCAAGATATTCTTTCTTGTATTTTATTTTGATTTGCCAAGAAAAAATACGGAATACACATTTTTTTTTGTATTCTATACAATTGGGAGAAGGAGATGTAAAAGACCGAGAACTATCTTCTTTATTTTTAGCTTTGTTACATTAGTCTACAATTGAGTGCACAAATGTTTTCGCTTTAAAGCACTGTGGGGACAGGCTAAGAAAAACACGAAAACTTCTAAATATGTTTCCACACAAAACAAAAACTATGTCAAGAGAAGATTTTATTCTTTAGCCAGTTGTTTAGCCCAAAGTAGAACATATTTTAATTAATTTGATTTGTCAATATTTATATACATTTTTACAAAGTTACGCGATATCGTAACATGTTTCATAACGATTTATTTTATAAGTGAAATCGACGAGCAGCAAAAAAACTTACTTAAGCCCCGCAATATCCCATAAGGAACAAGGGCAAACTCATATCAAATCTGTAAGCTGTGAATAGGGCATCCTAAGACTTTGTACCGCGGGAAATCCCGTAAATTTTTACAATTTTATTTCCGTGTCCAGGGAAGTTTGTTTAACCTTGTTTTTTCGCTAAAGACTAAATCCAGATCTAAAATTAAAAGATAACGTCTTGTAGCTGTGGAGATTTTTGTTTTAAAGGTATTTTGACAACTTTGAGACGCGCATTTATTTATATTATGTTTCTCCTTCAGATTGATAAAGGTACACTATAGTAGATACAGGCAATGAAAACTCATTCTACTAAATACGGTTTGCTATATATATTTCTGGTTGTTGCCTGGCACCTTCTGACATTTCCAATGGAAATTTTGACAATTTTTAGCATAAACGTACTCAGAACGTTTTGACGTACGACCATCGTTTGTGTTGTTTACAGTGACTTGAAAAAATCAATTTGGCAAAAAAAAATGGAGTTAACTCGACAAGAGTGTATCGATGAACTTAAATCTTTGTATGGAGATGAAGCACCATCCTATAGCCCTGTGAAAAACTGGTTTAATGAAATCAATCGTGGCCAACGCTCGCTCAAAGACGAAGGTCGTCCAAAAACGGCCATTGTGCCTTTGGCACTTCTTCCACTAACATAAGTTCGATATTTCATGAACACCTGGCCGAAAAAAAGGTTTGTTCTCGTTGGATCCCGCACAATTTGACAACCGCTCAAAAAAAAGGCTCGTGTCGATTGGCGCAAAGAAATTTTGAATAAATACGATCGCGGAGCTTCGAAAGACTTTTATAAGATCGTCACAGGTGACGAATAATGGATCTATGCGTGTGAGCCCGAAACAAAGCAGCAATCGACCGTGTGGGTTTTCGAAGACGAGCCAAATCCAACGAAAGTGGTTCGTAGAAGAAGCACTTCGAAGCAAATGGTCGCCTGTTTCTTCGGAAAAATTGGTTATGTGGCGACTGTTCCGCTTGAGCAACGTAGGACGGTCAATTCTGAGTGGTACACCACAATTTTTGCCTGAAGTCTTCGGAGAAATTCGAAAAACGAACAAGAGAAGACGTCAATGCAAGCTCTCATACGAACAAGAGAGACCATGACAATGCGAGCTCTCACACATCGGCTCAAACCAGCGCCATTTTGACCGGCCAAAACTTCGAATTGATGGGTCATCCGCCGTACAGCCCTGACTTGGCACCCAATGACTTCGTTTTATTTCCGCACATCAAGAAAAAAATGCGTGGTCAATGATTTTCGTCGCCAAAAGATGCTGTTGAAGCGTTCAAAAACCATGTTTTGGAGGGGGTGTCTCAATCGGAGTGGGAAAAGTGCTTCGACAATTGGTTTGAGCGCATGCAAAAGTGTATAAATCATGCTGGAGAATAGTTTGAAAAACAATAAAACCATTTTTGATGATAAATATTCGAATTCGAACTGCTATATACACTTTATATATAGCAGTTCTCGTATTAAAAATAATATAACACTTTTAGGAAATGTGTACTTAACAATTTGAAATGTCGCTAGATCTTGACATCACAACGCCGTGAAAGTCTGCGATATTGAAGATTGAAAAGTTTACTTTTTTAGAAACTGTACAAGTACAGGGTGGCGCACCAATTGTGTAACAATAAGAAACTCAAATAACTTTTTTTTAATCAATGTATTTTATTTATTTTTTCATTGTATAACGATCGCTATTGACAGTTACTGTTACACGGTTTTCTTCAATGATGGCCCTACAATGCAGCTTAATAAAACTGCGCACCACACAGTAACTCATTTTGGGTGCAGTTCCGTCTCATGGAGTATGTATTTGTGGCTAGATTCACTCCAGATACTACAGTTTTGCATGTTGACATTGCCGTTTAGATCAAAATGGGCCTCATCAGACATAAACAAGCAATTTATCAAGCAGTTGTCTTTTTCGGCAATTTCAAAATTTTTTTTAAAAAAAATCCAATCGAATGGGCAAATTCATAGGGTTTAACTTGCTTGTAATTTGGACTTTGTACGGAAGTAAGTTTCAATCATAATGAATTATCTGTCTGATCGTAACTGCAATTTGCGCCAATAAGCTTCCAGTCGAAAAGCTTGTATTTCCCTGATTTGACAATGCCACGGCTGCGATGGTGTCTTAAACCCGATCATAGGGATGTCGATGGTACGTTCTCGTGCGATGCTTCCAGATTCGGTAAACGTGTTTACCAGCCTCATAATGGTTCATCTACTCGGGCGAGTTCCGCCAAACTCCCGCCAAAATTTTCTTTGGACGGAAATGCAGGAGTGGAAAGCATGGCACTGCTGCACTATCCAAATTCTATTTTCAATGTTCCAAAAATTCATTTTAATAAATCTAAATACAAACCTTTAAAATAAAATAAAGGAGCAGTCGCATGCAGAAAAAAAGTTATTAAGTTTTGTTTTTGTAGCACGATTCGTGCGCCACCCTGTATTATCAAGATTTTCGTTACATTAGGGCTAGGAGGCATGAACGCTAGACACCCTGTTTAAGGCCGTACCATCGAAACAAACGACCCATCGAGAATATGGACGTATCGGCTCTTAAATTAACGCAAATTTTAGTAGAAACCTTAATATACATTTGTTTCTAGTATTGGACTAAAATTGAAATCCAGGTGCATAAAACCGGGGGTCCCAAAAAGCGGGCCCTAACGCCAAAACAACAGACAAATTAAAAATGGACTAACAGGTACTCATATATAAACAATTAATTAAACAAATAAATAAAATATTAAATACATTTTTAAGATTTGGCTGATATTATTGTTTTTTTTTTAATTTTTAAACCATTCACCCCATTGCGCCACTGTAATAAAAAAACATTCACAAAAACGTCAGAGTTGTTAAACAACAACAAGAAAATATAAAACGAAAAGCAAACATGAGTGAGGTCTTGTAAAGTTCCGTCGCTCTTTTGCTTACTTTTTTATTTTGAATTTTCTTCAAAAAAGAAAAATACATACTTACATTGTTTATACATACACATTGGTTTATGTATGTTCATATGTGTGTGCAGCTTGTCTATAAATAAAGGTTAAGTTTCTGTTACAAACTTTATATACTCGAGAATATTGAATTGCTTGGCTGCTTTCCTTAAGGCAAGGGATGCGGGTTGTCGTCGCCGTCGTCCTGCTCCTGTCATTGTCGTTTGCAACTGCTACAGTTCGGTGTGTTCCACCAACTGCATCGAAATTATCTTCATCAACCATATTTTGACAAGAAGAGTTTGTGCGAAGATGGGAACAAAAAAAAACCTAAAATGAAACCAAAAAAAAATCAATTTCCCCAGTTTTGTTGTTTTCGAGAAGTCATGTTAAAATGAGAAATTTTTGTTTCCTGTTTGGAAACTTTTTTTTTGTCATTGTTTTGTTGGTTGTGGAAAATGCGAATTTCTTCGCCTTTTATAGCTGGTTGGAAAGTTGTCATTCAAATAGTTTTGAGTTTAAGAAAGAAAAAAGAACTAATTCTCTTTTATGATGTGCTTAATTAAATTGCACTTTGCAACGAAAAAAGGAAATTTGTTATCTGGTACCTAAAAATGAGTTTATGTGTGCATTGAGACAGATTTATACGGTTCACTTAACATATTTGTCGAATTAATAATGTGTATTTAAAAAAAAATATTTTTAAAACAAGTAAAAACGTCGACCAGGCCGCATCTTTTATACGCTTCGCCGTCCCCTCGAAACTACAGCGCAAAAAAAAGAGTGGTACGTTTTTTAGGTCATTTCGGTCCATGCGTCCGTCCCTAATCTCAAGCAAAACTTAAAATTTACTCTATATTTCAATTCGTAGTCAAATTTGCTTTAGTTTGGGTAATCATTAGAACGAGTATATCCATATTGCCTATTTAAGGCTCGTTTCGACCGTACTGCATGGTCACTACGAGGGCGGTTCGGAAACTTCTTAGCCTAGCACAAAAAGCGCGGTATAAACAGAAAAAAGTTAAGTGTTTTGGAAACTTCCATCTCTGCTATGAACACATGTTAAATTTTGTTTCGATCTAGCAACTCCTTCATATAGAAACAGGTGTTCACAAAAGACGCATCCGCGATTTTTTTACAATGGAAAAATTAGAAATGCGTGGTGTCATTAAATACATATTTACATAAAAAAGGTTTATCGGGACAAGAAATTCATAATGATATGGTGAATGTGTTAGGTGAAAGTGCTCCTTCATTTGCAACAGTAAAAAATTGGGTTGCTGAATTTAAACGTGGTCGTACAAGCATTGAAGATGAACCACGTAGTGGACGTCCAAAAACAGCAACAACAACAGAAATTGTAGCCAAAGTGCATGATATGGTATTAAATGATCGACGAATAAAAGTGTGTGAAATAGCTAATATCATGGGCATCTCAAATGATCGAGTCCATTTAATTTTGCATGAAGAACTACAGATGAAAAAGCTTTCTGCAAGATGGGTGGACTTGTTAACAGTCGACCAAAAACGCATAAGAATGAACATTTCTCAAGCTTGTTTGGATCGTTTTCAGCGAAATAAAATGGATTTTAAGCGTCGTTTCATAACTTTTGATGAGACATGGATCCACCACTATACTCCAGAGACAAAAGAACAATCCAAACAATGGACTGAAGCTGGAGGAAGTGCCCCAAAGAAGGCAAAAACAATTCAATCGGCTGGTAAGGTTATGGCAACGGTTTTTTGGGACTTCAAAGTTATTTTATTGATTGACTATCTGCAAAAGGGAAAAACAATAAATTCAGAGTACTATTGCAACCTTTTAGATCAATTAAATGTACAAATTCGAGAAAAACGTCCTGGCTTACAACACAAAAAAATATTTTTTTATCAAGACAACGCACCAGCGCACAAGATTGTTTTAACAATGGCTAAAATCAATGAATTAAAGTACGAGTTGCTTGACCACCACCTTATTCTCCTGATTTAGCTCCCAGTGACTTTTACCTGTTCCCAAATCTAAAAAAATTCCTTGTGGCAAGCGTTTTACCTCAAATGAAGATGCAATTACAGTTGTAAACCACTATTTTGAAGACCTTGAGGTAAACTATTTTAATCAAGGGATAGAATTGCTAGATAAGCGTTGGACTAAGTGTATTGAAGTTTCAGGAGATTATATTGAAAAATAAAAATATTTTTGAAAAACAAACTATTCTCTTTCATTGATAGGCTAAGAACTTTCCGAACCGCCCTCGTAGAGCAAAAACATCCCGCAACTATGTCTTTTTTTTGAGTATTTTAACGCTAGATGGCAGTTTGTCTGCAAAATATTTGCGAATATTAATTTCGTCACATGAAATGTCAAATTTATCGACAATTTCCCTCGAGCCTAAATAAGTGCGTTCATGAAGGTACTTAAGCAAATTGGGGGACCAGCATCAGATTTTAGCTTCCAGTATTAGTTTGAAATGGTAGAAGGCGGCTTGTCTAAAATAATTTTCAGCTTATTCGAGTTAAATCTCTCGGAGCCGGATGTTGTGGCATCTACTGAATTGAATGAAAATCGTTTATATGTTTGCTGGCGCCATCTGCTGCATCGTGAAATTTATGTCAAACATTTTTTAACGCATTGGAGCCGCTTACTTGCAGCGTCGCTGAATGTTAATTTCGAATTTATCATTCACACATATTTGCAAATTTAACTTGACCCTACTAAGTAGATGGGTAAATTTGTGTACTATAAATAAATATATTTGATGTTTAAACCGACTAGGACAACAATGCATGTCATAGTTATTGGCATAAATAACCGATATTTGAAATAAAATTGTCCTCAGTTTGTGTTCCCATTTGTTTATATTTACCCATACATCTTACCACCAGTGCATTTTGTGGGCCCCTAAGTTTCATGAGTCCGTGCAAAATGTTTAAATAGATTTTAGAAAGATCATTTTTGGAATGCGTAGTACAATCCTCAAGGAAAAGGTTGCCCGTTCCATGCACGAAGGTATACCCCTTAGTCAGATCTCGTCAGTTGAGCACTCTAATTAATGATACGTGCTGCTATATATAAGTATATTTCAGGCCTAATATTGAAAATGCGAATATTTATCATCAAAAATAGTTTTATTGTTTTTCAAAGTATTATCCAGCATGATTTATACACTTTTGCATGCGCTCATACCAATTGTCGAAGCACTTTTTCCACTCCGATTGAGACACCTCCAAAACATGGTTTTTGAACGCTTCAACAGCATTTTTGGCGACGAAAATCGTTGACCACGCGTTTTGTTCTTGATGTGCGGGAACAAAAAGAAGTCATTGGGTGCCAAGTCAAGCCTGCGGATGACCCATCAATTCGACGTTTTGGCCGTTCAAAAAGGCGCTGCTTTTAGCCGATTTGTGAGAGCTCGCATTGCCATGGTTCACAATGATTCGTCTTCTCTTGTTCGTTTTTCGAATTTCTCCGAAGACTTCAGGCAAACAAATTGTGGTGTACCACTCAGAATTGACCGTCCTACTTTGCTCACGCTGAACAGTCGCCACATGACCAGTTTTGACGAAGAAACAGGCGAACAACTTCGTTGGATCCACGAACAACTTTTGTTCGATTTGGCTCGTCTTCAAAGACCAACACGGTCGATTGCTGTTTTGTTTCGGGCTCATAATCATAGATCCATGATTCGTCACCTGTGACGATCTTATGAACGTCTTTTGAAGCACCGCGATCGTATGTTTTCAAAATTTCTTTGCACCAATCGACACAAGCCTTTTTTTGAGCGATTGTCAAATTGTGCGAGATCCAACGAGAACAAACCTTTTTTACGGCCAGGTGTTCATGCCATATCGAATGTATGCTGGTGGAAGAAATGCCCAAGGATGTCTCTATCTCACTGTATGTCACATGACGATCTTGCACTATCAGTTCACGCACGGCATCAATGTTCTCTGTCACAACGGCTGTTTTTGGACGACCTTCGTTATTCATTAAACCAGTTGTTCACAGTTCTATATGATGGTGCTTCATCGCCATAAAAAGATTTAAGTTCAGCGATACACTCTTATCGTGATAATCCACGTGAAAGTTGTAATAAATGATCGCTCACGATTTAATTCCATTTTTTAGCCAAATTGATTTTTTCAAATCACTGGAAACAACACAAATGACTATCTAACTATCCAACTATCCAATAGAAATGGCGCCAGACAACACTTAGTGTTGCCTAGGCCAGAAATATATATAGCGCACCCCCCGTATTTCAATCCAATACCAATTCAATTTGTGTTTGTCGAATTGTTCTCACTGTCGTCAGTCTTCCCCGAAAGCTGTCTATACTTAGTATGCAATAGGTATGCAACTACTAAGAATAGACAATAAAAAAGTCCCTTGCATTTTCCAGTGCATTTTTCAACCTTCTTAATAAGAAATAGTTATTTTTCAAAACTTTAGTTTCTGACGTTGTCTTCTAACCTCGAATGTAGTTTGACAAAGTTTTTGTAAATCTTAAATATTTTAGAACTATACCCCATTGTTCCCGGCAACATTCTAAGCTATCGTTTTCCTCCATTATTTGTCCATTGCATCACTATAATGCGAGAATTTGTTTTTGAACAAATTTTCTTTCTTTCTTTTTCTTTCTGTCTTAAAAAACATGGAAAACTTTAGTTTTCACATTAAACTGCTTTCAAATTTGTTATTACGTTTGTGTTTTCTTTCGTTTATATATTCTGTGGAATATTCGCCTCGCATCCCGCCTTCTGCGTGTACACGTTTTATAGTTTTGCTTGCAGGATATGTGTAACTAAGGACATATACGAGTACTTACACCTACCCCACCGCCTAGCTTTCTTTTAAACTTCCGGTATTTTTGGCATTTTAGAAAGTTTTTCAATGAACACTTACCACCTCGCTTCATGTCTCGCTGTTGCGACTTCCACTGTGATGACAGAGCATATGAGAAACCCCCTAAAGTATGCTTTCCCTATTTGGATTAAGGTGTAAAATTACACTTTTTGGAATGCTATGCATTTGTTGCAGTTCTTCCAATGGCTAACCTTAGACGGTCTAGGCCACATGTGGATGTTTTAAAAACAGGGCAAAGTTTTTTCTATAAGCTAGACAATAATTGTTTATGAAAAAAAATTAACAAATGGGCTTACTCTCCAGCTAACAGAACAGGGCGTTTGAACTTTCGATTGTTTGTGGTTTTTATTCAAAAAACTTTTATTTAAAATAAAATTTTAAAAACATTTCTTAAAACTATAGTAAATTAATAGAACCTAGGTCTTTTTCTTTCCTGTTCTAACGCCATTATTACAATCAAACACGCACACGTTGGGCGCCATTTACAGTAATGGCTATTATAATGGCTAATGGCTATTATAATTTAATTTTCTTATGCGGAGTGACCATATAAAAACGATAGTCAAAGAAATTTCAATTAAACATCAACGGTGGGAGTTATCAAATTGATTCGCAATCTAATTTGAAGCTCCATTTAGTCATTTTGTACGGAATATCACATGATTCAAATAGCCGACTCAGCTGTGTTGACCGTGCTTCAAATTGTCGTGAAAAGTTGTTGATATCTCGGTTCAATATGCTCCACGTCATTCTGACAATAGCACCTCAATTGTTAACCTCGAAATCATTCAAATTAGATGTCGTCGTTCCAGAAACAGTAGTTGAGTACCGTGCTGCAAATTGTCGTGAAAAGTTGTTGATATCTCGGTTCAATATGTTCCACGTCATTCTGACAATAGCGCCTCAATTGATAACCTCGAAATTATTCAAAATGGTTGTCGTCGTCCCAGAAAAAGTAGTTGAGTCTGGTCACGTAAACACAGTGGAAAGATATGCTTACTTAATGGTCAGGGAATCAATAATGTCAGGGAATCAATAATATGTTTTTCGCAATAAAAGTAGTTTTTTAAATTTAATTTTTACAATGGTATGATTGCGGCAATATTAATATTGTTGAAATGTGGCAATAGTATTATTGCCAAATTTAGAAAGGAAAATATGGTTGTAGAGACAGTATAAATATGGTTGATGCGACAAAGGTGTGTTTTATGGTAGCAGTAATATGATAACGGCAATCATACCCAATGATTGTATTTTTTCTAAATTTTAATATGGTTTTTAGCATAATGTTATTGGTATAAACCTTACATAATTATAGAACTTTTTATACGTAAATTAAAATATTTCAAAACAAACAAATATTTATATAAACATATATTTTAAATAAAATATTTAAAAATACCTCTTTAATAAACGGGGTTTTCTATTGTTCAAAAAATCACTTCTATTATTTTAAACTTAATGTATTTTTAAATAATTGACTTAACAAAAATCTCTATTGTTGAATAACATCAGAATTCAATCCTAATAAATAGTTTTGGAGTTCATAGTATTGTTGAGTGTGAGGACATATTAATAATTACGAATAAAAAAACAGTATTTTTTGTAAATAAAAAAGAATATTTTAAAACATAATCTACTTTAAGCACAATACACTTTGTCCAACGATTCACCATCTATTGTATCCCTTCCAAAAAATAAAATTTTTCGAGGTCCATAAAATAGGCATTGGAGCACTCAAAATTCACTTTTTTTTATTTTTAACAAAATCCACGAGGTTCTATATTTTGAACAGCTGTTAAACACAAACTAAATAACAGAACTCTCGCAAAATTTGACAGTAGTCTATTAACAGATGGTACTTGATGGGAGCAGTGATGCGTTTCATATAACTACAAGGGAAGTTGGAAAGGTCATGGAATTATTAATATGCCCTCGTATGTTTGATGGGGTCATAAACTAGTTGCTAGTGAATCATACTATGGCTGTGAGGACCATACTATGTAAAACATTCTATGGTTATGAGTTCCATAATAGGGTTTTGGAAATCATAGTACGGTTGTGTGAGAATCATACTTTTTGTAAGGATAATAATATTGTTGTGCCACAACCATACACCCAACAAAAGTATGATGCTCTTCGAATATTGTCACCTCAACCATACTATTTTTCGTGCAATTACGGCCTCACTTGGCCTTGGAAGATTCGACTGTAAAGGCAGACAAGGCTGTATTCTTGAAGACCCCTCAAATGCTCTACTGACTTTTCCTCTTCTACCTCATGGCAACTTTTACAGAAGTCTCTACACAGTATACCGATGCGCACAGTCATAGTGCCTACTATGCAGTGCCCAGTGAGACACCCTATGATGGTTTTCATTCATCGCCTGCCGAATGTTAATAGTTCCCTTGTCGGTCTATTACCAGCTTAAGATTCCGGGACTGGGAAAATCTCCGCCTGAGAGACCGAGCATTTGTCCGGAAGTCGTCGAGATAGCCTCAGGTTAAGGGAATTTCAAAAGACCCCTGATCCCGTACTTCTCTCGATGTTCGAAATATCAGTGAATATCGGGATTTCGCCCTCTGATATTTTAGCGTCTGATTCCCGAGTATCTCTAGGATAAATAGTTATCCTTTTGTACCTAAGAAATTGCAAATATTTAAAAAGAGAATCCAAAAATCTGCATACAAATCGAAATATAAGCGATTGTCAGTAAACCCTTAATACGGTACCTCTCTTCATGTTCGAACCATCTGTGAATATCGAGATGTTACTCTCTGATATTTTAGCCTCTGATTCCCAAAAATCTCTTATTGAAATTAGTGTCCAGTGCCAAAAAAAAATTAAATGTTTAAAGAGAATCCGAAAGAACGCACAAAAATCGAAATACAAGGGATTCTCAGTAAACGTCTGATCCCGAACCTCTCCCATATTCGAACCATTCGCCCCCTGATATTTAAGCGTATGATTCCCAATTATCTCTTAATGGAATTATTGTCCAGTGCCAAAAAATTGTAAATGATTATAGAATCCGAAAAAATACAAGGAATACAAGGAATTCTCAGGAAACGTCTGATCCCGAACCTCTCTCCTGGTTCTCTCGTTGTTATTATTGTTCTGTACCTAAAAAATTGCAAATGTTTAAGAGAATCCAAAAAAAATCTATTAAATTTAAGGAAAATTCCATTTTTAGAGGTTTTTTTGAAACGGCTTAAGCTCATGAAGGCAGCCAGCTAGAGCCGAAATATGTTGGGAATCGATCTACAATACTCTATAACAAGTTTTATATTTAGAGGGAGTTTTTTGAACGCACTCTAAGGAAGAAATGGCTGTTCGGTGAAATCATAAATCTGGACCGTTTCAGGTCAGAATATCAAATTTAAAGGAATTTCGGCCTCTGTTTCGCATTATAATATGTAAGGCGAATGCGTACGTATCCTGGTCATTGGTTACAAAATATTGTCTTTTATTTACCTAAAAGTATGCTTTCCTTTATTACCATTTCTTCTCTAATGATGTGTCTGGCACTAAATCTTACGGCTAATTTTGTTGATGATTTATAGAACTTTTATATATAAATTACTACCAATATTGGTTCCTTGTCCTCCAAATAATCTTCGCCTACAAGTATGCTTCAATTTTCAAGTTGTTTTGCCAAATTGTCTTCTCTAATTTATCGTTCACGTTTTTGTTATTGACAAAGTAAACAAATGAATATATTTTCAATATTTTTATGGCTTCCAAAGTAGTCCTGTTTTTCAAACAAATGAAATCTCATTATCCGACGACGTTCTATCGTCGTCAGTCTTTTTTTAATACACTTTACTTTGTTGTTGTTTTTTCATAATTCTCTTGTCGCCTTTATTTACTTTTCGTTTCCTGCTCCGTGAGTCCTTTAGTAATCTATTTGCCCAGGGAGAGAAAAAGTAAATGCGGTGGACATCAGAGGAGCGGGAGTTTTAAAAAAATTTCCATAAAATGTGTTCTTTGCCTCACTTTGCTACAGTTTGCATTTTTTTAAACTCGTTTTCGGCAAAAAATCTGAGTTTATTACAATCTTTTCCATCTTTTGGAGCTTTCTTCTTTTTATCCTCCTACACCAACCTTTTCATATCATTAAATTTTTTTTCGTTACTTTGATTTTTCTTTGGCTGTTTTTTTTTCTTTCTAAAAATAAATGTGTGCAAAAACGGAAAAGAACATACCGTAGAATCCAAAAACACATCGTATATGAGAGGAAAACGGAAGACTGAGCGGCGCGAGCCGAGGAGGAAGCGAGGAAATAAAAGCAGCCAACTCGAACTATAGTATCAACATATTTCATGAATATTATGTAAATATTTTTTTATTATAGTTTTATATACACATCTTTTTTCCTTCTTATAATACGAAAAACATGTTGCTTTAATGTCTTTGGTAGTGAGCTTCAGGATAACTATGGTTGGAAAGCAAACACAAATTTAAAAAAGCGCATACTATTATACAAACAAACAAGTTTTTTAATAGAATTTTTTGCTTTGGAAATCATGTTTTGCTCTTAATAGAATCCATTTACATGTGCATAGTTCTATTTCTCTTAACGCTAAAGTGTTATTATAATATATTATTGATAAATAATAGAGAAACTATAGTGCGTACAATATGTGTAAATATTGATTTGTTGCATACGAAATGATGTTCGTTTGGAAATCCGGAGTTTTAG
The DNA here is from genome assembly GCA_963513945.1 of Hydrotaea diabolus. Lineage (NCBI taxonomy): Eukaryota > Metazoa > Arthropoda > Insecta > Diptera > Muscidae > Hydrotaea > Hydrotaea diabolus. The sequence goes on along the minus strand of OY740717.1, from coordinate 44,854,319 downwards.
AAGAAAAACAAATTTTACACCTTAACATATGCAGTAGATTTAAAATAAATTGTTGCCTGAAAGTATGCTCCTTTTTTTCAAACTACTGAACTTGAATATTTTTTATTATTTAAAAAGTATATGTGACAGCGCATAGAGAAAGGGACAATCTTTGTGCTACTGCACTTGATTATCATAAAAACATATATCAGTATGGATAAGGCTTATATAATTAAGACTAAAAGTCGACTTTTATACTTTTTGACTGTTACAAAAAAAGTCAAAAGTCGACTTTTCAACAAAATATTACATTTGTATTAGGGAAAGAAAATGTGATATTTTTTTGGGGAAATGTGTCAACGATCTTGAGTAGCATTAACAACTACAAACGAAAATGATCTCTCACACGGGACAGATGTGGCAACGTTTGACAAATTTTTTTCGCTACTTTTGCAATATAAGGGTACTCCGTTTCCATTGTTCTCCATATGTGACGCGCAAAATAAAAAGGGACCTAAGGTTTAAAACCAGTTTTGTTCAGGAGAGCCATTTTAAAGATTAGGTCCCTTTCTACTTGCGCTTAGAATTGTCGACTTCACTTTCATAAAACGCGCATATCTCTGGGAGGGAACACTTTTGGGGCATGGGATCGGTCTCATTCGATGCTCAGATGTTCACATAAAAAAAAAGTGAAAAGTTGATGAAAAGTTTTGTTCAGGAGAGCCATTTTAAAGATTAGGTCCCTTTCTATTTGCACTTAGAATCGTCGACTTCACTTTCATACAACGCGCATATCTCTGGGAGGGAACACTTTTGGGGCATGGGATCGGTCTCATTCGATGCTCAGATGTTGTCCACATCAAAAAAAGAAAAAAATGAAAATTGATTTTTTTACCCTTAGGTCCCTTTCTCTATGCGCTGTCACATTTAAGTATTGAATTATTTTTGTTTTACGACAAACAGGCGGTGCTTAAGATAGTGGCCTTTTTTGAGCCATGTGCTTACACTCTTGTCAAGGAACCCCCATATGTTAGCCCCATCGTTGGCCTTGAACCCTACAATTTTTTCGGCCACATCAACAACGGGTAATTGGGTATCAATAGCTATTCGAGAATTTCGGTGTTTATCAATTCGCCTTCATAAATAATAAAATTAAACTTGGTGTACAGCAGACTATAATTTCTGTTACCGATTTCTTTAATTACTCCGGCTAAATCTGGAACATTTTTGAAGGTATAAGTGTTCAATAAAAAAAAACTTTAATGTGTTTCTTAATCGGCGGAATAAAAATCAAGCGCATGACAAAAACTTAAGCACTACGCATTGTCTTTATGACAATTAAAAATATTTAAAGTTAAAATTAAAAAGTCGACTTTAATTTTTTTATAACCAAAAGTCGAAAATCGTCTTATAGAACCCTAGTATGGATGAGCTGAAGAATGTCATAGTACGGAAAATGGCCAAAATGACGCTAGATCATATTCGTGTACCGTGCAACCCTTTTTTTAAAAATTTGAAGGCCATACATATCGTGCTAAATCAAGAGGATTCTGAAAACTGGATTATTTCCACACATTTGGTAATTTTAATCAATAAAAAGTTATTTCACACAGATAAAATATAAGCGTTTGAATAGGTAACACTTCAAACACCTTACCCTGTATTTAAAACACGAACTTGTTGGTGGATTAAGTCCAGTTAAAACAGAGATTTGGGTTCAAAATATGAAAATATCGTTTTATATGTTCTAGTTATGATTTCATAAGGCAACCGAATCTGACATCTTAACATATGTAGCAGATTTTAAATAATACCTAAAAGTATGCCCCCTTTTTTAATTTTTTCAATTTACGTCTAAAGCGGCAAATCTCAGTACTCGTATAACTGAACTGGCTAACAAAAGTTGTTGTTTCTATAGAAGCTACAATGTTTTTCTCGATAGTATTCCCCGAAATCGAATCTGATAACTTAACACATATATCAGTTTTAAAATAATTGTTTACCTTAAAGTATGCTAAATTTTTTTTTTGAATTTAAATCTCAAGCGGCAATTTTAGTACTACTGAACTTGCTAAAAAAAAGTTGTTACTATAGAAGCTACAATGTTTTTTTCGCCAGTATTCCTTGGAATCTGTTTCTTGTGCTGCATCATCTAGTGATTTCAATTTCCTAAACATTCGAAAAAACGATTCTGCACATTTAAAATCTATAATGGGTCTATTTTTTTGATTCCGAATTTTGTTTATTTATAAACAATTTTGGTAAAACTCTATCCTTACCTATGCTATGTTTTAATCATGATATTTTTTTAGATCATTTCAATAGAACTTGTAGCTTATTTTACACAATTTTTCATACGTACTCGTAGTTTCATAAAATAAGCTGAATGTTGTTTTTTTTTAAATTTTGTAATCGTTAAAAAATATTTTTTTCAAAGTATACTTTTATTTTTTTATTGAAAAACTGTATGATAGCTTATACTGGTATACAGTGTGGCCCAAATGAGACCTAGTGATGTTAAACACGTATATCTCTTGTTATAACGTTTTTTTTTCAAATGATTTATTTTTATATGTTAAACACATTTTATGGAAATTTAACGTGACTATGTGTGAAATAACATCAGACAAATGACCACCATTTTGCTCGATACAGGTATTGGCTCTTTTTAGCGCATTTCGCATTACACGAAATAATGTTTCTGGTTGCAGGCGCCGTATTTCGTCTCGAATATTCTGCTTGAGCCGTCCAAGTGTCTGTGGTTTGTTAACATACACTTTGTCTTTTAGATATCCCCATAAAAAAAAACGGACGCAGTTAAATCTGGTGAACGAGGAGGCCAAGGGAAATCTGAATTTTTTGAAATTATGCGTTCACCAAAAATTTCACGCAGCATGTGCATAGTTTGCCTAGCAGTATGTGCAGTGGCTCCATCTTGTTGAAACCACAAATTAGGATGTTGCTCCACTATTGGCCGCAAAAAGTTGTCGATCATTGTTCTGTAAGAAGCCCCGGAGACCGTTTCTGGCGTTTCATCCTCATTCTCAAAGAAATATGGGCCGATGATTTTTGTGGCCATAACACCGCAGCAAACAGTGCATCTGATTGGGTGTAACTGATGCTAATGTATGGCCAACTGCAGTTCCTCAAAACGGCAAACTAAACTTGTAATCGTTAAAGATGTGGGCGCTGATCTTACGTTAAAAAACGGCGATAATTTCGCTGCGTCAGAACAATTGATCGTTGAGAAGAATAACAAAAATCGATAATTTTAATGCGTTGTTGTGGACTATACGTATTCATTTTAAATTTCCAAGAGTTCAGCTATAATCTGCAAAAAGAAAAAATAAATTATGTTTCACATCAGCTGGTCTTATTTGGGCCACTCGTTAAAAACAAAAAAGAAGTGGAAGCAGGTTCAAAAAAAATTTTTTTTTTTATTTAAAAAGTATATATATTTTTTAAGAAACTCTAAATAGCTTATACTTCCTTCTCTCCTTGATGTACTCAGTAAGTTTCAGAATGAAGTCTTATTTAATTATTTAGAAACGTAATGCGTAGTTTACTTAATAGAAATACAGTCGAACCTGGATAAGTGGGATCGCAAGAAACCGCTTGGTTATTTCCACTTAAAGAGGTTTCCGACTTATTCAGGTATTTGAATTTTTGTCCCACTTTAAATTTAAAGCATGCTTATTTTTTTTGTTTTTATAAAAGGCAGTTTGTGTGATAAATTTTTTTAATTTTATTTGTTGGCATTAAATTAAAATTCCACAGTTCAGTTAAAAAGGATACAAACAGAAAAATATGCATTTGCTAAAATAAAAATTAAGAGAATCCATGTAATTTAAGTGACCTGCGCTTACACAAAATTAAATCAAATTTTTATAAATTGGGTGAACTGTTAAAATGTTTTTGATTAAAGATATTTGTAAGATAAAATCTGTCATTTTGGTTTGTTTCAAAATCATTTCCTTTGCAGAATTTTCCAAATCATTATGTTAGAAAATACGCCTGGATTACTTAATTTATTTCAGTTTTTGGCCTCTGTCGCCAGCCAAATTGTTGGTCAAAATTATCAAAAATAAATCCCCAAACTATAACCGCAGTGATATTATTCCCAATATATATATGTCCCTCTATCCTATGATGGAAGATACAAAAATACATAACACGGAGTCATTTAATCGGATATGAGCCAAAATATCGTAAGCTACTTTGTCATTAGACCTTTAAAAGATAAATTAGGACGTTTTCATAAAATCCGCCAGGATAATCGCCAAATCATCAAAATATAGTAATAAAAACCCTCTTAGTAAAGAGCAAAAACAAGAAAGAAGATAATAAAAAGACAAAAATCTCATAAAAAGGCAAATCCCACTAAGTGGTTAAAAATTCCCACTTTTGAGGTAAATTCTAAAAAATCATGTCCCACTTAAAGTGGTTGAAATTCCTGCTTAATGAGGTTTTTTTTATTTTTTTGTTCGAAGTGTGCAGAGACCGCCAAAACTGTCCCACTTATTGAGGACTCCCACTAAACATGTCCCACTTATACAGGTTCAACTGTATAAGCTATTTAAAATTGATTTAAAAAAATTTGTTTAAATAAAAAAATGTTTACAAAACTGTTTCTCAAAAAAAAGAGACTTCATAAAACATAAAAGAAACAAATTTTATAAAAAATTAATGATAAAAAAATGAAAAAAAACTTACATATAAAAAATTATATTAAAATTCCGTTTATTTATTTATTTTATCAAACAACATTTTCTACATAATAATCAAAGAAATATATTTTTTTATTGTTTCTTAAGAAAAAACGAGACTCCATCTTGAAATATATAAAACAAAATTATAAAAATATTAATAAAAAAAAAGGAAAAACATTAAAAAATAATAAATTTCCGTTTATTTTTATTATGAAACAACATTTTCTACTGAATAATAAAAAAAATTTTTTTTTGATTAATTAACTCACTGTACATTCAGCACTTTTAAAAATTCGTCACCAAAATTTTGAAAGTCCAAATGTGGGCTTAAAATTCACATATTTTAAAATTTTTATTAATGTTAAAGAGAACACCTTAAATTTACTTACATTGAAGAATTCTTACGAATCACTTACATGCCAAAGTTGGACGCCATTAAGGTAAACGTTTCGAATCTTCTTAAAAAAAAACAAATTAAAAAATTCCATTACTAACAGTGTTTCGCAGACATTTTGAATTTCCACGAAACCCCATAAAGTATGCAACATTTTGCAAATCGTATTTTCCCCTGCATGAATTCTTTATTTTATAAACTTTCCCATATCATACCACCACCGTATACACATCGGCTAAACTTAAGCTAAGATGAGCATTTTAAAAACCTTGAACTGCGCCAAAACAAATTTGACCCGCTGTATATTTAAAAAGATCTGCTCAAATTAATTTAATTCTCGTTAAAAGTTTGACAACCGGCGACATTAAGCTGCTTTTACCTTTTGTTCGTCACGCACAACTAGCAGATAAGGCAAAGCACCTTGTCTCCACCTCCATTCCCTATGTAAAGGTTTGCTTGTTTTATGGAGGGTATTTATTTATCTTGGTTTTTTATATTCATAACTCTTTGCTTTTTTAAAGTTCATGGTCGTCGTGGTCGATTTTGCCGTAACCTTGACACGTCTCTAAGCATGACATAAAACATAAAATGTAGAGCATGCTTTTAGGGATATTAACGGGATAATGATTTGTATCTTTTGTAAGTGTTCTGCCCGGCCATAAAGGCACGTAGTCTAAAGTAATTATCAACTGACAATGACCTTTGTTAAAAAGGTGGTGCTGAGATCGCTCAGTGAATTGTAAATGTTAAATTAAAAGCACACTTAAGAGGGGGTATATATAAAAGTTTTAGAATGTCATTAAAAAGTTATTGTGAATGAACATGTTCTCAGTTTCACTGAGATCAGTTGACTAAATCGCCTTCGGTGACATAATCTCGGTTTTTGTAAATAAAGCCACCTTAAATCCAAACATTAAAGGGAGAGAATACATGCTACTGAGCAGGGTTCCCAGAACTTGCTGAACAAAAAAAATCAAAAAAGAAGCTAAAAAAATCTAAAAACGCGCTAGTAAAAACTTAGCTCAATATTTGGGGAGAATCCCTTATTTTGATAAAAAAAAAAGTATACATACATATGTTTGTTATGTTTTACCATAAATTTAACGATACATCTTACCTGCAATATAATTTTAAAATAAGTTTAAAAACGTTTTAAAATCTAACACGGTCTAATATATCGCACTTGTTCAACTAATGGCTATTAACCTGAAATTTTAAAGTTTTTATTTTATGTAAAAAAAACAGCATTCAGAGGTTATCTCTACTCCCAGTAAAAATATATCATGGTTTGTCTTTCACAAAAAAGCCTTTTTGTTGAACATGACCTGTACCCCACATATCAAGCACCGGTTTTAAAGTTAAAAGTACTTAAATCCACATTGCAAAAACAAAACCTTTTACTTTATTACAATTTGAAGGGAGAAATTTAGAAGTGTGAACAGAAGATTCATGTTTCTATTGGTTGACATTCCAGAATTTCATAAATCTTTATGGGTGGGTTGAATTCCAAATCTGGACCTATACCCCAAAGTTTACTTAGTAGGGACATAAATACTGTTACAACATTGAACACACCCATTTTAAAGTAGAACTGAACATACCCCGTTAATGTCATATGGGTTTTGAAAGCTAATCTCAATAGCGTTAGTCTGTAACGGGATTTTAAAATTGTTTCAACTTTCATCATGGAGTGGTCAGATAATGATAACCGTATCGCTGTAATAGCGCTTTTCAAGTGTGAAATGAAAAAATCGATATTTTCAAAACGCTCCGGCCACTAGCGATTAGCCGCTTGTTCGTCTACCGATGCATAAAACTGTTTGAGAAGACTGGAGATGTAAAAGACCGTCATCGGTCGGGCCGCCCACGCTCTGTTCAAACACCGCATGACACCAAAGCCGTTAAATCAAGAATTCACAGAAATCCGCTCCAAAAACAGAAAATCATGGCCCGTGATATTAATATCACGCTAAGGTCGATGAGTCGAATCATTAAAATAGACTTGGGACTTGGGGCTTTCAAACGACGTACCGGACATTTTGTGACTGCAGCTTAAAAAAAAGATAGGTTTGAAAAATGCTAACGTCTTTTGGTGATGCACGCTGATAACGTGCACAGAAAAACTTTGTTCACCGATTAAAAAATTTTTACCGTTCAGGAAAAATTTAACAAGCAAAATGATAGAGTGTATGCGTATAGAGGAAGCTTCTGAACTGATCCCAAGGGTGGAAAAGGGTCCTTACCCAGCTTCAGTCATGGTTTGGTGGGGTGTCTCTTACGATGGGGCCACTGACCTGCATTTCTGCGAACAAGGAGTCAAAACATCGGCCAAAGTTTACCAAGAAACCGTTTTGGAAGCTGTTGTGAAGCCTCTTAACAATTCCCTGTTCTAAAAAGTAAAAGTACTTATATTGGAAGCTACAAGGGATTTCTTGCGTTTCAACCATTTCTGTTCTTGGCGGGTGAAAATAAAATGTTCAAATCATATCTGTCACTACATGATCACTTTTTCGTTCTTTAAATGCAAAATATTGCACTATTAATTAAAGTTTACTAAACGAAGCCCAGATGTCATATCGTTCCGAAGTTATGACTATATGACTGCAAAATTAATTTACAAAAACAAATAAATGTTTGTTATTTCGCTACCAAAAATATATAGTTCCGTTTCAGTCGAATAGTCATAACTTTGGAACGGTTTAGGTAATTTTGGAAATGTAAGAGGTAGGGCTATTTTTAGGAGGAAAAATCCGACCACTGGTTCAGCACTTGGCAATTAAACTTTGAATAAGACACCCTGTACTTCCTAAATCAGTTGTTAAATCGGGTGAATTAAAAATGTATTCATACGAGGGCTGCTATATATTTTTCTGGCCTTATAATGAAAATGCGAATATTTATCATCAAAAATGATTTTATTGTTTTTCAAAGTATTCTTCAGCATGATTCAGCACTTTTGCATGCGCTCAAACCAATTGTCGAAGCACTTTTTCCACTCCCATTGAGACACCTCCATGCATGGTTTTTAAACGCTTCAACAGCATCTTCTAGCGACAAAAATCGTTGACCACGCATTTTTTTCTTGATGTGCGGGAAAAAAAAGAAGTCATTGGATGCCATGTCAGGGCTGTACGGCGGATGACCCATCAATTCGAAGTTTTGGCCGGTCAAAAAGGCGTTGGTTTAAGTCGATGTGTAAGAGCTCGCATAGTGCACAATGATTCGTCTTCACTTGTTCGTTTTACAAATTTCTCCGAAGACTTTAGGCGAACAAATTGTGGCGCACCACTCAGAATTGACCTCCTACGTTGCTCGAGCGGAACAGTCTCCACATGACCAGCTTTGCCGAAGAAACAGGCGACCATTTGCTTCGAAGTGCTTCTTCCACGAACAACTTTCGTTGGATTTGGCTCGTCTTCGAAGACCCACACGGTCGATTGCTGTTTTATTTCGGGCTCATACGCATAGATCCATGATTCGTGACCTGTGACGATCTAATAAACGTATTTTGAAGCACCGCGATCGTATTTTTTCAAAATTTCTTTGCGCCAATCGATTCTTGAGTGATTGTCAAATTGTACGGGATCCAACAAGAACAAACCTTTTTTACTGCCAGGTGCTCTTGCAATTTCGAATGTATACTGGTGAAAGAAATGCCCAAGGATGCCTCTATCTCACGGTATGTCACATGCCAATCTTGCATTATCAGTTCACGCACGGCATCAATGTTCTCTGGCACAACGGCCGTTTTTGGACGACCTTCGTCTTTGAGCGAGCGTCAGCCACGATTGAATTCATTAAACCAGTTTTTCACAGTGCTATAGGATGGTGCTTTATAGCCATACAAAGATTTAAGTTCATCGATGCACTCTTGTCGTGATAATCCACGTCGAAAGTTGTAAAGAATGATCGCACAAAAATGTTCACGAGTTAATTGCATTTTTTTTTGCCAAATTGATTTTTTCAAGTCCTTGTAAACAACACAAATGATGGTCGTACGTCAAAACGTTCTGAGTACGTTTATGCTAAAAAGTGTCAAACTTTCCGATGAAAATGTCAAATGGCGCCAGGCAACACTTAGTGTTGCCTATACCAGTAATATATACATATAACAACCCTCGTATAATTTCTTAGTAAAAAAAAAGCTACAAAAATTCTTTAGAAAAGCTTAATGCGAAATCATCTTGTTCAAAAACCGCTAAATCTCGCTGGAAAAAAACCTAATTGGCAACTTTGCTCCAGGGAAAACAAAAAGAGGAAGACAAAAGACGCTAGGCCAGAGTTCTAAGCCTAGCCGCCGATTTATTTAAACGGCTTAATTCAACTTTACGAAGCCGCCCTTAATAATGTCTCTTAGGTGCGGGTTTGATTCGATTTTTTCCTTTTAAAATAAAAGACATACAAGTTATTTCACAGTGAAGTGTTTACAAAAACGTGCTCTATTGCATATATCGACGAAAAACTGTTTGTACTTTAAATTCACAAAAAAATGTATACGGAGTTTGTCATGTTTCGCATGAAAAGGCGAACTTAGTTAGAACCAAGCTATAAGAAAGTTACCAAATTCTTATTTTCAGAAGCAAACAGTTATTTCTAAAAATAGTTTTATTATTATACATTAAAACCGTTATTGTTAGAAATAAGGAAAAGCAAGTAGCCCGATTCAAATGAATTTGTTCATAATGTTTGTACGAATTCTGCTTATCATTATCTTACTGAATATCCATGGCCTTGATTTTTTACAAAATAAATTGTCTGAATTTCGCTTCCTTTGCCTTGATTTTTTACAAGAGAAATTATCAGGATTTCGCTTCCTTTGTATTTAGCATGTCAATTATCCGGATATTTGTAAAATATAGATGTCCACTAGAAATTCTCCTAATGCCGATTTCTTTTGTATATGAGAACAAAAACTAAAATCTAAAGCCCATTAATTAGCTTCTTACTAATATTTTTAGAATTCAATATGATTTAGTCTCTTTTTTTAGACATTCTGTATGCTTTGTTTTTTTATTTTAACCCATTTTGGCTAAATAATTTATCGATAAATACTTTTTTTTGCCTACTTTCAGGTTTGACAGCAATAATTAAAACTATTTTTAAGACAAAACACACACAAAAACCTCTCTATTCTGCCTTCTTCTTAAAACCAAAAGTAAAACCAAAAAACAAACCAAAATTTAACTTTTGATTTGAGCAAAACAACAGAAGCAATATTAAACAACAACAACCAAACAAACTATCAAATCTAAAACTATAACAACAACTTAATCGTAATCTGCAATATTTTCTAAATCAAAATAAACGAAAAACAAACAAAACCAGCTGAAATTTAAAACTCACAAATCAAAAAATACCAAAGTATTTTACAAAAATTTGTTAATTCAAAACAACTTAAAAAAAGCAACGCGACAAAAATCATGTCATAAATCAAATTTGTAAAATAAATACTAAACTGTTTAGTTATTACTAATTCAAACTGTGTAATATAAAATAAAGATTTTTAGTTAAAAACAAAAAGAAAAAACAAACGAAAATCACCAAAACAATGAAAAGAAAACCAAAAATGCATTATTTAAATTTGAAATCGAATAAATGTTGTTTTCCAAAACCAACCATCGGTCGCCATCTTTTGGAAAATAAGGACGTTCTAATAAAGCATTTCTATCTACAACGATAAAATAGTCGTTAACGCTATTCGGTCGGTCAGTCATTAGGCTTAGAAAAAAAGAACAAGAACACTCCATTCTTAACCTTTTAGCCCACATGTTAACCGGCTATTTGCTTTGTTTTATAAACAACCAACCATTAAAAACTAGTTTTTACAAGATCTCTAACATCTTCACAAAACGATTCTTGATAGGCTCATACAAGAAAAGTCACCTACAACAAATATTTGAAGAAAACCTCACATTTTACACGGCCACCTACTTGTTTTGCAGTCAACTTCACGTTAACTCGTCGCAATTAAAACGCGCCTTCTTTATATCTCTCCCTTTCTCGGTCTCGTGTCTGTTTTAGCGATGTGCTACAGTTCGTTGTATGTGCATGTCTGACAATTATTTTGTGACTTTAACAACAACAATTAATCAAAACGACAACAACAAAATTAACAACAACTCATATTCATCATTAACGGCAACAACGACGAAAATCAGAAGTAAGGCCGCAACAACGTGTCTTCTACGCCGACAACAACAACAAAATTACGAATTCTTTTAAATATTATTTTACAAGTAAGTTTCGTGTTTGTGTATGTGCCGTTTAACGTATTCCAAACAAAAACAAAAAGCGAAATCTTTCCAAAAAAACAGAGAGAAATTTTGTGTTTGCTTATTGTGACGTTTTTCATTTCAAAGAAGGCGAAGAGGGTGAATACCCCCACTCCGCCTGCACTTCTTTGAATGATTGAAATTAGTTAGTGTGTGTGTTTGTTTGTGTTGTTTTTGCATTTATTTTTTTACCGCCGTATTAATCCAACCAACCACTCACTCACTCCCTTAAATTGTTTTGTGTGTATGAGTGTATTTGTCTGGTTCGAATTTGTTTATTGCCTTTTAATGTTTATTTAAAATTGTTGTCGTCTTCTTTGCACTTCCCTTCCTTTCTTCCATATCTCTTCAGTACATAGGATTGTTTTTTGTAGTGCTGTATTTTTGTGAATTGTACAAAAACGTTAACCGCAAATGTAACCCTGACCCTGTTGAGTATTTGTAGAACTTTCGCAAAAATACTTAGTAGGGACATAAATACTGTTACAACATTGAACACACCCATTTCAATAGTAGAACTGAACATACCCCGTTAATGTCATATGGGTTTTGAAACCTCAAAAGCGTTAGCCTGTAAAGGGATTTTAAAATTGTTTCATTGATATTTTCAAAACGCTCCGGCCACTAAGGATTAGCCGCATGTTCGTCTACCGATGCATAAAACTGTTTGAGGTCTCTGGAGATGTAAAGACCGCCACCGGTCGGGCCGCCCACGCTCTGTTCGAACACCGCATGTCACCAAAGCCGTTAAATCAAGAATTCACAGAAATCCGCTCCGAAAACAGAAAACCATGGCCCGTGAGATGAATAACACGCAAAAGTCCATGAGTCGAATCATTAACAAAGGCTTGTGACTTGAGGCTTTCAAACGACGTACCGGACATTTTTTGACTGCAGCTTTAAAAAAAATAGGATTGAAAAATACAAACGTCTTTTGGTGAAGCACGCTGATAACTTGCACAGAAAAATTTTGTTCACCGATGCAAAAATTTTTACGCTTCAGGAAAAATTTGACAAGCAAAATGATAGAGTGTATGCGCGGTCATCTAAGGAAGCATCTGAACTGATCCCAAGGGTGGAAAAGGGTCGTCACCCATCTTCAGTCATGGTTTGGTGGTCTCTTACGATGGGGTCTCTGACCTGCATTTCTGCAAATAAGGAATCAAAACATCGGCCAAAGTTTACGAAGAAACCGTTTTGGAAGCTGTTGTGAAGACTCTTAACAATTTCCTGTTCCCAAACCAGCAGGATTCTGCGCCGGCCCATAAGGCTAAAACGTCCCAGGTCTGTCTTCGAAACAATTTGCCAGCGTTCATTTCCTCTGAAGAATGGCCCTCAGGCAGTCCGGATTTGAACCCATTGGATTACAAATTGAGGACGATTTTAGAGGACAAGGTTTGTCACAAAAGATATTCCAACATTGGATCTCTTAAGACTGCTTAGGTTCGAGATGTGGCCAATTTTCCAATGGACGAGGTTCGTGCAGCTATTGACGATTGGCCAGTGCGACTTAAGGCGTGTGTAATCGCAAAAGGCGGACATTTCGAATAAGTAGATTTTTTGGATACATTATACAACAATAAATAAAGGGTGTTTTTTATTGAGGTACAGAACTTCGAATTGAAATAAAACACAAGAAAATCGTTTTAATGTCCATCAATTTAGCTTTATTGGAAGGATAATTTTATGCCATTAATGTTTAAATATGATTTCGGGCATGTGGCCGCCGCGGCTGGCTCGAATAAAGCCAATTCTACAGGTCCAATTTTCAACCACTTTTTCGAGCATATGGGGCCGTATGTTGGCAATAACGCCACGAATGTTGGCTTCCAAGTCCCCTAACGTTTCTGGTTTGTTGGCGTAGACGAGCGACTTCACATATCCCCAAAGAAAATAATCCAATGGTGTCAAATCACACGATCTTGGTGGCCAATTGACAGGTCCATTCCGCGAAATTATGCGCTCATCGAATGTTTCCTTCAATAATTCGATTGTGACGTGCGCTGTGTGGCATGTAGCGCCGTCTTGTTGGAACCACAACTCATCCACATTCATGCCATCCAATTCGGGAACAAAATAGTCGGTTATCATGGCTCTATACCGGTCTCCATTAACGGTAACTGACTCTCCAGCATTATTTCGGAAGAAGTATGGCCCAATGACTCCACCAGCCCATAGAGCACACCAAACAGTCAGTTTTTGTGGATGTAATGGCGTCTCAAGGGTCTCATGTGGATTCTCTTCACTCCAAATGCGGCAATTTTGCTTGTTGACGTAGCCATTCAACCAAAAATGAGCCTCATCACTGAACAAAATTTTGTGATGAAAATCAGCATCGAGATGAATCTCATTTTCGGCCCATTTTGCAAGCGTTGTTCTTTTGTCAACCTGTTCATGATGAAATGGCAAACCAAACTAAATATTAATCACTTGACAGCTGACAAAATGGCAGCCAGTTAAAAAAGTGATGCCAACTTAAAGTTATATACCCCTTTATATTAAAATATGTTTGGTCCAAAAATATTCAGCACATTTTATTTTACAGCATAAAACGTGTGTAACAGTATTTATGTCCCTACTAAGTATTTTTTTGTAGTGTTGTATTTTTGTGAATTGTAGAAAAACGCCCGTCTTCATTAACCGCAAATGCAACCCTGACCCAATTGAGAATTTGTAGAACTATCGCAACGACAATGACATTCATTTAGAGTATTCATTAATTGAGTTAAATTGACTTTAAGGCTTGTTTACATCAAAATCTTAGTACTCTGTTCGATTTTAATATGAAATGCTGTCAAACTCTATATAAACAAAAAACAAACGTAACTTCTACGAAAAATTGTTGCTGTTTATAATGTGAAAAAACGTGAAATGTTTCTGGCAATAATAAAGTATCATCTGATATTATTAAATGATTGGCAATTACTTCATATGAAATATCAAAGAACTGCTGGTCGGCAGTTTGACTTTTCTTTTGGTCTTAACTTTTCATAAAAAGATAATGGAAACAAATTAATGAAAACGTAAGAAAAAGAAGAATTAAAATTTAACGAGGAAAAGAATCGGCAACTTATATCAGCTGTACAAAAACAAAGACATATTTTATTGCATTCCAACCGAAATGCAATAAAATTATCTTGGAAAAAAGTCGCAACGCAAATGTGCCAAAGAATTGAATAATTTAGAAAGAAAACCTATGACATGTGTTTCTGGCTTGTACGATAATGTTGCACACTTGAGAGTATTAAACACGACAATTTGTTTCAAAACGCTGGGTTGATATTACTTGTATGTCAAATTTCGTTTATGAAATAACCGATGTTACTTAAGGTACGGTCACACTAGGCAAATATTTGAAGAAAAACGTTGAATATTTCTTTGCCAAAATCTGACCACAAAATATTTTTGAATGGCAAACAACAAAACAGCTGATTTCGGGGAAACAAAAATATTTGCTAGCAACCCAAAATATGTCTAATGTGAACACAGTGTGACCACCCGAGAACAAATATTTTCCTATATTTTTGGCAAATATTTATTTGATCTTGCAAAATGTATATAACATCTGGTAATATCAGTGTTGTCTGCTTTTAAGAATATAATCATTAAAATGGAAAAAAAAGAATCGCAATTTCAATTAAAAAAATAATTTGATAAAAAAAATAGTTTCTTGTTAGTTATGTATTGTTGACCTATATTGTATATATTTATTTTAATCTGAATGGTCTGGCTCGAGGTCATTTAGAAATTTAACTGCTGGTGTTTTTTGTTTAAATTCATTTTTTTTTCTAATATTTCGATCGACTTCGACGATCATCAGCAGGGAATATTAGATTTAAAACAAAACAATAAACTTCTTCGCTTCAAGGTTTTTTTTGCGTTAAAAATCGTTAGAACCACGATGCACACAGCAGGGTGCCGACAATTAAGCGGATCTCACAGACCGACCGCCTATTGTATTCGATAAAAATAATACAACAAAATCAAATCTGAGCAGTTTTTATGTCAACTTCCATACAAATTGCAAATTGTAATACATTTCTAAACTAAATCCGGAACAAACTTAAAGGAGGGATATAATTTCTATCTGACACGACAGAAATTTTTTCATGGAAGCCTTCACTATAATGACAAAATTTCAAATTAATTTAATATGGAAACGTGGCTAATAATTGTGAACATTGATTGTATGCAGAATACATTTTTGGAACGCTTGCGTACACTGATAAACTTGATTCGTTAGACCGTGTGTGCTAATCTCATAAATTACGAAATATTTCCGCGATTATGTCATAGAAAAAAACACTGAATTGGTCACACTTACACGAAGTAAACAGCTGTTGCTGTCATACTATTAAATTGACTGGCGGTAAAATTAAAGAAAAAAAAATATATATTAAACATTTAAATGGTCTACATTTCATTTTAGTGCCTGCGTTTCTCCGACTACGTACCCACTTTCGAACACATTGCCTCTTTTTGCGCCCTTTTGCCTTTTCCTCCTCTTTCAAGACTATCAAAGATGCTGCTCCACAGCACAAAGCCATCTTCTTCCTGAATTATTGCTTTAACGAGGTTGACAGCAAATAAATTCCTATTTTTTAACATTTAAACACACGTCAAATATGTTTTCCAAACTTCTATTTGACATCTGTTTGAACAAACATAAACAGTCAAATCTTTGTCGGTAGTGTGAACACAAAATCAACCCTGTGTTATTTTGAAAGAATTTTTAGCAAATATGATGAAATACATTTTCGTCAAATATTTGCCCAATGTGACCGTACCTTTAACATATTTCACAATTCGGAACAGAGTTCTAGTCTAAAGGCGATAAACTTTAGAAGATGTATGAAATGCTTCTTCTTTGCAATATAGTACAAAAACATCACTTCAGTGACAGACAAATTCTCTGTTTTTTTGCATTGTTCACAATCGCAATAATTGAAATTAGACCACAGAAAACACTAAATTTACACAAATTAACAGTTTGTAAAGAAATAAAATTTAATTTTGAATATTTTGCAATAACTTTTGTTTACAATAATGTTCTTTTTACAAAAAAAAAATAATTTTGTTGTTTTGTGTTTTTTTTTCATTCTTCGTGGTGCGAATATAGTGTTTATGTGTATCAATTTTGACTTTCTAGCATTCTAGTGATTGTTTAAAAACGAATGTTGAAAAATAAACCCCGAGAATTTCTGCGTTACTAAAGTGTTTTTTCTGCATTATTACAAAGAAGAAGCAAATCAGCCATCTTGTGCAGATAATCGTCTTTGCATACTGGAAAATAATCGATATCGTTTTCGATACTTAAGGTTAAATCAAGAATGTACTTATATATTGAATATCGTTTTTTGTAAACGGTTTTATTTAAACAGGCGAAGAGAAGACTGACTTGGAGAAGGCCACTCTTTATGTCTCAGCTGTAAAAGTCCCTATAGGTTTTGCTGATAATTTTAATTTTCCAGTCCATTTCGTTGAGATTTTCGTTCTTAGCCTGGATAATCGTCAAGTGTAAGTCAACCAGACTTAAACTGGCTAGTTATTGAGAAACCTAGATATTTTTTTGTAAAGCCAAAACATTTTCAATTCTAAGTTTCTTTTTGCGCCTATGTCAAAAAATGTTTAAAATTATGCACCAATGCGGGAATGAACACTAACTTTTCGGCTTTGTTGCGTTTGTAGTTTCTGACCACAAGTATTTTTCTAAAAATTTGGAAGTGAATTAGCTTCCAATGAAGAAAATAGAATTTGTAATACAATAACTGCTTGTCCAGATAAAAGAAAATTAATATTAGCAAAAAAAATATATATCTGTTTTACTTTCTCATCTAAAATGTTCAACTCCATTGTGATGACTACAATTAACTTTATTGTAGTGTCAATTAAATCAAATAGATTCGTCGATGGCCTTAATGATGGAAAGTATTTTTTATCGAGTCTTGAAGGACAAATTAAAGCAAAATCAGCAAAGACCAGATTAAGATTAAGTTTGAGTTTCTCATTTTATTTATTTTTTTCTTAGTTTTCGAAATACAGTGTGGGCCATTTAAAATATTAAATTTGAATCGAGTGTAAAAAAAAATAACTGATAATTTTTTTTTAAATATTTAATTTTATTGGAAAAGTTGAATTTTGTAATTTAATAACGGAACACAATATCTTTCATATGACTTCCATGGCTGGCTCGGCAGTACCTCATCCGATCAATCCAACTTTTTAGTACATTTTCGATTGTTTCTCTTCAATGGCAACTTCGATTTCATGTTTCAACACTTCAATTGTCTCTGGATGCTTTGTGTAAGTAACATTTATTCTTAATGGCTCCCCACAAAAAATAATCCATAGGGCTTAAATCACAGCTCCGAGGCGGCCAATTGATATCACAATTTCGGCTAATTATTTGATTTTCAAATACAGTGCGAAAAAATATAGATGGTTGCATTGTCTGTGAGACATGTGGCACCGTCTTGTTGAAATTAAATGTCGTCCATGTCTTTCTCCTGAATTTTTCAGAAATAAAAATTCATTAAGCTTAGCAAGGTAACGAATGCTTCTTTCTCATTTTCGAACAAAAATGACCCAATGATGCCGTCAGCCCAAAATTCACTCCAAACAGTGACTCGCTGTGTATACATTGACTTCCCAATAGTCATGTGTGGGTTCTCTGAACCCCATAAGCGGCAATTTTGCTTATTGACATAGTCACCGAAATGAAAATGAGCTTCACGAGAACACTTCATTCTCTCCAAAAAAATCTTTAGTCCATTGGGCGAAGCGAAACTTATCAAATGACAAAGTTCAACCTTTTTTCAAACAAATTTTAAAAAAATTATTAGTATTTTTTGTTGCAGTCGATTCACATTTAAAATATTAAATGGTACACCCTATAGAGTTGATCAATTTACGCAGTACACCATCTATAAAATAAAAAAACAAAACAATCCACTGGTTCAGAACGTAGCAATTTTAACCTAGTACCAAACCGAAACTTTTCCAACCGTCGTAGATGGACATATTTACATGAAATGAGCTAAGTGCGACCAGTAGTTTGCTTTCCACAAACGTTCGTGGTTAGATCATCTAAGAATCTTACTATGATTCAATATATATATACGTTATGGAGTCTCCGACTAGTGTTCGAGGTGTTGCTTTCGAAATGAGAAAGTGAATATACCCTCATCCTGTGATTGAGGGTATAAAAACATCTCTACTTGGAACTTTTCTACAAAATCAAAATCATTGCAAAAAATATAATGCGGACACTACAACAGTGCGAATACACTGAACGACCACAATAGAAATAAGTCTTTCATTGAACATACCCACCTAATAAGAAATTGACGAGATGTTCAAATTATTATAGGAAAACAATGCAAACGCATTTAAAAATTTTAATTATAATCCTGGTATTTGTTTATTATTTATTTATTATATTATTATTTATAAACAAACCTTGATACGCACCAAAAATGATTTAAAAGGTAACATTTTGTATGAGTAATATTGTATGCGCGTGCAGACTTGCGCCAACATGTTGGTAGTTTGCACGATACGAAAACACTAGATCATGGTGCACAATCACCAAGCTGGCAGCACTGTTCTCTGTCATTGTGAATGAAACAATAATATGAGTGGTGTTTACTCGGAATGGAACATATGTTTTCGATAAACTACACAAGCTAGTTCTCATCATTCATCTTCATAGATTTTTAGAATTGTATGCATCTATTCCATTCTTTTGTTAAAATCGCGATAAATTAAAAATGGCAGACCGAAGGTTTTCAAATAAGTGAAAGGATCATGGATCTATCTCCTGAAAGGAATGAAAATACTTTGCATATGTGTGTGTGAATAAATTTTGCATGTTTTAATAAAGAGAAAAATAATTTATGATTAAATATCTGAAAAGTAGAAAATTTTCCCAGCCCCTACTGTTGATGCTTCCCTGTTATGCAGGTAATATATTTTCTCCAAAGTGAACATGAAGCTTTCGATTTAAAAGCAGACACCACCGTATACTTCTTATGGTAGAACATGATGTGTGTGATTAAAAAAACTTCCATCTGATCTTTTCCATGGACACTATAAATTTGATATGTAGCTTTGTTCTTGTTCTTCCCATGACTTTTTTTGTGTAGTTTCTTTTTTGACTTTTCGCTTATTCCTTTGCTAATTACATACATACTAACAATTTTTGTTAATTTTTTTCTTCCCCCTTCCCTTCTTTCAGCATGGATGACTATGAATATGAGCGCAAACAACGAAGAGAACGTGAAAAATCGGAGAGGCAGCAGGTGCAAACATCATCATCATCCAATCGCGAGGTGGCACTATTTTCCGAACCACGGCGTGTTAATCCATCCGAAGATGACGATGACATTGCTTCCAAATTGGGTGATTATTCCAAAGCTAAAGATTTCATTAATCTTTATACGGTGGGCATTTCCAATTCGGGACATCGGCAAATGCCCGCAAATGCCGTGCTGCCCGGCATTGTACCAACAAGTCCGGCGGCTTCTGTCCTAGGTGTCAGTTCATCGGTAATACCGCCGGCGTCGTCATTGTCATCATCACAACAACGTTTGCTGCCGCCGCCACCACAGTCGCAATCACAATCACAACAACCACCACATCACTATCAACAACATCAACAGCAATTAAGACAAGCGCCTTATGTTAAGCAGGCTGATAATAAACCGCCTTACAATGGACGTGGTGGCTATCCGGGTCAGCCAGTTAATCGCTCAAGTAGTGGCATGGCGCCGCCCAAAGGACCACCGGGTCCGTCGGCTTCTCTATTACCGCCAGCAACAACAAATATGCCAAATGGACGTCAAACGTCATCATCATCAGCTAATGAGAAATCATATCTAGGTCCGCCAGCAGCGGCCTCATCATCAACGACGCACAATGGTCGTTTTTCACAACCTTCAATACCAAAACAACGCCAAAAACCAGCATTTCCACCTGAGGTGAGTGTTATTAGAAATAGTTGCGAATTTAAATCCTTTAATAACTCATTCATGCTGACTGTAATTTTCATATATAACACAAGTCTTATTTGAATAGGACTAACCTTTCCACCAGTAGTAAGCCCGATAATGATATAAGGGGCTTTCGTTTAATGGAACGCTCTTCAAAATTCCACATGCTACAATATACTAGATATGGTCCAAAGAATGACCAGTCTGTACATCAAGGGTGCGCTGCGTGCCACATCCTCTGAAGCAATAAATGTTGTAGCGGCAACTGTTTGCCGAGGTGACAGAACTTTTCTAAAGAATTGCTCTTCGGGTGAAGCCGGTCCGAAGAACCGACTGTCGTGGGACAGCAAATGCAAGTACATTTGTTTCCCCTGGACATCATAAGTAAGCCGACAAACGGTTACGGCTACAACATACTTACACAATACGGGCGACGCATGGAACTGCCTAACTCTCCTTCTACTCTACAGCTCTAAGCTAAACAATCAAGTAGGTTGTGGGTGTAGTTTCAAAGGACCTAGAGACCTAGGGCTCGAGGGCTACCTGATCACTGTAGTGTCTACCAAGCGAAGATCTAAGCCATTAACTATTATTTAGTTGTCTGTCTCAATGGCCGATAAACGGTTACAGTGTTATCCTAAAAATGATGCCTGACATTCTAGGCATCGTTGACTACACTATGGCCGAATCGCTTTCCGACCTGAAGGACAACACACTTACACAATGCGGGCCGACGCATGGAACTGCCTAACTCTCCTTCTACTCTACAGCTCTAAGTTAAATAATCAAGTAGGTTGTGGGTGTAGTTTCAAAGGACCTAGAGACCTAGGGCTCGAAGGCTACCTGATCACTGTAGTGTCTACCAAGCGAACATCTAAGCCATTAACTATTATTTAGTTGTCCGTCTCAATGGCCGATAAACGGTTACGGCTACAGTGTTATCCTTGAAATGATGCCTGACATTCTAGGCATCGTTGACTACACTCTGGTCGAATCGCTTTCCGACCAGAAGGACAACACACTAACACAATGCGGGTCGACGCATGGAACTGCCTAACTCTCCTTCTACTCTACAGCTCTGAGCTAAACAATCAAGTAGGTTTTGGGTGTAGTTTTAAAAGAACAAGAGACCTAGGGCTCGAAGGCTAAAAGATCACTGTAGTTTCTACCAAGCGAAGAACCTCGCCATTAAGGATGTAGCCAAATGGCTAAGAAATAATATGCTCACCGTAGTGGGAACAAATATTTATTCCGACAATCCGTATTTCTCAACATCAGCCCTTAACCGCAAATCTCTTTGCGACATGTCTTAGCAGATTAATATTAACCTTATTTGGGTGGCGGCCCATAGGAACATGCCAGGGAACTGTAGATCAGATAAGTACGCAAGATTCGGTATCGGCATTAGTCAACTCAAGAGCTTCTGAAGAAGATTCAACGGGATGGACATTTGATTATTCTGCTTGTTTCCGTGGTATCTCAGTAGACTATATTGTGTTAGTGAGTCCACTTGTACAGACTGCCACTTCCACCTAAACTTATCACCAATCAAACCACAACAACAACCAATCAAACCACAGGGATGTCAAACTCGACGCAGAATCATTTTCAGTCCGTGTTTATGCATTCTTGTAATCAAAATAGCAATCGACACATTCCTCGTTAAATTGTAGTAACACATGGTCCCTTGGTACTTATTCTGCGCTAAAACTACATCTGGATGTAATAGTTCCGGATCATATAGTTCTGGAAACATTCAGTTTGGATGGCGTGTAAAATATTTATTAGGAAATATACTTTTATTGGTCTCATGGGCCTTGTGTATAAGAATTAAATGGCCTGAGTTAAAAATCGTCGTCAGACTTATTAAAATGACCAACTCCATCTGGATACCCTGATCTGACGACATTAAAATTCTAATGTTGTCTCATAAATTAGGCGATGGAAGAAACAAAATGTCCTTTTATTGACAAGGGAACGTATTACCGTCAATAAATTTGAAATCAGCACCGCTAAAAATTAAGATAATCCGGCTTTATCTCAGGGTAATCAAACTGTATTTGGTAAATTTACAGCAAAGTTATTAAATATTATAACCTCTTTAAATGAAACATTGTTCATACCTTTATTGATTTGCTTTCTTTTTTTCTCTCGCTTTGCTTTTTAGGAAAATGATATCAAAGAAATTATAAATCACGTCACGAGTACATTTCGTCCTCCGAAAATGCTTACTGGCATCGATGCCACACCGCACAATACTCTAATGGAAAACTATAATCTCAGCGAGCCGAATAAGCACAAATATAGCTTTGATATATCGGCCAAAGGGAGTTTAATCGAGCCATTATTGGATTCACCGCCGCACATCGAAATGCCAGCACCAAGATTTGTGCCTCCCCTTTCGACAGCGTCAGCAGCGCCGCCATCAGCAACACAGATGCCTTCTACACAATCTGCCTCTAATAATACATCCTATTCCTCCTCGTCCACCAACGCGTCCATGTTGTTGTCAACATCCTCCTCCTCCAGCACCTATATAGCTCCTCTTCCACCTGCCAATGCCTCCTCAGCCAATAGTAATATTACATCTACCTCCTCCTTATCTGGGCAGTCGTCGTCTTCTGCGTTGTCATCATTGAGTAATGCTGCCATAACATCATCACCTACAGTGCCACTTTCTCCATTAATGGGTAGATCTAAGGATTCCGGTTTCCTAAAGCCCTTAAAGTCCGAGAAACCAACACCCCCACCTTTAGAAAGACAAAACTCGACGTTGGAAAACGATCTAGAACTATCTGAATCCGACGATGACCGCATGAAACAAAATCGTTCCGCTGTGAATACTAGTGACAGCTCTCCATCTGATTCCAGCGAATCGGGTAGTGAGTCTTCGAAAAGTGAACCAAATCAACCGGTCCTGTCAACGGTTCAACATCATATACAGCAGCAGCAAATGGCGTCGGCGTTGGCCACCAAGAAAAAACTTGGGCCAGGCTCTGCAACCGGTAGTAACAGTTCTTCGGGACTGGGCTCCTCAGCGCCACCCTCGGGTGGTTCTTCGTCATCTTCTTCAAACAAGACGCCCTCACCATCGAATACTACCAAATGGCAGCTGAGTCGATACTTCAATAAGGCTCCTTTGCACCAGACGCCCACCCAGGATGTTGTGGTTTCGCCCTCAACTGCTTCTGTGGTGAATTCAGTGAATTCAATGAATATGGCCAACCTTAACATGCCCATAACTTTACGAGGCGGTGCGCAAATTATACCTGAACCTCCGCAACAGTTAACAAATATCAAAAATGAATCAATGCACGACGATCAGGACGATGAAGATGACGACGACGAAGAAAACGATGTGGAGATCGGAGATAAAGATGAAAATCCCCGCTCCAGAAGATCAAGAGCTAACAAGGATGGCGGTAAAACAGATACATTCCCTCATCCGAGTCTGGCAGCAGCAACGGCAGCTTTTTCTTCGCGAAAAACTCCAGCTAGCCTCTCGGTTACTCCGCTATCGCCCATGTTAACGGATATTAAGAAAGAGGCCTCAACACCCCATCCCGGCCTGGTGGTTGGCACTAATCAACAACAAGTGCCCGAATTTTTAACCATGAGCTCGAGTCAAATAAAACATGAGACCATGGTCATAGCGGGAGGGCACACCACTGTCACCCCGTATGATGTTCTCGAGAGCTTTAATAATCTATCATCCGACAGCAATAGTAGTGACGATGGGGCACGAGAACGTTTACCGGTTCGCGGGCCGGGCGGTACTCTACAAATACCTGGTGTTCCGGCAGCTATTACGGCTTTACCACGTTCTCCACCGATAATGCCAAAAGCTCCCATACCAAATACTGTGACAATGATACCTATAGGCCCGCTTCCCTTATCGCCGCCGACAGTTGCGAGCAGCAGGCCGGTTCCTCCTACTCAGTCGACACAGGCAAGAGCGAAGAAGCCTCGCAAAAAACTGAAACAACAGCAAAGTGCTGTATTAGCACCAGACACGAGTGATGAAGAACAGGAGGACTTAAGCAAACAACAACGTTTGGCTTCACCTGCAAACACTGTTGCCAAAACAGTGGGTACTCCGAGTGGCGCTAAGAAGGGGAGAGGACGACCTCGTAAGACGCCAAACCAGAGTGGCAACTTGAGTTCGGCTTCCTCCGCCTCGGCTTCGGCCAAGGGACCAACATTAACCGCTAAAAAAGATATCAACAAGAAACCTCCTGCCTCTACAACAGCACAAACAACGCCCGCAAAAGATACGGCTAAACGAAGAATGTCCAGACTAAATTCAACCGCCTCGTCGGTGCAAGAAACAACGGTAACAACGCCCATTAAGCTACCACCCACGACAGTAGCTACAACAGCAGCGCCTATCATAACGCAACAGCCCATAGAGGCTTTGTTAAAGACCACTACTAGTGATGACTCCAGTTCTTCGTCCGATTCTTCATCGTACTCAATTTCAAAGTCGTCCTCTTCTTCATCGGATACGGAGATTGAAGAACCCAAAAAATCTACTCTTATAACGGCCTCTTCCTCGTCAGATTACGACGTCGAAATGACAACGAAAACTGCCAATGCAATGCAAAGTCAAAAGACCGGTGAAGCAAAGACATCTACAACAGCACCTAAACGTATTGTGAAGAAACTGAATACCCGCAAATCTTCTTTGGAAGATCTTTCAACAGCTTCATCGTCGAAGGCAAACAATATTTGTCTGTCTTCTTCGTCATCATCATCATCGGATTCATCAGCCGAAGATTTCAGGCGCGCCTCAAATGCTACAGCTCCCTCAATGGGCCCCCAATCCGCAACGCCGTCTGTCAACACAGGCATTGGTGGTGGTGGTAGTTCTTCGCAGCGTTCACTGACTCACCAGTCACCTTACAAGATGACCAATTCTTTGTCAAGTCGTAGTCGCAAACCCACTCCAACGAGTGCCTTTTCTTCGGAATCGAGTGGAGAGGACCATTCTGATTCGGACTCAGGAGAGGCTAGAAAAGAAAAGGTAGGGCGGCTAATGAATTTTCTTTTCTTATTGAAATCATATTTAATTGTCTGATCTCTTTTTTTTCAGAAACTAAAACGTGATAAACCCAAAAGTGATAAAAATAAAATTAGTACTCTGACCCGTATCTTCAAAACCTCCAATGAGGGTGGAGCCAAGAAACAAGGTCAAGTCCTAATCGTAGATCAATCTGAAGAACAACAACAGCAACAACAACAGAAGCATATTTCGCCGGCTTTACGGACGTCTCAGGAGAATCTGTCTGCGGTTCATAACTCTTTGCAAAATACTCCGACAACACAATCACCTCGTTTGACGCCCGGTGGTCAAATGAGATCTCCACGATCTCTGCCATTGCCACCTCTTGCTACTCAGGTTTTGACGGCAGGCTGCATGATAGCGGCCACATCTCACCGCACGCCTGACCGTATTACAACAAGTGCTGAAAGAAAATTGCAACAGCGTATAAAGACACCGACGAGAACGCCAACTCGGACCCCACCCACCACACGGACACCTACGCCCACACCCGCCGCCGTTGCAGCAGCAGCAGTAACCGCCCCAGCGTCAAACCCGACTGTAACTCAAGCGTCATCGCTGGCATTACAACCACCTATGCCCTCGTCGTTAATCTGTAAAATTGATCTCTCTCGTTTGTTGCAAATTCCCCCGGAATGGCATGCAAATACTTACCGTTTACATGGTCATGCTGCAAGTGGTCATCATTTAACATCTGCTAGCGCTGGACGCACTCCAATTTATGATCATGAGACAATACTCAATGCTGATCTACAGTCATGTAATACACAAATGCGTATGAAATCATCTGGCGGAGGTAGCGGGAGTGGCACGCCTAGAAGTACGGGCAATCGAACACCAATCCAAGCCCTGTCGACGATAGCAACTGCATTGGAAAGAGAACTGTCCCATTCAAGGGAAAGTCTTCATGAAATTTCTAAGGAAAATGGTAATCCGGGACGCTTGAGTAGTCGCTCAACTGATGGCAGCATTGGTGGCGGTGGTTCAACGCCGAAAGACCTTAGGTGCCATTTACTACCTCCTGGTCCACCAAATGGTTACAGCTCAGTAACGGGCATGACTAGAGGCTATGCCTCACCTAGCGCTATCGCGGCCAATGTTGGTAGCTGCGGTAAACTGGGCCTGGCGGGTGTTAAGCACGAACAAATGATTAAACATGAACCTGATGCGGCGGAATACACCTCTTCCGCATGCAATGAAACGAAATTCAAAACCGATGCATCTTCGGCAGATCCCTCACTCATCAAACAAGAACTGCTAATACTCAAACAAGACTACAAGCCCAGTGATTTGGCCAATATGGCTGAGAAGTCAGCTGCCATATGTTCACCGAATGACATGATGCAGATAGATGCTAAACCACGTCGTAAACGTAGCTCGAGTTCCAGTTCAAGTCCATACAAAGAAAAGAAACGGAAAAAGGATAAGGAAAAAGACAAAGATAAGGATAAGGAAAAGGATACGTCTGTGACGATGTTGGTAGTGGAAAAAGATAAATTGATGGTAGGCAGTGGCGTTGGTGAAAAAGACAAAGATATGGTCATTGATTCCTTGAAACCTGCCAAAGATTCTCTAGATGTTGAATTGATAAATACAAACGGACAGACACAGGTAAGGAAACAAACGAAAAGTTTACATATATTGTTTCTGAAGATGTTACTTAGTCTCTGAAAAAGTTATCAATTGTGATTGCCCTTTGTCTATGATAAAAAGTTACGCCAGAAGTTTTGTAGCTGCCCGTGAGCCACGGTAAAATAAAAATACGTTGAAATACTCAGCATATCCACTATATAGCAGAAGGATAACTCTTCTAGAAGTACTTTCCCATGTAACTGAAGGTGGTAGGTAATCTACACAAAGGATGCACAGGCGTCAGTTTTTGACCAACTTTCATTTTTCAAGTACTCTGACATAACATTTGTTATTTTCAAGCATGATCTTGTTTTGGTTCTTGTCTACAATTTCACGTTGGTATAAATCCAAGTTTTTAACAGTCCGGCACAGATAGAGGCTTTTGCAGAGCTGTCAGCATCTTTAGACGAGCCAAGACATGCTAGTTCATTTGTCATTTCGGAAACCCAACTAAGGCTTACAGTCCGATCTGTAAAGGTGCTTAGTGACATTTTGCAACTCTTAAACAGTGTGGATTTTTCCAGGGTGACTGTAAATCCTTTGAAGTTGCCTAATTATCCACATTGAAGTTAATATCTTTGTTATTCGACAGGTAAATCTATTGAAGAAATTGTGCTGCTTTGTCTACAGTTAGTACCAAGGCCTGGAAAACATTACAACTATCATTCAGCCGATATAACTCTAGTGTTTGAAAATTCTTTATATAAAAATTAGCTCCTGTCCCTACCGTTATCTTTGATACCTTGGAGTGGTTCCGCTAAATCTCACACCGCTTCGACCTGGCACTTTTTTAATGACAATCACTGATAAAAGGTAGTACGACCCTTTAGATGAAGAGATTGCACTGCACCTACCTATCGCTCCAAGTAACCCAAAGTGTCGAGTTAATGACTGCGGTCAGAGCCTACCTCTCAATGCTTTTCTTGTCGCCAAACCTCGTGCGAAATCCGCTATTGGTTTGAAGTGCATGATTATATTTAGGGCTGCATGCATGTGGCATGCTTTTAATTGATTTCGTCAAAAATAGGCTAGTGAGTCTTTGAACCACCATACCGAGGTTGTTGTTGTTGTAACAACAATATATTTTATTTTGAAGTCTTGTTCGTAAATGGGGGATCTGCTTCGATATCCAGGTGGAGGAAAAGCGCCACACAGGGACCTGGGCGTCAGCTAAGTGAGCTTGGCCGGACAATTAAAGAGTTGCAGCACGTCATGTGGTCCCTGATAGGCGGGACAGATGTCCGGAACGTTAGCATCAATTTATGCCCAGTAAGAATTGAGGCGGAACCACGCGCGTCTTCCGAGGTAGTACCTTCTCCTCAGGTGAAATCTCCGGGGGACGCTCCCCTAGCACTATATTAACACAGTAGCTGGATACTGCTGCTGCGACTTCATCGGCTTGAATTTTGTTTAGACCTGCCTGACAGTTTAGTTGCTACAGACCGATCTATCGCTTTGTAAGAGGTCAACAAGGTTTCTTTTCGGCCCCTTAAGTACTGCCGGCAAATGATTTGAGGACCTTGTTCCTACTTTTAAGCATATCGCAGAAAGATGTAGCATGTGTAGAGGATCAAAAAAGGCTGTCCAATGTGACCCAAAGGATTTTGGGGTAGGTGGTAGTCGGGAAGTTGACGTCATCGACTTTCACCATACCGAGGTATTTGGCCTCTGTTGGTGGATTTCTAATGTTCAGTAATTCATATTTGTGGTGTATAAAATTAGTTCGGTATTCCTGGGAACAACACCCAGTCTACAGATTTTTGCCCCCATTGATGCCCTCTCTGAGGGTGAATCTAGTATCTAGTTCCATGCCTAAGATATTTTTTCGAACTCGTGGAGTTAAAAGGGTTCTTGCGAATCTCGATGTTAGTAAGTCCCCGGGCCCGGATGGTATCTCGGCACTAGTCCTATGTAAGTGCTCCTCGGCGCTAGCCCGTCCACTGCGCAACCTTTTCAACCTTGCTTATCGTGCAGGAGTCTTCCCAGCGTGTTGGAAGGTTGCGAACGTCCAGCCGATCCCTAAAAAGGGTGAAGCCAATAATCCTGCGAATTATCGGCCAATCGCGATCTGCTCTGCGCTCTCCAAGGTAATGGAGAGCATGGTTAACCACCATCTTGTAGGGTATCCAGAGTCCAACGACCTGCTTAGCGACAGACAGTGCGGCTTCCGTAGAAATCGCTCTACGGGTGGCCTGATGGCTTTCCTATCGGAAAGCTGGAGTCAGACTATCCACCAGTTTGGTGAGAGTAAGGTCGTGGCTCTGGATATATCCAAGGCATTTGATAGAGTCTGGCACGGTGCCTCTTATCAAAGCTGATCGCTTTTGGTGTCGGTAATACATTTGCTCGATTTATACCGAGCTTTCTTAGAGATCGCACTATACGAGTTGTTGTAGATGGGTTCTCATCCGATAAACATAGGCTGACCGCAGGTGTGCCACAAGGCTCTGTCCTTTCTCCCTCATTATTTCTCATTTTCATTGATGATCTTTTGGGTCAGACCGTGAATCCAAAAAATATTTCACTCCTTCTGATCTTTTCGATATCTATACAACCTACATCAGGCCAAAGATGGAATACAACTCCCATATATGGGCAGGTGCTCCAAAATCATCCTTGGAGCTTCTGGACCGCGTTCAAAGGAGAGCGATGGTGCTGATAGGAAACAGTAGGGTACCCAACTCTATTGTTTCCCTGGAGCATCGTCGGAATGTGGGTTGTGTGTCGCTGTTCTATCGCTACTTCCATGGTGTGTGTTCTTCAGACATTCGTGGCCTTATTCCTGACGTGAGGATGTTCGGCAGGGATACACGACTTTCCAGAAATTCACACCCATTTGTTATCGATTGGCCGGTTGACCGCACTATACACTACAGATCGAATTCGTTTTTCGCCCGTACTGTCCGTATGTGGAATCGACTTCCGGCAAATGTATTTCCCACCAATTACTACATCCAGAAATTCAAGGCGAATGTCAATAAACATTACTCCCTCTTTCCCCCCTTCGATCCCTTGCTTTCCAACGACCAACGCAATGCATTGCATGTATAGGGGAAACCCCCTGAGTGTTGGCTAACTAAAAAAAAATCTACATCGTTGCATACACACATCCTAGCCGCAGTCCGACTCAAGCGATTTGAGTACGTTCCATACAACTAGCCTTTAGTAACTCTCATTCTAATTCTAACTTCACCAATGGAAGAGTTGATTAGGCGATTACTTAACATCAAGTCAATTTATTCCATCAGAAACCCTGACGCTTTCATGTCTACGTGACATCTCTATCGCGTCGGCTTTAATATTGCTTTAAGCTTCTTCTACATGAAGAAATCGTTCGCCTCTTTCTTAATTTCGTTTACAACGATATGTACGAGTAATACACATTCCACAGACCTATCCTTAAGATAGGCGTGTTGTGCTTTTCTGCCTAGTTGCCCTATTAGATTGTTCATAAGAGTTTACCTAGTTGCCTCGCAAGAGTATTCAGAATTAAGGATAATAGCCTAGAAGTTCAAAATCTTTAAGAGTCGAGTAGCAAGGCTTTCCAGCCTTCGGCTCGCAACGGTTCTAGTGGCACATTTAGCTCTTGTAAAATTGGACCATACCTGACCACGCAATGGTTCCATGATATGAGGTTCTTCCCGCTTCCGAGCCACATGTTACATCCGATTTCAACCAAATATTGTATGGAGCATTACAATCTACTTATCAGACAGGGTCGCGAAATCTTTCGAAAAGCAGGGTAGCGTAGGGTATCACTCACACGGCCACGCCTGACATTAGGATTTTTTACTTATTAATTTTGCTTTAATTTGGACCACCACGTAGCGACAAAATGCAGAGCCGTTTCAACATAATTTCGATTTCACATTTGTATACTGAATCCCAATTAAGGGTCATGAGTCATCTAAAACTCATGACAACGGGAATACAAAGTCCCGATTGTCGTCGCTAACACAAGGCGACGTCATTTTGCGGATACATGTATAGGATATAGGTCTGATTTGATCGTGCAAAAAGTTTCTCGTTTGTAACTGTAGGGATATTAATGGATTCATACTATGGTACAATTTACTTCGCTAATGGAATTTTTATTATCAAAAGACGATACAAGACTCAGTAGACCTCAAAAGTTTCTTAAAGATTATAATTATTACAATGCCAATATTAATTTTTTTTGTTGACTTTTTCAGAAGGATATTCATATGTTGGATCAACAGTTTCCACCCTCAAATCACGATCGGTTATTGCCGGAGAAACAGATACTGCAACAGCAGCAGCCACCGCCACCACAGACCGATAAATCTTACAGCAACAATAATAATAATAACAGCAACAACAACAACAGCATCAGTAGTACCACTAGTAATGTTTCCAACACTGCCAGTCCTGCGCATTTACAAAATAACAGCAATTCGTCAATGGAGACGGTCGTACCAACAAGCGCGGCGGTGGCGAACACGGCAGTGGCAATCATGCCGCCTCCGGCCAATGTAGGACTGCTAACCACACCACTATCGGCAAATCCTGCATCCTCCGCCTGCACCACAAAACTACCACAACAGACAGCAACAATACCAACGGCAC
Organism: Hydrotaea diabolus; assembly: GCA_963513945.1. Lineage (NCBI taxonomy): Eukaryota > Metazoa > Arthropoda > Insecta > Diptera > Muscidae > Hydrotaea > Hydrotaea diabolus. The sequence continues at coordinate 44,822,694 of OY740717.1, read as the reverse complement.
CACCAAATACCACCTCCAATTCCATTAACAATACCTCCACAATATCATGTACACAAACGGCGGTAACAGCCGCGTCCACCACTACCACCACTGCTGTTGCGGTGGCGGCATGCGGTGCTGGTGCAATAGCAACAGCACCTCAAGTTATTTACCGTTCGTACTTCGAACGGGATGATGATGCACTAAGCGACGAATTCAGGTTTGTTGCGGAATCATTTATTGAATATTCGACTTCCTCTACCTACTCCTCCAACAACAACAACACTACAAACTCCTCCGTTACGGCCAAATTTCAAAATTCATTACAAATGTAAACCAAATGTTATATTTTTTCGTTTTCGTTTTTTTTTTTTTAATTTTTTTTATTTTTTTTTTTTACTTTTACCAAAATTCAATGATTTGCAATTATTTTTAATTTTAAGAAAAGGAATATACGATATCAATACGTTTTCTTTTTGTTTAATTTCGAAATTTCCAGTAAAGATAACAAATTCCTACAAGAGGCTGTCCATAGAAAACATGCTGCTGATCGCGAGCAAAATACTTTCAATCAAGTGGCTTTATATTTGGAGGCTGTGGTATATTTCCTATTAACGGGTGCCGCCATGGAACAACACAGTCGTTCGGAAGATGCTGCCTGGACCATGTACAAGGACACATTGTCATTAATTAAGTGAGTAAAGTGCAAATATTTCCAATAGGCTAATATTCTTTTAAACTCATAAAATGTATATTCTTAGATTATATTAAATTTCCGGAGAATTTTAAATATTAATTTCTTGTCTTTTACTAGATTTATTTCCTCGAAATTTCGTCATTTACAAGTGTCCTCGGCCAATCAAAATGAGACCCACAACAAAGTTGCTATATTGAGGTAATTAAAAGCTGACCACAAATCTACACCTGTTTACCTTTTATTTAAAAAAAAAAAAAAAAAAAAAAATATATATATATATATATATATATATATATATATATATATATATATATATATATATATATATATATATATATATATATATATATATATATATATATATATCTATATATATATATATATATATATATATATATATATATATATATATATATATATATATATATATATATATATATATATATATATATATATATATATATATATATATATATATATATATATATATATATATATATATATATATATAAATTTTGAATAGTATTTCTATAAACAAATTCACTTATTGCTTAATTGTGTCTTCTAGTCTCCGATGCCAATCGTTGATCTCTCTAAAGTTGTATAAACTCAAAAGAGGTTTCTGCCGTCAGGTCAATACCATATGTACGGAATTCTTCAAATCCGGCAAAGGTGATATAATCAATGGCAATACGCCGTCATCAATATCGCCTTCTAATTCGGTAGGTTCACAGGTGAGTTCAGTGTAGACAGAGCACATAGTCAAAACTAATTGATTAATGTTTTCTTTATCGTTTTAGGGTTCTGGTTCGAATACGCCACCCGGTAAAATAGTGCCTCAAGATATACACTCAGCTTTACATCAGCAAAATCAGTTTTTCACTTATTTATCCAGTAGTCATGAATTATGGGATCAAGCCGATCGTTTAGTGAGACAAGGCAATAATACCGGTAAGTGGTCAGAAAAAATATTTCTTAACGTTTTTTTATTACAGAAGAAGTATGTAGTTTCACATAAGTACACTACTCCATTAAATGAAGCTTTCATAAGTAGACCCCATGGACATTAGTTTCCATGAGTAGACTCCATTCTATCCATAAGTAGACTCAATGGAATTTAGCTTCCATTAGTAGACAATTCCGTTTCTTTTTATGGAGAAATCGATTCTCTTTTACCAGTCTATGGCAAATTATTATCAACCTTTTGCCTCCCTGATAAGAACTTGTAGAAGGACAGACGCTATTGAAATTGAAGAAAATCGGTTCATATTAAATTCATATTCCTACACATATGTTCATCCGATTTTATGTTTAAAAACAAAAAGTTTTTAGAGAATTATCTTAATGAAACATCATCTTTGTGAAACAAAATATCGACCAAATGCTCGCCACGACTTTGTTGGCATGCCTCTATCAGATGGTCCATATATTGAATGACTCTGAGACATAATTGAGGTTCACTGTCGTCAATGTGCCGAATTTTCACCGTAACTATAAAACGGTTCTAGAATTATTGACGTTCACTTTTTTTAGGTATCCCTAAAGAAAAAAGTCCAACGGTGTCACTTGATCGTGGCGACCAATTTTAAACGCCACGGCGTGAGATAACACGACCATTGGATTTCTCGCGCAAAAAATCCTTGTTTCGTGTTGGAACCACATATTGTCCAGGTACATATTCTCAATTTCTGACCACAAGAAGTCCGTCTGTTATCATCTTCCGATAGCCAACGCCATTTACGGTAACTGCTTGGGCAACCTCATTTTCGAAAATGTACGGCCCGATGACAGGGCGAACATGCACAGGTGTTTTCACCTGGTTTGCTGAAATTTCCGCACAATTCTCCCGATGTGGATACATTTGGTTGATTATGCTGACCAAAAAAATCACGAAGTAACAGAAATGCATTTTGATTTGAACGCCGATTTTTGTCAAAGGCTTCAACAATCTTAACGCGCTTCTCAATTGTATACCTCTCTATGCTTGAATTTGCCAAATACTTTAACAAAGAAATGACAAATTAAGTTAGGCAAAAAACTTGATGTTGGACAACCCTTGATTACATCCAATCTTTATGAAATTTGGCACCAGTATGTTTTTGGACCAAGGACGGACGCTATTCAAATAAATGAAACACGATTAAGATTTAGCTGTAGCTTCCACACATATGTGCTCAACCGATTTTAAGTTTTTAGCTTTAAAAGCTATATTCAATTTTTATGCAATTTTGAGCAATCAGGTTTTGTGGACAGAGGATGGACTTTTTTGAAATTGAAGAAAATCGGTTTAGATTTATATATAGTTTTCTTACATATTCTTAACAGTTTTATGTCTTTAGGGTGATGGGTGATATAGGTCCACATATTGATAAAGGCTAAGTACAATGGTCTTCCCGATTTAATGTACAACAGTTCTAGAAAGCATATTATAATTCGGATTTCAGTCAAATTTGGTATACAATATGACGCTGAACAAACAACCAATCTTGCACCAAATAGGACAATGTTTTGATATAGTCCACAATAATAATAAAACGGCTTCCATTATGCATGGACACACGAGTACAGATTAATAATTCGGTGACTTTTCCAACACTGCTCCCATCAAGTACCTGTCATCTGTTAATAGAATACTGTCAAATTTTGAGAGAGTTCCGTCATTTAATTTGTGTTTAACAGCTGTTCAAACCATACATTCTCATGGATTTAGTTAAAACTTGAAAAAAGATAACTTCGAGTTCTCATTAAAAACTATTTTTTTGCGGGAAAAACCGTCAATCAAACCAAGGAATAGCTTGATAAATACTATGGGAACGCTGCACCATCGATTTTAAAGGTAAAAAGGTAGTTTACTGATTTTGTTTGTGGTCTCAGGACGGCCAATTGTTGCAGTCTAAATGACAAAATTGCATGAATTGGGTTACGAATTGGTACCTCATCCGCCATATTCTCCGGATCTTGCCCCGAGTGATTATTTCCAAATCTAAAGAAATGGTTCGCTGAAAAGATCTTCAGTTCCAACATTGAAATTATTGATCAAACAAATGCCTATTTTAAGGACTTCTAAAAAATCCTATTTTTTGGAAGGGATACAAAAATTAGAGATACGTTTGACTAAATGTATTGAGCTAAAAGGAGATTATGCTGAAAAATATTTATTTTTGCAACAACAAAAAACTGTATTTTCACGGAATTAGTGATCTGCCTTCCTATCTAGTCCTTACCGCGAAAAAGACGTAAGCGTCATTTTTTAAAACTTGCTTTTTAATGAAATTCGATAGAAAATTGTACAACTTAATAAATTAATATTATAATAAAAATTAAATTAAAAATTGACTATTTATATTTACAAAGATATAGCAAATTTAAGTGTATCGTAAGCACCACACGCACCACACCACCTCTTTGCTTGTCCGAAAATTTTCCTATTAAATTTCCTTTTGGCGCTTATTTATTTTTCTCCGTAAGGGCTCGGTATGGTTGCCAAATAACTATAAAAATTTCTAAATCCAGAAATAAAATAGTGTTCGCAATTTGGGTGCCGCATCCTATGACCTGTACAGGGTGGCTGATGAATATTACTACATGAAGAAACTCAAATCACGTTTTTTCAGTGTATGGAATTCATTTTTCTTTTATTCATGTTAAAGCTCATTACTTTTTTTAAATATAGCTTAATTAAAATAGTGGAACTTAAATTTGAATTTTCTTTAGGAATACGTCCAAATCTTTGTTGTGCATAATTGCAATTACTGTCTGCTTATACCCATTTGAGCAGATAAGCTTCCTGTCGAAACTGTTGGTTTGTTTTGTATGGCAGCAGCTACAGCAGCGATTGTTTGCTCCGTCCGAACTGAAGGGTTCCTTTGACAGTCTTTTGACTGTCCCATACTAGGCAAAATTGTTAACCAGTCTCATTAACGTGCGCCTATACACTCTTTGAACCGAAACTACGGACTCCAGTGGGTGATATCCAAATTCTTGTTTCAGTCTCTCAGTTATTCATTTTTGTTAAATCTAAAAATCAATCTGCAAAATGAAAAAAAAAAAATTAACCAGATTCATAAAATAAAAAAATAACCTTATTAAATTTTTTTTTTGGTAGCGGCTTTCATTTGCCCCCCTTATATAGGTACCAAAGAAATAAATTTTTCGCACAAATTGAATTCTGACTCCCCTTGAGGGTCTTAATACATTTTGCAATTGGGTTTTCTGAACATCCAGAAGTGCTACGGCCACGCTCTGAGCAGATGTTCGAGACAGATTCCCCGAATTAACGAACGATAATATCATGTCTCCGATCTAGAACAGTCGAGCCGCTGACAATTTCATAGAGGCTTTAAATTTGTTTGTTTTACAAACTTTTCCAGACATTTTCTTATAAAGTGTGTGTTATAATATTAAATTTTATATTAAAAAATTAAACAATATTTACAATTCTCCGTTGGCGATAAAAAAAAGTGAGGATGGTTATGATTAAGCAGCACCACTGCATATATGAGCAAATTATCCTATTCACAGGAAAACAATATAACCCTAAAAAGCCTCACAAATGGGTTTTTAAATTATTTGCCGGATGTCAAAAGTCGGGCATCATATAAGACTTCGCAATATACACCGGAGAAGGAACTTACCTTACTTAGTTATGGTTTAGAAATTTCATCCGACATTGAAATTAACTTGTTGAGGGGCCTAACCGAACATCAAAACTATGAGTTTTTTTGAGAAATGGTTCACATCATTTCATTTGATAAAGTCTCCCATAGATAAAGGTTTTGCGGCAAATGGAACAGTGCGTAGCAATCGTTTGGGAAAGGTTGACTTAGATTCAGACACAAAGTCGAGGGCAAACGGACGTGGTTCATACTACCATAGAGTAGCACCAGTACACGATATTATTGTTGTGAAATGGTATGACAAGAAATCAGTACAGGTGTCGTTCGCGGCTATGGTATTGAACCAATATCTTCGAGCCGCCGTTGGGAACAAAAAGATAATAAATTTGTGGAAATTTCTATGCCAAATATTGTTCACCAATACAATCGTTTTGTGGGAGATGTTGACTTAGTAGATATGCTCTGCTTACCCTGGGGGCTAAAAATCGGTCATCTAAAATGTGGCAATACTAGCAAAAAGCAGTACGTACGTACGGGACGGACCTTTAACCAATTTCTGTTATGTTAGCCTTTATTGTGCTTGCATAGGGCTACCAATAACATATTTGGCATCGCAATAATTCTTGGCATACTTTTACCACAAATTTAATGTAAGTAAATGCATATTTATTGGAAAACCTATCAAAATACGACTTAGCCTACCATCCTACCAAAGGAAAGAAAACCCGACCAAATTTGGTAGGAAAAGTCCAAAACGGCAACACTGTCTGTGAGTTATGTATATAGGATAAACCATCGATCCCGAAAATGTTATATATGTGAATTTTCTTTTGGGTTGTTAATTCCGCAGTCACGAACTGTTGGCTACTTTACTGACGTCATTGTTAGCTTACAAAAATCAGTGATACAGTTCCAAACTAAAATACAGTTCCAAAAAAAAACAAACTTCCGGTCCGAGGAAACTTGGCCACCCATCAGATTTTCCACATAAGACACCGTTAACTTCAAACCGTGGCGCACCCTTAATTCAGTGTGAAGAGTTTAAAACTGGCTTCACAACTATCTTTTGCACAAATGTATCCATATGTGACAGCGCATAGAGAAAGGGACCTAAGGGTAAAAAATCAATTTTCATTTTTTTTTTTGATGTGGAAAACATCAGCATCGAATGAAACCGATCCCATGCCCCAAAAGTGTTCCCTCCCAGAGATTTGCGCGTTTTCTGAAAGTGAAGTACACCAAAGAAACACGTATTTAAATCTTTAAAATGGCTCTCCTGAACAAAACTGGTTTTTACCCTTAGGTCTAAAACAACTGCTGTAAATACGATGTAAAAAAGTAAGACTTATGTACGTCTTGTACATCTTGTAAGATATTACATCCATACTTTTGTGAATCAAATTTAAAATAAGTAAAAGCGCTGTTTTATTTTATTAAAAAAAGTTTATACAGGGTGGCCAAAAGTTACCATGGGCTTAAAAACTTTAATAACTTTTTCGTTTATAAATTTTTATTTTATTTTTTTTCAGGTTATATAATATACAAAGTGGAAATTTTTTTCCACTAAGTATTAAAAATAATGTCACTTAAATGACCCCCGTTTTCAGCGTCGCAATGATGGACTCTTTTTTTAGCATTTTCTATAACATCTTTCAAAATTTGTGGCTGTAGCGTTCGAATTTCTGCAACAATGTTGGCCTTGGGTTGATGGTTTGTCTCGGGCATGTTCACATATACTCGCTTCCTTCAAATAACCCCCAAAAAATAGTCGGGAGCTGACAAAACTGGCGAACGCGCTGGCCAAATAATTTTCGAATTTCTGGAAATTATTCGCTCTCCAAAAATTTGACTTAAAAGTGTCATTGTGTCTCGGGCAATGTGGGCAGTGGCTCCGACGTGCTGAAACCACATCTCAGGTCTGTTTTAAAGAGCGGGACATAAAAAATGTTCTATCATAAATCGACACCGCTCTCTATTTACGGTTACTACACTTCCATCTTCATTCACGAAGAAGAAGGGCCCAATGATATTTACAGATGTGATTCCACACCATACTCTGTATACCTAATGGGGTGAAATTGACGTTGATGAATGGATCTTGGACTTTCAGAACCCCAGAACCTACAGTTCTGCCTTTTAACAAAGCCATTCAAATGAAAATTAGCTTCATCACTCATACGTTTGCTTTAAATAATTGATAGCTGATTTAAATAAAAAATTCTATTACTCTGGTTCTTTGATAATGTGTGAATTCTCCAAATGTTATTTATAAAATCTAAAAAAAATATATAAACGAAAAAGTTATTCAATTTTTAAACCCCATAATAACATTTGGCCCACCCTGTATTTTCAGTGTCCGTTTATGCGCCATGTTGTAGGTGTTTTTACATTTTCTAAAACCTACGTAGAGTGTCTACATTTTATTTCTTTATCCTTTTTGTGTTATTTGAGCCCAATACCGTCATAATTAACTTAAAAATAATATAATTACCCGTCTGTACATCACTTGATTTTTACTTGTTTACATTTTTATATGCCATTGTATCCGTGTCCCCAAAAAATTGCTTTAATTTGCTCTTCCTCTTAATCTCGTTCTAGATTTCTTTATTGCTCTGGATCATGAGAATGGTCCATTAACCTTGCACAGCAATGTCTATGAAGTTTTTCGTTATGTCCAAGCTGGTTTAAAGAAACTCAAAGATGAAATGCTTCTACAATAATAATAAACAGCAGCAACAACAACAACCAACAATTTACTTTATAAAAAATTAACTCTACTTGTTTTTATAATTTTTTGCTAGACCAGCAAGAAAAAAATCCAAGCCCACAAACGAAGAAAAATTCACAGAATTTTGTGGGAAATCCAAAACAAAAATATTTTTAGCTCTATTACATCACTCAAAGGCAACCGCAACCATCAGAACTTTAAGTAGAGTTAGTTTTTTTTCTTTTGTTGTTATTTATTATAAATAGTTTTAATCCAAAGCAAATAAAAATTGGAAATTTTAAATATAAGCGATTGATCGATCATTAGGGGTAAATAATGATTTCTTTCTTTTTTTTTATATGTAAACATATTACGATGCAAAAAGAATGAAGAATATAAAAAACTTAAAGAAAGAAGAAGGTGAAGAAGGAAAACAACATAATACTTTTAAGCAATACATCAATACAATTAAATTTTCTTTTTGTTAAATATGTACTATTATTATTATTATTACCATTATATATATACAAACACTATTATCATTAATTATTATTATTTTGTTTATTCGGAATATAAGTCATTACTGTTAATGTAGAACGAAAGGTAACGTGATGAGAGATCAACAGCAAAAGCAAAATAATTAAATACATTACGAAATACAATGTACATTAAAAACAAAACACTTAAAGCAACATCAAAAACAACAACAACAAAACAAGCAAACAATTTAGCATGTATTTTAACATAATTGGTTTTTGTTTTGTTTAAACAAACACAAAAAAATGAGAAACAAAGCAAAACTACGTTAGCAATTTGTTTTTAAGATTACAAACTAGTTCCCCTGCGCCGCCCCTGTCCGACTTTTATAAATAATTTCAATAATTTGTTTGATATGAATGACATTTTTCAAATGTCACTATTATTAATTAAATATATAATTATAATTTAGTTAAAATAATTACTAAACCAATTTTACTTTTCATTCATTGTGTCTAAACAAAAGTCATAATTATTATTATATAAATACAATCTAAAACAAAAATCACATGTTTTTTATTACAATTAAGTAAATATACATATGCTCAAAATAACTGAAGATAGTTTTTTTTATGATTATTTGCTTTTCAAGTGTTATATATATTTTTTCTTTTTTCGGGGTACTATTACAGTGAAATCCACTCGCTGCTGCTGGATTTTTTTTTATTTTTTTTTGTTTGTGTCTACAATATCTTTTGAATTTAGTTTAATTTTTCCATTTATGGATTTTAATAATTAAAACTGAAATTTTAATAAATACAATTTAGTTCAATCTTTAGTTTTTTTTGTTTAAATAAAAGTTCAACTCTTTTAGTAAATTCATTTTTTATAGTTTCTTTTTTAAGTTAAAAGGGAGAGTACGTTTTTTATTGGGCGCGTCTTTATTGAAATTAAGTCAATATTTTTAGCCTGTAATTGCTATTTTGATTATGATCATTATCATTTGTTAGTTTTAAGTTTAAACCAATCTTAAATTATTATCAACAATTTTTTGTTTCTCTAACCACAGACAAAAAAAAATAATCTCTTAATTGTTAAACGCATGCATGTTTATATTTTTTTCCTTTTTCATATGGCAATCTATTAAAACAATTTATTAAGTAAATTTTTATTTTATTTTTTTTTTAAGCAAAACAAACCTACCATGGTGGATATTTAGATTTGTATACTCTTATTTTTTAAATTGTTAAAAAGTCTATTTTGAAATACGTCATAAATAAACCAATATTGATTTATAACAGAAAAGTTATTTTAAAAAAAACGATGCAAATGCAATTTTATTTTAATTAATTTTTTGTTTAGGTATGGCATAACCGCAAATGTTCACGTCTACTAAATAAACGAATGTTTGGCTAGAATTTTTAACTGTTTAACCTTGTCCAATTCAAAAAACCGGAGGGATTAAGCAGAATTGGTGGCGTAGAAAACCCCTGTTCGTTTAGACTTACTTGCTTCGTTAGTTTGCAAAACAAAATCGAGAATAATATGGCAACATTGTTTCCCTTTGAATGTATCAATCAGGGCTGTCATAGAAAACAATGTTGTCACTATTGGTTTTGAAAACGATAAGAAAAAATGCTTTGGTGTCATGAAAACCAATGTTATCGGTTTTATCAGCAACAGCTGATTCGAACTTTGGTTTTTTTACATTTGAAATGGACAAAACCAAGTTAGTTTCATGACTCCAAATGAAACCAACATTGTTTTGCCATGGTTTCTATGACGGCATGGTTTCTATGACAGCTCGGAATGAATATTTAAAATTCGTCAAAATAGAGTTGAAACACCACCAATTCATATACGCGTTATTTTCTTATAAGCAATTATATTTATTTTTACGGTATTTTGAAAAATGTCTTATATGCGTGCTTGTTTTTTTTTCATCAGAGTTACCAACCATTTGTCGAATTGAGCGAAAAACAGAGTTTGAAGCTGAATCGGTTCTTTGAAGTGGCCGCCTACGAGTTTTTGCCTATCTTGTCGGCGCCGATTTAAATCCGCTGGCAGAAATCTACAATTTGTATTGAGGTTAAAATTTTCTTCAATTGTGTGGGCATTTTCTACAAAGTTAAAAATAATATGACGCCGTTAATCAAAAAGGCATAAAAACGAAATTGTTTTCAACACACACACACATTGTGGAAAAAGTATATTTTTTTTACATAAGTTAACTTTGTTCCTGACTTAAAATCAACAAAGATGTTGGTCTTAATCCTTGCAGTTTATTTCCTCCACGAGAAAAAATTGAAAATCAGCTGACTGTATAACACTAACTTCTTTATTGTGCATGGAGCATATGATTTTATATCTTTTTGAATACAAGGTGTGTCATTACGCTTGACAAAATTCCTTCTAAACATCTGTTACAATTTGTATAAAAAATGGAATACGAAATGATCTTATGCCCTTTTCACATATGCAGTTACCGAATTTTGAGTCAAAATCTTTTAAAATATGCATGGAATATAAAATCCGGTGCATTTCGGCAGTATATGCGCATGCCGTATATAATAAGAATATTTATAGGTTTTTTAAAAAAAATAATGAAAATATTATTTCGTTTGCATATACGAATGCCCTATAATAAGGCATGCGCATGTTCGAGTACAAACGAAATTCCGTAGATTTTTTTATCGGATTTCAATTTTCATAAATATTGTGATAGATTTTATCTTGAAGTCCAGTGAATGTGGATTTCATTTGTAAATGCGATTTACATATACAATAAACGAAATCCTACAGATTTCTTTTTCATCGGATTTCGGATGTCAATTTCCATAAAAATTGTAATTGATTTTGTTCCGAAATCAAATGAACATAGGTTTTGATTGTAATCCACATAACTCGGATTTCGTTTCGAAATCTAAAGTTGTTGACGGTCGAAATTCGATAAAAATTAAATCCGGAGGATTACGTTTGTATATATATATATATATAATTATAGTCCACATTAATCGGATTTCATCTCGAAATCTCTTACAATTTGTATTGAAGTCGGCGACCAAAATCCGAGGAAAATTTAATTCGGAGGATTTCGTTAGTATATGCGAATGCGGTATAAGAATAAATTTCATTTAAATGGGTTATTAATTTCCGTGCAAATTGTAATAAATTTTAATACGAAATTAGTCGAACTTGAGTTTCAAACGTAAATGTTCGGGTAAAAGTGCGTTGGTCGTTCTTACGCCAATTTCTAAAGAATTTGTAAAAGATTTGTTTGTGAAATTTCAAAAACTCGAATTTCGTTGGCATATGCGTAAAGTCTAGTATTCACCTAACACGAAATTTACCATTAGTAAATTCTGTTGAGCTATTTTCGTTTGGTGGTACTCAGCTGCAACGTAAAGGTGGCGGAATTTGCAACTCCTATAGGGATGATTACTTTATAAGAGTAGTGTAGATTTTTTTCAAACGAAAATTAATGTTCTGATAATTGTTTGGTCGAGAAATTTTTGACATTTGCAAAAAAAAATTAACAAATGTTGTAAAGTCATTTGTGAGGGTACTTAAAAAAATGTGATTAAAATCAATTATTTAAAAATGTATAACGGCGGCTTCTTCTACACTGCTCTACACTACAAGTTTTCGTTGTAGAGATAAATGCGTTGTAGGTGAAGGCTATGCATATTACTCAGCATAGAATGCAATGTCGCAAGAAACAAATTTTTTAAATTTCTTCAACCTTGTACTCTGTACTGTTTTTTTCGCTGTTTTTTAAGCCTAATATTCACCTCAAACAAAATTCTCGCTCCCATAAGAAATACGTGTAGCAAAACAAATTAAGTTTACCATTGGTAAATTCCATTTAGCTATTTTTGTTTTGTAGTACGCAGCTTTAGTAGCGAGTTCAAATAATTTTTAATATAAAGTTTGGCACATTTTCGATCTTGGCATCTGTATTAAAGTAAGAAATGATTTTTCCTAAAAAATGTCTCTTAAATGAACATAGTACCAGCCTTTACAAGACAATTAACACTAGCCAAATTTTGAAAGCGACAACCGTGATCAGGGTGAATATCTTTTACACAAAGGGTTTTTGTGCGTCACATTTTAATTTTAAAGTAGTGTAAAAACCGACGTGTCAGACAAAACATAACCACTGCGACCGGCACTACGAGTACGTCCACACAACAATTGCTGGTATCTCAACACCAAGGCTATTTTGTTGCTGTCACTTTTTGTACTAAAATCTTTAACAGGAAAAACAAAAATCGCCGTCAGAAGTGCCCCTTAAATAAAATTTTTCCAAGATTTTTTTAATAATAAACATGCCTGATATTGACCAAAAACATTTATTACCACAATTTTGCAGAATTTTATGTATGGAGTTTGACACATTTTGCATGAAAAGAGATTTACAATTTTAATTTGATTTTTATTCATTGATTTCGAATCAATAGAAAAATATCTGCGCTTTTGTTTGAATAATTCATAAAAATTAAATTTGTTCCGATGATCTTGTATGAAATTGTCAGACAAAATCCGATGAAATCAAATGGATATGCGATAACCGTATAAGAACCTGTATTAAATGTCCCACATTCAAATTGTAAAAGATTTCTAGACAAAAATACGAAACCTGTAATTTCGTAAGCATGTGAGAACAGATCACACAATTTTCACTGTATATCTGATGGGAAGATTGTACGAGTATATGTCAATAGAATAATTAACTAAAATCCCTAACGTATATATGTCAATAGAATAATTAACTAAAATCCTTTACGTACTTGAACACAATTTTATATTGTATATTAATGCAAATTGTAATAGATTTGTAAGCATATGCGAATAGGATTCAAGGCTGTGTTTACATTAGACTGCGAGTTTAACTGTTACAAGTGGATTTGCGTGATTATTTCAACTGCTGAGCGATTAAGTAACAATCTGAATTAAAGGGCATTCGCACCGGTGAATGTGTATTTCAGTTTCAATACGAATGAGGCATTAAGTATACTTATATGGTTGATTCTGAGATTATGGGCCACTTTATTGTCCTTGGTTGTTTCAAGCGTGAAAAATAAAATATATTATACTTTATTATTTACTATACAATAAATCTTTATAGGACCATTAAAGTCTTTAAAATTGTTTTTTAAAAAATTTATTTGTTCTTCAAAAAATTTCCTACCAGAGTGTTTCCTACCCTGGTTGTTCCTAATACTGCATTTTCATTAGTCCATTTATTCTCGTTTTCGTTCGAAACTTTTCAAAACGTCCCAACCAATTTTCACACAATTTGTGGTCGTTTTCATTCTCGTTTTGGTTTTCGTTTGACAGTTCATTATTGTTTACAAACAAAGAACAACGTGGTGACTATTAAAATACTGAAATACACATTTTTCTTAAACAAATGGATAAATTAAATTATGTTTTTTTCTTTTAGCACGCTTATTTTTACTTTTACTTCATAAAATATCTATTTCACCAAATATGTTTGACGATTGATTAAAAATGTCTGCCTTGAGATGACAAGCCAACGATAAAAAACGACTATTTTAGAGATGACACACTTTATTTAAGGTGGCATCGTCTGTACAAAACGTTTTCGTTCCTCTTTCGTACAAAAACAAGTCAAAGTGAGACGTTTTCATCACTTGAATTTGTATTGGAAAACGTCTCATTTTGACTTGTTTTGGCCAAACTATTGAAAACACTTCAAAAGTGCCTAGTGAAAAAAGAGCATTACACTACTTTCAACCGAAATTTAATCAATTTTTTACAAAAATATTAATTATTTATTTAATAAAACCAGTCCATAGTAAAAAATAATATTCAATTAATTTTGTTGCTATTAAGGATTATAATTTTTTATTCAATTTATATTTTTATGGATGTTTATTTTCAGTCCACGAAAATACACAGCATTCCCCTGTAAAATCTAATATTCGCTAAAATTCAAATTCCAAACCAATCCTGATTTCAAGCAACTCAAATATGATTGAACATTACTTTAAGTAATTTTTCGTCAACAGTCTTGTTAAAATTTAGTAAGTCATGTTTTGTTACTCGTTACGAACGTTCAAACTTAAGTTGGTCATTCCCCTGTGTTGTTTTTTAAAAAGATAATTAATAGTTTTTATAATTTTGCGAGTTTTTTTTTGTGTTTATTGCAAGTATAAACTTCAAGCTCAAGTCAATTTTGTAAGGGAAAGTACTTAAATAAACATTTCAGGGGGTTTTGTAGAAATTCAATATTCCCCTGCCACAATTTCTCACAGGGGAATGACGATTTACAGAGTTTAATTCAAAAGAACTGAATTAAACTGAATTTGTTGATTTAAGAGAAAAAATACTATATATTTTATCGGGTTCGTCATTTCTCTATTCAATGATTAATAACCCTGGAGGTCATATTTTTAAATTGTTGCATGATTCAGTTAAAAATTAAAATTTTGATGTGTACCTTTTAAAAATGACTAGTCTTTCTTAGAACTAAGACATCTACCTGAATTAAATATTAAATTCTGCAAAAAAATCGAATTCCAAAAATGATGTCGAAATTGGCCCATAATATCAGAATCACCCATATACAAAAGCGAACATGCAGGCAAATATAAATTCTCTAGATTTCCTGTTAAAAACTAATTTTGGATAGTGTGGATTTTGATCCACAAGGCCATAAAAGGCCATGTTAATTCAAACTTGTGATAAAATAAAAAAAATAAAACATTTTTATAATTTTACAGAAAATTCTTCTTAAACAAACAATTAAATAAAATCAAATATTATTACAAATACACAATGGACACAAGTGAATTTGAAGCTTTTTAACCAACAAACCTAATTTATTTATTTGTTGAAATATTTTTTTCCAATAATATTAATTTTCAATTGATTTTACAAAAATTTTAGCCTTTTACTTTTACTCAAACACAAAATTCATCACTAAAAGGGGAAGAATAAAATATTTTGAAATCAAAGTCGACGAAATATGAACATACAACTCAAAAAAAAAAACAAACCAATTGCAACATGAATTAAAAATAAATTAAGAAATTGAATTGTTAAATTGTATAGTAACATTTTTTAGGATAATTATTACATACTATTTAATCAACATGAATAAAAAGCGTATATATTTTTTATATAACTTGATATAAAATTGAATTAAAACAAACAAACATATTAATAGAAATTAATGACAAACATATATAGTTATCAAAAACTAAATTATTTTTTTTTTCGTTATCAAGGGCAAGTTATATGAAAACCGTAAAATTAAAAAAAGTCAAGAAACCCCTCCTCCTTCTCCGAGAATCTTCCCTTAATCCCTTTTGAACCATACAACTTAATTTAACCAAAAATCCTGAAAATTACAAATCTCCCTAAAGATTTTGAATATTTTGTACAAATATATTTAAAACCAACAGAGAAGGATCTCTCCACTCTTTATCGAAAGGATGATAGGGAATTCCCCACAAAAATATTGCAAATATTACTAACTATTATTATTAATAATAATGATAGCAACAAAATCCATTTATTATTAAAAAATAAACATTAAATTTAAGTTTGTAAAAATATAACAACTAATATTTAATAACAAACAAAATAATTGATTTACTCAAAACGTAGTTGTTTAATAAAACAAAACTGGAAGAATGATGAAAAAAACAAATAAAAATAATCGATGGAAGATCGAAAAATATATATTATGAACCAAATGAAGTTTCTTTTAAGTTTATTACGAATTTTTTTTTAGCATTTGGTTATTCAAAAGTATAAAGTGGTAAGTTTATAATAATACAAACAAAATCTACCGGATTTGATTTTCATCGGATTTCGGTTGTCAATTTTGCACATATTCAGGCCTGTCACAGAAATCGATCGGAATGGTTTTAATTCCGCACTTACCATTCCGGTCGGTTTTGTTTTACCTTCTTCAGATTCCGTTCGATTTAGGTAGTTCCGAAAATTTTAAAAACCTCGGTTATTCTAATTTTCTATGACAACTCTATGCATATGAGAAAACAAAAACCACCAAAACTACAGCCAGTGGAGTAGTAAACAAAATAAACAATCGGAGTTAAGAAAAAATAGTTTACAAAAATCACATTTTGGAATACAGTGGCTCAATAAAGTAGTCGGACAAACGTTAAAAAATATGTTGGCTTTAATATTTTGCATATTAAAATTAGTGGAAAGGTGGAATATGTTGTTATTTTTTATGTTCTATTATTGCACTTTAAAATATAAAAAAATAAAAATATAAATTGTTGACTTTGTATTTAATTGCAATTAAAAATTGTTCAGAGGAGTAAAATAAATCGCCAAAATAAGTATTCGGACAAATGGCAACACTTCTGTTTATTATAAAGCAAACTCGGGTAATCCCCATTTTATTGCATTGATTGCATGCGTCGACATCGCAGAAACCTGTAAAATTCATAAAAGTTGGAAGTGGTTCATTTTAATAGCTTTTTACTGCTAAATTTTCTGAAAATGTCTAGACCGAAGTTATATACGTCTGAGGAAATCAGAAAAACTATTGTGAAGAACTTTGAAGACGGAAAAACAATCCGTGAGATAGGAGATATCGTTGGAAGACCGAAATCAACAGTTCACGCTGTAATAAAAAGGTATAAATAATCAAACACTGTGGAAAATAATATATATAATATAATTAATGTCAATTTAATTTTAATGCTTGTCCGACTTTATTGAGCCACTGTAAATTCAATGGCGTCGTTTTGCCTTCGCTTTGTCTATTTCGAGTCTTAAAGTCTCGATTTCAATCATTTTTAACTTTAGTTCGTTTTTTTCTTGCAGTTTTTTTTTGTATTTATGTTGTTTAGCTTCTTTACTTTATAATGGGCTTCCAAAATATTGCACAGTCTATCTAATTTTTCATTTTTTTTCTTGCGCTGTTCTTCCATGAGGTGGACAATATTTTCCACTTTGTTGTCGGCATATTGCCCTTTTTCCCCAAGTCTTTATTTTCTTCTACTACAAGGCTGCTCAATTCCGGGTTGGATACATGTGGAGTACGTGGTCTGTTGCGCTTATAAGTAGGAGATAGTGTGCGGAGCAAAATCAAGATCTTCGTCGTTTTCATTGTCAGATTCGCAAATGTACGCGATCAGATCCGCTTCTCCAAAACTTTTGGCGCCAACAACGCCTTTTACACTTCTCTGCATTCCGGAGACTCTAACAACATTTTTGTCAGCCACAACAAAAGACGATCACAAACAATACAAATTAAATTTCCAACGTTTTTTTTGGGTTTAGTTTATTTCGTTCAAGGCAATTATTTGGCTTGTATTGTTGTCTTAGTGCTATTGAAAATATAAAAGATTTATTAAAACAAATGTTAACTAAGCAAAAATTTAACGTAATTAAAGAATACAATGTCATCAATGTTTTTTCCAAAGAATTTTGTGCATATCTCGAGCAAAATTTTTGAAATTCATACCTCACTTAATTGTGCATAAAAGCGAAACGTGTAAATCGATTTTCATGATCTATGTCTCATTTTGTTCATAGGTTATGCAACTTTACGTGAAAGTAATAGGACTTTACACTCTTTACCGTTTTGTATTTTTTATAAATTAAAAAAACTTTAATTTTTTAGGCAAAAAATATTTTTTCTTCATACATTTATTTATAACTGCGAAACTGTTGTTTATGTAGCAAAACGTTGTATGAACGGATTAAAAGAATTGTAATTTTTATTTTTTTTTTTTAATTTTTTTCAGCATATTTGGACTAGTGTTTTGACAAACAAAAGAGCCTAAGACGTGACAAAATCCCCTATACGATACTTACTATCTTAAAATTAATTATTAAATTATTATTTGATGTAACTTGACCAAACGAATGATGCAGAAGTTCTTCTTTTGGGGCTACTTTCACAAACAATTATAAGAATTGAGTCCCGAAATTATGTGTTGTACTGTGATATTCACCATATTTCATGTCAATATTTTATTACAATTTGAGTTGACATTGTCTGCCGAAAACCGATAGAAATGAAACCCGTTAGATTTCGTTCGTATATGCGAATGTCGTATAAGGGAAATTCTAAAGTTTACTTTTTAAGCCTATTATTCTCCTAAAACGATTTTTTTGCATTTATATCTACAAGGAAGAATTGTAGAGCAGTGTATAAGAAGCAGCCGTTATTCATTTTCAAATGAATGATTTTAATAATATTTATTAAAATATCCTCAAAAACGACATCGCATTTTTAATTTTTTTTGCAAATGTCAAAAGATCCTGCCCATTCAGTTATCAGAACATTAATTTTCTTTCGCAGATTGCGAAAAAAAATCTACTCTGCTCTTAAAACACAGTGGAACATTTTTGGGGTTGTCTGGGGGGTGAGAAATTCCAAGTCAGGGTGATGGTACTAGGTCAGTATATTAAAACCCTAAAAGGGTTTTGCGTTCGTACGTGCCAGTTTTTTTTATGACCTTTTACATTTTTTCCTTATCTTGATGTTTTTTCGCTTAGTTGTAAAATGTTGGCAAAAACGTAGTTTGACATAACTCGAGAACGACTAGTTCGATTTTGCTGGAATAAATTGAGAAAAATTAATAATTACATTTTCTTTAATCCATTAATATACTGTTTCTCTGCCAAATCAACATTTTTGCAATTAGAAATAAATTTATGAAGAAAATTTTGCCAAAAAAATTTTTTTTTTTTTTAAAAACATATAAATCCCAAACGGAAAAACGTGTAGAGTCTTATAACTTTTACGTAAAGTCACATAACCTATAAACAAAATGCGACATAGATCATAGAAATCGATTAACGCGTTCTGCTTTTATTCAAAATTAAGTAAAGGTATGAATTTCAAAAATTTGCTCGAGATATGCTCAAAAATCCTTGGAAAAAAGGTTGATGACTTTTTTTTATGATTCTCAGAATTAAAAAAAAGAGTAATAAACAAAAGGTTATTACATTTTTATGGTTGCTGTAACAAACTAAAAAACGGTCATAAATGTGCGTGAACAATTAAAAGGAAAAAAGCAAGGGCACTTTTGTAATTATTTGGGTTTTTTCTGTTGGCTACCTGCATGATTTTTTTACACGAATTCCACCCACATTCATGAGTGGTCATGTTTTAGAACGTTGCAAGATGCGCCAATTCATAAGTACCTGTCGGTTAAATATTGAAAAATATGAAAATGAAATAGTATAAATAGGTGTTCATTGTTAAATAGTATAATAGGTGTTCATAAATAATAGTATAAATAGATGTTCATTGTTCGTTTTTTGTCATTAAACAAGTGCCGACGAACGCGAAGAGAACAAGTATTTTCCCTCCAGTTTTTTAAAAGTGAAAAAAATTGAATAGAATATGGAACTGTGCAAGCCAGATATAAATAGCTTCTGCTACTGCTGTGGTCAATATGTCTCAACACATAAAAAAATGGGAAATTTCAGTACTGCTTTTGTTCAAATATACGAGATGTACTTCAACCAAAATGTTATACTGAACAAGAATTGGGTACCAAATGTGGTGTGTAAAAGCTGCTACAACCGTCTAATGGATTGGAAAAATTGAAGTCGTGAAACTATGCCATTCGGTATCCCAATGACTTGGACTAATCCTGGTGAAGGTCACAATCCATTGAATTGCTATGCATGTGCGAATAAAGGAGCCGCAAAAAGGATAAGAAAATCGTATAATTACGTTGGTGTTGCAAGTGCCGCAACACCATTGTCTCATTCGGACCACATTCCTGTGCCAAAAGCTTCTAGCCCAGATATTGTATCTTCTATGACCGCTCCGAGTTTTGCAGCAGCATACGGTTTAAGTGATGATACCTCATATAATCCCGAACCATCTGTGTCCAATGAGCCTATTTTAGTAAATCAAAATAGCCTTGATTCAATTGTTGCCAAATTGGAACTAACACAGCATAAATCAGAAGAACTGGCTTCTTTTATGAAATCAAACAATCTTTTGGCACCCGGTGTGAAAGTCACAGCTTATCGAAGTCGTCAGGCAACACTCCAAACTTTATTCCTTGTGAATGATGAAAAAACTTCTGCATATTGCCCGGATGTAGGAAAATTGATGGACGCAATGGAAATAAAATATGAAGCAGATGACTGGAGGATATTTATTGACAGTTCAAAACTCAGCTTGAAGGCGGTTTTACTGCATAAGACCAATAAAAAACCTTCAGTTCCAATCGCCTATAGTACAGAAACGAAAGAAACATATGATGCACTGGAAAATATTTTAAAAATGGTTAACTACGCCAAGCATATGTGGCGCATATGCTGCGATTTAAAAGTTGGAGCAATGCTTTGCGGCCTTCAAAGCGGCTATATAAAATATATGTGCTTTTTGTGCGATTGGGACACACGATTTTCCGGTGACCAATAAGCATGCCACGGATGGAAACTCAGAGAGCACAGCAGGTTACAAACGGCCAATATTATTCGTGAGCCTCTAGTGCCGAAGGAGAAGATATTGCTGCCTCCACTGCATATTAAACTTGGAATTGTTAAGAATTTCATCAAAACTGTCGCCAAAAGAGATGACGTTTTCTTGTGTTTGAAACTAATTTACCCGAGACTCAGCGAAAGTAAAATTAAAGAAGGTAAATTATAATATCACATTCATTTCCCATGATTTTCCATCTTAACAACTTCATTTTTTCCAATCAGGCGTACTAAATGGTCCAGATATACAAAAGCTGATTAAAAGTGGAGCATTCAACAATATTTTGATTGACGCTGAATTGGACGCATGGCAGGCAATAAAAGAAGTAATAGAAGGATTGTTGGGAAAGCATCGTTCTACCAACTACGATGTTTCTGTCGCAAGGATGTTAAGATCGGACTACTTCAGCAAACAATTGGCTACCGAATCTGATGAACAAGGCGAACGCTATCATCAAGTTGCTATGCCATTTGAAATGAGATATAGAGGGAAAAAGTCGCCGAGTGCAATACTTGCGGAAATTTGCTGGTGGCGTAAGCTTGTGTGCCAAGACAAGGATGATCCTTATGATAAAGAATTTTCAGGAGGTGCAGAAGGGCCAGCAGTTGAGTCACACATTGACATTATGTGTGGTTCAGAAACTGATGACAGCGATGAATGCGATGCCACTAGTCCCGAACAACCACCATCGAAAAAGTCTAGGCAATATTTATTAAAATAAATAAATAAAATAAAAATAAAAAATTATAAAAATTTTTACTTTATTTTTTTAGTAGTTTATGGCCAAAAGTCTGGAGTTATTGGGGAAAATTTATAAAAAATGACACTTTTTTGAATAAAAACACATATCAATATTCTTGTCAAAATGGGATACATTCACTTAATTGTAAATAAAAGCAGAACGCGTTAATCGATTTCTATGATCTATGTCGCATTTTGTTTATAGGTTATGTGACTTTACGTGAAAGTTATAAGACGCTACACGTTTTTCCGTTTGGGATTTATATGTTTAAAAAAAAAAAATTTTTTGTTGGCAAAATTGGCAAAATTTTCTTCATAAATTTATTTCTAATTGTAAAAATGTTGATTTGGTAGAGAAACAGTATATTAATGGATTACAGAAAATGTAATTATTAATTTTTCTCAATTTATTTCAGCAAAACCGAACTAGTCGTTCTCGAGTTATGTCAAACTACGTTTTTGCCAACATTTTACAACTAAGCGAAAAAACATCAAGATAAGGAAAAAAATGTAAAAGGGTATTAAAAAAAACTGGCACATACGAACGCAAAACCCTTTGAGGGTTTTAATATACTGACCTAGTACCATCACCCTGACTTCGAATTTCTCACCCCCCAGATTGGCTGTTGTACTGTGTAATTAGCCTTATACTCATATATATTTCAAATTCATATTTACCTGATTTTGTGCCGAAATATTGTATGGAAATTGGCAGATGAAATTCAATAAAGTCTAGTATTCATCTAAAACGAAATTCTCGCTCCCATAAGAAATGCATGAAGCAAAGCAAACGAAAATTAGCATTGGTAAATTCCGTTTAGCTATTTTCGTTTGGATGTACACAGCTGAAACGAAAAAATGGCGGAATTGTTACAGGGATGATTATAAGATCAGTGTAGACTTTTTTCACCACCTGCACACGAAAATTAATGTTCTGATAATTGTTTGGTCAAGGAGTTTTCGAAATTTACAAAAAATAAATAAATAATTAATTTTGTGAAGTAGTTTTTAAGGGTATTTAAATAAATATGATTAAAATCCTTTTTTTGAAAAAGAATAACGGCTGTTTCCTCTAGACTTCTCTACATTACAATTCTTCCGTATAGAAATAAATGAAAAACTCCTAAGCTGAATTTCGTTTTAAGTAAGTACTAGACTTAACACGGAACGCTGTTAGAAAAAATTGTATATACGAATGCCGTATAAAGCGTAGTATTCACCTAAAACGAAATTTTCGCTACCATAAGAAATACATGTAGCAAAGCAAACAGAGTTCTGCTGCAACGAAAAAATGGCAGTGTAGACTTTTTTCACCATCTGCAAACGAAAATTAATGTTCTGATAATTGTTTGGTCAAGGAATTTTTGACTTTTGCAGAAAAAGAAGTGTTGTAAAGTCATTTTGAGGGAATTTAACTGAATACGATAAAATTAATTAATTTCAAAATGCAAAATGGCTGCTTCTTCTACACTACAATTTTTGCTCGTAGAGATAAATACAAACCTCCTAAGCGAAAATTTCGTTTTAGGTGAATATTAGGCTTAAGAAATACACAAGAGTGTGGATTTCGCACATAAAGTTTGGTTTCCATAATAATTGCAAAATTTTAATCGGCGGAAAACATTGCACACAAACAAAATCCTACAATTAAAAATAGAAGTAACATTAAAAAGAAAACATTAATATATTGATTAAATCATTTTTATTATCCTACGCGCCATTTATTCTATACTTTTTAAAACTACCCTGTATATGTATGTATGTCATTCACCTCCAATAGTTGGCAACTCAAGGCGAACATATGTTTTTCTTGCGACATGGCAATGCCATTGAAATACGTTAGTTTTTTTTTCTATCAACTTACAAGATTTACCAGAAAGTTAAGAATTGTGGGTTTAGTGACCCAAAAATAAACTAAATTGTCAAGAAAAACGCGGGAACACCGGAAAGTATTAGCGACTAGTAGATTGTAGTGGATGAATGCGCGAGCATTCTGGGGTTTGAAGTGATAAACACATGAAAACAAAGCAGACAAGGCAAAGAAGCAAATTGTGAATTGCATTCAAGAAAGGAAAGGGCCAAAATAATATTCATCTGAATTATAACAAATTTTAGCCGTTTTACTTAATGGCAAAAGTTTTTTTTTGGCGAAATCCTTTAGTTTTATGCATACGCCACACTTTGCCCTCCAATCAGCAGACTTCCAACATCTGTTTCGGTGAAAATATTCGAGCTGCTGCTGCCAACAAAGTGAATCCTCACTATTGGCTCCACTGAATATCCGCTTCCCCCATTTTGTGCTCCATTTCAAACACTTGGTCAGCAACCTGCCATGTCTACGTTTGATACCGCTTCCAGTTCGATTATTACTACACAACCCTTGCTTGGTTTAAAACGTCCAATATCATCACGAACGAGACAATCGCATTCTACAAACAACGAATCCAGCTTTATTGTCTACAATATCGCCTCCATACAAGAGAGGACTGATAGTGCAAGTTTAAAGTGCAAAGAAAAATCCACAATGAATCCCTACCGAATGCCGCAACATCAACACCGTCAGTGTCAGGACCGTCCACAAGTGCAACACCAGCAGCGGTATCCGCGATATGCCACGTGGGGACCAGGCGATTGGTAAGGTAAGTAAAACAATTTTTTGCCAGGTAATAAAAAAAATTGCATATAATTAATATTCTCGAAAATATTTGTATCTGTTAAGCCTTGCTTTTTTGAGGTTAGGTTAACTAACCTTGGGGTTAATTCGTTTTTTTTTACAAAATGGTGGGCGTCATGACGTATGTGTGATTACAGTTCTCAATGACAACCAGAGGACACACTTATGAAATTTCAGATAACTTTTCATAAGTGTTTTTTTTTCATTTCATATAGGGAAATGCTGTCCATTTCAGGCTATTTTTCATTTAGGAAAATGTTTATTTCAGGCTACTTTTTATTCAAGGGAAAAGTCCATTTCAGACAACTTTCCATTTAGGAAAAAGTTGTCCATTCCAAACAACTTTTATTCAGACAACATTTCATATATTGAGAAATTGATCTTTACAGACAACTTTACATATAGACAAAAGTACTTTCAGACAACTTCTCATATTGGGTAAAGTTGTCCATTTCATACAACTTTTCATATAGCAAAAGTTGTCCATTTCAGACAACTTTTTTTTAAAGCGAAATGTCCATTTCAGAAACATTTCATATATGTGACAGCGCATAGAGAAAGGGACCTAAGGGTAAAAAAATAAATTTTCATTTTTTGATGTGGACAACATCTGAGCTTCGAATGAGACCGATCCCATGCCCCAAAAGTGTTCCCTCCCAGAGATATGCGCGTTTTATGAAAGTGAAGTCGACGATTCTAAGCGCAAATAGAAAGGGACCTAATCATTATGGTCCCTAATCAATGGCTCTCCTGAACAAAACTTTTCATCAACTTTTCACTTTTCTTGATGTGGACAACATCTGAGCATCGAATGAGACCAATCAATCCCATGCCCCAAAAGTGTTCCCTCCCAGAGATATGCGCGTTTTATGAAAGTGAAGTCGAACTAATCTTTAAAATGGCTCTCCTGAACAAAACTGGTTTTTAACCTTAGGTCCCTTTCTATTTTGCGCGTCACATATGGAGAAGTTGTGCATTTCAGACAACTTTCTATGTAGGAAGAAGTTGATCATTTTAGACAACTTTTGATATAAGGAAAAGTTGTCCATTTGGGACAACTTTACATATAGGCAAAATATATCCATTTCATACAACTTTTTATGTAGGGAGAAGTTAACAATTTTAGACAACTTTAATTATAGGCAAATTATGTCCAACTTCTCATATAAGGTAATGCAGTCCATTTCAGACAGCTTCTCATATAAAGTAAAATTGTCCATTTCAGGCAACTTCTCATATAATGTAAAGTCCATTTTAGACAAATTTTCATATAGGCAAAAGTTGTCCATTTCAGACAACTTTTCATATAAGGAAAAGTTGTTCATTTCAGACAACTTCTCATATAAGGTAATGTAGTCCATTTCAGACAACTTCTCATATAAGTTAAAATTGCCCATTTCAGACAACTTCTCACGTAAGGTAAAGTTGTGCATTTCAGACAAATTTTCATATAGGGAAAGTTGTCCATTTCAAACTACTTTTCATATAGGGAAATGTTGTCCATTTCAAACTACTTTTCATATAAAAGTGGTCCATTTTAGACAACTTTTCATATAGGGTAATGTTGCCCATTTCAGACAACTTCTCATATAAGGTAATGTAGTCCATTTCAGACAACTTTTAATATAGGGTAAAGTTGTCTATTTCAGACAAATTTTTATAAAGGGAAAAGTTGTCCATTTCAGACTACTTCTAATATAGTGAAGTGATGTATAAGTAAATTTCAGACTACTTTTCATATTGGGAAATGTTGTTTATTTCAAACTACTTTTCAAATAAAAGCGGTCCATTTCAGACAACTTTTCATATAGGCAAAAGTTGTCCATTTCAGACAACTTTTCATGTAAGGAAAAGTTGTCCATTTCAGACATGTTGGAAAAAGTTGTTCATTTTAGACAAATTATATTTTATTTTCGCTATATGAAAAGTTGTCAATTTCTGACATTTTATAGAGGAATCTTTTCAGATAGAGAATTTGTCCACTACAGAAACCTGTATTCGATTGTCCATTGTTAAAAACTGTTTCCATAGGGACACTGGCTCATATCCCTATGATTTACTTTAGATAAAATTCATCGCCTAGGCCCAATATGTGTTGTTATAATTTGGAATTTTGTTATACCTACGTATATACATAATTATGTTGCCTCCTGATTCTTCCATTCCTTCGTTCTTGTCATTAACCATCCATTCAACCATTTCATTCTCATTGAGGAAAGCATAAAAACCAACCAACCAAAACAGCTTTTTTACTCCTTTGTTTATGTTGTATTTTAACGCACGAATTACGAGTACCGAGTACTCTACAACTCCTTCGTGTACGTTGGCCTGGAGTTTTCGTTTTCATGTTGTTTGTTTTGCTTTTGTTATTTTTTTTATTTTTCCGTGTAGAGCCCAACACTCAGAGTTCAATGGTCTTTTGACACAAATGAAGATGTCAAGTTAAGCATACCCAGCACCGCCACCATATGCACAAGGAAGAAATGATACTCCACATATAGCTAAGGCACCCATATATACACAAAGAAATCCTTTTGCTTACAACCATAAGCTGTTGATGGCTGTTAAATAGGAAGGGAATATTCTTTGCTTGACTGAGTAAGACTAAGGAACAAATTATGATGGAAAAACAAATTGTGTTAGGTTAAGAAATGTTTGTTTTGATTCTCGGCATTTTTCCTACGTTTATCTCTCTGCACTGTAAATGAAAAAGAGTATAAAGGATTTGTTTGCCGTGTACAGGAAGAGCGAACGAAGAGAGATATGTAGTTGGCTTGGTGAGAGTTTACTCTAATGCCTCTAACCAACCTACCGCAATAAAAATGTTGTTCTCGACAAAAATTGCATTTCCTTAGTGTAGGACTCTTTCATGGCTGGTACTATGCGTAGTAAAGCAACGAAATTGGAACAATACGAGTATGGGATTTACCGAAATAAGCCTGGAAATAGGCAATGGCAAATATCTGGCTTTGTAACCCTAAAATATGCAGCAATTTTTAAACATACGATTTGCTAAGGACTTGAAGCCAATGGCGGTTGTCTATTTACAAGTGACAGGCAAATTAAACTATCAATAAATGTTTCAAATATTCAGTCTTGTATAGTATCAGAGAGTTCGAATGTTTATTTGTGTTTTTAGGTTAATGTAATAAGTAATATTTTATAACTTTTTTCTCACATTCGAAAAAAATATGTTTTGGATTCGATTTTGATCTAGGATTGAAGATATAATTTTTAATGAAGATCACATTTTAATGAAGTTCACAAAAATATAAGAATATCTCAAACTAAAATATAACTTTTTAAGATATCATTAATAACGATAGAGCATATTCAAAAAAACGCAGCCAAATAGTTGTCATTTAAAAAAAACACGATATATAAAAACTTCTAGTTATCAACAGATAACCCAATGAACAATGACATAACAAATAATCTTCGACAACAGTTATCAAAATACGTATGTGTTCCTGTCGAGCTATACTTTACTACTTCTTTACTTAAGTTTCTCAGCATCGCTCTAAGGAACAAGTTGAAACTTCTCCCGAATCAGTAAACTGCGCACAATATAGTTCTTAGTCACTGAAGGGAACCTGTTGTTTGAAGCCATTTCCATAGGCTAAAGTATTTAACAAAGAAAGTCCACAGAAAAGTTGTTGTTAGATGTTCTTAAACGGAGTTGATTCCGGGTAACTTGTATAACAGCCGTACACACAAACCATCACAACAATTCGTACCAGATCTATACATACATTCAAGGTACTCTAAATTATTGTGTAGATTTTGCTAAAACAAGGCGATGTCTGAATGCATGCGGCTAAAGACTTAAATTTATACCTTAGACTTCATGTTGTTGTTGTAAGTCCGATGAGTTGGATTGGCCGGACAATTGAAGAGGTGCAGGACGTCATGTGGTACGTGATGACAGGCAGGACAAACGTCCGGAACGAAAGCATAATCTCGCACCCAATACGAATTGACCACCACCCAGTTTACAGCTGAGCCAGAACCAAGCGCGTCTGCCGAGATAGCGTATTAACCTCTGGTGAAATCTCCGGGGATGTTACCCTAGCACTACATTCACGTTATACGAGTAGCTGGATTTTGCTGCTGCGACTTCATATGTGAATGTCGTTCAGACCTGCCCGATAGTTTCGGTGATCAAAAGACTATCTCTTGTACCGCAGCACCTCTCTTTCTAGATCATGAAGATCTTACCTGATCTGCCTTGGCGGAGGCATCCTGTCCATAAGATGGTGATTAGAGTGACTTCTTCGAAGACATCCAAGCAGTTACTGCTTATATTACAAGAAATTGTGTCATTGTGAAATTGTCATGTAGATGACATAGGGAGACAACCTGTTGATGCTCTTAGGGCGGCATTCTGGCATGTCCGAATTTTCTTTCACTGGGTCGCTCTCAGGTTTGCCGACTACAAAGGCGCTGCGTAGTTCACTTAGACCGACCTCCTATCGCTTTATAAGAGGTCAAAAGGGTTTATTTGTTGGCTCTCGAAGTACTGCCGGCTAGTGACTCGAGGACCATGTTCTACTTTGAAGCATATCGCAGATAGCTGTGCTACAGAGGATCGAAAAAGGCTGTCCAATGTGACGCCAAGGATTTTGTGGTAGTTGGTAGTCGGGCAAGACATCTTAGTGTTCCAATCTGTTTAGTAACCTCAAAACAGTCCGTAGGATTGAAAATTGTCTATACTGCCACTTCTCTTCTGGTAAATATCACACAAATGTACCATTACACATAATTTTGGGTTTCTATAAATATCGTTTATGCTATTTATACGATTATACGAAAAAATCAGTACTTAAGAATACAAATTATGAGAATATCCAGATAACAGAAAATTTGATTTTCTTTAACACTCACAACAGTGACACTGTCCATGTACAGATAAGAACTCACAAACAAACATGCATAAAATTCGCTTAAAATGTTGACTGCCCAAAATTGTCACCACGGTCCTGTGAGCACGTACCATTAGAGTAGGTGACACGCGCTATTTTGGCACATCCAACGCAACTTGTTTTTACATGTGTTTTAGGATTTTGATTTATCTCACTTTCTGAATAAAGAACATTGTAAGATTATTGAAGACACAACGATTTAAGCAACAACGCATTACACATGTTTAAGAGGAAACGTAAAAGCGCATTCCTTACAACTTTTATTTTCAAAGTCGGAACAAGAAAAACTACAGCTCCGATTCTTTAAAAATTTGAAACACTTTCTGGTAAAATTTAGTGTTTATGTGTGAACATCTAAAATGAATCGGAGAATCGAACTAACACCAGGAAAAGCAACCACGCTTTACACATGTGTCAGTGTTATTCAAAAGTTAAAGGGGGTTTTCCACAACTCAGTTTTTTAAAACCGATGCCCCCTTAAATCCAAATCTACTGCACCGATCCCTTGAACACATTTTTTGTACAAAATTGTCGAGGCAACGCTGAGTTTTCTTAAATTTTTAATATTTTTCATTTAAAAATTCAAAAATTAAAAAATTGTAATTTAAAAAAAAAAACTTCGCAGCGTTTATTTTACAAAATTTTCTTCGTTTTCAAAATATGATTTTTTTGTGTTGTAAAAAATTCACAAAAATGTTCCTTGTTTTGCTTGAATAACGGGCCCATGTGAAAAAAGTTCCCGGTACCTCAGAAAAAAGTATACGTTTTTGAGTGTTTGCTTCACAGTATTTAAGATTTGACCTGGCCAAACTCGTTCTTGTTCTTGATTTACAAATGCTAATGGAATTTTCATTTTAGAACTAAATTAAAAGGTCTTTATTATGTGCAAGACGAATTGTATTTATTCCGTTGCGATGTGATTGGATTTTGCTATTAACACTTCTATAAAAACATTGACCCGCTAGCTAGGTACAAATAGTCCAAACCTTTTAAGTCTACTGTGCTTTCAAAAATTCTCGTTTTATTTGATACCAATTCTTTAAGGAAAAAATGAGGGTAATAATTCCTTAAAATTACATTGGACAATGCCGTAACTTTGCAGTTTAACTCATTGCTTGAGTATTACACCATAAGCAATTGTAATTGAGAAGTTTCTAATTTCCATTTTAAGTTACAAATTTTCACTTTAGAATTTTCAATTTCTATATTTAAAATAGAATCTCAACTTAAATGAAGTTCAATTTAAACCATCAAACCAGGGAAATTCTTCATGTTATCTAGACTTTTCTGAATATCAAATAAAACTGATATTTTTAATTTGGAATAGATGTTCTTAAGTTCATATTAAATTATCAATTACAAATAGAAATTATCCATTCAAACTGCAAAAGAATATCAATGGAATTATATGTGTTGGCGAAGTTATTGGTAGAAAACTTGTGATTGATGCACCGATAAAATTTCCTAGGCACTTAGTTAAAAATATATGAACTCAACAATCATCAGTACTTTTCAACGACCTTAAAGAAGGCAACGTGTTTGTCAATTAGTGCATGTTTGAAACAATAATTTGATTCAAAATTAAAAAAACGTGATTGCTACACCGGAAAAACTTACTTATTACTCCTCGACTTTATTATGAGTAACTCTTACAGTTATGATACGATTTTTTAAACTAGTTTGATATAATTCCAGAGCGATCTGTGGGCTTTTACAAATCAATGACTGAAATAGTAAAAGTTTGTCATTGTTGTTTACAAGTCCATCAAGATCGTATTCAAGCTTCAAGGTCAGTAGTTCTGAAATCCTGTGACCATCTTTGACTGTAATCAAGTCGGCCTTCGTAAGAAGTGTATTTTAAAATATGGATCAATTTTAAATACAGTTCGACGTTGGCCCGAACCTGAACAATGTGCAGAGTTTCGTCAGCTAGATCAACTTTGAAAGCGACTCGTTAGTCGTTCGGAAAAAAATTATGATATCAGCACATAGTTAAATACACGGATTACAAGTATTAAACGAGATCCTAAATTATTTTTTATTCAAAACAACAATATTGGACGAAAACGAAGGTCGCCTCGAATATCGCTCTGTCTGCCTAATTGTATAAGTATACAATGCATAACATTTTATTACTATTTATTTCTATTATTTATTTCTTAAAGGAAAAATTTACAATTTTTAAATGACAAGGCTGAAATTGATATGTCTATAGTACAAAGGTGGCACCCGTTTGCTCGCTCACTAAACAGCAATTTGTCCTCTTCAATATTTTAATTATCGCAGTCATAAATACGATTAATATGAAATGAAGAAAGACAGGATACAAATAATACCACAGATTGAAAAAAATAGGTTTTTCGTAGTCCGTTAAATAGGGCCATAATTTCAAACTCCAACTGTGTATGCCGAGCTTGAACGTAGAGATTAAAATACATTTAAGTTAGACACAAAAAACTGATGAGCCAAAAACTTACCACAAATACTCCAATTATATCAAATTGAATAAAATCTTTGAAATTTCGCCCGTTCTTAATAAAATGAACTGCTTATAAATGTAAATTTTTAATTTTGACATTTTTCGTTTTCTGATTTTGCACACCGAAAATTTTCTTAGTAGATTTCTACTTAAATGTCAACTAACAGGTGAAATACCATTATCAAAGCCGTAGTTAATTTAGTTACTTGACGTCAACTACTTCCTTGAAAAATATACAAATTACATATGTCCGTAGTGAAACAGTAGATTCGTAGTCAATTCTAATTATATAGTTAATGAAAACTACAAGGATATTTAAATCAACGATCCTCCAATATGCCATATACTCAAACCTTTCATCAATTTCATGAATAATACCTTTTTACAAAAGATTTAATTTATTTGAAAAACTGAAATTTCACGATTACATTCCATTACATAGTAGTTACATCAGATTACGTAGCCTTGCATTTTTATAAATGTGTACAAATATATAATCTATAGCATAGTCGTACTTTAAAAATGTGATTACGAGAGTGGTTTAGATGATTTTAGGGGAGCTTAAGGCCTTTATAGAAATATGCGATCGCGCTAAAACTTCACACACATGTAAATAAAACAAACAAAAATGGAATATATGGTTGATCTAAAAAAGGGCCCACCCTAATAAACATATGAATTAAAAATAACTGAAAAATTGGTTTATATCATTATTGTTTTTGATTTGAGTTATTTTTCAAAAATACCAAGGAATTCTTTAACTAAAGAATGGAAAATTGCCATTGCTGCAGTTTTTGAAGGTAAGTTTTGTCAAATAGTGTCGATATATTCTGCAGTCTTAATCCGTTTTTTTTTTCCATGTTCCAACTATGTATAACGTACATCCAGAGAACCTCCGGAAATAATTCCTGGAATCGCTGCCTATGTAGGACACGTGGGCAGTAACAATTTAAAGGGTGGACCAACCATAATGCACGATGATTATTGTGAGTCACACCTTGCCAAACCTTATTTGGCATTTCTTTGTTTCAGTGTTTGACAAATTTATCCAAGGAGAGGTACTCAATTGAGCAGCGCGTTAAGATAGTTGAAGCCTTTTACGAAAATGGGCGTTCAAACAAAAATGCACTTTGTGAATTTTTTGGTCGGCATAATCGACCAAATGTGTCCACAGTGGATTCGTTAACAAGCTGAATTGCCGCATTTGGGCAAATGATAATCCACGAGTGATTGTTGATTAACCGACGAATCCACCTAAATGACTGTTTGGTGTTGTTTAATGGCTGGCGGCGGCATCGGCCCGTACATCTTGTGACCAGAAATTGAGAATATGGACCCGGACGATATGTGGTTTCAACAGGACGGTGCCACTTGCCACACAGCTAACGAAACAATGGCTCTTTTGCGCGACAAATTTA
Source organism: Hydrotaea diabolus (assembly GCA_963513945.1). Lineage (NCBI taxonomy): Eukaryota > Metazoa > Arthropoda > Insecta > Diptera > Muscidae > Hydrotaea > Hydrotaea diabolus. Next base: position 44,789,518 of record OY740717.1, on the reverse strand, counting down.
ATGACCGTGTTATCTCGCGTTGTGGCGTTGTTAATTGGCCGCCACGATCAGGTGATTTGACGCCGTTGGACTTCTTTCTTGGGGGATAAAAATATGAATAGAGGTATGCCACCGAAGATTTGGCGAGCGTTGGGCTTTTATTTTGTTTGACACATAATTGTTACAGATCCTTTTATCATAATGAAAAATATTAAGATAATTTTTTGAAAACTTTTTGTTTTATTTGGAATTAGCATCGGGCAATTTAGTGGGACCACCTTAAATTAAAAGTAAATTTTCTGAAGAAACATTTGGCGTCAACTAAATACAGCGTAGTAAGTGGTATTTCATTTATGAGGTAGTTGAAACGTATTTATTTATTTATTGCAATTAAATGAGGAATTTGTTGAGTGTAGTCACATAATTTTATGGCTTATTAATAAAGTACGAGTATTTGTCATGTTGTCTTCTTCTAATAGTGTATTCTTTTCCTCTTGTGTTATTTAGTTAATACAAACTAGATGTTATATCTTCGATCTTATTCGCATATAAATGACGATCATACGATATTCTAAAATTTCGAAACAAATTTTGTATGGAAACTGATTTCAGGAATGGATGGCATGTGCGCTATACATTGTTTTAATAGCACTGTGGAACATTTTTGGGGTTATTGTCTGGGGGGTGAGAAATTCCAAGTCAGGGTGATGGTACTAGGTCAGTATATTAAAACCCTCAAAGGGTTTTGCGTTCGTATGTGCCAGTTTTTTTTATGACCTTTTACATTTTTTCCTTATCTTGATGTTTTTTCGCTTAGTTGTAAAATGTTGGCAAAAACGTAGTTTGACATAACTTGAGAACGACTAGTTCGATTTTGCTGAAATAAATTGAGAAAAATTAATAATTACATTTTCTTTAATCCATTTATATACCGTTTCTCTACCAAATCAACATTTTTGCAATTAGAAATAAATTTATGAAGAAAATTTTGCCAAAAAAAATTTTTTTTTTTTTTAAAACATATAAATGCCAAACGGAAAAACGTGTAGTCTTATAACTTTCACGTAAAGTCACATAACCTATAAACAAAATGCGATATAGATCATAGAAATCGATTAACGCGTTCTGCTTTTATTTACAATTAAGTAACTTCACTTGGTATCGTTTAAAAATATTAATATTTGAAAATTTGGAAAAAAAAATGATGTAAATAGTCAATAAAAGACTTGAGGATGGAACGAATTTGCGCCTAATGTATTGTTTTAGTCGTGTAAAACATTCTTTGCAATATTGCGTTTCTAATCAAATCGGTTCGGGGCACATCTGTTGGATGATTTTAATGTTTATTGTGGACAATTGTTGAAACATTTTTTATACATAATTTTTATATATAAAGTAAGTATACATTATTTTTTATATATTGAGTTGAAAGAACTTTTGCAAACTAAACCAAATAAGTTTACATACAAGTTTAATACAAGAAAAAGAGCTAAATTCAAACGAAACTTCATTAACCTAATTCTCCCAAAATGCCATTAGTACCTTAATGGAATCTTCTCTTGAATTTTTCTACTATGGTTAATTATGGGTTTCGAACGGCAAATGGCTTAGAAATTCGTCAGTTACCTACCGAATAATTGTAGATGTTTTTTTTGCCGAATTTTGAACTGGTTTTACTTGTGTAATAGTTGTGTACACTAACGGAACTTTATCAATCAGATAGATAAAAGAATTCAGTCATAATACATCGCACTTGGTTAGCTTAAATTATAATTTTTTTCTAACCGCTGTAAAAATCATTAATTCAATTTGATTTTATTTAACAACATGTTACAACAATTTTTTTTGTAGAAATTTAAACTTTTAAATTTGACAAAGACAACTCTTGAAGTTTGTAAAGCTAAATTTCTGTATCAAACATTAACAACAAATTTATTTTTGGCATGTACAGCAAAACATTAAATTATCGTTGGGCTAGAGACTATTCATCGTTTGTTGTACCATGTTTAACAAGTTCAAAAAAATGCATTGACCTTTTATTCATAAAAACTTTAAAGAAAATTGAAATTTTTAACCTTACGTAAAGTTTATAAATTTAGTGCCATATTAGTAGTCTTAGCAAAAAGTTATTTGCCGCCACTAAACATTTAAAATTTTGTAGTTTAAACCCCTTTCAAAACCGGATCGAAGTGACCTTTATTATGCGGGCTTTTACAAATCATTGATTGAAATGCCGAATTTTGCCGTTGTTGTTGACTGGTCTATCAATATTGTACCTTATTCGGGGCTTCAAAATCAGTTGTTCTAAAGTTATTTATAGTTCGAAACTATTATTTATTTATAGTTCGAAACTATTATTTATTTATAGTTCGAAACTATCATTTCTTTATCTTCTTATTTACAAATCTTCTGTAACTTTGAGGTAGACCTTTGTAAGAAGTATATTAAATACAGTTCGACGTTGGCCCGAACCTAAACCATGTACAGAGTTTCGTCAGCTAGATCAATTCTGAGAGCGACTCGTGAGTCGTTCGGAAAAACAATTTTGAACAAATTATAAGTACAAGCGAGATCCTTAAATAATTTTTATTTGGTACACCTATTAAGACGAAATCAACTGTCGCCAACGATATCGCTCTGTCTGCCTAATTGTATACAATGCATACAATTTTATTACCATTCATCCGCTTATAAATTATTTATTTATTTCCTAACGGAAAAATATACAATTTTTAAACGACTAGGCTGAAATTGACATGTCTAGAGTACAAAAGTGGCACCCGTTCGCTCGCTCACTGAACAACAATTTGTCCTCTTCAATATTTTAATTAGAAAAAATGGCATTTCCTATATTAAAGCCGAGAGCCTGACATCGTCATAAAACAACATTCTCCTCTTGTGAGCTCTAAATTACTCTCTGAAAAATTCTATGATGTCCTTTTTTCCAAAACAAAATCTCCAAAGACCAACGATTGGCAGGAGGCAGGCACAGACATCATACGACGTATACATTTGTTGTATATTTGCCTTAATATCCTGTGCTTCAGTTGTGTTGTACTTCCCTCTTGCATGTGCAGCAGCAGTAGCAGCAGGATAGCGGCGTATGTGTCGCTGTGTTGCGGTCTTTCTGTAGTATTTTTGAGTGAAAAATATTGCAGCTTTGGCAAAAACGCAATCATTTAGTTCTTGCACTCTCCGGCAGCAAGTTGTGTTTTTTCAATTCTCTACGTATTTTATCAAAAAATCAGAATACACTTAGATTTCAGATACAAAAAAGAAGAAAAAATCAGCAATATATATTTCATTAAATATATATATATATATATATATGTTTGCATATATATATAGATCTTATATAGAGAACTGAGTTCAAAAAGAAAAAGATTAAGTTTAATTGTGAAACCGACAAATTTCAATGCATCTAAAGCGATAAAGTAGTATTAGTTGTGTTTTCAAAACATTCAAAATAATTTCAATATTAAAATTGTGTGTGTGCGTGAAAAAAGGTGATTCAAACTAAATAAAGCATTTAAAAAATTAATGCATATATTTAATGGATGTTTAATGTTTTTTAACTGAAAATTATCTGGTAAATTTATAATTAAAATCTTAAAAAAAAAGATTTGTTAGTTGACATAACCTCAAAAGGTTTAGAGATTTTTCTTTCATAGTATTAATTGAATTCAAATATATTGTAGCTATCCTTCTATTTCCATTATTTTTAAAGAGAACTATTAGTATTCGTATTTGCTTTTTGGCCCACACCCATTTTCATCCACAACGAATTTTCTTTCAATGCCCAAAAAAACCCGAAACCTATAGTTACTAAAAATTTTTCCGTTTCAGCTGTATTTGCTTTTGATTTCTGCTTTATTGTATGCATACGTACATTTATCCTTTGGTAATTTTGTCCGACTTCTAGTCGAACCACAATCATACATGCATATACATATGTAGGTATCTATGTACCTCTACATGTATCCTTACACTCCAACCACCTACTGCCTTCTCTTCCCTGTTTTGGGAGGCTTTGCTGTGCCTTTTCTATTATTTCACATATACGGCGATGGCGTATGTTTTCCATTGTGCATCAACACCATTCAATGACTATAATTATAGAAAAAAAAGCTGCATCTCCTCTTCTTCTGTGCTGCTGCTACGGCTGCAGTCTGTCGCCGCTTTATCCTGCCAACAGCATCCTCCGAACGCCCACTCGCCCACACAGCCGTACAGCAACAAGAACATTCGTTTGTCCGTTCGTTTGTTCCATTTGCACTGCTGGAAGCCAGCATCTCTAGTATAAGTTGAAAATCTATATCAACAGAACAGAGTTTGTTGTACTATTTTTCATCCGTTAGAATTGCAGTATTTTCATTCTTGAATTTGTAAACGAATACAAAAACACACAAACCACCTTCTGATGTTGTTACACAAAAGCCGCTCTAGTTTTGTCTTCCTTCGTGCGATGCACAACATAGAGAGACGGAAGAAAAACAAAATAAATAAAAGCCTGCTGCTGCTTCGGTTGGCTCCCCATCTCTTACGGCCATGTTTTCTGTTGTTGTCTTGATTGCAGTGCGTACTTTCAGGCGCATAAAATACTTTGTATCAAAATCTATGTCTCTCCTGCATTCTCTGTGAATTTTCGTTCAGAGAATACAATTTCTCTTTGTATCCTTTTTCTCTGCGGCTTTCCACTATGGTAATTGGCAGGTTTATTTGCCATTGCCAGATTTTTGTAATATTTGTAAAGCGTTCTGATGAAGTCTACCTACTCATAAAGTCATAGTGTCCATCATGTTTCCTTCTAACATCCCATTGATAAACTGACGGATAACATAACATACTTATTCTAGAGCGCTGTTCAAAAGTATATAAGTACTCTTTTTTTTAAAGAAATAAGTAAATGCCTTAGTAAAAGTTGTTTTAAATTAGTTTTCCACCTAAAATTGAGCTCAATATGTATCTAACTCACAATATTTTACATGACTTAAATGCCATCTTATGAGGGAGATCTTAGAATTGAAACTACAAAATGTTTGCAAACCATACATCACTTTAAGCTCGACACACCCTTCCAGAAATAGCTCAATTTTCTCTTCTTACTACAGAAACTCCTTTAAAGAAATAAACCGCATATTTCACTCCTTCGTTGGTATCATAGCTTTATGCTTGTTCCCCTTAAACGAAATTAGATAGACACCATGTTAATTTTCCCGATTTGAGGCTATGTCGAACGGCAAGCCAAATAAACTTCGATACCCTCCCTGTCACACTAAAAGTTACATTTCAAATCTGATATCAGCGATATTGCGTGCAGAGTATAGTGTCAAAAAACCGGGGTTTGCAGAAAACTAGCAAAACCTTGTATTGAAAAAACCCGACTGGGAAGCAGAAAATAAAAAGGAATTTTTATTTACAACAATTTAGGTCCAAATAAAAGTAGCTTAACAAAATTAACAAAACAAGGCTTGACCAAGAAATATAATTGTCTATTTTTTTAAAGTAAAAAACCGACATTCCTGTTTTAGCCTTTTGCCTAAGAATAGAAATTATTGTTCCAATCAGAAGTTAAGTAGTGGTGCCTGGTTTTTTCAAACCTTGTATTGAAAAAACCGACTGGGAAGAAGAAATTTAAAAGGATTTTTTTTACAACTATTTCGATCCAAATAGCTTAAAAAAATTAACAAAACAAGGCTTGACCAAGAAAACAATATAATTATCCATTTTTTTAAAGTAAAAACCCGACATTCCTGTTTTAGCCTTTTGCCTAAGAATAGAAATTATTTTTCCAATCAGAAGTTACGTAGTGGTGCCTGTTTTTTTTTTCAAAACCTTGTATTGAAAAAACCGACTGGGAAGAAGAAAATAAAAAGGAATTTTTATTTTACAATTAAGGTCCAAGTAGCTTAAAAAAATAAAACAAAAGAAGATTTGACCAAGAAAACAATATAACTGTCTTGTTTTTTTAAAGTAAAAAACCGCTATTAACTAACATTCCTGTTTTAGCATTTTGCCTAAGAATGGAAATTATTGTTCTAATCAGAAGTTAAGTAGTTTTGTCCTGGAGCAGATCGTAATTTACGCAGATTTTAAAAATAAGGCCATATTTAAATTTTTGTTTTTGGTACCCAAATGTCCATGTTTAAATTGGCCAGACTTTCGGACATGGGGACCGTCAACTAAATTTAGCCAAACTGCAAAAAAAATTATTTCTTTATGGCATAAAAGCCATATGTGACAGCGCATAGAGAAAGGGACCTAAGGGTAAAAAATTTTTCACTTTTTTATGTGGACAACATCTGAGCATCGAATGAGACCGATCCCATGCCCCAAAAGTGTTCCCTCCCAGAGATATGCGCGTTTTATGAAAGTGATGGTACACCAAAGATACACGTATTTAAATCTTTAAAATGGCTCTCCTGAACAAAACTGGTTTTTACCCTTAGGTCCCTTTCTATTTTGCGCGTCACATATGCCCATGTAAATGGGAAGCCTGTTTTGGGCCCCAGAATTTTTTTTACGGAGACTATATATAAATATTAGCCTATATGTCACAAATCAAAATTAGTTGTTTGTCAATCGAAATATACCATGCCAAATTTGATTGATATCGAAATTAAAATGGATGTTCTAGAGTGGAAGTTCTATATTATATCAGGAGATATGTTTGCACTAGGGATTTATCAAAACGTGGACCGGTATGACTCACTTTTATCTGAGCTGATTACTGATTGATCGTTATGAAATCATCTACCCAATTTCATTAATATTGAATGTACATTTGTGTGGGAGCTATATCTAAATTTTAACCAATTTTCATAAAAGTCCAAATATCCAAAAAACTAAATTTTGCAAATTAAATAAAGATCGGCGACAAGTTTGAAAACAAGCTTTAGAAAGATAGCAGACGGATGGATGGTCGGACAGGCAGATATCGTAAAATCAATTCAACTGATGATTCTGAGTCGAGCGGTACTCTTAAAGGTGGGTCTAGCTTAAATATTTTTAATATTAACGGTTAACTTACTTGAATGTTATGAATTTTCTTTGCTTTTACATACTCAATAATCAATAAACCGAAAACTGGAAAATCCGACAGCAAAAAACCAGGTAATCCGACATGCCGGGTTTTAGTTTTTATTGAGAAACAGACTGTCGGGTTCTGACATAAAAACTGGAATGTCGGTTTTGGACACTAGTGCAGAGGCGACAGGTCTTCTACATACCCAAGTGTTTCTAGTTTCAAAGCATTACAATAAATCATTAAATAACCTGCATGGAAAAGCTGCTGCAACTTTAAATATTTTTAATATTGTACAAAAATAACTGGTTTAATTAATATTTTATAAACCGATAGCCAAAACTGCTTGCTTGAATATACCTTGTTTATATACCAGAAAAAATAAAAGAAAGCAAAACACTTGTTCAGATGAATTCCTACTTTAGTGTTAGATAACCAGACTACATGTTCGGCAACTAGCAATCCTATTTCCTTTGAAGGTTTAATCCTGGGGCTTCTTATTTGATAGTTGCGCCCACAACACACCACCTCTACATTATCTGCCATAATTAATTTTTCGTCAAAAGTAAATAAAGACATTTTTAACCCATTTGTTTATTATATCTTTATAATTTGACTAATGGCATATATGGGAATGCAACGAAATTGGGTTTAGCAAGTGGAAATATGAAAATATATTTTAATATTTAATATTAAAATAGATTTGCAACCGAATGCAAATATCAAAATATTCATTTTTGCGAATGCGAAAATTAAAATATTCATTTTAGCGATTGCGAAATGACTATTGAAATATTCGAGTACTCTGTGCTACAGGAGTGTTTTGAGTTTGTGCTGATGTTTGGTAACCCAAATTTAGACATGTCCGACCGCCCACCTATTTTTGTAATCAAAGTTAGGATCGCAAATATGAAACGACCTCGATGTAACTTTATTTTACTTTTTTTCGGCTAATGACGCTATTGAAATTGAAAGAAATATGTCCACGTTCTAAAATAGCCCTTATACATATGTACATACCTACCGATTTTTGGTCTAGCCAACATAATAGCAGCAATTTTAATTAGATTTTACTGCAATTTGGTAGTTAGCGGTGTTTTGCCTACAGGAAAAATCGACGGATCGATCCCAGTTTTAATGTGTCTTTTATACAAATGTACCTCCGTTTTGTGGTTTAAATCTACCTAGGACCGGAAAATCTTATCAGATAACATTAAGAGGACAAAATTTAGACTAAAGCCTATGGCAAGGTATTATGTAGTCGGTTTTCTTCTTTTTGGTTAATCAAAGTGAATAATTTTCATTAATTTCTTCTGTCTGTGTTTTAAATTGAAAACATGTATTGCAGAGTTGAGATATTAAAAATAAAAACCCTTTTATTTATAAAACTTACAATAGGAGCAGTTAAATATTGAATTAAAGAATTAAATATTTCCTGCCCTCTTCTGCCTTAAAGATAGATGATATGTGATTATAAATAAAGACCTAATAAAAAAAATATTTAAAATATTTTAACCATCTGTTTGTGTCCTTATTTCACTAATCCCATTTCAATTTAATGAGGTTATAGCAATTATTGTAATATCGAATTACTTAACGCTAGTTTCTGATTATAAATGACAAGAAGTGTTTCATTTTACTACCAACCGTAGCGACAAACTAAGTTTGGCTAAGAAAAAATACACATTTTTATTAGACAATAAATGAAAAGCTCTTATTATTCATATCATTTGAAACAAGTGTTCATGTCTAAAAAGTATACACATCTGTTTGGGCGGCACGCAAACTTTATATGCAATCTTTTTTTAATTACTTAGTCAAAACTTTATATTTTTGATATACCGACGACTTTACAGGAGAAAATATTAAAATCCCAATCTAAAAGTATTAGTTATTCGGGTAGGATTTAAAGAAATTGTTAAAGGTGTTATTTAAATTGTTACAAAAAAAGTATACTATAGATCTGTATTATGACATTTAAAAAAATCAGTGGGCCAAATAAATGATTATAATTTAAATTTAAGAACATTCAAAAAACGAATAGATTGATATGCTTTGTTTATTTTTTAAAAATATGTTTAGAATTAAATACAACTTGATTTCAATTAGTTAATCAAACAAAATAGGCGACTCACTTATTTTTTTGTGTGCATATTCTTATTTCGTGACTATAATAAGTACTAAAAGATACGAAAATCATTTCCCTGAATTGAATAAGTGCGACTTTAATTTTGGTTTGATTGATCAGTTATTGGAATTCTTATTGGAAATCTGATTAATTGAAATCCAAAGATATAAAAACTGAAAACTGAGCAGATTACATGAAAACCCAAGTAAATATTTTTTCATTAATGCATTATTTTGGATCCGGCTCTAAACTGAAGGCTCCGGTCAGTATGTATGGTAGTTATATTTAATTCACAGTTGTTTTGTTTAAGCCAAGAAAAATTTCGTTTTAATTCTAGATTTATTGGAGGTGGACTTTAAATTCAACTGTGATCTTAGCATGAGGAAAAATTCTGTGAAAACACAATTTATTAAATTGCGAACATTTGTCAGCATAAAACTATAGTTTTAAATACTATGGTTCGTGCCAAATGGAAATGATAAAGCAGTTTCGTTTAAAATTGCAATAACCAAGGCAATAATCAGGCGGAGAAGAAAAGAAGTACAAAACAAAACAAAAACATAAGTGTGGACCTCTGCGGTGCAATGGTCAGAGCGCATAATAAATAAATTGTGTATTTTTTAAGCCCGTTAGAAATTGAAAATGGAAAAATAAGACAACAAATTAAAATTAAATAAAAAAAAATACATTATTTTGAAAATAATGTTGGGCATGTTGACGATGGAGCCATAAGTATAACGAAGTCGTCTATAAGTTGGGCGAATCGTTTCATGATTTGCCCCAGTATGTATAATGATCATAAAGGTCAAAAGGAAGGCGTAGTTTAATAGTTCGTTCGACAGCTATCCCTTTTTAAAGTTCTACCAAAGGATAAAACACTATATAAAGTGCACCTCTAAATCGAGAGAAAGCCCACGTTTGTTCATTAATGGAATGTCGAGGGCAATAAGTGAGTAAACAAAGGAGGTATCAGAAAATCATGACAGTAAATTTCAACTCCGGTTAGGTAAAAACAAATAATTTCCTTTTGATAGCTTCATATTCTCACAAATTTGTTACTTAAAAAAATATTGAGTAGTTTTTTACGGCGCTGGAAATGTAAGTCGCTGCTTTTCTGTTACCATTATTAAGTAAGACAGTCTCCATATCTGAATTTGTGTAAAAGACCGATGGAAGTATAAATTAGTTCCTGTTGGGAATACTAGCGGTTGAATAACAGGACGACAGAACGCTATGACTTTTAGGGGAGCCCAGAAAAGTATAAAATGTTAAAATTCTGTTTCGTTTAATCCTTGAATATGGCAAGGATGATTTGTCTCTCTTTAACGTTTACATACTCTCTTTACCTCTTATCTTCTCTCTTATATCCTTCTATTTACTTCTGTTGTTGCATTTCCTTATTGTTATTTTACTGCTCTCGTTTCTCTCCCTCCGTATACATTTAATCTCTTTTTACTGCGGTTTTTGAATATTGCACGCTCTTTCTCTTTCTGCACTTCCTGTTTGTGTATGCTGGACAAAGTGTATATTGCGGCTTTTTATGGATTTTTGTTATATTCCTCTGCTTTTGCGTCTTTTGCTGCAGCTCCTGCTGTTGCAATTTTGTTGTTCCTATTTCAGCCGCACCCTAAAAATATGCTATAATAATCCTTTTTGCCATTATTTCTTCCATAACTATTTCCTGTTTGTAAAATTTCAATTCACTCACCGAGACTCACGCTCGCTCTATGTCTGGTGCGTGTATGTGCATGCTATGATTCTTGATTTCTGCAAGGTGTGCCCCGCCGTGCCGTAAAACATACCGGAAATAGAGTTTTTTCTGTTGTACTTTGTCCATTTTATGAATGAAAATTTCACTGCATGCAGATATGATTGACCGGATTTTTCCTATGTTGTATTATTGTGGTGTTTACCCGCTAAGGGATTGCGTTTTTGGAAGGAGTTGTTTGTGTTTTTTTTTCATTCGAATTCATTACGCTGCTAAAGGGTAAAGACCTTATTTTGTTTTATTTCGTTGAGGTGTGTAATTAAAAGTATTAAATTATCAAAGGATATATAAATTAATGATGAAAATAAAAACTTAAGTGAAGTAGAGGAAAATAACATTAATGAGCAGTAAAAATTAAAGATTTTTGGAAACTAAATAAATACAGTTTAATAAGTATATCCAGTGATATGGCTAATACGAGTAGTTCTATAATATCAAATAGAAAATTACTATTTCTTATCGATATACGTAGGAGATTGTAAAACTTTTTTACGGTATATCCAAATACTTGTTTAATTGGTACTAGGTTATTAAACGAGTATCTGCTCATTAAGCGACAACTTCAAAATGTTGTAAAAAGCTAGACTACCCTCTGTATACATAAAGTTGTCGATTTTATTCAGCATAATCTGAAGATATAAAAATTTGGAAGTAATTGTATTGAGTTCGTCTGACTTTTAGTTCTTTCTACAAGAACAAGAATTTAGAGTTATAGAAAAAAGTTGTTTAATACGTGACATAGCCGAGCTCGCTTAAGTTTTTCTTGAAAATTTTTTTTTCTAGTTTTTGGAATTGACTAACGAAATCAGATAAAACTGAATTCCACTAGATTTCGTTTGCATTAGCGAATATTTTTCCTTTAAGGACTTTTTTTATTCCCGTAATAGCCTATAGAAATTAAATTAAACCAACAATGTTTTATAATCGGGGTTTGATTTGAAATGAGTGTACGTTGGTCATACCGTTTGCATCACCTCGATGGATCGTCGTAAAGTTTCAAGACGACCTAGCAAGGGATCGGTTGGTATTGATCGGTCAAAAAGTGAAAAGGGACAACAAATTTTACAGTCTCGTCACCTTTCGTTGATATTATTTTGTAAATACATTTTCAATTAATACATCACTAATACCATATCCACCAAATCTTATGCAATATCCATTGAACGAAATCCATGGTGAAGTGTAAAAAAGCTTTGCTATGACCTACAAGTTGTTGACTTGTTTTGCTTACAAATTGATTTGAGATAACAACTAACTATAAGTAGATGCTTTCTAAATCTAGTTACGCCAATAATTTTAGAGAGTGTTAAATGTAAGTAAACTTACTCTCTACATTAAATAAAAAATCTTTTTTTTTATTATATATGTACTTAGTAGTGACATAAATACTGTTACAACATTGAACACATCCATTTAATAGTAGAACTGAACATACCCCGTTAATGTCATATGGGTTTTGAAAGCTTACCTCAATAGCGTTAGTCTGTAGCGGGATTTTAAAAATGTTTCAACATTCATCATGGAGTGGTCAGATAAAGAGCACCTTCTCGGTGTAATAGCGCTTTTAAAGTGTGAAATGAAAAAAGCGATATTTTCAAAATGCTCCGGCCACTAGGCATGTTCGTCTACGTAAAACAGTTTGAGGAGACTGGAGATGTAGAAGACCGCCACCTGTCGGGCCGCCCACGCTCTGTTCGAACACCGCATGTCGTGGAACAATTACCTGTTCCAAAACCAGCCATGGACTTTCCAGCAGGATTATGCGCCGGCCCATAAGGCTAAAACGTTCCAGGCCAGGCTTCGAAACAATTTTCCAGCGTTTATTTCCTCTGAAGAATGGCCCTCAGGTAGTCCACATTTGAGCCCAATGGATTACAAATTGTGGACGGTTTTAGAGGACAAGGTTTGTCACAAAAGATACCCCAACATTGGATCTCTTAAGACTGCTTTGGTTCGAGCTGAGGCCAATTTTCCAATAGATGAGGTTCGTGCAGCTATTGACGATTGGCCAGTGCGACTTAAGCCGTGTGTAAAGTCAAAAGGCGGACATTTCGAATAAGTAGTTTCTTTTTAGATACAACATACATCGCCTTCCATTTTATAATAATATATTACGCAAAATAGTTGCAAATTGTTTGTTAAATAAAATATTTGCATTAAACTCTTTAGTTTGTAAAGTCATTTGTAAACCATTATGTCAAAAACAATAAATACAAACAATATACATCAATAAATATATTAAAAAATATTTGGCCCAAAAACATTTAGAACTTTTTATTTTACAGCACAAAACGTGTGTAACAGTATTTATGTCCCTTTTAAGTATAACACTTTGTTTGAATGTATGTGACAGCGCATAGAGAAAGGGACCTAAGGGTAAAAAAATCAATTTTCACTTTTTTTTGATGTGGACAACATCTGAGCATCGAATGAGACCGATCCAATGCCCCAAAAGTGTTTCCTCCCAGAGATATGAGCGTTTTATGAAAGTGATGGTACACCAAAGATACACGTATTTAAATCTTTAAAATGGCTCTCCTGAACAAAACTGGTTTTTACCCTTAGGTCTCTTTCTATTTTGTGCGTCACATATTCCGAGCCAGAACAGGGAGATTTCCCTTCATCTTCAACTTAACGTTCACAAAACATTTAAAATTTTTCTACAGAGCCATAAATCGTGTCCAAGTGGATGTTAGTTTGAGTAAGCATAACAACTGTTCTTCGGCTTCAGGATTGTAGGCGTTTTTAAGAAAAATAGACCTAAAGATTTCTATAAGTACTATTTCTTCGATGCGGCCAATTGCTATCGCCGAGACGGCACGACTACCGAATTTAACACAAATAAATCGATTTAAACCAAAGATCTTCCAAGTCATAAAATAGTTTATCATGCCTCTGAAGCTATGATCTCTCAGATATTTTTATTAAAGTGAAATTTTCAATCTGATTGTAATATAAAATGTGCTATAAAACAATTTTCAAATTCATGTTACTACTTAAGTTGAATTCAACTAGTTTAATTCTTTAGTACATTATTTTCACACTTTCCTTTGATTAAAATTAAGTAATGTTTAAACGGTTATTAGAAATTTTAAACAAGGTTTTGGTAATGGTTTGGTCATCATATCAGCAGCTTAATTTGAAATTTAAGATGTATATAAATAACCTTTAGTAATCTTGATTCTCAGCCTTTGGAACAGAATCTTTGAAATCTTCAAGTCTTCCAGCTTGCTTTCCGTATCTTGCGCTTCATCTTTACAGCATCGCCTTCTGAAGTTTTGCCGCCTCGCTCCTCTTAAATGGTAAATTAATTTTTTGACCAAACACACAATCCATCTTTCGGTGGAAAATATAATACCTTACATCAATACATTATAATGAACGTTATTAAAACAACGAAGTCGTCTAAAATTTGCACGAAACGATTACAGATTTTTAAAGTAAATTTGGATAAATCGGTATCGTTATTTAACCGTGAATCTATTCTTGACGGTTTGCCAGAATATACTGATCATAAATAACCCTTTCTATCTAACCGTGAAAAACATTTTTATAAATTTCATTAGCCGTTCGGTTCCGCATTAAATTTTTACATGTGCACGATCTTATATAAGGAGCTCCTTTATTGTATTTAGTAGGGACATAAATACTGTTACACACGTTTTATGCTGAAAAATAAAAAGTACCGAATGTTTTTGGACCAAATATTTTTTAATATATTTATTGATGTACTCGTATATTGTATCTAAAAAGAATCTACTTATTCGAAATGTCCGCCTTTTGCCTTTACACACGCCTTAAGTCGCACTGGCCAATCGTCAATAGCTGCAAGAACCTCGTCCATTGGAAAATTGGCCACAGCTCGAACCAAAGCAGTCTTAAGAGATCCAATGTTGGGTTATCTTTTGTGACAAACCTTGTCCTCTAAAACCGTCCACAATTTGTAATCCAATGGATCAAATCTGGACTGCCTGAGGGCCATTCTTCAGCGGGAATGAACGCTGGCAAATTGTTTCGAAGCCAGGCCTGGGACGTTTTAGAACTATGGGCCGGCGCAGAATCCTGCTGGAAAGTCCATAGCTGGTTTTGGAACAGGTAATTGTTAAGAGACTTCACAACAGCTTCCAAAACGGTTTCTTGGTAAACTTTGGCCGATGTTTTGACTCCTTGTTTGCAGAAATGCAGGTCAGTGACCCCATCGTAAGAGACACTCCACCAAACCATGACTGAAGCTGGGTGATGACCCTTTTTCACCCTTGGGATCAGTTCAGATGCTTCCTTAGATGACCGCGCATGCACACTCTATCATTTTGCTTGTTAAATTTTTTCATCGGTGAACAAATTTTTTCTGTGCAAGTTATCAGCGTGCTTCACCAAAAGACGTTTGCATTTTTCAATCCTATTTTTTTTAAAGCTGCAGTCAATAAATGTCCGGTACGTCGTTACGCTTTTGAGGTTAGCTTTCATATGACATTAACGGGGTATGTTTAGTTCTACTATTGAAATGGGTGTATTCAATGTTGTAACAGTATTTATGTCCCTACTAAGTACAGTGGCATCCAAGGGTACATATTTTCAATGACTCTGAGACATAATTTTTCAATCCTATTTTTTTTAAAAGCTGCAGTCAATAAATGTCCGGTACGTCGTTTGAAAGCCCCAAGTCCCAAGTCTTTTTTTATGATTCGACTAATGGACTTTTGCGTGATATTTATCTCACGGGCCATGATTTTCTGTTTTCGGAGCGGATTTCTGTAAATTCTTGATTTAACGGCTTTGATGACATGCGGTGTTTGAACAGAGCGTGGGCGCCCGACCGGCGGTGGTCTTTTAAATCTCCAGTCTCCTCAAACAGTTTTATGCATCGGTAGACGAACATGCGGCTAATCCCTAGTGGCCGGAGCGTTTTGAAAATATCGTTTTTTTTCATTTCACACTTGAAAAGCGCTATTACAGCGATACGGTTCTCCTTATCTGACCACTCCATGATGAAAGTTGAAACAATTTTAAAATCCCGTTACAGACTAACGCTATTGAGGTGAGCTTTCAAAACCCATATGACATTAACGGGGTATATTCAGTTCTACTATTGAAATGGGTGTGTTCAATGTTGTATCAGTATTTATGCCCCTACTAAGTAATCTAAGGTTTTTTGCTATCACATATTTCCCTATGTAAAAAGAAATTAAAAAGAGATGTAAATAAATAACATCAAATAGTATACTTATTTAAGCATAATTTCTACTTATAGTTGAAGCAGATTTTCTAGAAACAAAAGCAAAGATGAGTATTTCATTCAGACATAGTAAGACATTAATTACTGAACAGTACTGTGTTTTAAATACCGAAACAGATTTTTTCTTAAGCACTTTTGATTTTTTCGTCTCGGTGGACATTCCGCTGGAAATACCCATATTCTAATTTTTATTATAACCGCAGTACATTTTCTATCTCGCTGCTGTTTAATATGGAACTGACGATAAATTAGTTCATCAAAAAATGTAAACAATTTCTTACGATAAAATGTACTCGTAGTAAAACAGAAAATGTGCCAGGCCAGTTAGTTTTGCGGTCGCCCTCGTAAACCTCACTTCTTTAATGATTTATTTACAGTAAAGTAAACTTACGATAATTTGGCGCTTCAAAATCCACTATCCAGTAAAAAACTTCTAGGATCTTATCAATCTACAAAATTCTGGGGCGGAAAAAATCGCGTTATCGCCTTAATTTGTATGCAGCTTTAGGATTATCCAAAAGGTACATGTAGACCTTTTACCTATATGATTCAAAAGTTCTCTCCATAGACTTTTATAGTATTCTCGTATTGTTTTGTTTATTTTTTATATTAAATGAAATACAATAATAAACAAATACATTGTCTTCACCTTCCTCCACCACAGGCATTTGACGTGTTTTTTTACACACTCGGCACGTACATGCATATGTTTCAATTTGTGTTTATTTGGTCCTCTTTCTCTTAAGCCCCCTGGAGACGTACCAAAAAACACATCAATCAGTGCATATGTGTGAGTGTCGTATATTTGAAGCTTTTGAGGAGACGTACAAATAAACACATCAATCACCATTTCTATTTTGACTTCGTAGCGTTCGCACCTAATCATGTCGTCGTCGGATGATGATTTATTATTATTGACTACTTGTGCAGTGTTGTTGAGGAAAAAGAAAAGTATGAAAGAGAAAAAAAAAATTTTAGTTTTCAATGAAACGCAATATAAACTTTTGTTCATCTAAGCACTTTTCCATTATTTCACTTATTTTCTTTTCACTTGTTTTCTTACCAAACACAAAATATGTACGTATGTATGTATGTTTATTTTTTGTTTTCGTCCGCGCACTTGTTTACATGACGGGAAAAACAAAGCAAATGAATTTTTTTTGTCAAAACAACAGGAGACATACCACAAATCAGCCATCAAATAGAAATATCAAAAATTTTTGATTTTCATCAATCAATTGCCGACAACATGTACGTGTAGCCGAAAAAGAACGAACGCACGCACACAACTTTGTGATTGATGGGTTTTTTGGTACGTCTCCAGGGGGCTTTACACTGCAATGGTGGATGGTGGTCGGAAAGGGGGTGGGGAGAAATTGTGGTGAATTATCTTTTAGTCTTCATATAATGTGAGGTGAATTTTTCCCCAACCAGCCAACAACGTGGAAATGGTATTTCATGCATTTTTCGATAAATTCACATTCAGTTTATTTCGGTTCTGTTGAGTTGAAGACACATATCTTTACGTTATTTTTGAGTTTTTCGGCTTTACGTTTGATTTTCTTTCTTTTTCGTTTCGTTTATTTCGTTTCGTTTCGTTTTTCCATTCTGCTAAGTTTGATTTGATTTTCGAAAAACACACAAACAACAACAAACGCCAGGAAAAGAAGAAGAAATCAAAAACAACAACCACCACAGAAAAAAGAAACGTTATAACTTTCAGTTACTTTTCAAACAACGTTTATTATATGTTCAACAATTTGAATTTTGGTTATATTTGAGTTAAACTTTTTGTTATATTATTTTGCTGGCCAACAACAATTCCACAAGAAATATCGCTTAGAAATTTGCCAATTGTATGTGTTTCGTAATCAAGAAAAAGTGGAAGCAGTACAGCAGCAACAACAAACAAACAAAAGAATTTGTGAAAAGTAGCAAGATATATTCTTAATTTAATTAATGCAACAACAGCAACAAAGGCAGCAAAAGGAGGAACATATTTCATTACTATTTTTAAAATAATACATTTTAGAAAAAGGTACTTTCTATTTACTAATAACAACTGCTTAGATTTTTTGAATACCATCGTTTTGAAAATATTTCATTTATTTTCGTTGAATATTTTCTATATATTCTCGCAACCATATGTTAGGTACTATAAATATCAAAACACAACAAAAACTATACCCTAAAATAGCATTTTTATCTTATCCCCCATTTGTCGAAGTGGTAGTGTTGGCGGTAGGTAGCTGGTATCCACTTCACACCGTTGCCCCTCTTCTTGTGGCCGCTATTAATACATGTATCTTTTGTTCCACTCATCCTCGTCGCATTTCATATCAGAAATAAAAATACAAATAATTGTTTTTTTTTGTTTTACGAAAAAGAAACCTGCATTCATTTGACATAATCATAAATCAGTTGGTTGTTGTAATAACAATTTGCCGAAATGTCGACGATGCAATGATTTCTACTTTCAAAATATAACGCATGCGCCTTAGTTTTAGAAAGAAGCAAAAACAAGAACATTTCGATTTTAATTTCCATCAACATCGGCTAAGTACATGTGTTAATACTTTTCAAATATGTATTCTAAAAATATTTTTCAAAATAATACTTAGCATACTACCTCCACACACGTAACATTCAATTTGTTTTTTCGTTTTAATAATTCGCATTGTTATTATTTTACCAACACCGAAAAAAGACAACTGAATTCAAATATTCTTCTTGTGTGTTTTGCTCTAGTTTTTATTGCAAATACAATTTTTGTTTTGTAAATTCCGTTTCATATAAATAAACATATCAATTTTTATAATTTCAATATTGAACATTTACTATTTGTACATGAATTGTGCATATTGAATGTTTATTTGACCTTTAAATATTAGAAAATGCATTATTAGTCATTTGATCTGTAATATGACGGTTTTAAACAACAACAAAAACAAGTAAAAAAGTTTCTGCCGGTTGATCCGACTCACATATACCCTCACCGATATATGAAATTTAAATTTTCTTTCTTCCGTTCTCCATTGCCTGTAGAGTACTGATTTTATCGAAATCTCGTAAAGGGTCGATTGAGTGTAAGGTGCTAGAGTGGGGCATGGCATCCACTTTCTTTTAATGTGCATACAAAGTTAAAATAAGTGTATTGCTGGAAACAAAATTCAATAGAAATTCATGCGTTAGGATAGAAGCTATGCAAGAAGGAAGGTGCAAGATGGGTCGTAGCTAATGCCCCAATTTTCGTCAGCTTGTCTTATTTGTATTCTAAGGGTGGGCCATTTAATTTTTTTTTATTGGAAAGGTTGAACTTTATCATTTAATAAAGGAACGCAATATCATTAATTTGGCTACAGCAACTAACCAAATTTCAGTACATTTTTGCTTGTTTCGGGTCGAATCTCTTTAATGGCCACTTCGATTTCATGTTTTAGCGCTTCAATTGTCTCTGGATGCTTTGTGCAACTTTTATTCTTAATGACTCCCCACAAAAAATAATCCAAAGGGCTCAAATCACAGCTCCGAGGCGGCCAATTGACATCACAATTTCGGCTGATTATTCGATTTTCAAAAACAGTGCGTAAAATATCGATGGTTGCGTTGGCTGTGTTGTTGTAACGGCAACTGTGTGCCCTTGGCCGAAGAATTGTTCTTCGGGTCAATCCGGTCCACAGAACCGGCTGTCGTGGGATTGGCGTTGGCTGTGTGACATGTGACCCCGTCTTGTGGAAATCAACTGTCGTCCATGTCGTTCTCTTGAATTATTGGAAACAACAGTTATGGCTGCGACTCTATACCCGCACCCCTTTTCACTTAGTCGTCTAATGTCTCAAGAAAAAAAACCTGATTTCAACATCATTCAATTCCTCGAGTGATCTTTTTTCAAGGCATGTTTGTCTGTAGTGCTGTAGACTGAGACAGTTGTAAAGACGTGCTCCACCATTTCTAGCTTATTCTCGTCCTCATATGATTGTCCCATCTTTAGTTTCTCGCCCTAATTGAATCGTTTTTTATAGTGGCACGTCTTACACGTCTAGTGCACCTCATTCTAGCCATTCATTTTAGTTATTCTTATTCCAGAATTTGTTCTCTTTTGTGTCCTGAAGAAATAGATAATCGGCGGTTTTACCTGTCTGCATTCTATAGTCTAGCTATTTTATCAGTTACGTCATTCCCTTCCATCTTGTCTTCTGTTCTTCCAATATGTCGAGTTGGCCTAGTTACAGATGAGACGAATGTAGGGTAGATGCTTGGCCCCAACGTATTCTTCGGATCTATGGGATTTAGTTACAGTTCCTTCAAAACCTACTCCCAAAATCCATCACCCGCTGCTTGTTCGGGGCTACATATTCAGAATATTTCTAGCTGACCACAACTTGGTGTTGTGCACTATTACAACTTGTGACCCGTCCAGTAGCTTGCAGCTCAGTTCTAGCGACTGTTTCAATTCGCGGACCGGACGTAATGCACTTACGAAGTGGAAACCCGACGATGGAAAAATGTCCGACGTTCTTAACCAGATTTTGACCTGGGTTTACTTGTGCAGTAGTCGGTAGACTCAGCATCACACTAATAACAAAGTTTTTTTTTGTGTAAAATGTTATTTACTTTTTGTTTTTAGTCGGTTGAAAATGGCCATATTGTAAATAAAACAATTTTTTTTTCAATTCTTTCTCGACGGTTTTTTCCGACATTATCAGGAGAACTTATTTTTGATTTAATACGATTAGTTTACATGTCGTTTTAATTAATTTTGATTATTTAAGACTGGACAACACGACCCAATAAAATAATAATTTAAACAATAAAACAGTATAAAATATTACAGGTTTCCTTAAATTAACCAGCTTTGCAGTTAAAAATATTGCAACTTAATAATGTGTCAAAATTGAATAAGTCGTTTTGATTGTTAGTTTTAATACCCTGTCTGTTTAAACCAAGTCAAGTTCCTGGAAAACCATCAAACGCATACAAACAATTCTAATTTCATATATTTGATTGGTTCAAAAAAGTTTTTTTTCTTATAGATCGTACCTATATGTTTTCCTAACGTTCATTTGAGATCTACATTTTAAATCCAAACGACAAATTAAGGGACACATGAATTTTATAATCAAAATTCGTCGCTATTACCAAGTAAACCGATTGGTTTAATCTTCTGAATGCTGTCGTCTGATTATTTATAACAACAGTAGTTTTGACTTAGCTGCCACATAAAAACTGTTTAATACATTTACCTGCGACAAATTTGCAGTTATCCAATTTTATTATCTGCCATGCAAATGCCACGTTTATTAAATTAATTGACACAATTATGTAGACATTGAATCGCTTGTAATAATAATTTCCTACAACTTACTAGTCGGTGTTTTTTGTTCGATCCGATCGACATAAGAGAAAAAAGTTTTAGTTTTATGTTTCTTTATGTGGCTTCTATGTGAGACATTATCAAAGAATTCAAAAAATTTAAAAAAAAATCGTAGGCAGCTTTCTTACATTTGCTGTTAAATGAGTGGCTCTAAATGAAGTTTCACACAAACTCGAACAAAATAAAAAACTTGCTGCTACGAGTATCATAAATTAGAACTTAAGCAAGTGGTAGCTAAACGAATCTAATTTATTATTATACATCTGACCTTGCCAACTGAATCTTACTCTATTGCAAAATTTGAAATGTACAAACTTAAAAAAATAATGTTTATGCTTTTTCAAACAAGGCAATCTCAAGAAGGTCTCATGACACCTATTCGAATCGTAATTGGTTTTTATTGGTCAATACTGTTCAATGAACAATTCTGATTCAATGTTGAATTGCACACAGTCACAGACAAATTTAAAAAAATGCTTAATTAAGTTTATAGCTACTTTTAAATTAAGTTCAAAATTTCGGTATAGGGTTTGTTGATCTTTCTTTTTATGTAGATCTAGTATTTTGAAACGGTACAACCTTTTACAACCCTGCGCGGTCTTAGTTAAATCTCCCAAATAAATCCATGATTGGATCGAATTGAACATTGCTTTATTTTAAGTGCTCATAATTTCAATTGGTCGCTTGTTTAAAACATAAACTTTCATTTTCGGGCCCCAATGGTACGTGCGTCAGTGTGTAAATTTTAAGAATGACAGTTACTTGTCGAACATTTTTGAAAATTTGTTATATTAATAAAACTGAAACTCAGATCACAAACCACCCCCTTTTGAAGGTGTTAAGTGCTTTTTTAATAATGTTCCCAAGTTGATCTACATATCTCCAAACAACGGAAAAAATACTCCAAAACTGAACCTTTTTCATAGGCACTTTTAGTATTTTATATTAAACTGCTTTTCCTCTAGGCTCATTTCGACCAAAAACAATCGCGATCAGCTTTGTCTTACCGCCATCGTGAGTTTAACAGACTCGCCGACGGACATGGCTAGACCATCGTTACGGGGTTTGGCAAACGAAATGAAATTATAAGGAAGCTTTTACATGGTTTTGTCAATCAATCTCTTACTCCTACCGAAATTCACGCCTGCGTTTAATAGGGGCATACTTGTATGGCCGTTGTACACTCCAACCATTACATCACGGCGATCGCAAATAAAACAATTTAAGAAACATATAAGAAATTTAAATTAAAAAACAAGAAAAAAAAAACGAAATTCAGGCGTGTCCACCTATTCGCTCTGCTGTTTAAATGATTAATCACCTACGTCTAGAGTTGAGCAAGGTCGAACTTAATGCGTTAGAGTTTATCATTTGTCGCGCATAACGTACCATGCAGAATTTGAGCGTGATGGGGTATAATTTGTGGCTTCTAGAGCTAAAGGACCCCAAATTGAGAGGGATAAGTGTGTTTCAAAAACCTTTATGGTCTAATAAACGTACCATGCATGATCGGTTTAATTTGTGGCCTCTAGAGCATCGGGAGGGACCTCTGTGTGGAAGCTATTCGAAAACATGGACCGGTATGAAATAATTTTACAAGTGGTGAGTGGTGCTCGCTTGTGGCTTCTAAAGGTGCCGATTCTGAAATCGGTAAAGATGTTTGTATGGTGGCTATACGAAATGAAATTTGGGTTTTCTTAAAAAATGTACCAAGTTTCATGGAAAATGGTTCAAACCCGCGACCTGTACTGTGTTTGTGATTACAAGGATAGATGAAATAATTAATCAGACTAAATGGAATCAGATCGTGATTCTGAATCGATCGGTATACTTAACACCATTTCTTTAAGATGTTGCAAACACTAAAACTAAGTTATAATATGCACCACACATGGTATGGGGTATAATAACACTGAAAAAACCTGCGGCAGAAGGTTTTATAGTCAACTTCAGTTGAGTTGGGGCTGGTGATCACGAATATGGCCTCTGATTTCCCATATTCACTCATGTTAGGAGATATTTATATCTCCATATGCACTCTAGTTAAGGAGATATTTATATTCACTCTAGTTTAGGATATATTTATATAAACCGTTTTCGTTTTTTTGGAATAAAAAAAAAACTTTATTTCTGAACCGATTTCAAAAGCGCGCGGTGAGAAGAAGTTGGCTTTTTAACGTAGTGCTTTGATTTTGATAAAAATTGTTGGAAGATATAGGAAAAATTCTACAGATATTTCGAATATTCGCTACTTTGAGCTGCATAAATTTGTTGGATTCTTTACTAGTGCTGTTTTTTTTTATAATAACTCCATTAGAGCGCCTTCAACAAGATACTAAACTTTACAAACCAATTAAATTTGACTGTGTAATTCAAGATTTTGTTTTAAATGGAACCAACTTTCCGCTTTGTTTGATGATGATATAACTCTCCAGCTCAACGTCAAACAAAACCAAGAACTTCAAAAGCTATATTGATCATTGTAATAAGGAATCTAAAAGGAATCAGTTGAGGACAGTCCCGAGTTATTTAAAGTTTATGTAAGAAAAGTAAATCTTAACATCGTCGGCATACATTATTATTTCGGATTTACTATACCTTGTTAGAATTGTCTGGAATGACTTTGTAATGGCCCTGAAAGAATGTATATCCCTGTGGGCAGTTTTTATTTTCCAAACGCTACCAATTTTTTTTTCTTTTCATATAAGTTCATTATTGGCTACCATGTGAGCCAAACGCACAAAAATAGTCACCCAAATCAACACTTTACCTTACCTCCTTAGTTATTTTCCACTGAGTCTTATGTATTTACATGCTGTAATTGATTTATTCGCAAATCTAATAAAGCCTTTGAAATTTGTTAATGAATTTATTTTACTCACACTTTTCCCCTCCCCACCTTTTTTAAATGTCACCCACACGCTTACATAGTTGTCAAAACGAGTAGATTTCCAACAACTTGTTGATGAACCCTCCATAGTATGGCTTCATCATTTGAACTCTTCTTGGCAACAAATTACGTTCAATATTCAGTGGCGCGATATGTTGTACTTATCACACTTTGCTAAGGGGTATTAGAAATAAGAAAGTAAACCGAAACGGAACATTTTAACAATGACCCCAATTTATTATTTTTAACTAAAGGGTTTATGAGAAGAATAACCTATAAAAATGAGACTTGATAAACCCTTTCCAATGTGATTTCCGCCTTTTACGATTTGAAAACTAATTATTTTTATCTCGTTCTTTCTTTACAGTTGATTTATATTTCTTTAACGTAAACAAATTGTGATCGTTTGTATAGAACAAAAAAAACAGCAAACTTTTCAAAATTGTTTGCCTTAAGTTAGACTACAAAAAAGAAAAAGGAAAAACAATTCAAACTGAACAACAACTGAAAGGACTTAAGTTTTAAAAGAAAAAAAGAGGTAAGGACATCGTGAAGCCGCCCTTTGCCGAACAATGGATTTTTATTTTTAAACCTTCCCTTTTGTTTTTCCTCATTTTCCGTTTAATTCCAGCTCATTTTATTTAATTTATTAGTAAAATTTTGACTATACATACATACATATACGTCGCGCGCGTATAAAACAGACAGTATTATATTGAATTTAAACTAAAAGTAAAGTTTTTTTACTTTCGCGTTTTTCTCCTGTAAGAGACGAGGTTTTATTTTAACGTAATTGTTTTTCTTTCTTTCTGTTCTTAAACTCAATATTTCTGTTGTTTTTGCTTATATACTTAACGCCTCGGCGAAAACAAACAAACACCCAAAACAATCATTTTGTTTTAAATCATTTTTATTTCGTTTGTCTCTAAATTGAACATTAACATAAATCTCTAAATGATGACCACCAGTTCATCCACGGGTAACAATAATAACAGCAACATCATGGTTGAGGGTCAGCAGCAGCAGAACGGTGGTGCCGGTGCGGCCGTGGCTCAAACTACACCAAATGCCAATAACAACAACAACACTCCGAATGCAAATAATAACAATAGTACCAATGCCAACAACAATAGCGAACCTGATCCCAAAACTAATTTGATTGTTAACTATTTGCCACAAACGATGTCACAAGAGGATATACGTGCTTTGTTCGTAAGTTTCGGTGAAGTGGAATCGTGTAAATTGATAAGAGATAAAGTCACAGGTGAGTAAAACAAATATAGACCGATTGACATAAAGTGTACTTTAATTCGTTAGGTAATCGTTGCTTTTACGTTGAGGGCCTTTGGCAACAAACCGACTATGCATGACCGTTTCCAGACACTAAAGGTGCCTGTTAATTTGTTAGGTAATCGTTGCTTTAACGTTTAGGGCCATTGGTTATAAACCGACTATGCATGTCCGTTTCCAGACAATATAGGTGCCTGCTAGAGACAAAAAGCAAACAAGTTGTAGACAATGCTTGTTGACCCGATAAGTAAATTCTTGCATACCTTAGATAAAAGTAATACTATGATGATATGTTGTTATAAATTCCATGGATAAGCCTTAACGGTGATGGACTTAGGACTTAAGCTTCATTAAACGATTGCATAGAGTTTTTAAAAACCGGGGGTTTCAGAAAACCGGCATTTCACGTTTTTTCTAAACCGTGATTTGAAAATTGCACTGTTTTTGGTACCAATATGTCCATGACAAAAAGGGTCTGATTTGCGGACATAGTCACTACAATTTTTGCCAAACTGCAAAAATAATATCAGTTTTAGCTGTATGGAAAAATTCTTTATTTTTTATTTTTATTCAAGCTTAAGGTCAGAAGTTTAAGGTTGAACAAAAATAAAAAATTAAGAGTTTGTTAAGAACAGGTCGAATAAACTAACACAAAAATATTTATGGAAAAATGTTATAGATTTTTTAATGCCATATGTCCATGTATATGGAAAGCCAGTTCTTGGGCCCAATTTGCACGAAGTCTATTTCAAAAGTAAGCATATATGACTCGAATCGGTCCATGATTGGTTGTTTGTGAATCGTAACATATCATATTTGATTGAAATCGGAATTAATAAGGATGTTTTAGATCAGTTGTACGTTATATCGGTGAAGATCTTTACACTGGGGCTTTATCAAAATGTGGACCAGTATGACCCATTTTGATCTGAGATGATAACTGACCAATCTTAATAAACTGCCAAATTTCATCTATATTGGATGTACTTAGTAGGGACATAGATACTGTTACACACGTTTTATGCTGTAAAATAAAAAGTACTGAATGTTTTTGAAACAAATATTTTTTAATATATTTATTGATGCATATTGTATCCAAAAAGAATATACTTATTCGAAATGTCTGTCTTTTGCCTTTACACACGCCTTAAGTCGCACTGACCAATCGTCAGTAGCTGAACGAACCTCGCCCATTGGAAAATTGGCCACAGCTCGAACCAAAGTAGTCTTAAGAGATCCAATGTTGGGGTATCTTTTGTAACAAACCTTGTCCTAGAAAACCGTCCACAATTTGTAATCCAATATATTCAAATCTTAACTGCCTGAGGGCCATTATTCAGACGAAATGAACGCTGGCAAATTGTTTCGAAGCCAGGCCTAGGACGTTTTAGCCTTATGGGCCGGCGCAGAATCCTGCTGGAAAGTCCATGGCTGGTTTTGGAACAGGGAATTGTTAAGAGGCTTCACAGCAGCTTCCAAAACGGTTTCTTGGTAAACTTTAATCGATGTTTTGACTCTTTGTTCGAAGAAATGCAGGTCAGTGACCCCATCGTAAGGGACACCCCACCAAACCATGACTGAAGCTGGGTGATGACCCTTTGCCACTATTGGGATCAGTTCAGATGCTTCCTTAGATGACCGCGCATACACTCAATCATTTAGCTTGTTAAATTTTTCCTGAACAGTAAAAAATTTTTTATCGGTAAACAAATTTTTTCTGTGCAAGTTATCAGCCATCTTCACCAAAAGACGTTTGCATTTTTCAATCCTATTTTTTAAAGCTGCAGTCAAAAAAAGTCCCGTACGTCGTTTGAAAGCCCCAAGTCCCAAGTCTTTTTTAATGATTCGACTCATGGACTTTTGCGTGATATTCCTCTCACGGGCCATGATTTTCTGTTTTCGGAGCGGATTTCTGTGAATTCTTGATTTAACGGCTTTGATGACATGCGGTGTTCGAACAGAACGTGGGCGGCCCGCCCGGTGGCGGTCTTTTACATCTCCAGTCTCCTCAAACAGTTTTATGCATCGGTAGACAATCATGCGGCTAATCCTAAGTGGCCGGAGCGTTTTGAAAATATTGTTTTTTCATTTCACACTTGAAAAGCGCTATTACAGCGATACGGTTCTCATTATCTGACCACTTCATGATGAAAGTTGTAACATTTTTAAAATCCCGTTACAGAATAACGCTATTGAGGTTATCCTTCAAAACCCATATGACATTAACTTGGGGCTCTCAAAAAAGGATTGAAAAATGCAAACGTCTTTTGGTGAAGCACGCTGATAACTTGCACAGAATGCCTGTTTTCTGTTTCGCTTTTGGGCACTTTAATAGCAAGGCCGTTGAAGACTCAAAGATTCTTAATTTAAAAGAAGAGACATATCTCTTCCAAGTAATATATACGAGGGCTGCTTTATATATTTCTGGCCTAATAGCGATAATGCGAATATTTATCATCAAAAATAGTTTTATTGTTTTTCAAAGTAATCTCCAGCATGATTTATACACTTTTGCATGCGCTCAAACCAATTGTCGAAGCACTTTTTCGACTCCGATTGAGACACCTCCAAAACATGGTTTTTGAACTCTTCAACAGCATCTTCAGGCGACGAAAATCGTTGACCACGCATTTTTTTCTTAATGTGCGTCAATAAAAAGAAGTCATTGGGTGCCAAGTCAGGGCTGTACGGCGGTTTAAGACGATGTGTGAGAGCTCGCATTGTCATGATGCACAATGATTCGTCTTCTCTTGTTCGTTTTTCGAATTTCTTCGTAGACTTCAGGCAAACAAATTGTGGTGTACCACTCAGAATTGACCTCCTACGTTACTCAAGCGGAATAGTTGCCACATGACCAATTTTGACGAAGAAACAGGCGACCATTTGCTTCAAAGTGCTTCTTCTACGAAAAACTTTCGTTGGATTTGGCTCGTCTTCGAAGACCCACACGGTCGATTGCTGTTTTGTTTTGGGCTCATACCTATGAACTTATGTTTCGTCACCTGTGACAATCTTATGAACGTCTTTTGAAGCACCGCGATCGTATTTTTTCAAAATTTCTATACACCAATCGACACGAGCCTTTTTTGAGCGATTGTCAAATATTGCGGGATCCAACGAGATCCCGCCAGGGCTAGGTGTTTTTACCGCCAGGTGTTCATGCAATATCGATTGTAAGCTGGTGGAAGAAATGCCCAAGGTTGCCTCTATCTCGCGGTACGTCACATGACGCTCTTGAATTATCAGTTCACGCACGGCTTCAATGTTCTCTGGCACAACGACCTTCGTCTTTGAGCGAGCGTCAGCCACGATTGAATTCATTAAACCAGTTTTTCACAGTGCTATAGGATGGTGCTTTATAGCCATACAAAGATTTAAGTTCATCGATGCACTCTTGTCGTGATAATCCACGTCGAAAGTTGTGAAAAATGATCGCACCAAAATGTTCACGAGTTAATTCCATTTGTTTGCCAAAGTCACTGTAAACAACACACGATGGTCGTACGTCAAAACGTTCTGAGTACGTTTATGTCAAAATTTTTTAATTTAAAGATAAATTTGAAATCTTTTCAACGCTTAGTTTTGCCTAGGCCAGCAATATATATAGCAACCCTCGTAACACAACTCTCGCGTAATCTGTGGAAAAAGCCATATTGAAAATTACCTCTAGATTGATCACCCGTTATAACACTGGTTTCAATTACTTGTGTACGCGTGCAAAGATTTCAAAAAATAATACGGTTAAGTGACTTTTTTTCAATCACTTTCTTTACTTTCTGCCTTCGCTTTTAAAAATTTTTACGTCTTGAACAAAATTAGGTTTACGCTATTCGCACTAAAATCTTAAATCTTAAAACTCCATCATCTTGCAATGCATGTTTTGAACAAGTAAATTTGTTTAACTGTAAAACTAAATTAAGGGTTGTCCAACTAAAACGCACGATGTTTACTGTAAAGAAAACCACGAGTTTTCATAGAATTATCGCAATATTTTTTATTATGGTTAAAAAATCTATGACAATTATGTGAAAACAAAATATCAGCCAAATGCTCGTCACGGCTTCGGTGGCATACCTTTAACCGATGATCCATGTTTTCAATGACTCTGAGACATAGTGGAAGTTCAATATTGTTAATGTGACGAAATACCTTATCCATTAGGTTTTGAATTGTTCTTGGATTATTTGCGTACACTTTTTCTGTTAAATATCCTCCCTAAATATTTAAATATCCTCCTGGCACCATCCTGTTGGAACCACATATCGTCCAGGTCCATATCCTCATTTTCTGGCCACAAGAAATTTCGTAATCACTTGGCGATAGTGAACACCATTCACGTGTCGAGTTTGACGGCTTACCTGCCACACTATCGCGAACCACATAAATGTTTTCCGCAGAACGAACTGGGCGAGCATGTACAGGTGTTTTCAAATTTTCTTCAGACCCGTTTTGCTTGAATTTGATCACAATTCTCCCTATTGTATACGTATTTGGTCGATTATGTTGACCATTTGATTTGAACGCCCATTTTCGTAAAAGGCTTCAGCAATCTTGATTTTGTCAAAGAAATGTCAAATTAAGTTGGACAAAAAAATTTACGTTAAGGTGTTACTCACAACTAATATCGTGCATTATGGTTGGACCACCCATTATATCACAAAAACATTAACCATATACAAGGTGATTCATTCACGAATGGATAAATTTCACCAGGGTATTCCTTGGCACATTTCATGAAAATAAATCCATCTACGACCATTCCCAAAAATGCAAGGGGCGAAATGAAAATTTGAAATTTTTCGAGTTGGTGGACAGAGGATACGAGTACTAGGGTAAAATTGCTAACTTCTGAACCAGTGGTCGGATTTTTTTCTCTTAAAAGATAGCCCTAACCTATTACTTTTTCCCAATTAACCTAAACGAAGCCCGTTCCAGTTATGACTATTTAAACGAACTGCAAAACTATTTTTTTTTTTTGGATAACAGCACACTCAACAAAAAAAATTTGCATTTCAGTCATATAGTCACCTCGGTAGGACCTCTAGGCTTCGTTTAAGTAATTTTGGAAAGGTAAGAGTTAGGGCCACCAATCCGAACATTTTCAAACCGTTGCCAATTTTCAAGACCTCGTAAATGGTTTCGAGCTGTAGCTCTAGGATTACTTGGATGTCACTGGCCTTTCGTGCTTGAATCGTTTCTGGATTGTTGGCATAACATTGATACTTTACGGCTACCCATCGTAATCGTCATCTCGACGTAACCCCAATCGCCTTAACAATCTTCTCCTAGCTTTTATCTGATCGTTACCACTGTATTTCTTGTCTGGTTGGGTTTACAATTAGATCAACTTTAAGATTTTCTCATTAAAGTGTAATTATTATTTTTCAGACAATATTCAAAACTTCGCTCTTAAATCTTTAAAACTATACAAACTGCTATCATTTGATCTTCTTTAAAAACTCCTATGGTATTTGTGCAATTGTAATTAAATATATTTTTTTCTTTTAATAAATTTTCAGGTCAAAGTTTGGGTTATGGTTTTGTCAATTATGTAAAACAAGAAGATGCTGAAAAGGCTATCTCGTCATTAAACGGTTTGCGTTTACAAAATAAAACTATTAAAGTAAGTTGAGATTTGTGTTTTCTCTCGGCGATCTGCTATACCAATCAGAAGTGAATTTGAGTTCTTTAATATAATGCAAATGGAGTGTTTGTCCATATGACAAAATCTTTTTAAACTATACAGCTCTACAAACTCAAAATGAAAAATGATTGAAAGTGAATCGCGGAACACAACACAATATACACATATATAACTTTGTCTAATGTATTTATTTGTTTTTTGTAGGTATCTATTGCCCGTCCTAGTTCTGAATCTATAAAAGGTGCTAATTTATATGTCTCTGGTCTTCCCAAAAATATGACACAGCCAGATTTGGAACAATTATTTAGTCCATATGGAAAAATAATTACCTCAAGAATATTATGTGACAATATAACGGGTGAGTAAGAATTTCTATGACAAACATTTTAAAACGATTACAGAAAAATCAATTTAATATTTATTTTAATTATTTTATTTTATATTTAATCAGTAACGACAATTGTGATTGAAGAAAGTATTTAGGTTGAAAGTGGTAGGCACTACACAAATTTATTGATAATTTCATTATCACTTCGATTTTAATTTCTAAAAACTTTGAGATTCATAATATGTAGTGGTAGGCAAATGATTTTTATTCACGAAAATCAGAAAACTCTCAGAGTAGATCTGTGAAATTCTTAATTCACTTTTAAATTATTGGCCGTCAAAACTCACACTTGTTTTAATTTTGTGTAGCGCACCAAACATAGAATCAAAAGTAATACTCCACAGAAATAATTTAATCGCTCAGTTTTTAGAACAAGAATTAGAAAACTGCCTATACATTACGAGTATAATGTAGTTCTGTAGGTGTTGCTGTGGGTTGGACTCATGGACCCAAGGGACTCAAATAACGGACCAATTAAGTTTACTGTGGAGGGTATACAATGTTCGGCCTGGCTGAACTGAACAAGTTTGAAATATTTTTGTTTTTCTTAAATATATTTGTATTTGGACCACCCATTATCTTCAGTCAGCCAGTTATAAAAAGAAACACAAACATTTATACAATATCAATAAAAAATACTAATTCTGATATAATTTATTACTTATTTTGCATTCTGTCTTATATTTTTTTTAATTAATGATTTTTAAAATAATGGTTTCTTTACTTTTATTTTCACACAATACAATGTTGCCCCACTCTGTAGGCGGCCCTATCGATCAGGGTATGTTTGTTCTTGTTTTCTTTGAATATTTTCTGTTCTTCATTTTCAATTGACAACTTTTCATTTAATCATTTCAATTCTTTCATTTCGTATCAATATTAATTCGCTCTTCTCTATCATTCTTAGTTGAAAAAAATAAGATTTCGAATAATACCAAACAAATGCTTTTTTTACCACAATAAACTAAACTTAGCCACATTTCGCATACTCACATTCTTCGAAAATATGATTATTGTAAGCCATTTTTGTTTGAATATTTTCTTTACTTTATATTACAGGTCTTTCAAAGGGAGTTGGTTTTATTCGTTTCGATCAACGTCATGAGGCCGATCAGGCTATTAAGGCTTTAAATGGCACCATACCGAAGAATTCCACCGAACCGATAGTGGTGAAATTTGCTAATAATCCTAGTAATAATAAGGCCTTTCAGCCGTTGACTGCATATTTGGCACCACAAAACCCGAGAACACGTGGTTTTCCCACCGCCGCTGCTGGAGCGGCTGCTGCAGCCGCAGCAGCTGCCATACATCCAACGGCTGCTGGTAGATATAGGTAAGTAAAATCGCCATATATTATATGTATAACCAACCAAAAATTGCTCGCAAACAATTCAGCAGGAGAAAAATTAGAATTTTCTTCAAAGCGATCAAAAATCTTAATCTCAAAAATTTTGTTCTGGCTTGAGGCATTCCGAAAAGAACATTTATTAAAGCTTAGGGCCATATTCTAAATAAATACAAACATAAATTATATTTTTTTATGACAAACAACAACATCCAGTTGCTTTGACAATGCAAGGTTTATGTTGACTCACTACTACTTACTATGTAAAGTATAGCGTACACCTGAAAAATTTGATTGCACATAAATCATCGCATCTTTTATCGAAACTTAGTCTTGCCGTCTACCTTGAAGATCCGTATGTATAAAAAAGACGGCACGACTCAATCTTTTCAAATCCTTGTTTTTGATTTCAGTTCATGTCAAAAAAATATATGTCATCTTTAGTAAAAACACACTTTATATCGAGGTTTAATAAAATAAATTCGTTGAAGTCAGTTTACTGTTCAAACTATAAAAATTCAAGTTTTTCGTTCATTAATATTTTCCAATGTCACGTGTGTCACTAAAGCACAATAAATCAAATTTAAAGCTTGGGTGAGATCATCGTTACATTCTTTAGTGGCGGTTCTTCTTGTACTGCCGGCGATACATTTCGAGAACAAGACTCACGTAAATGCATGGATCTTCCGAGACGACTTCAAACGGTAGTTCACGTTCAGTAGGTTAAGAATTTATTCCTTGAAAGTATGTTCAGGGAAAGACTAAATTTTTCTGTACAAAATGTTTACCTTATGACCATTGATACAGACTGTAAGCTAATTAATTTTCTAAAGAAGCTTTACAGCTTACTTCCATCAACATCCCAATAACAGGAACAAATCACAGAGCTGTGCACGAAGCGGCCAAAAACGGCTAATGCATAATATGCAGAATTTTTACATTGTTTAGAAATAAATGGCTTATTTACAATGTCGCCAACATTTACGTGTTTTAAAATTCGACGTTGATAAATGTTTTTACCCTGCTTTGCATCAGGATAACATGTGTGATAATCACTCACACTAACCATCCTTACAGCATGTCTGACAGTACCAGTGTGCTAAGTCAGGTGAATATGGCGACTGAGTCATGGATAAGGCGTTGTTTTTAACCAAAAAATCACGAACAAACACTGGCGAAGACACCGTTTTTAATTTAAGATCTTATTGCTTAAAAAGGAATGCCGTTGTCTATGTCAACTGTTTGTCTAGCTGACCCTTTCCTTACAAGTTCGTTAGCTTTTTCGCTGCCGTCAATGTTTGAATGTCCTAGGACACATATGATTTCCATGGTTTCCACTTCGTTCAAAATTGGCAATTTCTTCTTTACACTTCAGAAGCGTTATTTGACAGTCGATAGCGACTTGGCTGCTATCGTACACATTCCGTGATGGCTCCCAATATCTACTTATACTTATGTTGGGGATGTGTGGATCTACAATGTTTAGCTATTAAATATATTTCGAGTTAAATCGAAGTAAACTTCTTCTGTAGAGAAATTTCCTGCACGAAAACCTTTTTTATAGCAATAAATGTCAGACTATCCATGGCAGAACATATAGTCCAAGGTCTTTCTGTGTTGGGCGCTCTGAGCGGTTCGTTTTATTCGCGGTTCGATGTACTCTCTGCTCTGGATGGAGGGCGCTTACATTTTCCGAAGAATCTTTATCTCGAATACACTTATACTGCCTTATCCGCTTTTTAAAAAATAGTGTAAAGTGTAAATCTCGTATTTCGAGAGGGCTCAAGTCCTTACTACCCCGGAGTTCCAACTACACTGTGGAACATTTTTGGGGTTATTGTCTGGGGGGTGAGAAATTCCAAGTCAGGGTGATGGTACTAGGTCAGTATATTAAACCCTCAAAGGGTTTTGTATGTGTTCGTATGTGCTTTCCCGGAGTTGAACCTGGGTTTACTTGTACGATAGTTCTCTAACCATCACACCACAGCGGCCCACATGACAATCTTTTCCTTTTTGTAAATTGGACGCTGAGGTTCTAATCGGCATGTGTTTGTTCTTCTAGATAGTGCAAACTAGCTGATGTATTTGCCTTATCAGCTCGTCTCCTCGATATTTTTACCGGTGTCTGCCTCAGCGTTTTTGCTTTTTATAAGCCAGATTAATGCTGTTTTAATTTCTGGACAGTTCATTCCATTTTCTTGTTTATTTCATTGGCAGGATCTTTAGGCTATTATATGGGGAAAATGTTTTTTCGTTAAGGTGTCAAATAAAAATTACCTTAATATCTGTGATAAACCAATTCTTACAGTAAACTTAGATAAATAAAAGTGTTATATATAAAAATCAAATGTTTATGGCAGATTTTGCCTATAAGAAACAAACTCCTTCGTCACGTCCTTCTCAAAAATCCGTTCAGACACAAATTTAAAAAAAAAAATCCTTATTTATATAAATTTCTTCTTGACTACATTTTCAGTTCGGTCATTTCTCGTTACTCACCATTGACCGGTGATCTTTTGGCCAATACAATGTTGCCGGGCAATCCCATCAACGGTTCGGGATGGTGCATTTTCGTCTACAATTTGGCCCAAGAAACCGAAGAGAATGTTTTGTGGCAACTATTTGGGCCATTCGGCGCAGTACAATCTGTAAAGGTAGGATGAAAAATGTCATATTGCTTTCCATTTTTCTATGATTCTTAATGATAAACTTTCCTTCTGATCCATTGTTGCCGCGCATCGTGGATCAGGTTATTCGTGACTTACAGACAAATAAATGCAAAGGTTTTGGTTTTGTTACCATGACCAATTACGAGGAAGCTGTCGTGGCCATACAATCGTTGAACGGCTATACATTGGGTAATCGCGTATTACAAGTTAGTTTTAAGACAAACAAAACTAAACAAACGTAATTATTAACAAAATTGACTGCTGTTGTTAACCATCACCACCACCAACTAACCCATACCACGACGACAAGCTCCTCCTCCATCATCCCAGCATCGGTAAATAAAACTTGGATCAATAAGAATATTTCCGCCAACTTAACCACCGGTAAAAGTAATAATGATTTAAAACTGACAACAACATTAACGTCAACATCAACGTCGACGACAATTGCCGTATCGACAACGACAACAACCAATACGAATACCACTACCACAACAAATACCAACAGCACCACCACTACTACCACTCTAACTTCCACGACACAATCAACCACAACAACGACGACCGCTATGAACAATGTTGCCAAATTGTCCATAGCAAGTAACAGTAACAGCAACAGCAATCAATGTTTAAATAAGAAAACAAAAACCACAACCATGATACAACAATCACAACAAAGACAACAGCAACAACAAACCCAACAAGATTCCGAGCAGCAGCAACAACAGACGACACCCCTACAACAATCATTGTTACAGCAGCAACAACGTTCAAATCTCTCAACATCCTCGAATAATACGTCCACCACATCGTCCTCTTCCATTTCGAATCCCCCCCAAAACACACAATCCATGATAAAAACCTCGAGTAAGTTCGTCTACAACAAACCCCAAAATCATTATGAACTCTTGCAGCAACGTTTGCACATGCAACAAGAGTTTGCTCAACTGTTAACGAGTTTAGCCCAACAACATCAGCAACCCTTTGGATCGGGAGCCACCTCCACACAAGCAGCAGCGGCAGCTTTCAACAATCCCACTTTGGGGGCTGCTGCGGCCTCAACATCGGCGGCCGCAGCGGCTGCTGCGGCAGCGGCTTCGTCCAATGCAGCCAAAAATTCGTTATCATCATTTTTACCCTTTTCCAATTGGTTTTTCTAAAATGATTTCGGTACATTTTTAATGCATCGAGACAAGTTTTATGTAAGGCTTACAGATGTCGGCGGTGGAGATGTTTTTTTCTCTTTTTTTTCAACTGGCGGAAAGTTGGTTGGTCCTAGGTTGTCAAACAGGGATACATTTCTCGATTTACTGTGTAATCTCGGAGAATCGAAACATGACTGGTTGACTGAGGTCATATTTCAACATCGAAAATGTCCCCACTAGAAACGGTTTTTTGTTCTATGGGTTCATTTGGACAATTTTAGGCGGCAAAGCAATATTTAATCGATTGGAGTCAACTTCCGTCTGCCTGGGATGTTATTTTATTTAAATAGCATAACGTCCCAGGTTATTTGAGATCATGTCCCTCGATTTTTGATTTCCTTTTTTCTGGCCTCTGCTCGGCTTTAACAACTTTTTACTTTAAAAAATATAAATAAGCTTTAGAAATGCTTAATTTTTGTGTAGAGAAAATTGGGTTTAATTGCTTTGGGACACTTTGGTTTAAAAATATTATTCAAAAGCTGACATAGTCCCTAGGAAGTTTCTAACGGAATAATTTCCATATTAAAATAAATGTTTACTTCAAACTGCCTGAGTTAAATTTTTATCTAACAACTCAACTTAGCAGTGACGACTTTTATCCATTGATAATTGGATCAGCTTTACTAGGACAGAGTGGTCTACAAACAGTATCCGAGAAATGGTTTCCCCTGACCCAGGTTCTATTTTCAAATTATTTTCTTATAAAATATCTTTTAGCATAACCAGAGCAGAGTAATCTACAAATAGTATCCGTGAATTGTTTCCTCTGACACAAGTTATATTTTGGGAATTATTTTCTTATAAAATATCTTTTGACTTCGGGATGCCTGAGCAAAAAGGTTATAGGATCTTCCGTTTAGCTAAAAACAATATTTCTTGAAAATTGCGATCAGCTTTCCTAAAGCTGATTTTTTTTATAAAGAAAGAGCCGGTTTAAAAAGTCAGCAGTATAGTGCTCTAGACATATTCGCCTTTATTACCGTTGTCGTTGTTAAAATACGACTAGTGTTAATTTCGTCGAAACTCGACAAAACAACAATAGTCGTAATTTAACAACGACAACCTTAATCAGGATCATCATTACTTCGAATTGTTTCAAACAAATGCTTACATTAATCTCACCTAAGCTAAGACAAATTTTGTTTAAAGAAATTTAAGCTCAACTTAAGTGAGACTAATTTTTTTTATTGATAAAAGTCAGCTTGGCTAGTCTAGTGCACCCAATAAGATTAGCTTCTAATTGCTGTACACCTAAGTTTAACTGAGAAAAATTTTGTTAATTGAAATTGAGGCTGCGTTTTTTCAAAAACAAAAAGTTGTTTTAACTAGTCTGGTACATTGGGATCAACACAGATGATTTGAGAATTGATTTTCTTATAAGAATAGCTTCAGTTAAGCTAAGAAATATATATTTTAAATATTAAAAATTAAGCTTAGCTTGATTAAGGCTAATTTTTTACTGACATAAACCAAATAACTAATATAGATTACAGGGATCTATGAAAATGATCTAAGAAATCATTCAAATTATCTGAGTCAAACGTAAGCTCATAATAACTTGTTTTAACTAGTCTGATACATAGAGATCTACGAAAATGATTTAAAAAATCATTTCCTTATAAATTAAAGCCAGAGATAAATGGTTACTCTTACCTCGGCTTAATGGAAACGAATTTTAAATATTGAAAATTTAAGGCAAATGTTTTTACAGAAAAAAGACAGCTTCAATTGAAATTTCTTAATATGAACTGAGTAATAGTTGTCTTAGAAAAATAGCCACCACCTTAACTTTTCACGATTATAAATATAGCTCAGATTAACTAGAAAATGTTTACAGATAAAAATCGCCGTAGTAGTTACGTTGTGGGTACATTTTGCATACAAAATATTATATTGAAAAGACACACTGTCCATATATACCAGTAGAAATCGTAGCTATGACAACAATGCGGAAAAGTAGTTATGGTATGGCGATCGAAGTTTTCAAAATGTCCTGGAACAAATTTACAACTTTACACAGAAAGTTTTTGATCATGATGTCCAAAGAAGATATAGAACTCGGACTTCCCTAACCAACTTACCACCCCTCCGTCCTTTATCATTATAACATAAACCTTTCAATCATTCACATATATTCACATGCTATCAATTTTAGTCCTAAATTTTGTCACTATTACTTTTTTCTCTTATAATTCATAAACTATTTAATATTTATTCAATACTCGTACTATTAACCACTTATGATTTTGAAGTTCAATTTTTGTTTTATTCAACAACACTAAGTTTCCAAAAACTATTACCCAATTATCCACTTTTATAGACTAATTGCTAAAATATATATTAAAACAGGAAATCTAATAATTGTGTGAAAACTAATACGATATATATAAATATACATATATATGTATAATTTCTTCTATATATATTTATTAAACTATTACAAAACAAAATATACAATTTTTTAAACAAACAAAAAAACAATATTGTGTTGCAAAAACGATTAAAGACTACTTTATGTCTATAAAAATAATTATGTATTTAAAACTTTCTACTTTGATTCTTTGCTTAAATCGTTTAATTGAAAATTTTCAATTTGAGTTGTTTTGTTGCTCTTTTGGTTTTGCAATTTGTAAACCATTTTACCCTTTAAATGAAAATTTTAATTGGTAGAAACATTACGGTTTTCCTGAACTATTTTCTTAATAGTTTAGATTTGCTTGATTTTGAATTAATTACATAATTTTTTTTTATAAAAACAAATGATTGT
Organism: Hydrotaea diabolus; assembly: GCA_963513945.1. Lineage (NCBI taxonomy): Eukaryota > Metazoa > Arthropoda > Insecta > Diptera > Muscidae > Hydrotaea > Hydrotaea diabolus. Next base: position 44,749,811 of record OY740717.1, on the reverse strand, counting down.
GTTGCTCTTTTGGTTTAACTTTTACAAAAAAAACTTCAATTGGTAATATTAATTCGGTTTATGCTCCTTTTGGCATACTCTCCTCTATACAGTTCTTAACTTTAGTTTTAACAAAAAAAATAAATAAATATTTTAAAACTATTTTTTATCCCAAATACTGCTTTAAAAAGTATACCTTTTACTAAAACTACTGTTGTCAAGATCTATTAAAATGATTGTGTTTAAGGTGTGAGTACATCATATTTTATATACTCTCCCTATAATATTATTGTCAAAATTCATGATTCATTCATATTTGATTGCGTTTAATGTAAAAAACATACACGTATGAACAAAACAAAAAGAAGAAAGAAACAAAATAATGAAAACAACCAAACAAAAAAAAAATATTTTTAAAAAACCCTAGTTTTAAGCCAGCATAATTTCAATTTCAGATATTTTTTTAAACAATATACTCACTTGTATGATTTAATTGTCATTCACAGTTTGTTGCATTCACAGAAAATTTGTTTTGTTTGTTAGTTTAAAGTTAAATTAATTTTTTTTTTGTTTTGGTTAATGTAATTTCGTTCTTTGAAACAAAATGAATAATGATTTCTTAAATTTTAAGTTCAACTTATCTAAGTACTAGTTTATAATAAAATGTAGTTATTTTAAGTTTGTTTTCGTTTTTTTTGATTGTTTTAAACGAAAAGAAGAACCTTCATTTCAATTCTTTTTGTCTGTTATTTTTAAATTGTTTGTTTTTACCCTTTCGATTGTTTTTCACTCTTTGTTCCTTTATTGTTCTGCACTTTAATCTGTAAGACTTTTGTTTACTTTCTTTTCTTATTTTTGGTTTAATAAAAATTTTTGGAAAACTAATTGAATTGCAATTTGTCTCTTCAACTTTTGAGTAAAATGGGTTAAAGTAATTTTTATAAGCTCTCATAGTTTTCTTTTTGTATACCCTGAGCAGAGCCAACAAAATGGGTTTACTTACAGAGGGCTGTTTTTTATTCTACAAATGCAAGGTAAAGTGACATCTAGAGTTTGCAGACATTCTAATAGATATGCAAACAACCGTAAATCATCTGCCCATTAATTTGTTTTTACCCTCATCACAAGGTAATACAGGAATGGCTGTGCATTTGCTTGTAAAATCCAAAAGAAAAGGTAATTGACCCATTTAAAATGGCACGTTAGATAGAAGTGGCAGACTGTACTATAAAGTCCATTGTGATACCATGAAAACTAGCAGAAAACTCCCTAGTTCCTTTCGTCGAACCATAAAAAGCTCTTGAGTTGGTCAATGCCTATATAAGTTAGTTTGGCTGGATCTCTATCCTATTGTAGATCTTCCCTTTATTGCCAGAACAGGGCACGTACAGAAAAGATTTTGATTGGATACCTTACAGCTTTTGCATTAGTCGTTTGACTCACCTTTTAGTCTTACTGCAAGCCTTCCAACGCGTTATGCTATTAGTGAGAAATTCGGCCTTACCTGGGCATTCATCATCTTCTTATCAGTTCTCTAATAGAGGACGAATATTGAGCCGTCTCGTTTTGAGATTTGCGGCTGTTAAGGGCAGGAAGGCGGATTCAGGGGGTTTAATGGCAGCCGGACTGTCGAAGTAAATATTAATCCCCACTGTGGTGAAAAAATTATTTCTTACCCTTTCGGCTACTTCCTTAATGGCTAAGATCTCCGCTTGCTAGGCACTTCAGGTATCATCTAGACATTGTGCTATCTCAAGCCCTAGGTCCTTGGAAATATACCGAAACCTAATTGATTGTTAAGCTTAGAGCAGTAATTTTAGAATTTGACGCACATCCTTTTATATGGAGTATAGCAGTTCCCTGCGTCCCTGTCTGGTATATGTGTTTTACAATTCTTCACGAAAAGCAGTTCGGCCAGAGCATAAAGATATAATTTAGGGCATCATATTCTGCATTACACTACGGTCGTAACCATTCATAGGCCAATGTCTGCACATATTGGTCGTTCCTTGTACCCAGTATGTATGAGAACTTTAAAGAGCGTTCCACCAGTCGGGACCTTTTGTTAGCATTATTGGTCACTTCATCCAGTGCTCAATGTAAGGCTTGAGACCCCATTGCTTACCTATTGCTCTTTGCAAGCATAACAAGCCATCGTGACCTGTTTGGCTCTGTATATGAGCCAAAGGGAACTACCTCTTTTAATTTAAATGTTTTAATTTAAGTGACCGGTCTAGCCGATATTTATAATTTTGATTTTAAAAGTTTACAATAGGTCGAATTTTTTTTTTAAATATAAAAGCTGCACTGATTAGGTTTTAAAAGAGGCAGTTCGTCGGCTTGTTGCACGCTTACGGGCGGAAGCAGTTCTGTAAGGTGGTTAGTGCTGTCGCCATACCTCTTAACGTTTTTCAGTTGAATTCTCTGAGGTATTCCAAACCAAAAAATATTGCAGTTAAGAAACGCTTAGGTCTCATTGCGAGAGAAAGTGATCAACCGCTAAGATGTAATTCTCATATGCCTTGCACCTAGTATAGCCCACACGTCCTATACGGAATATTTCGCTCGCTCTCGCCCAATCAATTAGTTTTTAAATTTTTTGATTTTTGTATAAAAACGACCTAGAGTTCCAACTCTCAATATCTTCCATTGATTTCTCCACTCTTTTATAAAAGAAAAATACACACTACTCACAATATATTAGAGTACTCCAACTAGTTAAACGAACCGTCTTTTCCTCCACTGAAAATTTGGATTTTTTTTGGTGAGACGTTTTGTAGAACAAGTGCCCGCTTTGCCCATTTAGGGAACTGATGGTTGTACATAACATAGTTTAGTCCTATCTATTTTCTAGCATTGCTTTCGTTTGGGTCTCTTCAAAGAATTTTTGTTCTTTTTCCCACCTTAGGTTGGTTTCAAGTGGATTTGGGCAATTTTTTAATTCGAAAAATCTGCTTTTTTAAAGGGAGTAAGGAAAGTTATTCTCGTTTGTTTTAAAAAGGATATGAGCAATGACAAAATGAAATTAGGAATTTCTAAAAAATTAATACTGATCACTTTTTTATGTCCTTCCAATCATAGCTTATGAAAGAACTGACGATTTGCTTTATTATTTTTTATTAGTTCCATAAAAATTTAAAAATCTCTGAAAGATCTGGAGAATAATCTGAAATAATAGATAAAATAGTCACTAAATATTTTTAATTTTTACTTTTTTAGAAAATGTTCAGTTGACCTTTACTTAAGGATCGCCAATTGAAAAGATTAATAACAAAATGAATTTTAAAACAGAATAATGAAAATTGTCGTATGCGCTTCAGATCATAGCTAAGGAAAGGAACGACATACATATTTGCTTGATTATTTTTTTATTGGTTCGTTATTGGTTAAAAAATATCTGATAGATTTGGAGAAAAATCTGAAATAACAGATAAAATAGTCAAGTAATATTTTTAAGTTCTACTTTTAAAGAAAATTTCCTATAGACCTTTATAAGAGGTTCATTGATTGAAGTCTAGACAGTTCTGTTCAGTCCGACATAAAATAATGACAAATTTCGTTTACACTGTGTGTAATTTTCGAGGTGCACCACTTCTAATTCTAAGGCTATAAAAAGGATTTGTTTTAATAATAATGGGCGGCCCTATAAAAATGATTTGTTTTAATAATAATGGGTGCCCCATTTAAAATTAGAACTGCCGATTACTTAGACGTTGAAAGGTAGAATAATATTTATTTTTATTTTCAGGTTTATATTTGACATTTGCTAAATGCGACGTTATACGCTAGAACAAAACTGGAAAATATTAAAAACTTACTTTCAAAGTAGTGAGTCTTTAATACAAACTGTAAGAAATTTATGTGGAAAATTTTCGAGAAGAGATCACACTTCAATTCAGTTTGAATAAACACTCCAACTCATGAAAATGGATCGTTATTGGACAAACCAAGTCGAGTACGTTCTCGCCCAGTGCGTTCAATCAACAACATTGCTGCTGTGGCAATGAAGGTCCAGGAGCATCCATCAACATCAACTTGTCATCGTTCTCAGGAACATTTCTTACACATCTTAAGGAACAATTTTGAACACAAACCTCTGTACGAGTATATAGGCTTACAAAGTACAATTGGTCCAAAAAATTAAGTCTCATGACCATTCGATGCGTTTTCGTTTCGTTGAAGATTGTTTGGCAGGAGATAATGAATTTAACCGAAAAAAACGTGTTTTCCGATGGAGCTTATTTTCATCTCGGTGGCTATAGCAATAAACAAAACTGCCGCATATGGGGTTCAGAGAACCCAATGCATCGACAACGAGTCATTGTTTCGTGTAGATTTTGGAGTGGCGGCTTCATTGGGCCATGAGCAAGGAGCGGCCGTTACCTTCAACGGTTAGAATTACCGCGCCAAGATCAACGAATTTTTGCTTCCAAAAATTCAAGAGGATGACATGGACGACATTTGGTTTCAACAAGACGGGGCCACAGCTAGCGCAACCATCGATATTTCACCCACTGTTTTTGAAAATCGCATAATCAGCCGAAATTGTGGTGTCAATTGGCCGCCTCGGAGCTGTGATTTGAGTCTTTTGGATTATTTTTTGTGGGGAACATTAAGTTTAAATTCAGGGTTTTCCATTAAGGACATAACAGTTTTTTTTATGTAAATAAAGCACAGAATATTTAAGATATAGAATTTTGATTTATTCCAGGTGTAGTGCAAATGTTACATTTTAAGAACTAAATTCGTTTTCGGTCATATGTCACCACGAGCCCGTGTACAGCGATCTATTTTTTTGGACTTAATTTTCCACCACTCTTGCACACATTTCGACCGGAGCGTTGGCAATTTAGCGTTAGATGTTGACTCTGAACTTGTTTAAAGTTGGTGGCGTGTTGGCATAGACCAATGACTTGATGTCTCCATAAAAAGAAATTCAATGGCGTCAAATCGCATGAACGGGGTGGAATTCGACCGGACCATTTCTCGAGATAACACGATCACCGAATTTGTCTTTCAGTAAATCGATTGTAACGCGTGCTGTGTGGCAAGTGGCACCGTCTTCTTCAAACCACATATCGGCGATGTCAAGCTCATCCAATTCAGTACAAAAATATTTTTCTAACATGGCACGATAGCGCTCTCCATTGACGGTAACATGACGATTGTTTTCATCGATGAAAAAATTCGGCCCGATCACACCTCCGGCATGAAAACCACATCACACAGTGTGCCTCTTGAAGCTCATATGGGTTTGTTACTGTCCAATAACGAATATTTTGTTTATTGACAAAACCACTCAGCCAGAAATGAGCTTCATCGCTGAAGATGATTTTCTGATGAAATTCTGGATTTTTGTGAAACTTTGTCAGAGCCCAATTGTAGCAGTTTGGGCGTTTCAAATGATTAAGTGGCTTTAGTTTTTAAGTCAGTTTGATCTTATAAAGATGAAGTCCAAGATCTTTTCGCAAAATACGCCTCAATATGGTTTGAGAGATGCCCAATTCGGTATGAAGATTGCTCAACGCACAGCTCGAAATTTTACACAAAGGGTTAAATTTCAGTCATTCAAATGAGACTCCCGTATAATTCATTTGGTTTGTAGCCGAAGAAAAACTTTGGCGGGTGTAGAAATAGCTGTAAGTCTGCCTGGCAACCGTAGCCAATACATTTCACAAAATTTTCAGTGATTCTGAAAAAGATACAACAAAAAGGTCTCGAACCAGAATAAAAACTGTTCAAGCCATAATAAAACCAGAGATTAAAAAAAATATTAGCGATATTTTGTACAGCCGATTCGCATTTAAAATTTTAAGTCGCCCACCCTGTACAATGTATATTTCAAACTGTTTACTGCTCCTGGGTCTCCTTGGTCTATATACATACATTGTTTGACAAAATATATGAGTTATTTATAATATCTTTCGAAGAGAGAAAACACGAGGAAATTCTGAAATAACTTGGAAATCTCCTTGAAAAATATAGAGTTTTTGTATAAATGTTTATTTAAATTAATTATAAATGTTTATTTAAATTAATTTATTCTAAATTATATTTAGTTTTCATTTAATGCTGTCGTATTAAACTTTAGTTACTCCTTTCAAAAAGTTTTCAACTATTGTTTTTAAATAGAATAAAAGTCTGCTTTCTAACATTCTAGCTTGACCTTTTAACCTGTTATGTATCCACTTTCGAAGAGAAAAACGCGAAGCAATTTACATTATCCAGTTAAGAATGACAAAATCTACTTGGAAAATGCAGAGTTACATAAAAGCAAAACAGTATTATTTAAAATCTTCTTAAAAGTTTAATTAAAATAATTTATTTCTTTCGTTGTGTTTTTAACGACCTTTATATTTAATGTCATATATTTTGTTTAGTGTGAATAGCTGACCTTTCGTATCTTTTATTATATTATTGAGCTTGAAGTCATGTAATAAAAAAACTTGTTGTATTTCTTATATTTTATTTCAACTTTTTATCTTTTATTTTCGGCTTGAGGTCATGTAATTAAAAACTTGTGTTTTTATATTTTATTTTAATTTTTCACTCTTTTATCTTTTATTATTATTTTCGGCTTGAGGTCATGTATAAGTTGTGTTGTGTTTTTTATATTTAATTTTAATTGTCTCAAAAAAAATTAAATAAAATATAAATATCAAGCCGAAATTAAAAATAAAATATTTTAAAAAAAATTATATTTCAATTTCTTTTAATGCTGCCGTTTTTAACTGTAGTTATGACTTCTGTTTAGAAAAATTTTCAATTTTTAATTTAAATTTAAATAACTGTTTTCTTCTTTCTTTCAGTCTATTTAAATTGTTTTCATTTCAATTAAATAAATATCTCCTTAAAGATCTTTGATCTCTAACAAAAAAACACTAACTAGTATTTTAAATAAGAATAAAACAACAACAAAACCAAATATAATGGCAATGAGAAAATTATAGAATTTTTTCGAATACAACGAATACTTTTTAATAAGGAATGCACCTTCTTTTTTTCAAAAACAATGAAATCTTTTCTTTCGTTTTATTTCAAAACAAAAAAAACTCAATATTTTTTATGAACTACAACTTTACTTATTTGTAAATTGTAAAATCATAGAAGATATTGAAGATCTAGCGATTTTTAGAGATGCATTCTCTTCTCCTCCACACAAAAACCGAACAAAAATAAACAACAAATTTTCCGAAACAAAAGTGTTTCATTAAAAAGCAAACGATTTTTAACAAAGAACAAAAAACAACACAATTTTAAAACAATATCGCATAGACAACAACAGAAAAAACCAAATCACAAAACTACATACAAACATATTTATAAAGACATCTGCCAAAATTGAGGAAAAAAACAAGTTTTAAAACCCCAAACGTGAAATAAGGATATACAAGTCTAGAGGAATGTAAGCCCCGAAAAGGAAATGAAATAAATCAATTACAAAATACAATATAAAACCTACAAACCTACGTATGTGAAATGGAAAAAAAGTATTTATTAAAATAATTAAATTAAAAAGAAAAACTTTGTGTTGTAAAAAACAAAAAAAAACGAAACAGTTTACTAGAAAATAATTTATAAAATGGTGCTTAAATGTAAAACACTTATAAGTAAATTTTTTTATAAATAAAACTAAATAAAAAATACTTACATATTCTGTTTTCTAAACGAATTAAATGTCTTAGTATGATTGTAGGCTAAATTAGGAACGGTAGCGAGGGAGAGAGATCTCGCATTTGTACTAAAGAAAATACTTTACTAGCCTTAGCCTATAAAAGACACTAAGCTTATATATTGTTAGTGACAGTTCTATGATTTTGTTATAATTTCATAAGATTACCTTAAATATTTTAAGATATTTTTTTTTTATTTTAGTACTCGATAATTATTATTTCATATACGAGTATTATTCCAAATATTGATTTTGATTGCCAGATTAATATATTTGGGTGAATTTCTGAACACACTTTTTTAACTACTTATATATTTTAATAGCGTAATAATTAAATTCACATTATCAATTACTTTTCCAATAAACATTTTATGAAATTGTGCCTATATTGAAAACCATAGCAAATTTCAGTAAAATTAACGTTTAAATTCCAGTCGATCAAATAAGTATGATTTTTGTTGAATTCGGGCATGCATAACATAGGGCGTTAGAACACGCAGAAAAAAAGTATGTTTGGGTTGACAATATTCGAAGAGGATCATACTATTGTTTGGTATATTGTTGAGGCACAAAAATATTATGACCCTCACAACAATAGTATTATCCACACTCAACCACACTATTATCTCCACAACCATATTATGATCCTCACAACCATAGTATGTTTCTCATACAACCATAGTATGATCCTCACAACCATAGTATGATTCACACTCAACCATACTATGATCCCCACAACCATAGTATGATTCACTCAACCATACTATGATCCCCAAAATTATTTATTAGGATTGGGTAATGTAGTTATACAAAAATAGAGATTTTTATCAAGTAAGTTATTTTAAATTGCATTACAATTAGTTGATAGCCAGATTTGACGCGATGTTTTTATTAAACATTTCATTCAAGAAACAAAAATATATATTCCAACGGTGGAAAATAATTTTAGTTGCTAGCAGGGGTGAATACTACTTTACCATCCATAGACAGCAAGTAACGAATGTGATTAAACCATGATAAATTGCTATATACTTAAGTGCAGGAGATTTTAAATAAACGAGAACCAGTCGGTAGTAGAGTATTTCACCAAACAAAGTAAACACAATAAAAATCCTTCGAACTACCTTCCGATTGTTGTTGTTTTTTATAATGGACAACAACCATGTCTGTATCGCGTGTATGTGTTTTTCTTTGGTATATCAAAGAAAACATACACACACACAAATATTCGCAACCATACCGTATGATTGCCGCAATCATATTATTGTTAACGTAAATTTCAAACAACAATACTTTTGTTGCACCAACCATGTTTCTATGGGTGCTACAACCATATTTTCATTTCTTAATTTGGCAATAATACTATTGTTACATTTCAACAATATTAATATTGCCGCAATCATACTGTTGTTAAAATGAAATTAAAGAAACAATACCATGGTTGCGACGAACATGCTTATATTGTTGAGAACATATTATTGTTGCGGTGACCATAAAGTAACCATATCTTTTCTCTGCGTGAATGTAAGCTCAAAACTCTGTAGGCTAAAAACAAGCAGAGGCTTTAGCATGCGAGTCAATCCTTTTTTTAAATTTAGTGTCATCTGCTCCGAAGAACGTTATTTTCCATAACATACAGATAAAAACAACATTATATACATTTTTAATTTGAAAATTCACTATAAGAAAATTCAACTTTGAATGAAATTTAACACAGACTGCTGAAATGTGATCGAACTGAAGTCTCCCTCATACATCTAAGAAGAGTTCAGCTGTGAAAACATGACACTTAGAAAATGTTTACCATGTGGCTAATTTTTGCCGCTAAGTACGGTTCGGCGTTGTAAGCAAAAGATTTTTGTAGCTGTCAGAAGACAGTTTGTATATTAAGTTAAGTTTTGACGTTTTCTAAGCAGCTTGTGTTTTTTGGCATATCGCCAAAAATGTTGCTATCATTCATTTTGAATGTTACTAAAAGAAGAAGAATATTTAAGTGAAACTTATGAAGAATGAATGGACGAAAAAAGTATGAATGGAATACATTTTTTGCATCATTTCCATCTTTGACTTTAACAGGAATTAAGATTTTTATGTTTGATAGTCTTAAGAAGATGATATAGGCACAATTATTGAACACCATTTAACATTTTAAAATTTCATGTACATGTCTTTATTTTACTTAATCTTTTGTATTAAAATATAAATTTAAATAATTAAAAGTTCTAATTTAATGTTTCGGTTTTCTTCACATAATTGTCTTGTTTGCTATTCGACAGACATGTTTAAGGAAGCCAAATCAAACAATTCTTAAATGACTTAGCAGCAAATGCGTTTTATTTGTCATTAAACTGGCGAAATTGTTAGCTTGTCAAATAAAACACGCCTTTAGTCTTAATTCATAATCTTTAATACTCTTTAAACATTCCCTGTATACGTTTCTAGAGCAGAATTTGCATGGAAGTTAGCGATTTGTCCTAAAGTCGCTAAAGAAACGATTAAATATAACCACTCTTTTTTTCAAAATTAAATAAAACATGACACACCCTGCCATATAAACACATATGGTTTTTAATTTAATTTAATTTATTTACATTTTCCGTAATTAAGAAGCCTTTCGGCCGATAAAGCTAATTACAGTAAACTACAGCTTAGATAGAATTAATATAAAGAAACATTTTAAAGTATTAAAAAAATTCTAACATGAAATGCTAACATGAAATAGTCAAACAAGAAAAGGTCACATCGGCGAGTTCGTCTTGGCTACATCTGTACTAGATGGGATACGTCAAGCTATAAATCAACTCAAAATGATAGTACAATTAAATTTTGCACATTTTTACAAAGCAAAAGTGTAACAAGTATTTGATCTATTATATTTCATTAATTTTTTTATTTCAATTCATAGATTTTTTTGTATGCTTGGACGAATCCTCCGATTAGTGCACTTCCTTTTCAAACCTCTTTGGTGTATAAAAAGAGGAACAATGCTGCCATATTACTCTCAATTTTGTTACCATGTTGCCAGATTATCATATTGCAAACTAACTAGGTAATTAAGATAGTTCTCTCAAACAAACACGGCTATTATAAATTATGATGATGAGAACAGATATCAGTTTTGAAAGTTGCTAGTTACTATCCTGGATTATTGTAACCGCGATAGGAAAATGATCTAGATTAGCTACATCACATTGAGGATAAATGGGATACTATTTTAAAATCAGAGAATTAAGCACAGTGTTATTCCTATTTCCACTGGCCCAGACCAAACCTAGGATAGTGGTGTGATAGTTTCTATTATCATATTGACCTATTTTTTGGTAAATTGTATTGTTGCCCGATACTATTATTAAGCAAACTTTTTTTTGCTTTACAATTTGTAAAGCAAACTCAGTTTAACGGTTGCGTTTATGGATTAAAATCAAACACATTTACACTTTGAAATTTTTTTCTTTGTTTTTAAGAGCACATTATACCGTTTTCCACTAATAAATTGCAAAATCCATTCGTGTTACTGAATAGTTCAATTACCAAACGTCATTCGAGTATGATCGCGCCACTTCCTAGCTGTGAGTTCATATTTTCAAACTTCAACTGTCCCTAACTTTTAATGTTATCGACTTAATGCCCCAACATTTTGGGCCAGTTAGAATTTTTGATGTGGGCTTTCTAATATCTAACCACTTACCCAGGGCTGTCATAGAAACCAAGTTGGTTTAGTCCATTTCGAATGTAAATAAAACCAATGTTCGAATCAGCTATTGCTGATAAAACCGATAACATTGGTTTTCATGACACCAAAGCACTTTTTCTTATCGTTTTCAAAACCAATAGTAGCAAATACAGATTTGCTTAATGAAGTTAAAAATTTATGATTTTAATCCTTATATAAGAGATGAGCCGAATGAAATAGTCGCGCTACTGTGAATAAAATACTACCACATTAATACAACCAAATTAATAACTTCCGGTGCAGAGTTTGAAGCTGAATCGGCTTCGACCTGCGGCGCCTAATTTTTTGCTTAATGTGACCGCCGTTGACTCAAGTTTGTGGCACACTCATGGTTCAATAAAGAAGGTAGTGTTATGCAGTCCGCTGATTTATTTATTAATTTGACAAATGCCTTTCTTCACGTTTGTAAAACTCAATTTCTATATCAAATATTCACAATAATCATCAAGCATATACAACAATTTATTTTCGTCATTATCTTTCAAGAGACTTTGACAGTACAGCTAACTGTTAATTTGTTGTTGGTATAGCGACAATATCTTGTATATTGTATCATGCTTCTGGCACACTGAATATTTTTTTCTTACGCATCGTATTTTTGAACTTCCGGCAGTTTGAAAAACAAATGTCTTAAACATGCAATCTAGATATAACAGATGTTGTCGTCACCATTTTTTTTTAGAGATTTTTAATTGACAATTAACCAACATTTTTGTATGTGATGCCCTAAAAGGGTTTCCATTATAAGGCTAGTATTCTTCTAACTCTGCGTTTACACAAGACAATTGGCAGAACAAAATTGAGAATATTTATTAGTTTTCAAAAAAAGGAAAAATTGTCTGTGTGATGTAGGCGTAAAGACAATTATAAAGACAATACACTCTTAAGCAACCATCGTTAGTGCTCTGATTTTGTTTTGTTTACATTTGACTGACATCAGTCATACATACATTTAATTCTAATAAAAGCCAATTTATATTTTGTGTCATATTTCGTGGACGTTTTTACTCTTTCCTAAAACTTGCCATAGTTAATGGAAAATGTCTTTTGTCGCAAGGCAAATAGCAGCAATACAGCTATTGCGGAAGATATACATATGTAATTCGAAAATCACAAAAAAACGAAAAATCGTTGTAAGGACGTGTTGGGTGAAATCGCTGCTGCTAAAAAGAAACGAACACAGCCAGCCGGTACAGGGAAATTGTTTTCAGCGTTTCCTCCTGCTTTTTCTGTTTATCCATTTACAGTTATCTGTACAATTATAATCAATATTCTTATTTGTGCTACCAAACAATATCTCAATAATATTAACCAAAATCTCAAAAAAATTAATTCCAAATTGTATTGCCTACTGTCTTCAAAAAATCAGAGACAGTGACGAAGACAATGAGAGACGTGTAAGCCCACCAAACCACACCTTCAAAATTCTGTCAGAATTCTGTACGACAATCGGCAAAGTGTTCCGATTTCTTACCGAGTTCGTAAAGAAAAACATATGAGAGGGTTGACAAAAATTCAGAACTACTCTTCTGAACAAAAAAAAAAATCCTCAGACAAATCGAACAGAATTCGTAACGATTTCGGTAAGAATTCTCGATAGAGTTCAGATATTGTTCATAATTGTCTGATATCAGACATTGTCGGCAAATTCGGTTTACTGGATGTGTATTAGTAAAAAAGTGTATATGATTGCTATTGTCTTCGCAAAACTATTCTGCGTAAACGCCAGGTAAAGCCTAGTATTTAACTAAAACGAAATTTTCGCTTAGCAGTCTTGTATTTATCTCTTGAAGGAAAAATTGTAGTGTACAGCAAAAATATTTTTTTATTTATATAAATTATTTCATTCAAATTTATTTAAATATCCTAAAAAAATACTTCACAACATTTTTTTGCAAATGTCCAAATTTATTGACCAAACATTTATCAGAACAGTAATTTTCGTTTGTCGATGGAGAAAAAAAACAAACTCTACTCTTTTAAACATCCCTGCAGCAGGTGATAATTCTGCTAGCTTTTCGTTTCAACTGAGTACCACCAAACGAAAAAAGCAAAACGAAAATTACCAATACATAGTGAATTTCATGTGGGAGCGATAATTTCCTTTTAAGGGTTTTTATAAGAGTTGACTTTTTTCTTTATCTGCAAACGAAAATTAATGTTGTGATAATTGTTTGGTCAACAAATTTTTGACATTTCCAAAAAAAAAATATGACAAATTATGTAAATCCATTTTTGAGAGTATTTTTATGAATATGATTAAATTAATATATTTTAAAATGAATAACGGCTGCTTCTGCTGCACTGATCTACACTATTATTTTTTCTTACAGAGATAAATGCAAAACTCCTAAGCGAAAATTTCGTTTTAGGCGAATATTAGGCTTTATTCGTCAAATAAGAGGGCAACATAATGAAAAGGGGATTTCTCCGTGTACCTTATGTGGAAACTTTTCATTGCAGATTTTCTTGGTAAAATTAAGCTGGTAAATCAATTAAGCGTGTATCAATTTAGTGAAAACTACTGTAGGAGAATTCTAGTGAAGCTTTTATTATTCACAAATTTTGTCACTAAAAACGCATTAAAGTGTAATTTTGAGCTTCTATGCTTAGTCGGTACTGATATAAAACAAAATTTAACATTTTTGCAAATCTCACACTATGCATATGTAAAGTATTTTCAAAGTAAACAAATGCTCTCTGTCCTGCAGCTACTTTCTAGGTATACTTGATGTAGATCAATTCTTAGATAACCTCTGCCCGTAGTTCCCTTTTGTTACATACAAGTTTATTTTCTCCTTCCGACTATATTTATTACTTATAGAAAACTTTGCTCTAAACACAATTTAAAAAGAAATTATTAACAAACATAACAAAAAAAAGAAAAACTTTACTATATCGATGTTGTGTATTTATAAAAATATTTAATACAAACAATTATTATTATTACAACTATTTAGAAAGCAAATCCCATTTACTATTAACAGAAGAAGAAAAAACGTATACGTGTGTTTATTAAAAAAAACTACAATCTATAAAGTATTGAGAAATACCAAGGCTTTTTTTCTATAAACAAAAAACTATTTTTAAAATATATTTGTAGCATAAGATAAAACAAAATAATTTCTCTTAAGAAAAACATAATTTAAATTTCCATTTTGTCATAAACAATTAAAAACAAAAAATGAACGCAATTGTGCTGAAACATAAACAAAATATGCTCTAAACAAATAAAGCTTGACTGATTTAAGAAAAAGTGAGAAAAAAATAACACCAGGAAAAAATGCAGAAAAATAACATTTCATACAAGAATTCTTCTGCAATTTTTATTTCAAAGAAAATTGGCAATGAATTTTTAAAATTATCTCCAAACCAAAGGACATCAATAAAGAAGTGGGTATTACAAAATACAACTAAATACACCATGAACAACCAACCCCCAGACAAAAGCAATCGATTTATAAGGAAATTAAAAAAAGAAAATAAAACAAATACAATTTTGATATAAAATATTTATTTATATTTGTAAAAACAAAAAAAGGAAATAAAACAACAACAGAAAACGTATTTAAATGAATTAAAAACAAACACCGCACAATAATATACAAAAAATACGTACATCTTTTTTTTTAACGAAAAAAAAACAAAACAGGCTAAAATTATGGAAAACCAAAAAAGAGACAACAATAAGTAAATGTTATACAAGAAGAAAACCCAAGTATTGAAAACAAATATTTATAAAAAGAAAATAAATAAAAAAACCAATGAAACGTTAACATAGCAAAATTCGCATATCTTTGATATAAAAAATAATAACGACAACAAATATTGAAATTTTTATTGAAAAATAAATCACCCGATAAACGAAACGATCACAATACACACTTACACACACACTCACACATTTTAATGTGAAACCAATTATTCACTTTTATACGTTTTACACGATGAAAAGAAAAACAAATTAATTAAAAACTGAAAATGTATTTAATAAATATTGAAAACCCATAAAAATGACAAAGAAAACTATACAAACAATTTCACTCACTACTTTTCTCTCAATAAAGCAATACTTAGCTTTTTTAAAATTATATAAATTAAACATTAGATGGCATTTTTAGTGACTAAGTTGCAAATTTGGTTTAATTTTTGTTTAGTAGATTCTTAGATGAATATGAAAAAAAACACTTTCAAAACTGCTTTAGAAATATATTGTTCAGCTTCTTAAAAGATTAAGATAAATATCAGTTTTAAGAAAACATTAAAGACTGCATCTGAAAACAGTCAAAAACTATGTAATTGTTTTTGGCTAACCTTTCTATACAATTCGATAACATGACTTTTAGGTTAAATATTCTTAAGCCAAGTATTCACTTCAAACGACATTTTCGCTCCCACAAGAAATGCATGTAGTAAACGAAATAAACGTTTTGGAAATTTCGTTTAGCAATTTTGATTTTAAAACAAAAAGGTGGCGAAGTTTACAACTATTGCAGGGATGTTTGTAGAGCAGTGTAGACTTTTTACACCAAGGTCAAGGATTTTTTTGACATTTGCGAATGTGAGATAAGAAATGTTGGGAAGTCATTTTAAAATTTTTCTATTAAGCCTAGTATTCACCCAAAACGAAATTCTCGCTCCCATAAGAAATACATGGAGCTAAGCAAACGAAATTTACGTTTTGGAAAATCCGTTTGGCAATTTTCGTTTGGCGGTACTCAGCTGAAACGAAAAGTTGGCGGTATTAGCAACTGTTACAGGGATGTTTATAAGAGCAGTGTAGACTTTTTTCAACATCTGCAAACGAGAATTAATGTTCTGATAATTGTTTGGTCAAGGAATTTTTGAAATTTACAAAAAATAAATTAACAAATGTTGTGAAGTCATTTTAAAATTTTCCGCTTAGCAAAAAGTTTACAATTATCTCTACACGGAAAAATTGTCGTATACTTATAGAACAGTGTGGAAAGAAACAGAGTTATTCATTTTAAAAATAACTTGTTATTTTTTTTGCAAATTACATACTATATTTTTTGACCAAACAACTATCAGAAAATTAATTTTCGTTGCAGTCTACTGCTTGTGAATAGCATCCTGCAACAGATGCAAATTTTGCAACCTTTTTATTTTATCTGAGTACCACGAAACTAAAATTCGGAAAATAATTTATGAAAAGGTGATAATTTCTTCTTCTTTTTCTATTTGCCCATCCGTTATTCGGATATAAGCGATCATACATTGACCTTACATTACAAAAATACGTATTTGTTAAGAATTACAGATATAAGAGTTCTCTGTAATTTCTTATTGGAGCGAAAATTCCGTTTTAGGTGAATGCTAGGCTTTACATAGAAAAACCGGTTTAATAAACCGACCAGTATTCTCACAATCCCACGACTCCCGGTTCTATGTACCGGATTGAACCAAAACACTCTTTGGCCAAGGGCGGTCATATCAACATTATGTATTTTCTGTTTGTCCACTTTTTCGTCATGGCAACAGCACTTCCCGGAATGCATTCTCTGAATTTTACTACGAACTATGTCAGGGGTGGCAACAGCAATCGGTGGTGTAAGATTCTGTATATGCTTTTGCGATAGTTGGATGATAATTACACCAAATCAAGAGACCCATTCCAAACTACTTTGATACAGCCCGAGGCAATATATGGCCCACGCAAGAAATCAGTAAGGTAATGAAATTTATTTATTAGTCGGAGAAACATTATGGTTGATGCGATCTAGAAAACTAAGCGGAATGCCACCTGCATTCTGCGCAGTTGTGACGGATACAAAACCCTATACTGTTAACCCATTCTGTGCAGTACAGACCCATCTCGCCTGAGCTTGACTCTAGAGGCCCAAACGTGGAATGTATGGGGGTTGCAGTCAAGTCTGGAACTGCCGAGATAGAGCTGTATAACGTATACATCCCACCGATTGGAAGCTGCTACTCGCGTTATTTTCCTGACATTAGCAGTCGGCTACAAGGCAAAAAAACGCTTGGTCCTAGAAGACCTTAATGCTCACCACGAACTTTGCCATTCCCTCCTCGACAACGACCTGAGGGGCATAAAGTTGGCAAATCAAATTGATAGCTCAACGTTCTGAACAGTGAATGAGGCTGCACCCATGCGGACTATAGGCGATTGCCATAGCTCGCCAGACATAACTATAGCATCACCTGGCCTGATCAACGACGTTGTTGTAGATGTAGCGGCACCCGTAGTGCTGTGGTGATAGCCATTGGCCGAAGATTACTGCTTCAGTTTAATACGGTAAATAGAACCGGCTGTCGTGGAATTAATCAACGACGTCACCTAGCAACCCGTCAGTTGGTTAGGATCGGATCATCTTTCCATTATCCTCTCCATCAACAGACCACCCGACTTCATAATCTCTAAACGCCGTGAGTATCTCAATAAAAAAAGCCTAATTGGGATGACTTCAGAGAGGTCACCAACCGCAGCTTTGGCAATCTACCCGTTCCCTCGGATGTACGGGTAGCCGAGAAGATGTTCCTGGCTCGTCATATTCCTGCTGGTCGAAAACCCGAGATGCGAACAAATTTTCCAGCAGAGGCAGCGGTACACGCAAATGAGCGTGATGACATTCGTTCAACCCTACTGACACTAGAACTTGGGATCTCAACTCTGACAGCAGTAGGTTGTGGGCAACGCTAAAATCACTCTCTTACCCTGGAAGGAAGATCGGACAGCCGTCACGTTCGTTGACAGTAACAGATCCGAAGCGGTGCGCGCATTATTTCAACCGGCTTTTTATTAAGTGGCCAGAGAGAGTGATAAGACGAAAAGGAAAGAATTGCATCGTATCCGCGCTTTCCAAGACGAAGAGGGACCACCACAATTTACCGTTGACGAAGTTGCAAATATCACCCACACAAAGTCAACGAAGGCGTTGTTTAAGCTCTTGGATACCCCGGGAGTCAAGTACATGATCAAAGTGCTTAATCTGCCGTTAGCCACTCAATTCCCGATGTCTTGCTAATGGCAAAGACGCAAGCAAAGGCCAATCTCCTTGCCTTGAAGCACTGCTCCTTTTCAGTCTGAACAAAAACCTTTCATGTGCTGATCATCAGCATGGGTTCCACATTCAGAACAACTGATTTACACGCCATCACCACATGTGTTAAATATTACGGGATTTATCAGGGTTTTTCTTTAGGAAAAATTGCGGGATTCGGGATTTTACATTTCGAAAAATCCCAGGATTTGTAATTTCCCGAACGACATCCCTAGCAAAGATGTTGCAATAGAAAGATACATCATTGACACATTCTTTTGGCAAAATAAGGTAAAATACATTGAAATAACATATGTAATCAAACTTTTTTGACAAGAGTTTAACACTTATGCCTTAGAAAATAAAAACTTCTTACAAGACTTTTTGCAAACAAATTGTTTCGATACAATTTGTAATATAAACATTCGCTAAGATTACATTTGGATATGCAAACAAACTTCTCTTTTTGGAGATATTTGAAGAAATCAAATTTGTATGAAAATTTTCTGCTGAAATCCAATCATGCTGTATTTGGGGTGTATACCCGAAATCACAAAAATTCAAATCAAATTGTTGAAGAAACTGATATTTATTTAACACACAACTTCCAGAAGCTGAGTTTTGTAGGATTTGATAAGCCTTTCCTTAGAATGTGAAGTAAGTAATTTCTTCATTAAAATCGTTCTTCCCATTAAAACTCACTCTCTAAAAATAGATTGTCTTTATAAGTAAAAAGTATATACTTTTCTTCTTAGTGCTGTTCGATTGGTCCAAAAGACAAACCATTTCTTTGATTTCTAACTTTTAAAGCAATTTTTCATTTTTCCAAAATGGTTGTGTATTAAGAAACTCACGAGATTACAAACAAAAATTTTGAGAGTTCGATAATAATTCAAAAACAATTAAAAAAAACAAGTCACTGAATATTTAATTAAATTATACAAAAATCCAAAATAACAACTTATTTGTGTGTTAACTTAAACAATTAAGTAAAATAATTTTTTTCCGATATACATATTATATTTAATTAATTAAAAAAATAAAGATTTGTATGTTTAAATAATTATAAGTGTTAGAGGAATACTAAAACAACAAGCAAACAAAAACATATTTGTTATAAACAAAGAAAAGAAAACAACTTACATTTTAAGTAGTCCAATGCATTGAAAAAAAAGAATTATTTCTTGGGGGACATTAAACCCCATACAATCCCCCATCTTAAACAACTAAATATTTTATACTTAAATTATTAAATGTATTATGCATTACAATTACCAAAAAAAGAAACACTAAATTAAAACAAAGTTTGTGTCTATTATTATAAAAACGAAAAACCACATAAAATATTTTCCAATAATTTATTTCAATTTATTATTATGAATATGAGAAAAAAAAACCATTACAACTATTTCAAAACAAAATACACCACCTAATCTTTAAATAAAATAAAAAAAAACAGTTATTACGTACTAAACAATTGCATTTTTTTATGAAGCACAAGAAGAGATCAACCAGCAAATAAGAGTGAAGAAAAATTACTTGACAATAATTTTTATTTAATTAGAAGAAAATAGAGCCAAAATATTATGGGAGTCGTTTCTAAACATATCAATTTTTAATTGTTGGAAGCTATATTAGAAACTTTTTTTATCGTCGAAAATTGCGTAAATTGACTAAATTTATTTTGATATTTTTGATCTTAAGCCAATAAAATATAACTTTTTTAATTTTTACAGAATGCGTATACTTAGTAGGGACATAAATACTGTTTCAACATTGTAACATTTCAATAGTAGAACTGAACATACCCCGTTAATGTCATATGGGGTTTGAAAGCTAACCTCAATAGCGTTAGTCTGTAACGGGATTTTAAAATTGTTTCAACTTTAATCATGGAGTGGTCAGATAACACTGTGCGACAGCCACAATCGGTTTGGGATGAAACCACCGGGGAAAGTTATATCGGTCAAAAAAAGGTCATACGTGTCTCAGCGTTTCGTTGGGTCTCATCTAGGAATCGAGATATATCGATTTGAAGTTAGTAAGTATCGTATAGGGGAATTTGTCACGTTTTTGGCTCTTTTGTTTGACATAACTTGAGAACCACTCGTCCGATTTAGCTGAAATAAATTTTAAAAAACCAAGAATTACAATTCCCTTAATCCGTTTTGGATTTTTTATGAATTAAAAAAAAAAATTTTAATTTTTAGGCAAAAATAATTTTTTTTTTCATACATTTATTTATAATTGCGAAACTGTTGCTTAGGTAGGAAAACGGTTTAAGAACAGATTAGAGGAATTGTAATTCTTAATTTTTCTAAATTTGTTTCAGCTAAATCGGACGAGTGGAGTTATGTCAAACAAAAGAGCCTAAAACGTGACAAATTCCCCTATACGATACTTACTAACTTCAAATCGATATATCTCGATTCCTAGATGAGACCCAACGAAACGCTGGGACACGTATGACCTTTTTTTGACCGATATAACTTTCCCCGGTGGTTTCATTCCAAACCGATCACTGACCCTTACCATTTGTCGCTGAGTGTAATGAGAACCGTATGGCTGTAATAGCGCCTTTTAAGTGTGAAATAAAAAAAAACGATATTTTCCAAACGCTCCGGCCACTAGGGATTAGCCGCATGTTCGTCTACCGATGCATAAAACTGTTTGAGGAGACTGGAGATGCCGGGCCTCCCACGCTCTGTTCGAACACCGCATGTCATCAAAGCCGTTAAATCAAGAATTCACAAAAATCCAAAATTTAATTGGTCTATGTCATGACGAGTACTTAAGGTTTGAAAATGTTATTTACAAAAACATAAATTAAACATAGAAGTTCTTACGAAAATTATGAAACCCCAGTAGCTTGTTTCTGAAAAAAAATCGGTAAGTTACCGATTCATGTGACGTCACATCGACTAGATTGAAAGTTACCGATTTCGTGATAAGTGCTGTTCCTGTGCGTTGATCGGTAAAAATTGGATCTGTGATGGAAAGAAACACAAATCGGAAAAAAAACGGTAAGAATTGAAACAGATAACAAACAGCTTTTTATTTGAATTTGTTTTCATATAAAAATATTTTGTTTTAAAACACTGCTATTTTAATATAACTTATATATTTAAACGGCATAACTATTACTTACCTTCTCACTCATTTTATTAAAAATATGCAAACAAATAAAATAAGAGCAGTTAATTAACCTGACAGTTGGTGATGTACAATGTAAGTAAACAAAGATTTGCAACCGGTAATTTTGCATTCTCATACCGATTTCGTTGAAACCGGTTCATAAGTTGTCGTTAATTTCAACACACTGCCTTCTTAAATGTTTATGTTTTGCTACCTATTTTCAAACACAATTAAAACATATTTTTTTAATCAAATATTTATTTGTATAAAATAACATCAGTAAAATTTTATTTAGTTCAAAAAGTTTTATATGATTACTTGCTTCCTTTTAGTGCAACAACACTACAGCAATCGGCAGAGTTCTCACTTGGCTTAAAGTCAGTGAGAAAACTACCGATTTCAAGTTGAGCCACTTTTCTTACAGAAACACATTTTAAGCGAGTAAGAGTAAAATCATGTCTTATTACCGATTTGAAACAAGTGAATGGAGTAGAAATCGGCAATTTTTTTACTGAATCAGTGATGGTAAGAATGACGTCAGAGTGACGTCACATCGGTAATTTCAGTCGGTAACTGCGATCGGTACGAGTTACAGAAACGACCTACAGACCATCCTGTTATTCCGAAGTCTCGCGCACTCTCTCGTGTAAGAGTTCATGAAAACTTCAGAAAACGTATGCAGCAGTGTAGGGATAGCGAAGGTCAACATTTGCCAGATACACTACTTAAAGCCATGTAATTTAAAAATTTCCTTACTGTTCCCTATAGTTAAAATATTAAATAAATTTTTCTAAGGTTCATACTTTTTTTATTTCATTCCCAAATAAGCAAAATCCACGCTCCACCCTGTACATATTTCATTTTATTTAGTACAATTTTATCTGTCGTATAAAATCGGCGACTCAATTTTAAGTCGACTCAAATTTTAAGCCGATTTAATCGGCGGCGGCGCCGATCGGTAAAAAATTACCGGCGGCGGCTTAAAATCGGTCGGCTAAACAAAACAAAAGCAAAACAAATCAACCGTAAAAACAAACAAATCGTACCTTTACCGTGTCACTCGTGCAAGCTAAGAATCTGACCGAAAGAGCAGAGAAATCAGTGTACGTATGCAAAAGTTCTGCAATTGCACACATGTGCGATCTATTGTGAATCGTTGGTCTAAAGGAGTACATTTAGAACTTCTTTTGCCTCCAGACAAGTGGTTTTAATATAATGTCACAATCTATTTTACATCTAATAAATTCAATTTTTTCATTTTCAACAATATGGTAGGCAATTCCCATTGAGACATTTATTTTGCAACAGCTGACATTAATTTTGCTCCACCCTGTGTGTACATACTCTCTTCTCTGGGGCCACCGTTCAATATTTTCAAGTGTTGTAAACGAAAGAACAAAACTTTTATATTTACATACACTTTGTGCATTTTAAAAATAATCCACAGTTATACAACTCTGATCAAAGCAACAAACTCATAGGTTGGCAACGCGATACTACTTTTCTTCGTTTGCTTGTCTAGGACCAACGATCAGTTCTATTCGTGCGTGCGCGGTGGCTAAGCTTGTTTTGTTTATGTGTTCGTATTCCAATTGGATAAAAGCAAGTAGTAAAAGTGCGGTTTAAGTTTTTTCTGTTTGTTAACAATGTTGAGGCAAAAATAAAAGTGTTGTTTAATATACAAAATGTATAAAAACGTCAGTGTTCTATGTGTTTTAGATAAATTCTTATAGTATTTGCAAATCAATTGCCAATTCAAAATGGCGCATTTTGTGCAAAAAAAGCAGGTAAGTTGTTGATGACTGGTGATAGAAAACATTTAAGGGTGCATTTGCATTTGGGAATGTGTGTGTGTGTGTGTTTGAGTGAATGCAAATATGTACACTTTCAAGTTATTAGAAAATCAAGTAGGAATTGATTTTATTTCATACAAGTCTCAGATTGAGTTTGTGGCTGCAAATGTAAGGAATGTTGTCATTTAAAAAGTTATGAATGTGTAGGAAAACTATAGGATGTCTAAAGGAAAATGTTAACAATAGTAAAACCTTTTTATGTACATATGTACTCGTATATGTATGTTTGTGGGATTTTTTTTGTGTTGTGCGAGTGTGTGTTTGATTTAAGTAGCATTAATGATTGCTTTTAACGCCAACGACTTTTAGTGACATTAAAGTCTCTTCGACAAGTCCACTTTTCGGTAGAAGGTCATTTAGCAATAACAATATACACTACTATCGTATTGTGACAAGGGTTTTTTTTTTTGGGAATTCCCATGAATTATACTAACGTTTTAAGCCTACCCTAATTTATGTAAAGGGTGGTTAAATTTTAAGGGCCGATATTTATTTTGAATAAAATACAAATTATTTAGGAAATTATTGTAATTTCTTATGAAAATATTGGTATGGATCAATTATACATATATGGAACAAAATATCGGCCAAATGGCCGTCGCGACCACGGCGGCACACCTCCATTCGATGACGCTGAGGCATAATTGAGGTTCTATGCCATTAATGTACCGAATTATCTCATCCTTTAGCTCTTGAATTGTTGCTGGCTTATCGACGTACACCTTTTCTTTCAAATAACCACAAAGAATGAAATCCAACGGTGTCAAATCACATGATATTGGCGGTTAATTAACATCGCCACGACGTAAGAGAACACGGCCATTGAATTGGTCGCTCAAAAGAGCCATTGTTTCGTTAGCTGTGTGGCAATTGGCAACGTCCTGTTGAAACCACATATCTTCTACATCCATATCTTCCAATCCGGTCCATAAACGTTCGTTTTTATCTTACGATAGCAAACACCATTCACAGTAACTGCCTGACCGGCCTCAATTTGGAAAAAATGCGGCCCGATGATGCCGCCAGCTCATAAACCGCCACAAACAATCACTCTTTGTGGGCGCATTGTTTTTTCGACAATCACTTTTGGATTATCATTCGCCCAAATGCGACAATTATGCTTATTGGCGAATCCACTGAGTTGAAAATATGCCTCATCATGATTTTCTTCGAAAAATGATCATCCACTGTTGCCATTTCTTGCCACCATTCTGACCATTGATGACGTTTGGAATGGTCAAGAGGCTTTAGTTCTTGAGTCAATTGCACCTTGTAAGCGTGTAAATGCAAGTCTTTATGCATAATGTTCATCAACGACGAGCGTGAGAGGTGCAATTATTGGGCACTACGACGAGTTGAGGTGGACGGCTCTTCAGCCAAACTACCGCGAACAGCAGCAATATTTTCTGCAGTACGAGCATGCACTGGTGTTCTCACATCTCCTACACACCCGGTTTGCTCAAATTTATGCACGATTTTCCGATTGTACGCACCTTTGGACGATTAAATTGACCGAAAAAATCACGAAGTGCACGATATGCATTTTGATTTGAACTCCCATTTTCATAATAAGCCGGAATAACTTTAAAGCGTTGCTCGCTTGTGCATCTTTCCATGGTTCAAATTGAGTTAGTCTGAAATTGAGAAATATCAAATGAAATGCAGAAAAAAAATTTACGTTTAAGTGTGGTTCACATTCAACATCGGCCCTTTATTACGCTTTCTCGGGAATTTTAAAAATCCTTCCTAGCCGATATACTTAAAAAATTCATAGTGAAAGGAGATAATATTAAGTGAATTTTTTTATAAACAATTGTATCTCGTTGGAATTGGACTTTGAATGACTATTAGTGGACAGTTTTTGGATTATTCAGGATTAATGCGGAAAGATTTTATTGATTGCTGGAAATAGGAAACTATAATATTAAATAAAATGTTGCTGTTAAAGAGAAACATTGTAAATGAATATATTCTTAACGTAAATTAGTGGTATCGATTCAAGTCCCAAACTACCACAAGTATTCCCCAAAGTAATAATCGCAAAATGTTAAAGGATGCGACGAATCTGTTTTCTAAATATAATCACCTCGTACCATTTTGAAAAAAATTGGATTTCTATTTATCTTAACATATTTCACAGTAGTTGCGTTTGTTTGGAACCCAAACGGGCTGAGTTGAGCAGAAGAAATATCATACACTCATACCTCGTTATACGGCTTAGATGCGTTCCAAAAAATTGGCCTTAACCGAAAAGCCGTATAACGAATTGCTTATTTTCATACAAATCCATACAAAACGAAAGGGATCGGTTCTATTTAAGAACACTGAAAATAGTTTTAGTCAAAATAGCAAGTTTAACTAATTTAATGCATAACGAATATGAATTATACATATTTATTTATAAAAAGGAACATTGCAAATATTTTATATAAGTGTTAAGAAAACATGACTTACTAAATGTGCAAAAGAAGTTCTCTTTGCTTTGACCTTTGGGCTTAAACAATTTACTTAATCGTTGTAGCTTTGATGTGTGTTTTAGGTTTACCCTTAAGTTGTTTGTACCAGCCAATAGAGTTATTAATTGATTAAGCAACAGGGCACTACGTTCTTCTTTCGGAATATTATCAATAAAAAAAAAAAACTAATGCCCTGTTCAATAAAATAAAGAGATTCTTCAATCTTTTTTATAGTTAATTATTCAATAGACTGGCTCCTCATCACTGTCTGATGGTTCGAAAGAATAAAGTTGCATTACCTCTTCAGTGGTAAGAGGACTTCCTTGAGATCGCAGCAAATCAATTAATTTATTTTCTTCAAAAAAGGCAGAGCCGACATCATTGGCCATTCCCAAAATATTTTGACAAATGACAGGCACGAAATCAGCGTCGGAAATTAATGACTCAGATGCTAGAACACACTCCGGTCATATATTTCTCCAAACATTGTTCATATTTTCCGGTTTGACCTCGTTCCAGGCTTCGCCGATATTCACTATAGATTTTTTTGTACTCGTATCATAACCTATTCAAAAAGTTTTTACTGCAGTTTTCTCTTTAACATCAGTTTCGGCAATCAACTCCTGGAATGCTTTGCGCAAATAAAACGCCTTAAATGTGGCTACTGCACCATGATCCATTGGTTGCATTATAGCTGTGGTGCTTTTTGGGAGGAACTCCACTTGTACTCCTTTCAGTAATACAGACAAGTTTACAGGGTGTCCAGGAGCATTATCCAAAAGAAACAATATTTTGTTGCCCACATTTTTTATACTCTCCACCATACAATGGAGGGTATATTAGTTTTGTCATTCTGTCTGTAACACCTTGAAATAATCATCAGAGACCCAACAAAATATATATTCTTGATCCTCGTAAAATTCTAAGACGATCTAGCCATGTTGTCCGGCTGTCCGGCAGTCCGTCTGTTGAAAATAAGATAGAGCCTGCATGAAAACAGCTAGGGAGCTGAAATTTAGCACAAACATGTGTAGTTAACCTAGCACGGTTGATATTGAAAATGGGCTATATAGCTCTACGGGAAATTGGTGTTGGAGACCCTCAACCGACACTACCTCATAAAAATTAGTTTTTTATTTGGAAATATCCGTCCCGTTTCTTAAGCAAAATCACTGAAATTTTGCAAATAATAATCTCTATATAGGCGCAATCATCTATGTAAAAATGGTTTAGATTGGGCCACCATTTCTTGTATCTCCCATACAAACGGCCTTATGGGCCTTGAGAAATAATATGACTATAACTCACCACAAACTTGACCTATCGAAATGAAATTTTACACATCAAGATTTCTATATACACACTTCTACGCTGAATTCGGTTGAGATCGGAAAAGTCCTACTGGTACCTCCCACACTAACGGTCTCATGGGCCTTGAAAAATAATATGACAATAACTCACCACACACTTGACCTATCGAGACGAAATTTTCGGCATAAAGATTAATATATAGAACAGACTTTTGCGCTAAATTTAGCTAAGATCGTAAAGGCCCTACTGGTACCTCCCACACAAATGGTCTCATGGGCCTTGAAAAATAATATGACAATAACTCACTACAAACTTGACCTATCGAGATGACATTTTCTACGTAAAGATTTTTGTACAGAACACACAAACGGTCTCATGGGCTTCGAGAAATAATATGACGATAACTCACCACAAGCTTGACCTATCTAAATTAAATTTTGCACATAAAGATTTCTATATAGAACACACTTTCGCACTAAATTTGGTTTTATTTGGGAATCTGGTGGAGGGTATCCAAAGTTCGGCACAGCCAAACTTAACATTTTGTACTTGCTGAGGATGCAATTGTGTCTCTTCAAGCACATGTGGCTTTGTTGCTGTCCAGTAAAGCAAATTTTGTTTATTGACAAAACCACTCAGCGAGAAATGAGCTTCATGCTGAAGATGATTTTTTTTATGATTTTTTTTTTAGTAATTTTTAATTTTTTCCAAACTTTTCCATGATAAAAACTTCGACTAACGTTTTGACACTGAAAGATCATTTTAATTGTTTGAGGGTGCGTTGACTTAAAGATACGAAATTATTATGACCCTATTGGAAAACACGTTAGTTATATATAAAAATAAAATTAATTTTGCAGTTTGGCAAAATTTGGATGCCGGGCCCTGTGTCCAAAAATCTGAACAACTTAAAACATGGACATTAGAGTGGAGTGAAAACATGCTTTTTTTATAATTTGAAAAAGTTAACCTCGGAAAGAGATGTAGTCTGGGGTCCTAAAGAGGGGAAAAATAAAGAAAAAAATTTAAAAAAATTTTTAGGGGTCGCGCCTCTCCCTAGAAATTTGGAAATTATCGCTATTTTGGCGTTGATTTTAGAAAAATCCTAAAAATTAACGACTTAACTTATTCGAAATTTAAAAGTTTGAGCTTGTTCAGTGCCCAAACAAAAGTATTTGAGGCAAATATGAGGATAATCGACTAATATTTGTAGCTTTGGTGGCGATTTCATTGTTCAGTCAATTTTCTGAAGAAGGGACGATTTGACTTATTTTACTTTTTGAAATTTTTGAACAATGAGAAAATTTTTTTTAAATTTTTACATGCCCTTATTTCATTGTTTACGCTATTGCAAATATTTATTGACATAAAACTTTTTAGGATTTTTCTAAAATCAACGCCAAAATAGCGATAATTTCCAAATTTCGAGGGAGTGGCGCGACCCCTAAAAATTTTTTTAAATTTTTTTCTTTATTTTTCCCCTCTTTAGGACCCCAGACTACATCTCTTTCCGAGGTTAACTTTTTTTTTTGAATTTCACTCCACCCTAATGGACATATCGCACCTGTTCAACAAAAAGGTATTAACTCAAAATTTTGTAATTTTCACTTTTTATTAAAAAACAATATACAATGATTAACTCCAGCCGCTGGTTATATCATTCACAGTTTTGTCTACTCTTTCGTAAAATATCGTTATGTCTACCTATGCATCAACAAAAGAGATATATTTTTAGTTGTACTCACATGCTTCAGCAATTTGGATCGCGGTTTTTTCAACTAAAGAATAGTATTTCGAATTGTGCCTTTATTAGTTTTCTAACAGTAATCACTAGCACGTAGAATATATCGAGCCATAAGCGCTAACCTATCGTACGTGAAAAAATGCAAATTTTACAGGAGACGGTTTTTATTATTTATTTCAAACAACTTTATTAAAAATGCAAATGTTTTAATGCAAAAATTTAAGATTTCTACCTACTCATATAACTGTATCAAAAAACAAAAAAAAAAATCTGAACACATTTGCGATTGCTGCAGCAATTTGATGTGTGACTTACGATAAAATTGCTACACAATAAAATTTAAACAATCATTTACGATAAAATGCAAAAGCTTTTTTTTTGATGTTTTACTAACAATTTTGTCATTTTAAAAATACAAAACGATGAGGCTTGTCCTAACGATTATTTTTCAGCAATAAAATTTTTTTTCCAAAAATTTGACTTACGATAGGTTAGCGCTTATGGCTCGATATTTTGAGTTGAAAAATTATGATGAAATAATTGTTTTTACACCAAACAATTAGATTCCATCCTTATTCTCTTGCACTATTCTCGCAGGTTTTTTGTACGAAAGTTAAAATATTTCAGTTGCAATTGTTTGCCGACATGACGTGTCCAAACCTAGAACATTATTCGGATTTTCTGCATGTAGAGGACAAACGCAGTACACAGTGCTATTCAAATATCGATAGCGATGATAGTGGAGCAGGTCTATTCAGCGATAATTTTGAAGGCGATTTTGATCCATCAGCAGTTACTGCAAGCAGTTCATCGAACACAGAAAAAGAAACAGTTAGTAAAAAAGAAAAGGTTTCAGGTGGAACTCTGGACGTGCTTATGTTTCATTTGATATATTCAGTTAAACTGGCACAAGTCGAAATAATACCTCTACTTAAATAAAGAATTTTCAAGAAAATGGTAGTAGCTCGAAAATTGGTTATTTTTATATACATAAATAGTTAACGAAACAAAAACAAATCGAGTGTTGAATCTTTACGATGGCATAGTATTTTTTTTATAATATACCTTTAATATTAACATAAACAGTTTTTTGTCTCCACTGAAAAGTTGAAAATTTTCCTTTGTTGAACAGGTGCGATATGGTACCTAAAACATAAATTTAATATGACATTTTTTTAAAATCTGGGAAAAATTAGAACTGTTCCAGTGCAGTATTACTTTACTTCCGACTGTTGACTCTTACTTCTGAAAAAATCGACAGTCGGTTTTTTCTAAACACGGTTCTGAAAAAAAGCCGAAATGCTGGTATTCTAAAAACCCGGTTTTTTTTACCCTTTTTGCTAAACCAAATTTGAACGAAATCGGTATTAATATGGCTGTTATACAGCGGTTGTATTGGGAGAGATATTTGTACTAGGGCTATATTAAAACCTAGACCGGTATAACTCATTTTCATCTAAGCTGATTACTGATCGATCGTAATGAACTGTGTCATTTTTCAACATTGGATGTAATTTGTGTTCTAGTCCTAAATATAAAAAACCGGCTGAATATTTGAAGATGCCCGACATACGAGGGCGACCGCAAAAGTAACTGGCCTAACACAAAAAGAACCGTTTTTTGGAATTATTATTATTTATTTTTCAACATAATCTCCTTCCAACTCAATACACTTCATCAAACGTTTTTCAAGTTATTTAATTCCATCCGAAAAATAAGATTTTTCAAGACCTTCAAAATATGCCTCATTTTCAGCAATAACCTCGCTATTTTTTAAATTTGGAAAAAAGAAATAATCAGAAGGAGCTAAATCTGGTCTATATGGTGGATGTGGAGCCATTTCAAATCGTAATTCTGTCAGTTTTTGTTGAGTTAAAAATGCAGTGTGTAAGGAGCATTACGAGGGCGGTTCGGAAACTTCTTAGCCTAGCACAAAAAGCGCGATCTGGCAACTCCTTCATATAGAAACAGGTGTTCCCAAAAGACGCATCCGCGATTTTTTTACAATGGAAAAATTAGAAATGCGTGGTGTCATTAAATATTTACATAAAAAAGGTTTATCGGGACAAGAAATTCATAATGATATGGTGAATGTGTTAGGTGAAAGTGCTCCTCCATATGCAACAGTAAAAAATTGGGTTGCTGAATTTAAACGTGGTCGTACAAGCATTGAAGATGAACCACGTAGTGGACGTCCAAAAACAGCAACAACAACAGAAATTGTAGCCAAAATGCATGATATGGTATTAAATGATCGACGAATAAAAGTGCGTGAAATAGCTAATATCATGGGCATCTCAAATGATCGAGTCCATCTAATTTTGCATGAAGAACTACAGATGAAAAAGCTTTCTGCAAGATGGGTGCCGCACTTGTTAACAGTCGACCAAAAACGCATAAGAATGGACATTTCTCAAGCTTGTTTGGATCGTTTTCAGCGAAATAAAATGGATTTTAAGCGTCGTTTCATTACTGTTGATGAGACATGGATCCACCACTATACTCCAGAGACAAAAGAACAATCCAAACAATGGACTGAAGCAGGAGGAAGTGCCCCAAAGAGAAGGCAAAAACAATTCAATCGGCTGGTAAGGTTATGGCAACGGTTTTTTGGGACTTCAAAGGTATTTTATTGATTGACTATCTGCAAAAGGGTAAAACAATAAATTCAGTGTACTATTGCAACCTTTTAGATCTATTAAATGTACAAATTCGAGAAAAACGTCCTGGCTTACAACACAAAAAAATAATTTTCCATCAAGACAACGCACCAGCGCACAAGAGTGTTTTAACAATGGCTAAAATTAACGAATTAAAGTACGAGTTGCTTCACCACCCACCTTATTCTCCTGATTTAGCTCCCAGTGAATTTTACCTGTTCCCAAATCTAAAAAAAAATCCTTGCTGGCAAGCGTTTTACCTCAAATGAAGATGCATTACAGTTGTAAACCACTATTTTGAAGACCTTGAGGAAAACTATTTTAATCAAGGGATAGAATTGCTAGATAAGCGTTGGACTAAGTGTATTGAAGTTTCAGGAGATTATATTGAAAAATAAAAATATTTTTGAAAAACTAACTATTCTCTTTCATTGATAGACTAAGAACTTTCCGAACCGCCCTCGTATCTTGATGAAAAAGAACTATTTTTTCTAAATGCGGTCGTTTTATCTTGATTTCTTCACTCAACCGATCCAATATTGTACAATAATATTCACTATTTATAGTTTTTCCTTTCTCAAGATAATCAATAAATTTTATACCCCTTGCATCCCAAAATACTGTGGCCATTACTTTTCCTGCTGACTTAACAGTTTTCGCCTTCTTGGCACCACTTTTACCAGCTTCTATCCATTGTTTAGACTGTTTCTTGCATTCTGGGTTGTAGTGATGGATCCATGTTTCATCAACAGTTATGAATTGGCGCAAGAACTCTATTGGATTACGCTGACAAATCGCTAAAAGCTGATCGGAATTGGTCCAACGGACGATTTTTTGGGGCAAAGTCAACAAACGCGGCACATATCTTGCGGATAGCTTTTTCATGCGGAGTTCATCATGTAAAATACTCCAAACTTGTTTTTCGTGTATTTTAACAATATCAGCAAGTTCTCTGAGCTTTATTCGTCTATCTTTAGTCACTTCATTAAATATTTTTCTAATATTTTCAATAGTAGTAGTAGTTTTCGGTCTTCCAGAGCGTTGTTCATCTTCCGTACTTGAAGGACCTATTTTAAATTGTTGAACCCAGGATTTCACGGTGGAGTATGATGGTGCATTATCACCATGAACAGAATCCAATTCATCTTTGATTAATTGTGGCGTATAACCTTTCATATAAAAGTGTTTAATTACCGCACGAAACTCTTTATTTTCCATTTTTCAAAAATTATAAAACTTGTTTACTTCAATCACCTGTAACAAAGAAAATAATCATTAAATATTTCGGAAATTTTGACAGATGGCTTATAAAAGATTGCTTTTAAAAAACAAAACAAAAAAAAGTTGCTAGTAAAACAGAAAATGTGCCAGGCCAGTTAATTTTGCGGTCGCCTCGTATATTGCGAACCGTCTCGCAATGAAAATTTGTAAAGCATGAAAGTAGCATATTTTTGCATTGTTTAAAAATTTTGGACGGAAATTAATGCTGTCCTGTTTTGTTGTTGGATTATGCTAAATTTATCCTTAACAGATAGCGATACTACCGTAAACATTAATTACAAATTTAAAACCCTTTTGTACATTTCGAATGTGTAGTTGTTCCCAAGCATTTCCATTGACTGACAGAACTTAACCCCAAAGTAAACACCTCATAAATCTTGTGACTGGTGGAACCACAATGAACGCAAAATATAATTCACCAGCGTATCCTAGGACAATGTGCGTATGTATGTGTTGAGTACTCACACACACACAAACCGGGACATAGCTGGGTCGATAGCCCAGACTCCAGACTGTGTATCCTTTTGCAAAACACAAATCCACACGCACGCAAAAACACACATACACGCAAAAAAAACATAGCAAATCCCAACATTTATAAAACTATACATCATCTCAAAATGATTTTATATATTTTGTAACAAAAGCTGAAAGAAAGGATGACGCCCATAGACCCACACAGTCAACAGGATATGACTGGTGGTAGACAAAACATACATTGGCCGTGTTCTATAGACAACTTGCTTGGAGGTTGCCATTGCGATAACTTTACACCATTGTACAGGGAGGCGTAAAACGACCGTTGGTCGATCCCACGACAGTTGGTTCTACGCACCGGATCGACCCGAAGCCCCAATTCTTCTGCCAAGGGCTGTTGTTGTTGTAGCGGTTTGCCGCTACAACAACAACAACTTCCGTTGGGTTTTGAATGTTTAATAACTTTTTTGTTATTGGTTAATTATTATTTTTATTTTTTGTTATATAGTATATTAATAGGGAATATTTTTGGCTTAAGTATGAAAAATTATATGCCGCAAGTAGTGGTAATTTAATTTTAAGCTTTCTGAAGAGAGTTGTCAAGGACCTGAAATCGCGATAAAAGCAGTGTGCAGCCACAAAAATCAATGTCACTTTACCATTTTGGTTAAAACTTGTCTTTTATTTAAATATAGATACCAGAGGTCTTGAGCCGGTTAATCCCTGTTCAATATAAATGAATTTAAAAAGTTTTTAAACATTCAAACCACAACGGTAGTTTTGCGCCACCCTGTACAAGAATATAAAAATTATTTTGTGTAAAGAAAACTAAAGATAATTTGCGTTAAAATCCGTTAATTTTATTTAATTAAAATAAAATTATTTGGGACAAAAATTATCCAAGAATAACCTTTAGAGAGTTAAAGCAAGCTCGGTTATTACTCGCTTATACGAGGGTTGCTATATATATTTCTGGCCTTGGCAACACTAAGTGTTGCCTGGCGCTTTTTGACATTTGCATTGCACTGAAAGAAAAAACGGTTGTTGTATGAACGAACGCGTTTCGTTGAAGTTCGTACGTTGATGCAACGAAAAATTACGTTCATGCAACGAAACCTGACGTTCATGAAACAATTGGTACGTTTATACTACGAAATGGATTTTTCGCACTTTTCGTAGTTTCGTTTATGCAACAACTCAGCATACGTTAATGTAACGAATTTTTTTTTGTGAAAATAAGAGCAAATAAGAAAAAAAATTAATATTTTATATCTTTAAATGCTTTAATTAGTCTACTCGAATACGTCTTTTAAACATTTGTTTTTATCTTGTGGTTTTATACAACATTTATAGTTAACGAAACACATACATTGATGTAACCATCGATTCGTATATACAACTACTCATTCATATATCAAACGAAATAATTTGTTTATGATTTTATTCTAATTTTCAGGGAGGAAACCGCTTGAAAAATATTGTACACGACTTTTTTCACCGTTTGCAGTCTCACTATATCAATTCTCGTTTCAGGATTTATTTTAAGGCTGATTTTTCTAACACTTATAGCTAACCACATGTATACGTTGATGCTACAATGCAATGGTATGTGCAACAACCCATTCGTTCATTCAACGATATGATTTGTTTGGCTTATTTTGATCAGGAAGCGCGATTGTGCACATAAGTTATGCCTTAGACTTTAAATTTTACTATTTCAATATATTTTTTCAACGGTGATTTGCCTAACTTAAAGTTAACGATATGCAACGCAATCGTATATACAACAATCCATACGTTTATGCAACGAAATCCTGAAATGAACAAGTGTTTTAATTGTTTGAAACGACAAAAGCAAAGTGCTGTTATCATTACGTTAAAAATACATGTATGCACAAATACCTATCCATTTACTACATGTACGAGCATATGTTAGTTTGTTTTGTTAGAATTTGGTATATATATAAGTATAATAAAATGTATTTATTTGAAGTAAAAAGCTAAAATTCAGATTTTTTATTATTGCTTCCAGTGCACAATATTGTATCAGCGAAACAATATTGTTGTGTCAACGAAAGAGGATTGTTGTATCAACGAAACAAGATTGTTGTATTAACGAAATAAGATTGTTGTATTAACGAAACAAGGTTGTTGCATCCACGAACCAAGATTGTTGTATCAACGAACCAAGATTGTTGTATCAACGAACAAAGATTGTTGTAACAGCGAAACAAGATTGTTGTAACAACGAAACAAGATTGTTTTATTAACGAAACAAGATTGTTGTATCAAAAACTAGGTTGTTGCATCCACGAACCAAGATTGTTGTATCAACGAACCAATATTGTTGTATAAACGAAAAAAGGTTGGTGTATAAACGAAACAAGATTGTTGTAACAACGAAACAAGATTGTTGTTTTAACAACAAGGTTGTTGTATCAAGGAAAAAAGATTGTTGTATCAACGAACCAAGGTTGTTGTATCAACGAAACAAAGTTGTTGTGTCAATGAAACTATATTGTTGTATCAACGACTTTTAATTTTACGTTGTATGAACGAAACTTTTCACTTTAACGAAACTATTTTCGTTGCATCAACGAAGCCCGACGTTGGTTGACTTTTAATGTCAAATTTCGTTGATGCAACGTAAAAAATCGTTCATGCTACGAAGCTTTTTCTTTCAGTGTGGCAATTTTGACATGTTTTAGCATAAACGTACTAAGAACGTTTTGACGTACGACCATCATGGGTGTGGTTACACTGACTTGAAAAAATCCATTTGGCAAAAAATCCACGTCGGAAGTTGTGAGAAATGATCGCAAGAAAATGTTCACGAGTTAACATTTTCGTGCGATCATTTTTCACAACTTCCGACGTGGATTATCACGACAAGAGTGCATCGCTGAACTTAAATCTTTGTATGGCGATGAAGCACCAACCTATAGCACTGTGAAAAACTGGTTAAATGAATTCAATCGTGGCCGACGCTCGCTCAAAGACGAAGGTTTTTGCTAGAGAACATTGATGCCATGCGTGAATTGATAATGCAAGATCGTCATGTGACATACCGTGAGATAGAGGCATTCTTGGGCATTTCTTCCACCGGCATACATTCGATATTGCATGAACACCTGGCCCTAAAAATAGGTTTGTTCTCGTTGGATCCCGCTCAGTTTGACAATCGCTCAAAAAAAGGCTCGTGTCGATTGGTACAAAGAAATTTTGAAAAAATACGATCGCGGTGCTTCAAAAGACATTTATAAGATCGTCACAGGTGACGAATAATGGATCAATGCATATGACCCGAAACAAAACAGCAATTGACCGTGTGGGTCTTCGAAAACGAACCAAATCCAACGAAAGTTCTTCGTGGAAGAAGCACATCGCAGCAAATGGTCGCCTGTATCTTCGGCAAAACTGCTCATATGTCGACTGTTTCGCTTAAGCAACGTAGGGCGGTCAGTTCTGAGTGGTACACCACAATTTGTTTGCCTGAAGTCTTCGGAGAAATTCGAAAAACGAATAAGAGAAGACGAATCATTGGCTTAAACCAGCGCCTCTTTGACCGGCCAAAACATCGAATTGATGGGTCATCCGCCGTACAGCCCTGACTTGGCATCCAATGACTTCTTTTTATTCCCGCACAGCAAGAAAAAATGCGTGGTCAACGATTTTCGTCGCCAGAAAATGCTTTTAGAGCGTTGAAAAACCATGTTTTGGAGGTGTCTCAATCGGAGTGGAAAAAGTGTTCGACAATTGGTTTGAGCGCATGCAAAAGTGTATAAATCATGCTGGGGAATACTTTGAAAAACGATAAAACCATTTTTGATGATAAATATTCGCATTTTCATTATTAGGCCAGAAATTTATATAGAGCAGCCCTCGTATTATATCTTGGGTAACTTTTTCAACAAATTACAAATTTTTAATCAATAGCATTAGGATACTTTAAGCCAATCAGTTCTTGTATAACAAAAACTTCAACAATTTTCTCGTAAATTTTTTAAGTTATCGCCTTAGCGACCATTTTCTCGTTTAATAAGCGAGTACTAATAGAACACACCTATTGTACGGTTCACACACAAACATACTCGTACGAACATGGCGAAGGATGTAACGTTTTACGGGATAAAATCCATTCATTTCTATGGATGTGTGTGCGTTCATGTGTTTAAAATACCCATTAGAGACTGTTTGTTGTAAAACTAAATGAATGGGGATTTATAACAAAATGATACGTATCATAAAATTATATGCTACACTAGCCAAATGGCTGTATATCTCTTGTGTACTGCTGCCTGAGAGTAGAATAGGGAAAGATCCTTTAACTGGTATTTAAAGTGGAGACACACAGACTCGTATTTTTGCGTTTGGCATATGTGACATGCCAAGTCAATATCATCGATAACGTTTAAGCTTTTAATGAAATTGAAATGTTGCTATATACTTTTTTTTATGGAACATGATGTGTACTTTTGGGCGCCTATGGTTGAAACTGATAAGCAAGCATCATTTTCAATATGTACGAGTATATGTAAAAATATATGGCATACAATTTGTTTGAAAACGAGCCTATAAAGTTTTTTATGCATTTTAAACGGTCATCTGTGATCAACGAAATTTCTATTTAAATTTTTATTTTGACATATTTAGCTATGTTCAGCGGCGTTATTTAATATTGTAATACCTTCGAACAAATAGCTCCTACGGACATATTTGCATTAAAAGATATTCAGGTGTACACAAAACAAATATGAAAATTATGTGTTTGGCGATTTTAATTTGCTTACATTGATGTTTCAATTCAAATATTTATTGTAAAGGCTACTTTTTTAGACGTATGGTTTTCAAGAAGAAATAAAACGCATATAATTTAATGTTAAGGTTAAGAATTTAGCTTTATTATTAAGCTAATGATTTGCCATAATTTTTTTAAAAAATGATTTCGGGCAAGTCGCCACCTCTACTGTCTACAATAAATTCCAGCCGAGAGGCCCCACATTACCGGTTTTTGCAGCATTTCGGGCTGTATGTCAGAAATAAAGCGCCGAACATCCTCTACCAAGTATTCAATGGTGTCGGGCATATCTGCGTAGACAAGCGACTTCACATTACCCTACTAGAAATAGTCCAGCGATGCCAAATCGCACGATTTTGGAGGCCACGCCACTGGCCCCCGACGCGAGATAATGCGCTCATCAAAAGTTTCCTAAATTGCTTGTTTCGTTGGCTGTATGGCATGAAGCACCGTCTTGTTGCAACCAAAGGTTGTCCACATCAACATCCTCCAATTCAGTCACGAAAAAGTCATTAATCATGGCTACATAACGTTCCCCATTAACAGTAACATTATGGCCGGCTTCATTTTTAAAGAAATATGTACCAACATTTCCCTCTGTCCATAGAGTACACCAAACAGTGGCTTTTTGAGGATGTAACGGAGTCTCAACAATAGCTTGTGGAATTTCATTACTCCAAATGCGACAATTTTGGATATTAACGTTCCCATTTAACCAAAAGTGAGCTTCATCGCTGAACAAAATTTTCTTGTAAAAATCAGGTTTTGGTGGCCATCTCATTTTGGCCCCATTTACCAACGCCTTTATGGTCGTTTGGCTATTCATTACTTATATAAAATAACAAACCAAGCTGAGCATAAATCAAGTAGCAGCTGTCATAAAGACCAACTCAAAAAAAATGTTTCCAGTTTGAAAACCATAGGTTAAAAAAAAATCACGTTTGAAAGGGTTTAAAAAAACTACTGTAATTTGTTCTAAACTTTCAGCTGAAAAACCAGTCTCAATATCACAGGATGGTAATAGTTCACTTCATTGGTAACATCTAAAACGTTATTTAGTTTTAAATAAAGCTAAAACCTGGATTTATTTTTATAATAATTTTTTTAAATCCGTTTTCCGTTTATTTTTAGAGAAATATTTAGTTCAAAACTTGCCTTCTAAACAATACTTTCAGTTGCCTTCCCAGCAAACCAAACCTTCAGAATTTGGTCAGAATTCTATAGACAATCGGCAAAATGTTACGATTTCGTAGCAAAAAACATATGAAATGGTTGAAAAAAGTTCTGAACTACTTCTATGAAAAAAAATCCTCAGACAAATCGAACAGAATTCGTAACGATTTCGGTAAGAATTCTCGATAGAGTTAAGATATTGTTCATAATTGTCTGATATCAGCCACTGTCGGCAAATTTGGTTTACTGCGTTGGAATTGAATGGATGTAAGAATTTTATCATCGGAAAGAGGGGTATTCTACTTATATACTTCCTTTAACAGCCAATGAAATTTTGTTATATTAAATTTAAATTCCCCTTCTACGTTCAACATAATTGTATTTCACGTTAAGAAATACATGATTTATGTACATACAACTAAACCAATTTACAACTAAATATTGTTTTTAGCGTCTTAACAGCTATACGCAGAAAAAAGTATGGTTGTGGTGACAATATTCGAAGAGGATTATACTATTGTTGGGTATATGGTTGTGGCACAACAATATTATGATCCTAACAACAAAAGTATGATTCACACACAACCATACTACGAGGTCTTCTATAAGTATATATATTTCTGGCTTATAATGAAAATGAGAATATTTTTCATCATAAATGGTTTTATTCTTTTTCAAAGTATTCTCCAGCATGATTTATACACTTTTGCTTGCGCTCAAAACCAATTGTCGAAACACTTTTTCCACTCCGATTGAGACACCTCCAAAACATGGATTTCAAACGCTTCAACAGCACCTTTTTT
The DNA here is from genome assembly GCA_963513945.1 of Hydrotaea diabolus. Taxonomy (NCBI): domain Eukaryota; kingdom Metazoa; phylum Arthropoda; class Insecta; order Diptera; family Muscidae; genus Hydrotaea; species Hydrotaea diabolus. The sequence continues at coordinate 44,709,714 of OY740717.1, read as the reverse complement.
TTCTTGATGCGCGGGAATAAAAAGAAGACATTGTTGGGTGCCAAGTCAGGGCTGTATAGCGGATGACTCATCAATTAGACGTTTTGGCCGGTCAAAAAGGCGCTGGTTTAAGCCGATGTGTGAGAGCTCGCATTGTCATGGTGCACAATAATTCGTCTTCTCTTGTTCGTTTTTCGAATATCTCCGAAGACTTCGGGCAAACAATTTGGGGTGTACCACTCAGAATTGACCTCCTACGCTGCTCAAGCGGAACAGTCGCCACATGGCCAGTTTTGCCGAAGAAACAGTCGATCATTTGCTTCGAAGTGCTTCTTCCACGAACAAATTCCGTCTTCAAAGACCCACACGGTCGATTGCTTTTTCGTTTCGGGCTCATACGCATAGATCCATGATTCGTCACCTGTGACGATCATATAAACGTCTTTTGAAGCACCGCGATCGTTTTTTTAAATTTCTTTGCACCAATCGACACGAGCCTTTTTCTGAGCGATTATCAAATTGTGCGGGATCCAACTAGAACAAACCTTTTTTACGGCCAGGTGTTTATGAAATATCGAGTGTATGCTGGTGGAAAAACTCACGGTATGTCACATGGCGATCTTGCATTATCAGTTCACGCACGGCATCAATGTTCTCTAGCACAACGACCGTTTTTGGACGACCTTCACAAACGTCGTCTTTGAGCGAGCGTCGGCCACGAATGAAAAATTAAACCAGTTTTTCTCAGTGCTATAGGATGGTGCTTCATAGCAATACAAAGATTTAAGTTCATCGATGTCGTGATAATCCACGTCGCACAAAAATGTTCAATTCCATTTTTTTGCCAAATTGATTTTTTAAAGTCACTGTAAACAGCACAAATGATGGTCGTACGTCAAAACATTTGAGTACGTTTATGCTGAAAAATGTCAAACTTTCCAATGGAAATGTCAGATTGTTTTCAGTGTCTTAACAGATACACTCAGAAAAAAGTATGGTTGTGTTGACAATATTCGAAGAGGATCATACTATTGTTGGGTATATGGTTGTGGCACAACAATATTATGGTCCTCATAACAAGACTATAATTCACACAGAACCATACTATGATCCCCACAACCATATTATGAGTCACACTCAAACATACTATTTTCCCTAAAACCATATTATGATCCTCAAAACCATATCATCTTTCACATATAACCATAGTATAATCCTCACAACCATAGTATGATTCACACCCAACCTTGGTATGACCCCTACAACCATAATATGATTGCAATTTTTTTTTATGATTGCGTTATAATGTTATAAAACAAAAGAGATTTTTACTAAGCATTTTGTTTTAAATTAGTTCATAGCTAGATTTGAGACATTGTTTCTATTGAACATTTTATTAAAACAACAAAAATATATTGAAAAGGCAGTCAGAAAGACTTTTAGTTGCAAGCAGTGGGGACTGCAGGGGATGAATGCTTCTTTACTATCCGTAGACCCCAAGTGATGAATGTTTAAACCATGATCAATGGCTATATAGTTAAGTGCAGGCATATTTTGAATAAACGAGAACCAGTCGACAGTAGAGTATTCCACCGATCAAAGTAGACACAATAAAAATCCCTCACACTGCCTTCCGATTGTTGTTGTTTTTTATAATGGACACAACCATACACTGTATAGTGTGTGTGTATTTTTTTACATACATACATGCATAGTCTTTTAAACCTGTTATGCTTTGTTCATAGTCTCAACCAACGTTCATCTTTAACAACAATATTTTTATCGCACCAACAATATTTATATGGTTGTTAAAACCATGTTTAATTGCAATAATATTATTGTTACAATTCAACAATATTAATATTGCCGCAATCATACTGTTGTCAAAATATAATTCAGAAAACAATACTATGGTTACGACAAGCTTTTATTGTAAAGAACATATTATTGTTGCCGTTACCATACGAGGCTTGCTTTTTTGATTTCGGGTCCTGACAATGCTAGTGTTTCCAGATGCAAACTGCAACTTCCATTGGAAATTTTGACATATTTTAGCAAAACTTCACTTAGAACGTTTTGTCATTTGAGGGCAAATTGTTTTGTTTACAGTGTGTTGGAAAATTCATCTCAGTCAAAAAATGGAATTATTCCGTTATCGAGAGAAGAGTGTTTAAATCAAATTGTTTCGACTTTTGGCGATGAAGCACCATCAAAAACCACTGTTAACCAACCACTGGTACCAAGAGGTCAGTCTCAGACGCCATTCGCTCCAGGATGAATTTCGTGAAGGACGTCCAACTTCGGCACTATGCGTGAACTGATTAAGCAAGACCGACATTTGATAAACCGTGAGATTAAGGCATCCTTGAGCATTAGTATGACAAGCATCAATATGAAATTGCATGTTCATTTGGCCGTGAAAAAAATTGGGATCCAACCCATATAATTTGACGAATGCTCAAAAAAAGGCTCGCATGGATTGGTGCAAAGAGATGTTGAAAAAGTATAACTGCGTTAGCTCAAAGACAGTGTGTAACATTGTCACAGGTGACGAATCATGGATCTATGCATATGAACCCGAAACAAAACAGCAATCGGCAGTATGAGTCTTTCAAATCCATCAAAAGTTGTTCGTGGAAGAATTACATGGTAGCAAATGATTGCGTTTTTTTCGGTATAACCGGCGATGATGCCACAGTTCCTTTAGTGGAACGTAGGACGGTCAATTCTGAGTGGTATACAACCATCTGTTTGCCAACAGTGTTCGAAGAAATGGGGAAAGATAACACAGTACAACAGCCAATCTGGGGGGTGAGAAGTTCCAAGTCAGGGTGATGGTACTAGGTCAGTATATTAAAACCCTCAAAGGGGTTTCCGTTCGTATGACCTTTTACATTTTTTCCTTATCTTGATGTTTTTTCGCTTAGTTGTAAAATGTTGGCAAAAACGTAGTTTGACATAACTCGAGAACGACTAGTTCGATTTTGCTGAAATAAATTGAGAAAAATTAATAATTACATTTTCTTTAATCCATTAACATACTGTTTCTCTACCAAATCAACATTTTTGCAATTAGAAATAAATTTATGAAGAAAATTTTGTTTTTTAAAAAATATAAATCCCAAACGGAAAAACGTGTAGAGTCTTATAACTTTCACGTAAAGTCACATAATCTATAAACAAAATGCGACATAGATCATTGAAATCGATTAACGCGTTCTGCTTTTATTTACAATTAAGTGAAGTTACTTAATTGTAAATAATTAAGTAACACCCAAAACCCTTTGAGGGTTTTAATATACTGACCTATTACCATCACCCTGACTTGGAATTTCTCACCCCCCAGACAATAACCCCAAAAATGTTCCACAGTGTAATAAGAGAAGACGGATCATTTTACATTACGACAATGCGAGCTCTGACACATCAGCGGAAACGATTAGCTATTTGACCAATTGATGGGCCATCCTACGTACAGCCCTGATTTGGCACTAAATGACTACTTCTTATTCCCTAGCATCAAGAGAAAAATGCGTGGTTTTCTATCGCCCGAAGCAGCTGTTGAAGCGTTAAAAAATCATGTTTTGGAGGTGTCTTAATCGGAGTGGAAAAAGTGCTTCGAAAATTGGTTTGTGCGCATGCAAAAGTGTATTGATCTTAAAGGAGAATATTTTTAAAAAACAATAAAACCATTTCCAATGATAAATTATTGTGTTTTTATTGCCGGACCCGAAATAAGTATAAAAAGCAACCTAACATACGTATTTCCCATATTGTTATCCCATTAAGGAACCAACTGCAATTAGTGATTTGTGGCAGACAACGACTTCAAATTCATTTCAGAAATTTCATTCATGAATTATACGAGTAGCATGAATATTGTATATTCGAATGAAAAAATAATTAACACATTCCGTAAGTCTCTAATCCTAACTTTTTTTTTTGCCATTCTTCAGTTAAATAAAAATAAAGTTGTATGGTTACACTTATATTTGCATTTAAAGTTCTCAACATTTTTGAGTGTGAGTGTTATAAACATGATCTTGACTTGGTGACTGAATTAATTCGGTTTCACAGCTAACATAAAGTCAAGTCTCTCCATGTACAACTGTTGCATACTCTCAGGAGAAATGGCATGATTTAAATCATTTGTAGAAATAAACTTTTCACTTACGAGTACAACACTGAGTATGCTCCACACTTTTAATACAACAATTTGTACTGAAAATGTAAATTATACTTAAAGAATTCAACTTCGAGGTACTAGAAAATAGAAGTCATCTTCAAATAGCCACACACATCGTCGGGGCTAACGGCAGACAAACCTCCTCCCAAGAACGTTTTGTGTACTCGTATACAGTATTCGGAACGCATGAGTATGTACGTTAGGTTGGAGTGAAATTCAAAAAAAAAAGTTAACCTCGGAAAGAGATGTAGTCTGGGGTTCTAAAGAGGGGAAAAATAAAGAAAAAAATTTAAAAAAAATTTTAGGGGTCGCGCCACTCCCTAGAAATTTGGAAATTATCGCTATTTTGGCGTTGATTTTAGAAAAATCCTAAAAATTAACGACTTAACTTATTCGAAATTTAAAAGTTTGATCTTGTTCAGTGCCCAAACAAAAGTATTTGAGGCAAATATGAGGATAATCGACTAATATTTGTAGCTTTGGTGGCGATTTCATTGTTCAGTCAATTTTCTGAAGAAGGGACGATTTGACTTATTTTACTTTTTGAAATTTTTGAACAATGAGAAAATTTTTTTTAAATTTTTTCATGCCCTTATTTCATTGTTTACGCTATTGCAAACATTTATTGACATAAAACTTTAAAATCGGTTCAGGGGTTAGGAAAATTCACGCCTTCAAACATGTGTATTTGTTTATTTTGGCGCGACCCCTAAAATTTTTTTTAAATTTTTTTCTTTATTTTTCCCCTCTTTAGGACCCCAGACTACTTCTCTTTCCGAGGTTAACTTTTTCAAATTAAAAAAAAGCATGTTTTCACTCCACCCTAATGTACGTACTCCATAATATGTTTTGATAAAAGTTTCGTTGCTTACATATGTTGCTGTGGTGCATTATAAATTATATTTATGTATGTAAGTTCAGATACTCGTATATACTTTATGTATGTATTTGTACACTGGTGAATGTATGCGACATTAAGATATTAGATATGACTACTTGTGCTAACAACTTTTGTTGGTAAAAATCTACGAGATCGTAAAATTTTATTATGTTCGCTGTGCGTTATACCCTTTCGTAGAAAGATACACATCGAGGTAGCGTAAAGTAAAGTGAAAATAAAATATTGAAGTTTGACCAGTTCAGGAATTATTGTACCATTATCGGTGAAGCAGTGTTGCATCCTTGTAACATATTCATGCCAAGACTCTTGCCCACAATTAAGGAGCATTTCGCCAATATTCTTATGAGCTAGTGCGTGATTCCCCTAGCTTCCATTTGCAGCAATAATTGGGGAACTACGGCTCCCAGAGCCCTATATTAAGTATGCCGATCGACTTATATATACAGGGTGGGCCAAAATTTACCATGGGGTTAAAATACTTAGTAGGGACATAAATACTGTTACACACGTTTTATGCTGAAAAATAAAAAAACGTACTGAATATTTTTGGACCAAATATTTTTTAATATAACGTATGCGGAAAGAAATCGCAACAAAAAAAAACATTTTTTTTCTTTTAAACAAAAACAAAAATTTTATTTCAATTTTTTTTTAAGATAGCACATTGTACTGGTTTTATGTAAAAAATATTTGGTCCCATTCGAGCTGCTTTGCGGCAATTTTGAGGAACTTTTTCCATGGCTGTTGAAAATGTCGACGTTGGCATGTTTTGAAGCTCCTTTCGAATTTTTCAAATCAAATTTTTGGTAGTTTTGGCTCTGAAGTTATTTGCATATACTTTTCGTTTTAAATTTACCCAAAAATCCTCAATTGGGCGTAACTGGAGTACATTGGGTGGATTTTCTTCTTTACATACATATGGAATTTGAAGGGTGTCCATGGCTTCCAATGTCTTCTTGGCGTAATGACTTGATGCTAAGTCGGGCCAGAAGATTACATTTAAGTTTCTATGCTTCTTATTCATAAATTCTTCAACTTTTGGTAGGCAGAAATTAATACATCTTTCAGAATTGACGGCCAAACCGGACTCAAAAAAAAAAAACTGGTTCTGACATTCGATGCTGACTAATTGCAAGACACAATAAAACTATTTTTGAATGCTCCACATACTTTATTTTATCGTCTACGTGTTTTTTCCTTCAAAAAAATGTTTTCCTTGCCATTCGTTTCCATCCAATGTGAAATATGACTCATCGTCCATGATGCATACAATGTCGCTCTTGGCTTTGAATGTATTTTTGACCAAACTTCTAAGTCGAGACTTTTGGGTAACTTCTTGAGCTTCTGACGCTTTTGCTTTGTTTTTTCTTTTCTTTCTCTGAATTCTCATATCACTCAGATACTTTTTCACTGTTTTTCCGTCACATTGGAACTTTTTCCTAAGCTCCCTATAGGATTTAGTGACTTTACCATCGGTAATTTTTCGAAGTCGGCTTCTCATAGAAGAGTCGTTCAAACTACACTTTTTTCCAGAACCACGTTTTCTTTTTATTGTTTGTCTTTTCTCATATATCGCCAGTGTTCTATATACCGAACTTCGATTTTCTCCTTGCTCTACAAAATGAGAAACGATATCGGATTTCTTCCAATCAGGATGATGGTCGAAAAAATTACAAATGGTTTTTCGAAGTTGTTCTTCTTTTGACGATCAACTTCAGCAAAAATAAAATAGCAATATCACAAAACATGTGGTAAATGAAAAATAACGGTACTTTGTTTAGATTTTTAATTTTGCTTTGTACCCAGCGTTGTAAAATTTGTTGCGATTTCATTCCGCAAACGTTATTTATTGATGTATATTGTATCCAAAAAGCATCTACTTATTCAAAATGCCCGCCTTGAGCGTTAACATACGCCTTAAGTCGCACTGGCCAATCGTCAATAGCTGCACGAACCTCGTCCATTGGAAAATTGGCCACAGCTCGAACCAAAGCAGTCTTAAGAGATCCAATGTTGGGGTATCTTTAGTGACACACCTTGTCCTCTAAAACCGTCCACAATTTGTAATCCAATGGGTTCAAATCTGGATTGCCTGAGGGCCATTCTTCAGAGGAAATGAACGCTGGCAAATTGTTTCGAAGCCAGGCCTGGGACGTTTTAGCCTTATGGGCCGGCGCAGAATCCTGCTGGAAAGTTCATGGCTGGTTTTGAAACAGGGAATTGTTAAGAGGCTTCACAACAGCTTCCAAAACTGTTTCTTGGTAAACTTTGGCCGATGTTTTGACTACTTGTTCGCAGAAATGCAGGTGAGTGACCCCATCGTAAGAGACACCCCACCAAACCATGACTGAAGCTGGGTGATGACCCTTTTCCAACCTTGGGATCAGTTCAGATGCTTCCTTAGATGACCGCGCAGACACTCCATCATTTTGCTTGTTAAATTTTTCCTGAAAGGTAAAATTTTTTTCATCGGTGAACAAAATTTTTCTGTGCAAGCTAATAGCGTGCTTCACTAAAAGACGTTTGCATTTTCAATCCTATTTTTTTAAAGCTGCAGTCAATAAATGTCTGGCATGGACTTTTGCGTGATATTCATCTCACGGGCCATGATTTTCTGTTTTCGGAGCGGATTTCTGTGATTTCTTGATTTAACAGCTTTGATGACATGCGGTGTTCGAACAGAGCGTGGGCGGCCCGACCGGTGGCGGTCTTTTACATCTCCAGTCTCCTCAAACAGTTTTATGCATCGGTAGACGAACATGCGGCTAATCTCTAGTGGCCGGAGCGTTTTGAAAAATTGTTTTTTTATTTCACACCTGAAAAGCGCTGTTACAGCGATACGGTTCTCAATACCTGACCACTCCATGATGAAAGTTGAAACAATTTTAAAATTCCGTTACAGACTAACGCTATTGAGGTTAGCTTTCAAAACCCATATGACATTAACGGGGTATGTTCAGTTCTACTATTGAATGTTAATGTTGTAACAGTATTTATGTCCCTACTAAGTATTAAATAACTTTCGTTTATATATTTTTTAGATTATATAAATAACACTTTGAGAATTAAAAATGGAAAAATTCACAACTGAACAAAGAACCAGAATAATAAAATTTTATTTTTTAAATCTGCGATCAATTAATGAGTGACGAAGCTCATTTTCATTTGAATGACTTTGTTAAAAAGCAGAACTGCAGGTTCTGGGGTTCTAAAAATCCAAGAGCCATTTATCAACGCCAGTTGCACCCCATTAGGTGTGGGATCACATCTGCAAATATCATGGGGCCTTACTTCTTCGAGAATGAAGATGGAAGTGCTGTAACCGTGAGTGGAGAGCGGTATCGGTTTATGATAGAACATTTTTTACGTCCTGCTGTTGAAAACAGACCTGAGAAGTGGTTTTATCAAGACGGGGCCACTGCCCACACTGCTGGAGACACTATGACACATTTAATTCAAATTTTTGGAGAGCGAATAATTTCCAGAAATTCGGAAATTATTTGACCAGCGCGATCGCCCGATTTGTCCGCACCCGACTATTTTCATTAAGGTTATAAGGGAGCGAGTATATGTGAACAAGACCGAGACAATCATTCAACTAAAGGCCAACATTGTTGCAGAAATTCAAATGCTACAGCCAAAAATTTTGAAATATGTTATGGAAAATGCTCTAGAACAAGCCCATCATTGCGAAGCTTTAAGTGACAATATTTTTCATACTTAGTGTAAAAAAATTCCAGTTTGTATATTATATAATCTGGAAAAGAAATAATAAACGAAAAAGTTATTGTAGGTTTTAACCCCATGGTAACTTTTGGCCCACCCTGTATAATCGTTTACCATTATGCTATGTCCGTCCATCTGTCCATCTATTTATCTAAGTATGCATTTGGCGCACATAGGAAGCGATCTCATCTCTGGATAGGCAAAGCACGAACCCTATTTAAATTGGTCTTATTTTTTCTCTGCGTGTAGTCAAGCCCTCATTTGAGCACTTTCGTGTGTCCTTTATAAGTCCAAAAATTGAGGTTTAGAGTTCTAACTTTCTATGGCATTTAAATAACATATCTGCATCAGCTTTTTCTATAAATTGCTTCTGATACTTTGAAACCAAAAATTTAATATTATGACTTACAATACCAACTTAATTAACTCCACGTGCGCATACAAACTAGGGATGTAACGAAAGTGGGTTATTCTTTTTTGCTAACGAATGTTGAAACATAAATTTTTGTGAAAGCGAAACGAATATTCCAAATTTGGTTTTGCGAATGCAAAAGCGACAACTTGTTTTTCAATTTTAAAAACTGAAGAAAAACCTTGGCAGATTTAGAAACAGCTGTACAGTCTGCCTGGCAACCGTAGCTAATACATTTCACCAATTTTTAAGTTGATTCATAAAAAGAAACAAAAAAAAGGTCTAGAACCAGAATAAAAACTGTTCAAGTCATATTTCATATACAATAATAGAACATCATTTTACAGGGAAATTAAAAAAAGTTACAAATGTTTGCAGTCTGTCAGACTCATTTCCATATGAAAGTGTGGTTTAGTACAGGGTGGGCGAATTAACATTTGAAACTTGAATTAGCTGTAAAAATGGGGCTGATAATTTTTTTGAACTTCTGGTTTTATTGGAAAGGTTGAACTTTGTCATTTAATAATGGAAACAATATCATTCGTATGACTACCACAACTGGCTCGGCGTTACCTCATCCGACCAACCCAATTTTCCAGTACATTTTTGATTGTTTCTGGTCGAATCTCTTCTTGCCATTGATTTCCTTTTTTTAACGCTTCAATTGTCTCTGGACGCTTTGAGTAACATTTATGCTTAATGGCTCCCCACAGAAAATAATAAAGAGGGCTTAAATCACAGCTCTGAGGCGGATAATTGACACCACAATTTAGGCTGATTATTCGATTTTCGAAAACAGCACATAAAATATTGATAATTGCGTTGGCTGTGTGAATAAGCCTTCGTCTCCGAAAGGTCAAATTCTTGAATTTTTGGAAAAAAAATCGTTGAGCATGGCGCTGAAACTCTCAACGTTGACGGTAACGGTGGCTTCCTGCTTATTTTCAAAGAAAAATGGCCCAATGATGCCGCCAGCCCACAGCAAACAGTGACTCGTTGTGGATGCATTGGCTTCTCAATACTCACGTGTGGGTTCCTGAACTCCATATGCGACAAATTTGCTTATTGACAATTAAACCGAAATGAAAATGATCTTCATCCGATAACATGATTTTTCTGTAAAATTCTTTATCTCCTGCCATACAATCTTCAGCCCGCTGGGCGAATCAAAAATGCATTGGATGGTCTTGAGGCTTTAGTTCTTGGACCAGTTTAACTTTGTAAGTCTTAATACCGAGGTCTTTATGCACAATTTTTCTCAAAGAAGTGCGAGAAATGTTAACTTCCTGAGAACGATGACAAGTTAATGTTGAAGAATGCTCATGGGCATCGTTAGCCACATCAGGGGGGTTACTCTGTATTGCGATGCGAAAGCAAGTTCGATGCGAAAGGTAAATGCGATAAGAGTACAATTTGGTACTCTGTATCACTAACGCAAACGCTTTCGCAAAATAAGTCGAAAATAAGTCGAAAATAAGGCAACACTGGCACCACAAAATAAACAATAGCGAAGAATGACAAAACGAAATGTCAAAACTTATAAATAAAAATATTTTAAACAATTTTTTTGTGCGGTACGTGGTTTTTTATAAGCATTTAATAACAAAAAATAAATACATAGTTATGGATTCGGTGGCGTTATGGTTTGAGGACGAAAATGAACATTATGAACGAATTACAAGAAGAATTTTAAGAGATAGATCAGATATACTCTCCCTAAATGACCACGGGTAAGAAAATAGGAGTAGGTATTATGTGCAAAATGTTTTCAAATATTCTATTTTTATAGATTTATACAAAATTTTCGACTCAATAAAGATGCGTTTATGTATGTATTAAACGCTATTAAACACGACCTCATCGTTCCACACAGATCCACAGCAATTCCAACCCCAATAAAAGTGGCCGCTGCTTTAAAATTGCTTGGGCAAGGTGGTTGTCAACACCAAATTGGCCAAGACCATCTCTTAGGATTATCGCAGCAATCTATGTCGCGTTGCTTACAAGAAGTTTGCATGGTGATTGAGCGAATACTCTGTCCCACGCACATACAATTTGAGGTAACTGCGGAAGAGGAAAACGAAATAAAAAGAGGAATTTTCCATGCATGTGGCATTCCTGGGGTGATTGGAGCAAATCGCTGTGTTGGACCATAAAATCAACTAAGCTTTCGAACTGCCGTTGCTGAGTCTGTAACTTTTTTGGTTTTTCCCTAAAAGAATAAACAATTTAGATATATATATATATATATATATATATATATATATATATATATATATATATATATATATATATATATATATATATATATATATATATATATATATATATATATATATATATATATATATATATATATATATATATATATATAGAAACAGGTGTTCACAAAAGACGCATATATATATATATATATATATATATATATATATATATATATATATATATATATATATATATATATATATATATATATATATATATATATATATATATATATATATATATATATATATATATATATATATAAAAATTTATTTGTGCTTACTTACATGATTCGTTTCCTTTGCGTTTGATATTTTGTTAGCGCAAGATATTTGCGCTCAACGTACGATTTTGACATACGCTTTTGTATTACAGAGTGCGGTGATGCCAGATTTGCGAAAGGAAAAAAATTAGATGCGAAAGGAGATACGAAAACGCATTAGAGAGTACCAATTATTTCATTAGGTACCATTTTCCTTACGCATCGCAATACAGAGTAACCCCCCAGCAATGTTTTCCCTTAAACGCACTGGACGGCTTAGTTTGTCTAATAACGGTCATGAATTCGCCTCACAAGTTGACGCACAAAATAAACTACGAGGGCGGTTCGGAAACTTTTTGGCCTAGCACAAGAAGCGCGGTATAAACAGAAAAAAGTTAAGTGTTTTGGAATCTTCCATCTCTGCTATGAACAAATGTTAAATTTTGTTTCGATCTGGCAACTCCTTCATATAGAAACAGGTGTTCACAAAAGACGCATCCGCGATTTTTTTACAATGGAAAAATTAGAAATGCGTGGTGTCATTAAATATTTACATAAAAAAGCTTTATCGGGACAAGAAATTCATAATGATTTGGTGAATGTGTAAGGTGAAAGTGCTCCTTCATATGCAACATAAAAAATTGGGTTGCTGAATTTAAACGTGGTCGTACAAGCATTGAAGATGAACCACGTAGTGTACGTCCAAAAACAGCAACAACAACAGAAATTGTAGCCAAAGTGCATGGTATGGTATTAAATGATCGACAAATAAAAGTGCGTGAAATAGCTAATATCATGGGCATCTCAAATGATCGAGTCCATTTAATTTTGCATGAAGAACTACAGATGAAAAAGCTTTCTGCAAGATGGGTGCCGGAGTCGACCAAAAACGCATAAGAATGAACATTTCTCAATCTTGTTTGGATCGTTTTCAGCGAAATAAAATGGATTTTAAGCATCGTTTCATAACTGTTGATGAGACATGGATCTACCACTATACTCCAGAGACAAAAGAACAATCCAAACAATGGACTGAAGCAGGAGGAAGTGCCCCAAAGAAGGCAAAAACAATTCAATCTGCTGGTAAGGTTATGGCAACGGTTTTTTGGAACTTCAAAGGTATTTTATTGATTGACTATCTGCAAAAGGGTAAAACAATAAATTCAGAGTACTATTGCAACCTTTTAGATCAATTAAATGTACAAATTCGAGAAAAACGTCCTGGTTTACAACACAAAAAAATAATTTTTCATCAAGACAACGCACCAGCGCACAAGAGTGTTTTAACAATGGCTAAAAACAACGAATTAAAGTACGAGTTGCTTGACCACCCACCTTATTCTCCTGATTTAGCTCCCAGTGACTTTTACCTGTTCCCAAATCTAAAAAAATTCCTTGCTGGCAAGCGTTTTACCTCAAATGAAGATGCAATTACAGATGTAAACCACTATTTTGAAGACCTTGAGGAAAACTATTTTAATCAAGGGATAGAATTGCTAGATAAGAGTTGGACAAAGTGTATTGAAGTTTCAGGAGATTATATTGAAAAATAAAAATATTTTTGAAAAACTAACTATTCTCTTTCTTTGATAGGCTAAGAACTTTCCAAACCGCCCTCGTAAAGGCCAATCTCTTCTTGAAATTTTTCACACGTTCATTTCTTACAGTTTGCGTTAAAGACTCACTACTTTGGAACTAGGTTCTTAATATTTCCCAATAATTTTCAAGCGTTTAGCATTCCATTTTGCAAAGGTCAAAAATAAAACTGAAAAAAAATGAATGTTGTTCTACCCTCAAAGCCAAAGTCATTGGTAGTTAACATTTTAAATGGCCCACCCTTTACAAAGGTTCCTTCCAATTTTAGACCCCTAAGCTGTAGAAGCTTCCTATAAAGTAAAATATTGACCATACTAGCCTCGTTTTACTATAAGTGATAAATATCCAACCTCTGAGAAGCCACAAACGAAATCCGATCTAACTTAAATTTCGCATAGTAAATTACACTGTGTGTAATTTTTTTAAGAAATGGACATATAACCATATGTGGACACCACTACGTCATAAAAGTCCAAAAAAGACCAGATTCTCCCATTCATGCATTTTTATTTAAAGGCCCCAAAGATTTGGCCTCGGTGCCGTTTTTGCAAAAAAGTGATATTTTTCGCAGGCTCATATCTTGTAAACCGTTCACGGGTCTTTTTTTTGGTCTTTTATCACGTAGTGGTTTCCGTACATGGTTATATTTTTTAGTGTTACACTGTGTTATGATTTAAATGAGTTCTTGTATGCATGTATTGTATGTATGGTACTGCATTCTAGTTTCAAACTTCACTAAATTACATTTTTTTGACACACGTTTCGCCGTTGGTGTGGGCGGCTAATCAATACTTTTTTTTGTGTGCTGCCGACAAGGTCTCTGCTCGTTTAACGATCGATATATACGAAACATTGCTTGATTTGGCATATGCGTAGAATGAGGACACAAGCGACTCACTGAAAAAATTCCTACCATATTGACAGACTGTCTGACTGACGTTCTTTCAATACCAGAACATTTACTTTCGTTCACACGTACGACTACCTCTTGATAATTTTCCATCAATCCTGGTGAGAATATCCGTCTACTTTTGCATATATCCTGTCTGAGGCTTAAAATTGCCCTCGTACCCTATCCCAAACATTGTCTTTTTTAAGCCTCATCTTAATTCTGATCTTGATCAAATATAATGAGATGTGGACCACATAGACCCATGTTATGTTAGCTGAATGTATTCACAATTTACCTTAAAACAAGTTTGTTTGAATATTAAAATATTATAAAATGTCAAGAAAACGCATTATCAAATTAGGTTATAAAGGGTGATCCATCTAGAGGTATTTTTCAGAACAAAAAAATATAAAAACTCAATTGTGGAATCTTTATTGGTAATTTGAAAGGAAATTTTATGTTACTTATTTTTTGAATATAATTTCCTTCAAATGTTGGCTGCAACTACACCTCAAGGTGTCCATTATTGGATGACTCCTTCGTAATGTTGGTTTTCAAAACCTGAATCGTAGCTGGTTTGTCAGCATAGACTTTGAACTTTACGTAACCCCAAAGAAAAATGTCTAAAGGTGTGATATCACTCGATCTAGGCGGCCAACTCACCTGTCCAAAACGTAAAATTAGCTGCTTTTCGAAATGACCTCTCAATAGATCTATTGTTTGAGCAGCTGTATGGCAAGTGGCACCGTTCTGTTGAAACCAAGTGTCGCCAAGATTACGGACTTCAATTTCAGGTAGCATAAAGATCGATATTATAGCGCTATAGCGAGCACCATTCAAGGCTACGTTCCAGCCATCATCATTTTTGAAAAAATATGCACCGATGATTCCACCAGCTTATAAACCGCACCAAACCGTGGTTTTCCTGGGTATAATGGCACCTCTTCTCTTCAGCCCAAATGCAGAAATTTTGTTTATTGACTTTGCCGTTGAGCCAGAAATGGGCCTCATTTCTGAACAAAATTTTGGTCGAAAACAGCGGATCTTCCCGTTTCTCAACGAACGCTCATTTCCATAATACAGTTGCCAACATTTAAAGATAAATATTTTCAAAAAATAAATGCCATAAAATGTCCTTTCAAATTACCAATTAAGAGTCCACACTTGATTTGAATTTGACTGTTTCTATACTTTTAAAATTCATAAATCAAACAGTTTTTGTATACAATGCAAGGTCTAGGGTTTTTGTTTTGAACGATGAGAAGTTATTGCCTTATCGACCTCATACTCGCCTAAGCTCTGAGCACCCAAGTCTATGGTATCCTTCTTGAAACTACTTAATTTTAATATTATAAAAAAACTGAGCATTTTTTAAAACAAATTTCAAATATATTCCGTTATCACCGCTATTTACCACTACCATATTATTGCTGGTGCAAGCGTATAATCTTTCATTTTGTTTTATTTTTTCACTAGGTTTGTAATAGATGTTTCCCATTCTGTTCATACTGCCCTCATCTGATATGTTGTAAGTAGAAAAATATTACATATTGTAATCTTGGACAAAAAAACATTTTAAATTTGTTGAGGTCGAAATAATTTCGTTGCAATAAATTGAAGCTCTTTTTTTCTCATTGCTGAAAATCGTTTTCCCTTCCCTTTACACCCATGTTCATCCATACATAGACATACATACTACATTGAAAATATGATTTCCTTTTTTATGTGAAAATAAATTGATGGTAATAAATAAAAAAGATGCTTGCGTATTGAACAAAACATAATACTTTTCCTGTAAATGATTTTTCGTTCAAATGACTATTATCTCTACTATTAAAAAAAAAAAAGCAAAGCATAAAATACCACAAACAAAGCAGGTCCAGCTTTTGTTACACAGATCAGAATAAATGATGAAGTAGATTTGTCATTTTTTATGTAATGCAAAAAATGCAACTATAGTTGAAACCTTTACAGGTATCGTTGATTTTTTTTTGTAAAACAGGACTTCGGTTTTTAGATTTACACGAAAATAGTTGAGTTGGCTATGAGAAAATTATTTGCAAATTCTCTTTACCCTTTACAATTGTTCTCACATTTGTAGAATGTATAAATTATTGCATGCGAGAAATGTGAATGTTAGGTTAACATGCTTTCAACAGTTGCTGGCGTCAAAAGCTTTAGAAAGCTCAGCATTAACACCCATTTTTTTGTTTGTCGTTAAAGGATGTTAAATGAATATGTTAAAAGTTAAATCAATACGAACAATTTAACAACATAGAAAATTTTGAAAAACTTTAAGTTGCTACTCGGCTTTACACGTTTTTCTTACTGTATAGGGTGGGCGATTTTAAATTTGAATCAGCTGCAAAAAAAAGTGTGATATATTTTTTATAAATTTCTGGTTTTATTAGAAAGGTTGAACTTTGCCATTAAAAAACAGAGCACCATTCGTAGTGTTTTCGCTTCGCCCAATGGACTGAAGGTTGTTTGGCAGGAGATGACAAATTTTACCGAAAAATCTACACGCAGAGAAAAGACATGGTTACTATATGGTCACGGCAACAATACAATGTTCTCTACAATAAAAGCATGTTCGTCGCAACTATAGTATTGTTTTCTGAATTTTATTTTGACAACAGTATAATTGCGGCAATAATAATATTGTTGAAATGTAACAACACTATTATTGCTCAATTTAGAAATGAAACTATGGTTGTAGCAACCATGTATATATTGGTGGTGCGACAAAAGTATTGTTGTTAAAGATTTACGTTAACAATAATATGATTACGGCAATCATACTGTATGGTTGAGTCTATGAACAAATCGTAACAGGTTTTATATTCTATGTGTGTGCGTTTTTTTTTGGAATTCCAAAAAATATATAAACACACACGATATAGTGCACAGTTGTTGTTCTTTATAAAAAACAACAACAATCGGAAGGCAATGTAAGGGATTTTTATCGTGTTTACTTTGTTCGGTGAAATACTCTACTGGCGACTGGTTCTCGTTTATTTAAAATCTGCCTGCACTTAAGTATTTAGTCATTCATCATAGTTTAATCATCACTTGGGGTCTACGGATGGTAACAGCGTTGCCATTTTAGCGCGTTTCGCGCTATATATTGCGCTTTTCAACTACCCAAATGTCGCATTTTTACTCATCAGCGCGTTTTTTCAAAAACGCGCAAAATAAGCGCATTTTTAAAAAATAGCGCTTAATTAGCGCATTTTTCCTAAGAACTTTTGTTACGATGAGAAAGCTCTAGTAAAGAGGAATATGCGATAAGTTTAAGGGTTGTTTGATCGTGTTTTCGCGAATTTGCAACTGTGCATGCCAGAAAAAGTACAAAACATATCAACTGATGTGTTGTCATTAAAACTTTGTTCTTTGTTTACCTCGTTCTTAATCATAAATAGTTTTCTTATTCTGTGTAAAATACAAATTTCAATTGTAGTTGTTATAATAGCACTTTAACTTTATCAGTGGTAATTTCTTATACAAATTTTGATAGCTATACACATCTTATATACATACATATCACTCATTTTCAGATGGAGCGTTATGTACAAAAGTATAGAGAAGTGTGGGAGGCTGATCCATTATTTAAGAAATGGATAAAGCCATTACCAAAAGAGCCCACAAAAGCCTTATGTTTTTATTGTAAGTGTAAAATAAGCGCAAAACGTTCCGATCTTATTAGACACACGCAGACAGCAAAACATCAAAAGGCTGTTAAACCTTTTAACGACACGGAACTAAAACAACCTGAAATATCATTTAAAGTAAATGCTTGTGAGAAACAAGACAGCCAAGCAATGCTTGCGCTTTATATAGCTGTCCACAGTCCATTTTATTCTGTAGATCATCTGAGTGGCCTTTGCTGTTCTGCCTTTAAAGATAGTAAAGCCGCAAATTTTAAGCTCCGTCGCACAAAATGCACAAATATAATAACAAACATTTTAGCACCCCACTTTGTGGAAAATTTATTGAAGGATTTGAGTGATTCTCATTTTAGCCTCATTTTAGATGAAGGTATGTGAAATATACATAAATTGTTTAAATGTTTTATAATTTTTGCATAAATGTATTTTTATTAGGAACTGACATATCTGTTGAAAAACTCCTAGGAGTTGTTATCCGCTATTATAGCACGGGAAAACAGGAATTCGTAACTACATTCTTGGGTCTTATAGATTTAAATGAAGGTAGAGCTGATGACCTACTACAAGGTTTGGAACGCCTCGCTAAATTGTTTAATATTGATTTAAAAAAACTATTAGCGATAGGTACAGACAACGCCGCCGTAATGACTGGCGCAAATAACGGCCTGTACAGGAAAATAAAAGAAAAATGTAATTTAAAGAATCCCGTCCTGATAAGGTGCGTCTGTCATTCGCTGCAGTTAGCGGTGAGTTCTGCAGCGGAGAAACATTTTCCTGCAAACATAAACTTTTTAGTTAAAGAAAGCCACAATTGGTTCTCTAATTCATCTGTACGACAAAAGACATTTAATAAAATTTATAAATTGATAAATAATGATTCAGCTACACCTAAAAAAATTCCCATGGCAGCGCCAACTAGGTGGCTTTCTATAGAAAAAGCTATAAAAACAATTATGGACATGTGGCTCGAGTTAAAAACTCACTTTAATTGCGTAAATGATAAGTCATATGAAACCTCGAAGCTAAAAAATATGTACAATGACCCAAAAAATTTAGTTTATATAACATATTTAGCATCAATATTAGCAGAAGTTCAAAAAGTAAACTTGGCTTTTGAATCTCGAAATGCTGACCAAACCAAACTTTTTAATGATTTGTTTAGACTGTTGCAAAGTTTAGTAAATAAAATAATAATACCAGTTGAAGATTTTGATTATATGGAAGGTGATATCGAGTCTGTGCTAAACGAAAGCTGTTATCTAGGATATAATTTTGAAAAAGTTTGCTCTGAAAATAATATTGAAAGTAATGAAAAGGAAACAATTAGACATGTTTTAATAATTTTTACTAAATCACTTATCCATGAAATAAGAGCCAAGGTGCCAACTAACTTCAAAATTTTAAAAAACTTATCGTTATTTAGCGTTGATAAAATATTTTCAAATAAATCAAATGAAATGGTCTCATTTATTAAAGAATTTATAGATTGTAATAAAGAAGTTGAAGAAATAGAAAATTGCCTAAATAACTTAAGACTATGTCAATGGAAAAATTTAGATAGCACTGAACTTTTTTGGTTAGAGGTACATTGCATTAAGAATTCTGTAAATGAAAACCCTTATATTAAACTGTCAACATTTGTTATTAATTTATTAAGCTTTCCATATTCAAATGCTGAAGTGGAAAGGTCGTTTCGTGTAATGAATTATTTCAAATCAAAAATAAGAAATAGAATGTCTCTTAATACCGTAAATTCTTTAATTCAAATAAAATATGGTCTAAAAATGCAAAATGCATGCTGTGAAAATTATAAAATACCGCCAATTATAAGTGCAAAAATAAATTCGAGTGATACTTATAAAAAGTCGAAGTACTACATACAAACAGTTTTATGGCCTGAAGATGAGTGTGATGATGAGAATGACGCTTTATTTTTTCTTCAATCTGAAGACATTTAACATATTTTTATAAACTAGATACTACGTATTTTTTATCTCTTGATCGAAAATGTGAAATTGAATTTAGATGTTTAGTTTTTAATCATTATATTTTTTTTTTAAATTAATCTTTTCCCTTATATATTTTAATATGAATTTAACACAAAAAGTCTGAATTTAAATGATCTCAAGAAGAGTACAAATATGTGTCCATTGTTATGTTTTTTATTTTTAATAAAATATTAAAATTAACTCAAAATTCAACACTTTTTTTAAATGTAATTTTAGCGCTTTTTGGCGCGTTTTTAGAATGTGACCGGCGCGTTTTGGTTATAAATTTATGGCAACGCTGGATGGTAAAGAAGCATTCATCCCCTGCAATCACCACTGCTTGCAACTAAAAGTATTTTCGACTGCCTTTTGAATATATTTTTGTTTCATACATACTATGTTTAATAGAAACATTGTCTCACATCTGCCCATGAACTAATTTTAAAAAAATGCTTAATAAGAATCTCTAATGTTGAATAATAAAATAACCCAATCTTAAAAAAAAATTTGGGGATCATAGTATGGTTGAGTGGAATCATATTATTGTTGTAGGGATCATAATATGGTTGAGTGTGCATCATACTATGGTTGTGAGGATCATACTATGGTTGTATGTGAAAGATAATATTGTTGTGACGATCATAATATTGTTTTGGGGATAATAGTATGGTTGAGTGTGGCTCATTATACGGTTGTGGTTATGGTTGTGTGTGTATGGTTGTGTGTTAATCATACTATTGTTGTGAGGATCACACTATGGTTGTATGTGAAAGATAATATTGTTATGAGGATCATAATATTGTTTTGGGGATAATAGTATGGTTGAGTGTGGCTCATAATATGGTTGTGGGGATCATAGTATGGTTGTGTGTTAATCATACTACTGTTGCGAGGATCATAATATTATTGTGCCACAGCCATATACCCAACAATAGTATGACCCTCTTCGAATATTGTCACCACAACCAAACTTTTTTCCTGCGTGTAGTTTTCGATGAAGCTGCTTTTCATCTCGGTGGCAATGTCAGCAAGAAAAATTGCCGCATATGGGGTTCAGAGAACCCAAACGTGATTATTGAAAAGCTAATGCATCCACAACGAACCACTGTTTGGTATGGATTTTGGGCTGGTCCCATTTTCTTTTTTTCAAATGAACAAGGAGCCGCCGTTACCGTCAGCTTTACCGCACCCTGCTCAACAAATTTTTGTTTCCAAAAAAAGAAAATAACATGGACGATATTTGGTTTCAACAAGACGGAATCACATGTCACACAGCCAACGCAACCATCGATATTTTACGCACAGCTTTTGAAAATCGAATAATCAGCCAAAGTTGTGATGTCAATTGGCCGCCTCGGAGCTGTGATTCAAACCCTTTGAATTATTTTTTGTAGAGAGCCATTAAGGATCAATGTTACGCAATATATCCAGAGACAATTGAAGCTTTGGAAAATACAGAAATTGCCATTGAGGAGGTTCGACCCGAAACAATCGAAAATGTACTGAAAAATTGGGTTGATTAGATGAGGTACTGCCGAGCCAGTGGCAGTTTTATAAATTATATTGTATTTAATTATTAAATGACAATGTTCAGCTTTTCTAATAAATCCAGAAATTTAAAATAAATATCAGTACTTTTTTTTACAGCCGATTCAAATTTAAAATGTTAAAGCGCCCACACTATATCAGGAAATATTAATTTAAATTCAGAAATTCCATTTGTAAAGCATAGTTTCATTATTATACCCTCACCCTAAAGGGTGACTTCAAGACATCACCCAGTCATTTTAGACCCTCGGGTTTTTTTGGGTGCTCGGTTAGACCTAGCCTTAATACGTAGTTGCCGTTCATCGCCGTCGAAAGGAAAAGGTAAAGATAGACCTCGCTCTGATCAGAGGGAAAGCCATGTCCACGTATATGGTTTCAGACCGTAACACCTGTGTGTATACGAGGGTTTCTATTTATATTTCGGGTCAGGCAATAAAAACACAATAATTTATCATTGAAAGTGGTTTAATTGCTTTTCAAAATATTCTCCTTAAAGATCAATACATTTTTGCATGAGCACAAACCAATTTTCGAAGCGCCTTTCCTAAGCTGCTTAGGTCGATGAAAACCGTTGACCACACATTTTTTTCTTGATGCTAGGGAATAAAAAGAAGTCATTAGGTGCCAAATCAGGGCTGTATAGTGGTTGGCCAATCAATTCGACATCTTGAGTGGTCAAATAGCTCATAATTTCAGCTGATGTGTGAGAGCTCGCACTGTCGTGATGCACAATGTTCCGTCTTCTCTTATTATCTTTCCTCATTTCTTCGAACACTGCTGGCAAACAGATGGTTGTATACCACTCAGAATTGACCGTCCTAGGTTCCACTAAAGGCAACATGGCTGGCTTTAACGAAAATAACTCAATCATTTGCTTCGTTGTACTTCTTCCACGCACAACTTTTGTTGAATTTGCCTGGATTGACTGGAAATACCCATACGGTTGATTGATGTTTTGTTTCGGGTTTATATGAGTAGATCCATAATTCGTCACCTGTAACAATGTTATACACTGCCTTTGAGCTACCGCAGTTATACTTTTTCAACATCTCTTTGCACCAATCCATACGAACCGTTTTGTGAGCATTCGTCAAATTATGTGGGATTAAACGAAAACAATTTTTTTTCGCGGCCAAATGAACATGCAATATCTTATTGATGCTTGTCATACTAATGCCCAAATATGCCTCAATCTCACGGTATGTCACATGTCGGTCTTGCTTAATCACTTCACGCACAGCATCGATGGATTCTGGAAAAATGACCGAAGTTGGACGTCCTTCACGAAATTCATCTTGGAGCGAACGGCGTCCGAGACTGAACTCTTGGTACCATCAATTAACAGTGGTGTCTGATAATGCTTCATCGCAAAAAGTCGAAACAAGTGGATTTGAACACTTTTGGTTCGATAACCCACGCCGAAAGTCGTAAAAAATCATCGCATGAGATGAATTTTTCAACACACTGTAAACAAAACAATTCGCCCTCAAATGACAAAACGTTCTGAGTGAAGATAATCTAAAAAATGTCAAATTTTCCAATGGAAGTTTCGGTTTGCATCTGGGAACACTAGTATTGTCAGGACCCGAAATATAAATAGCAACCATCATACTCTATAGTGTTTTTCAACTTTTTGTAATAGCTTAGTTCGTACATCTTCTATAGCTGATCGTCCTTGGTTGCAGTTTTTTCTATTAAGAATTAAAAAAGGTGTAAAATAAACGATTTTCCAAAACCCGGTTCTCATTTAACCCGTTACTGCCTGCCTATAGATCGACTTGTACGATTTTTATGAAATTTGGAAATTTATGTCCAAAAGACATTGAAGTTGAAAGAAAAAAAACTCAATTTTTATTTGGGATATGACATGGGTATTTAAATACCCGTGCAAGGTGTTTGTTTGAAATGCAAGGTGAATTTGCATTCCGCTAACCAGATCAGAAGAAAATTGCTAAGGCTACGTAGTTTATTTCTTTTAAGTACCTTGTTTTCGCATTGAACAGGGATTAAACCGGCTCAAGACCTCTTGCTTCTATATTTTATTTATTTATTTATTTATTTATTTATTTATTTATTTATTTATTTATTTATTTATTTATTTATTTATTTATTTATTTATTTATTTATTTATTTATTTATTTATTTATTTCATTGTAATATACAAAGCCTATAAGGCCAATTAATCTATATTACATAGAAGTTTTTAACAAAAATGGCAAAGTGACATTGATTTTCGTGGCTGCACACTACTTTTATCATGATTTCGGGTCCGTGGCAGCCCTCTTCAGAAAGCCTTGCTGCAATTGTTGAAAGTAAAACCGAACTCTATAAGGCCAGGCTCTCCCCAAACGAATGATAACTACTGTTGCAAACCTTACTTTTCAAGTTTTCTTCACACAATTGCCCACGAAAATACAACTCACTCTAGACATCTCTAAAGAGACTCTACATCGAGAGCCATCAATAGATTTCTTTTACAACGTGTGTGTTTCTTAATAATATGACCCATTTGCTTTTGGTCAGATCTGGAGGCCAGGTGCGTTGACGTATCGCTGCCTGATTTTTTTACATTACATAAATGTAAGCTATTCGGTAATATTAGGAATTTTTAATTTGTATCATTTTCCTATGTTTGACTGCACTTTTACGGAGCATTTTCCGAAAAAAAAATCTTGAATTTTTGCCTGCAAAAAAACAAAAGATAAAAAAATCCTGCTAAACGGTTTAATTTAGCCCAATCTTTCCTCTATTCTATAAAAAAATTACCTCGATATCGCTCACCTGGCCCACGCTAAAATTATTTATGAATCAACACTTTCTTGGGTATTTAAATACCCATTAGGCAGGAGCGGGTTACAAAAATTTATAAAAATTTACAAAAATGGGTATATTTAGAAAAATAAATCAAACATCACTCGCAAAATCAGAGTTTTCTTTCCCTTGCCAATTGCTTCTCAGTTTACCGAATTTGTGTTTCAACCTGACCGACATAAAGTAAATTTTAGCTTTCTGTCTTTACTTGAGTTATGTTAATATTCAACAAACTTAAATAAATACATTTTTGTAATTGCTAGCAAATTAATAAACAATTTGATTAAATATGATAATTATTTGTAAGAAATACAAGTTTATTTTTTCTCATTTAGACATTTTTGCGTTTCATTAGATACTCCCCTCTGTCGCCAGCATGTGACAAGTTATTTTCAGTATTTACGTGCACTGGGCATTTTCTTATTAAGTTATTCTCCTGCTGCGAAAATGAACTTATTTCAGCTTTAATTTCCTTTTGAATTAATCTTCAATGCCATTATAAATTCTTGCTGGACACGACGAAAACAGGTTCCGTTTTATGTCCTCCTACACATTGTACGAGTATGCTGGAGGAGGCCACTCCATCATTTTGGCATCATTTATATGTGCTGGAACTTGTCTGCTTTCAAATTAACTTAATTTCAATTTTAATATCCGGTCTGAAAAAAGGCGTACGTACGTACACACGACTCTACATTTTATTTCGCCGTATAAAAATACAAACTGTGGCTCTCATAGATACAATGTAACTCTCCACTAGCAAACTAACACACTGTCATTTTGCCGGTTCCCGGAGAAGGGCAACTCTGTTGTTTTTCAACAAATTAAATTGTTCTTTAATTTACTTGATTTGCATTTTAATTTAATGAAATGCCACATAATCAAGTTGGCACATAGTTGAGGCAACAACAACTTGAGTTTCTTTATCGTTTTTGGTCTATTTTCGACTACATGTGGGCGGGCTGGCCTTTCTTGAAATGTCTTTTGTGGCCGGAAAGGTGAAGATGGTGGCGCTGGTATACCTTTTTAAATGTCGAAAATATCCTTTGCATGTTCACATGTCCGACCGAAAGGGAAGAGGCAAAGGAATACCTACCCTATGCCATGCAAAAACATTCAAAGAGACACAGTAAAGGAAAACAAAAATAGAAAAGGACTTGGAAACACACAAAGAAAATAATGAAGGCATTTGAACAAATTAATATCAAATGTCTTGAGCGAATGAATTGTACATTTGTTAAGGTAGGCAGAGGCACACAACGAATATGCACAGAAACAAGCTAAACATGATCTAAACCAGCCACCCGAGGTCTATTATCCTAAAACTCGCAGCAGCAGAAGTTTTTACGGCACCACCGCAACAACCGTTAAAGGCGCGAATTTCAAAAATGGTGTCATTTAACTAAGCCACAGAACTTAATTTATGCGCACCCCACGCAAACCGAATGAGCGGGCAGCAGTAAACTGTCGAAAGTGACGAAACATTTCTTTTGTTTAAAAATAAAATGTGATAAAAATAAAGTAATTGATTTAACTAAGCACTGGAAAGATGTAAAAATAAAACAATGCCAAAAAAGCACCGCAAGCACTTGACACAGGAATTACAATAGAGTTAGTGCCGAGTTGCTAATCATACGGCAAAGGAACCCGTCTTTAATCAATCATGTGATAGATACGTTGTGCATTAAGCCGGATCGTTAAAATATATACAGGGTGGTTCATTCACGAGGTCCTATCGTTCCGAAGTTATGAATATTTGACTGATACGAGGGCTACTATATATATTTCTGGCCTAATAATAAAAATTCTAATGTTTATCATCAAAAAAGGTTTTATTGTTTTTCAAAGTATTCTCCAGCATGATTTATACACTTTTGCATGCGCTCAAACCAATTGTCGAAGCACTTTTTCCACTCCGATTGAGACACCTCCAAAACAACGCTTCAACAGCATCTTCTGGCGACGAAAATCGTTGACCACGCATGTTTTTCTTGATATGCGAGAATACAAAGAAGTCATCGGGTGCCAAGTCGATGCTGTACGGCGGGTGACCCATCAATTCGACGTTTTGGCCGGTCACAAAGGCGCTGGTTTGAGCCGATGTGTGAGAGCTCGCATTGTCATGGTGCACAATGATTCGTCTTCTCTTGTTCGTTTCGACTTCAGGCAAACAAATTGTGGTGTTCCACTCAGAATTGACCGTCCTACGTTGCTCAATCGGAACAGTCGCCACAAGACAAGTTTTGCCGACGAAACAGGCGTCCATTTGCTTCGAAGTGCTTCTTCCACGAACAACTTATGTTGGATTTGGTCGCCTTCGAAGACCCACAGGGTCGATTGCTATTTTGTTTCGAGCTCATACGCATAGATCCATGATTCGTCACCTGTGACGATCTTATAAAAGTCTTTTGACGCACCGCGATCGTATTTTTTCAACATCTCTTTGCACCAATCGACACGAGCCTTTTTTGAGAGATTGTCAAATTGTTCAGGATTCAACGAGAACAAACCTTTGTTACGGCCAGGTGTTTATGCAATATCTAATGTATGATGGTGGAAGAAATGCCCAAGGATGCCTCTATCTCACGGTATATCCCATGACGATCTGGCATTACCAATGCACGCACGGCATTAATGTTCTCTGGCACAACGGCAGTTTTGGGACGACCTTCACGATCTTCGTCTTTGAGCGAACGTCGGCGACGATTGAATTCATTAAACCAGCTTTGCTATAGGATAGTGCTTCATAGCCATACAAAAATTTAAGTTCAGCTATGCACTCTTGTCGTGATAATCCACGTCGAAAGTTGTGAAAAATGATCGCACGAAAATGTTCACGAGTTAATTCCATTTTTTTGCCAAATTGATTTTTTCAAGTCACTTTTTTTAAAGACATTTCTAAAGATTTCAATGAAAACAATGCAAAGTATCTCAAAGTGTTAAAGAATCACGGTTTGCAGTACTGAATTTACCGTACTTCAAAGCCATTTTTGGAAAGTCCCCAAAGGGTTAGACAAAACTCGTATAGTGCGATCTCAAAGGATCTCGATACAAATTGATCAAATGTATTACCGACACCAAAGGGCGACTTCGGCCTTCACGCAGAGAAAAAATATTGTTACTGCATGGTCACGGAAACAATAATGTGTTTTCTGCAATAAAATAATGTTCGTCGCAACCATAGTATTGCTTTTTGAATTTCATGTTGACAATAGTATGATTGCGCCAATATTAATATTGTTGAAATGTAACAATAGTATTATTGTCCAATTTAGAAATGAAAATATGGTTGTAGCAACATTATAAATATGGGTGGTGCGACAAAAGTATTGTTTTTTGGGTATTATGTTAACTATAATATGATTACGACAAACATACCGTATGAATTTTTTTTACAATTTGAGTATGGGTTTTTTTAAACAATGTTCTTATTAAGAATCTTATGCAACAATAGTACTTTTTATATGTAAATAAAAATTGTTCAAACAAACTGCTTTGGATTTGGTTTACTGAAATACTTTAAGAAATAAAACGCTTACGCTTTTTTAAATGGATTTTTTCAACTGTTAAATAAATTTCTCCTATTATTCTAAATTAAATGTATTTTGAAATAATTTCCTTTATAAAAATTTCTATTGTTGGCCACATAACCCAATCAATAATTTTTGGAATCATAATATGGTCGAGTGGGATCATACTTTGGTTGTAGGTATTGTAACATACAGCATACTTTTATACTATGATCGTGAGGATCATACTATGGTTGTATGTAAAACACACTATTGTTGTGAGGATTATAATACGGCCATTGGGATCATAGTATGGTTGAGTGTGAATCATATAATGGTTGGTGGGATCATACTATGGTTGTGTGTAAGTCAAACTTTTGTTGTGAGGATCGTTATATGCTTGTGGGGATCACAGTATGGTTGTATGTGAGTCATTCTATCGTTGTGATGATCATAATATTGCTGTGCCGCAACCATATACCCCACAATAGTATTATGCTCTTCGAATATTATTAACTTAACCATACTTTTTTCTTCATGTAGCGGAAATGTTTTCCTTAAAGAAACGTAAAACCTGGTAACCTTATTTTTAAAAAGGCCCTGTATTGTCAAAATGTACTGCCAATTCGGAATTATGTGTACTCAAATTGAAGCAAGCCAGTAAACCAAATTTGCCGATAATGTCTGATATCAGTCGGAACAATATCTGAACTCTATCGAGAATTCTTAGCGAAATCGTTACGAATTCTGTTCGATTTGTCTGAGGATTTTTTTTTAGAGAAGTAGTTCAGAATTAATGTCAACCATCTCATATGTGTTTTTCGTTACAAACTCGGTAAGAATTCTGATCCGAAATCAGAACACTTTGCCGATTGTCGTACAGAATTCTGAACGTTTGGTTTGCTGGGAAGTTTTGCTACGAATCCAAATACTTACTTTTTTAAAGGTTTTGATCAATAAAATAATCTAATATGGTTTGACTCTTAAAATTTGGTTGGGATTGGGGTCGGACTCATGGACCCTACGGTCCTAAACAAACGGGCCACTTCAATAGCGTATTTATGTCGAACGGTATGTATGATTTTGCCTGGCCGAACTTTATGACGTTTATTTATTTTTTTTATAATTTTAAATGGGTTGAATGACTAAAATTTAAATACTTACCTTATAGATAAAATGAAGGATTCTTTATTTATAAGCCAAAAGAACAATATCTTCATTTCCTTTTAAAGGATAATGTCATCCTAAAAATGAGGGAGCCTCCGTCGTAGGTGTTCTATTCGAAAGGTCCAACTTTAGATCACTCTTTGAAGCATTGCGGTATTTTGCTACGAAAATTTGGATTTACCTAACCCAAAGACAAGAAAACAAGTTAACGCGGGTCCGCAATTGGGGGCTTTATGAAAACATGGACAGATACGGCCCTATTTCAACAGGGTTGGGTATAGGTTGTGTATCATGCGCTATGCTTAATTCGTACAAGATCGGATTAAAAATGTTTTTGGTTGAAGACTTCGGATTGTTTAAAAGATATAATAAGACCCCATATTATATTTTAAATTGTACTGTAGGTTCTGAAATCAGAACAGACCCTTTAATTATAACAAAACATGGACAAATTTTAATAGGTTTGGTCCAAACAGCTACAATAAGCAAAGTTTTGTCGAAATCGATTCATTTTTGCAGATGGACATCTCACACATCGGATAGTGATTCTAATGCTAATGGGTTTAATAATCATGGAGCTTATCTCTTTCCCTTTAAGGATTTGCTTTAATATCTTTTAGTTGAATATGCAAGAATTTTCTCTATACGAGGGCTGCTATATATATTTATGGCCTAATTATGAAAATGCGAATATTTATTATTAAAAATGGTTTTATTGTTTTTCAAAGTATTCTCAAGCATGATTTATACACTTTTGCATGCGGTCAAACTAATAGTCGAAGCACTTTTTCCACTCCGATTGAGACACCTCCAAAACATGGATTTTGAACGCTTCAACAGCATCTTCTGGCGACAAAAATCGTTGACCACGCATTTTTTTGATGTGCGGGAATAAAAAGAAGTCATTGACCCATCAATTCGACGTTTTGGCCGGTCAAAAAGGCGCTGGTTTGAGCCGATGTGGTTTGAGCTCTCATTGTCCTGGTGCACAATGATTCGTCTTCTCTTGTTCGTTTTTCGAATTTCTCCGAAGACTTCAGGCAAACCAATTGTGGTGTACCACTCAGAATTGACCGTCCTACGTTGCTCAAGCGGAACAATCGCCATATGACCAGTTTTGTCGAAAAAACAGGCGATCATTTGCTTCGAAGTGCTTCTTCCGTGAACAACTTTCGTTGGATGTGATTTGTCTCCGAAGACCCACACGGTCGATTGCTGTTTTGTTTCGGGCTCTTACGCATAGATCCATAATTCGTCACCTGTGACGATCTTATAAAAGTCTTTTTGCACCAATCGACACGAGTCTTTTTTGAGCGATTGTCAAATTGAGCTGAATCCAACGAGAACAAACCTTTTTAAACTTTTTTTTTCCTTTTTCATGCAATATCGATTGTATGCTGGTGGAGAAAATGCCCAAGGATGCATCTATCTCACTGTATCTCACATGACGATCTTGCACTATAAGTTCACGCACGGCATCAATGTTCCCTGGCACAATGACCGTTTTTGGACGAACTTCACGATATTCGTCTTTGAGCGAGCGTCGGCCAAGATTGAATTCATAAAACCAGTGTTTCACAGTGCTATAGGATGGAACATCATCGACATAAAAAGATTTAAGTTCATCGATGCACTCTTGCGTGATAATCCACGCCAGAAATATATATAGCAACCCTCTTAAGTATATTATTTTGTGTAATATTTTTATGTCGAAATATTTTCCATATTTTGTTGTTGTTTAAAATTAACAATTGATTCTTTTTAGGAAGGAGATAGGATTCCAATTTCCATGGTATGATATTACACTATCTTGGCTGTCAAATAAAAGGTCCGAAACACGAAATTAGATGCTTACCAAAATGACTACTCAATAAAACTATTGTATCATGCGCTGTATGAGCTGTAGAACGGTCTTGTTGCAACCAAATTTTTTTGGATACCTTAAAGCACGAATTATTTCCTACTTTTTCGTCCGTATACGTTTTTCCGCCACCTTTTATATTTTTGTCCACTTCCCTAAAATGTTTTCCTTTTAGTATGTACCACCAAATTGCCAATTGTCCCTAAGGGCGTAATAAAACTGGGAATCATAATTTGTTTACAGTCTATTATATACATGTACACATACTTTTTTTGGAGGCAATGCTCCATTCCCCTAGGAGACGCAAGGAATTCCGGACAAAAACACGACTACAACAATGAAATCATACTTTACGTCCTTCTGTGTTGTATGCTCGTTATGTTCGTGCAATTATCATAAAAAACCATTTTCTTGGGCTCGACACGAAATATGCGAGCAAAATACCGCAATTGCTGTGTGCGTTGACCCGTCCTTTTCCCATCTAGCCCAACCAGTCAGCCATTGAAGGCATCATTAAATGACAGCATTAAATGCCATTTAATCATAAACTGTGGAAATTAAATTAATCTATGCTTAAATTGTTCGCCTTTTTTACGCCGCCACCGCGCCCTAACATCGTCATGCGAGAAAATGCAATTATAGCGCAATAAAATCATAAGTTGACATTTCACATCCTAAAAGTATGCAATTACTATAAAATGAATAATGCGCCTTTGTGATGTGCTCTCTATACTCTGTTTGCTGTGTGCGAATGTGTCATAATTGCTTGTGCCTCTTTGATGGTGTGCACGCAGCAAGTGTGGCATACTTTTATGCGCTTTTTTCTGATTATGTCGTGCTGCTTGTGAACAATGTGACAGACGTTTTAATGAACTCGACAATAGTTGTGATATGGCATTTAATTTGCAAAAGTGCTCTTATTTGTAATTCATCTGAAGAGTTTAATGAGAATTCATGTTATGGTAGATAGATTAGAGATTGTTTAGTAAGGAGTCGTAAGACTGTGCGAATAGTTCATAAAAAACTTTAAGACATGGATGTTATGTCAAAAGTACAGATGGGTCAAAAGTTACCATGGCGATCAAAAATTTAACAACTTTTTCGTTTATATATTTTTTATTTTTATTTTTTTCAGATTATAAAAATTACACTTGGAGAATAAATAATGGAATAATAGAATTTTATTATTTAAATCAGCGATTAATTATTTTAACGCAAAGAGATGAAACTCATTTCATTTGAAAGGCTTTGTTAAAAAGCAGAACTGTAGGTTCTGGGTTTCTGAAAATCTATGAGCCATTTATCAACGCCATTTGCATCGCATTAGGTGTACAGTATGGTGTGAGACATCAGCAAATATCATTCCGCCTTACTTCTTCGAGAATGAAGATGGAA
This sequence comes from Hydrotaea diabolus, assembly GCA_963513945.1. Classification (NCBI taxonomy): domain Eukaryota; kingdom Metazoa; phylum Arthropoda; class Insecta; order Diptera; family Muscidae; genus Hydrotaea; species Hydrotaea diabolus. The sequence continues at coordinate 44,677,548 of OY740717.1, read as the reverse complement.
GTGCTGTAACCGTAAATGGAGAGCGGTATCGGTTTATGATAGAACATTTTTTACGGCCTGCTCTTGAAAACAGACCTGAGATGTGGTTTCAGTAGGAAAGAACCACTGCCCACACTGCCCGAGACACAATGGCACTTTTAAGTCAAATTTTTGGAGAGCGGATAATTTCCAGAAATTCGGAAATTATTTGTCCAGCACGAACGCCATATTTGTCAGCATCCGACTATTTTCATTTTGGGGTATTTGAAGGAGCGAGTATATGTGAAGAAGCTCCAGACGCACCTTCAACTCAAGGCCAACATTGTTGCAGAAATTCGAACGCTGCAGCCACAAATTTTGAAAGATGTTATGCAAAACACTCTATAACGAGCCCATCATTGCGAAGCTGAAAACCGGGGTCATTTAAGTGACATTATTTCATACTTAGTGTAAACAAATTTCCATTTTATATATTAAAGTATATAATCGGAGAAAAAAAAATACACAAAAAATTAATAAACGAAAATGTTTATAAAGTTTTTAATGTTTTCAATGGTAACTTTTGGCACATCCTGTATATTAAAGCTACAATGTATATTATTCGTATGTCCCAGCCCCCTCCCCCCCCATAGGAAGGTAATCTTAAAGTCAAGTTTTCAAACCGTCCGTGTTTGAGTTTCATTCGAGTGTCCAAAAAACTGAGCATTGCAGAAAATCGACATTTCAAGGTGTTTTAAAAAAATACGAATGTTTGCTTACAACTAAAAATTTTTAAAAAAAATCCAAATGTTTGTTTACAACTAAAAAATCGGCGTAAACCGACATTCTGGTTTTAGTCTTTTGCCAAGGAATGGAAAATACTTCCTCAATCAGAGGTGACGTATTTGTTTTTGTTTGTAGTAAAATAGCTAAAGAGTAGCATGGTCGACTTTACTATATCCTTCACTTCTGGTTGTGTAGAAAAGCTAATTGTAAACAGGTTTTTGAACCCCTAGAACGGACTCATTAACGGACTAATTAACCCAGATTTAAGATTTAAAAAAAGGTCATATTTGAAATTGTCAGATATTTTTAGTGCCCGTCGCCCAAATTTACTCGAACTCGAACCAAATTAACTGCAAATATAATTCTATTTTTGGCTTTGTGAGATAATTTTATTGTTATTTTATACTAGTAACCCTATACCCATGTAATGGGTGATCCATCTAGAGGTATTTTTTCAGAACAAAAAAAATATAACAATTTAAATCAAATGTGGAATCTTTATTGGTAATTTGAAAGGACATTTTATGGCATTTTTTTTGAAAATGATGATGATGATGGCCGGAACATAACCGTGAATGGTGCTGGCTATCTTGCCATGATATTGATCTTTATTCTACCTGAAATTGAAGCCAGTAATTTTGACAAAACTTGGTTTCAACAAGACGGTACCACTTGCCATACAACTAGCTGCTCAAACAATGGATCTATTGAGAGGTCATTTCAAAAAGCACCTAATTTTACGTTTTGGACAGGTGAGTTGGCCACCTAGATCGAGTGATATCACACCTTTAGACATTTTTCTTTGGGGTTACGTAAAGTCCAAAGTCTACGAGTATGCTGACAAACCAGCTACGATTCAGGTTTTGGAAGCCAACATTACGCGTGTCATTAAAGCAATGCCGGTCGAAATGCTCCAACGAGTCATCCAAAATTGAACCCTCAGAATGTTGCTGCCAACATTTGAAGGAAATTATATTTAAAAAATAAATGTCATAAAATGTCCTTTCAAATTGCCAATAAAGATTTCACACTTGATTTAATTTTTTTTTTTGTTCTCAAAACATACCTCTAGATGGATCTCCGTATACTTTCTGGTTAATGTTTATTAACTATTGCTTAAGCCATTTTTATTAGTAACATACATATGTTTATCAAAAACAAGTAAAAATGTCGTTATGTTCGGTTAGGCCGGATCTTATGTACCACCATTCCCTACGGAATGTTCCGTTTTTTGGCCTTTCCTGCTAAATCTCTGCCAAAAATAGCTCTATATGAATATATTAGATTCACAAAAAAATGTACTATAATTTGAGTTCCCGGATGTTCCGTTTTGACCACTGGGGATATTTTTTGTGTCACCTGAACCAAAACGTCCAGAAACTATGCTGTTTTTTGAGGTATTAGATGAGGCCGAACTATAATTACGAGTTTTGACTAATATCGGTCCTAAAAAAAAATATGATTTTTAAGCAAATACTGAATAGGTGTACTTTTTATCATCATAATGCAAAGTTTCAGTATCATAGGTTATGCGCGTTTTATGAAAGTAATGGTACACCAAAGATACACGTATTTAAATCTTTAAAATGGCTCTCCTGAATAAAACTGGTTTTTACCTTTCTATTTTGGCATATGTGACGCCAAATAGCTCCGTATCTGATATATAGCGTATCTGATCAATATTTTTTGGTGTTGCAAACAGAATAATACATTTAGTATACCATCGACTCTTTAGTGGAGGGTATAATAATACCCCGTTTTGATAAGATTTTTATTTAAATAATTTCATTAGGTGCTATTATTCTATTCTTTGATTTTGATTAATATTTTTAACAACTCAGCAAATATTTTATTTGAATGATATTATTTTTCAATAAATTATTTACCTGTTCAGCTTGTTTTTTCTGTGCGGGGCCTAATAATGAAAATGTGAATATTTATCATTAAAAATGGTTTTATTGTTTTTCAAAGTATTCTCCAGCATGATTTTTACACTTTTGCATGCTCTCAAACTTATTGTCGAAAATCTTTTTCCACTCTTTTAAAACATCTCCAAAACATGGTTTTTGAGCGCTGCAACAGCATCTTCTGGTGACGAAAATCGTTGACCACGCATTTTTTTTCTTGATGTGCGGGAAATAAAAGAAGTCAGTTCACGCACGGCATCAATGTTCTCTGGCACAACGCCCGTTTTTGGACGACCTTCACGACAGTCGTCTTTGAGCGAGCGTCGGCCACGATTGAATTCATTAAACCAGTTTTTCACAGTGCTATAGGATGGTGCATCATCGCCATATAAAGATTTAAGTTGATCGTTGCACTCTTGTCGTGATAAACCACGTCGAAAGTTGTGAAAAGTGATCGCACTAAAATGTTCACGAGTTAATTCCATTATTCCACGAGTTAATTCCATTATTTTGCCAAATTGATTTTTTCAAGTCACTGTAAACAACACAAATGATGGTCGTACGTCAAAACGTTCTGAGTACGTTTATGCTAAAAAATGTCAAACTTTCGAATGGAAATGTCAGATGGCGAGAGGCAACACTTAGTGTTGCCTACGCCAGAAATATATATGTGACAGCGCATAGAGAAAGGGACCAAAAGGTAAAAAAATCAATTTTCATTTTTTTCTTTTTTTGATGTAAACAACATCTGAGCATCGAATCAGACCGATCCCACGCCCCAAAAGTGTTCCCTCCCAGAGATATGCGCGTTTTATGAAAGTGAAGTCGACGATTCTAAGCGCAAATAGAAAGGGACCTAATCTTTAAAATGGCTCTCCTGAACAAAACTTTTCATTAACTTTTCACTTTTTTTTTGATGTGGACAACATCTGAGCATCGAATCAGACCGATCCCATGCCCCAAAAGTGTTCCCACCCAGAGATATGCGCGGTTTATGAAAGTAGAGTCGACGATTCTAAGCGCAAATAGAAAGGGACCTAATCTTTAAAATAGCTCTCTTGAACAAAACTGGTTTTTAACCTTAGGTCCCTTTCTATTTTGCGCGTCACATACAGGAATCCTCGTCGAAAATCGACTAAATCGATCTTTTGCGCGCTTCAATTGGACGGTGTCAATTGGTTTTGGAGCTGATATTTGATGCCATTATACGTTTTTGTGGGTTGTCAGACAGATGATTACCATTATTTTCTATAAATAATGAAAATGTGTGATCTTTCAAATAAACCACTTTCTTGTCGAAAAGACATTTGCTAATTTTTTTAGTTAAAACATGCAGTGTAACCAAAACTGTATCTTTAAACGGAAGGTGCTACAATATTTTCATATGAAAGCAACTGCCAGAGTAAAAATGTAATTAAATCGGACATATATAATTAGTTTCTTTGAAAACGCTTGGGTTTCAAATCTTGAAAGACTCTTTTCTGGTGGCAAGGTAAGAAGTTGAAGCAATCTGGTTTATTTTCATAAGGGCTGGGTATACGAGGGCGGTTCGGAAAGTTCTTAGCCTATCAATGAAAGAGAATAGTTAGTTTTTCAAAAATATTTTTATTTTTCAATATAATCTCCTGAAACTTCAATACACTTAGTCCTACGCTTATCTAGCAATTCTATCCCTTGATTAAAATAGTTTTCCTCAAGTTCTTCAAAATAGTGGTTTACAACTGTAATTGCATCTTGATTTGAGGTAAAACGCAAGGCAAAGGTAAAACGCAGCAAGGATTTTTTTTAGATTTGGGAACAGGCAAAATTCACTGTGAGCTAAATCAGGAGAATAAGGTGGGTGGTCAAGCAACTCGTACTTTAATTCGTTGATTTTAGCCATTATTAAAACACTCTTGTGCGCTGGTGCGTTGTCTTGATGAAAAATTATTTTTTTGTGTTGTAAGCCAGGACGTTTTTCTCGAATTTGTACATTTAATTGATCTAAAAGGTTGCAATAGTACTCTGAATTTATTGTTTTACCCTTTTGCAGATAGTCAATCAATAAAATACCTTTGAAGTCCCAAAAAACCGTTGCCATAACCTTACCAGCCAATTGAATTGTTTTTGCCTTCTTTGGGGCACTTCCTCCAGCTTCATTCCATTGTTTGGATTGTTCTTTTGACTCTGGAGTATAGTGGTGGATCCATGTCTCATCAACAGTTATGAAACGACGCTTAAAATCCATTTTATTTCGCTGAAAACGATACAAACAAGCTTGAGAAATGTTCATTCTTATGCTTTTTGGTCGACTGTTAACAAGTCCGGCACCCAATTTGCAGAAAGCTTTTTCATCTGTAGTTCTTCATGCAAAATTAAATGGACTCGATCATTTGAGATGCCCATGATATTAGCTATTTCACGCACTTTTATTCGTCGATCATTTAATACCATATCATGCACTTTGGCTATAATTTCTGTTGCTGTTGCTGTTTTTGGACGTCCACTACGTGGTTCATCTTCAATGCTTGTACGACCACGTTTAAATTCAGCAACCCAATTTTTTACTGTTGCATATGAAGGAGCACTTTCACCTAACACATTCACCATATCATTATGAATTTCTTGTCAGGATAAACGTTTGTTATGTAAATATTTAATGACACCACGAATTTCTAATTTTTCCATTGTAAAAAAATCGCGGATGCGTCTTTTGTGAACACCTGTTTCTATATGAAGGAGTTGCCAGATCGAAACAAAATGTAACATGTGTACAGAGATGGAAGTTTCCAAAACACTTAACTTTTTTCTGTTTGTACCGCGCTTTTTGTGCTAGGCTAAGAAGTTTCCGAACCGCCCTCGTATCTCACTTATATCACTTATATACTGTGTGTATCTTGTGCAGGACTGGATAAGGTGGATAAGTGTTATCTGCAGCTTTAGGACCTTTAATTACAAAGGAACTTAGTACTGGAGCTGCATAAAAACATGGTTTAGCTTCACCAGAGTGCAGTGAAGAAAATAATCATTACCGCCATAGCTTCTAAATGCAGGCCTGGAATCTTCAATAAATAGGGTCATTAAAAATAAAACAAGTGGACAATTTGTAAGTTCAACCGGGTCGAAGCTTTTGTACTCTCAACCATGGATATCGTTCCCGTATTGCATTAATAGTGCAAAGAGAAAAGGTTGTTGCTGGTGGCTCCATTTTTGACAGGACCCCCTATGGTGGTGTAAAGTATCTGACTGGTTTAATTGGTAGACCCAGTTTGTCGACCATCCTATCGCCGAGGGCATTATAAGTGTAGAATACCTCAATCATACCTTGTAAAGAGTGGTCCAACCATAATGCACAATATTTATTGTGAGTCACACATTAACGTTGAGATTTATGAGTAACTTAATTTGATATTTCTCTGTTTCAGTGTTTGAAAAAATCAACCATGAAAAGGTACACAACTAAGCAGCTCGTTTAATGCATTTTTTTGGTCAGCATAATCGACCATATGTGTCCACAGTGGATTCCTTAACCAGCAGAATTGCCGTATTTGGCCAATTGGGAATACGCGAGTGATTCTTTGGAACCCGATGCATCCACAAGGAGTGACTGTTTAGTGAGGTTTATGGTTTATCGTTCTGCTACAATCTCTTACTTCTGCTACAATCTCTTACTTCGAATCCTCATGTTCAAAATTTTAATTTTATCAATGTTTTCGTTAGACCCTCTAATGTATGCCATGATTATTTAAGTAAAAAGCAACTTCGTAAAACTTTCTCAAATATAAATTTGTTCATGTACCAAAATATTTTTTTTATTTAGCTTCAGCACGATATGCCAACAATATTCGAGAACCTTTTTTAGGTGCCAGCCAACTTTATTTTTCTTGCTTTTATGAACGAGACATTGATCCATAAAGGTCAAAGTATGCTTTTATGCACATGTTATGCCGTCATAACATTATGGCACAATCAATCAATTACAAGAGCACATTTTAACCCAAAAAAAAAAATAAATGAAAAACCCATCAAATATTTATCCCAATCACCTTATAAAAACTGCAAAAAGGTTGAAGTTCAAACACATACACACGCGAATATATAGAGAGACTCCAAAACGCTCACTAGCAAACGCAAGTAGCGATTATTCCCACAAGATATGCTGTAATATTTGCTAAATAAGAAAAACACTGCCCCAAGGTATGCTTTAGTATTTTCATTTTCCGTTGGTGTTTTCCAACGGTGTCATTGTGGGAAAATGGCATAAACACGAAATCTCTTTTAGACCACAACCGAAATAATTGGCTTAATTTAAGCGAAGCGAACGGAAAAATATTTTTTTTATTAGTTGGTTGGCCATTCTGTTTACCCGTAACGCCAGCGGTCCGCAAAATAATGTCAAACTCTTGTTATTTGTGTTTTGTTGTCCAGCATGACAATACGAATCATTCCTTAGGTGTTTTTTTCGCGTAGAGCCTTTTCAGCTTGGGTTTGGGACCTCGTCTCTATCTTTCTGGCTAAATGCAAATTATTTCCGTTTGTGTTGTCGTAACAAATTTTTTCGTACCCACAGTCTTTGTCCTTGTTTATCCCTGTAAAGACCAAAAATTTGTTAAATATACACGAGTACATTTACTTCATGGTAATTTTTAATTGTTTAATTTATTCCATTCTCCATTTTGTCATAATAACCGAAATCACAAAAAAGGCAGAAAAATGCAAAAAATATGATAGCAAAAAGTAAAGCATACTTTTAAGCTTCGCTATAAATACCATATACATTCATTATTTTCTTCAGCTGATAATCTGCTTAAATGACAGCTGTTTCCTGTTTCCCGCTTCCCCTTTAGTTCATGGGTAACATTAAAGTTTTGCGCTGATGTTGTAAAGTTGTTTTCGTCAAATTTGTGTCATTTTCTTATAATTATTTTTACTTGTGTCTTTTTTCTCTCGGTAGTTTCATAACTATGCTGCGAGCAGCCCAAAAAAATATGCCTTGCAATTGGTACATTTTGTTAATGGCGTCTTTTAAAACTCTTATTTTTTCTTATACTAATGGAGGGTTCTGTAAAAATGATGTTTAACATCCAGAATTAATATAGAAAAATGTGAATATTTTTAGGTTTTTATCTGAAATAAAAGCAAATTCTTAAGTTACAAAAATCGTATTAGTGATTTCTTGCTCAAATAGAGAGCGTCACGTAGGGCTTTGTAAATCGGGAGTATCAAAAACAAACTGCTGTCAATAGCAAACCGAAATATTGGTCGGAGACCCTATGAAATACCCATTTGCATTTGTTACACAAAAGGGTTTAAACTTAAAATAATCAAAATTTCACTTTTTTTAAGAAAAGGATTAATCTCTATTCAGTGTAAAAATCTTCCATCAATTTTTCTAATGAGTGATCAATACAGAGGTGGGGTTTTCAAAAACACAAAATAAAAAAAAACAAATCATGTGTGAAATCTTTATTATTTATTCGAAAGGACATTTTATGCCGTTTTTTTTTTGAATATAATAACCTTTAAATGTTGGGCCCAGAGTGTCCGTTCTGAGGGTCCAATTTTGGATGTCTTGTTCGAGCATTTCGTCCGATATGGAGTTAATGGCACGCTGGTTTGTCAGCATAGACTTTGGACTTTACGTAGTCACAGGTGTGATATCTCCCGATCTAGGTGGCCAACTCACCGGTCCAAAACGTTAAATTAGCTGCTCTTCGAAATGACCTCTCAATAGATCCATTCGGTTGGATAAACCGAATTTCTGTTGCAATAACCAACATACCATTGTATTGATAGTATCATGGTTCGAGATATTATATGATGGTTGCAACAACCATATCACAGTATTCACAGCCAATAACACAGTTATACCAACCGAGTTCAGTTTAACTATTGGTTGCAACAACTGGCGGTTATGGAAACCAATCAAATGTGACTTTAATACCAATAATTGGTGGTAACCACCAATTATTGTAGTGACCAAATCCTGGTTGGCTGTTATAACATAATATTGGTTATTCCAATATCAACGTATAAACCCCATTATATTTTATTGGTTCTAGTCACAACAATATCCTGGTTTACGACGAAAGCATATGTGACGCGCACAAATAGAAAGGGACCTAAGGTTAAAAACCAGTTTTGTTCAGGAGAGCCATTTTAAAGATTAGGCCCCTTTCTATTTGCGCTTAGAATCGTCGACTTCACTTTCATAAAACGCGCATATCTCTGGGAGGGAACACTTTTGGGGCTTGGGATCGGTCTCATTCGATGCTCAGATGTTGTCCACATCAAAAAAAAGAAAAAAATGAAAATTAATTTTTTTACCTTTAGTTCCCTTTCTCTATGCGCTGTCACACATATCGAAAACCTCAAAAAAATTTTAAAAACAAAGAAATGGTCAGACAGTTTTATTTTCTTGGATTAGACGGTAAATGCTGCCAAACGATACTGCCATACGAGGGTTGCTATAATTATTTCTAGCCTAGGCAACACTAAGTGTTGCCTGGCGCCATCTGACATATCCATTGGAAAGTTAAAATATTTTAAGCATAAAAGTTCTCAGAACGTTTTGACGTACGACCATCATTTGTGCTGTTTACCGTGACTTGAAAAAATCAATTTGGCAAAAAAATGTAATTAAATCGTGAACATTTTCGTGCGATCATTTTTCACAACTTTCGACGTGGATTATCACCACAAGAGTGCATCGATGAACTTAAAACTTTGTATGGCGATTAAGCACCATCCTATAGCACTGTGAAAAACTGGTTTAAAGAATTCAATCGTGGCCGACGCTCGCTCAAAGACGAAGGTCATCCAAAAACGACCGTTGTGCCAGAGCACATCGATGCCGTGCATGAACTGATAATGCAAGAGCGTCATGTAACATTCCCTGAGATAAAGGCATCCTTGGGCATTTATTCTACCAGCATACATTCGATATTGCCTGAGAACCTGGCCGAAAAAGGGTTGTTCTCGTTGGATCCCGCACAATTTGACAATCGCTCAAAAAAAGGCTCGTGTCGATTGGTGCAAAGAAATTTTGAAAAAATACGATCGCGGTGCTTTAAAAGACTTTCATAAGATCGTCACAGGTGACGAATCATGGATCTATGCGTATGAGCCCGAAACAAAACAGCAATCGACCGTGTGGGCCTTCAAAGACGAGCCAAATCTAACGAAAGTTGTTCGTGAAGAAGCACTTCGAAGCAAATGGTCGCCTGTTTCTTCGGCAAAACTGGTCATGTGGCGACTTTTCCGCTTGACCAACGTAGGGCGATTAATTCTGAGTGGTACACTACAATTTGTTTGCCTGAAGTCTTCCGAGGAATTCGAAAAACGAACAAGAGAAGATGAATCATTGTGCACCATGACAGTGCGAGCTCTCACACATCGGCTCAATCCAGCGCCTAAACAAAACGTCGAATTGATGGGTCATCTGCCGTACAGCCCTGACTTTTCACCCAATGATTTCTTTTTATTCCCGCACATCAAGAAAAAATGCGTGATCAACGATTTTCGTCGCCAGAGGATGCATTTGAAGCGCTTAAAAACCATTTTTTTGAGGTGTCTCAATCGGAGTGGATAAAGGGCTTCGACAATTGGTTTGAGCGCAAGCAAAAGTGTATAAATCATGCTGGAAAATACTTTGAAAAACAATAAAACCATGTTTGATGATTAATATTTGCATTTTCATAATTAGGCTAGGAATATACATAGCAGCCCTCGTAAGGACATCTCGTTGGTTTAGCGTACCCATACATCTGCACGCAGAGAAAAGATATGGTTACTATATGGTCACGGCAACAATAGTATGTTCTTTGCAATAAAAGTATGGTCGTCGCAACCATAGTATTGTTTTTTGAATTTCATTTTGACAATAGTATAATTGCGGCAATATTAATATTGTTGAAATGTAACAAAAGTATTGTTGCCAAATTTAAAAATAAAAATATGGTTGTAGCAACAATATAAATATGGTTGGTGGGACAAAAGTATTGTTTTCATGGGTTTTATGTTAACAATACCATAGTTACGGCAATCATACCGGCAAAACCTTATTTTTTTTAATTTGACAATGTTATTTTTACGATTTTTACGCAATAATAGTAATAAAAATTATATTTTTTAAAAAAAAACTACGGATAAGTATAACTAAAATATTGTTAATAAATGAATTTTTTACTGTTAAATAAATCACTCCTATTGTTACGTAACTTACTTAATAAAACTATTTATTGTTGAATAAAAACGTATTTTAGTCTTTACAAATAATTTTGTCGATCATAGTATGGTTGTGCGTAAGTCATACTATGGTTGTAAGGATCATACTATGGTTGTACGTTAAACAAACTATGGTTATAAGGATCATAATATGGTTGTGGGGATCATAGTATGGTTGAATGTGAATAATAATATGGTTGTGGGGATCATAGTATGGTTGTGTGTGAATGATTCTATAATATTGTTATGGGGATCATAGTATGGTTGTGTGTGAACCATACTATTGTTGTGTTGATCGTAATATTGTTGTGCCACAACCATATAACCAACAATAGTATGGTGCTCTACGAATATTGTTACCCCAACCATACTTTTTTTCTGCGTGTGCGTTTGCTGGTTCAGATTTCAATCCTTGAGTCGCTATTATGGGTTTTTATTACAGTGGCCAAAGCCAATACCCCACATTCCGGTTTTGATGTTTTTTAAAATAGCTTAATCCCGACATGTTGAGTTTTTCGGTTTTTTTGTTGTTCTATATAATAGCTAAAGAAATTCAGAACTTACACGTACAAAATACGTTACTACCTAAAATATTTCAATTATCTCGTTGGTTTAGCGTACCCATACATCTGCGTTTGCAGGTTCAGATTTCAATCCTTGAGTCGCTATTATGGGTTTTTATTACAGTGTCCAAAGCCGATACCCGACATTCCGGTTTTGATGTCCAAACCCGGCAGGGGGTTTTTTTAAAATCGCTTAATCCCGACATGTCGAGTTTTTCGGTTTTTTTGTTGCTCTATATAATATCTAAAGAAATTCAGAACTCCCACCTTGCAATCAAGCTACATGTCGCAATTTTGTCCGATCTTAATGAAATTTGCCAGAAGTAAGTTTTTTTTACAAAGGACGAAAGCTGTTGACTTTTAAGAAAATCGGTAAAAATTCTAAACAAAAATTCCTTCTGCTATAACATACAACCTCTCTAGAACAACCATATTAAATACGATTTCGATCCAATTTGGTATACTAGAGGGTAGTCCAACTAATACGCACGAAGCTAATTGTAAATAAAACAACAAGTTTTGAGAGATTTATATTAATATTTTTTATTATGAAGGATCGATGACAATTACGTGTGAAACAAAATATCGGCTAAATGCTCGACACGGTTTCGGTGGCATACCTCACACATTTTCAACGACTCTGAGACATAATGGAGGTTCAATTTCGTTAATGTGTCGAACTAATTCATTCTTTAACTGTTAAAAAGTTCTTGGCTTATTGACGTACACTTGTTTTTTTTAGATATCTCCAAAGAAAGATGTCCAATGGTGTCCAACTACATGATTGTGGTTGCCCATTTACGTTGACACAACGTGAGATAACACGGCCAATGATTTTTTTCGCGCAAAAGAGCCATTGTTTCGTTGGCTTGTGGCAAGTGGTACCATCCTGTTGGAACCTCTTATCGTGCAGGTCTAAATCCCTAATTTCTAGCTCCAAGATGACCGGTATCTCGCGATAACGAACACCATTCACGGTAAGCGACCCCTTTTACGAGGGCGGCTCGGAAAGTTCTTAGCCTATCAATGAAAGAGAATAGTTAGTTTTTCAAAAATATTTTTATTTTTCAATATAATCTGAAACTTCAATACACTTAGTCCAACGCTTATCTAGCAATTCTATCCCTTGATTAAAATTGTTTTCCTCAAGGTCTTCAAAATAGTGGTTTACAACTGTAATTGCATCTTCATTTGAGGTAAAACGTTTGCCAACAGGTAAAAGTCACTGGGAGCTAAGTCAGGAGAATAAGGTGGGTGGTCAAGCAACTCGTACTTTAATTCGTTGATTTTAGCCATTGTTAAAACACTCTTGTGCGCTGGTGCGTTGTCTTGATGAAAAATTATTTTTTTGTGTTGTAAGCCAGGACGTTTTTCTCGAATTTGTACATTTAATTAATCTAAAAGGTTGCAATAGTACTCTGAATTTATTGTTTTACCCTTTTGCAGATAGTCAACCAATAAAATACCTTTGAAGTCCCAAAAAACCGTTGCCATAACTTTACCAGCCGATTGAATTGTTTTTGCCTTCTTTGGGGCACTTCCTCCAGCTTCAGTCCATTGTTTGGATTGTTCTCTTGTCTCTGGAGTATAGTGGTGGATCCATGTCTCATCAAAAGTTATGAAACGACGCTTAAAATCCATTTCATTTCGCTGAAAACGATCCAAACAAGCTTGAGAAATGTTCATTCTTATGCGTTTTTGGTCGTCTGTTAACAAGTCCGGCACCTATCTTGCAGAAAGCTTTTTCATCTGTAGTTCTTCATGCACAATTAAATGGACTCGATCATTTGAGATGCCCATGATATTAGCTATTTCACGCACTTTTATTCGACGAGGAGTTGCCAGATCGAAACAAAATTTAACATGTGTTCATAGCAGAGATGGAAGTTTCCAAAACACTTTTCTGTTTATACCGCGCTTTTTGTGCTAGGCTAAGAAGTTTCCGAACCGCCCTCGTAATAAGAAGTACGGCCCGATGGAGCCGCCAGCCCATAAAACACTCCAAACAGACCCTTTTTCTGGATTCATCGGCTTTACAACAATCACTCACTGATTCTCAATAGCCAAAATGCGGCAGTTGTGCTTGTTAACGAATACACTGTGGCCATATTTGTTCGATTTTGCTAACCACAAAATTACGAAGTGCGCGAAATACCTTTCGATTTAAACGCCCATTTTCGTAAAAGGCTTTAACAATCTTAACGCGCTGCTCAATTGTGTACATCTCTATGGTACATCACTTGGGAATCACTGAAAGAACTTATTTTCGACAAAGAAATGTCGAAATTAAGTTGTGCAAAAAACTGACGCTAAGGTGTGGCTCACAATTTACATTATGCATTACGGTTGTACCACCCTTTAAATAGTGGAATGGCAAATTCACCTGACAATACCCATTTTATCAGCCTTCAGAGCCTTCGATATTGGATTTCTGAGGAAATTCTATTGCTGTTTGGTATCCATATGTCCATACCAGTTTATCGAAACTAGGCTCTAGTCCAAAACCGAAATTTAGCCAAATTTTAAAAATACGGACACATTTGGGATCGTATATATTTTCTATTAATTTTACTACCCACATGTGCACTTGGAGGGCCCAGTGTGTGATGGTTAGGGTTCATAACTATCCGGGTGAGGCCGTTTTACCTTGTAAATGGCGGCTACTTTGCGTTCCGATTAGTAAGTACATATACGAAATTTATTGTGCTTTTGTATTGTGGATAATAGCAAATTGGTACCAGAGATAGTCCATGCGATTGTGCGTCTAATGTCATATTTAGAATAAGCTAGATAACTCTCTTTATCGCCTTATCACTCTCTGCTTGCTCAACAAAAAGCCGGTTACTATAACTCGCGCTGGGGATCTGTCACTGTTCTGTCACCGAATGTGCTAGCTGTGCGATCATACTTTCTTCCAGGGTTAGAGAGCGGTTTGACCGTTGTCCACAATTTTCCAATTTCTAAACTTAAGTTGCTCTAAAATTGTTCTAGGACATTCTGAATATGACACTGGACGCACAAACGCTTGGACTATTTCTGGAACTAATTTGCGACTTCCCATTTTATCGGTTCGCCCACAGTCGTCGATTTTTGAAAATAGAATTTAACCTTAAAATCCAAAAAAAAAATATCGACTCTGAAATTGGTCTAGGTTATTCTAATACTAACTTTATGTAGGCTTGGCCGGACAATTGAAGAGGTTCAGCACATAATTTTGTCACTGATGCTAGGCGGGACAAACGTCCGAAACGTTGGCATCAATTCACGCCTAATACGAATAAGGGTGGCTGCAACATCCAGATCTCAGATGAGCCAGAAATACGCGCGCCCTCCGAGGTAGCGCCTTCTCTTTTTGTGAAATCTCCGGGGTAGTTATCCTACAACTAAGTACATTCAAGCTACAGATGGATACTGCTGTTGCGACTTCATCAGCGTGAATGTCATTCAGACATGCCTGATAGTTTCGATGATCTAATAAGTCTCTCTTACGAGTATACCGCTGGACCTCTCTCTTTAGATCATACAGATGATACCTGATCTGCCTGGGCGAAGGAATCCAGTCTATGAGATGGTGGTTGGAATGACTACTGCGCAGAAACCCAAGCAGATACTGCTTTGACAACCAGAAATTGTTCCTGCGCACGGTAAGGACCTTCGTCTTCTCACGTAAATGGTCCTTAAAAGACATAAGGAGACACCCTGTTGTTGTTCTTAGGACGGCATTCTGGCATGTCCGAATTTTCGTCCACTGCGTCGTACTCAAGTGAGCTAACAGTTGATTTTCTCACATATGTCACCCACTTAAGGTCCTGACGCCAGAGAACTTCAAACACCAATTTCAACGCAGTCTGGTGGTGCAGGAACTTAAGACAGGCCAGAGATATCACCTCACTCTGGTGAATTTCATGTTTAACGCTACAGGGCTTCGAATTTACGTCTCTAAATTCTACATATGACTGGCGCCTGCACATACAGTTTACAATGATTGACAGTGTCGCAGATCAAGAGCCACGAGGACCGTCCTGTCGTAGGGCTTGTTCTTGTTAACGCAGAAACTTATACGTATGGTAAAAGCAGTTGTTGTGCTGTGCTGCTGTAGAAGTTGTTCGATCAAGCTTGGGAGGATCAGTGCTTCAAGCGTCTTTGCTACTAGCGAAAGCAAGGAGATCGGCCTAACTATTCTGCTTTTCTTGAGTCGTTGACTGGCTTACCACTCAGGTATCAAGAACTAATTGAGTGCCTAACGAAAGATTAAGCACTTTGGGGTATGATAAAACAACAATATGATCGGTTTGTTTCGTCGTCTTTCATCAGGTGACTGTAATGTCTTATGAATATCGATTATTTAAATCTGGTGCTAGGTAATATATTGTTCCTTGCGTCGGCATTATATACAAATTTGGTGAAAAGGTGGTCCTTCGAGATGGCCAAAAATTTGTTCAAACTCTAAGACACACGTTAATATTAAACTGTTCCAAATTAATTTAGAACATAAAAGAAATTTATTTAGACTCACAGGATTCCACGGGCCTTTGTCAACAGCTTAATTTAAAAACTACAGAGCCTCGGTTAAAGAAATGCCAACCAAACAAGTTTAAGGTTTCCCTATACTCAATTTATAAAAAGTGAAACTGCTGGTAAAAACTTTTGAGATTTTTTAGTGAACATCCAGAATTTTTTGGGAACACTAGAACTTATTTACTGTTTCATTGTTATCATTAACATACTTCCCTCGCTTCTTGTCTAGAATTACTGTTGAAATGTTAATTGTATCTTGAGTTTAAAAAGTAAACTCAGTTTTTCTTAGGCACTTTGAGAATGTCTTAAATTAGTCGAGTACATTTAATGTTTACTTTTGGGGATTTTCGTTTAATCTCAACTTTTTTGTGCTGATTTTCTTATTCCTATTAATTAAAGTCTATTTCAATTAATATATTTTTCTCCCCTCCACTAGAATTAAATACAAATTGCTGAGATTATGTCACTGCACAAGCAATGAAATATTTTAAAGAATTAAAGCATGACTGCGGGTTAATTGAGAAATTAAATATTAAAGCATACATTTATGGGCGGAATTTTTTTGCAGCTTTCTAAATAGTAGCATATTTTAGGGATTATATATTTTAGAAATTTGCAATTAACATTTTAAATTTTGTCTACTTTAAAAGCATATTTTGGATTATAGATTAAAATATACTTGCGGAGTTTGAGGTTGTTTTCTAGGAAATTGAAATTAAAATTAGTTATAATTCTGTATGATTTATGAAAATAATTGTAGTTCTTATGCTCTAACGGGTTTTCCAATAGGGACATAACAATTTCGTATTCTTTATGTCAACGCACCCTAAAACATTTTCAATGATCTTTCAGTGTCAAAGCGTTAGTCGATGTCAACCTTTTCATCAGGTTTGGAAATCATTAAAAATAACTACCAAAATTCGTATTCGTTGGTCGCAACGTGGTTGAGTGGTTTTGTCAATAGACAAATTACGAGGGCTGCTATATATATTTCTGGCCTAATAATGAAAATGTGAATACTCGTATTTATCATCAAAAATGGTTTTATTGTATTTCAAAGTATTCTCCAGCACGATTTCTACACTTTTACAAGCGCTCAAACCAATTGTCGAAGACCGATTGAGACACCTCCAAAACATGGTTTTTGAACGCAACAACAGCATCTTCTGAAGACGAAAATCGTTGACCACGCATTTTTTCTCGATGTGTGGGAATAAAATAAAGTCATTGGGTGCCAAGTCAGGGCTGTACGGCGGATGACCTATCAATTCGACGTTTTGGCTGGTCAAAAAGAAGCCCGTTTTAAGCCGATGTGTCAGAGATCGCATTGTCATGGCGCACAATGATTCGTCTTCTCTTGTTCGTTTTTCGAATTTCTCCAAAGACTTCAGGCAAACAAATTGTGGTGTAACACTCAGAATTGACCGTCAAGCGGAACAGTCGCCACACGACTAGTTTTGCCTAAGAAACAGCCGACCATTTGCCTCGATGTGCTTCTTCAACGAACAACTTTCGTTGGATTTGTCTTCGAAGACCCACACGGTCGATTGTTATTTTGTTTCGGACTTATACGCATAGATCCATGACTCGTCACCTGTGACGATCTCATAAACGTCTTTTGAAGCACCGCGATCGCATTTTTTCAAAATTTCTTTGCACCAATCGACACGAGCATTTTTTGAGCTATTGTCAAATTGTGCGGGATCCAATATCGACTGCTGGTGGAAGAAATCTGATATTTCTATTGGAAAGTTTGACATTTTTTAGCATAAACGTACTCAGAACGTTTTGACGTACGACCATCAATTGTGTTGTTTACAGTGACTTAAAAAAATCAATTTGGAATTTGTGATTGTGCAGTGTTTTTTCGTTGATGAAAACAATCGTTATGTTACCGTCAATTGAGAACGCTATCGTGCCGTGTTAGAAAAATATTTTTAGCCATGATTGGATGAGCTTGACCGTCAAGCGGAACAGTCGCCACACGACTAGTTTTGCCTAAGAAACAGCCGACCATTTGCCTCGAAGTGCTTCTTCAACGAACAACTTTCGTTGGATTTGTCTTCGAGGACCCACACGGTCGATTGTTGTTTTGTTTCGGGCTTATACGCATAGATCCATGATTCGTCACCTGTGACGATCTCATAAACGTCTTTTGAAGCACCGCGATCGCATTTTTTCAAAATTTCTTTGCACCAATCGACACGAGCATTTTTTGAGCTATTGTCAAATTGTGCGGGATCCAATATCGACTGCTGGTGGAAGAAATCTGATATTTCTATTGGAAAGTTTGACATTTTTTAGCATAAACGTACTCAGAACGTTTTGACGTACGACCATCAATTGTGTTGTTTACAGTGACTTAAAAAAATCAATTTGGAATTTGTGATTGTGCAGTATTTTTTCGTTGATGAAAACAATCGTTATGTTACCGTCAATTGAGAACGCTATCGTGCCATGTTAGAAAAATATTTTTAGCCATGATTGGATGAGCTTGACGTCGCCGATATGTGGTATTAACAAGACACAGCACGCGTTACAGACGACTTACTGAATGGCCACCTTGTTCATGCGATTAAACTTCATTGGATTTGTTTTTATGGGGCCACAAACAGTCATTGGTCTATGCCAAAAAACCAAAAACTTTAGACGAGCTCAGAGACAACATCCAACGCGAAATTGCTAACGTTCCGGTCGAAATGTGTGCAAGAGTAGTATTGGCTCTAAAGAATAGATCGCTGTACACGGTACCGTGGTGTTCATATGACCGAAATCTAATTTTAGTCTTAAAATGTAACATTTGCACTACACCTGAAATAAATTTTAACCCTATGTCTTAAATATTCTCTGTTTTTTTTTAAATTTTTAAGATTGTTATGTCCTTAATGGAAAACCCTGTATTTATACTAAATATTTTAAAAAACTGGAATTCACAACACAATTTATTAATCGCACAGTAATATATCACAGTTGGAGCTTAATACCAGTATTAAAAAGAACTTTTCTCGTTTAAGTATTGCAACGGAGTATTGTATAAGAACAGGGTGGAGCGCGATTATTGGATTATGTGAACTGCAGGCTGTAGCGGCACTGTTAGTCGAAGAGAGTGGAGAGTATGCGTGGCTTATAGAGGCTGACGGGAGATTTGTATTTGTCTGCCTTTCAGTTGCCATCATGCATTGGACACGTGAGGAGAGGTCATTTTGTCTTGAAGCGTATTTTTCAAATGCACACTCGATCATTGCAGTGCATCGTGCTTTCCGTTTACGATTCGCTGTTTCCCCACGCGGACGTGTTCCTGGACGGCAATCAATTGTCAATTGGGCAACTTCATTGAGAACAGCAGGGAATGTGTCATGTGTACGAAGGGGACCTGAGCGACAATATCACAACCAGAAAACATCGAGAGAGTTACAGCAGCAGTACTGCAATCTCCGAAACGCTCTGCTTGGAAGCAATCACTTGCTCTTGGTAATGAACTAAGTCAATGCAACAAGAGAATACATAATTGCAACATGATGTTGCCACTGCACACACAGCGAGGGTTACCATGAATTGTTTGAGGCAAATGTTTCCTGAACGGCTTATCTCTTCGAGGGGTGATGTGAACTGGCCGTCACGCTCACCAGACTTAGCTCTATGCGATTTTTTGAAGTTGAAGATATATAAACCGCCCCAACACCTTAAAAGACCTAATTAACAATATTGAGGCTGAAATTGGCAGAATATCAGTCGACCAGTCGTCGAGAGTATGGTTAATCACCATTTTGTAAATTATTTACAGTCAAATGGTCTTTTCAACGATCGACAGTATGGCTTCCGTAGGAACCGATCTACGATAGACCTGATCGCGTTCCTTTCGGAGCTGTGGAGTCGATCAATTCGCCGACTTGGTAAAAGTAAGGTAGTGGCTCTGGATATTTCCAAGGCGTTCGATAGAGTGTGGCACGGCACACTCTTATCAAAGCTAACTGCTTTTGGAGTCGGTACTGATTTCTCTCGATTCATATTGAGTTTTCGCAGTGATCGCTCTATACGTGTTGTTATAGACGGAGTCTCGTCCGATGACTATGCTATAAATGCAGGGGTACCGCAAGAGGCGATAAGGTAAAATATGACTGACACACTCAATGAAGATCTTGTGGGGGTCTCAGAGTGGGGGTGTGCAAATAGGGTCGAGTTTAATGCTAGCAAAACCCAATGCTGTCTGTTGAGCCATAAACGATCGACGTGCTTAACATCGTCGGCAATACTGATGAATGGGATTGTTGTCCAGGAGTCGGATGCTCTTGATGTTCTTGGCATAAAAATTCAGTGTGATATTCGTTGGAACAAACAAATTTTTGAAGTATCGAAAGAAGCATTCAAGTGCCTGGGCTTTTTAAAGCGGTGCAAGGCCTCCTCAACATCTACCTCACATACATTTGGCCAAAAATGGAGTATAAATCCCACATCTGGGCGGGTGCTTCAAGGTCTTCTTTGGAGTTTCTCGACCGGGTACAAGGGAGCGCGCTGAGGCTTGTTGGATATAGCAAGGTAGACAACTCTGTTGTTTCACTCGAGCATCAGCGGAGTGTAAGTTGCGTATCACTCTTTTACAGGTACTTTAACGGGATGTGCTCTTCTGAGATAGGTGATTTTATCCCGGAGGTCCGAGTGTTCGCCCGTAACACCCGATTGTCTAGAAGTTCGCATCCATTTGTTATTGATTGGCCTACTGATCGCACGACGCATTACAGGCAGAATTCGTTTTTCAGCCGTGTTATCCGTATGTGGAACGGACTTCCCGCATAGGTGTTTCCTGCCACGTACGATATGAACAGATTCAAATCAACTGTCCATAAACATTACTTCCTTCTTCCTTCCCTACCCTAACATATCTTCCCTTGACCGATACAATGCACTGCATAAATATGGGACACCTCCTGAGTGTTGGTCTTATATAATATAAAATAAATTTTTCTAAGGTTCATACTTTTTTATTTCATTCCCAAATAAGCAAATAACCGCGCTCCACCTTGTAGCTTTTTATTGTCTTTGTCTTCTTTTGTGTTTTTTGAGTTCTTTGTTGTTTTCTCAGACTATCTAAAGTGTATCCTTTGCTCTTTTCCCGTATATTTATTCTGTCGATTATTTTTACACATTAACAATTAATGATATTCTACATTTCAAAGTGAAAGTAATTTGCAGTTTAATTTTTTTTAATTTTAAATGGCCTACCCCTTAGCTCAAAATATTTTTTTTGTTTTTACCGATTTTACCAAAAACAATGAAATATTCTCACAAATTCTAATAGGAAATTAATTGTAAAATCGAAGTAAATTTTAAGCCAGTCCAAAAACCTATTTTCAGTTGGCTTTTCTGAACATCCAGAAGTGCCGGGTGTAATATAGTCGAACAAGTCCGAATTTATCTTATTTTACTAGTTAACACAGAAACTTTTTTAAAAACGGACTTAAGTAGTCGATCATGCCTGTCTTAACCTCCTTTATTTATTTAAATTCCCCAAATTCAGTTCAACTTAGCCGTTGGATTATATTTTTTTTGCAATATGTTAAGAAGAAGAACTTTAATCCTTCTGTAAAATGGATTTTATCTTGTACTAAATTTTTTGTTCGTTTTGTTTTCACTTGGAAACTTTCATTTTCTTCTCTACGCTCTGTGCTTTTTTGTCCGATACGAGTATTTCCTTTGGATATATCAACATATCAGCATTTCATATCCCTAGCTGGCTGATGCGTAGATTTCATTTCGTTATCAACTTGACGGCTTATGCACGAGTATATGCACAAAATTGAACTTTTCATTTTCATTTTAACGCGGATTTCAAGCGGATTTTGGTTGTTCAATCTTTTTGGCCTTCCTCGCAGCTCTGGCAGATTCCCTCTAGAGTTAAAGTATTTCGTTTTTTTTCGCTGCATGTCTTTGTTCTACTCAATTCACCACAAAGTCACACAGAAGTCGACCAAAAAAACAAAAAGGCACGGAAAGGCGCGAAACACTAAAAGTAGGCCATATGTTAGGCATGGTATTAAAGAGAAATTATTCGCCAGAGATGTATGAACTTTTTTTGTTTGATGCCTGCCACACCAAAAGATATTCGTTTTTTATGCGGTTAATTTTCGTTACATGTTTTGAAAAGCATTCGTGGTAGATTACGCTTCGCCCCACCCAACTGTTTTTTTTCCAAAAGGTTATGTAAGTTTTGTGGTAATTTTTGCGAGAATCTAAGAGGAAGTCAGCATTTTTTTTTGACAGAAATGTGGTGGGGTTCAATAAGAATGTAAGGACATTTTGTCGTAATTGCCAAGATGTTGGCGAAAAGTTGTCATGACTTTTAATGAATTTCCTTTATGTGCTTTTGATTAGAGATTGTGCATAGTTTCGCACAAGGTCGGCCAACTAAGCTTTTGATATTGATGGACATTTGTACTTATAACTTGGATTTGGTGGGCTGATTATGCGTAGGGGGTACAATCGCCGGATTAGCTTCAAGTGAGAAATGTAGTTGCCAAATTTTTACTACATTTTATGACTTTTGCCTTATGAAGCCTCGATAAAGATCGGATGGCAACGAAACGATATGCAGATCTTTGCTTGTCAAGTAGGGACATAAATACTGTTACAACATTGAACACACCCATTTCAATAGTAGAACTGAATATACCCCGTCAATTTTATTGAAAGCTAACCTCAATAGCGTAAGTCTGTAACGGGATTTTAAAATTGTTTTAACTTTCATCATGGAGTGGTCAGATAATGAGAACCGTATCGCTGTAATAGCGCTTTTCAAGTGTGAAATGAAAAATGCGATATTTTCAAAACGCTCCGGCCACTAGGGATTAGCCGCATGTTCGTCTACCGATGCATAAGACTGTTTGAAGAGACTGGAGATGTAAAAGACAGCCACCGGTCGGGCTGCCCACGCTCTGTTCGAACACCGCATGTCATCAAAGCCGTTAAATCAAGAATTCACAGAAATCCGCTCAGAAAACACAAAATCATGGCCCGTTAGATGAATAGACTTGGGTCTTTCAAACTACGTACCGGACATTTATTGACTGCAGCTTTAAAAAAAATAGGATTGACAAATTCAAACGTCTTTTGGTGAAGCACGCTGATAACTTGCACAGAAAAATTTTGTTCACCGATGAAAAATTTTTTACCGGTCAAGGAAAAATTTAACAAGCAAAATGATAGAGTGTATGCGCGGGGTCATCTAAGGAAGCATCTGTACTTTTCCCAAAGGGTGGAAAAGGGTCATCACCCAGCTTCAGTCATGGTTTGGTGGGTGTCTCTTACGATGGGGTCACCGACCTGCATTTCTGCGAACAAGGAGTCAAAACATCGGCCAAAGATAACGTAAATAAGTCCCCGGGCCCGGATGGTATTTCGGCACTTGTCCTGTGTAAGTGCTCCTCGACGCTACCCCGTCCATTGCGCAACCTCTTCAACCTTGCTTATCGTGCGGGAGTCTTCCCAGCATGTTGGAAGGTTGCGAACGTCCAACCCATCCCTAAAAAGGGTGAAGCCAATAATCCTGCAAATTATCGGCCAATCGCGATTTGCTCCGCGCTCTCTAAGGTAATGGAGAGCATGGTTAACCACCATCTTGTGAGGTATCTAGAGTCCAACTGCTTGCTTAGTGATCGACAGTATGGCTTCCGTAGAAATCGCTCTACGGGAGACCTGATGGCTTTCTTGACGGAGCGCTGGAGTCGGTCTATCCACCAGTTTGGTGAGAGTAAGGTTGTGGCTCTGGATAACTCCAAGGCCTTTGATAGAGTCTGGCACGGTGCACTCTTGTCAAAGCTGATGGCTTTTGGCGTCGGTGATACTTTCGCTCGTTTTATATCGAGCTTTCTTAGAGATCGCACTATAAGAGTTGTTGTAGATGGGTTCTCATCCAACAAACATAGGCTTACTGCAGGAGTACCACAGGGCTCTGTCCTTTCTCCCTCTTTATTTTTAATTTTCATTGATGATCTGTTGGGTCAGACCGTGAATCCAATCTACTCCTTTGCGGATGACAGTAACCTATGTCATTCATATTCATTCGACCGTAGGCCGAGTCTTCAAGATATTGAAGACAAAAGGCGAATTATGGATGAGACACTTGGCCGGGATTTACTGGCCATTTCCGAATGGGGTCGAGTGAATAGAGTAGATTTTAATGCGCGTAAGACACAGTGCTGCTTGTTGTCTCACAAGCGATTCGCTGACCCAACAATATCGTCAATTTCTATCGATGGTACGGATATTGAACAATCAGAAGCTCTTGATGTTCTGGGCATGAAAATACAATGTGACGCTCGTTGGGCGAGACATGTATTCGAAGTGTCGAAAGAAGCACTCAAGTGCATAGGCTTTTTAAAGCGGTGCAAGAAATATTTCACTCCTTCTGATCTTTTCAATATCTATACAACTTACATCAGGCCGAAGATGGAATACAACTCCCATATATGGGCAGGTGCTCCAAAATCATCCTTGGAGCTACTTGACCGTGTTCAAAGGAGAGCGATGGTGCTGATAGGTGACAGTAGGGTATCCAACTCTATTGTTTCCCTTGATCATCGTCGGAATGTGGGTTGCGTGACGCTGTTCTATCGTTACTTTCATGGTGTGTGTTCATCAGACATCCGTCGCCTTATTCCTGACGTGAGGATGTTCGGCAGGGATACGCGACTTTCTAGGAATTCACACCCGTTTGTTATCGATTGGCCAGTTGACCGCACTATACACTACAGATCAAATTCGTTTTTTGCTCGTACAGTCCGTATGTGGAATCGACTTCCGGCAAATGTGTTTCCCACTAATTGCGACATCCAGAAGTTCAAGACAAGTGTCAATAAACATTATTCCCTCTTTCCCCCAACAATATCGTCAATTTCTATCGATGGTACGGATATTGAACAATCAGAAGCTCTTGATGTTCTGGGCATGAAAATACAATGTGACGCTCGTTGGGCGAGACATGTATTCGAAGTGTCGAAAGAAGCACTCAAGTGCATAGGCTTTTTAAAGCGGTGCAAGAAATATTTCACTCCTTCTGATCTTTTCAATATCTATACAACTTACATCAGGCCGAAGATGGAATACAACTCCCATATATGGGCAGGTGCTCCAAAATCATCCTTGGAGCTACTTGACCGTGTTCAAAGGAGAGCGATGGTGCTGATAGGTGACAGTAGGGTATCCAACTCTATTGTTTCCCTTGATCATCGTCGGAATGTGGGTTGCGTGACGCTGTTCTATCGTTACTTTCATGGTGTGTGTTCATCAGACATCCGTCGCCTTATTCCTGACGTGAGGATGTTCGGCAGGGATACGCGACTTTCTAGGAATTCACACCCGTTTGTTATCGATTGGCCAGTTGACCGCACTATACACTACAGATCAAATTCGTTTTTTGCTCGTACAGTCCGTATGTGGAATCGACTTCCGGCAAATGTGTTTCCCACTAATTGCGACATCCAGAAGTTCAAGACAAGTGTCAATAAACATTATTCCCTCTTTCCCCCCTCTGATCCTTCACTTTCCACTCGCCAACGCAATGCACCGCATGTATAGGGGCATCCCCTGAGTGTTGGTTATTTAAAAAAAAAAAAAAAAAAAAAAAAAAAACCGTTTTGGAAGCTGTTGTGAAGCCTCTTAACAATTCCCTGTTCCAAAACCAGCCATGGACTTTCCAGCAGGATTCTGCGCCGGCCCATAAGGCTAAAATGTCCCAGGCCTGGCTTTGAAACAATATGCCAGCGTTCATTTCCTCTGAAGAATGACTCTCAGGCAGTCCAGATTTGAACCCATTGGATTACAAATTGTGGACGGTTTTAGAGGACAAGGTTTGTCACAAAAGATACCCCAACATTGGATCTCTTTAGACTGCTTTGGATCGAGCTGTGGCCAATTTTCCAATGGACGATGTTCGTGCAGCTATTGACGATTGGCCAGTGCGACTTAAGGCGCGTGTAAAGGCAAAAGGCGGACATTCCTAATAAGTAGATTCTTTTTGGATACAATATACATCAATTAATATATTAAAAAATATTTGGTCCAAAAACATTCAGTACTTTTTATTTTACAGCATAAAACGTGTGTAACAGTATTAATGTCCCTACTAATTATACAGTAGGGGCTGTTCGCAACATAAAGAAAAAACAATTTTGTCGGGTCTTATCGCATAGTAGCTTATTTTGAGTCACTTGTAAAGCAAAATCGACCTGCACAAAAGATTTTAAATCGAACAACATTAAGAGGTTGCGACACGCTCCTTAAGATTTGTTATACATGGTGGAGCGCGGAATTTTGCTTATTTGGGTATTAAATAAAAAAAAAATTAGGAACCTTTGAAAAATTTATTTTATATTTTAATTATATTGAACAGTAAAGGAGTTTGTAAATTACATAGTTTTAAATAGTGTATCTAGCAAATGTCGATCTTCGCTATCCACACACTGCTGCATACGTCTTCTAAACTTTTCATGAACTCTAACAGTCAGGTCGACTGGTATTCTGCCAATTTCAGCCTTAATATTGGTAAATAGGTCTTCCAAGCTGTTGGGCCGGTTGATATACAGCATTGACTTCAGGTGACCCTAAAGGAAAAAGTCGCATGGGGCTAAGTCTGGTCAGTGTGCCGGCCAGTTCACATCACCCATCAAAGAGATAAGCCGTCCAGGAAACATTTGCCTCAAACAATTCATGGTAACCCTCGCTGTGTGTGCGGTGGCACCACCATCCTGTTGGAACCATGTATCCTCTAATTGCATTGCCTCAAGAACCAGCTAAAATAAAGTCTGGAAATGCCAAGAGCAAGTGTTTTTTTTTTTAAATAACCAACCCTCAGGGGATGCCCCCTATACATGCGGTTCATTGCGTTGGCGAGTGGAAAGTAAAGGATCCGACGGGGGAAAAATGGAGTAATGACTATTAACGCTTGCCTTGAATTTCTGGATGTCGCAATTAGTGGGAAATACATTTGCCGGAAGTCGATTCCACATACGTGCTGTACGAGCGAAAAACGAATTTGATCTGTAGTGTATAGTGCGGTCAACTGGCCAATCGATAATAAACGGGTGTGAATTCCTAGAAAGTCGCGTATCCCTGCCGAACATCCTTACGTCAGGAACAGCGTCACGCAACCCACATTCCGACGATGCTCAAGCTAAACAATAGAGTTGGATACCCTACTGTCACCTATCAGCACCATCGCTCTCCTTTAAACACGGTCAAGTAGTTCCAAGCATGATTTTGGAGCACCTGCCCATATATGGGAGTTGCATTCCATCTTTGGACTGATGTAAGTTGTATAGATATTGAAAAGACCAGAAGGAGTGAAATATTTCTTGCACCGCTTTAAAAAGCCTATGCACTTGAGTGCTTCTTTCGACACTTCGAATACATGTCTCGCCCAACGAGCGAGACATATATACTCGTATATATATAAAACATTTGAAGGAAATTATATTCAAAAAATAGATGCCATAAAATGTCCTTTCAAACTACCAATAAAGATTCCACACTTGATTTGAATTTTTTTGTTTTAAAAAAATACCTCTAGATGCATCACCCTATTTAATTAAATTGCAACAACTGCTAATCCTGAGTCGAACGGAATTCTTAATGGTGGGTCTAGTTAAAATAGAACCAGTATTTCGTACTCGAACTTATGAATTTTCATTGAAAAACCCGACAGCAAGAAACTGGGTAAACATGTCGGTTTGAGAAACCCACTGCCGGATTTAAACATAAAAAGCAGAATGTCAGTTTTTTGGCTTTGGACACTCTAGTACAAACCAAAATGTTGTAAAACATTTCGTGGCTAAGAGCCTCAAAGAGCGAAATTAACTATTTTGCTTATCACGGGATAGATACTTATTAAGCCGGCGCTTGGATGACAATGGATTTATGGGCAAGGGTAAACAAGTTCGTTTTTAGTACTGCAAGTGTCAATCATCACTTCGTGTAAATGAAATGAATATTTATCATAACTAAAATTAAGTAAGTAAGTTCAATCGTAAAAGTCTAAACCATTGTGAAAGTGCAGATTTTTATTTTCCTGTGAGAGTAGGTGAGTAGTATTTTGAAAAAGAATACAACGCCGATTAAAAAAATCTATTGATTTGGCATTTCTTGCATTTGAAGTTTTCTCAATTGCGTAAGTAAAAATTTTGATCAATCAAAAAATTTGAAAATATTTGATTGATTCGTGTTTAATCATTTTTGGTGATGAACCTTTTGGTAATGTCGCTACATAAACAAAAGGTGGGCTCACACAGCTCAAACTTCCTTTGAATTGGTAAACGTCCGATGAACCAACAAGCTAGTCATGAATTGGAAGAATTTCATATATAAGATGTCGACACAAACCTCAGGCAGAAAAAATATATGCTTACGGCAACAATAGTGTGTTCTCTGCCATAAGAATATGTTCGTCGAAACTATACGAGTAGTATTGTGTTTTGAATTTTATTTTGATAAAAGTATAATTGCGGCAATATAAAACTTGTTAAAATGTAACCATAGTATTAGTGTCATATTTAAAAAGGAAAATATGGTTGTAGCAACAATATAAATATGGTTGGTAAGACAAAAGTATTGATTCGTTGGGTTTTATGCTAACAATAACATAATAACGTTAATGCTTATTAATTTGAATAATAGTACTTTTTTCTGTAAAATTAAAATCTTAAGCATTTATTGATTGTACTTTTTTCTGTCAATTAAGATTTTTTAAATTTGTACATTTGGGATTTGTACAACTAAATTATTTTTCATAAAGTATTTAAATAAACTTACGTATTTCTAAAAAAGATTTTTTCCTATTGTTAAATCAATTACTATAAATTTTTACATTCTATTCTGTAATTTTTAAACAATCTGCTTGGGATTTTTACCACTAAACTATTTTTCATAAAGTTAAATAAACTTACGTTTTTCTAAAAAAGAATTTTTTTTATTGTTAAATTAATTACTTTAAATATTTAGAATCTATTCTAATGACACAAATTAAGCTGACACTTTGTAATATTACTATTTCTAAATTTCTTTTAAATTTAATATTAATTACTGCGATTAATAATATTAATTGTTTAATAAATCTCTGCAATTACTTTGAATCTAATCTAATGGCACAAATTAAGCCGACACTCCGCAATTATACTATTTTTAAATTTCTTTAATTAATGATATTAATTACTGTGAATTAAATTAATTTATTTATTTTCTAAATAAATAAAAATTCGTTCATAAATTTATATGTAAATTAAACTCATAATATTTTTTTTAATAATTGACTTAATTAAAATCTCTGTTTTTGAGAAACAACATAAACCAATTCTAATAAATAATTTTGGGGATTATAGTATTGTTGAATGGAATCATAACACGGTTATGCGTGAATCATACTATGGTTGTAGGTGAAATTACTATGGTTATGAGGAACATACTATTATTGTATGTGAACATACTATGGCTGTGAGGATCATAATATGGTTGTGGGTGTCTTAGTATGGCTGAGTGTGAATCATAATATGGTTGTGGAGATCATAGTTTGTTTGTATGTGAGTCATACTTGTTATGAGGATCATAATATAAATGTGTCACAACCATATACCAAACAATAATGTGATGCTCTTCGAATATTGTCACCCCAATCAGTTTGTTTCTTCGTACAGCTTTAACGGCACCTGATTTTCGCATGGAATCAAGACATTAACGATAAAGTTTGAAAGTGTGAATGTTCTGATTGCAGGCAACTTTCCGTTCTAATATACTTATAATGGCGCAGTCACCGGTTCAACATGCAATGACAACAAATGATGCCTTAAAAAAATCCGTCACATTAATTTTTAGGACCTGCAAAGCGGACCGAGTTCAACTGGTATTATGATTCTTAAGCCCACCAACACATTTTCAAAACATTAGATTTTCAGCAGATTAGTGTAATCGAAGCCATTTATTTAAATATTCAAATGGTTTCGAACTTTTGAAAGGACTTCTCCTACTCAGCCCACCTTAAGGTAGGCTGGCAGAAAACAGTTTAAATGAATGTTTCGATAACTTTGTTGGAAGAAGGACAAGTTTCGTTTATTGTCATTTTCTTTTTGGGCTGTCCTCCTTATTGCTTTTGTATACGTTTTGCTTATTGTCCTGCATTGTTTTTGTTATTTATTAGTTTTGCTCGCTTTATTTATCTCTGCACTCATGTGTCAATAGACACGTTATTAATCAATTTTACAAGGTCGACCCTGAGTGCCTCGGAAGCCACCCCCAATCCACAACCTTTAAGCGAAATAGGCAACAATATATTTCTTGCAATATATACATATACTCGTACATATACACGTGTATATATACATATATGTGGATTGTCATATATGTTGGTATGTGTATATTGACGATAAAGATAACCAGGAAGTAGGCATTGTTTAAAAGGGAAATTTGTTTTCCAGGCGGGGATTCAACAATTTCTTTTTTTGTCCCATCCCCATCTTCGTCCCCCCTTTGCATGCATTGTTTGCTGGCTGTGCCTTTTGCCCTTTTCGATTGGGTTGTGGCAACAATCTTGTGTTTGTTTGATGCTTTACAGCCTAAAAGTAGGCAACAACAGGATTGTAAACAACCTCAACCCTCTACCAGCAGCTAAGGACGAGACGGCCAGTCATCCATGCAGCCAGTTATGTTTGATGCTCCAACATGTAAAGTGTAAATCTTTGTGGTGCTATTGAAGCTAAGCAAAGAGGACGGAAAAAGAAAACGTCTGATTTACGGCTCACTAAAAACGTTAATAGGGGTTTATTTGGCAGCAGCAGCGGAAGAAAAGTTTTCACTGGGAAAAGTTACAACTTTTTGACAACAATGATTTTAAAGATTCAGGTTTCGTAGCACTGGAGTCGCGAGGGTCGCGGGGTCGGGAAAAAGGTAAACTGAATGAATTTTTTTTTTATTTGTTATTTTTCGAAGCATATTTCCAGGTGATCAGATATACATATTTGCTTTCTCTAATGTTGCTTAAAACTTTTAAAAGTGCCAGATTTACGGCCTAAAAAATGAATTTGAAAACTTGAAACAACTCTCTAAGAGCGGTGTGAGAAAAACAGAGATTAAAGTGTATTTAGGTTGAAAAGTGTAGTGTGGTTTTAGGTAGGAGAAGAAGGAAAGGTGTAAGGTAATAAGAACACTCAACTCCTGTCTTGATGAATGTTAGTCAAGAGAAAAACGTAGGAGAAGAGATTTTATTTGTAAACCAGTTTTCACTTTTTTTTGGGGGGCTAATCTCTCATGTAGCAAAACAAGTTGAAAACCCAAAATTTCCACAAAGACGTCGGCAACAAGACAAATGTTATCATCTCAAGTACTTCAATTTAAAAAGAAAATAAATGTCATTGACATTCTTTAAATAGATAAGAATAAGGCAAAACACTTCTCCTCAGGGTTTCCATTCTGAGGGTCCAATTTTGGATGAGCATTTCGATCGGTATGGCTTAATGACACGCGTAATGTTAGCTTCCAAAACCTGAATCGTAGCTGGTTAGTCAGCATAGACTTTGGACTTTACGTAACCCCAAAGAAAAATGTCTAAAGAGGTGATATCATTCGATCTAGGCGGCCAACTCACCTGTCCAAAACGTTTAAATAGCTACTTTTCGAAATGACCTCTCAATAGATCCATTGTTTGAGCCGCTGTATGGCAAGTGGCACCGTCCTATTGAAACTAAATGTCGTCAAGATTAAGGGCTTCAATTTCAGGTACCATAAAGATCGATATCATGGCGCGATAGAGAGCACTATTCACGGTTACGTTCCGGCCATCATCATTTTTGAAAAAATATGCACCGATGATTCCACCAGCTTATAAACAGCAACAAACCGTGGTTTTCCTGGGTATAATGGCACCTCTTGGGCCTCTTCTTGTTGCTTTTCAGCCTTAATGCGGCAATTTTGTTTATTGACTTTTGCCGTTGAGCCAGAAATGGGCCTTATCACTGAACAAATTTTTTGTCGAAAATAGCGGATCTTCCCGTTTCTTACCTAACGCTCATTTCCATAATACTCGTACAGTTGCCAACATTTGAAGGTAATTATTTTCAAAAAATAAATGCCATAATATGTCCTTTCTAATTACAAAAAAAGATTCCACACTTGATTTGAATTTTTAATTTTTTTTGTTCTGAAAAAATATTTTTGGAAGTCAAAAGTTGTGTTAATCAATTATGTTATTAAGTAATTAATCTAATAATGGAAATTTCTTATTAATCTGAACTATGAATAATCTGTTAATTATAAATATTATTGATCAAATTTCAATAATTTTGTTCAATATTCGAAAAACTTGTCTAACAGAACAGTGAGAATTATTTCAACAGTGTCAAAACGTCAAGAACAAACGAGTACACAAATATTAGGCATAATCAGCTCGAAAAGACGCTTTTAAACTGTTTTCTTCCATTTAATCAGCTTTCAGATCGGCTCGGCGTGCTCTCTGCCATCCCGACGCCGATTTGTACTAATTTGTATGGACACAGTTTTAAGAATTTCAATCAGCTTTTAGCTCGGCTCGGCTGTGAGCGAGCACTATGCCATCACCCTTAGCCGACTCAATCGACTTCGCGTGATTTTCTTTTTTTAGAGGTGTGGTTTTCAATCTGGCCACACTTTTTTCTTAGTTGGTCTTTTTGACAGCTTTCACATGATTCATACTCAGTTTAGTTTGCCATTTCAAAATGAATACTTACGAGTACGTACTCCGGAACAACATTTGCAAATCTTGGTGAATGGGCCTAAAATAGATGACCACCGATCCTGATTTTTTAGAAAATTTTGTTTAGCGGTGAAACTCATTTTTGGTTAAATGGGTAAGTTAATAAACAAAATTGTCGCATTTGGAGTAATGAAAATCCACAAGCCATTGTTGAGACGCCGTTACATCCTCAAAAAGACACTGTTTGGTATGCTCTATGAGCATACCATGAGTTAAAGAACAAATAACTTTGGTTTGGTTATTTCAATAAAAACCATATTTATAAAGAAACAAAAAAAAAATATTCCCTATTTTTCCATTCCTTGATCTGTTTGGAATCTCAATCTTTCCCTAAATATTTTTGTTTTAACAAATTATTGCCAAAACTTACATTTACATTTTTTTACTAAGGGAGGTTAAATTTTAAGGGCCGATGTTGATTTTGAATAAAACACAAATTATTTAGGAAATTATTATCATTACTTTTGATTATGATAATATTGGTATGGTTCAATTATGGTTGGAATAAAATATCGGACAAATGACCGCCGTGACCTCGGCGGCACACCTCCATCCGATGGTCCAAATTTTCGATGACGCTAAGGCATAATTGAGGTTCTATGACGTTAATATCATCACGATAGCGAATACCATTCACAGTAACTGCATACCGACCTCATTTTGGAAAAAATACGGCCCGAGGCTGCCACCAGCCCATACATCGCACCAAACAGTCACTCTTTGTGGGTACATTGTTTTTTTTGACCATCACTCTTGGATTACCATTCGCCCAAATGCTGAAATTCTGTTTATTGAATCCACTGAGTGAAAATGTGACGAATCCGCTGAGGTTATCAGTAAAGATGATTTTCTTCAAAAGAAAAGATGATTTTTTTTCGAAAAAAAAGATGATTTTCTTCGAAAAAAGATGATTTTCTTCCACTGTGGCCCAATTTCATAACAAGTCTGAATAAGGGAGGTGTGCAGCCACGAAAATCAATGAAGCAAGATGTCTAATCCCTGTTTAAAGTGTGTATATCTTTATCGCTTGTGTTTCTTTCTATGGTTTAAATTGAGTTAATCTGAAATTGAGAAATATCAAATGAAATGCAAAAAAAAGCTTGAGGTTAAGGTGTGGTTCACATTCAACATCGGCCCTTAAAATTTAACCACCCTTTACAACTTATTGAATCTTACATTTGGAAATTTCGATATGGCTTCCTCTTTATTTTACGTAGTTTTTTTAATTTTTTTTTAAATCGTCATTTTCGGCATTCTTACACTGAAATGTGGTATTTGGTTAAATAAATCGAAAATATTGGCAACCCTGGTGTCGAAATGTGCTAAAAATGACTTTTCTGCTTTTTTCCACAGTCAACGGCTCAAGTCGACTTTCAGCCGCCGCTGACAGTTTCTTAGCAGAGCCGCCGCCGACTGCGATTCCACAATAGCTCCAGTCGACCTTTAGCCGCCGCTGCCAGTATCTTAGCAACGTCGCACTGTGGCTGAAATTTTGATTTCATTGGGCAAAAGTGTAATTTTTTTTGTCACCGATTTTTAAAATTTTTACGCCTTTTTGTAGCTCATATATCCAGATTAAGGTAGCCAAAAATTAGGTTAAACTATTGCTAATTGTGGGAGTGGCATGCTGTCAAACTCAACTGTTTTTTTTAATTTCAGAAAAAGGTGTTTTTGTTTTGTTTTTTTTTTATCAAAAATAAATGGTTACTTCTCGCAAGCTATCGTCGATAATGGCCTGCGGTCTTTTTATAATGTTGGTAGGATTCACAGCTCTAGCGTTTAATATTAAGGGCGTTATGAAATATTTATGAAACTACTATATTTTTCTCAAATTTAAACTTTAGTGGAATAGAACTTCTATTAAACAAAAAGGAACAAGAAACGTGTACTACCCGCAGAAAGGTTAAGGTGTCTTCTTTAACCCTATATATACTTTTGTACCCGCCACGACCCGCCGGTAGAACACTTTTTTCATTTTATTGAAATTACTCAAAAAAAAATTCAAATTACTATAATTTAAAGAGCCCTATAAGTACTCGTGTACAATGGTGTATTAAATATGTGCTTTAAGTTTTTTATAGTTTATAATGCAATAATTAAATATAATGGCTGCTAAAGGGTTTTATGGCTTTGTTTTGATGAGCAAAAAAATAAGTCATAAAATTATCACAATAGGTTCTGATGATCTCTTTCTAAATTTACCTGTTTACAAATTTTAGGGTCAACCAAATTCATAAACAATTTTATAAGTGTGTCAATAATCGCCACATTAAACCACTAAAGATAAAAAACAACCCCATATTGGCGAGATACTAATTAGTTTTACCTGATATTAAGGTCTTGGTAACAAGTGCAGTTTTGTTCAATTTAAGTACTATCTGCTATGAAATTAAAGATCAATGTGTGAATATCATGTAGTATCTAAAAATCAATACAATTACGGATTCGATAAGTGTTTATTCAGTAAGTGATAAAACATAACAGACGCAAATAAAAATATTCAGAAAAATATGGAGAGCTTCAGTTATAATTAACTGGTCGAAGAGTATTTTAGAAACAAAAACCAGGAAGATGTTCTTAGTTACGTTAAAATAAAATAAAATTTAAATTTGCGAAGCACCGAAATACAAGAACAAATATATAATTTCGTCAAATCACTAAAAAAAACGCTACAAAGAAGTTAGCTACAGTTAACAAAATTTTTATATAAAAGGTGCAAACTGGTTAGAAGGCCAACGCAAATCATTCGACAGCTGCAGCGATAGATCTAAGAGGCGGAAACTTAGAGATGTTAACGATGAATTTTTTTGTACAAATACAGGGTGCGGCTAAAGTTACTATATGATGTAAAACAATTGTAACTTCTTTGCTTGCGAGTATTTAACTTTTTCTTTTTTCCTATTTCAGAAATTAAACTTGGGAGAATATTTAAAAATGGAACGCTATACAATTGCGCAAAGAACTAAGATTGATTTTCTATTCATTGAAAATCATCGTTCGATAATTAATACTCAACGTGCATACAGAAGATTTTATGGTGTAAGAACTGCTCCAACGGGTCCAACCATTCGTTCGTTGGTGAATAATTTTGCTGAATATGGGACTGTCGGAGATTCAAGACGTACGGGCAGACCTCGAACTGGCAGATCGGCCGAAAATATTGATACTGTGCGACAGAGCGTCGAAGAAAATCCGGAGACATCAACGAGAAGACGATCTTCCCAGTTGCAGCTTTCTGACCGCACTCTTCGGCGAATTTTAAAACACGATTTGCACCTCTTCCCTTACAAAATCCAACTAGTCCAAAAACTAAATCCTGATGACTTCGTATTGCGCTTGGAATATGCTAGAGCAGTTTTAAATCTCGTTGATCAAAATGAAATTTTTTTGTCAAATTTAATGATGACCGACGAAGCGCATTTTCACTTGAACGGTGGGGCTTGTGGGGCTATCTCAAAGACAAAGTTTATGTGAATAAGCCCCAAACCTTGCAGCAACTAAAGGACAACATTCAAGAAGAAATTGATCGCATACCACAAGAAACACTCAACAAAGTTATGGAAAATGCCATAAAAAGAGCACATTTTTGCGTTAGAGAAAACGGTTCTCATTTAACTGATATTATTTTTCATAATTAATGTAAAAAAAATAACATAAAATAAACTTTCTTTTTATCATAATTTTTTTTTGTTTTTTTCATTCCATTCAATAGTTATTTAAAAAACAAATCATATAGTTACTTTAGCCGCACCCTGTATAAAAGAATCTTTCCTTCATCAATAACGATCACAGAACCAATTTACAAAAGTGGATATCATTGAAAAAGTTGTTAAAGCTAGTCCAGTGAGAACAAAACGGATTCTTAAAAGTATACCAACTCTGAGTGATGCAAAACAGTTCACAAATGAGGAGGCATCAGCATTATTTTACGATTTGAAATTAACAAAACAGCACTATATTCAGCTTAGATTGCGTGCAATTGAAAAGGGCTCGAATATGTATCCAGCATTTCATCACATAACCGCTGCTAAAGTGGACCATTTTCAACAAAAATTTGGAATATTTGTAATCAATATTTGAGTCAAATGAATAATAATTATAATTGTCTTTCATTGTTATTTAAGTACAAAAAACATAGTATTAGTAAAAAATAATAATAAACTGAACCTACCATTGTTACAAATGCTATTAAAATCTATTGCAGTTTTTATTTTAAAAATGTTTTTTAAAATTAACCAATTTGACAGCAAAAAATAATAAATTTTTCTGTAGCAATAGCAAAATATTTAGATAATATTATTAACGTTTGTTTAAGTGTAAATAATCTTTGAGTGTAAACAAATTTGCAAATTTGACAGCAAAAAATTTTTAATTTTTTTTTTTGTGCAACATTAAAAAAAATCCATTATTACAAAAAAATTTTCATAATTATTATTAAAATCCAAATATTAAATTTTTTAATAAATAAAAAAATAATAAACCCATATTTCACTCTAGAAGTTAAAAAAATTAAAAGTTTAACTTTGACCTAGAATTCCTTAAAACTCCTCAATCAATTTTAATGTAATTAAAACTGAGTCAAGCTGAACTAAATATTTATTCATTAAAAAAAATAACTTTAATATTTTTATCGGTTCAAAAGCTACAGAATTTTGGCCAACGAAAAACGATTTTCAGCCACTGTGCGCCGCCGCCGACTGCGATTCCACATCGGCTTCGTTATCTGATCCAATTATGTCAGTCAAAAACGACATACTTGTA
This sequence comes from Hydrotaea diabolus, assembly GCA_963513945.1. NCBI lineage: Eukaryota > Metazoa > Arthropoda > Insecta > Diptera > Muscidae > Hydrotaea > Hydrotaea diabolus. The sequence goes on along the minus strand of OY740717.1, from coordinate 44,640,088 downwards.
CATAAGCTAGTAAGTTAAAATCTTTTAGGATTTTGGATTAATAATTTTATCGGTTCAAAAGTTACAGAATTTTGGCCAACGAAAAACGATTTTCAGCCACTGTGCGCCGCCGCCGATTGCGATTCCTCATCGGCTTTGTTATCTGATCCAATTATATCAGTCAAAAACGACATACTCGTACATAAGTTAGTAAGTTAAAATCTTTTAGGATTTTGGATTACAGCTTAATGTTGTCGCTTTACTAAGATTTCATGCGGATTTATTTCTCTTTTTAAAAAAAATGCGACATATTTTATTAGATGTTTTTTTGTCAGTTAAAACTCAGTCCTCTGGTTTAGGGTATACAAATAGTCGATTTCTTTGACTTGAATTATTCTGATTAAAATAAAAAAATGACCATAGATGTCAACGAGTACTAAGCATATTTTTAGACATTTGTCCACCTCTTTCATACTTATCCCATCGGAGTTTTTCCCAAGTCTTTTATCTTCGTTTAACGGCGTTATTTATGTTCTTTTATTCGACATTCCAGGCTTCTGTAATGGCTGCAATCTACTGTAGAATATATCGCTCTCCTAAACACTAAAGTGTCATTTTGCGGTCGAGAGTGTTAATTAAATTAATACACTTCAGTGCGCCTAAATGTATGCACTCATTCACAACACACACACACTTACTCACTCACACCGACATATAGAAAAATTATCTATGTATTTGTGTAAATATAACGAGATAACCGTCCGGCACAACAGTAACAATGAAAAGCCAACCGAGGGACAGGAAAGGAGCAGAAAAAGAGACGACAACATGATGAACAAAATTGTTGAAGCATACCAAAAAGCCATTGAAACTTAAAGATAACACCTTGTGGATATTGACGCTGTTGTTGCTGGACAAAAGAACAAAATATATGTGTAGTATACTTTAAGGATTTAACAAGATAAATATATGAGATTATCGTTCAGGGCAACGAGCATTATTAGTGTTCATCAACACTAAGGTCATTATAGCGAGTCTTACGGGTGAAGATTATCTTCCTTCCTTTCCTTTTCTTCTTTTTTCCAGGGGATTTAAAAGCACAATTCAAGGGTTTTTTTTATAAAATCGTATCTTGTGGCTTATAATTGGGGGTATTATTATTAACTTTACTTTATAAAATATATCGAGCGTTGAATAATCGATTTTAATGCAGTAGAGCTGAACCAAAATAAGTTGTAAAGGTGGCGTAACGATACCAGTATGGCCTAAAAACCGACAAAGAAAAAAAATATGATACTTTATCCCTCATGGCTAAAGAAAAAAGTTCGTAACGGGGCGCCATAGTTCATTAAGAGTGTGGTTTATTTAAAACCTTTGGTTGGTCATGGCTATGGCAGAATTTTGGTTATAAAGGGTGGTTATATTTTAAGGGCCGATGTTGAATGTGAACCGCACCTAGACGTCAAGCTTTTGTCTGCCTTTCATTTGATATTTCTCAATTTCAGACTAACTCAATTTGAACCATGGATAGATACACAAGCGAACAACGCGTTAAAGTTATTCAGGCTTATTATGAAAATCGCCAACAGTGGATGATAAATTTTCGAAGAAAATCATCTTTAATTCTCCTTCTTTGACCAACTGGATATTTCTTTTATTTGTTTATGTCGTTTTTGACTGGGCTCAGTGATGAGGCACATTTTCACCTCAGTAGATTCGTCAATAAGCAGAATTGCCGCTTTTGGGCCAATGATAAATCAAGAGTGATTGTCGAAAAAACAATGCACTTACAAAGAGTGACAGTTTGGTGCGGTTTATGTGCTGGCGGCATCATCGGGTCGTATTTCCCCCCCCCCCCCAAAATGAGGCCGGTCAGACAGTAACTGTGAATGGTGTTCGCTATCGTAGAATGCTAACGAACTTGTTGTAGCCCGCATTGGAAGATATGGATGTGGACGATATGTGGTTCAACAGGACAGTGCCACTTGCCACACAGCAAACGAAACAATGGCTCTTTTGCGCGACAATTTCATTGGCCGTGTTATCTTACGTCGTGGCGATGTTAATTGGCCGTCAAGATCATGTGATTTGACAGCGTTGAACTTCTTTTTTTGGGGATATTTGAAAGAAAAAGTGTACGTCGATAAGCCAGCAACAATTCAAGAGCTTAAGGATGAGATAATTCGGCACATTAACGGCATAAAACCTCAATTATGCCTCAGCGTCATCGAAATTTTGGAGTATCGGATGTGGAGGTGTGCCGCCGAGGTCGCTGCGGCCATTTGGCCAATATTTTGTTCCATTATTATTTAAACCATACCAATATTATCATAATAAAAAAGAAATGACAATAATTTCCTAAATAATTTGTGTTTTATTCAAAATCAACATTGGCCCTTAAAATGTAACCACCCTTTACATAGCTGAGCTTATAATCCTTTGATCATTTATATTATATTTTAGTTTAATTGTGTTTTGCAATGTAATAAGTAACTTTACCCAGCTGGGGTTTAACGTGTGTCAGCCACCGTGGTGTAAGCGAAAATCATGCAAGTAAACCAAGGCTAAAACCCGGTTTGTTTTTCAGCAGCGGACTTTCCATCCCTTAATTTCCAGCTACTTTACAAGTAGAAGAATAATCTCTAAGTCGTTCGGAGTCGACGATAAACAGAAGACCCTGGCCCTGTGTACAGCCCACTTGTTCGAGAGAAGTAGTCTGATTGTAACTTAATTAAATTATGCGAAAATTATATATAGGGTGGTCCAACCATAATGCACGATATTAATTTTAAGTCACACCTTAAAGTCATGTTTATTGCCTCACTTAATTAAAGTCAAGTTTGTTGCCTCACCAAATTTGGCATTCCTTTGTTCGACAAATTCAACGATGGAACATCGGCTCTTAAATTTTAACCACCCTTTACATAGCTGAGCTTATAATCCTTTGATCATTTATATTAGATTTTAGTTTGATTGTGTGTTTGCAATGTAATAGGTAACTTTACCCAGCGGGGGCTTAGGATGTGTCACCCACCGTGGTGTGTTGGTTAGTGTAAGCGAAAATCATGCAAGTAAACCCAGGTTAAAATCCAGAATAGAACACCTTAAATTGGTATTTTATCAGCATGCTTGCCATACCGCAATTGCCGGCAACTTTACAAGTAGGAGAATAATCTCTAAGTCATATAAAAGCTTCTCTTTAAAATGCAATTGCCATTCGGAGACGGCGTTAAACAGTACACCCTGGCTAGAGAATTCCAGAGAAGTTGCCTGTTTGTTCCTTAATTAAATAATGAGGAAATAATATAGCGTGGTTCAACCATAATGCACGATATTAATTGTAAGTCACACCTTAAAGTCAAGGTTGTTGCCTCACTTTATTTGTTATTTCTTTGTTCGACAAATTCAACCGATGCATCTACAAAGCGGTACACAATTGAGCAGGGCGTTTAAATCATAATTCATATCGCGCGCTTTGTGATTTTTTTGGTCAGCACAATCGACCAAATGTGCCCACAGTCGTGAGGATGGAGTGCACATTTTAGCAGGAAATGTGAAAATAACAGAGAATGCTCACCTAGTTTGTTCTGCGGAAAAAATTGTGGTAGAAGAGCCGCCAACCTCGATTCGTCGTTTTGCCCAACAATTGAACATCTCACGAACATCACTGATGCGAATTTTAAGTAAACATTTGAATAAATACGCTTGCAAGGTGCAAATGACTCAAGTGCTGATGCCACCTGACCATTTTAAGTATCGTCAATACGGCGATTAGTTGGTTAAACAGCAGTGAATTGTGACTTTACGAAGAAAATAATCATCAGCGACGAAGACCACTTTCACCTCAGTGAATTCTTTAACCAGCAGACTTGCCGCATTTGATCAAAGAGTGATTATTGAAAAGCCGATGCATCTACAAAGATTGACTGCTTGGTGCGGTTTATGGGCTAGAGGCGTCTTCGGAAAGTACTTCGTAGAAAATGAGGTCGGCCAAGCTGTTACCGAGAATGGTGTTCGCTATCGCGAGATGACAATGAACTTCTTGTGGTTATAAATTGAGGCCATGGATCTGGCCGATGTGTAGTTCCAAGAGGATGGTGCAACTTGGCACAAAACTAACATAAGAATGACCCTTTTCGAGAGAAATTTAAAGGCCGTGTTATCTTGCATCGTGGCGATGTTAATTGTCCGCCACGATCACGTGTTTTAGACGAAAAAGTGTATTTCAATAAGCCAAGAACAATTCAAGAGCTTAAGGATGAGATATTTCCTTCATTATTTTTCAGAGTCATTGAAAATAAGGACGATCGGATAGAGGTATGCCACCAAAGACGGCCAACGCTCTGTTCGAACACCGCATGTCATCAAAGCCGTTAAATCAAAAATTCACAGAAATCCGCTTCGAAAACAGAAAATTATGGCCCGTGAAATGAATATCACTTAAAAGTCCATGAGTCGAATCATTAAAAAAGACTTGGGGCTTTCAAACGACGTACCAGACATTTATTGACTGCAGCTTTAAAAATAAATAGAATTGAAAAATGTAAACGTCTTTTGGTGAAGCACGCTGATAACTTGTACAGAAAAATTTTGTTCGCCGATGAAAAAATTTTTACCATTCAGGAAAAATTTAACAAGCAAAATGATAGAGTGTATGCACGGTCATCTAAGGAAGCATCTGAACTGATCCCTAGGGTGGAAAAGGGTCATCACTCAGCTTCATTCATGGTCAGGTGGGGTGTCTCTTACGATGGGGTCACTGACCTGCATTTTTGCGAACAAGGAGTCAAAACATCGGCCAAAGTTTACCAAGAAAACGTTTTGGAAGCTGTTGGGAAGCCTCTTAACAATTCCCTGTTCCAAAACCAGCCATGGACTTTCCAGCTGGATTCTGCGCCGGCCCAGAAGGCTAAAGCGTCCCAGGCCTGGCTTCGAAACAATTTGCCAGCGTTCACTTCCTCTGAAGAATGACCCTCAGGCAGTCCAGATTTGAACCCATTGGATTACAAATTGTGGACGGTTTTAGAGGACAAGGTTTGTCACAAGAGATACCCCAACATTGGGTCTCTTAAGACTGCTTTGGTTCGAGCTGTGGCCAATTTTCCAATGGACGAGGTTTGTGCAGCTGTTGACGATTGGAAGATTAAGAAGTTTCTCTTTGGATACAATATACATCAATAAATATATTAAAAAATATTTGGTCCAAAAACATTCAGTACTTTTTATTTTACAGCATAAAACGGTATTTATGTCCCTACTAAGTATATAATCGTAAGTATACGTATGTATGGGGGTCGTAGATTATCGATGTAATTTAAATTTGCTTTATTTTTGTTTTTGTACCCTCCATCAGAGGATGTCATTTCGTTTGCCACACCTCAAGTAGTAGTGCAAGACCCCATAAAGTATATATGGGTGATCCCTCTAGAGGTATTTTTTCAAAACAAAAAAAATATAAAAATTCAAATCAAATGTGGGATCTTTATTGGTAATTTGGAAGGACATTTTATTGCATTTATTTTTTGAAATAATTACCTTCAAATGTTGGCAACTGTATTATGGAAATAAGCGTTAGGTGAGGAACGGGAAGATCCGCTGTTTTCCACCAAAGTTTTGTTTAGTGATGAGGCCCATTTCTGGCTCATTGAAAGTCAATATACAAAATTGCCGCATTTGGGCTGAAGGGCAACAAGAGGAGGTTCAAGAGGAGGAGTTCAAGGTGCCATTATACTCAGAGAGGTGCGGTTTATAAGCTGGTGGAACGTAACCGTGAATGGGGCTCGCTATAGCGCCATGATATCGATCTTTGTTCTACCTGAAATTGAAGCCGTAATCTGGAGGACACTTGGTTTCAACAGGACGGTGCCACTTGCCATACAGCTGCTCAAACAATGGATCTATGAAGAGTTCATTTCGAAAAGCAGCTAATTTCTAATTTCTTTAGTCATTTTTCTTTGGGGATTCGTAAAGTCCAAAGTCTTTGCTGACAAACCAGCTACGATTCAGGTTTCGGAAGCCAACACTACGCGTGTAATTATAGCCATACCGGTCGAAAAGCTAGAACAAGTCATCCAAAATTGGACTCTCAGAGTGGAAACCCTGAGGCGTAGTGCGGCCAACATTAGAAGGAAATTATATTCAAAAAATAAATGCCATAAAATGTCCTTTCAAATTACCAATAAAGATACCACACTTGATTTAAATTTTTATATTTCTTTTTGTTCTGAAAAAATACTTCTAGATGGATCACCCTATATATTCATACTCTTCGTAAAATTCTATGATTATCTAGCCATGATAAGTCTGCGGAAAGAAAACTAAAGCTCGCATAATTAAAGCTAGGTAGCTGATATTGCCAGATCGGTCAAGAGGTAAAAATCAACAACCCTGAACTTAGTTTAGGAAATATAGCAAATACAAGATTTTCTAAGAAAATTCAACCTTTTTCACTCTGGAAAAAAGTGATCAGAAATTAAGGCACTTTTGTCGATTAGACGCTTAGTTTGGGAGATATAACCGGTTTAAGGTTTCATATGAAAATCCAACTTTTTCCACCGAGAAAAAAAGTGATCACACATTATTGCTCTTTTGTCGATCAGACCCTTAGTTAAAGAAATATAACCGACTTAAGTTTTTCTAAGAAAATCCAACTTTTTTGAACCTGAAAGGAGGTGATCACAAATAAAGGATTTTTTGTCGGTTAGACTTTTAGTTTAGAAGATATAACCGATTTAAGGTTTTATACCAAAATCCCACTTTCTCCTCCCAGGAAAAAATTTACCACGAGCTTTTGAAGATATAGCCGATTTAAGTTTCTCTAAGAAAATCCAAATTTTTTGAACCGGAAAGGAGGTGATCACGTATTAATGCTCTTTTGTAGATTAGAAGCTAGGTTTAGGAGATAAAGCCGATTTAAGTTTTTCTAAGGAAATCAATATTTTTCCACCCAGATATAAAGTGACCACGAACTAGGGGTCCTTGTCGATTGGACGTTTAATTTTGGAGATATACCTGATTTAAGCTTTTCTAAGAAAATTCAAATTTGTCCACCTTAATCACGAAATAAGGCTCTCTTGTCGATTAGACTCTTTGTGTAGGTGACATAGCCGATAAGGGTTCACCAACTTTGACCATCCTAGAAAAAATGATCACAAATTAAGGCTCTTCTGTGGATTAGACTCTTTGTGTAGGTGACATAGTCCATAAGATTTTACCAACTTTTATCATCCTTGAACAATTTATTACAAATTAAGGCTCTTTTGTCGATTAGATACTCAGTTTAGTTGATATGGCCGATTCAATATTTTTAAGAAAATCTTTCTTATGCTTAGTTTAGAAAAAATTTCCGGACTATGACCCACACTTTCACGTAGCTTACCACAGACCATCCTAAAGCCTCCGTTTTGAGAGGTCAACAAGCATTCGTAATCTACTCTGTCTGACTGTCGAAAGTATTTCCAAACATGTTGTCAAAATAGCTTAGAGCGCTCCTTGTTAACCTATATCGACATAAAAAATCTAACGTTTTGATGACTTGATATTCATGCTTACCTATTGTTATTCGATTGAAAATCTATAGCTTATAGTTCTTGAAACGCCCATCTCAAATAAATATCCTGCAAATCACCAAATTTGTCATTAGAAAATTTCTGTCTCCTTCTCTGTCGACCACATTCGAACATTTTCCAAATCATTATAAATTAAAGCATACTTTACGGAACATTATGATAAGAATGTCTGTGGCATATACAATTCGAATGTAAATAATTTCATTTTAATTGTAGAACATTCACCGTTCTGCCCTCTCCCGTATCCTTTAAACAATTAACATGCAATCCCTTTCTTGACGCAAGCTGTGGCACATTTGAGATATTCATTGCTCTGGGATATGCTGTAGCTGTAGCTCTTGCTATTGTTTAGCTTGATTTGTGCTGCATACCTTATGGAGTTTGTTATGTAAATTTCTATAGAATAGTACAAAAAGGTGATTTCATTGGTTTTGTTTGATCAATTCCATTTGCTACTGCCAACTACAGCAACTCATCATTTATGAGTGGAGTTTTATGGTAAACCTTACCATCCACAGTTGGGCGCTATTTCTTGCTTGAGGTAAGGGAATGCAAATACTTTTAATTACAGCTATTAAACAGGCAACATCACGACCTCAGCAATGTCACCATCTCTAATTAATATTCTTTTTTTTCGAACTTTTTCTCTATCTCTTTCGGTTTATGTGTAAAGTAAATATTTGTGTTATTCTCTCAAATGTTAAGCATACTTTGTGGTGTTTATCGTTAATTTGTTTATGTTGCCTATCATTAGGCTGCAGATGTTTTTTTTTTAAATTGCAAGTATTTAACTTTATTACATACACATGTACATGTGTAATTTAAGTTTTATCTTACGCCGTCACACTCCTGCCACGTTATGTGGCATAAACACCCCTTTCATTATCATTTCGCTGAAGGTTAGAGAACGCAATGAGGGTGGCAGAAATTCTATTACATCCTTGTAATTGTTATGTGGTCCTTTCGCCTCGGCAATTTTGATTTAATCCCCCGTGTCTTCCTTCATGTCTATTTTTGGCGCTCGTTCATTAGACATTGACTAGAGTTTCCGTAGCCACAGCACTTATCGTCAGCGTCATCTTAATCGTGGTCCGCATCATCATCATCATCGTCTTTGCTTGTTTGCAGTCCTTATTGATTGATGATTATCGTTAGGGGATTTTGCCGATTTTCCACTTACTCGCTCTCTCTCAGACTCTCTGGTTTCCGAGTCAGTTTTCATGTTATTTCCACATTTCTATTTCTTATTATTCTACTGTTTATAGGGCGCACAATGGTACGAATTGCCACTAATGTTGGTAATTCGTTATCATATATTTTTAAAAGATTGATTGGTGTGATCTTTGCGGATAATTGGGGATTTAAAAATGTGCTAAAAGTGTAACTCACAGTATTACGAGGGCGACCGCAAAACTAACTGGCCTGGCACATTTTCTGTTTTACTAGCAACTTTTTTTTGTTTTGTTTTTTAAAAACAATCTTTTATAAGCCATCTATCTGTCAAAATTTCCGAAACATTTAATGATTATTTTCTTTGTTACAGGTGATTGAAGTAAACAAGTTTTATAATTTTTGAAAAATGGAAAAAAAGAGTTTCGTGCGGTAATTAAACACTTTTATATGAAAGGTTATACGCCACAATTAATCAAAGGTGAATTGGATTCTGTTCATGGTGATAATGCACCATAATACTCCACCGTGAAATCCTGGGTTCAACAATTTAAAATGGGTCGTTCAAGTACGGAAGATGAACAACGCTCTGGAAGACCGAAAACTGCTACTACTATTGAAAACATTAGAAAAATATTTAATGAAGTGACTAAAGATAGACGAATAAAGCTCAGAGAACTTGCTGATATTGTTAAAACACACGAAAAACAAGTTTGGAGTATTTTACATGATGAACTCCACATGAAAAAGCTATCCGCAAGATGGGTGCCGCGTTTGTTGACTTTGCTCCAAAAAATCGTCCGTTGGAGCAATTCCGAGGAGCTTTTAGCGATTTATCAGCGTAATTCAATAGAGTTCTTGCGCCGATTCATAACTGTTGATGAAACATGGATCCATCACTACATCCCAGAATGCAAAGAACAGTCAAAACAATGGAAAAAGTGGTCCCAAGAAGGCGAAAACTGTTAAGTCAGCAGGAAAAGTAATGGCCACAGTATTTTGGGATGCAAGGGGTATAATATTTATTGATTATCTTGAGAAAGGAAAAACTATAAATAGTAAATATTAGTGTGCAATATTGGATCGGTTGAGTGAAGAAATCAAGATAAAACGCATTTAGAAAAAAAGTTCTTTTTCATCAAGATAATGCTCCTTCACACACTGCATTTTTAACTCAACAAAAACTGGCCGAATTACGATTTGAAATTGTTCCGCATGCACCATATAGTCCAGATTTAGCTCCTTCTGATTATTTCTTGTTTCCAAATTTAAAAAAAATTCTCGGTGGCAAAAAAATTTCGTCCAATAGCGAGGTTATTGCTGAAACTGAGGCATATTTTTGAGGTCTAGAAAATCTTATTTTTCGGATGGAATTAAAAAACTTGAAAAACGCGTGATGAAGTGTATTGAGTTGGAAGGAGATTATGTTGAAAAATAAATAATAATAATTCCAAAAAAACGTTTCTTTTTATGTTAGGCCAGTTACTTTTGCTGTCGCCCTCGTACGTATTTATTTGTTTGATTGGTTTTGCACAATGAAGATTTGACAAGACTGGTTATTACACTTACTCTGTCCTAGTCAACTGTAAGAAACGTACAAAGCTTGTAACTTCAATGAAGGATGCTGTATTTTCCATATTCTAAAAGTACTTTAGACTATTTCTATCATATTTTTTGGTCATATTTACCTTTGCTGAAACCTTCCATCGGCTATATTATTAAGAAAATTTTTTGACACTCTTAACGTTAAGAGAATTTCAAAGACTTAAGCAAACACAATTTTATTTAAAAGTGTTTATGACGCTCTTAACTTTTAAGAGAAGTTCAAAGGATCAAGCAAACAGTTTTTTTGCCTCTACTGAAATTTATAATTTATATGAGTATAAGTTAATACTCCTTTCGTGTACAATTATGTTGATGATGTCTTTGAAGGACCCATGTATTGTCCCAACTTTCACTATGGACTCATTATTGAAGACTGCGAATCTTTGTCGATGTTGTCCTTTAATTATTTCTAATTTATTAACCTTGGTTATGTTAGGCTATTTGGTCCTCGACGTGACACCGTGAACCTGTCGCCACAGAATTCAGCCTAAGCTTAATAACATTTTATATCACTGTTCTGCAACACAATTCTCCTTTGGACGAAAACCAGCTGATTTCACCACGTATAGTTTTCGAGATATCGTGAACAGGAGATTGTTCTGATTTTTTTCATTAATCTGCCTAAAACTTCAGCAATTCTTATACGATTTTTTGTCTAAAGGAGGGATCAAAAGTTAATTTTTGCAGAGCTGTGTATTTACGAGGTCGGTTCGGCAAGTTCTTAGCCTATCAATGAAAGATAATAGTTAGTTTTTCAAAAATATTTTTATTTTTCAATATAATCTCCTGAAACTTAAATACACTTAGTCCAACGCTTATCTAGCAATTCTATCCCTTGATTAAAATAGTTTTCCTCAAGGTCTTCAAAATAGTGGTTTACAACTGTAATTGCATCTTTATTTGAGGTAAAACGCTTGCCAGCAAGGAATTTTTTTAGATTTGGGAACAGGTAAAAGTCACTGGGAGCTAAATCAGGAGAATAAGGTGGGTAGTCAAGCAACTCGTACTTTAATTCGTTGATTTTAGCCATTGTTAAAAAACTCTCGAATTTGTACATTTAATTGATCTAAAAGGTTGCAATAGTACTCTGAATTTATTGTTTTACCCTTTTGCAGATAGTCAATCAATAAAATACCTTTGAAGTCCCAAAAAACCGTTGCCATAACCTTACCAGCCGATTGAATTGTTTTTGCCTTCTTTGGGGCACTTCCTCCAGCTTCAGTCCATTGTTTGGATTGTTCTTTTGTCTCTGGAGTATAGTGGTGGATCCATGTCTCATCAACAGTTATGAAACGACGCTTAAAATCCATTTTATTTCGCTGAAAACGATCCAATCAAGCTTGAGAAATGTTCATTCTTATGCGTTTTTAGTCGACTGTTAACAAGTCCGGCACCCATCTTGCAGAAAGCTTTTTCATCTGTAGTTCTTCATGAAAAATTAAATGGACTCGATCATTTGAGATGCCCATGATACTAGCTATTTCACGCACTTTTATTCGTCGTTCATTTAAAACCATATCATGCACTTTGGCTACAATTTCTGTTGTTGTTGCTGTTTGTGGACGTCCACTACGTGGTTCATCTTCAATGCTTGTACGACCACATTTAAATTCAGCAACCCAATTTTTTACTGTTGCATATGAAGGAGCACTTTCACCTAACACATTCTCCATATCATTATGAATTTCATGTCCCGATAAACCTTTTTTATGTAAATATTTAATGACACCACTCATTTCTAATTTTTCCATTGTAAAAAAATCGCGGATGCGTCTTTTGTGAACACCTGTTTCTATATGAAGGAGTTGCCAGATCGAAACAAAATTTAACATGTGTTCCTAGCAGAGATGGAAGTTTCCAAAACACTTAACTTTTTTCTGTTTGTACCGCGCTTTTTGTGCTAGGCTAAGAAGTTTCCGAACCGCCCTCGTAGTCAACCTTTTGCATTGTAAAGGAACTCATTCTGCCCACATTAGCAGTAGAGGTCTTAGCAGTTAGTATTTGCAGACCAGACCTTGTTCTTCTTAATTCTTAAACACTAGGCAAAGAAAAAGAAGATGTTCAGTTGTCTTCACTTTTTATCAATAAATCTTTTTTATGCTTTTATATGGTAGTCACAGTCCTTTAACGTGACAATGAGGTTTCTCAGATGAAGCTTACGAAATTCACTATCGATCAGCGTTTTCAACCGAATGATGCCAGTTCTTTTTGCTGTCTGTGTTAGTGGTTACTCTTCCCACTTATCCTTGAAAGTTTTCATAAGCTACTTATCCCTTTGTAGAAGAATATCAAACTTACGATACCATTAAGCTCATTTGTATCTAGGAAAGCGTCATCGTTTGCAAGTACATCATAAGTACCATTCATCTTCCGCTGTCTTCTCCAAATATAGATAATCTCAAGGTTTGAACTGTACACATTTTTTAGGAATCGAATGGCGCGTTGTATTCATTGAAAACTAAGGAAACCCTGCATGATATATCCCGATTCTGAACCTGCTATGACAGTTTCAATATCTATGATTATGTTTAAATTACGCTACAGTAGTACAGGACCTTTACAACACTGTCCTATCCAAAGACGTTCTCCATGGATAAAATGAACGGCTTCCAATGAAGATATTACTACGACAGTTTCTACGATTATGATTTTGGTACTGATTTTCCAAAGTTTAAGGGGCAGTGCTAAATCCACCTGATCTAAAGATACTTAGCATCTGGAACGAACCAAGGCCATTCAAGTAGTACGATTCAATTGGTATACTCTTCCTAAAACCAGAATCGAAGATGATTTCTTGCGGGAGCCAATTAAGAATAGTGAATAGTGGCTTAAGTGCACATGTTATCATAATCGCCACAAATCTCAACATTTGTCTAAACCTGGTCTGGTGATTCGTTCTCTCTAAATGATCTGATAAAAATTAATCATACCAGTGTTGAAAAAAACATTTTTAATTTTCAGAAGATGTTGTATAAAATTCTCATCGAATGTAGCGGATATAATTATCTTCCTTACATTTTGGCATTCGACAAGATCTGTTGTCGTTTTGGACGTGTTTTTCTCCGCTTTCATTAAATGGCCAGCTTATTTTAAAACTTATTTTGTTTTTAATTTAAGCGACGATATAGTCGTTTTAAATTGCTAAGCTCTGTACACAAATTAAAAGGAATTCTAAGCACCTGATGTTTTGAAAGTCCTGTTAAACACTACTCAAAATTCGGAAAATATTTGATGAATGACCAAAACACACATATTGAAATTTAGAGTTTTTTATAAACGAGTTAAACAAGAATAATTACACTTTCAACTAAGCTGGCCTTTATGTGCGATTGACCTTACTAGGGCTACATACTCGTATATCTTTGGGCAATTCAGCATATTCATGGCACTGTAAATGTTAGTATATTTTTTTTCTCTTCTTTATTTGCAATCTCTTTACAAAAGAAATAATAAGCAAATGTAATAATGTTCTTAAAAATAACAGGTCAGTTAAGTTCCACTGAACTTAACAAATATAACAATATAATACAATAACAAATTAGGTTTCAGTTATGATACTTCAGTCTTTTTCTTTTATTGTTAATACTACAAAAATGGGAGATCTAGAATGTGGTAACTCTTTAATCTCCTTATTTCATCACTATCGTCTAATAAGCTTATAGCTAATAAGTTAGTGTGATTACCTAACCTATCGAGATAGTTTGCACTATGCATTTTTAATACCTCTTTTACAAAAGGAATTCTAAGATCTTTATGTATACTATCATTTCTCACAAACCAAGGAGCGTTGACTAATAATCTTAAAGTTTTGATTTGGTATCGCTGTAAAATCTCAATATTTGTGTTACTCGCAGTTCCCCATAATTCAATGCCATAGGTCCACACAGGTTATAAAACGGTTTTGTACAGAATTATTTTATTTTCAAGGCTTAATTGTGAGTTGGATCCTAGTAACCAGTACATTTTTTTCGTTTTAATATTTAGTTGTAGGCGTTTCGACTTTATGTGATCTTTCCATGTCAATCTTCTATCAATTCGCAAACCAAAGTATTTTACACTTTCAGCAGACGGAATTGGAAGACATTCAGAAAAATTAATCCCTTCTTTGGTAATGATTTAACAATTTTTGAGGTAATTTTATCGTATCCTGGAGACTTCTTGTTGTTTAATTTCTTGACTTCATTTTCAATTTCTCGGAGAGTAACATGTTTGATTGGTCTATACATTTGGCATGGAACATCTAAAAAATTGTTTATTTCTGTTAAATCAGTTGAGCTGCAAAATTCAAACGGCGAGAAAGTTTCCTCTAAGTAAGATTTAAAAGCATCTGCCTTTCTTTTGTCGGATCTACACTAAACATTATTTAAATCTCTTACGGGAACATTTCTCCTTATAGGCCGCTTTAGATATTTTGTCGCTCTCCATAGACTATGATCAGTGGCATCTGTAGGGCTTAGACTACTGAGGAAATTCCCTACTGAGTCGTTTTGAAGTGCCCTAAGTCGCATTTTGAGGTAGTTCGATGCACGGTTGAAATTAGTTTTGTCAAGAGGAAACCTAGTTCTTTGCCAGACTTTTCGGAGTCGTCGTTTTACAACAATAAGTTTTTTTATTTCAGTGGTAACATATACACTTGATGCATGGCTATTCTCTTCGTTTGGCGTGGATTTTATCGCTGCTAGTTGAATTATTTTTGTAAACATTTCAACAGCACCATCTAGCTCGGCACCATCTTTGATTGATGTATTTAAATTGAGATGTGTTTCAATCCAATGCTTAAAAGCTCCTATATCAGTTTTATACGAAAATAAACTTTTACAAGTATCTCGTTTTACAGGTAATGTTCTGTAGTTAACTAATATAGGGGTATGGTCAGAACTCAGATCGTCAGAAGCGGTAATGTCAAAATTTAATTCAGAAATACAGAAAAATACTACAAAATCCAAAAGTTCTGGGATTTTATTAGGATCACTATGTTAGTATCTGACGCAAATATCAATTAAGTCTGTAAACTGTTTTGAGTCCCACATACCAATGATCTAAAATAAGTTTAAAAAACAAATTCCAACAATTATGATGAATTATAAGGCATACCTAATACAAGGGTTGCTATATATATTTCTGGCCTAGGCAACACTAAGTGTTGTCTGGCGCCATCTGGCATTTCCATTGGAAAGTTTGACATTTTTTTGCATAAGCGTACTCAGAACGTTTTGACGTACGACCATCATTTGTGTTGTTTACAGTGACTTGAAAAAAATCAATTTGGCAAACAAATGGAATTAACTGGTGAACATTTTTGTGAGATCAGTTTTCACAACTTTCGACGTGGATTATTACGACAAGAGTGCATACAATTAATATTGTAGGAACACAGGCTGTAAAAAAGGTTTGTTCTCTTTGGATCCCGCAAAATTTGACAATCGGTCAAAAAAAGGCTCGTGTCGAGTAGTGCAAAAAATGCTTCAAAAGGCTTTTAAAAGATTGTCACAGGTAACGAATCATGGATGTATGCGTATGAGCCCGAAACAAACCAGCAATCAACCGTATGGGTCTTCGAAGCCAAATCCAACGAAAGTTGTTCGTGGAAGAATCACTTCGAAGCAAATGGTCGCCTGTTTCTTCGGCAAAACTGGTCTTGAGGCGACTTTTCCGTTTGAGCAACGTAGGACGGTCAATTCTGAGTGGTACACCACAATTTGTTTGCCTAAAGTCTTAGGAGAAATTCGAAAATCGAACAAGAGAAGCCGAATCATTGTGCACCATGACAATGCGAGCTCTTACACATCGGCTTAAACCCGCGCCTTTTTGATCCGTCATTTTGGATGAATCGTTGATTTCGACCGGAATGGCTTAATGACACGCGTAATATTGGCTTCCAAAACTGAATCGTAGCTGCTTTGTCAGCATAGACTTTGGACTTTACATTACCCCAATGAAAAATGTGTAAAGGTGTGTTATCACTCGATCTAGGTGGACAACTCACCTGTCCAAAACGAAAAATTAGCTGCTTTTCGAAATGACCTCTCAATAGATCCATTATTTAAGCAGCTGTATGACAAGTGGTACCGTCCTGTTGAAACCAAGTGTCGTCAAGATTACGGGTTTCAATTTCAGGTAGCATAAAGATCGATATCATGGCGCGATAACGAGCACCATTCACGATTACGTTCCTGCCATCATCATTTTTGAAAAAATATGCACCGATGATTCCACCAGCTTATAAACCGCACCAAACCGTGGATTTCTTTGGGTATAATGGCATCTCTTGAACCTCTTCTTGTTGCTTTTCAGCCCAAATGCGGCAATTTTGTTTATTGACTTTGCCGTTGAGCCAGAAATGGGCCTCATCACTTAACAAAATTTTGGTCGAAAACAGCAAATCTTCCCGTTTCTCACCGAACGCTCAATTCCAAAAAACAGTTGCCAACATTTTATGGTAAATATTTTAAAAAAAAATGAATGCCATAAAATGTCCTTTCCAATTACCAATAAAGATTCCACACATGATTTCAATTTTTATATTTTTTTGTTCTGAAGAAATGCCTCTAGATGGATCACCCTATAACAGCCCTTGTAGACACTGAGTCTGCTACGAGTACATTTTAAGTTTCAAGACCCAACCTTTTAATCCTTTTTTTTAACACAGGGAAGTCAGCTACATAATTCTCCTTCGCTTACTGTTTTCTAAATCCTATCATACGAGTATTACATTTGGCTGAGCCATTGTGTAGGTAAAGATAAACGACCACTTGTGACACGTTTCTAACCACTGTGCCGCAGCTGGTGAATTACAGCAACCTATGAAATACTCCATGGGGATTCTATAAATCTAAAGATATTTGCTTGTTTGTTCTTCTATTACACGTATGAAGAGTTAAAGACATTGTTTTAGCTACCTCGTCTCCGACGGCCACCAATTTCACCACGTACTCCTTGAAGATTTATGGATTTCCAGAGGTGGGCAAACCAACCTACACTGACCCGAAGTGTAGGTTAGTTTAGCTCGCAAAGAATTTGGTGTGAAAACATATTTAATACTCTAGTGTAGTGTGCGATGCGCGTGTGTGTTGTCGTGTTAAATGGACATTAATTTGGAGGTTTTGGAGGTGTGTTCAGTACACATAATTAGGAAGGTAATATATGGGGGTACTAACGAAGGCCAGTTTTGTGGCACAGTAAAGGGAGAAAAGATAAGAAAACGGAGAAAAACCTCACTTATGATGCCAGTTTTGCGAAACTTTCTTTAGATATTGGGTGGACCAATATATCTTTTTAATTAGGTACAGTTTGCGTGACTAGTGGCAAGGAGTTGGAGTCCCCAGAGATGTTTATACCCTTAATAGCTACAAAATAGTTTTATTAGGTCTATGTTTAATCAATTGAAGGCGAGGGAGGTAATTGCTATAGAAGATGAATAGTTGATGTGAAATTATAACACAGGCCTGCAAATATTTTGTTTGTAAAATAATATCTCAATCAAACTCTGTGGAGAAAACGAAAAGTTAAAACTACTGTTAACTCTGTGGCATATTCATACATTCATTGTTCTGTCTGAAATTTACCAATCCTAATAAGCAACATATTGGCTCTTATAAGCGTTGTTGGTAGACTTGAATATTCACTCGCAAAAATAGATAAGAGAAATCGAACGAAGTGAAAATGAAAATCGATTCGAAACATCAGGAGATTGAGATTAAAGCTTTCTTTAGAATAACGCGTTTTATTGCCCAAAAGCCCTGTGGAAATGGTTTTATCTCACATATTTTTACAAAACTTCTTAGACAAGCATTTTAAACATTGCACATGCCGTGGGAATAGAACTGGTGCATACATTCGATATTGCGAAAACCTGGGCATAAGAAAAGGTTTGTTCTCGTTGGATCCCGCACAATATGACAATCGCTCAAAAAAAAAGGCTCGTGTCGAGTGGTGCAAAGAAATTTTGAAAAAATACGCTGCGGTGCTTCAAAAGACGTTTATAAGATCATCAGAGGTGATGAATCATGGATCTATGCGTATGAGCCCGAAACAAAACAGCAATTGGCCGTGTGGGTCTCCAAAGACGAGCCAATTCAAACGAAAGTTGTTCGTGTAAAAAGCACTTCGAAGCAAATGGTCCGCTTGAGCAACGTAGGACGGTCAATTCTGAGTGGTACACCACAATTTGTCATCGGAGAAATTCGAAAAACGTAAAAGAGAAGGCGAATCATTGTGCACCATGACAATGCGAGCTCTCACACATCGACTCAATACAGCATTTTTTTGACCGGCCAAAACGACGAATTGACGGTCATCCGCCGTACAACACTGACTTGACACCCAATGACTTCATTTTATTTTCGCACATCAAGAAAAAAATGCGTGGTCAGCGATTTTCGTCGCCAGAAGATGCTGTTGAAGCGTTCAAAAACCATGTTTTGGAGGTGTCTCAGTCGGAGTGGAACAAGTGCTTCGACAATTTGTTTGAGCGTGAGCAAAATTGTATAAATCATGCTGGAGAATACTTTGAAAAACAATAAAACCATTTTTGATGATAAATATTCGCATTTTCATTATTAGGCCTGAAATATATGTAGCAGCCCTCGCATCGGTACAGTGTACGTAGTTTACCGGCACCGCAGACCTACATGTAATTATACTTAGTAGGGACATAAATACTGTTACAACATTGAACACACCCATTTCAATAGTTGAACTGAACATACCCCGTTAATGTCATATGGGTATTGAAAGCTAACCTCAATAGCGTTGGTTTGTAACGGTATTTTAAAATTGTTTCAACATTCATTATGGAGTGGTCAAATAATGGGAACCGTATCGCTGTAATAGCGCTTTTAAGTGCTCTGTTCGAACATCGCATGTCATCAAAGCCGTTAAATCAAGAATTCACAGAAATCCGCTCCGAAAACAGAAAATCATGGCCCGTGAGATGAATATCAAGCAAAGGTCCATGAGTCGAATCATTAAAAAAGACTTGGGACTTTCAAACGACGTACCGGACATTCATTGACTGCAGCTTTAAAAAAAAATAGGATTGAAAAATGCAAACGTCTTTTGGCGAATCACGCTGATAACTTGCACAGAAAAATTGTGTTCACCGATGAAAAAATTTTAACCGTTCAGGAAAAATTTAACAAGCAAAATGATAGAGTGTATGCGCAGTCATCTAAGAAAGCATCTGAACTGATCCCAAGGGTGGAAAAAGGTCATCACTCAGCTTCAGTCATGGTTTGCTGAGGTGTCTCTTACTATGGGGTCACTGACCTGTATTTCTGCGAACAAGGAGTCAAAACATCGGCCAAAGTTTACCTAAAAACCGTTTTGTGTTAGTCATATTAATGATATTGTGTTTCATTATTAAATGACAATGTTCAAGCTTTCCAATAAAACCAGAAATTTTAAAAAACTATCAGACTTTTTTTTACAGCCAATTTAAATTTAAAATTTTAAGAAGCCCACTCTAGCATATTTTATTAGGACTGGCCGATTATTTTGTTTTCCATTATACTTCAGAACTACAAAAATGTGAAGATTATGTCCACCACAAACTTATTGCAAATGTTTTTAAAACTAAATATATTTTCATTTTAATTTGTTCAGTTGTTAATTTGGGACCTTTTATAATTTTTCTTTATTTAATTGTAATCACAATGATAGTCTGAAGTTTCATAGTAATGCCTCCATCTTACTTCTGACTTCGAATTGTTTTGAAGAATATTAAAAAGGCGAATTGCTTAGTGATTTCCATTATCTAACTTTACCATGATCAGAAGAGATATGAAAACGTAGCTTGCCCTTTCATCCCTATTGAGATTAAAGGTTTTATGCGGATATAAATGTAGCACAGTTTTTATATACGGTCTGATAGTTTCTGATTTCCGCCCCACCTCTGAACAACAAAAATGCGACTTGTGTGTGTCACAAAGTAGAAAACAATTTCATAAGGATTGATTTATTATAAAAAGATAGAATTATTTTTAAGTACGGTCTGATAGTTTTTGATTTCCGCCCCCCCACATCTCAACAACAAAAATTCGACTTGTGTGTGTCACAAAGAAAAAAACAATTTTTTGAAAGATTGACTTATAAGAAAACAATTGAATTTTTATCCCACTTCTGATCTTTAAAAGTTTCTCTTCATCCCACTTGTGACATATATACATTTCTAAGACAGCAATATATCGAATGTTTCAGTGATTTTCTTGATCTAGCTATTTCATGATCAGAAGTGGAATGAGCAACAACCATTCCACTCGTACTTACTGCTTGAGAATCATGGATGCTAATACGATGACATTCCATGACATCGTACTTTGGTACATGGCCAGGACAAGTAAACAATTCATGGTTGTTGTCTTTTTTTTTGATTTTAGTTAAAAGTGCAATGCTTCATACTTTGAATGTTGTTGGTTGTTATGCACAATTGGAAAACTTTTAAACAATTCGTACTATTTGATATTTCTATGGCTGTTGATTCTGTTGTTTTGAGTCTTTGCTTATAAGCAGCAGAAGCTGGAGGCAGTAAGAGTGGCAGCAAAATGTAACGAAAACAATCAATTAGAGAACAATGTTGGGATGTGGTTAGAACAAATGGAATGAGTAAGCAGCACAGAACCCACAAAACAATGCTCCCATTACATACAAACATACTCGAGCATAGTACATACAGACATGCGAGAATATTTACTCTGATTGTAAATGTGTGTTGTGTGGTGGTATGTGTTTACCCAAAAGTTTAGCATACTTTTAGGAGCTCGCAGAGTAGGGCCGGAGCAAGTAAACAACAACCGAATTCTAATGCGAAAGCGAAACGACACAAAAAAGTAGTCATTACTTGACATTAGATGTTAATTAAAATGTTGACACAGCCAACAGACTTCCAAAGGCAATTTAATTTTTAAGTGTCGACAAAAAGAAAATCGATTTCAAACGCTTTAGCAGCGACAAAGCGACAGATAAAGACTCTCCAAAATTGAGGTGTAAAAATTTATTATACTCGATGGGCCTCTGAAAACTTCTCAGTTTTTTAACGAATATCATGACTTTAATGTCATCACTTTTATTGCGCAGGAAAACAAGAACGCCACCATCATGGCTTCTGTTTTCTTTCCATCATGATTTTTATTTGAACAATTTATGGCTTTTTTTTCGTCGAATGGAAGAGAGAGAGAGAAAAAAGTGGAGAAGAAATAACAGCCTAAATCTACAGCGACAAATCTTAAATTCGCAGCAAACATTTGTATGGGTAACTCAGCGGGAAGTAGGACTAACTGAAAAGGTGGAACCAAAAATTCTTGAAGTAACTAACGTGGAATTTGTAGTTTTACACAAAAAGTGGGAAAAATATTATATTATAATAACTAATGAAAAAAGCTGAAGTTGCAAGGCCGACTTTATTTTACCCTGCACTCCTGCATTATGAGAAAAACCAAACAACGGGCTCTGAACGAACCCAAATTTAAAAACTAATTTCTGCTTTGAATTTGTGAGAAAATTTCATTGCTTTTGGTAAAACATGTTGAACATACCAAAGGGAGCTAAACAATATTCCGAACAGCTTTTAGCAAACCCAATAGCGTCCGTCCTTGGCACAAAGAACTTACCTGTGCCAAATTTCATCAAGACTTGATGTAATATGTGTCTTCTAAAGCTAAAGACATAAATCGGAAGAACATATGTGTGTGGGAGCTACATCTTGATCTTAACTGATTTGCTTCAATTTGAATAACGTCCCTCCTGAGTCCAAAAAACTAACATGTGCCAAATTTCATCATAAATGAATGTAATCAGTGGCGTCCTGGCTCAATCAATTAACCTCTGCCAAATTTCATCAAGATTGTAATGTGGCTTCTACAGCTAAGCCATAAAATCAGATGAACATACATATATGTATGGGAGCTACATCTAAATCTGAATTGATTTTCTTTAATTTAAATATTGTACTCCTTCTAATTTTCTTCAAGATTGGATATACTCGTAAGATGTGGCTTTTAGCTAAAAACATAAAAATCGGATGAACACATAACTATTTAAGAGTTATATCTGGATCTGAACTGATTTTCAAAAATTTCCTTAACTTTGGTGCGCACTAAATTGGATAAAACTCGATTTAATAAATGGCATCTAGAGCTCAAGACATAAAATCGGACGAACTTATATGATGCGAATTTTGATTAATGATTTGAATTTATGATTTGAATAATGATTTCAATTGACTCAAGAGCTGTATCGTAATGACAATTTTAAGCGAAGACAGTAACTATTTAGAGCTAGAAGCTAGAATTCGATGGCCGTGGCGATGGTAATTGGTCGCCACGATCATGTGATTTGACAACGTTGGACTTCTTTCTTTGCGGATATTTAAAAGGAGAAGTGTACGTCAATAACCCAAGAACAATTCTTGAGCTAAAAGATGAGATAATTCGCAATATTAACGACATTAAACCTTCATTTTGTCTCAGTCATTGAAAATATGGACCATCGGTATGCCACCGAAGCCGTGGCAAGCATTTGGCCAATATTTTGTTGCTCAGATAATTATAACAGATCCTTCTATCATAATAAAAAATTTTAAGATAATTTTCTGAAAACTTTTTCTTTTATTAACAATTATCATCAAGAGTTTTAGTTGGGCCACCCTTTATGCAGGTTGTGCAAACAACTAGCCTGATCAGAGGGAACCTTTGATATTGCAGTTCGTGGTACAATCATGTGAATCATTTCAATATAAACATATAAATTTGATTAAAATTTAACAATTTCGATTTAAATCGACAAATTAGACGAGAGCCTGCAACTGAACTTGACTTTATATATCTGGAAAACCAAACCCGTTCGTAATAGTCTGGCAATCCTTACTGTTTGGTGGGCTTTGCGACATGGCTCGCCATCCTGTTGGTATCAAAGATTATTAATACTTAGTAGGGACATAAATACTATTACACACGTTTTATGCTGTAAAGTAAAAAGTACTGAATGTTTTTGTACCAAATAGTTTTTAATATATTTATTGGTGTATATTGTATCCAAAAAGAATCTACTTATTCGAAATGTCCGCCTTTTGCCTTTACACACGCCATAAGTCGCACTGGCCAATCGTCAATAGCTGCATTGGAAAATGGGCCGCGGCTCGAACCAAAGCAGTCTTAAGAGATCCAATGTTGGGGTATCTTTTGTGCAAAACCTTGTCCTCTAAAACCGTCCACAATTTGTAATCCGATGGGTTCAAATCTGGACTGCCTGAGGACCATTCTTCAGAGGAAATGAACGCTGGCAAATTCTTTCGAAGCCAGGCCTGGGACGTTTTAGCCTTATGGGCCGGCGCAGAATCCTGCTGGAAAGTCCATGGCTGGTTTTGGAACAGGGAATTGTTAAGAGGCTTCACAACAGCTTCCAAAACGGTTTCTTGGTAAACTTTGGCCGATGTTTTGACTCCTTGTTCGCATAAATGCAGGTCAGTGACCCCATCGTAAGAGACACCCCACTAAACCATGACTGAAGCTGGGTGATGACCCTCTTTCACCCTTGGAATCAGTTCAGATGCTGCCTTAGATGAGTGCGCATACACTTTATCATTTTGCTTGTAAATTTTTTCCCGAACGGTAAAATTTTTTCATCGGTTAACAAAAGTTTTCTGTGCAAGTTATCAGCGTGCTTCACCAAAAGACGTTTGCATTTTTCAATCCTATTTTTTTTAAAGCTGCAGTCAATAAATGTCCGGTACGTCGTTTAAAAGCCCCGAGTCCCAAGTCTTTTTAAATGATTCGACTCATGGACTTTTGCGTAATATTCATCTCACGGGCGATAATTTTCTGTTTTTGGAGCGGATTTCTGTTAATTCTTGATTTAACGGCTTTGATGACAAGCGTGGGCGGCCCGACCGGTGGCGGTCTTTTACATCTCCAGTCTCCTCAAACAGTTTTATGCATCGAACATGCGGCTAATCCCTAGTGGTCGGAGCGTTTTGAAAATATCGCTTTTTTTCATTTCACACTTGAAAAGCGCTATTACAGCGATGCGGTTCTCATTTTCTGACCACTCCATGATGAAAATTGAAACAATTTTAAAATCCCGTTACAGACTAACGCTATTGAGGTTAGCTTTCAAAACCCATATGACATTAACGTGGTATGTCCAGTTCTACTATTGAAATGGGTGTGTTCAATGTTGTAACAGCATTTATGTCCCTACTAAGAATACATCATTTTTTTCTCCGGCTACGATAAAAAGTTTCCTATGCCTCTGTAGTGCCACCGTTAAACAAAAAAAAACCTGTTCAGAATAGGGTTATATACTTGAGACTAAAAGTCGTATTTTAGACTATTACAAACAAATAAAAAGTCGCCTTTTAGACTATCCGACCTTTTAGTAACGGGGGGTTTTTTTTAACGCGTGGTTTTCAATCCGTCCACACTTTTTCGGAGTTGGTATTTTTGAGAGCTGTCACTTGATTTACCCTCAGTTTGGTTTGCTATTTCATAGAGCCTATAGAGCCATGGTTAATGTCTTTCATGCCCGAATTGGAGAATGTTGATGTGGAAGACCCTTAGTTCCAACAAGACGGC
Organism: Hydrotaea diabolus; assembly: GCA_963513945.1. Taxonomy (NCBI): domain Eukaryota; kingdom Metazoa; phylum Arthropoda; class Insecta; order Diptera; family Muscidae; genus Hydrotaea; species Hydrotaea diabolus. The sequence continues at coordinate 44,615,199 of OY740717.1, read as the reverse complement.
GCTACATGCCATATGGCCAACGAAACAATCAATTTATTGAAAGAAACTTGTGGTGAGCGCATTATCTCGCCTCGTGGGTCTGTCGCGTGGCCTCCAAGATCGGGCGATTTAACAGTGATTGCATTTTTTTTTGTAGGGTTATGTGAAGTAGCTTGTCTACGCAAATAAGACCGACACGATTGTCGCCTTGGATGAGAATATTCGGAGCGTCATTGCTGACATACGATCCCAAATGCTGCAAAAAGTGGTCGAAAATTGGGGCTCTCGGCTAGATTTTATTCCAGCCAGCCGCCTCGGCCACTTGCCCGAAATCATTTTTTAATCATAATGGCAAACCGTTATCTTAAGAATAAAGCTTATTTCTTGTCTATAACAATAAATTATATGTGTTTAATTTCTTGTTAAAAACCACACGTCTAAAAAACACCCTACGTAAAAAAGTCGATTAAAATAGACTTTTCTACTTTTTATTTAGGTAAATGAAAATCTAATAGTTTAGAAAAAACAACAAAAAAAATTAAAAACATCTCATAGTTTGTAATTTATGCATACTTAAGGTATTAACAAATTTAAAAACAAAGTTCGTTGTTTAAGCAGTATACTCGGAACTACATGTCCGCATCAATTGATCTCAAAAAGATAATCATATTATAATTTTGGCTCCAAATTTAGGTTTCAATAAGTCCTACATGCAAAAATAATCTCTCACACGGAACCGAAGTGACAACGATTGAACAATTGATTGTATGTAGAAAAAAAGTGTTACTATATGGTCTCTGCAATAAAAGTATTTTCGTCGCAACCATAGTACTGTTTTTCGAATTTCATTTTAACAATAGCATGATAGCGGCAATATTATTATTTTTGGAATGTAATAATAGTATTATTGCTCAATTTCAAAATGGAAATATGGCTGTAGCAACAACATAAATGTGGTTGGTGCGACAAAAGTATTGTTCTTTGAGTTTTATGTTAACAATAGTATGATTACGGAAATTAGACCGTATGATATACTTATAGTTATTATAGGTTTGAATATGGTTTTTAAAACAATGTTATTGTAACGAATCTTATGAAAAAATAGTACTTTGTATGCCAATTAAAATTTTTTAAACAAATTACATTGGATTAGATTTTGTTTAATAAAATATTTTAATTAAATCGCTTACGTTAGTTTACAAGAATTTTTAAATTTTCAAAAAATCACTCCTATTATTTTGAATTTAATGTGTTTTTTAATAATTTACTTAAACAAATATATATTATTAACCTAATCCTAATAAATAATTTTTTGGAACTTACTCGTAGTATGGTTTTGTGGGATCGTACTACAGTTGTATGGATCACAACACGGTTGCGAGTGAATCATACTATGGTTGTGAGGATCATACTGTGATTTTATGTGAAGCATACTATGGTTTTGAGGATCATAGTATAGTTGTGGGGGTCATACTATGGTTGAGTGTGTATCATAATATATGACAGCGCATAGAGAAAGGGACCTAAGGGTAAAAAATCAATTTTCATTTTTTTTTTTCATTTTTTGATGTAGACAACATCTGAGCATCGAATGAGACCGATCCCATGGCCCAAAATTGTTCCCTCCCAGAGACATGCGCGTTTTATGAAAGTGAAGTCGACGATTCTAAGCGAAAATAGAAAGAGGCCTAATCTTTAAAATGGTTCTCCTGATCAAATTTTTTCATCAACTTTTCATTTTTTTTATTGATGTGGACAACATCTGAACATCGAATGAGACCCAAAGATATGCGCGTTTTATGAAAGTGAAGTCGACGATTCTAAGCGCAAATAGAAAGGGACCTAATCTTTAAAATAGCCCTCCTGAACAAAACTGGTTTTTAACCTTAGGTCCCTTTCTATTTTCCGCGTCACATATGGTCCTATAGATTATAGAATGGTTCTATGTAAATCATACCACTCGTATTGTTGTGAGAATCATTACCTATATATTGTTGTGCCATATACCAAACAATAGTATGATGCTCTTTGAATATTGTTATTGTCATACGTTTTCTTTGTTTGGGTACTCGCTTACCATTGTTCTTCACATAAGTATTAGATTAACTTCAAATATAAAATGTGGTTGCATTTGAAGTTACAATAAAACGTCGACTTTTCGACTTTTTAAAATCAACTTTTAGAACTCTATTCCAAAAGGTACCCAAATGAGGCAATTTTTCATGTTAAACTAGCGCCACTGAGCTGAGGATGAGCTTTTGTAGAAAAGATGTTTTTCTGACCAAAATCGTTGCCCTATTTAAGCTATTCTAAGGCACAAACTGAGGAGTAATAACAAATGGATGTTGGTGCGCCCTTAATATCTAATTTTCAGTTTTGATCAACCTTGTTCTCACGTAAATCGATTTACTACGAGTACGCTATACGAGATACTTATTTCATGCGTGAAAAGTGATAAAATATATTTTCCACACGACCAGAAGTTCTCTTCACTTCTTTGCGAAACTTTCGATCAACTACATTTCTAGTAATTAGGGGATTGCTTTTCAAACATCCACACAACGATGAATTGCGTGCATCTCCTGAGGGATGTTCAGATAAAAAGTTCAAAATATTAAACCGGTGGTGATATCTTTGCAAAATGGACTTCACTATTTCCAAAGACCTTGGTTTATGTAATGTAGCCAAAATTCTTTTTGATGTTTGAAGTTGAAAATGAAGTAGAAATTCTTTTATATACTCAAAGCGATGTGATCTCAACGCAATTCTAGAAATCATTAGTTTAAGATCCTATGGAAAAGGTTGCTATCGATGCTTGGTCTCTGTAGCGGTCGGAAGTCGATTTAAGATTAGTTGTCTGTTAAAATTAAAGAATTTTGGTGGATCGTAGCCTATATAACGTATATTACTTCAGAGAGTATTTTTGAAACTCTTCCATGCATGATGGGTGCCGCGTTAAAGATAAAGTGCCAGTTCACCTATTGTCAAGATGAGTACTATAAATTTGGAGTTGCTTCCCCACGGCGTCTAGGTCTCGGTGGCTGGTGGTTTTCGTTTATTAGGCTTGGTTATGATTTTTTGCAAGTGGTTTTCGGTTCTTATTGAGTGTAAATTTTTAATATTTAAAACAGAATAGCTGCTTAACGTTATTGTATTGGACTCCTATATTAGCCATGATTAAAATCATGCGCTGAATGCATCGCTTGTAGAGCCCTCACAAATATTTCACTAGCTTTAACCCTCCGACGGTTGAGTCATCCGTTGCCCTTATACGAAGTACAAGTCCACAGGCACCTATTTATATTTGTATGGAATTTTATATGAAAACGCATTTTTTTTACATTTTTTTGTTTTGATTTATTATTTACTAATTATACATGTGTAATGAATGTTAGAAAATTTTATTTTTTTTATATATAACATTATTAATATTTTATGAGTTTTATATGAAAAAAGCCTAAACAACGATTGTTGTGTAGATTGTCCCTCGTCCAACATATTTTCTGTGCAGGTGTAGCATCGATGCATAAGTGCTGAAAGCTCTGCACAAACTGGATTGTTAAGGAATAGCAATAGGCCCTTGTTTTCCGCTGCCGTCCGTACTCAGAACGGCATAGGCGACATGACGGTCTGTTCGTTCTAGACGAAAACGACGGTGCAGCTCCTTCTGTCGGTCTTGATAATATCTAAAAAGAACAAAATTATGTAGTTATTCTGCTTTTGAACATTAGAATTGTTTTTCCTTAACTCTACATCAAATGGTTCCATTACGTTCAGTATCCTTGGATATGCGGTTGTCCAGCGCTCGTTCCTCTAGTTTGGTAGTGCCAATTGTTTGTCAGCATCAGTATGAATGACCGTCGTCTGTCACTTCTTTTTATTGGTTTCATCTCGTTGTATGAAATAAATGCAGCTAATGCAGCAATGTCCACCATATTAAAAAACATGGCCAAAGGCCAGCGGTTTGTTGAGCGCTTGCATGTATTTGTGCCAAGCATCTGGTCCATTGTATCAACGCCCGATTTGTTGGCGTTGTAATCCAAAATATCAAACGGCTTCTTCTTTTCAGTTTGCATGTCCACACCGCAAGTATAATGTTAAGTCAACAGCAAAATTACCGTTTTGTTCTTCTTGGGCACATATGAACATTAGGCATATAACTAATTTTTACGAAAAATTTGGCATACCACCACGTGGTGGCAAATATTGTACAAGTAATGAATATCACTTTTTTAGGTGATTTCGGTTCAAAAACGTTCCGCGCAAAAATGGATTTCTAAAAAAAGTCAGATTTTTTTTAAATATTTTTTAATTTTTCGAACAATGGAATGTCCACATTTTTTATACATTGTGTATTGCTAGCTAAATTTTCTTTCCACGTATTACTAAACTTTTCAACATATTTAGCACTTGTCTTAAACATTTTTACACAAACAATAATTAATTATCCCGATAAAAACAGATTTGAAATATTTATTTCAATTTCTAAATTGAATGATAAAACAAATGACTCTACGATGTTCTAATTATTTGATTATGCGAGTACACTGTACAAAACTGTACACTGTACAACAATTTTTTTGGTTTTTTCAGCAGTTCTGATAAAAAAGTAATTTCGTTTTGCACGGAAACTTTTTTGCAATTTCGCAAAAAAAAAATAATGGGGGTTCATACTTTTTTATGCTCTATTCGACTATGATATGCCGTTTTTCGTATTTGCAAAAATTGTAAAAAGTTATATGCCTAATGAACATAGTGCTATATCGCCTTCGTTGAAGCCCAACAATGTGCTGTTGACAGGACGCGTATGATTTTTTTGGAATTCCCGAGGCACACATGTCTTATTTGAGCGCACTGTTCCCACATATGCGGTTTTTTTTCTGATCAAAGTACGTGCCAAATCCAAAGTTGCGAAAAAATTGCATAAATTGTGCTGGTCTGTATTCAAATATCTCTCCGAAAGTTGAAGTACAACATTCTGCCCTTGATTCACCTCTCGTGCCTGGTCAGGCAATTTCCTAGAGTTAATAATTCCTTTGACAGGATATAATGATATTGAGTCGCACAACCACCATATATTTATACCGTACTTGGCACCATATATTTATACCGTACTCAATGGAATGTACTGTGTGAAGCGGGTGCGGCCTCTGTATGCGAATAACGGCTCATCAACGGTCACTGCATCATGCAGAGCATAAGCTGCTGCCAAGCATTTTTGCTGTTGATTAGTCGCTGCTGTAGCGTATTTCCATTGTCGAATCTAAGGCATTGTTTAATGCACTTCATACGATCTAATAATAATGCAGATTTATATATTGGACAGCTCGTTGGGCCCCATAACTCTTCAAGAGGTTCACTATTCGATTTAGTGAGTCCAGCATACAAATAATAGTCAAAAAAGCATCGAACACTTTCAAAGTGATTGGTTTCCATTCTTTTGTGTTAGTTGGATTTGCCAAATTCCATGCAGCGTTTACTTCCCTGCCTTCCCGATTTGATTCGCGTATTATGATGTACGCCATGTCTTCTGTGATGAGCGAGCGGAATATGTTAAAGGGATCATATGTGGTCCCGGATTCCTTCTTGTGTAGGAATCACGTTATGAGCACGAGTACGGGAAGTCTATCATCCACTGCACGTCTTTCATCCTCAGTCATTTGCTGGTAGCGTGCATTGTCTAAATTTTCATCTGCCATTGTATTGTACTTTTATTTCTCTTTATAAAATTCAAATTAAATTTTCGCACTCGATGTTCACTGTCTCAACTTTCACTGATTTGGTTTAGGAAACTACAGCCGCTTTTATATCCTTTTCTACGTCTACCTGGCTTCTAGCTTGTACATCTGCCTCTATGTAAGAGTAAGAGTAGGTAAGAATATGCGTAAAAAGGAAGAGTAAATTCAAACAACTCAAAAAGGACGGTAACAAAAATTCAAAAAGGGACGTAATTTTTATTATGTTTCAAGTAAAGGCACAATAAAATAATCCAAAAAGTAACTAAAATTCAAGGAACACGTTTGTGTTGTGTTCAAACAATAAAACAAGCCAAAAGTCAGTGCATTCATTAACGATTTCTTGAAATTTCAGTACAAGGTCCCAGCGGACCTTTTCACACGTTCCCGTACTAAACACATTTAAATCTCAATAGAAACTAAACTTTTGGTCGGATCGCATTAATTTTTTTAAAACGATTCTAGATAAAATTGCCTTGGAATATCAAGGAGTAATTTTTGTTTGAAAATGGAAAAGGTCCCCGGGGACCTTCTCACCCGCCGGAGTGTAAAAAACATATGCACAATATTACTTAGTTTGAAAAAAGTGGATTAAGTGCCGTCAAAAGTATCAGAAAGATAATCGTTTATTGGATCCATTATTACAAGCGACCATAGAACGTTTCTAAAAAGAGGAATGTGGCTGCTCAGCAAAAAAAATTAATTCAATATTATAATATGTATTTATTTTAACAAAGACTATTTATAGTTTTAGAACGTTACGACGAGCAGATTCTGTAAAATGGGACGAGCAGATTCAGGATAGAATAACGAGCGGATATAACATATGAGAACACCCTTAAAAGCTGTAAGGTGATGGTATAAAAAGTCTGGACCTTATTTACGGATACATTTTCATTTAAAGTTATTTAACGATCATGAACCAAGAAACTGTGTGCCGAACAACTAAAAATATCAGTTAGAAAAAGTGTCTTAAAAGCTTCGAACGTGAGCAATAAAATGTGGAATTATCCATATGCCAACAAGCCGTGTATAAATAGCATCTATTTGCCGAAAGCCCCTCTCCACCAAAGCCTCGTCAATGCCAAAAAAAAAACAAAAACGTTAAAGACAGTCATAGCACGTATGTTTTATTGTTCGAGACGATAATTTATTACATTTTCACCAAAAACTCGCAACAGAACACACACAATACCCATAGACAGACGGACGAAAGGACAGAAGATTCAAATGGTAAGCATAGAATTTCTATGCATCCAATTGGTGGTCTTCTGTTTCGTTTTGCTCATACAATTCGGAAAACTATCCATCCATTATATGTTTAAAATAAAATTTAGCTTGATTACTCAGATAGAAAGGATGCGAGAGGGATATGAGGGCCAAAGGATATCAATTCAATCGGATACGCTGAGGGGAGGGGAGAATGGGAATGCTGCAATAGATAGACATAAACTATAACATTAATTGCTAAACATTAAGCAACACAATGGCTCAATGTTATACTAAACCGAAACACTGCTAAGCCAAGAATCGCTTTGCAGATAAATGGACGGAAATTAGTATGCTGGAAATCTGACCGCCAGCAAACTTTATATCAGTAGTAGAGTGATTTGGCTTAAATCGCATTCCTGTTGTACATGCTTTAAACTGAGATAAACATGTAATTTGTCTTCAAATCATTAGGTTTGCCAATATTTGTTGAGTTTTTAAATGGGCGCATTTGGCATGAAAGATAACAAATGATTAATTGCCATTGGAAGTATAAATGAGCTTTTCTTTTGTTACTGGCATAATGATCATTTTGAATTTAATACAAACATGTTAGGTTTCTTTGACAATGGACTCCTTAATGACGCTAACTGGTATAAAGTAATGGCAGCCATTAAAGCCGTCAGTAAGATATGTAGACGAATTACAAAACGAACCAAAAGATCAAAAACAGAAAGTAGGTTTAAAAAAATACTCAGAAAATGAGAATGCGTATTTCCCTAGTATATGTACAGGGTGGAGTGCGAACATTTGTTTTGTTGCACTGCGGGCTGTGGCGGCACTGTTGGTCGAAGAGAGTGGATAGTGTGCGTGTTTTATAGTGGCTGACGGGTGATTTGCCTTCGTCTGCCTTTCAGTTGCCATCATGCATTGGACACGTGAGGAAAGGTAATTTTGAGTTGAAGCGTATTTTTCAAATGCGCACTCGATCATTGCAGTGTAGCGTGCTTTTCGTTTACGATTCGCTGTTCCCCCACGCGGACGTATTCCTGGACGGAAATCGATTGTAAATTGGGGAACTTCATTTAGTAACTTAGTTCGCGTCACTGTGTGGTGCACCATATCAAGAGTAGGCATCATAGGCCCTTACTTTTTCCAGGATTACCATCTTGCCGTAACTGTGAACTCCGAACGATACATGACTATGATACAGGTTTTTTTTTCAGCCGACTCTTGAGGCAATGCATTTAAAGTATACATGGTTCCAACAGGATGGTGCCACTGCACACACAGCGAGGGTTACCATGAATTGGTTGAGGCAAATGCTCCCTAGACGGCTTATTTCTTTGAGGGGTGATGTGAACTGGCCGGCACGCTCCTCAGACATAGCCCCATGAAATTTTTTTCTTTGGGGTTACCTGAAGTCGAAGGTGTATATCAACTGTCCCAACACCTGAAAAGACCTAATTAAAAATATTGACGCTGAAATTGGTAGAATACCAGTCGACATGCTGGTTTGAGTTCATGAAAACTTCAAAAAAAATATGCAGCATTGTTTGGGTAGCGAAGGTCGACATTTGTCAGATACACATTTTGAAACCATGTACATTATAAATTCCTTTATTGTTCAATACGAGTATAATTACATTTATCTAAGGTTCAAAATTGTTTTATTTCATTCTCAAAGAGCAAATTGCCGCGCTCCACCCTGTTTATAAGAGGCAGAAAAACATCGAAAACAATAGTAAGAGAAATAGCCGTCTATACCGTTGTGGCATTAAATCAATTTTTATACACGCAGAAAAGAAGTATGATTCACACTCAACCATACTATGATATCCACAACCATACTATGATCCTCCCAACAATAGTATGATTAACACTCAACCATACTATTATCTCCACAACCATATTATGATCCTCACAACCATAGTATGTTTCTCATACAACCATAATATGATTCGCACTCAACCATACTATGATCCCTACAGCCATAGTATGATTCACTCAACCATACTATGATACCCAAAATTATTTATTAGGATATTCAAAAATAGAGATTTTTATCAAGGAAGTTATTTTAAATCTCATTACATTTAGTTCATAGCCAGATTTAAGGCCATGTTTTTATTGAACATTTCATTTGATAAACAAAAATAATTATCCAACGGCAATCGAAAATACTTTTAGTTGCCAGCAGGGGTGAATGCTACTTCGCCATCCGAAGACCCCAATAACGAATGTGATTAAACCATGATCAATGACTATATACTTAAGTGCAGGCGGATTTTAAATAAACGAGAAGCAGTTGGAAGTACAGTATTTCACCGAACAAAGTAAACACAATAAAAATCCCTCTAACTACCTTCCGATTGTTGTTGTTTTTTTTAATGGACAACAACCATGCACTGCATCGCATGTGTGTATTTTTTTTTGGTATATCAAAAAAAAAAACACACACACATAGTCTTTAAAACCTGTTATGCTTTGTTCAGGCATACAGTATGATTGTCGTAATTATATTATTGTAAACGTAAAGCTTTAACAACAATACTTTTCTCGCACCAACAATATTAACGTGGTTGCTATAACCATATATTTAAATCTTAATATAGCAAAAATAGTATTGTTACATTTCAACAAGTGTTTCTTCGAGGTACATTTATATGGATAGAACTAGCGGATACCCGGCTGTTGCTACTACGCTTAAAAAAAGGAAAATTTTGTTGTTTTTGTATTAATTTTTTATCTTAGTTCTAGTAGATTAACCAAATTTTGATTTTTTTCTCGGAAGGTGTGTAAACATACCTATTTTTCGGCATTTTAACTCTGCAACATACAACATGAAAATTGAGTCCGAAACACAAGAATTTCAATCCGTTTGAATCCTTTGGCCCCCTAGGTCACTGGGCGTGACTGCACTAGACTTTGTTTTATTGGATTATGTCATGCAAGAGGTGCACAAAGCGAAATAATTAAGGCGATCCCAACTTCAACCCTTCAGGTCGCAATGCATAATTTTCTGATCAGGTGTCCCATATGAGGGATGAGCATAGATATCATTTACGGTCTATCAACATTAAACACAATTAGTCATATAAGATTAAAATAAATTTCTATACAATAAAAAAAATAAATAAAATACATTGATTAAAAAAAGTTATTTAAACTTCTACATTAGTACCCCCTACGTCCACCAGGAGAAGACCGTAAGTGTAAGTTTTGACCAGGAAGATCATAAGGCCCCCTATTATTCCCACTGTAGACCAATAGTTGTTATTGGAACATCTAAATGAGAACTCCGTAGAAAGCATTTTCTTAATTATACTAACCTCGACATTTTGTAAATTTTCTACTAAACGTCTCTTATTCTGTAGCGCGTATTCCGATAAAGGCAATAAAGATGACTCCCTATAAATAAAATGATTCGAGTATGTCTTGTGTCATGTGTCAAAATTCTTGTTGATACACTTTCGCAGTATGCTTCGATTGAAGCGTTCTATTTTCATAATTACTGTAGAAGACACTGTGAATCATATTAAAAACGCTTGTAGGTGAATTGGACAAATGCTCACTTAGTATAATAACAGAATAATTTGCTTCAGAATAATTATGAAACAGTTATTTTCATTCGATTTGCTTTTTGTAAATCGTACCTTGCGTGGTTATTAAATTTTAAAAGTTTGCTGAACTTTACTCCGAGGAGCTTAAAACCATCTTCCAATTTTAGTTTATTATTATCCAACAATTTTAAATGCTTGCTTTGGGGAACTACAAACAGTCTGCATTTACCTGAGGCATTTCGCATATACATTGCCTTTCCTCTGGAAACATTAATCCTTATTCCCCACACGGAGTAAAATTCTTGAACGTGTTCAAGATGTATGACTAAAGTGCTGCCATTGGCTAATCGTGATGACCATAAATTAATGATTCATCGGCACAAGGTATACCCCTAGAATCTTGGAACTAGTGGGCAAAGTCATATACAAGAATGATGAATATAAGTAGATGTGGAGTCAATAGATATCTTTGTGAAACACCCCAAGATATATCACCCTGAGCAGATAACCTGTCGCCAAATTGAATGCAAAAAATCCTTTCACTAAAACAGCTTAACGATTGATGGTGTGAATCTAATTGATATTTATTCAAACAATACTCCATCATGATATGCCTTGTCAAAAGCCATTTCATCATGAAGAGAAACTGCTATTGTACATATCCCATCTCGAAAATCCTGTACAACATCATTAAGGGACTTTAAAAGAGCATGATCCTCGGAGTAACATTTTTTAAATAAAATCTGAAATTTCGAATTATAAGTTGCATCAACAGCAGTATCCTTTTTCTGTCTAATACTCTTTGAAATATTTGCCCTAAATTTGACAATATAGAAATGGGTCACAGATTAATAATTTTGATATTGCCCCAAACTTTCTTAATCTGGACTACTTTTGCAATTTTCCAAGCAGATGGAAAATAACAGTGTTTGAGGCAAGTATCGCAAATGATCGTCATGTATTTATAGTCTTTACTGGTAGTGTTTTAAGCGTATAACTTGAGATTTTGTTTAAGCCACTTGTTTTCTTAAAGTTGATATTTTTGATAATCTGTAATACATCGGGTTAACACGTAAATTTAGAGTTCATCTGTTGATTTAATGCCGTAAAATTATTCCGCATGTGGTTATAGTACCTGGAATTACTGCTATTGTATCCGCTATCCTAGTCTCTATATTTGTAACATCCCTATTTGGTACTGATCCCCATTTACCGCAACTTTTCTGATTGCACCTTGTTCTTATTGCAAATAATATTAAATATTTTTTTAGATGCCCATGGGATTGATTAGGTCTTTTATCGGGTGATCAATCTAGAGATATATTTTTTAAAATAAAAAAATACTAGAATTCAATCAAGTGTGGAGTTTTTATTGTTCATTCGAAATTACATTTTATGCCATTTATTTTTTGAATATTATTTTTTTCAAATGTTGGCCGTAGCTACGCCTCAGTTTGTTTACTCTGAGGTAGGAACAGGTTCAAGTCAAATGTCCATAAACATTTCTTCTGCTTTTCTTCTCTACATAAGCTATCTTCCCGTAACCGATAGCATGCACTGCATATATAAGGGACATACCCTGAGGGTTGGTCTTAAACAAAAAAAATCAAGTACAGCTGTTTTTCTCATAAACATGCTCAAAATTGACACTTTTAGTTACCAATTGCTATCTGAGGGCGGTTCGGAAACTTCTTAGCCTAGCACAATAAGCGCGGTATAAACAGAAAAAAGTTAAGTGTTTTGGAAACTTCCATCTCTGCTATGAACACATGTTAAATTTTGTTTCGATCTGGCTACTCCTTCATATAGAAACAGGTGTTCACAAAAGACGGATCCGCGATTTTTTACAATGGAAAAATTAGAAATGCGTGGTGTTATTAAATATTTACATAAAAAAGGTTTATCGGGACAAGAAATTCATAATGATATGGTGAATGTGTTAAGCTGGCCATAGACGAACGATTTATTGGTGTGATTTGCAAATTTATTGCTGCGATTTATTGCATATCGTTTCTCCACACACGCTCGAACAAATCATAATTCGGCCGACGTTGATGAGTAAACATATGCTACGAAGCGGATGACGCGCTCGCATGTTCATTTTGTGTTTGAACTTCGGTTTGTGCTTCTGTCAGAATTTTGTGGCAGAAAATTTTTTATTTAACAATTGGTTTTTTCTGTTGATTGGAAACTTAAAAAAAACATGTGCGACGAAGCAGCGGCTGATGCAGCTGCGCTTTTAATTATATATACACATCAAAAAATTCTATCATAAAGTCTTTGCTTGCCATTTTTTGTGTGCACTACACGACCTTTCGTTACAATGGTTGAAGAGCAACTGAAATGGCGAAAAAAAAGCGACCACAAACCCAACAAATTGCTCGAATTTATCGTTCGTCTATGGCCAGCTTTAGGTGAAAGTGCTCCTTCATATGCAACAGGTAAAAATTGGGTTGCTGAATTTAAACGTGGTCGTACAAGCATTGAAAATGAACCACGTAGTGGACGTCCAAAAACAGCAACAACAACAGAAATTGTAGCCAAAATGCATGATATGGTATTAAATGATCGACGAATAAAAGTGCGTGAAATAGCTAATATCATGGGCATCTCAAATGATCGAGTCCATTTAATTTTGCATGAAGAACTACAGATGAAAAAGCTTTCTGCAAGATGGGTGCCGCACTTGTTAACAGTCGACCAAAAACGCATAAGAATGAACATTTCTCAAGCTTGCTTGGATCGTTTTCAAATAAAATGGATTTTAAGCGTAGTTTCATAACTGTTGATGAGTCATGGATCCACCACTATACTCCAGAGACAAAAGAACAATCCAAACAATGGACTGAAGCAGGAGGAAGTGCCCCAAAGAAGGCAAAAACAATTCAATCGGCTGGTAAGGTTATGGCAACGGTTTTTTGGGACTTCAAAGGTATTTTTTTGATTGACTATCTGCAAAAGGGTAAAACAATAAATTCAGAGTACTATTGCAACCTTTTAGATCAATTAAATGTACAAATTCGAGAAAAACGTCCTGGCTTACAACACAAAAAAATAATTTTTCATCAAGACAACGCACCAGCGCACAAGAGTGTTTTACCAATGGCTAAAATTAACGAATTAAAGTACGAGTTGCTTGACCACCCACCTTATTCTCCTGATTTATCTCCCAGTGACTTTTACCTGTTCCCAAATCTAAAAAAATTCCTTGCTGGCAAGCGTTTTACCTCAAATGAAGATGCAATTACAGTTGTAAACCACCATTTTGAAGACCTTGAGGAAAACTATTTTAATCAAGGGATAGAATTGCTAGATAAGCGTTGGACTAAGTGTATTGAAGTTTCAGGAGATTATATTGAAAAAAAAAATATTTTTGAAAAACTAACTATTCTCTTTCATTGATAGGCTAACAACTTTCCGAACCGCCCTCGTAGTCTTAGTTATTGACACATGTATTTCAAAAATCATGGTCTAGTTCGGAAATGTTTTTGTCGATTCAATCGAAACGGAAAAATGTGACTACGGGTGTGAAAGAAAGTATCAATGCAGAAACATGACTTCACCGACAAGGTTATCTTCTATCAATTGAGCGATTCGAGTCATACCAAATTTAACCTGTAACATTTTCAATACTTTTATATGAAGAAAATAGATTGATAATTTGTTGATAAAAACCTAAAGCTTGTTTTCTATAGGGATGAATTTGCATTTCAAGTTTATCTCTGTAATCTCTTCTTTCAATTATTGCAAACGTGGTTGACTAACATAAGACAAATTTACATTTAAAGCCTTTTGACAAAATCTGTTCGTTCTCTGAGTAAATAGGTTGTCTAGCATGCACTATTCTCGCCAAAAAATCTATTTGTTTTTCTCAGCAGTTCTTTGTTTTACCTGGCAAAAGTGTGTATCACTTGAGAATTCAAATACGCGTACTTGAAACTTTTCTCAACAACTCCAACAAAATTTTTTGTCCTCAATAAATTTTTTCTTACTTTTCTGTTTTTATAACTGCACTGATGTCTTTTACAAAATGACCGCCTTTGAAGTTCATTTCGCTTTACCATATTTGATGCTTTTGAAATGCACTTCAAACTCTGTTCAATTTATGGCTCCCCTGTAAAATGTAAAAACTTTTCAAATACTTCTTTGTGTGTTTTTTTAAGAAAATTACAGCGAAGTGTGTTTGCGTTAAATTAAAAGACGTTGGCAAAAACGTTGAGCATTGGGATTCAAAACAGTGATTTCTAAATGTTTTAATTTATTTTCGTAATTCTTTTATTTCAAACTACTTTGAACGACTATAAATATTAATACAATTTTGTACGAAATTCAATATTGACTAAATTGTAATACAATTTTCCTTTATTTCTTTACAGGTATGTTGCGAACGTCATTTAATGGTTATATTAATGTTTTAATAGAACATGCAATATTCTATAATAAGGTAAGAGTCGCACATCGTAGTTTTTCCCACTTACTTACCCACAATATCCCATCAAGGAACAAGGGGAACTTCTCTTAGTAAGCTCTACATGACTCAATTCGTATTTTCGGGACCTACTGTTTAACGCTAGCTCCGAACGGTGTTTTTTGTTTTATTATTTATTAAATATCATTGCTATATTTTTTTAATATTTAAGTATATTTGCGATTTTTTTAATAAGATGGTGATAAAATTCACATTTTTTTGGTTGAAATTTTAAGGTTGTCTTTTTTATCCTGTATTGATTTGTTATTTCTACGGCGCAAAGGTTTTGGAAATGATGTGTTTAATACTTCTCGAATTTTATACAATGAAGTGTACGCTTAATTTGCCATTCCGTTTGCAACACTTCGAAATACTGGCTCGAGACCTTATAAGAGGCTGGGCCATTTAAAAATTAAAATTTGCATCGGCTGTAAAAAAGTTCTGATAAGTTTTTCAAACATTTGGTTTTGTTGAAACCAAATGTCGTTCATGTCATGCTTTTGCATTTTTTGGACACAACAGTTCGTTGAGCAATGCGCGGTAGCGCTCTCCGTTAACGCTAACGGTGGCGTCTTGGACCAATGATGACGCCAAGCCAAAATCCTTACCAAACAGTGACTCGTTGTGGATGCATTGGCATCCCAATAGTCCCGTGTGGGTTCTCTGAACCTCATATTCCGCTATTTTGCTTATTGAGATAGCCACCGAGATGAAAAAAGGTTCATCTGAAAACACGACTTTTCAGTAAAATTCTTCATCTACTGCCAAACAATCTTCAGCCCTTTGGGTGAGGCGAAAACGCATTTCTTGGACTAATTAAACTTGTTAAGCCTTCATACCCAGGGCTTTATGCAAAATTCTTCTCAAAGAAGTGCGAGAAATATTCACTTCCTAAAAACGATGAAGAGTTGTTGTTAACAGATGTTCTTGGACATTCTCAGCCACAGCAGCACACTCTTCGATCTGTCTCATTGCTGTCTGCAAGACCCTTTCCATGTGTATTCAAGATGTGTACGTTCCGAATTTCTCTCATTTTACTAAATAGTCAGATTCTTCCATATTGACCTTAGACTACTCCAGAAAACTGCGTTTTGATAAACATTTCGAATGACGTTTTCGCTTCGGCTTGAGCATTGATGACTTTTGTTCCTGTCTTAGAATATGAACTCGATTTTTTAAAGTAATATCTTCGAACTGTTATTTTCCCTTTTACATGAATGATACTCATACGAGTATATAAGTATATCGATCATATAGTACAATACTGTTGAAAATCGTAAATATCAAAAACCAAATGTCAGTTAAAACTAGTGAACATTTCTGTTCTTCCATTTGTATGATCTCCAATCGGGAGGTATGCAACTTTGGACCGTTCTGCTCAAACTTCAGCGGTTTTTGTCCTAAGTGCGGTGTAAGTCCACACATTAAATATTATTGGAAACTAGTGAAATTTTTAAAGATATAAGTACATTTCTGTTAAGCTTATATCAATACTAATCTAGTCGATATTAAATGTATTAAAGGTAACGTTTTAAAACATTTTTCCCGCATTTTTGTTTTATTTGACTTTTGACTAGAAAGGCTTTCCAGAATCTTGTGTAAGAACTTGAAATCAATGGGAGCAAAACTACAAGATTCAGTGTTATAAAGAACTGTTAAGCGTTTAGCCGCTTATAACTTCAAAACTATTGAACCAATCCTTTTGAAGTTTTGAACACTTTTCCTGTACATAATTTAATGTTAATACAAGCTGGTGAAATATTAAGGGCCGATGTTGAATGTGAACCACACCTAAACGTCAAGTTATTTTCTGCATTTTATTTGATATTTCTCAATTTATAACTAACGCAATTTGAACCATGGAAAGATACACAAGTGAGCAAGGCGTCAAGAAAATCATCTTCAGTGATGAGGCTCATTTTCACCTCAGTGGATTCTTCAATAAGCAGAATTGCCGCTTTTGGGCGAATGGTAATCCAAGAGTGATTGTCGAAAAAACAATGCACTCACAAAGAGTGACTGTTTGGTGCGGATTATGGCCTGGCGGCAATCGGGTAGTATTTTTTTCGTAATGAGGCCGGCCAGGGAGTTTCTGTGAATGGTGTTCGCTATCGTGAGATGATAACGAACTGTTTATGGCCCGAATTGGTAGATTTGGATATGGACGATATGTGGTTTCAACAGGACGGTGCCACTTGCCACACAGCTAACGAAACAATGGCGCTTTTGCGTGACAAATTCAATGGTCGTGTTATCTTACGTCGTGGCGATGTTAATTGGCAGCCAAGAGCATGTGATTTGGTTCCATAAATAATTGAACCATACCAATATTATCATAATAAAAAGATATGACAATAATTTCGTAAGTAATTTGTGTTTTATTCAAAATCAACATCGGCCCTTAATATTTAACCACATTTTAGTTTAAACCCTGCACCACTCTGTACAACAGGGTATTATTAGTTAGTTTCATGGCAAATGTTTGTAATTATCAAAAATATGCAATTATTACCGATCGACGCATAGTGGGGTATTGTACCCCCAAAATGGAGATTAATTAATTGACGCTTTCCAGAGATGTAATGTTTATATATATTACCTATTTCTGAGATTATTAGCCGATTCCAGTTGATTTTTATCTAAATCGGCCTTAAAATGGCTTAGATATGGCCGAAACATCGGAAAAGATATGCCAAAAATATAATTTTTTAACGTAAATTGGGCTATAACTTCCGATGTATGCATTCCACGTGGCACCTTCAAATACTAAAAATATAGCCCTCAACAATCTGCGTTCTTTGCACTTAATTCATTCAAAATTTTTATTCAAGTGGCCTAACTATCGGTTATATCACGTCGTAAAAACACATTTACTGCAGATATCGGGCTATAAATCCCGAGATGTATATCCCACGTGGAGCCTTCAGAAACCAATTTGATAGCCCTAACTGAGGTCTATTGCAATTTATTTCATTAAATTCGGTAATCAACTGGCAAAAATATGGATTATAGTATTTCAAAAATATATACGAGTACTTACAAAATTTACACTTGAAACAACTGAAATATCACTTTCTGAGAAAGTTCGAGAAATCGAAAATAAAATAAAAATAAAATTTACGAAATACAGAAAAAGAAGCAAACTACATATCTTATCCATTCTATCAATTAGTGATGTAGAATTTATTTATATAATCGGAAATATCTATTTTCATTTTTCAATTAAGCGCCGTTATGGTAGCCAAATACCCCACTGTGCGACGTATTAACGAAAAACATGCTTTTTTCATTTAACGATTTATGTCTGTCCATCAAAATCCAGATAGCAATTGTTGTCCGATTGTCATGAATGTTAGCAGAAGCAAATTTTTCTGCCGAGAACGGACGATATTGAAATTGAAGTAAATTGATTCAGATAGATATGGCACGCACATACAAGTACTCGTATATGTTTATCCGATTTTTTATGTTTCTAGCTTTAGAAGCCACTTCTTACATCCAATCTTGATTAAATTAACATATTTACTTTAAATTTACAGTATGTTCCTTGTGCTGTTAAATTGGAGGATATCAGTTAAGATTAATATAAAGCTCCCACATATAGTCAGCCAAGCCCGTCTTTAGTTCACTTTTGTAGATTAAGCAATAAAAAACTTTCTGATTTTTTTCTCAAAATGCACTTTTCTTACTTTCAAGTGCTCCCAATATAAAAATCTTCAAAATTGGAAAAACCCTCCCAGAGTTACCTTGAAAACCAGGGTTTAAAAGCACCAGTCCGCTAACCATTAGCATCATTTTGCTAAACTAATGCTAACAATCTTTTCCACAAGCCAGAGCTAAAACTAATGTCCGACTAACGTTAGCTCGCGTTAGCGTTAGTCAAAAAAATGACACACCTAACCACAATTGACTAATCTGCTGCTAAAAATTTGCTAATTTTGACTAACCATTTTTCGTTAGCAAAAAATTTGAGCTGGTTTCAGTGTTGTCAACGGAACATGACGCAAAGTATCCAATAGTGGTACCGTAGTGGTAAACACATTAGTTGAAAAAAAAAATATAAATTTATTTTAGTTTGAAAGAACATTCAAAAGGAAATGAGATTAGTTGAATATGGAAAATAAAAATAATTCACTTTTTTATAATAAACGGAATCTTATTGTACAGAATATTTATTCATCAGCACAAAGGTCAAGTTCGGATATGGCTGTATGCAGAAACTCAGGATTAAGCTTTACTAATAAAAGATTTTCCAGAGTATCTGAGTGTCAATGAGTGAATGAGTCAAAAGAGCAATAGCACGCTTTCGTAGTGTTTCTATTTTCTCTCTTTGTCCGTTTTCGAACAGTGTCAATAACTTCTGAACGAATGCCCTAAATAAACGCGAAATGATGGACTATTTTTCTATTAAAACGCTCAATATGTATGTTTGAAAAATATTGAGAATATTAGGTTAAACAGTCATACTATTTATTCTACGAATATTTATTATTTCAGCATTTTCATAGTTCGTTATGCATCTCCTCAATCCAATGTTAAATGTGGAACATATAACATTCCCGTTGGAAGTTAAACGGATCTAACCATGTGGGCTCCATTATGCAGTGATTTATTAGTCATTGTACATAACATTATATTATATGTATAAACAATATGTAAATATATACGAGTACCTACCTCGAATTATTTCTGTGCTATTAATTTCACTTGTTTTTATACATATACCTTTAACAGCTACAGAAACGCACAGCAATATTGTTTCATGCGATTTTTTAAAAACACAACTTATTGTCTATCAAAGGTAGGCAACACCGTACTCGAGCCGAACACAATTTTCGGTTACACACAAAAACCGAACCAAACACACAAGTCGAAATTAGTCACCAAATTAGCACAATTTAGCAAAGACGTTAGCAAAATCAGCAGTTGCTTCTTCTTCCATTGCTAATAATATATGCATATTTTGGTTAGCGTTAGTTTATTTTGAAACGCTAACTGAATATTACGACTCATTTAGTTTTAGCATTTGTTCGCATATTAGTTTTGACTTTTTTATGCTAAAACTAATTGACAAATTCTGTACTTTTGACTAAAATTGCGTTAGCATTTTAAACCCTGTTGAAAACCGATTATCTAACGAAATGAGGTTGATTTTAGATAGTCTAGCACCGAGTACTGAGTGGCAACGCAATTCTACTTTCTACTAGTACTGCAGAAGATATAGCTGCTGTTAGTGTGGCTGAATAGCCGCCCACCTCAACTCGTCATCGCGCCCAACAATTGCACCTCTCATGCTCGTCGTTGATTAACATTGTGCATAAAGACTTGCATTTACACGGTTACAAGGTGCAATTGACTCAAGAACTAAAGCCTCTTGACAATTCCATACGTCGTTAATGGTCAGAACGGTGGCAAGAAATGGCAACAGTGGATGATCGGCCCTTAAAATTTAACCATCCTTTATAAGTATAATAACTATAACTGAATTAAAAAAATTACAAAAAATTCTTTTTTTCACAAATTACACAGTGATACAAAATTCTCTGTTTTACAATGTAACCAGCATACAAAAAATAAAGTTCCGGTAAAAGTATCGTTTTTTCTCAAGTATAAAAATGTATAAGAAATAGCAAAATTTGTATGACAGTGTCATCTAGTGTTAGTTTTAGGTATTAATAAATATCAAAAGAGGATTCCTGGACACCAAACTGAACAGTAATGTTTTTTTTTTGTTAAAAAGCGTTCCAAAATCACCAACTTCAAATGCGGGTAAAAAAAAATATCGCACTAAAATTTAAAAATATCTTTGAGGGTTTTGTTATATAACATGTCCACTTTCGTTTGGTCTTGGCACTGCGTTATCGTTACCCAACCTTAAAGCCATAATCCTTTGGCGTATTAAAAGGATCTGTGTTAAACTTAAATCCAACGATTTATTGTTTAAAAGTCCTTTTGTAACTTTGGTCACTTTTTTAGGATTCATGTGTTTGGAAACTTTGGTTTCAAATAAACTTTAAAGAGCCCAGTTTTAAAATTTGCTTATACGTCCTACCTACGCAGAAGTAAATTAAAATTTACAACTTATCTTTTAGTTACCAAATAATAACTTATAATATACCAAACTGTTGTCATAACTATTAATTATAGTTATCCCTTTGGAATGAGACACTGCGTAACTTCAATTAAAGACCGAGTTTTTTTCATATCCGTTTATGGGCTCTATTAGTCATCTCCCCCCTAAGCGGATAAAGTAACTCAACATTATTTTTCATTTGTCCCTTTAAAAGGAAAACCAAAACATGCTCGTACTCTACCTTTTTGCCTTTGCGGAAACTACATCATGTGAAATTAATTTTTCATTTCGTCGAAAATGGTTTTAAAAAATGATTTGGATGAATCGCTGGAAACTTTTCCGCTTTTTTTATCCACCTGCTCCTTGGTGTATGCCATGGATGTTGTGTACAGATTTCAGCCCAAAAGTAGGCTATGTCTGTGTTTACTTTCATACATCAGTCATATCGTTTAGTTTTTTTTTCTCGCTTTTTGTAGTTGGTAGGCATTTCGACTACGTATATGAGAGGGAAGGAGAGAGAGTTTTACAGGTCACTAAACTTTAGAAAGGTGTCTTCCTCCACTAGACTCGTGTTTACCAAACTCTGTCTGTGCAGGGTGAAAGCAAACATTTACAAACTATGTTAAACTATTTGCATACTTTTAGCGCAAATGTTCTTGTACTCACAAAAAACCAAAAGCTCTAGAGACATGGTGACGGCGTTGGTAATGATGATGATGATGTTGTTACGAGGAGTATTTTTTCCGCATGTTGCGTAAATCATGTTTCACCAAAAATATTTACATAATTGTGAGCAACAAAAAACAAACAGAAGAAAACCAAGGCATATTTTCGCTGTTTTCTCATTCTGCCTACAAATATTGCAAGCAAACATTTTTGTTTGAATATTGTAAAGCATACTTTGAGGGATTAGAGTTGTGTGAATTGTAACTCAAGCGAGAGTTGATTAAAAAGTTGAAGAATATGTACGAGGCGAGTTGTGCAATGCAGAACAATTTTTTAAAAGACAATTTTACTCTTTACTCCAGAAGATTAATAACACAAGGGAACAAATTGAACTTTTTTGAGATGACTGAAACTTTATAGCAATTTTTTACTTATATAAGGTCGCTGATTTTAATCTTCATTTTTCCCATCAGCTAGTATTTTGAAGTTACTGATACATATCGAATTTTCGAATTTGTTTTCCATATATTAAAAGTTCAATCAATTAAAAAAACTTATATGCAATGACAGTGGTTGTGGTGCTCCATTAAACAACACAACAATATATAATATTTGTATAACCATACATTCAATCACATAAATTATTTAATAGGTTTTATATTTACCGATATTCTTACATAAGAATGTACATATTTATAACTTATATTAATTTCGAAATGGCAAATCTAATATGTGTGATCGTTTTAGTCTTCTTGTTTCATTGATGCTACGAGGGCTGCTATATACATTTCTGGCCTAATAATGAAAAAGCGAACATTTATCTTCAAAAATGGTTTAATTGTTTTTCAAAGTATTCTCCAGCAAGATTTTTACACTTTTGCATGCTCTCAAATCAATTGACGAAGCACTTTTACCACTCCGATTGAGACACCTCCAAAACATGGTTTTTGAACGCTTCAACAGCATCTTCTGGCGAAAAATATCGTTAACCACTCATTTTTTTCTTGATGTGCGGTAATAAAAAGAAATCATTGGGTGCCAAGTCAGGTCTGTACGGCGGATAACCCATCAATTCGACGTTTTGGCCGGTCAAAAAGGCGCGGTTTGAGCCGATGTGTGAGAGCTCGTATTGTCATGGTTTTTCGAATTTCTCCGAAGACTTCAGAATTGACCGCTCTACGTGGATCAAGCGGAACAGTCGCCACATGACCAGTTTTGCCGAAGAAACAGGCGACCATTTGCTTCGAAGTGCTTCTTCCTCGAACAACTTTCTTTGGATTTGGCTCGACTTCGAAGACCCACACGGTCGATTGCTGTTTTATTTCGGGCTTATATGCATAGATCCATGATTCGTCACCTGTGACGATCTTATAAAAGTCTTTTAAAGCACCGCGATCGTATTTTTTCAAAATTTCTTTGCACCAATCGACAAGAGCCTTTTTTAAGCGATTGTCGAATTGTGCGAGATCTAACGAGAACAAACCTTTTTTACGCCAGGTGTTTATGCAATATCGATTGTATGCTGGTGGATGAAATGCTAAAGGATGCCTCTATATCACGGTATGTCACATGACGATCTTGTATTATCAGTTCACGCACGGCATCAATGTTCCCTGGCACAACGGCCGTTTTTGGCCGACCTTCGCTTTGAGCTAGCGTCGGCCACGATTGAATTCATTAAACAAATATTTCGCAGTGCTATAGGATGGTGCTTCATCGTCATACAAAGATTTAAGTTCATCGATGCACTCTTGTCGTGATAATCCATGTCGAAAATTGTGAAAAATGATCGCACGAAAATGTTCACGAGTTAATTCCACTTTGTTTCCAAATTAATTTTTTCAAGTCATTGTATACAACACAAATGGTGGTCGTACGTCAAAACGTTCTGACTACGTTTATGGTAAAAAATGTCAAACTTTCCAATGGAAATGTCAGATGGCGCCAAGCAACACTTAGTGTTGCCATACTAATGCTTAAGGATGTTGTTCGTGGATTGCTATTTTTTCGGTATTACCAGCCATGTTGCCACAGTGCCTTAATTCTGAGTGGTATACAACCATCTGTTAGCCAACAGTGTTCGGAGAAATAAGGAGAGATAAAAAGAGAAGACGGTTCATTTGGCACCACGACAATGCGACTTTTCACACATCTGCTGAAACGATGAGGTATTTAACCACTCAAGATGTCGAATTGATGGGCTATCCACCGTACAGCCCTAGATTGGCACCCAATGACTTTTTTATTCCCGCACATCAAGAAAAAGTGCGTGGTCAACGATTTTCGCGACCGAAGATGCTGTTGAAGCGATTAAAAACCATGTTTTGGAGGTGTTTCAATCGGAGTGGAAAAAGTGCTTCGACAGTTGGTTTGAGCGCATGCAAAAGTGTATAAATCAAGCTGGAGAATACTTTGAAAAACAATAAAACCATTTTTGATGGTAAATATTCGCATTTTCATTTTAAGGCCAAAAATATATATAGCAGCCCTAGTACAAATTCATATTTGCCTTCGGGGTTAATAATTTATATTTCGTTGGCTTCATATGTACTGAGGTGTAATAATTTATAGGTATAGGCGTATGTTCCAAACTTAAATCACTACAGCAGTTTATTTCCAACCGTTGGATTAAGATTCCTTTATAGACAAAAAAAAATCTTACAAGTACGGTATCTTGTTTGGGTCTGTAGGCCAGTAGGAGGTGAGCCTGTTGACAGAACTGAAATGCCATTTGTATCAATGCATTTATATAACTCTCTTTGTTTTGGGCTCACGAGCCTGGATGCCCACCAGGGGTGTTTTGCTTTAAACTAGCCACCAACAAGGAATCGACAACCAAGTGAATCAAACATCTCTTCATATTAAGTCGCGAAATATATCTACAGCCAAGACTTTAAGCATTCATTTAAAGAGTAGAGTGTGACACTAACCCTTTAGTAGCCGGAAATATTAAGGTTTCAAATTCCAACTTAGGTATTTTGATAGCATATCATAAACAGCTTCATCTAATATCACATTGTATGACCAAAAATACTAATTTGATGCAGGAAATCGGTTCACTCCTAATTAGATTCAAATGTCGAAACCAAGTTTTCACAAAAACTGCTTATGTAATTCTATTTAATATAATATTTAAAAAAAAATATATTAAATTTTTTTTTAAAAATATTTTTTTATAATTTTTAAATATACAAATTGAATGAAAAAATATTTTTTATTACGGTAAGATAACCGAATACAAAAAAAAAAAACAAAATACTGCCATTAAGTCCAGTTATTAAAATTTTCAAAGAGTACCTATAACCACCTATCTATAGCTATAACCAATACATATACAAATTTAGTTCTAAAAATTATGTAGTTAGTTAGGGTTACCGATACTGTGTCGTTTTTACATATGAGGTCAGTTCCCTCTACTGAAAATCGAATGTTAATTGAGTAAACGGCAATTTAATACATGGCGGCTAAATTGTAAAGGGTTATCATCTAGAGGTATTTTTTCAGAACAAACAAAATATAAAACTTCAAATCAAGTGTGGACTCTTTATTGGTAATTTGAAAGGACATTTTATGGCATTTATTTTTTGAAAATAATTACCTTCAAATGTTGTCAACTGTATTACGGAAATGAGCGTTCGGTGAGAAACGGGAACCAAAATTTTGTTCAGTGACGATGTCCATTTTTGGCTCAACGGCAAAGTCAATAAACAAAATTGCCGCATTTGGGCTGAAGAGCAACAGAAAGAGGTGCCTTTATATCCAGAAAAAAACACGGTTTGGTGCGGTTTATAAGCTGGTGGAATCATCGGTGCATATTTTTTCGAAAATGATGATGGCCGGAACGTAATCGTGAATGGTGCTCGCTATCGCGCCATGATATCGATCTTTATGCTACCTGAAATTGAAACCCTTAATTTTGACGACACTTGGTTTCAACAGGATGGTGCCACTTGCCATACAGCTGCTCAAACAATGGATCTATTCAGAGGTCATTTTGAAAAACAGCTAATTCCACGTTTTGGACCGGTGAGTTGGCCGCCTAGATCGAGTGATATCACACCTTTAGACATTTTTCTTAAACGTTACGTAAAATCAAAAGTCTATGCTGACAAACCAGCAGCGATTCAGGTTTTTTTTGGAAGCCAACATTACGCGTGTCATTAAAGCCATACCGGTCAAAATGCTGGAACGAGTCATCCAAAATTGGACCCTCAGAATGAAAACCCTGAGGTGTAGTTGCGGACAACATTTGAAGGAAATTATATTCAAAAAATAAATGCCATTAAATGTCCTTTCAAATTAACAATAAAGATTCTACACTTGATTTGAATTTTTATATTTTTATTTTTGTTCTGAAAAAATACCTCTAGGTGGATAACTTTATACATGCAACTACCAACATTGAGTTGGCAAAAAATTCGGTTGCGGCAAATAATCTGTTGTTTGTGTGTACAGCCATCAATATAAATTAAGTATTCTCTGCAGTTTATGAGCCCGGCATTACATACGTAATTATTTTCCTATATTCTTATTTTCATACAAACAGGGAACAGATTTGTTGCCTAATCCGAACTTTTTACCAACCGCATGTTGGTAGTGGCACGTACTATTCATGTGCCCCATCGCTGCAACCGACTTTTGGTTGGGTACTCGTCTGTAGAGGGCAATAGACCCGACTGGTAAATTTAAGGATTAAACGAGTATTGTGTACAGCAAGTGATACAAACTTGTTTTATTTTTACTACACTTATTACATCTACCTCGTCCATCATATCTACCGCTGAAATGAAACATTTTCGGAAAGTGCACAGGCATCTCTTCAAGCCAAAGTGATTTCAATTTCATGTTTTGGTTTTCGTAAAGGCTTACAAATGCGTAAACAAAATTTTGTGGTTTTTTTGTTTCGTTTTCTTATTCAGATGTGTGAAGAACAAAGCCTTAAATACACTTTCCTCACACGACGATGTTCTTGTGATTCTAGAGCACCGTATACATGTAACCTACTCGTATACCCTCAGGCTAACCGTGTGGGAAATGTACCTGCGACGCAAGGTTTACACACAAACAGGTTTGAATGGGAACGTTCCGAGCCGTTTCGCCTGGTCCGTTTTCTCACTTTTTGCGTAGGTGTGCGAGCGTGCAACTGTGTGAAGCATATCTCGGAGCTGTTTTATGTTGCGCAAAACCATAGCCTAGATTTACACGTTTCACAAAAATACATATGATAATTTCCATATGTTTGATATATACACACACATACATATGTATGGAATAATATACGAGTGAAAAATATATTTAGGGGATTGTATTTATAATGGACCACAACTTTGCGGTCTCCTACCAACTACTCATCACATATGCCATGCACACATATGTGTGGAGATCTCGATGAAGTGGTTTTATAATTACAGATATCTTTTGTGTATGTATTTGTACACATAGACACGCACAGAAACGAGCATATTCACAAAATTTGGCTAATCAAGTGTTGAATAAAACTAAAACAGATGACAACAAACTATGGCAGATAATCTAATATCCCACGGCTCTTCCTACTTTTCACTTACACACACACACACATAAGCAAAATGTTTATTCCGCCACATGAACTGTGGCCAAATTTTTCTTTGTTTCCACAAAATTCCAAAAAATAATATATGAAATTCAAATCTTACCGCAATTATCAGTGGGTTCGTAAGTGGTCAACGCAGTCGTCCATAATAAGTGTTGTACGGAATACGTAAAATAAATGAAGAGAATCGAATTAAACACCCCTCAAACTCCCAAAACTGTAACCTCCCCTCCTAGTCTTTTGTGTTCGCCTAAAAGCATGCTTTAAATTTTTATCTATTTCAGCGTCTCTGGTATGCTTTAATAAAGTCGTTGCGCTAGCTTGTGTTTTATGCTTTAAGTTTTGCGGTTAGCTTTAAAAATACCATACACTTTTTTTTTTCGATATAATGTAGCTCCTTAAAGTATGCTACATTTATGTTGTCTCTCGATGTGCAAGAGATAGTGTGTGTTTGTGTGTATATGTGCGAGCTACCAGAATTTCATGTCTCGTATTGATGTGAGTGATTGTCTTGTTTTATAGCAACGCACCATGATTGGGTTCTCTGATGCTGTACTTTTGCCTCTCTTTTCTCTTTTTTGTATCAACTTCGCTCATTTGCTATAAAAACCGCATATGCGACAAGGGAGACTGTAATGACAGTACAGGGTGTTTGGCTCTAAGTAATCTCTTACTTTGTGGAGCGAATGTGGCTATTGGTAAAATGGAAGCGAATTGCAAGAATGTTGGGTCGGTCAGTCTTTAGTGGGAGGATTTTAAATCTTGCGGTTATTTAATGTTGAACAAAGATTATGCTTTCTTTTTTCTACAATAAGGATATTTACATTACAAATTGATAAATGTTTTATCCACGTTGGGCGCCAAAATTTAGTTAACATTTTTTTGCCAAAATACGAAATGGTAGGTGAAACTGACTAAAAGAAAGAATAAGTAAGTTCAGTTGGAGACCTTAAAGGTCCATTGTTGAACCCTGCTTAGAAGTTGGAAAAAACAGATGGGAAAAGTAAAGACTTATAGGGAGTAGTGAGTTATAGGTAAGAAAGAAAACAATGTATAAAAGTAGATAAAGAAGATGCAAAGCAGCAGGTACAGCAGGTAAGAAAGAAAACAATGTGTAAAAGTAGATAAAGAAGATGCAAAGACAGCATGTCCGTTTTTTGATGTCTCAGCTAGTACGAGTTATTTAAAATCAGCCTGAACAAAGATTATACTTTCTATCTTTATTTTCAAATAACAATGATTACATTTAAAATTGACAAATGTGTTATTCACGTTGGGCGCCAATATTTACATAAAATTATTATGTCAAAATACGAGATGTTAGGTAACAGTGGTCTGAATGATAGCTTAAGTAAGCTTACTTGGAGACCTTAAAGTAAGCTTACTTAAGCTATCAAAAGGCAGAAGAGAGATATGGGGCAGAGTGAAGAGTTATAGGGGGAACTGATCTAGGGGAGAAAGAAGAAAAAGGTATAAAAGTATATAAAGAAGATACAAAGACAGCTTGTCCGTTTTGTTTGACGGATAAACGTTTTGGTTATCAGCAAGCTTAAATAATTCAAAACCAAACTGAATAAAGATTATGCTTTCTTTTTCCTTAATAAGTAAGTGCTTACATTAAAAATTGACAAATGTGACATCGAAGTTGGGCGCCATTATTTAGTTTTTTTTTCAATATACGAGATGATGGGTGACACTGGTCTGAAAGATAGGTCATGTAAGTTCACTTGCATACCTTTAATGTCTATGGTGGAACCTGCTGAAAAGGTGGAAGAGAGAGATGGTGGAGATTGAAAAAGAGCAGTCAACATTAATAGGGAAGAAAGAAGATCAAGGTATAAAATAAGATGAAGAGGATACGAGGGCTGCTATATTTATTTCTGGCCTAATAATTATTGCGTATATTTATCATCAAAAGTGGTTTTATTATTTTTCCAAGTATTCTCCATTATGATTTATACACTTTTGTATGCGCTCAAAACAATTGTCGGAGCACTTTTTCCACTCCGATTGAGACACCTCCAAAACATGGTTTTTGAACGCTTCAACAGCATCTTCTGGATACGAAAATCGTGGACCACGCTTTTTTTTCTTGATATAAGGGAATAAAAAGAAGTCATTATGAGCCAAGTCTGGGCTGTATGGCGGATGACCCATCAATTCGACGTTTTGGGCCGATGTGTGAGAGCTGTCATGGTGCACAATGATTCGTCTTATCTTGTTCGAATTTCTTCAAAGACTTCAAGCAAACAAATTGTGGTGTACCACTCAGAATTGACCTTCTACGTTGCTCAAGCGGAACAGTCGCCACATGACCAGTTTTGCCGAAGAAACAGGCGACCATTTTCTTCGAAGACTTTTCGTTTTTCACGAACAACTTTCGTTGGATTTGGCTCGTCTTCGAAGACCCACACTGTCGATTGCTGTTTTGTTTCAGGCTCATACGCATAGATCCATGATTCGTCACCTGTGACGATCTTATAAATGTCTTTTGAAGCACCGCGATCGTATTTTTTCAAAATTTCTTTGCACCAAAACGACACAAGCATTTTTTTTGAGCGATTGTCAAATTGTGCGGGATCCAAAGAGAAGAATCCTTTTTTAGGGCCAGGTGTTTATGCAATATCGAATGTATGCTGGTGGAAGAAATGCCCAAGGATGCCTCTATCTCACGGTATGTCACATGACGATCTTGCGTTTCAGTTCACGCACGGCATCAATGTTCTCTGGCACAACGATCGTTTTTGGACGATCTTTGCTTTGAGCGAGCGTCGGCCACGATTGAATTCATTAAACTAGTTTTTCACAGTGCCATAGCATGGTGCTTCATCGCCATACAAAGATTTAAGTTCATCGATGCACTCTTGTCGTGATAACCCACCTCGAAAGTAGTGACAAATGATGGCACGAAAATGTTCACGGGTTAATTCCATTTTTTTGCCAAATTGATTTTTGCAAGTCACTGTAAACAACACAAATGATGGTCGTACGTCAAAACGTTCTGAGTACGTTTATGCTAAAAAATGTCAAACTTTCCAAAAGAAATGTCAGATGGCGCCAGGCAACACTTAGTGTTGCCTAGGCCAGAAATATATATAGCAACCCTCGTACAGAGACAGCTTGTCCGTTTTGTTTGACGGATTTACGTTTCGGTTATAAGCTAACTCGAGTAATTCAATACCAGACTGACCTTTGCTCATCGGCCAGATCACCGAAGAATCTACTGGCTAGACAGACAAGCCTGTATACCCGAATGACCCCTCTTTGTCTATATCCTCGAAACTTCTACAGCAGTCTCTACACTGTATTCCTATGTGTTCCGCCATAAGTGCCTTAAAAGATGTGTCCCGTAAGGGCATCTATGAGAGTTACCGCCAATGTCTTTCGAATGTTAATAGCTTCTTTTTCCTTTTTCTGTCTGTTATCGACCAGAGAGGCCGTGCAGTTGTGAGTTGAGTTTTACCGTGATCCTGTTTCCATGTCCGTAAACCAGCCAACTTTGATTTAAATTTTATTTTCTTGCGCCCAACGTGGGAGTAGTATTTTTTTGTTAGTTTTAGAAGGAAATCTACATTCAAATTACCCTCCTTTTTTAACCAAATAGAATTTTGTCTTTAATCAGTAAGCTAAGCACTGCAGTCACTCCTAAAACTTTAAACCTTCTGTAGAGAATATTAATGATGACTTCTCTAAAAAAAGGTGTAGTAATTAAAGAGGTGAATCCCGCCGCTGAACCAGTTTAAGTTATTCTTAAACGAAATTTATCCTGCGTTAGTCGTAATCCCGCTCACTATTCATCTTCTTGTTTAAGGCCACTTTTTACACTGTGAATACTTTAGTTTGTCTGAAAATAATTCATAGAACGTTTTTTTAATCAGTCAACTCTTTGGAGCCTAATGTGGGATAATAACACTGTGGAACATTTTTGGGGTTATTGTCTGGGGGGTGAGAAATTCCAAGTCAGGGTGATGGTACTAGGTCAGTATATTAAAACCCTCAAAGGGTTTTGCGTTCGTATGTGCCAGTTTTTTTTATGACCTTTTACATTTTTTCCTTATCTTGATGTTTTTTCGCTTAGTTGTAAAATGTTGGCAAAAACGTAGTTTGACATAACTCGAGAACGACTAGTTCGATTTTGCTGAAATAAATTGAGAAAAATTAATAATTACATTTTCTTTAATCCATTAATAAACTGTTTCTCTACCAAATCAACATTTTTGCAATTAGAAATAAATTTATGAAGAAAATTTTGCCAAAAAAAAAAAATTTTTTTTTTTTAAAACCTATAAATCCTAAACGGAAAAACGTGTAGAGTCTTGTACTGCTGTTGTACTGCGTAATTATTAACCTAATCCATTATAACGCGTGATCGATTTCGAAGCTTCCTACTTTTTTAAAGAGAAAAAAAACACTGAAAATTCAAATTGAATGGGGAATGTTTGTTATCATTTGAAAGAACATTCATTGGCATTTATTTTTTGAAGATAATGTCTATCAAATGTTGGCCGCGTCTCAGATGGTCCATCCTTTGAGTCTAATTTTTGATGACTCGTTAGAGCATTTCGACTGGTAACGCGTAATGTTTTGCTCCGAGGCCTGAATTGAAGCGAGTTTGTCCGCATAAACTTTACATATCCCCACAGGGAAAAGTCTAGCGGTGTGAAATCACACAACCTTGGTGGCCAATCGGCCGGCCGAAAACGTGAAATTATATGCTCACCAAAGTGTTCTCTCTATAAATCCATTTGATGCGATGTGTGGGATATGGCGCCGTCTTGTTGAAACCAAATGTTGCTGAGATCACGAGCTTCAATTTCGGCATCAAATAGTCGGTTATTATGGCACGATAACGGTCGCCATTGACGGTTATGTTCCCACCAGCATCACCAGAAATATGGACCGATGATTCCATCGGCCCACAAACCATACTAAACGGTTGTGTTTTGAAGTTGCAGCTCTTGAACCTCTTCTGGTTGCTCTTCGTCCTAAATGCGGCAACTTTGCTTGTTTACATACAAATTGAGCCAGAAATCGGCCTTATCGCTGAACAAAATTTGGCTCGTAAACGTCGGATCTTCTTGGAACTTTTCAAAAGCCCCTAGAGCGAAGCGATGTCGCTTGGGAACGTCGGGCGGCTTCAGTTCTTGCATAAGCTGTATTTTGTACGCTTTTAATTTAAGATCTCGACGTAAAATGCGCCAAGTCGTTCCATACGGCAGTCCGAGTTGCTGCGAACGGCGCCGAATTGACTCTTCACGGTCTTGGTGTACACTCTCAGCTACGGCCGCTACATTTTCTTCACTGCGTGCTGGACGTGGTCTATTCGGTCGAGTATTATCCAATAATGAACGTTATGTCTCAAGATGGGTGATGGTGTTGCGAACAGTACGCTCAGTAGGCCGATTATGTTGACCATAAGTTGAACGAAGTGCACGAAACATATTCCTCACAGAACGTGAATTTTCGTAATAAAGTTGAACAATTTGTAAACGTTGTTCAGGCGTTGGTCTTTCCATGATGAAATGCCAAACAATACTTAACAAAAATAACGTGACAGCATGACACGACTCACAAAAGGCTATTGAAAAAAGTATCTCTGCTTGGGTCAACCATTATATGTGACAGCGCATAAAGGGAACTAAGGGTAAAAAATCAATTTTCATTTTTTTTCTTTTTTTTGACGTGGACAACATCTGAGCATCGAATGAGACCGATCCCATGCCCATAAGTGTTCCCTCCCAGAGATATGCACGTTTTATGAAAGTTAAGTTCACGATTCTAAGCGCAAATAGAAATGGACCTAATCTTTAAGATGGCTCTCCTAAACAAAACTGGTTTTTAACCTTAGGTCCCTTTCTATTTTGCGCGTCACATATATTGATATTTTATGTGTGTCATGATATATTCGAATTTAAATAGCGAAGACACTAACCACCAGTATTGCCAGAGGTCTGCTAAGCCCGTAGCAGAGTTTCGTTTTGAGGTGAACATACCCCAGTTAAATCGAAAAAATTTCATAAAAATACATTACTTGACGTGTTTTAATAAAAAAAAAAATCAAAATAAAAAATAAACGTAAAAATATTTAATGTTTGGGATTTTCTGTCCTATAATCATCTGGAGGGTAGTAGTGCGTCCAAGTGACGCCACATGTATCATTCTCGTCGTATAACACGGATATCACAGGAAAGTCCTTGGCGAGTACTTTTCGATTCCATAATTACGAGGGCGACCGCAAAAGTAACTGGCCTAACATAAAAAGAAGCGTTTTTTTGGAATTATTATTGTTTATTTTTCAACATAATCTCCTTCCAACTCAATACACTTCATCAAACGTTTTTCAAGTTTTTTAATTCCATCCGAAAAATAAGATTTTTCAAGACAAGCTATTGGACGAAAATTTTTTGCCACCGAGATTTTTTTTAAATTTGGAAACAAGAAATAATCAGAAGGAGCTAAATCTGGACTATATAGTGGATGCGGAGCAATTTCAAATCGTAATTCGGCCAGTTTCTGTTGAGTTAAAAATGCAGTGTGTGAAGGAGCATTATCTTGATGAAAAAGAACTTTTTTTTCTAAATGCGGTCGTTTTATCTTGATTTCTTCACTCAACCGATCCAATAATGCACAATAATATTCACTATTTATAGTTTTTTCTCTTTTAAGAAAATCAATAAATAGTATACCCCTTGCATCCTAAAATACTGTGGCCATTACTTTTCCTGCTGACTTAACAGTTTTCGCCTTCTTGGGACCACTTTTACCAGCTTCTATCCATTGTTTTGACTGTTCTTTGCATTCTGGGATGTAGTAATGGATCCATGTGTCATCAACAGTTATGAATCGACGCAAGAAATCTATTGGATTACGCTGATAAATCGCTTAATGCTCCACGGAATTGGTCCAACGGATGATTTTTTGGGGCAAAGACAACAAACGCGGCACCCATCTTGCGGATAGCTTCTTCATGCGGAGTTCATCATGTAAAATTACTCCAAACTTGTTTTTCGTGTATTTTAACTTATTAAAACTTATTAAAAATTAAAAATTGCTTTTAAAAAACAAAACAAAAAGTTGCTAGTAAAACAGAAAATGTGCCTGGGCAGTTAATTTTGCGGTCGCCCTCGTACATTTACTTAAAACAATGCCGAAATATGGAATTTTTGGGATTTTCTTTTCCAAAACCAA
The DNA here is from genome assembly GCA_963513945.1 of Hydrotaea diabolus. Classification (NCBI taxonomy): domain Eukaryota; kingdom Metazoa; phylum Arthropoda; class Insecta; order Diptera; family Muscidae; genus Hydrotaea; species Hydrotaea diabolus. Next base: position 44,580,746 of record OY740717.1, on the reverse strand, counting down.
AATCAAGCATAATATGGAGGGCAGTAAGTAGTGCGTCCGACTGGCGCCATATGGAACATTCAGGTCGTATAAAATTGACATCACAGGAAAGCCTTGGCAATTACTTTTCGATTCCATAATTAGATTTATCAAAAATATTACCGAAATATGGAATTTTTGGAATTTTCTGTTCCAAAACCAAGCATAACATTGAGGTCGTATAACATGGATATCACAGGAAAGCCTTGGCAAGTACTTTCGATTCCAAAATTAGATTTATCAAAAAAATACTGAGTGAATGACACACGTAAGATACTAAATTTTATTCCGACAATAAGTTATTACATCAAATGTTGAAAATATTTCAGGTTATCTAGTATACTCTTGGGTGCTCAACAAGTGATAACCATAATTAACCTAATCCATTATATACTGATATTTTCTATCTTATTTTGTTCAATCGCAACAATTAATAAAGGAACAAAGGGTTTTTTACTTAAATCAGTAAACCAGCCAACTTGGTATTTTAAGTTTATTTTTTGGCGCCCAACGTGGTTGCATTTTTTAGTTCATCTATGCATTCCAGATTTTTGTAATCTCCTTTTGTTAAAGGCAATCTACCTATAGGTTACTCATTACTAACCCATCCTCATTACTAACCTAACAACTTTAAAGCTTTTCTAGAGAAGTTTAATAATGTCTTCAGAGATGAATCGCTTACTTGTTTAAGTGTCCTTATTTACCAGGTGGAAACTCGCCGCAGAACCAATTTTAGTTGTTCTAACACGGAATTCATCCCAGGATAGTGAAAATCCCGCACACTACTCAGCTTATTAATAAAGGCAAATTTTCACACTACGATTGCTTTAGTTTAACTGACAAAGTGGCCATTTCTTCCTTGGTATCCTTACGACTGCCATAATGCTCTGAAGAATAACATTTACGTACTAATGTTTAATAATATTTTGTTTTTGGGCGCATAACGTGCGATCGAATTAACTTATTTAATTCCTGCCCTCTATCCAATAATTTCTCATGTTTCTTCGTCTTCATCTTCTAGCTGTCATGTTGTCATCTGATAAAATATTCACTTTCAATGTTCGTCAAAGTATCATTCATTTATTCTAGGGTTCTCCCTTCCCGGACAAAATATCAAATGAAGTGTGTCTATGAGAAATGCCTACAGAATGGTAAAGGTCACAAAGTTCTACAAAATTGCCACACATTTGTGTGTGTTTTCCTTAGTCCTCACGACTATCTGCACTAATCGTCACATTAATCTGCATATGAATAATGGCCCTTTGGAATATTTGCAAAATATTGTTAGATTAAAAGTTAGCAAAATTCATAGTCTACTTTTGGGCCAGCCGAACTTCGATTTCCCCTTTGCCAGTCCCGTGTACGTATGATTTACTCTTGCCATAAATGTCATTCAAATATTTGAGTATTGGGAAAAATAGAGGACAAAGAAAGATTACCTACTCTTCAGCTTAGATGATGATTAATGAATATAATTTTCTATGGTAAAAGATACAACATATCATAAACTTCTTGACATGGGACGTTGGCGTTGTTGTTGTTCACGTTGGCTGAGTCAGCCCCGAAGTTTGGTCACCAACAAAACGGATATAAAGCATACTTTTGGGATTATTCCACCACACATGAGAAAATTTATATTTCTGGGGATATGTTTGATGATGTTTTGTACGAGAATATATGATATTTTCTGAAACATGTGAAGAAACATTTTTGCAGCTTTCGTTTTTAGTCTTTTTCCCGTTTTTGTTTATTTTTATGAACCAACATCTGCAAGGAATTTCAAATGCATGATTGTTAACCTTTTCAAGGGGGTTTATTTTTTGGAAATTCCAAAAACGTTTGTTCAAAAATTAACATAACCATTGTTGTGTTCTTTATCTTTACCCTATCATTTAGTTAAGGGGCATGTATGGTTTGATATCCAGTGGGAAACGGCTTGCTGTTGGGCCGCAACTTAATATGATGACCGTAGAAGGCCATATAATGCATATCATTTTGAATAAGCAAAATTAGCTTATATTACGAGTAAACTGAATTGTAAACTTCGTTAAAGGGGACCTTCAGGGTAATTGAAAGTTATCTTATACCGTGCATGGTTTATATCTACTTAATTGAAGGATAAATTTGTGCATATCCCTAACCATTTCATTCTCTTCAAGCATTGAACACTTGAGACTAGAATCATCAATTAACCGCACTTTTTCAAAAACCGGCCTTTTCGGTTTAAACGAAATTTGGAAATTTTTAAGACAACAGTTTTTATTTTGAATATTCTTAAGGAACCGGATCAACCGGTTTTTTCTAATACAGGAAACACGTGTTGCTAAAAGAAAATAGTTAATTACTTTTAATAAATTTGCATTTCAAAACACAATTAAAAACCCGTCAAAAACATTTCCGATTACGAGGATTGCTTTTTATATTTCGTTTCCGGCAATAGAAACAATAATTTATCATTCGAAATGGTTTTAATATTTTTAAAAATATTCTTCTTTAAGATCCAAACACTTTTGCATGCGCTTTCGAAGCATTTGTTCCACTTCTATTGAGACACCTCCAAAACATGATTTTTGAACGCTTTAACAGTTGCTTCGGGTGATGAAAAACGTTGACCACGCATTTTTTTGTTGATGCTAGGAATAAGAAGTCATTGGGTGTCAAATCGACATCTTGAGTGGTCAAATAGCTCATCGTTTCAGCTGATGTATTAGGCTGTTTCCACTACCGTCGCGTCCACGTCCGCGTCAACGATTTATCGAAAATTTGTAATGGTGTTTGCGTTCAAACAGCTGTTTGTGTTTATTTGTTTTTTTTGCGATGCGAAAAGTTTAATATTTTTGTGTTGTGACATTATCATGGAGTTAAATGATATTAATTTGCTAACCGCAGTGGAAAATAAGGATCAAATGGTATTGCGCCTAATGGAAATCTGCAGTAGCAGCAGCGCTTTATGTTTATGCTGATAAACAGCTGTTTTAATAGGGATGTGCAATTTGCGGTGTTGCCATTAATTGGTATGGGTGGGTTTCGATTGCAAAAATAATCGAATTTATAGTAAACGCGACTTATCGGCAAACGCGTCCAATATGAACGGGAGTTTTTCCCATACCTAACTGCCTATGTTTTTTGTATAGGTTTTAATTGATTTTTGGACGCGGACGTGGACGCGACCGTAGTGAACACAGCCTATGAGAGCTCGCATTGTCGTGATGCAAAATGATCCGTCTTCTCTGACGAGGGCGACCGCAAAACTAACTGGCCTGGCACATTCTCTGTTTTACTAGCAATTTTTTTTTTTGTTTTTTAATAGAAATCTTTTATAAGCCATCTGTCAAAATTTCCGAAATATTTAATGATTATTTTCTTTGTTACAAGTGATTGAAGTAAACAAGTTTTATAATTTTTGAAAAATGGAAAATTAAGAGTTTCGTGCGGTAATTAAACACTTTTATATGAAAGGTTATACGCCACAATTAATCAAAGATGAATTGGATTCTATTCATGGTGATAATGCACCATCATACTCCACCGTGAAATCCTGGGTTCAACAATTTAAAATGGGTCGTTCAAGTACGGAAGATGAACAACGCTCTGGAAGATCGAAAACTGATACTACTGTTGAAAACATTAGAAAAGTATTATGACTTGAGCAGTTTTTTATTCTGGTTCGAGACCTTTATGTTGTTTCTTTTTCAGAATCAACTTAAAAAGAAGAAATTGGTGAAATGTATTTGCTACGGTTGCCAGGCAGACTGTACAGCTGTTTCTAAACCCGCCAAGGTTTTTCTTCAGCAGTCTTTGGCAACGATTACTTCGGCCACAAATCAAATGACTTATACGGGAGACTCATTTTTATTAATGAGAATTACCCTTTGTGTATAGTCTTCGAACTGTGCGTAGAGCAATCTTCAACGCGCAATATCATTTCCACCAATTCCGTTTCGCATGGGTCTTCGTTGAAAACCACAAATGCAAAAAGCACAATCAAAGTGTGCATGTTTTTTCTGCGTACATATACTCATACATGCGTTGCACATTAGGGCGTACCAATCCTTTTTAATAGTTTTTTCGTTTTTTTGTTATTTATTCGGTCTTTTATCATTATTATGACTTGAGCAGTTTTTTATTCTGGTTCGAGACCTTTATGTTGTTTCTTTTTCAGAATCAACTTAAAAAGAAGAAATTGGTGAAATGTATTTGCTACGGTTGCCAGGCAGACTGTACAGCTGTTTCTAAACCCGCCAAGGTTTTTCTTCAGCAGTCTTTGGCAACGATTACTTCGGCCACAAATCAAATGACTTATACGGGAGACTCATTTTTATTAATGAGAATTACCCTTTGTGTATAGTCTTCGAACTGTGCGTAGATCAATCTTCAACGCGCAATATCATTTCCACCAATTCCGTTTCGCATGGGTCTTCGTTGAAAACCACAAATGCAAAAAGCACAATCAAAGTGTGCATGTTTTTTGTGCGTACATATACTCATACATGCGTTGCACATTAGGGCGTACCAATCCTTTTTAATAGTTTTTTCGTTTTTTTGTTATTTATTCGGTCTTTTATCATTATTATGACTTGAGCAGTTTTTTATTCTGGTTCGAGACCTTTATGTTGTTTCTTTTTCAGAATCAACTTAAAAAGAAGAAATTGGTGAAATGTATTTGCTACGGTTGCCAGGCAGACTGTACAGCTGTTTCTAAACCCGCCAAGATTTTTCTTCAGCAGTCTTTGGCAACGATTACTTCGGCCACAAATCAAATGACTTATACGGGAGTCTCATTTTTATTAATGAGAATTACCCTTTGTGTATAGTCTTCGAACTGTGCGTAGAGCAATCTTCAACGCGCAATATCATTTCCACCAATTCCGTTTCGCATGGGTCTTCGTTGAAAACCACAAATGCAAAAAGCACAATCAAAGTGTGCATGTTTTTTGTGCGTACATATACTCATACATGCGTTGCACATTAGGGCGTACCAATCCTTTTTAATAGTTTTTTCGTTTTTTTGTTATTTATTCGGTCTTTTATCATTATTATGACTTGAGCAGTTTTTTATTCTGGTTCGAGACCTTTATGTTGTTTCTTTTTCAGAATCAACTTAAAAAGAAGAAATTGGTGAAATGTATTTGCTACGGTTGCCAGGCAGACTGTACAGCTGTTTCTAAACCCGCCAAGGTTTTTCTTCAGCAGTCTTTGGCAACGATTACTTCGGCCACAAATCAAATGACTTATACGGGAGACTCATTTTTATTAATGAGAATTACCCTTTGTGTATAGTCTTCGAACTGTGCGTAGAGCAATCTTCAACGCGCAATATCATTTCCACCAATTCCGTTTCGCATGGGTCTTCGTTGAAAACCACAAATGCAAAAAGCACAATCAAAGTGTGCATGTTTTTTGTGCGTACATATACTCATACATGCGTTGCACATTAGGGCGTACCAATCCTTTTTAATAGTTTTTTCGTTTTTTTGTTATTTATTCGGTCTTTTATCATTATTATGACTTGAGCAGTTTTTTATTCTGGTTCGAGACCTTTATGTTGTTTCTTTTTCAGAATCAACTTAAAAAGAAGAAATTGGTGAAATGTATTTGCTACGGTTGCCAGGCAGACTGTACAGCTGTTTCTAAACCCGCCAAGGTTTTTCTTCAGCAGTCTTTGGCAACGATTACTTCGGCCACAAATCAAATGACTTATACGGGAGACTCATTTTTATTAATGAGAATTACCCTTTGTGTATAGTCTTCGAACTGTGCGTAGAGCAATCTTCAACGCGCAATATCATTTCCACCAATTCCGTTTCGCATGGGTCTTCGTTGAAAACCACAAATGCAAAAAGCACAATCAAAGTGTGCATGTTTTTTGTGCGTACATATACTCATACATGCGTTGCACATTAGGGCGTACCAATCCTTTTTAATAGTTTTTTCGTTTTTTTGTTAAAAAAAAAAAAAAAAAAAAAAAAAAAAAAAAAAAAAAATTAGAAAAGTATTTAATGAAGTGACTAAAGATAGACGAATAAAGCTCAGAGAACTTGCTGATATTGTTAAAATACACGAAAAACAAGTTTGGAGTAATTTTACATGATGAACTCCGCATGAAAAAGCTATCCGCAAGATGGGTGCCGCATTTGTTGACTTTGCTCCAAAAAATCGCCCGTTGGACCAATTCCGAGGAGCTTTTACCGATTTATCAGCGTAATCCAATAGAGTTCTTGCGCCGATTCATAACTGTTGATGAAACATGGATTCATCACTACATCCCAGAATGCAAAGAACAGTCAAAACAATGGATAGAAGCTGGTAAAAGTGGTCCCAAGAAGGCGAAAACTGTTAAGTCAGCAGGAAAAGTAATGGCCACAGTATTTTGGAATGCAAGGATAATAATATTTATTGATTATCTTGAGAAAGGAAAGACTATAAATAGTGAATATTATTGTGCATTATTGGATCAGCTGAGTGAAGAAATCAAGATAAACACCGCATTTAGAAAAAAAAGTTTTTTTTCATCAAGATAATGCTCCTTCACACACTGCATTTTTAACTGAACAAAAACTGGCCGAATTACGATTTGAAATTGCTCCGCATCCACCATATAGTCCAGATCTAGCTCCTTCTGATTATTTCTTGTTTTCAAATTTAAAAAAAATTCTCGTGGCAAAAAATTGTCGTCCAATAGCGAGAGATTGCTGAAACTGAGGCATATTTTGAAGTTCTTGAAAAACCTTATTTTTCGGATGGAATTAAAAAACTTGAAAAACGTTTGATGAAGTGTATTGTGTTGGAAGGAGATTATGTTGAAAAATAAATAATAATAATTCCAAAAAACGGTTCTTTTTATGTTAGGCCAGTTACTTTTGCGGTCGCCCTTGTATTCTCGTTTCTCATTTCTTCGAACACTGTTGGCTAACAGATGGGTGTGTACCACTCAGAATTGTCTGTCCTACGTTTCACTAAAGACGCTGTGGCAACATGGCTGGTTATACCGAAAGAAAACGCAATAATTTGCTTCGATGTACTTCTTTCACGAACAACTTTTGTTGGCTCTGGCTCGTCTCGAAAGAACCATACGGTCGATTGCTGTTTTGTTTCGGGTTCATATGCATAGATCCATGATTCGTCACCTGTGACAATGTTATACACTGCCTATGAGCTACTCAGTTATACTTTTTCAACATCTCTTTGCACTAATCCGTATGAGCCTTTTTTGAGCATTCGTCAAATTATGTGGTATCCAAGGAGAACAAATTTTTTTCGCGTCCAAATGAACATGCAATATCTTATTGATGCTTGACATACTAATGCCCAAGGATGCCTTAATCTCACGGTATGTCACATGTCGGTCTTGCTTAATCAGTTTACGCACAGCATCGATGGTTTTTGGCAAAGTGACCGAAGTTGGACGTTCTTCACGAAATTCATCCTGGTGCGAGTGGCGTCCGAGACTGAACTCTTGGTACCAGTGGTTTTGGTGCTTCATTATTAAAAATTAATATATTTCGGAAAAGGTGGCACGTATCGATCTCCGTCAAAAAACGGTTTGCTGCTTGCGGACTGGACATAGCACACTGAGGTTCAAATCATCGGACATGCTTTAATCCTTCCGATTGTACAGACTAGCTGATGCATGCACCTTATCAGCTCGTGTCCTCCGGCCTTATACAGCTCTGCCGGTATTTCGTCGGCTCCTGCGGCTTTGGTGTTCTTGAGCCGGGGCATGGCTGTTTGAACCTCTTGCTGGGTTGGTGGCTGCTTTCCTCAGCTGGATCTGCAACTGCAAGTAAATTGGAAAATTGTTACTTACAAAACCTTAGCACACTCGGCGTATCTGTCACCAGATTCCCATTTCCGACTTTCCAACTCCCTCTTCTTCCCACGGAAGAAGAGCGTCCGATATCGGTCCAACACAGCACGCGTCGCCATAGGCGCAAGTGTTGCCTTTTCGTATGCCACGTTCTTAGATTATGCGGCGGATCTACACTCCTCGTCGCATCTCCATTGGATCCTTTCTTGCCGCTTGCGGTAACCAATTTCTTCTTCGGCGGCTTTTGTCAAGGAGTCTAGTCTTGAGTGCTTATATCATCAGCTGGGGGGTATTTTCTCGAATAGCAAATATGAAAGCTGCGTGGAGTAGGCTTGTGCTGTTTGTTGTGAATGCAGCTTCTCGTCGTCTTGCTTTTTCTTGTTGTTGCTACGTACTAGCTTCGCCGAACTTATCCGCGTGCGTACCTTTGCTGCTACAACGTAGTGGTCCAACTAACATTCGGTTGTACTGAGGGAATACTCGAGGAGCAAGTAACCTCAGTCATTGGGTTTGCAAAAAAAAATCGGCTGTGGCAACGAATCTGTATGTGTGTACTAGTATACGACTACTTTTCTTTGAATTTAAGTGATTTTTTAAGGATTTTGTCCCCTGAAATCAGAGTTACCAAATCTCCTCATCTAAAACAGTCGTAACTAAGATTTGACTTAAATTGTTTCATAAACATATGGACAATCAATTTGGAGATGAACTTCAATTTCAGAACTTCAACAATAGATTTTTATCATTCGAAGGGGTTCCAGGGTTAGCATAATTTATTATTATAAATTAACATTAATATTTGGGTTTTCAAACTAAGGAGATTTTTGGCACTCAAATAAAGGGAAATGCTCCAAAAAACTTGCCTCTGGAGTATTTACTACTTAAAATAAGAAATTGTATTTTTTTTGTAACAAATCATTATTTTTACCCCCGATCACACCCCATCTGTACTACCACTGCATATACGAATCGTTGCAATCAACCTAAGCTATTTTTTTTTTTGAGTACGAATTATCCATTTGTTTATGTTTTGTTAGGGTTTATACTCGAGCTCTAGAAAATTTTTGAATTCATCTTACATCAACTAGGAAAATCAAAATAAAACCAAAAACATGAAGGAAGTGAAAATCTATAATCAGCTTAACACATCTCTTTTGGAAGGGAGCAGCGGAAGAAAAACGGGGATGAAAGGAAATCCTTACAAAACTATACAAAACCCTCTAGCATAGGTTACAATAGAACAAAGTTAGAACCCTTTTCTTTCGGCTGGCTTAAGTAAAACATTTATAAGCACCAACACACACAGACAAAATAAAAACCCGTAAACTTTGCTCTTACTACGTAAACCTAAAATTATGCTTTGGTTTTTCTTTTTGTTTTGTTTAGGGGATTTAAAAATGTTTGCTTGCTTTCTTTACGGTCGTTTCGATCATTTGATGAATGCTGTACCAACAAATTTATAGCAGTTGTTCATTTAAAAGGATATAAGTCAAAATTATGATAGTTAAGACAACGTGAGAAAACGACTTAAAGTGGTCAACTTTAGCCACCAAAGGTTTAAAAATTAAAATTGCTAAATTCTCATTTGTTAAAAAAATATAAGAAAACACCATTTTACCCATCAAAACACAATAACTCAAAATTTTCAAGTTTTCGATTTTAAGAAAATCGAATACCATTAACTAGAAGTTGTGCAGTTTTTGAACAGCTGCAAGGCCTTAAGCAAACTAATTTTTGCCTCTATTAAGTTTTAAATGTTTTTGACTTATTACCTTTTTGTGTTGAATAGGTGCGATGTGTATAGGGTTTTTGTGCTCTGTTAAAGATTATTTAAAGCAGAAAATCATTCTCTCTCAACTAGGACTATTTTCTGTTATTCTAAGGATATCTTTGCTGCTTAACCTAAAGCATACTTTCAGGCGCCTGTGTCAAAGGGGGGCGGTTACCACGTATTTGTATTGAAAATCATCATCCTCCACCCAGCACCCCAACCAGCTCAATGGATGTTTAACGTATGGTCGTTCGTTCGGTCGGCTGACTGGTTGGTTGCTTAGTCCACGCGGCTGGACGGTCATCTACTATTGCCACAAAACATTAAAAAGGCGAATATTTTTTTTTTTATCCAGACTGGGGGGTTTTTCTTTCTTTAATGAAAAAATGCAAACAACAACGCAAAGTTTTGCTTTTTTGCTTTCTTGAGACAAAGCAGCATTAAGCAAATGGTAAAAATATTAAAAATGCCCGAGAACCACAGCCGGACCGCCGGCACACCGGCCGTCCTTTTGAAAAATAACAACATAACAGAAAAAAGAGGGAGAAAAATTAAATGGGTTTGCGGCGAAGCTTAAATGGCAACCAACCAAACAATGTGTAAAAATGTCATAAACATTTAAGAAAATAAATGAAATTCCCCTAAAAGATAGCCACACACAGGCACACAAAACCCGAAACGAAAGGCTTTGAAACATGACGATAATAATAAATCACTTTGTATAACTTCATCATTCATGACATACATTTGGGAGTACATGAAATTAACCATTGAAAAATATGGCTGGACTGTGGGGAGTTGTGGCTAAAACGTGGAAAACAGAGTTTGGTGTTTTTTTATCAAAGCTTTAGGGAAATGCGTTTTTATTGGGATTATTTAAAGGGATAAGAAAATGTTCACACTACTTCGCAAAGAATTAAGATCCCTTTTCGAAAGATCTCTTGAGAAATGAAAAAGTTTAGCTAAGAATGGGCTTAAACAAAATATGTAGCCTTTTTTTTGGACAATTTTGGGACTGTCTTACTTTACGATGGTTGCTTGAAACATGACATGGGGAAGAGTTCAGATTAATGTCAGTTTAATGATGACAAACACGGTGCTCCATAGCACTGGTGTAAGCTATAATGCGACTCCAGTTTACTGAAGGAGCCAATTTAAGGATCAGCTATGCGGGCTTCACCACCTCTTGGTGAGATGCTGAGGTCTACCTAACAACTCTGCTCTTGGCTAGGGGTTGAGGTCTATTTACACAACTGCACGCCAATCACTTACTTAACCAGCGATTTAGGTTTAATTCACAGCCATCGCGAAACTCCCCAAAGGTCCATTAGGTCAGGCTAGAACAACAGTTCTAGGGGCTCCTGACCTTCCGCGGCACTAGACTTAAATCTCTGGTCCTACCTTGTAGCACTCGTCTACTTCCAGTAGACCCGGTAGCTTCCTCTCACTGGTAGCTTCAATCAAACCCTCAAAAAAAGAGGATGAATAGGATTATTCTAGATGTATTATAATCTAGCAGAGGAGCTCTTGGGATCACCTAAGGAAAATGACCCCTCTCGTCCCCTGCGGGATAGGGTGAAGTACAATGTTTTTGCCTTGAAAATTATAGTATACTTTTAGGGGATCACGACGTTTTCGATGGGCTATTATTGTAAGAACATATGAAAGTCCGCCTTGGTGCGAAAGGCAGTGTGAGAGACTATAACACTAAAGAATCAGGTTAAAATCCATACAAAAACATCAAATGTTTTTTTAAAACCACGTAACTGTTGTAGACCTTACAACTAGGAGGTCCGGAGCCGACTTTGAATCGTACGATCCTAACAGCAAAATTGTTATTTACTCCGAGAAGTAAATAGCCGTTTGCTCAATAAATCCGCATAGACAATTTGGGAATCTCTTTTGAGATATAAACGAGGTTTTAAGCAAACAAACAATGGTGTTCGCTATCGTGAGATGAAAACGAACTTTTTATGGCCCGAATTAAAAGATGTGGACGATATGTGCTTTCAACAGGACGGTGCCACTTGCCGCACAGCTAACGAAACAATGGCTCTTTTGCGCGACAAATTCAATGGCTGCGTTGCCTCACGTCGTGGCGACGTAGATTGGCCGCCACGATCATATTTGTCAACTTTCTTTAAGGATATTTAAAATAAAAAGTGTACGTCAATAATAAGAACAATTCGAAAGGTAATGATGAGATAATTCGGCACATTAACGACATACAACCTGTGTACATAATACTCTAAGTAAGTGGCAATATAGACCATCGGATAAAGGTATGCCACCGATGCCGTGGCGAGCAATTGGCCCATATTTTGTTTTACACATAATTGATAGAGATCCTTATAAAATGTATATAGATAATTCTCTGAAAATTTTTCGTTTTATATACTTATACAATTAGTTAAACCATCCTTTATGAAAATCGTGTACACTTACCTTTACGCAGCAGTGTTTCACAAGCATTAGTACTAAGTTATATTACCCTAAGCCATTAGGGTTTTGTAGGTTATACAAATTGACGGATATACTGGTGTACATGTTCCGATATGCTAGGATTTTAAATTATCTCTCTCAAAGAAATCAGCAACGTTTTATGCTAAAAAAATCTATTAAGGCCTTGAAAAATATCATTTAAATCAGACCCCCCCCTTTCAAAATGGCAGGGTTAATTTTAAAAAAAAAATTTAAACTATCCCTACAGTCCGTCAGATTAATGCCAGCTTCCATTAGCTGGATAAGCAAACATTAGCTTATTAGAGATTTACCTCTTTCTATTGGTGAAGTTGACGACAGCTTCGTGGTGACACCTCTACTGATCTTGGGGTTCCGTACCTAGTCAGTGAATTCAGTTAATTTGTAACTGGTTTTCCAATAGGACAATTTAGTATATTTTTGTCAACGCACCCTCAAACACTTTAAATGATCATTCAGTATAAAAACGTAAGTCGTAGTCAACGTTTTTTTTTTTTTTTTTTTTTTTTTTTTTGTAAATAACCAAAACTCAGGTGATGCCCCCTATACATACGGTGCATTGCGTTGGCGAGTGGAAAGTAAAGGATCGGGGGGAAAGAGGGAATAATGTTCATTGACACTTGTCTTGAACTTCTGGATGTCGCAATTAGTGGGAAACACATTTGCCGGAAGTCGATCCCACATACGGACTGTACAAGCGAAAAACGAATTTGATCTGTAGTGTATAGTGCGGTCAACTGGCCAGTCGGTAACAAACGAGTGTGAATTCCTAGAAAGTCGCGTATCCCTGCCGAACATCCTCGCGTCAGGAATAAGGCGACGGATGTCTGATGAATACACACCATGAAAGTAACGATAGAACAGCGTCACGCAACCCACATTCCGACGATGCTCAAGGGAAACAATAGAGTTGGATACCCTACTGTCACCTATCAGCACCATCGCTGTCCTTTCAACAAGGTCAAGTAGCTCCATGGATGATTTTGGAGCACCTGCCCATACATGGGAGTTGTATTCCATCTTCGGCCTGATGTAAGTTGTATAGATATTGAAAAGATCAGAAGGAGTGAAATATTTCTTGCACCGCTTTAAAAAGCCTATGCACTTGAGTGCTTCTTTCGACACTTCGAATACATGTCTCGCCCAACGAGCGTCACATTGTATTTTCATGCCCAGAACATCGAGAGCTTCTGATTGTTCAATATCCGTACCATCCATAGAAATTGACGATATTGTTGGGTCAGCGAATCGCTTGTGAGACAACAAGCAGCACTGTGTCTTAAGCGCATTAAAATCTACTCTATTCACTCGACCCCATTCGGAAATGTCCAGTAGATCCCGGCCAAGTGTCTCATCCATAATTCGCCTTTTGTCTTCAACATCTTGAAAACTCGGCCTACGGTCGAATGAATATGAATGACAGAGGTTACTGTCATCCGCAAAGGAGTATATTGGATTCACGGTCTGACCCAACAGATCATAAATGAAAATTTAAAATAAAGAGGGAGAAAGGACAGATCCCTGTGGTACTCCTTCAGTACGAGGGCGGTTCGGAAACTTCTTAGCCTAGCAGAAAAAGCGCGGTATAAACAGAAAAAAGTAATGTGTTTTGGAAACTCTGCTATGAACACATGTTAAATTTTGTTTCGATCTGGCAACTCCTTCATATAGAAACAGGTGTTCACAAAAGACGCATCCGCGATTTTTTTTACAATGGAAAAATTAGAAATGCGTGGTGTCATTAAATATTTACATAAAAAAGGTTTATCGGGACAAGAAATTCATAATGATATTGTGAATGTGTTAGGTGAAAGTGCTCCTTCATATGCAACTGTAAAAAATTGGGTTGCTGAATTTAAGCATTGAAGATGAACCACGTAGTGGACGTCCAAAAACAGCAACAACAACAGAAATTGTAGCCAAAGTGCATGATATGGTATTAAATGATCGACGAATAAAAGTGCGTGAAACAGCTAATATCATGGGCATCTCAAATGATCCAGTCAATTTAATTTTGCATGAAGAACTACAGATGAAAAAGCTTTCTGCAAGATGGGTGCCGGGCTTGTTAACAGTCGACCAAAAACGCATAAGAATGAACATTTCTCAAGCTTGTTTGGATCGTTTTCAGCGAAATAAAATGGATTTTAAGCGTCGTTTCATAACTGTTGATGAAACTTGGATCTACCACTATACTCCAGAGACAAAAAAACAATCCAAACAATGGACTGAAGCTCTAGGAAGTGAAGCTCTAGGAAGGACTTCAAAGATATTTTATTGATTGACTATCTGCAAAAGGGTAAAACAATAAATTCAGAGTACTATTGCAACCTTTTAGATCAATTAAATGTATAAATTCGAGAAAAACGTCCTGGCTTACAACACAAAAAAATAATTTTTCATCAAGACAACGCACCAGCGCACAAGAGTGTTTTAACAATGGCTAAAAACAACGAATTAAAGTACAAGTTGCTTGACCACCCACCTTTTTCTCCTGATTTAGCTCCCAGTGAATTTTACCTGTTCCCAAATCAAAAAAAAATTCCTTGCTGGCAAGCGTTTTACCTCAAATGAAGATGCAATTACAGTTGTAAACCACTATTTTGAAGACCTTGAGGAAAACTATTTTAATCAAGGGATATAATTGCTAGATAAGCGTTGGACTAAGTGTATTGAAGTTTCAGGAGATTATATTGAAAAATAAAAATATTTTTGAAAAACTAACTATTCTCTTTCATTGATAGGCTAAGAACTTTCCGAACCGCCTATGTTTGTTGGATAAGAACCCATCTTCAACAACTCTTATAGTGCGATCTCTAAGAAAGATCGATATAAAAGGAGCAAAACTTATTACTTTTGGATGTTCCGGCGCCAAAGAGACGCCGTACCGCTCGATGCGACGAAAATATTGCAGCCGTAAGTGTATCCGTCAAAAAAGTGCCATATCAGTCGATTCCACTTCGTTCTCAGGAATAAGGCATCTCTCAAACCATACTGTGGCGTGTTTTGCGAAAAGATCTTGGCCTTCTTCCTTTTAAGATCAAACTGACTCAAGAACTAAAGCCACGCTATTCAAAACGCCAAAACTTCTTCAGTTGGTGTCTGGCAAAGTTTCAGATTCGGTGAACTTGTTATCTCAAGAAATAGTCAGTTTGAATGACCTCGTCGTTCATGTGATTTATCGCCATTGGATTTATTTTTATGGAACCTTATCAAGTCATCGATCTTAGCCAACAAGCCAACAGCCTTAGACGACAACTTCCTAGACGAAATTGCCAACGTTCTGGTCGAAATGTGTGCAAGAGTGGTGAAAAATTGGGTTCAAAGAATAGATCGCTTATTCACGGGCTCGTGGTGGTCATATTACCGAAATCGAATTTCATTCTTAAAATATAACATTTGCACTACACCTAAAGTAAAGTTGAACTCTATATCTTAAAAATTCTGATTTTATTAATATACTTAGTAGGGACATAAATACTGTTACAACATTGAACATAGCCATTTCAATAGTAGAACTGAACATAGCCCGTTAGTATCATATGGGTTTTGAAAGCTAACCTCAATAGCGTTAGTCTGTAACGGGATTTTAAAATTGTTTTAACTTTCATCATGGAGTGGTCAGATAATGAGAACCGTATCGCTGTAAAAGGGCTTTTCAAGTGTGAAATGAAAAAAAAACGATATTTTCAAAATGCTCCGGCCACTAGGGATTAGCCGGAAGTTCGTGTACCGATGCATCAAACTGTTTGAGGAGACTGAAGATGAATAAGACCGCCAACGGTCGGGCCGCCCACGCTCTGTTGGAACACCGCATGTCATCAAAGCCGTTAAATCAAGAATTCACAGAAATCCGCTCCGAAAGCAGAAAATCATGGCCCGTGAGATGAATATCACGCAAAAGTCCATGAGTCGAATCATTTTAAAAGACTTGGGACTTGGGGCTTTCAAACGACGTACCGGACATTTATTGACTGCAGCTTTAAAAAAAACTTGGATTGAAAAATGCAAACGCCTTTTGGTGAAGCACGCAGATAACTTGCACAGAAAAATTTTGTTCACCGATGAAAAAAATTTTACCGTTCAGGAAAAATTTAACAAGCAAAATGATAGAGTATATACGCGGTCATCTAAGAAAGCATCTGAACTGATCCCAAGGGTGGAAAAGGGTCATCACCCAGCTTCAGTCATGGTTTGGTGGGGTGTCTCTTACGATGGGGTCACTGACCTGCGTTTCAGCGAACAAGGAGTCAAAACATCGGCCAAAGTTTACCAAGAAACTGTTTTGGAAGCTGTTGTGAAGCCTCTTAACAATTCCCTGTTCCAAAATAAGCCATGTACTTTCCAGCAGGATTCTGCGCAGGCCCATAAGGCTAAAACGTCCCAGGCCTGGTTTTGAAACAATTTGCCAGCGTTCATTTCCTTTGAAGAATGGCCCTCAGGCAGTCCAGATTTGAACCCATTGGATTACAAATTGTGGACGGTTTTAGATGACAAGGTTTGTCTCAAAAGATACTCCAACATTGGATCTCTTAAGACTGCTTTTGGTTCGAGCTGTGGCCAATTTTCAAATAGACGAGGTGCGTACAGCTATTGACGATTGACCAGTGCTACTTAAGACGTTTGTGAAGGCAAAAGGCGGATATTTCGAATAAGTAGATAATTTTTGGATACAATATACATCAATAAATAAATTAAAAAATATTTGGTCCAAAAACATGCAGTACTTTTTATTTTACAGCATAAAACGTGTGTGTAACAGTATTTATGTCCCTAATAGGTATAAAATTGTTATGTCCTTAATGGAAACCCCCGTATAAGGCTAAATTACCAACCGATTTTTGTCGTGCGATGCTAGTATAACAAAACGCCTAAACATCGAACGCTATTAGGATAATCAAGAATTTTGTCGAAGAATTTTTATACCTTATGTTTTCTAACTCTAAGTACTTTATATACCGCCTTTTGTAGCCGTCGTTAAACTATAGGTCACGCCAAAAAGAATTACGGGGAAGTGCATCGGCTGCCCCATTTAAGAATGACGACGGATAACAAAACTTACGTTTTGTGCCAAACATCACTTCAATCCGCCAATTTTCCATAAAGTTGCAATATGTTTAAATCCATTTTTTTAAAAAAAAATTAATTATTAATCATCCATAATTGTTTAAAAATAAAGCCCTTCTTTAGGGAGCTTGCCATACATTAGGGAGCTCGGGAGAAAGTAATATAAAATGCAAAACCAGTGTAGGCTTTTAGGATAAATAAGGTTTATAGTTGCTTACATTCAGGATACAGCTTCTAATTTAGTATAGAACTTTTGGATATTATTGGATTCAGAAAACAGATAAAATGTCAAAATATACTCGATAACAGGTGGGTATACAATGAAATTTATCTCAAGTGTTTCTACATGAAAATTACATAAACAGTATGGCACACTTTTGGGTGTTGTACAGCTGTATTTATTTGGGAGTAAGAATGCAAATATCTGTACACGTTTTGAAAAGGATACAAATTTTTTTGTGTAAACCGCAAACGGATGGAGAGAAAAATATGATAACAATTTCTTTCTCTAAGCAGCCGTTTGAGAAACCCACGGGGAATTTCTTTTAAATCAGTAAGCAGTGCCTGAAATAATTTAGGTACTCTCTAAATCACATTAATTTTTATTATCTTTAAAATTGCCTAACTTGTAAACTCAAAATAGCTTGCCTATTTTTAGGGAAAACACATTTTAATTTTTTACCAAGGCTTTATTTTAATCATCTTGCCTTCTTTTAGCGATTTTTAGGGAACGTCATGTTTTATTTTTTTTTTAAGTTGTTTTCCAATATACCATCCATACAACCACTCATCGATTGTGGTCTTTAACAAATTACTCCCAATAAATATTGCCTATTTTAAGGCTTCCTTGTATATACCAAAAGGTTGCCTACTTTTTGTGTTGCTTTTTGAGGTATAATCAAGTCAAAAGTGCCCCACTAATCGTTTTATCTAAAGAAGTATCGTGCCTAAACGATTTAATATATCATGCATTTGTTTTGATATTTCTACGTTCTTTTCATTCTTCCCGGTTTGTTTTGCTCCTCCTTGTTGGCTAAAGGACTCCGTGCTAACGCAGACATTTGCGAAAATGCTTTCTTTTTGTTATTATTGCCATTAAAGGTCTCATCATCCCCTTAGTCAGCACCTTTTGTGTATATGTGAGCCTTCTTCGTCTCTCTTTCCGTTCCCCTGTCATCGCTAGATGTCTGTTGTTTCCCCCTCTCTCTATATGCTACGATATCATAGTCTTCCATTTATAAGTTTTTCATCAAAATAAATCTTCATGGTTGTTCTGTCATTCGCCATAAATCACAACAAGTGTATTGCAGAGCTTCAAGCAAGAAGAATAGTAAAAAACAGAGCAAAACAGGAGGTTGGTATGATGAGGCGGTTGAATTTTAGGTATTTTTCTAATCTGTTTACCACATTGATCTAATTTAGCGCAAAGGAGGTAATATGTCAACTTTAAACCCAGTACGAGTACATTGGAGGTGGTGTTTTTAGGATAACACGCAGTTGACCTCCACTAACTTCAGCCTAATAAAAATTACTACACAAATCTGGTTGATAAAGTCCATATGACGGTTTAATTATATTTAAATGTAAACATTTATAAGGGTTGCTATATATACTAAGTGTTGCCTGGCGCCATTTGACATTTCCATTGGAAAGTTTGACATTTTTAGCATAAACGTACTTAGAACGTTTTCACGTTCGATCATCATTTGTGTTGTTTACAGTGACTTCAAAAAATCAATTTGGCAAAAATATGAAATTAACTCGCGAAAATATTCGTGCGATCATTTTTCACAACTTTCGACGTGGATAAACACGACAAGAGTGCATCGATAAACTTAAATCTCTGTATGGCGATGAAGCACCATCCTATAGCACTGTGAAAAACTGGTTTAATGAATTAATTCGTGGCCGACGTTCGCTCAAAGACGACGGTCGTGAAGGTCGTCCAAAAACGGCCTTTGTGCCAGAGAACATTGGTGCCGTGCGTGAACTAATAACGCAAGATCGTTATGTGACATACCGTGATATAAAGGCATCCTTAGGCATTTGTTCCACCAGCATACATCCGATATTGCATGAACAACTGGCCGTAAAAAAGGTTTGTTCTCGTTGGATCCCCCACAATTTGGCAATCGCTCAAGAAAAGGCTCGTGTCGATTGGTGCAAAGAAATTTTGAAAAAATGCGATCGCAATGCTCCGAAAGACGTTTATAAGATCGTCACAGGTGACGAATCATGGATCTATGCGTATGAGCACGAAACAAAACAGCTATCGACCGTGTGGGTATTCGAAGACGAGCCAAATCCAACGAAAGTGGTTCGTGGAAGAAGCACTACGAAGCAAATGGTCGCCTGCTTCTTTGACAAAACTGGTCATGTGGCGACTGTTCCGCTCAAGCAACGTAGGACGGTCAATTCTGAGTGGTACACCACAATTTGTTTGCCTGAAGTCTTCGGAGAAATTCGAAAAACAAACAAGAGAAGACGAATTATTGTGCACCAGGACAATGCGAGCTCTCACACATCGACTGAAACCAGCGCCTTTTTGAACAGCCAAAACGTCGAACTGATGGGTCATCCGCCCTACAGCCCTGACTTGGCATCTAATGACTTCATTTTATTCCCGCACATCAAGAAAAAAATGCGTGGTAAACGTTTTTTTTATCGCACGAAGCAACTGTTGAAGTGTAAAAAAATCACGTTTTGGAGGTGGAAAAATTGCCTCGAGTGTATAAATCATGCTGGAGAAAACTTTGAAAAACAATAAAACCATTTTTGATGATAAATATTCGCATTTTTATTATTAGGCCAGAAATATATATAGCAGTCTCGTACAAGTAATATCGGATTTTTTATGTAGCTCTTCAGTGGCGGGACCTCAAATCGAAAGAAAACACTTGTAGGCAGTCATGGATCGATGAATCCGATTTTGACTTTGTAGTTTGGTAACTATTCAATCCTCTTATCTGAAGGGATCTTTGAATTCTTCATGTGTATTCAGAAATGTTCAGAAATAATCTAATATTGCCGCAATGATTCAAAAGTTAAATTCAGATGAATATAATCAAAATTGAACATACTACATTTGGCAGAGGAAGGGTAAATAATTTGTTTCAATTGCAATATTTAAGAATCCATTTAAGCTTTAGGTAATTTTTGCCATTTCATCATAGCTTGCCGAGCCTATCCTGATCTACAACGATTTACAACGTTTTTCGATTCCCGTTTATTAATGTTTCAGTTATTCTTTTCGTTGGCCCTAACTTAACAGACTATGTGCGTACCAGTCATTTATTACCGATTATTTTTTCTTTAATGCCCTAGAAGCCGTGTTCTATATAGGACCTTGTACGCCTAGACCACACATATGTTGGACCTTTGGTAATATTTTGGTGTTGCCTTTTATTTTCATCCATATCGCACTCGCTTTTGTAGAATTAAATTGTGCGCTCATTTTAAGCCTTTAGGTCTTCTACACATTGCCCAACATCTGTGAGCCTTGTTCGCTTGTTTGTTGTACTATATGACCCTTCCGTCTTAGTTTCCTGTCCAATAACACTCCCAAATTGTTGCTGCTGTTGTTGGAACTATGTACCGGAGTGACAGCCCTTGGACGAAGAATAGCTCTTCGGGCCAATCCGGTCCACATAACCGGCTGTCGTCGGATATTGAAATTGCCTTTTTAAAATAATATAGTTCTCAACATAGTTTAATGGCCTAGGGTTCTATAAGCCGATTCCGACTAATAGATTAATCGATTTTTGGATATAAAAAAGTATGTGAGTGAAGATAAATTCGAATTTAACTTTCAAAAACGCAAAAAAGCCCCTGTCCCCAGTGGGTTAAAAAAGTTCAATTCGAATTTATCTTCACTCTTTGACGAGACAGCAGTGTGCGCAAAGTAAAGTTAAATTCGAATTTAACTTCACATATCGAGACAGAATTACATGATTTGCTTTAGAGCGGATCTAAGTGCGTCCATGGAGGACAACCGGAAATACTTTCATCAATCAGACTACTGCCAGATTATTGCTACTGGCACTGGCTACTATCGCTAGAAGGCCGTTCGTCTGAAATAATTTTCAGAATATTGAATTCTTCACCTGGAATATGAAATTGGGGGAAAATTGCTCTAGAGCGGATCTAAGTGCATCCATGGAGGACAACTGGAAATACCTTCGTCAATCAGACTACTGCCAGATTATTGCTACTGGTTCTGGCTACTATCGCTAGAAGGCCGTTTGTCTGAAATAATTTTCAGAATATTGAATTCTTCACCTGGAATATGAAATTTGGGGGAAATGGCTCTAGAGCGGATCTAAGTGCGTCCATGGAGGACAACTGTAAATACTTTCTTCAATCAGACTACTGCCAGACTATTGCTACTGGTACTGGCTACTATCGCTAGAAGGCCGTTTGTCTGAAATAAT